>CM035138.1:114985021-116252521 GCA_020205605.1 Panax ginseng | reverse complement strand
TCCAGGTTCATCCTCTGATAAGTATGTGCGTACATGATATCCACCAAAGGCCCATTATCTATCACCATCCGCTTCATGTCCACCAAACCCACTTGTGCAGTAATTACCAGAGCTCCTTCATGGGGTTCGATGGGTTCGGAAGGGAAATCTTCGTCTGTCAAAGAAATTATTGAACCCGGGTAAGCTCTTTCAGTCTTCGGGGGTTTACCCACCACTGTCATCACCGAATCCAGATATCCCCGGCGCTTTTTCCCAGAAATTTTGCCCATGTTCCCCCCTGTGATTACGTCCACAACATGTCTCACCCCCGGTTCACTCAATTGCTCGGCCGACTATTTTGAGGCGAGCATCTTGTTCCTTTCACATTCCTCTGGGGCTCTCGTCCTACTACATACTGAACCAAGGCCCCACTTTGCACTTTCCTTTCAATAAATTCTCTTAAATTCAGCAGAAATTTGTATCATGCCTTGCCGCCTGATGGTAATCACAGTATTTATAAGGATTCCTAGACCCTGGTTTAAGTTGTCCCGAGGCTGCTTGAAGTAGGGCTAGTCCTTTATTTGCTCCAGAATGGTAGCTCGATCTATATTAAGATTTGTGTACACCTTGTTCACCTTTTGGCATGGGAAAAGTAGGCGTCCTCCTCCCGAACTCCAGTTGTTATTGTACTTCTTATGATTGCCATTAGACCGATCATTATTACCATTGTTCCTCTTCTGATTACCATCCAATTTGTACTTATCCTTCTCCTTTGGGTTTTTCGAAAAGCCCTGCTTTAAGCTGCACATGGCTTCTTCTATCACTATAAGGCCTTCAGCCTTCTCAAACGCTTCTGCCAAGCTCTTCAGATGGTTTGAATATCAGCTTCTTCACCAATTTTTCGAACTTCACCAGATCTAAGCTATTTTGAAATAGTCCCACAGCCTGAAGATCATTGAGATCTGTCACGTGACCCACTGCTTCTCTGAATCTTTTCACGTACTGGCCCAGGGTCTCATTCGAATACTGTCTGATCTGTGCCAACGACCCTGTGGGCTTTCCTCTTCTTTTATTTCTCCTGAACCGAGCATGGAACTTGTCACACAAATCTACCCAAGATGAAATTGAGTCTAGAGCCAAGGTCCCTATCCACTGCCTGGCGTCTTTTCTCAATGTTGTCATAAAGGTCTGGCACTTGGCTGCATCTGAGTAGTCATAATAGTCGATCAGCTTATCATACGCCTGGTTGTGGTCATAAGGATCTCCTAAGCCATCGTAACTCTCCATATATGGAAACTTTTTACTAGGATCTTCCTTCTCCCGAAGAATTTCTAGAGAGAAAGGGGATGCCTTTTTGCCCGAACTTTCTTTCACTTGCTGAACTTCAGCCAGTTGCTTCCGAAGCTCCTTCACCTCTCTGGCTAACAGTTCCACCCCTTCTGGCTGTGAAGAGACTTCCTTCTTCTTATGATCAGACCAACCCTTTCCATCCAAACTGGTTTCCATAGAGGGCTTAAATCACGTCGTTCTCTTTGCGACGAGAGTCCACGCAGTATGATGTGCCCTCTTTGGATTCTCAGGAGTACGACCTCTCGATCTGCTTCGGTGTCTATCATTCTCACTGAGCCGAGAATTCTCAATGCGAGATACCTTCTTTGAGCCCTCGAGTGTGCGTCCCCTTGATCTGTTTCTTCGTTTACCATTATCGTCATCCTGAGAATCCTCAGGGTGAGGTGCCCTCTTTGGATCTTTGGGAGTACGACCCCTTGCACTTCTTCGGTCTCGAGAATGGCTCTGAAGCCTACTTTCAGACCGTCTAGGCTCCTCATCCCTCCTTTTTCGTCTATCTGGAGACCTGCCACGCTCTTTGGGTCGAGTATAACTGGATGTCTCTTGGTAATCTCCTCCCTCTGTTGTAGCAGCACCTTCAAAGCTTTATCAGTTTCTTGTGCCATCTTGGCCAGGGTAGATGCCTTGTCTGTCTGATCTTCTCGGTGTTGGGTTCTAGGCGGTGTGCCTCTTACCCTTCTCCGGTCGTTATCAGGTCCCTTATTGCCGATGGAAAATAACTTCTTTCTGAGATCACCATGGACTTTAGCACGAAACCCTGTCGGGGCGCCTTGTGGCCCAAGTCTGTCATGGACACTCTTTGACGGCCCCAACTTGTCCTTAACAAAAACTTTCTGTTGAGAAGAACTTGTCGTCGTTGGCTATCCTTCACCGGTGGCTGTTCTACTATTCTGCATAACTTCTGATGTAGGACGTTTAATGAACGTGATTGAAATCCAAAAACACTAGAAAGCCCTCCTTCTAGCGCCAATGTTAATGCCAAGATCCGTCCACGCGCCTCAATCACCAAAAGCGCGTCCAATCCTGCACAGAAACGAGTAAACACCAAAAGATTGACGGCTTGGGCCGCCGAGGGATAGCTCCGGTGTTAGAATAAGTACAGGCTGATATAATGTTAACAATGGAGGCTTAATGCTCTAGTGCTGAAAAGTAAATTGCATGTACCTTTAAACCAATGTAGTGCCTTGTATTTATAGTGATCTCACCGCCTTATAAGCAATCCTTCTCCAAAACAGGTTAAGGTTTCCAATTATCATAAGATCGTATCAAATCTCCTTTAATTAAGGAAGTGGATCCATAGTCCAACACTTCCTTCCATAATCAGAATCCAAATATAATTAGGAACCTTAACACATAAGTCCCCCGTCTACAAAATCCACTTCTGACTCAAGCCCAAATAACACCACATAATTAATGGCCCAAAACACTCCAAAGGCCCAAATAATCATGACCCAACAGTAAGTATTAAGGAGGTATTTTGTTTTATGTTTATTTTTAAAAGTAATAAATTTGTTAATTTTGTTGTTTGTGAAATTTATAAATTGTTAGTTTAGTAATAATTACTTGATAGGAAAACGACAATGAACAATTTTAAAATCGAAATTGTTATTTTATATTACTGTTAGTAGAAAATGACTTTTTGTATGAAATATTAAAATTATGAAATAGAACATTTTCTTGTAATAGATTGGGTATGATCTAATAATTCAACTTCAACAATGCCTTTTCTTTCAAATTAGGTTGTGACATGGTCAAAATATTTTAATATTATTTAATATCATAATCATTTCATCTAAAATATAAGATCTTTGTTGACTTTTTAACAATTAATATAAGCTACAAGATATATTAGAAGTATACAAATTTCTATCAAAATCTTGGTAAAAATTCTATATAAGTTTGTCACTTATTTCATGGAGTTTTTAAAAGTCATTAAAATTCACTCTACAAAAGTCTGTTACTTAAAAAAAATATTTAAAAGTCATTATTGAATACACCCTCCTAAATTAAGGATAAGGGGAATTCTTTCATCTTCCAAAATAAATTCATATTTATTCTTTTAACTAATTTATTTGCGCATTTTATCTGTAAATTATAATTTTTTATTCATGTCATCACAAAATTATGGTTGATTCTCAGTCACATTTAGTATTCTTGTACTTTTTGTGAAATTAGATTTAGATTGTAAGAGTTATTAAATTTTAACGTGAAATACGTGAAAAAAAATAATAATTATAGGACTAAATGTGAAAATCATTTATAGTTTAAAGACTAATTAAGAAATTATCATAAAAATATATACACCAAGTTCAAGGTTGGACATAAAAAAATTTAAATTAAATTAATTAGAACAAAATAGAGTAGACAAAATCCTTTTGTGTTATTTGAGATTGAAAATTTAATTAAAAAAATAAATAAATAAAAAGATTAAAAGTAAACTTAACAAGCTTCATTTCTCATAAGAAAAGAAAAGAAAATGTAGCGTGTAAATTATCTTATTTTATTTTGCTTTTGTATTGCATATAAAAGGTATACAACTGTTATGTAAAGAACTTATTTACACCAATTTCTTTGCCATTCAAATTTTTGAGTATTCTCAACCTAAAACTTACGCCCAAGTATTTTTGTCCTTTCTCTCTCAAAAACTCGAATAAAACAAATGGACCTAAAACTAAAATTTCCTCTACATCACAAGGGCTCGAAACCAAACGCGCATATATCAAAGAAAATTTGAACAAATGCACCAAACTTCAAAATGCAACCCAAAATGATCAATGCCCGAAACGCTAAAACTGATACCTAATGCAAATCCAAAAGGAGAATTTGCATTGAACTAGTGTTTCTTGTTTCTTCTCTTCTTTTTGTTGGGAATGAGAACTGTAATAGGGTCTAACAATTTGGAAAAAGACACGAGCCTGCACGTCCTAAATATAGATCTCAAGCCGAAGCTTACAATGCAGAAATGAGCAATAAAGCTTCTCAACACAATATTACACAAAGCTACCCAGTCTCTATCACAATCACCAGCTGCTCAAATATGCATATCCCTACTACACAACTAAACTATTAATAACAATTAAAATATCACAAGGGTATAAACCTATAGATCTCAATTGGTCAGTTACTATGGTGTACTCGGAATAGGCTCGGAGCCGGACATGCATGAGGCAGTATCCTCTTTTGATATAGCAACATAATTCAAAGGAGCAACTGGCCTCTTCCCGTCTTTATTTATAGACCGTGAACCATTTTGATGAGCATTCAGAGACAGTCGTCGGTTTGGGGTTCCATTTGCCCCGTTTGCACGTTGGCCTGCCAGCTTTTTCGTGGCAAGTGGTCGAGCAGGGCTTGGCCTTGAACCGAAAATTGCTTCCTGTTCAGTGTTCAGCTGTTCATGGAACTTCTTCTGATCCTGCATAGCACCAAAAGTAGAATTATATTATGATCCGAAATAAAATACATATGAACACTATGAACCGTAATCTAAAGGGATTGTGAGAAGACTGAGATCATGTCAGGGTAAAATCATCACGACATTGGACATGGTACACCAATCTAATAACATGATATACAAATCAAACTGCTTAGACTGACCCTCATCCTTCTCTTCTCTTCTTCTCTGTCGTGCCTGAGCATTGCATATTCATCAAGCATGGCAAGTAGAGGAACACCGTCATAAGTGAATGATGAACCACGTTCTTCTTCCCAAGCACGAGTTTTGGCAATCAATGTTTCGACAAGAGCTACATGAAATTAAATTAAATTATTAATCATGAAAACACCTTGCAAATTTTGACCAGCCAAAGATTACAGTGTTGCAACTTTTAAGTACTTTTACTCACTTTTTTTGGTAAATAAACTTCTTGTAAATTCCTACATTAGTAAATGTTTATGTATCTGAGCCTTGTTGCAACACATACCTGGAATTTTGTTGACAAGAACCCGGGCTTTTTCAGCACGCTTGAGGTTTAAGTGTGCACCTCTACTCGCGTTATACCTGTTGTCATCCTGTTTCAGAAAAAGAGCAACAAGTGAGCTAGCAATACCATAATATTTTTTTTGAAAAATGTATTGGGATGGCAAAATCACTCCCTTAAACTTGCAGTTTTTCTGTAAAACTTACTTTTCCAATAAAGACATGTATATTTTGGGGTGCTTACATGAGTCACTGTAATTCTAGTCAACTAACAGAAAAGTATATTCAAAAAACTCGAAAGGAAAAATTAGAGAAATTATATAAGCAAATAGAATACAGTTTGAGCTGTTCTATTTACAGTTTGAGCTGTTGACGATATGGAAGTTAGAATGAGGCTTCGTGCTGTTTACAAGAGATCATCAACATTCTCAAGTCAGAGACCTAGTATATAATAATTGACTATTAACATTACTCTTGGGAGATGCTGGAGAAAACCATGATAGATTGTGCCTGAAACCAATTGGTGCAATTTTGTGTCTTTTTGGGTGCTCCAATTAGGGACAATGAGCATCCAATAACAGTTTTAACAGAATTATACAATGTACTAATTACTAAATTCCACTAATACAAATGTTAGTCCAGATAAGAGGTATTTACGCTATACACTACCTGTTAATGCATTTTCCGAAAAAACAGCAATGACAAGAATCACATACTACTAACAATGATGAGTACAAGGTATTTGGATTTAAATATGTATATATGCTGGGGAAGAATGTCAAAGAGAATATATACCCTCATGTAGTCTTCAAGCCAACTCTCTTCTTCACAAGCTGACATCCATTTCTCCACCTTATCAAGTATATCTTTTCTGCTAAGAGCCTCTTCTTTTGCTTTTATAATCTGATTATCCATGTCAGCCAGTAACTCAGAAGGCTCGACATTCCCAGAATCAATCAATGCCATGATTTTTCCACGAGCAGCCTCCGTATCTATCTCTACATGAGCATGAGCATAAATCTCTTCGAGCTCGGCTTGCCTCTTGAAAGCAATTTCCTTCATCCTGCTAGCTTTTAGCCGATCAAGCCTTTCAACTTCAACCTCAGCCTTACCATCAAAACAAGTGAAAGAAGAGCTGTTATATTATATTCAAATCCAATTCTACAAGGTGGGGAACCTGAAATACCTGCTCAATCAGATCCAGAGCAAGAGAACCAGGGATAGTAACTTCATCAACAGAAGCTGATATGTTGCATGTAACATGATCAAACAAGCTCCGCTCTTCTTCTGAGGTATCCATCAAATTCCAAAGATCCGTTAGCTGTGTAGCTAATTCTTGAAGCTGTAGAAGAAAGATAGATGTCAGATGACTGTGTATAGTGTTGCAACAACAGAAGATAGAGGTTAAGAATACCTCAAGGTGCCTTGACAAAATTGTACACTAAATTAGGTTTAGATATGGAACTAAAACAAATACAAAGGAGTACTATCACCCCATGGGATAAGCCTTTATGCATCCTAAAGGCCAAAACAAAACATCACCAGTCTAAAAGCCAACAATCATACGAAAGTTCGACTTTAAAATAATCAATGGTCAGAACAGATTTTACTCTAGTATAATGAGATTTGGAACATTGATTTCAAAAGTGATACTTGATTCAGGCCATCCAAGAAATAGAAAGTGGACTCATTTTGGAGCGCAGAATTATATACTATCTTTGATACCATAGAAGAAATAAAAAATAGAAACAAAGGTAAAAGAAATGCTTTGACTCTAGAGTCTAGACCACCCTTGCTCAAGATTAGCAGCTTCTCCAAATGGCGAATGGCACAGTAATTGTCAATGATACCCAAATGATGGAACATATGCTTGAAACAAAATATTTCTTAACAGACAAATATAATGCGATAGCAGAATATATCCAAGCTAACAGGAAAACAATAATTATGTATTAGGTTCCGTGCATGTCAAGAATCTTATAATAGCATCTAAGATGTGAAATGATACGAACATGAAAATTTCTCTAATTGTAGCATACATGTGTAGTTCATGTGACAGAAATGTATGAAAACGTGAAAATTGTTGATGACAATCTCTTGCAATTTTCAATAGCTAAGTGCTAACATAGTTACCTTATGCAACCTCTGTTCCTTGTCTTCTTCTAATGCTAATACAGTCTTAGCCAGCCGAGATAAGGTGTCATTACTTATGCTTTTAGATTGTACACCAGTAGAGTCGTTCAAGCTTGGATGAACTTCAGTGACAGTACTGAAGAAGTCCATCCCAAGTACAGCACAAAGATCATGCACAGTGCTCACAAATTCAAGGACCTTATGCAACCTATCACTCTGTCAGACCAAACAAAAAGTGATTATCTTGTTGGATTTGAAAGCTGAACTAGCAAATACAAGTTCATATGAGAGATAATTTACCTTTTCTTTCTGCAGTTCTTGAAGCTGAGCATGAAATTCATCTAATTTCTTCAGGGAAAGGTCAGACTCGTCCACTGAAGGGCTCCCTACCTGCTCACTAGTCCCTGCAATTTCACCACATATCTTTTGTATTTGAGACTGCACATCAGAAAACTCCTTGATCCTCTCATCTTTCTGTTTACATAGTTGTTCTAATGCTGGTGCTATGGCTGAAAGTTGCTCCTTGATTGTTCCTGAACTCTTGTCAGGCTGCCATTAAAACCAAAGAGAAACCAGGAGGTATCTAGTTAATTACTCCCACAATATAGGAAGAGAAATATATTACTATACATGATACAATTGAACAAATATGTTTACTCACAATTCCAACAAAAGTTTTCTCTCCAAGTGCTGATAGGAGACTGATTAGCTCAACTCTAGCATCTGCCAATGCCTGAAGAAGGTGTGCCCTTGACTTTGATGCCAGATCAACCTTTCTCTTGTACACATCCAAGCAGTCCTGCTCTAACTGAAGAAGCATCTTGTCCCGTTCCTCCTCACTTTCACCAACCTCGTCCCAAATTTGCTACATTACAACATAACACAAGTTGTTACTCCATAAAAGTCGTAGTGGACTTTTCACGCATATTAAGAAGATAAATGAAATGACAAAATTGCCCATAATAATGTCATTAAATATGGAGAGAGAATTGGAATAAGAAAAATATGAAATATTTAATGTCACGGGTATAATAGGAAAATATGTGTAAAAGTTTGGTTATTAAAGGAAAATGGACATTTAACATGAGATTACCCAAAATAGTAATAAGGACTTTTATCATGGACAGAGGGAGTATATTATAAAAAACATAAAATTTATAAAAAAAACAAAATGGAGAACTCGTAAACTTTTGGAAAGGAATTACCTGCAACTGTTGTAGTAAAGAACCACAAGTGGTTTCTCCGAGAAGAGGATTTTGAGCATCCAGTGCTGCCATTTGTTGTACTGCAACCAAACCTACAAGAGAGTTTCGTAAGAACCCTTTCTTGTTGTGATCAAAATCCATCCAGCACAGTAGGAGATGCAATGTACAAGCACAAATCCACATCTAAGCTTATACCTTCTTCTTTTTCAAGAATACAGGATAACCTTAGACCAGGCATAACCAAAACTTAATAAACAGTCAACATAAAAAAGTTGATATATGACAAGTCGAAAAAATATTTAAGTCACACTTTTGCACAGCATGTCAGCATTAGATATAATCTTTTGAAAACATATTTGTACAACTAAAGATTGTGAAAAAAAGGAGAAGAAAAAAGGGGACAATTACCAATTCTAACACAATGAAATTTGTACAACTAAATATCATGAAAAAAGAAAAATAAAACATCAAAGGATGCAAAAAATTACTAAGCAGATCTATCGGTTAACCTTGTGCAACTACATTTCTAGAAACAAACAGTAAAATCCACACACGTGTATCAGTTTCACACATTTGAACCCAATTCTTACTGAAAATGCACAATTGGAACTACTGATCATTAATGCAATATAGCCTCTAAGTTAGACAAAATAGAGCAGTAAGAATAAGATCTCAATATTAATTCACTCCACTGAAACATCAGAACATTCAAACAAGAAGAAGAGTAACTCAAAACCCCAGTTTCTACACAACTGGGTATCAGTTTCACTTTCACACATTTGAGCCCAATACGTACCGAAAATGCACAATTGGAACTACAGACGATTAATGCAACATGCCCTCTAAATTACACAAAATAAAATAGTTGAGTTTAAGATCTCAATATTCTAAACTAAAAAAATGGCTCGTAACCATAATCTTTAAGCAATTGGCTCCACTAAACAACATAACATTCAAACAACAAAGAACAGTAACTCAGACCCCCAATTCCTACACAAATGTACATCAATCAATTAGAGTATGGCCTACATTGAGTTCAATCAAGTGTTAAATAAACTAAATACACTCAGATCTCAAACCAAAACCACATGAATCAAATCAACAAAGCGAAATCAAAGCAAGAGTAACAACAAACAGTGTAAAAATAATCCACATTCTTTGCTGAAAAGCAGAGAAATGCTTGCAGAAATCGTACTTTGAGTTAGGGTTTATGAGATTTCTGGTCTCAGATCTGAAGGTTCCTGTCTCAGTTTGAGTGTCCTAGAGAGAGAAAGAGGGGAGAGGGGAGAGGGGAGAGGGGGGACAGTGACGGTGGAAGAGAGGAAAGGAAGGACTGAACGACAGAAAAATGGAGTGTGGTGGGCCCGTTACTTACGGCGTCTTATAAATTGTCCTAAGGATTTTGACGTATGTCCATTTATCCAACGGCCACGCTTGTAAGATTATTTACGAGCGTGACACTGACAGAGTGACGAAATGACTTTTTTGGCCTTAACACTAGGTTTGAATCTTTTGCGACAAAAAAAAAATTAAGAAAAAGAAGAATGAAAAACTTTAAATTAAAATATAAAAGACAAGAATATAAACATGTAAATTTTATTTCGTATTGGTAGGGAATTTATAAAGAAAAAACAAAGAATATAAAAGCTTTATATTTAAATTAGTATGTTACCTTCATATTAATTTTGTTGTGCTCATAATGTGACACTATAATCGGTACTGGCCCTGAGCTAAAGTCCAAGGTGCTCCGAATTTTAAGTCTACTAAAATTGACAAATCTTTAGGGCTCTCAAAGGTATTTGTGTTATGTATATATATACTAAAATAAAAGAGTCCAGCTCGCGTCAGTTTAAATTTAAAGGCCCACAAAAAATTTATCCAATGAAATAGGCCCAAATCTCAATGACAGACTTGTAGTTTTTGAATCAAGAAGACCCTTTTTTATATTATATTTGGTATTCTTTCGTACTGATGCTCTTTTGTTCAGGAAAAATTCTTAGTTTTTTTATGCATATCTTAATAGCAATTCGCAAAAGGCCCATTTTTTTTGTTATCGTATAAGCCCTTAAAAACTTAGGGTCGACACTGACTATAATAGTAAAAAAAAAAAAAAAACTTGTACTGTTTAATTTTTCGATTAAAAATTAGTCTATTTTTGGACATTAAACTTTAAAAGTGGTCAAAAAA
Organism: Panax ginseng; assembly: GCA_020205605.1. Taxonomy (NCBI): domain Eukaryota; kingdom Viridiplantae; phylum Streptophyta; class Magnoliopsida; order Apiales; family Araliaceae; genus Panax; species Panax ginseng. Next base: position 116,241,751 of record CM035138.1, on the reverse strand, counting down.
AAATTCCATCCTTATCTTTTATTTGTTCATTAAAAAATTCAGTGACAAAATATTTAGAAAGAAAAGGAGTAAAAGTTTGACCTACATAGCAATGTCAATTTATTTTTTGAACTGTTATAAAATTTTAGCAAAGTGTAGAAAGATACTCTTATAATTGCATATATTTAGAGAGAATAAGTAAGAGATAAAGAGAAAGAACCCATTCAGAGAAGTTCTTTTTATTTCCTTCAGTATCATTTCCTTTATATAGGAAAAGGAGAAGTCACAGGTGAGGAAAGAATCATCACGGGAGAAGAGAAGAAGGAGAGGGGGAGAGTCACGGGTTCCCTCCTCAGAGGGAATCATATGTATAACACTTCCCCTGATTTCTTACGATAGAAGATTATGTCTCATTAAAAACCTTGTTAAAAAAATCCAATGGGAAAAACTTAACGAAGGGAAAAAGAGTACATATCTTTTACATAAATATCTTTTAATTGACTGCCTCGTTAAAACCTTATCAAGAAAAACACATTGAGATAAAAACCGTGATTAAGAAAAAAGAGTACAGTCTTCCCCTCAAAAGAAATTCATTACTCCTTAATGAAATGTTGTCATAAGTCTTTTAGTCGACACATTCCGATCTCTTTCCGAAGTTTTGCAAACGTTGCATTTGGTAGCGACTTTGTGAATAAGTCGGCAAGATTATCACATGATTGAATTTAATGCACATCTATATCACCCTTCTTTTGTAGCTCATGTGTGAAGAAGAATATAGGTGAAATGTGTTTTGTTCTATCTCCCTTGATGTACCCTCCTCTAAGTTGAGCAATGCATGCAGCGTTATCCTTATATAGAATTGTATGAATGTCTTTGATTGATGGTAATCCACATGATTTATGAATATACTGAATAATTGATCTCAACCAAACACACTCTATGCTTGCTTCATGTATAACGAGAATCTCTGAGTGATTTGAAGATGTAGCTGTCATGGTTTGCTTTGTGAATTTCCAGGATATAGTCGTGTCACAATATGTAAATACATAACATGTTTGTGATCTTCTATTGTGTGGATCTGATAAATATCCTGCATCGGCATATCCAACTAATCGCGATGTTGAATCTCTTGGATAAAATAACCCAAGATCTATACTTCCACGTAGGTATCTCAAAATGTGTTTGATCCTATCTCAATGTCTCTTAGTCGGAGAAGAACTGTAATCTTGCTAACAAGTTGACAGCAAAAGTAATATTAGGTCGTGTACAGTTTGCAAGATACATAAGAGCACCTATTGCACTTAGGTATGGAACTTCAGGTCCAAGAACTTCTTCCCCACTTTCTAGAGGCCGAAATGGATCTTTATCAACTTCTAAAGATCGAACAACCATCGAGGTAGTCAAAGGATGAGCTTTATCCATATGAAAACGACTGAGAATCTTTTCAGCATATGTGGATTGATGAATAAAAATTCCAGATGCTAAATGTTTCACTTGTATTCCTAAACAGAATTTTGTCTTTCCAAGATCTTTCATTTCAAATTCATCTTTTAAATAAGTAGCAATTCTTGTGAGTTCTTCAAGAGTACCTACAAGATTCAAATCATCCACATATACAGCAATGATGGAAAATCCACTTTGTGATTTCTTAATAAAAACACATGGACATACTTGATCATTTATATATCCATCTTTTATTAAATAATCACTAATTCGATTATACCACATACGACCAGACAGTTTCAACCCATATAATAAGCGTTGTAACTTGATTGAATATATAAGTGACGGGGCCTTTGTGATTCAGCCATTTTCAATCCTTCAGGGATTCTCATGTAAATCTCACTGTCAAGTGAGCCATACAAAAAACATAATCAATGCTTGAATTGGTTATGAGTTGAAAACAAATATATGTGGTTTATAACATTTTTTTAAATAATAATAAAATGAAATATTACAGTTAACAATTGAGATTTATTGATATTCTTGTCATTGAATATCAATTATTGATTTTGATAAAATGGGATCCAATAGTCTAAATAAAAAATCTTAAATAAAATCTTTTAATTCATGGGATCTCAATAATCTAAATTAAAAGGGTATTTTAATTCTTGAATGTATATTATTTATAATATAAGAGGCTATAAGTATATAGAAAAAAATTTTCCAACGAACCAAAAATGAATCGGACTATAACGACGTTTTTTTGAGATATATCGACAGTTCAAACCACCGCCTTATATATAACCGACTATAGCAACGGAAAAATCCGTCGCTATATCCGATTAGTTTTTGGTCCGCTTCTTCCGTTTCGTTGAAAAAATGGACTGTAAGTATATATGCACAACGTATAATTTACAAAATGAACTTCCTGATATTTTCTAACAACTAAGCTCCTTCTCGTGGACACTGGACTATTTACTATAATGTTTATTTTCTTTTAAACTTGTCGACACTGGGAAAATTCTCTTTCTTTTTGTTTTCTTATCTTAAGTCTTTTGTTTGGATTTTCCTTGTTTTCCTTATTTCTACCTTTTATCATTCGATGTGTTGATTGGTTTATAAAAAGGTGATTTTTTAAGAAAAAGAACGACATTTAGTCGACTTATTTTACCAAAATTTAATTTTTATGATTGGACCGAATGATACAGTCGCTAGTTGATATAGTTTAAACGGATGTACCAACTCATCCGATTTGAAAGTTTTTGCAATATGACCCAATATGTGACTCTGTAGCATTGGTCTGAAACCGAGATTCTTAGAATTTGGGGGCTTGCTTAAGCAAGAGGAAGGTGTTAGGCACCCCCTGACTTCCATGAAAACACGGTTATCGCATCTTATTAATTTCCTATGCATAAAAAGTGTGTGTGTGTGTGTGTGTGTTTATTTTTAAAGTTTTTTCTAGGCTTTTTTTGAGTTATTTGAAAGTAGTGTTTTACCTCTTTTGCACCTAGGTGTAAGACCCCAACTTTTATGAATAAAGATTTAATTTTTTCAAAATATTTTTTTAAATATTGGTGTGGATTTGATATAATGTTATAGTTGTGGGTAATATTTACAAATTTTACAAAGTAAGCAAGTTGTCATAAAATATTCGATTGGTCGGGGAATATTCGTTTTATCAGGGAATATTCATACGACGGAACAATTATTGGTGGACCCCATAATGAAATTATTGTTGAAGTTAGAAAATAACAGAAATATCTTTTTATAAAAATAACGGCGAAAGTTTTACCGTTAACTGTTGAAATACCCGGTGATAAAAGTACAGTAATACGTGTGGTTGCATAGTAGCACACATTACTGATTATTGCTGCTTACGTGAGAAGTTACTCAATTTTATTTAATTATTGCCACAATAATTGCTGTATAGTATCTCACATTATTGATTCAATTATTGCACAATATTTTATATTATTAAATTCATAATTGAGATGACAAGTTATTCATATTATTATTTGTATTATTGACAATGTCTAGAAAGTTCTGTCGAGGAAAGAGGTTTGGTCACCTAATTGTGCGCCAATAGGGAGAAATCTTTATTGGAAAGCCCCATCTTTCTTGGGAATGATCTGGTTGTTAATATTGCAAGTTATATTATTGATGAATAATTGTTGTTTAAAAATATGTTTTGTGAAGCCAAGTGAATTGAGATAAATAGAGGGAATTTTTATAAAGTATTTGTTGTAAGTTTGGTATATTATTTGGACCCCAACTTACTCATTTTCAAAACTATTGGTAGAAGTTATCTCAGCTTTATATATATATATATATATATATATATATATATATATATATATATAATAAGTTTTGTTTTTTTATGAAAAATAGAATATATTATATTTTATTATGCATAATATTTGAATAGTGTTTGTGTGACGCCCCCAAATAGGTATACATCACCCATTCTGAGTCGCCAAATACATAGTACAGAATACAAATACAAACTTAAATATACAACATGAGATGTGAGTTTTAATACAAATATTATCTTCTAGACAATATTCAAACTCAAAATAAGTCCTCAATACATTTATTATCACACTATTTCACAGAATAGTGAGGACTACTAATGCAAACATCTGGACCGTCACTCCATTTCCCGACTAGTCCCAACTATATTCTCATTTCCTGAAGAGAACAATGAAAGCAAATGGTGAGCTCAACTAGCCCAGTAAGAAATATTATGACTAAGATAATGCAGAATAAATTATCGTTAGCCTTCAACAGTGTTAAACTGATAAAATACAATATACATCAAGTTCAATTGCAGCGGAACAAGCAATCCATTAAAAAAGTTAAGTAGAGCATGATATCTACTATCTTCTATGATTTAAAAGAATTTATCATCGATTTTATCGATGAGACTCAGTTTAATAAATAATTCACACCATCGAATCACCCCTGAACTACGACCAAGGATATTCATTAGTATCACGACCACAAATTATACATGCACTACGGGCCAAGGATATTCGTGTTTTCATCAATGGTCATGATCATGCCAACAACTGTCCATCAATGCACTACGGGCCAATGAGGACTTTTACCACATCATTTGTAACATTACGGTCATGATTATACCGAATAATTCCTAGTCATAATCATATCAAGTACATCTATGCATTACGGGCCAAAGATGACTTTCATAACAATATAAGCATGATGATGATGACAATGATATAAGAATTCAATTAAAAGAAAACAAATGATAAATTTTTAAAGATTTATAATTTAATTTATCCAGAATTCAATAATGTCCAAATTGTCAACATGATACTACTTTGTGGAGTAATATTCAAGAATAATATTGTATCAAAAATGATTTGACCTCAAAAAAATTAATTTTTGTCATGAATAGTACCCAATGAATAATACTGAGTGAATAGTACTTTAAGTAATAGAAACCGAATAGTAACCCCGTGAATAATACTTCGGCATGAAAAAGTTAAAACTTATCAAGAATGCTCAGAATAATATTTTTATGAAAAGATACTGGATGAAACGCAAATATCAAGGATATTCCACTAATTTCATGGAGTATAAAAGCCAAAACTTTAACAAAATGAGTATATAATTCGAAATCTGAAACAAAATAATATTACTTACATACTATAGAGTATGGAAGAAAATATTATTTCATACAAATACTGAATAAAAATAATATCCCTTACCTTGAAAAGAAGAGTATTCCAACTGGTATAGCGGGGATATTCTTGAAGAAAATTTTCAACATTTTTCTCTGACCAAAGCTTTTAAAACTCGAAAGAAATACGCTCAATATTATAGAAGAAGAATTCTCTGATTCTGGTGTGATTTTCAATTTTAACTATGCATCATATTTATAGGAGAATGAAAATGATACTATTTAGAAATAATCACGGATGTATAGTAGTGTTGATTCACAGGCGCAACCGGCGAATTTTTTTCTAAAAATTTGATTTTACTGTGCAATAAATTATTCTAATAAAATAAAAATTTTAAATAAAATATAATATATTCTATTTATAATCTAATAAAACAAAGCTTATAATATATATATATATATATATATATATATATATAAAAAAAAAACTGAGATAACTTCTACCGACAGTTTTGAAAAATGGTTAAATGGAGGGTCCAAATAATAAGCAATATTTATAACAATACCTCATAAAAATTTCCTCAATATTTTTAACAACCTTTATTCATTATTAATATTATTCGCAATATTTAACAACAGATCAATCCTAGGAAAAAGAGGCTTTTCAATAAGGATTTCTCCCTATTGGCGCACAATTAGGTGACCAAACCTCTCCTCGACAGAACTTTCTAGACATCGTCAATATTGAAAATAATAATATGAATAACTGTATCGTCTCAATTATTGATTTAATAATATATAAATATCGACAATAATTGAATCAAATAACGTGAGATATTATGCGTGATTCTTTGTAGCAATAATTGAACAAAAGCTGGTGACTTCTCACGTAAGCATCAATAATCAATATCGTGTGCTACTCTTATGCAACCACGCCAGACATTCATTGTTGTAAGACCGAATTTTATGAAATAAAAGTATTCAATTTTTTTCTTATAATTACTATTCAAATGGTTAAATTGATAAAAGTTTAAAGTTAAAGAGTGATATATGAATTTTTTTAAAATAAGCAGTGGTTATAAAATACTCATTGTTGTCGGGGAATATTCGTTTGGTCGTGGAATATTCTTCCCAGCTTGTGAATATTAAATGCGATGCGTAGCCATTTGTGGACCCCATAACAGAATAAGCTGTCGGATGAAGAAAAGCGACAAAAGGGAGTTTTTATAAATAACGGCGTAGTTATTCTGATTAACAACATTGGAATACCGATGGTTAAAATACGATGTCTGGCGTTGTTGCACACGATAGCACGGTATTGCACAATATTTTTTTGAATTATTGATTCTTACGTGAAAGACACTTACTCGATAATTGTTATAGTAATTCTTTATTCAATATTTTATTTTATTGATTCAATAATTGCTACGTTGATATTTTATATTACTTGTTGTTTCAATAATTGTCACTACACGATATTTTCTATTATCGAGCAATAATTCATATTATCTTAATAATATTATTAGATAACATTATTGGCAATGTTTAGAAAGTTACATCTAAGGAGAGGTTTGGTCACCTAATTGCGTGCTACCAATAAGGAGAAATTTTTATTGGAAAGCCCCCTGCTTTCACGAGAAGCGCACTTTTTGTCGATTATTGTGATTACGTAATATTATTTGTGAATAATTAATTATTAATTTATATGATGAGAAAAATATTCATTTTATGTGGATATAGATGGAGAAAATTTTAAAGTGATAATTGTTGAAAATCGATATTTTATCTTTTACGATAAAAAATAATATTTTATTATATTATTATAATATAATAATGATGATATTTTTACAATGAATGTGGTATATATGAGTAAATGAGGAGGAGTATTTTTGTTGCAATAAATACTTAAAACATGTTAAACATGTTGGTGGACCCATTTCTTGACTGAAATTTGATTATAGCTTGTAAAATCGTCCGTTTATGAATTTCGATCAATTTCTGTTTGGAATTTAGAAAAATTTTCTTCTGCAAAGTTGTAGAGAATTGAATTTCCTATAAGAATTCGCAAGATTCAAATTTTTCTGATAAAATGGCTATTTATTATGAATTATTGAAGTTCTGAAATTCCAGAATAATTGATTTTTGGAAGTTTTAATTGTTTTATTCAAGAAAAACTTTTTTTTTATGATTAGTGGGTTGTTAAACATGTTGAAATCTGAATTCAAAGAGGCGTAGGAAATTTGTTATATAAATATAATATTTTATTAAATTTTCTGCTTTGGTGTTCTAAGCATTTTCCTATAAATAGGGTGCTTTGGTTAGAATTAAAAATCACATCAGAAACTGAAGTTTTCTCTCTATTTATCTCTCTATATTATCGAGTGTATTCTTGTGAGTATTTTGATATCTTGAGTGTTGCTATACGGTGCAAGTTCGTTCAGCGTTATTCCAGTCAGAAGTACTGCTCTTTTGAGGTAAGGGATGGTAAGTGATTTTAAGGGATTGTAAGGGATGTTATTTTCTTCGTAAGTGATATTATTTTTTCAATATCATTATGTTGAAATATTGGTTTAAAATTTTTATCAAATTTGGAACTTTTTCATGTCGGGGTTATTATTCATGAGTTACTATTCACGAGTTACTATTTATGAGTTACTATTCACGAGTTACTATTCACGAGTTACTATTCACGAGTTACTATTCATGGGTACTATTCACGACAAAATTGGTTTCTTTTTCTAACCAAATTATAGTTGATTTATGAATATTACTCTGGAGATTAAAACTATGTATTGATTATATTTATTTTATTATCATATATAACATTTTTATAACCCTGATGTTGAAATTCTCTTTCACTGGAGTGTAAAGATGGGTAGATTATTGGTATGATCATGACTAGGGTTCTCTTTGGCCAGTAGTAAAAAGTTGAATTGTGAATGGTATGATCATAACCATTGAATTTACAATTGAATATTTTTAGCTTAAGTGCAAAGGTGAATTGATCAACATGGTTATAATTATGGTTTATATAGATTTGAAATGATTATATATTTTTTTGAGATGTGAATATCTTTGGCCCGTAGTGCAAAGATGAATTATTGTTGAATATATTTGGCATGTAGTGCAAAGATGACCTGTTGAATATCTTTGGCTTGTAATGCAAAGATGACCTATTGTTGAATATCTTTGGCCTGTAGTGCAAAGATGACTTGTTGATGAATATCTTTGGCTCGTAGTGCAAAGATAAATTTATTAGTATGATTATGAACATGAACTGTGATTTGGTATAACCATGATCTTTGATGTTTCAGGTGATGAAAATTATCTTTGTCCTGGATGAAAAAAAGAATTTAGAACAACAATTACGATTATGAGTTATACATGTGATTGTGGACAGGAATTGTTGATTGATGTTACAGGGATAAAACATTGTTGGTGGACTTTTAACATGGAGAAGATAATAGACTTTATGGTCTATTTAAATCTTCTAATGGATTGCTTGTTCCGTTGTAACTATGGTTGAAAAGTTTTATCATCTACCATATGTTCTAAATCTCTGATTTATTACTAATGAAGACTATTGATAATTTATTTATCTTTAGTCATAATATTCTTCTTGAGCTAGTTGTGCTCACCTTTTTTGCTTCATAATTCCTTTCGGTGTCTGAGTGTAGGCAGGGTCGAAGCGGGGTAACAAGAGGGAATAGAATGGTGGTCATCATTTAGTAGTTATATTTGTTGAATCAAATTGGGTGAAGCGAACCTACGTTGGAAGGGTGTTTTGCCACTATCATACAAAATGTCTAATGACATACAACCTCGTATCATCATAAGACATGGATGTGCTCATCCACTTCTTTGAGTATATATCTGAGCACTACTATATAATCTTGGAGTTTGGTTGAAGTATAATTCTCAATTAGAGGCGGTGGAGATAATGATATGTCGAGAGAAGACACACCATTGGGAAGAATATGATAGTAATCTTCTCGTTTTTCTTTAGGGGTCTATTAATCAACCAAGGATAATTTTGTGGGCATATGATATCTATAATAACCTAGATGCATGGCCTCCCATGTACGAAGGTTTCCTTGAGCACTTCCCAAAGGTTTTAATTTCTAAAACAATTTTTGGTACGTACCTTTATGTAAGGTGTCATGGTGACGTCTTATCCAGTTGGTGTCAGTCACGAGTTGGTATATTTTAGTATCAAAACTCACAACATATGTGTTGTTGTATTTTGCATGACAATTGTTGTAATAAAGTTGTAGTTATTTTCTGTACCATGTATTTGGCGACTCAGAATGGGTTGGATGGAATGGACCTATTTTGGGGTTGTCACAATTGTACTTTTATCACCGGGTATTTCAATAGTTAACGGTAAAACTTCCGTCGTTATTTTCATAAAAATATATTTCTGTTGTTTTCTCATTCCGACAATAATTACGTTGTGGGGTCCACCAATGATTGCGCCGTTTTACGAATATTCTCTGTTCAAACGAATATTCCCCGACCAATCAAATATAATATAACAACTTGCATACTTTACAAAATTTATAATTATTACCCACAACTATAATATTATATCAAATTCACTCCTTAATATTCAAAATAGATATTTATCGAAAATTCATCTTTATTCATAAAAGTTGGGGTCTTATAGTTTGCATAGTAAAATCAAAAAAAATTTAGCAGAATTTTCGGCGTCCGTGATTTTCCCACTTTGCGTCCGTGATTATTTCCTAAATAATATCCTTTCATTCTCCTATAAATAGGATGCTCATCTTAGAAATGAAAATCACACCAGGATCAGAGAATTCTTCTTCTATAATATGAAGCGTATTTCTTTTGAGTTTAAAGAAGCTTTAAGTGTAGAAAATAGTGAAAATTTTCTTCAAAAATATATCCGCTATACCAGTCAGAAATACTCTTCTTTTGAGGTAAGGAATAATATTTATTTCATATTCGCCTTTTATATTATTTTTCGATTAAATAGCAATTTTATTTCGCTCAATATTATGCAAGAAATATTATCTTCGTTTAATATTAAGAAGGAATATAATATTAGCTTCAATATTAAATAAGGAATATTATTTTTAGTTCAACAATTATAAGAGATATTATTTTTGTTCAATATTCGTATGAAATAATATTTTCTTCCATACTCTATAGTATGTAAGTAATATTATTTCGTTTCAAATTCTGAATTCTACACTCATTTTGTTAAGTATTACTTCTATACTCCTTGAAATTAGTAGAATATCCTTGAAATTTTCGTTTCATCTAGTATCGTTTCACAAGGATATTTTTCTGAACATTCTTGTTTATTTTTAAGCTTTTCATGTCGGAGTACTATGCATGGGTACTATTCATTTATACGGCACTATTCATACGTACGACACTATTCATACGTACTGTACTATTCATACGTACGGTACTATTTATACGTATGACACTATTCATGAAGTACTATTCATAGGTAAATATTCATGAAGTATTATTCATGAGGTACTATTCACCCGGAAAATTGATTTCTTTTCTGTCCAAATTAATTTTGATACGTGAATATTATTCTTGAATTTTACTCCACAAAGCAATTATCATGTTGTCAATTTGGACATTTTTTAAACTCTGGATAAATTTAAAGTCTTTAATATTTATCCTTGATTTTGTTTAATTAATGCTTATATCATTGTCATCATTCTCATGATTATATTGTGATGAAAGTCATCTTTGGCCCGTAGTGCATAGATGGACTGTTGATTGGTATGATTATGACCAGGGATTATTCGGTATAATAATGACCTGTAATGTTACAAATGATGTGGTAAAAGTCTTCATTGGCCCGTAGTGTATTGATGGACAGATGTTGGTATGATCATGACCATGCGTTCTCTTCGGCCAAGGGTGCAAAGATGAATTATTGTTTAGCATGATCATGACCATTGGTGATAACACGAATATCCTTGGCCTGTAGTGCATGGATAATTCGTGGATGTGATACTAATGAATATCCTTGGCCCGTAGTGCATGGATAATTCCGTGATGTGAATTATTTATTAAGCTGAGTCTCAGCGATAAAATTGATGATAAACTTTTTAAATCATAGAAGATAGTAGATATCATGCTCTACTTGACTCTTCTAATGGATTACTTGTTCCGTTGCAGTTAAACTTGTTGTCTATTGTATTCTATCAGTTTAACACCGTTGAGGGCTAACGATAATTTATTCTGCATTATCTTAGTCATAATATTTTTTATTAGGCTAGTTAAGCTCACCCTTTTCTTTCATTTTTCTCTTCAAGAAATGAGAATATAGTTGGGACTAGTCAGGGAATGGAGTGATGGTCCAAGATGGTTGCTATAGTAGTCCTCACTATTCTATAAGAATAGTGTGATAATAATTATAATGAGGACTTATTTTGAGTTTGGATATTGTCTAGGAGACAATATTTGTATTAAAACTCACAGCTTATGTTTTGTCGTATTCTGCACGACACTTAACAGCTGTATACATTAAGTTTGTATTTAAATTATGTACCATGTATTTGGCGACTCAGAATGGGTGATGTATAACTATTTTGGAGGTGTCACAGTTGGTATCAGAGCTATAAGTAAAGAGCCCCGAGCCTTTCGCTGGTGACTTCCAAGTCTTGGAATGCACCAAAGCCAGACTTTCGGTAGGGGACGCCTTGAATAACTGTTGCTAGTTGATAGGTATCAATGTGAGGTGCTATCCAAGTCTTGGATGAGAGTCACAATTTTGAATGATATTTATATTTGTTAATAAATTTCCTGACGTATTTCCCGAAGAGCTTTCTAGCATACTCCCAGAGCGTGAAATCGAATTTTGTATCGACCTTGAACCCAATACAAAATTCTCAAATATTTATTCACCCAAAACGAACGTAACATGTGCTAAAGACGTTGGCTCGAGTTGTTGAAAGATTACGATAATACCATTCAATACTATCCTGGGAAAGCGAACATGGTAACTGACGCGTTGAGTAGAAGATCGTATGCGGTTACGAGTGCGACGTTGTTAACACAAAGACCCATTTCGTACGACGTACAAAAGATGGAGATAGAGTTAAAGACTCTAGGAACCTACGTGAAGATAATGAATATACGATTATAACCGACTTTAATCGATAAAGTTAAAGCCGCTCAAGCTACACACCCGGAGCTGATGAATATGAAGAAGGTGCAAGAAGTCGTTATTCTAGAAGCAGGAATTGACGAAGAGAGAAAATCTCAACCCTCGATTTAATTGGTCCATTTGAAAACCTCGATCGAATAAGAACTATGGCCTATAGACTCTCTTTACCACCAATTATGTCTCGTGTTCATAACGTTTTTCGTATATATATGTTACGTAAATGTGTGGACGACCTGAACCACATTATTGAATTAGAACTAGACGAGACAACGAAAGATTTAACGTATGAAGAGGTACCTGTTAAAATCTTGGATAAGAAAGAACATATTCTACGCTCAAAGGTTATACCTCAAGAGTTAGAATCTGAAATGAAAACGAGGTATCCTCACCTCTTCGACATGCCAGGTACGTACGCCAATTTCGAGGATAAAATTTCATAAGAAGGGGAGGTTGTAAGACCCCAACTTTTATGAATAAAGATTTAATTTTCTCAAAATATTTTTTTGAATATTATGGTGTGGATTTGATATAATGTTATAGTTGTGGGTAATATTTACAAATTTTGCAAAGTAAGCAAATTGTCATAAAATATTCGATTGGTCGGAGAATATTCATTTTAACAAGGAATATTCGTACAACGACACAATCATTGGTGGACCCCACAACAGAATTATTGTCACAGTTAGAAAACGACAGAAATATCTTTTTATAAAAATAACGACGAAAGTTTTACCGTTAACTGTTGAACTACCCGGTGATAAAAGTACAGTAATAGGCGTGGTTGCATTGTAGCACACAGTATTGATTATTGATGCTTACGTGAGAAGTCACTCGATTTTATTCAATTATTGCCATAATAATTGCTGCATAGTATCTCACGTTATTGATTCAATTATTGCACAATATTTTATATTATTAAATCAATAATTGAGATGACAAGTTATTCATATTATTATTTGCATTATTGACAATGTCTTGAAATTTGTGTCGAGGAAAGGGGTTTGATCACCTAATTGCGCGTCAATAGGGAGAAATTCTTATCGGAAAGCCCCCTTTTTCCTGGGAATGATATGAATGTTAATATTGCAAGTTATATTATTGATGAATAATCATTGTTTAAAAATGTGTTTTGTGATGCCAAGTGAATTGAGATAAATAGAGGGGATTTTTATGAAGTATTTGTTTTAAGTTTGGTGTATTATTTGGATCCCCACTTAGTCATTTTTTCAAAACTGTCGGTAGAAGTTATCTCAATTTTGTTATATATATATATATTATAATATGTCGGGGGGATGAGGGAAGAATTTATCACGGGAGGGAATACTTTTATTATATATATATATATATATTATAATAAATTTCTATTTTTTTATGAAAAATAGAATATATTATATTTTATTATGCATAATGTTTGCTGTCGACGTCAGGATTTTTATTTGTCCCTTTTCTATTCTTGTCTATTGGTGTTCTCATGTTAGGTGAGATTTGTTTGAAAAAAAAAGTTGTGAAAAGGTTCGACATGTATGTCGACGATTGGACTGTAAGAGTCGCTAGTTGGTATTTTTACATGGTTGGACCAACTCAACTGAGAAAAAGTTTGCACATTGACCTAGTGATGTGACACTATTTAACTAGTCTGTGAAATCGAGTTTCGTTAGGGTCCGGGGGCTTGATTATGCGGAGGGAAGGTGTTAGGCACCCCCCGACATCTGTGTTACCATGGTGACCGCCACTTTTCAATTAAACCGTTATATGAATGCGTGTGTGTGTGTGGGTCAATGTGCAATTATCTAGAAGTAGTGATATGCCTCGTTCGCACCTATATACAAAGGGTTTCAATTTTGTATAAAAGTTCAGTTTTAACAAGATATAGAAATGACGTTTTGTAAAAGAGGTTTTTTCAAACCCTTATGCTCAATAGTAATTGAGGCCTTTAATACTTTCATTTTATTATATGTTCGGCTTGATTGCTTTTATTTTGAGATGCGAAGCATCTTTGAGAAAATAAGATAAAAAGTAGTGCCAAACTCCTTGTGGGCATGAGAGTCGTCTAAGAAAATTCAAACACCGTGAATAATTTACAAGCTATGTACAGCTGAAAATGTCCATCACGAGAACAGAATCTAGATTCAGTAGACTGAATATGTGATCACATGATTCCTAGGCTCACATGATGTAGCAATTTGTATGAAAGTTGTAAACAGTTATATATATAAAAGTCAGTAAATATATATATATATATATATATATATATATATATATATATATATATATATATATATATATATATATGCATACAATCAACCACCACAAAACACCTCTATGAGATTGAAAAATGTAAATAAAGCAATAAAAAATTCATCAACCGCCACAAGTAAATTCGAAAGTGGACTAAATATAAAGAAAGCAATAAAAGCCACAAAGTAAACTCAGTAGGACATAAATGTAAATATATATATATATATATATATATATATATATATATATATATATATATATATATATATATAAGTTATATAAACGACCGGATATATGTCGATCCAGGCTCGGTTCTTTATTTCAATTTTAAAAGTATATATATAGATATATAAAAGCGGTAAACGCACCGGATGTGTAATCCAGGCTCAATCAAACAGAGTTTGATGGCAACACCATATATATAAGTATTTATATATTTATAAAAGCATAGATGCTATGAGTGGGCTATTGAGTGAGCCTATGCCCGCTGATGTGAGAGTCAGGGATCGCATTCTTCGGTGATTGTTCCCAATGAATATCAAGGGTTGTTTCATAGCAGATACCTCTTCTACGGTGTCATTTGCTTTGATCAGCGCCACTCGGGAGGTGGACCGTATTGGAGAGTATGATTGGGGCTCCTATACCTTTGCCTATTTCCTCAGGGGAATGCGCATGCGTTCGCAGGGCTTGGCAGAGGCTTGGCTAGGATTTTACCCATTTTTGCTGGTGAGTACTTCTCTTTTGATTTCCCATGTACATGTTAAGAGTGTTTATTGACAGCAGATGTTTGCCTTTGTATTAGCAGTTTTGGGCCTATGAAAGGCTCCCATGTTTGCGTCCTGTGAGTGTGTTAGGTTTAGAGACCTGTCCACGAGGACGACGATAACATCACTCCATTTTGGCAGAGGTTCCTGTAGCTGAGGGTTTCACCTATTGTCGCTTATAGTTGGAGTTGTTGACAGATAATGTTATCACTTTGGTTCCCTACTCTGGGGAACATTTGACCATTGGATTTGAGGATGGATTCCCGATTGGTGTTGAGCACGTGGTATCCACCCGTAGGATTCCTCTCTTCACAGATGGAGGATGTGAGCTCTATTTAGGAGAGTGTGCTATTAGGAGCACCACATGAGAGTTTCGTGTACCGATCTTGCCTCCTGCTAGGCGTTATTGGCCTGTGTTGCAGTTGCCTGTCGATGATATCCCATTAATGGGCATTGACGACTACACTTTGTCAAAGGGTTCATTTACCCAGGAGGCATTATACCGCTGGTGGTTCCCTCGTACCATTGGATGATAAGTGGTTTTATAACCACTTATTTAGGATATTAACTGACTTAAATTTGTGCTTAAACTCGTGTTATTGTATAAATTTTTATGCTTTTGTTCTTTGTTTTGCAGTATAGTATTGGAAACTCTCTCGGTGTTATTTGAGCTAAGTTGTGTTCGTAGCTATGATGGATTAATGATGGAAAGGAAAATGGAACTGAGCTTGTTGCTAGAAGTTGTATTAGCAGCTGGACACAGAAGCAGTAGCAAAACTCAAGGAAGCAGAACACAGAAGCCGAGCGGCTACATAAGCTAAAACTCGCGTGCCCGTGCCATCATCAAACAGAAGCCAGAAACGTTACTAGGCACCCCCGCGCCTGTCTTGAACTAGAACCTCGCGTGGTCGCGCGCGTCATTGACTGATGTTGTTTGACTTTATTTTAAATTTGAAATTGGAAGCGTAACGGAGAGGGGGGGGGGGGGTTCAATTAGGGCTTATATATTAGACATATTTTCATTATGAAAAGGGATATACCACCCCTTGGGGGATCAATAAGCTAGCTATCATTATTTGTTTTGTTCTCTTTAATTTCGATATTAGATTAGAGTAGATTAGAGTAGTGATTTCTAGAGTTGATGAGATTGAAGACTTGAAGCAATTGGGAAGCATCAGAGATTCCATCTTGGAGCATGATAACAGATTTGCACTCCAATTCTCTACTTTTATCCTCTCTTTGATTCTTATTTGTAATCTTATAATGTTTATTCAATATGTGGATGATAGATTTGATTCAACTATGATTTAAACTCTATTCTGAGATTGCAATGGATTCTATGGATTAGTTTATTCTGATATATTTCATTGTTAACCTTATTGATTGCTATAGGATTGGGTATTTAGATTCATGCTATTTACTTAGTTGATTGGCCATCAATTACTGTGAAAATCCATATGGACTTGAAGACGAGGTATGGGTTTGGATCTGATGATCTTAATAGTTTGTGATGATATATTCTATATTGTGATGGGATGTATGATTTGTGCTTAGGATAGACATATACCGAAGCACCATTCATAGTCAATTGAGAACTTGGGCTTAAACCTTCATTATTTGTAAATCACATAGACATATAATGGTTTAGGTAATGTGGGTGCTCATGTGTATTCTATCAACTGTGGATTACATGTGATATGTGTATAGTACATTGAGAGATAGCTATACTTTACTTTCGTGTTCTTGACTA
Source organism: Panax ginseng (assembly GCA_020205605.1). Classification (NCBI taxonomy): domain Eukaryota; kingdom Viridiplantae; phylum Streptophyta; class Magnoliopsida; order Apiales; family Araliaceae; genus Panax; species Panax ginseng. Next base: position 116,224,772 of record CM035138.1, on the reverse strand, counting down.
ACAATCCGGTATAATAAGTTTGGTCTAACATGAAGTGTATGGTTTTGAATGAGTCAATATATGAAATTGTGATCTCAGGTCTTCATTATCTAGTCTCACTCTAGGAATAGTTAGGTTTATTTAATTTCATAGTTTAAATATAAAAATTAAATCATTCGTTTAAATAAGACTGAAATGGTTATGGGCTAGTGCTTGGTGAACTTTATTGGTTAATTCTTCGTGGGAACGATACTTTACTTACTCTTTATTACTTGTTGACCGTGTATACTTGCACGCATATATTGATCGGTAAAATGACCAACAAGTTTTTAAGCGCTTGTTCTTGGGAGAATTAGCTTAATTAATTTTTGCCAACATTAATTTCAATCAAATTGGTCTTAATTTAAACATTTTTTTTGTTTTAATTATCTTCTTATATTTCTCTCTTTTCAGGTACCATGGATGACTTTGCTTATCAATGGCCTTATGCAAATATGACTCAACCAAGGGACATAAGCACTGAGGGACTCAATGTATTTTCTACATTGTCAGCACAAATTGCAACACTTTCGAAGAGGTTGGATGTTCTTGCAGCCCAAAGTACTCGAGAGATAGTAGTTACATATGAATATTATGCTGGCGAGCATCCGAGTTATCAATGCAACATCAGGGTTGGACAAGTACAGTTTGGGAGTGATTGCCTCAACAACTATGTTTCTCCCAATTATCATCAAGGTGGGGGGGTATCATTCGGATTTTGAATGGAGTTATAACTCTCAAGACCCATACTGTGTCCCAAGTCCAACACATCCATCTGTTTTCTCATATTCACCTACATTGCGATAAGAAGAAAATTCAGAGTTAAAGGAATTCATGTCTAAGAGCATAGCAGACCAGGAAGAGATGATAATGAGTCAGGAGTTATCAACCCATAATCTTAATCGATAGATAGAACAACTCATTAACTCTTCAATGAATGGCCCTTAATACAAGAATTTCGAAACTGAACAAGATAATTCAAGACTGGAGGATTTGTGGTTCAAGTTTGTAGCATCAACTGAGGAAAAGATGATTGAGCAAGAAAGGTCAATTCGAAATCTTTAGAATCAAATGGATCAAATATTCGAAGCCTTGAACAATCGCCCTCCAAACAATTGGTGCTATGACATGGACAATGAAACTGATGGAGAGATAAAAGTGTACATGCCACTGAATGAACTGAAAGGAGTGGTCATTGAGGAGACAACTGGGGGTATGGAAAATGAAGAACATGAGCTGACTTGTATAATACCCCAAGTGCCTTCTCAGTTAGAGTTAAAAAATTCAGTGAACTTTGGACACCCATGTCCCCTTGGTAGTCATATCCAAAGCAAGAATTTCTATGATAATGAGGGCTCTTACAAACCATGGTGGGCTGAGAAAGAGATAATAGAAGAAGAAAAGCCAGTTGTATCTTCCATGTCTCAATGCAAAAATTTATTCACAGATACAACGGGAGAAACACCTAGCGATGCAATGGAACTGGGGATATCATATACAGGAAATATGCTAGGTGGCTTTACTCCGAAGACTCTTATGATGGGGAACCTACCAAAGCACATAGCGGTTCTAATGGATGGAGGGTTCTTAGCTTATCGTAGAAGAATTGGATAGCGATGTCAAGAAAAAAGTCCAGCTAACGGACTATAAATCGAGCGCTAGATGGGAGGCACCCCATCCAATCTTTCTCCCTCCTTGTTTAATTCTTATTTACATTTCCATTTACTTATTCTCCAATGTTTAATTCTTCATACTTTATATATTTAGTAGATGTTGATAGTTATAAGTCTTAATAATAGTTTGATTGTGTCTCCTCTCAGGTTCAATCCAATTGCTATAAGCATTCAGGGTCAAACAAAAGTCAAAAACTGAAGCTGCCAAGGTACAGGGTAGCGCGACCGCGCCCAACTACAAGCCAACCATAGCGCGACCGCGCCATAGCTCAGTCATAAAAAACAAACACTGCTCAATTTTTAGAATTTCTGACGCAAGCCTTCGGATAGTTAGAAGTCCACACTCAGTTTCCAACTTTAGATTATCTCAAACTTATCCATCGCCTGATATACCATCGGATCTTGAGGAGGCGAACGAAGATGACATTGGTACTTAGGGGAGTTTATTTATACCTTTTATCTCCAATGAAAACATTATAGTTTTTAAGTTTGGGGGTATTAGGTTTATTTTTTGCATTCAGTTGCATTTAATATAATTCATGTCATATGCATTTTGTCTTGTTTTAGTTGGTTACGTTAGAAAGTGTTGCATTCCGTTTAGTAATTGATAAGTGGTATTTATACCTACTTATTGAATACCAATTCACGCAAACTATGCCCATCTCAAGTACATTTTATTGTGTTTTAGTTGCATTTCATAATAGTTTGCACTGCATTTACTTAAGACTTCTTTTGGTGAATAAGTACAGAAATTGACCTAATTTGGTGGTATTAGAGGGTACGAGGCTAATAAATGCGTGAAGGCAAGGCACAAGCGGGGATATATATGGCATGAAGGTATAATGGAGCAAGGAGACCAAACATTGAAGGAATGAGCAGCAGGACAAAGTGACAACAGCAAAAATATTGTAGAATCAGAACCAGACCGCGTGGCATATTAGGCTGAGGCGCGCTACATGCGTGATAGGCCTACCGGACATCCCATGACTTCTTGTAAGTCTCGTGTCTGCCGAGAGACACATGATTAGGAAGCGCCATGCGCATGTAGCGTTAATTGAAGTTGCTGACTTTATTTTATTTGAAGCGTAACTAAGAAGGGGGTTCAACTAGGACTTATATATATGAGATGTATATCAGTTGTAAAGGGGGATTCCACCCCTTGGGGGCTAAAGCTACTATTGTTTTCTTTTCTTTTCTTTCTTTTTAGATTAGATTAGAACCCTAGATTAGATTAGAGTTGAAGATTGAAGCAATTGAAGAGCATAGGAAATTCAGAATTGGAGCAAGAGGAGAATCTCAGATTTGCATTCCTAATTCCCTAATTTCTCTTTACTTACATCTTTATACAAGTTATCTGTATGGGGGTTGAATAGATATTTGAAAATCTTTTCTATTTTAAACTTGTTCTTAGATAGTGATTAAAACTTAGCTGAATTAGTATTTGTTTTAATCTTCTTAACCAAGCAATGGAGTTATGAATAGTTTAGTAAGTAAGTTCTTATAAAGTTATATAATAGCAGAGATATAGCTTATATAGATATATGATGACACAAATTGTTTTTAAGTGGTTCAGAGCACTCAAAGCTCCTAGTCCACTCTTCTACTCAACGAGTAGGATATCCACTAAGGATGTCTTTTACAATCTTCCTAATCACACAGATTCCTTCTGCACCAAAGAGCCTCAGAACTTCTAGTTCACTTGAACTCTTCAAGTCCAAAGCAGACTTGCTTTCTTACGCTTCACTATTTAACTCTTCAAGTCCAAAGCAGACTTGGTACTCTTCTTCAAATTGATCGATGGTTGTTGTTGTTGTTGCTCAAGGTTGTACTCACTTTGTTGTCAGTAAGCACCGGTTCGTTAAGAACCGAGTAAATGAGCAAGCTTTTCAATATCTCGCATCGTAGAGTCGAGCCTTAGAGAATTCTTCACGTTGAATGTTTGATTGCTTGCTTAGTTTTTTTTTTCTCTCTCATCCGTCTGATCCAGATATATGTGATGTTGAAAACTATCCGCTGATCCATCCGCTGTGGCATTAAATGCTTCAACTTTTTCTGTGGCCGCGATGGAGACATTTCGCACATCTCTCAATTCTCGCATTCTCGCTCACCGACACCGCAGTCGCTTTCTCACCTACCACCGAAAAGGTGTTTTGTCCTTCTTATCCATAGTACTATCCTTAGCTTCTTCAATACGCTTTTTTGTTGCATACTAAGGATATTTCATATATTCTGGGACCGATGAGCACCGCAAAGATCTGGATCCATTCCTCGTATGTTGAATTAACAACTCATGAGGCTCGACGCTTTCTAACATGAGATGATGATGCTCTACGATCGATCGTGATGTTCTACTTGCTAAGATCGTAGTGGCTTGACTTGCATACTACGATGCTATCAATGAGAACACTACGATTTCTCTTAAACTTTCACGCACTACGATCTTCTCTTGCTCGTGTTGTCGACTCTACGCTCCCGAGAGCACACTACGATCGCCGACTTATAAACTTCACGCTTCCTTCAAAGACACTACGATCGTGGAGTTAGCTTTGGTGAACGCTGGGACCACTCTCTACGATTTCAAGAAGAGTCCCTTTCAAGGCAGCACACACTACGATCTTCGTGCTCTACGCTTTCACCTCGACTTCGCAATGTCGATCGATTGATGCACTACGATTTCTTCAAGACTAATCTATTACATCTCAAGATCAACCTAATAGCTTTTGATCTTTCTATCTATACATTCTAGTAATGTAATGATACACGCTGAAAGCTTAGATCAACCTAACAATTTTGATCTATCACTAAGTCCTCAGACATATATTCTTTAAAGGACCTTACAAATAATCATGAACACATGCATTAAAACATCAAATCATAATATGCATTCTCCCAACAATCTCCCCCTATTTGATGTCGACATAACCAAGGAGATTTGTTGTCATGATTATTAGTGACTGTATGCATTTGCAGTGAATTTAAATACGACTTAGTATTTCAAAGGAGCAAATTAAATTTCTAGAGAATAAGTATGAATTTATTGATGATCGTAAGATATTACAATATAGCATTACATCAATAAAACATTAAACTCTTAACTTATCTCTGCTTTTCTTGGTCTCTCGTGTGGAGGTGGATTTGCATACCCTCAAATTTCTTCTCTTCCTTTCGAGCTTCCTCATTTCTTGCTAACTCTTCCAAATTTCACTTAGACTTAGAACTCGGATTCTTCATGTTTACGCATGAATGCAGGATCTCCAAATGGCATTCTGGATGCGCATAGTAGTCACGCTCATGAGCTAGAGTCGGCTCCTCATGACTCAAGAGGAATAGTCGATACAATCGTCACGACTGACCGCATCGCTGAGTCCGATGATGATGATGGTCTCTGCAGAGGGCTTCCCTTTCTTGAATTGCATGACCTCCTCCGCCTCCCGCCTTTCGCTTCCTCGAACTCCTTTCCTTTCTTATTCTCCCCTTTATGTCAAAGATCAAGGGTTCAAATATCTACAGATGTACCTATTTACTCCTCGACAAGCTCGCTGAGTCAAGCTTTGAGTTTGAGCAATGTCCTCCCTATTCTCCTTGATCTGCTTTTTCACTTTCTAGCTTTTTGTTTTGGAGGATCAGAAGAATCGATCATTATGCTTCTCCCGATTGGCATAAGATTTCTGGAAGTCATAAATGTAAGCTTTCAGTCGAGAATATTGTCCAAAGATAATTTGATGTCGACGATCTTGGTTTTTCTCAGATCTCAAGCATAGCCTCTCTTTGTTTGGCAAAGAACTCGAAATGGATCTCATCTCCGTCTCGATATACTCTTCGTAATTTCTTTGATAATTTCCCTTAGCTTCAGAAGGAGCTCAAGATTCATCAGACTAGGAATTTGTTTGCATAACTTGTGATCATTTGATTCAAATGGATGTTCGTAAGGTCGAGTGAGATTCCGTGCTTGCTTCGATGGACTTGATCATTTGCTCGTAAGTTTCTTTCGTGATCATCCTCGTGGGCAGGTGGGGAAAGTATCACTGATCGAGGATTGTCCATTCGAGGGTTCTCTCGTGGAGATTGAGCTTGCAAGTCAGTACAAAGCAAGATCAAGACCAAAATAGTCGTATGACGATGAGGAGGATGGTATATCACTGGAGGAGCTTGGGTTTGACATTTGGGATCGGTGACTCTACGATTTCAATGTTCGACTTACGATTCGGCTTCGAGTCCGAATCGTAGAGTTGGTTATTTGAGGGAGCAGGTAAGGTTGATTTCTTCGTTCTTCGCCATGTAATTTTGGGATTCTCGCAACTGAAACCGATTTAATGGGTTAAGAATCACTTCCACCCATTTAGGAAATTCATAGAATCGCTAAACGAAGATGATGGCAGTGATTAACTCTAAAGCTTGTAGGATACCAATACCTCAGTTTGGCATTTGATGAGGAATGGTCTCAGAATCGCCTTTTTTGGCTGAAGATGACTTCCTCGAAACTGTGGAGCCGTAATCGTGATCACCGGATATTCCTCAAGCTCCGTAACATGTGGTCCCATGATTTCGTAATTTGAGCTCGATGGTATGCCATCATGGGTAGGTAAGAGAATATCCGATTGTAAGAAGATAGCTTCTATATCCATCCTTGCCTCATAAATGATTTGTAGAGTCATCATCATCTTCTTCCTCTTCACTATCTCCATTCGAGGATTCCATTATCTCAATGGCCTCCGAATGTTTGGCATCGTTCATCTTCATCTCGAACAAGGACCTCTTCTTCAAATATCGATATCAGAGGCTCCCTCAATATGATCATCTTCTTCGAGGTTTAGAAACTCCCCTCACCGGGTACATCTTCTTCTATGTTCGTAAAGTCCCTTTCAAATAGAACCTCTTCTTCATCAAGAGGCTTCTCCCCTCACCGGTGTATACTCAATCATGAGAATTTCAGTAGTTCTCCCTCACCGGAGCATTTTCCTCTTCTATTTGTTTGGGGCGCTTCTACTTTTGCAGCCATGCTCTTGGCTTCCTTCTTCAAGATTTCTCATTCTCAAGAATATACTTCTCGACCAAATTTCTCTTTGCTTTCACGGGTTTTAGTCACCACTTCGACTCTCTCTCGAGTCTTTGTTTTGCCTCGCTGATCGCCCACTTTCCTCAAGCAGCCTTCCTCCATTTCTCGCCACACTTGGCCTATTTTCGAGAATGTTAGAGAGTCTCTACGATCAAGACACTCGCTGGTCTTTTGGACTTATGACCACCTTTGTTCTTCTTTACGATTTGTGAAATGGTGGCTTGATCTTCTTCACCTTTCTTCTTGTGTCAGATCTTCCTTAGCCTCCTTAGAGTCTCTATGTCGAGGACTCTCGCAGAATGTTAGTTGTTGATCCTCGAGGCTCTTCAACTTGTCTTGCGCTCTCACCTTCCTTTTGCCCTTGCTTTTTCCTCGCAAGGGTAGAGGGTTCTCCTCGTCTCGCTTCTCCTTCTTCTTCAACTTCTCCGACAATGTACATTCCTCCTCGAAAGCCTCGCTTTTTTTGTTCCTCGATCTCCCACTTGACTCATTATCATTCGAACGAACTCAAAGCAGGTTCCTTTCCCAGCTTTTTGAACAACTGCAGTCATTCTTCTATTTTTGGGTTGATGGCTTCTCCTTCATTATCCCCAATTTTGTCACCCAATGCAGATTGCGTAATGATGCTAATGAACCTCCCATACAAAGATCTTTGGGGTGCTCTTTGATTTCTTCGAGCTTACGATCCACTTGCCGATCCATTCGAGCAAACAACATGTTCCCCATAGTTGAGTCGAGTTCCATATACTATAGTCACCATGAGCTTAAGTCGAGCCTCATTTATCGAAGTCATGACCGAGCTCTCTGCAGCAGATGCATTTCCCAATAATGTCACCAAAAATTCATACCTCCGAGGGAACTCCTTTTTTGTAGCCTTTCACAGAGGGGTTCTTCTTGTGATGCATCTTCTTCAAATTCTCTTGAAATCTTATGCTATTTAGAAATGGATGCCCCACATTCTTGAAACCTAGGGCCGATTGACGCCTTCTTCCCTAGCTTTATTTCAACTCCTCTAACTCGTGTGGTGATGGTGTTGTTGTTTTCAGACACTCCATTTTTGTAGAACTCCTTCACCAATTTAGGATAGATGAGTGTATCAAAGGTTGAGCGCCTTCTTCTAGACCCGCTTTCTTTAGTAAGGCTAAGATCTTGTGAAACTTTGGTGGAGCGGTTTTGAATTCACAAAACAGAGTCTCAGAGTCTCAAATCACATTGTAAGCAAACCATCGATTCTTTAGTCGAGAAGAGAGATATCACCGAGCTTTTGTCCTGAAGTTAGGGTTTTGCTTTGAGAGAGAGAGAGAGAGAGAATGAGAGATAATCTTTTGAACTTCGATTTCAAAATCACTTGCCCAATTTGTACTTGTAGCTTTCTCTCTTTTTTTGACTTAGTGGGACAAAAGTCAGATTTTGCTCGCTCTACGATTTTGACTCGCTTAGGAATGTACCGATTTGCCCTTTCGAGTCTTCAAAGCAATTTAGATGTCCTCGTGATGACTACGATCGTAGAGATAGTCTTCTCGATTGTTGAGCCTGCTTCTCCATTCAGTAGTCCATCCCCACGATCGCCGAGTCCGTCCGGCAGCTGTCGAGTCCGATCAAGATTCGTAGAGTCCGTCTGTCGAGTCCGTCCGGCAATGCTGAGTCCGATCAAGATTTGAGTCCGTCCACGATCGCCAAGTCTCCCCGATCTCGTCCCCTCGATCGTCGCCGAGTCTCTTCGTGTGTTTCAAGGGTTAGGTTTGTCCCCGAGGCACCTCTTGAGAGATTGCTTTGTTATAAAGCTTGTCATCACAGATTCACTTTGCTTGTTGAAAGGGCTTTTTTTGTCATCGCCGAGTCTCGCACTTATGAAAGTTGAGTCTTTGTCATGATCGCTGAGGTAGTCGATCGCTCAAATTTCACGATCGTGATCTTTCCTTTATCATGTCTACGATTTTGAGTGCAAATTTTATATCTGCTATGGTTAGCACAATCTAGAGCATAGATTCAAGGTCAAGATTTAGCATGCCTAGCTCACTTATTAACTTGTTAAACTGGATTCATCTAATGGTTTAGTAAAAACATCGCTAAGTTGATTTTCAAGTAGGATATATCAGAAAGAAATAGTTCCATTTTGCATATGATCCCTAATGAAGTGATACCTTATCTCTATATGCTTGGTTCTGTAATGCATAACAGATTACGAAGTTATTACTATGGCACTTGTATTATCACAAAGGTATAGGTATAGACTTGAAATCAAACCCATAGTCACTAGTCGATTTCTCATCCAAAGGATCTCGAAAGACGTTAGCCTTCCAAAGAAGAATGTATTCAAATTTTCCGCAATTGAAGTGGACACCGAGTTTTGCTTTTTGTCAACCAAGACACAAGTCCGTTCCCTAGTAATCGACAAGTGCCACCGGTACTCTTTCTATCTATTTTGCATCCTCGCAAAGTCAAGATCTCAGGTATCCTATTAGTTCAAAAGAGGATTCCTCGGGATACCACAAATTTCAAGTAGGTGTACCCTTAAGATACCAAGATCCTCTTTACAAAGCAGCATAAATGTGACTCTTTAGGGTTAGCCTCGAATCTCTAGCACATATGCATGTTGCAAACATTATATCCGGGTCTCATCGCGCTAGGTATAAAAGAGAACCTATCATACCTCAGATTGAGTTATATCAACACGCTTACCATTCTCATCCTTGTCAAGCTTGGTCATAGGAGCAATTGAGTTTTCATGGGAGAGGCCGATTCCATGCCATACTTCTTTAATAAGTCTTTGATGTATTTGGCTTGGTTGATGAATATTCCTTCATCACCGCTTTCACTTGCGCCCAAGGAAGAAATTCAAATTTCACCCATCATGCTCATTTCAAACTTGCTCAGATTAGCTTGTAGAATCTCTTACATAACTTTTCACAAGAGAACCAAAAATGATATCATCAACATATATTTGAACTAATAAGACTTTGTCCTTATGCTTTCTAAGAAACAATGTGGTATCTACTCTACCTCTAAAGGAACCCATTTTCTATTAAGAAGTAAGTCGTTGTTTCATACCATGCTCTAGGTGCTTGTTTAAGACCATATAAAGCTTTATCTAATCTATAGACATAATTGGAAAGAGATGGATCGATGAAACCCGGAGGTTGTTCTACGTAGACTTCTTCTCAAGCTTCCATTTAGGAATGCACTCTCGACATCCATCCGAAAGACTTTGAATTTCATGTGAGCAAAAAGAAAGGCAAGAAAGATTCTCGATAGCTTCTAGTCCGCAACAGTGCAAATGTCTCATCATAGTCAATGCCTTCTTCTTGAGAATAGCCCTTTGCCACTAATCTTGCCTTGTTTCTTGTAATGACCCCATCTTCATCCATTTTGTTCCCAAGACCCACTTCGTTCCTATGACAGATGACTCTTTCGTCTTGGTACCAATCTCCACACTTTGCTTCGCTCAAATTGGTCGAGTTCTTCCCGCATGGCTTCTATCCAACCGAGAGTCTTCCATAAGCATCTTCTATCTTCTTTGGCTCTATCTCGTGATGTGAAGCTTAGGTAGAAGCATTCATTCCGAGTAGCAGCTCTTGTTTTGACTCTCGCACTCTGGATCTCCAATGATTAGATCCCGAGTGTGATCTCGCCCATCTGCTCCTGGCTGGGACATCTGCTCGATGCCTTCCTGCCTTAAGTCTTCAAGGTCTATCTCTTCTTCTTGGAGTGGAGGCTCATTGCCTTGAATGGACCTCTCTACGATCTCATTATCACACGCCACGATTTCACTATCCGCACTACGATCGTAGTGTTTAGCTCGACGACTTCATTTGAAGTGTCTCGCACTATCTACCGTAGTGTCTTGAGGCACCGCTTTGTCTAAGTCGCTTTCATCAAAGATGATATGTATTGAGACTTCGACACTCAAAGGTCTTCTTGAACACTCAGTAAGCTTTGTCGTCCTGCGGCATATCCAAGAAAGATCCTTCATCCGACTTCAATGGAATTTTGTCGACATCGCTTCCGTTGTTGAGAATATAAGATGCACACCAAAGACATGGAAATAGCCGACACTTGGCTTTCTTCCTTTCCACAGCTCGTAGGGTGTCTTCTCGATCGTAGAGTGAATTAATGATCTGCTCAGTGTAAGATGCAAGTTGTCGATACCTTTCCGCCTGTAAGTATTCAGCAGATGGGTCATTGCTAAGAGAGTCCTTCCAAATTTCTATCGTGGTTCTGTTTTTTCTTTTTCAAAGAACTCCATTTTGTCGAGGAGTTCGTGGAGTCGGTAGTTATGATCGATGCCATTGTCTCAGCAGTAATCGATCCATTTCGAGAAATCAATTTCTCGCCATGATCACTCCTTATGGCCTTGATTTTCTCCTTTTTCGCTCATCACCACCAACATCTTGATTAATTCGAGCTTGTCTCATCCTTTGAAGTTGTGGAAGAATACCCATGTGAATCGTGTAGTCGCCGACTACGACTGTAGAGAGTATCTTTTTTCCTCCAAGACCGGTTGTTGAATCGGCCCAAAGAGATCCATGTGGAGCAACCGCAGGGTTTGTCAATGGAGTCATGCCTTGCTTTTGAATGAGCTTCTAGTTTGCTTTCCAAGTCGGCAGTATCAGATGGTCTTTCCTTCACAAAGTTGAACTTGGGTAGACCAAATTTTTAGATCCTTTGATGCCGCTTGACATGCTTTTGAAGTTTAAGGGGATGTTTTCTATGCCATAGCCACTTTTCATTTCTGATGCTTTTTTGCCGTAAAACATATTGTTTCATCGTAGCTTAGTCGACCAAGGTCTATAGTATAAACATTTCCTTCTCTTGTTCCTAAGCTAGCTTTATGGCGTATGTCTTCGCATCTCCGACTTGACATCGATTGTTGAGAAATGTTACTTGATGACCCTTGTCGCAGAGTCAATCGATGCTTAGAAGGTCAGTTCAAGTCCTTCCACATAGGCTACTTTGTCAAAGATATTGCACCATCGCCAAAGAGAGCCATATCCTTTTGTCTTGCCCGAGCCAAGCTTATCTCCAAAGATGACCGAGGGGGACCTCTCCTTTTCTACATAGTTAGATAACAGAGCTTTGTTCCCTCGTCATATGCCTCGAGCATCCACCGCCTAGATACCATGTTGAGGTCGTGGAGCTCTTTTCCTCGCCAAAACATTTTAACCTTCATTTTGGTACCCATATTTGCATGGGTCCTTCTGTGTTAAGTGCCTTCTGGGAACCCAAACTTGTCTAGTCTTGGGTCTCACATGCATGGAGTTATAATAACACTTTGTAGCTTTTATGACCATACTTATCACATACGACACATCTATTATGATGCACGCCCTGCAGTGTGATTCATCCTCCACTGGACTTGTGTGGTTCCTTAGTTAGCCTTCTCGTCTGAATCGATTCTCTTTCTTCCACGTGTCCTTAGGTTTCATAAATAGTGATGAGTGAGCCTTACTTCTACTGCATTTTCCCAAAGAGATTCAGAGAGTTAGTTTTGCTTGACTCTACGATTCTTCGAGGTTGGTAGTAGAGGTCATTACTTTTCTCCTTTATGAAACCTGCACTCAAATAAGCAGATCCTTTACTTCTCTCGAGTATAACTAGAATCAAGAGAACAAGGTCGAGCCGGTTCTTCCAACTCGTGAGGATTTAACAAAAGCAATGCCTCTACTAAAGCCCCGAGACATTACCGAGCTAGTTTCCATTATCTTTCCACACTTAGCTCGAGATGGATTCCCAAAGCCTAAGCCTCGTTTCGTCGAATGTGCTTCTCCCCGACTAGAGCAAAGGCAAACCCATGGATGATGAGGATTTATTCCATGCAGAGATAGTCTTCTAGATCCTCAATTTTAGAGGTTACCTTAGACTCTCTTTGTGCATGATGTGTGTTTGTTCTGCTTTAAAGTTTCATTCTCACCTTCAAGCTTGGAGAGAAGATCAAGATTTCGTAAGGGTCAAGCCAAGCTCTTCTTGAACTTTCTTCTTCTCCTCTCAAGAAGTGAATGATCCTCGACAACACTCAACCACTTCATGTATTGATGTAGATCATCGTTATGCCACGCAGCGCGCTTCTTAAGTCATTCATATCTACATCGTGAGTTGAAATCAAATACCTCATCGAGATTTACATCAGTGAATGTCGAGGCTTTGTTTGTCCTTTGCATGTTTGGCCATTAAGCACAGATTGGCCATTTGTGGTTCTTCTTCATCTCCAGAGTCAAGATTTGAATCATTATCCTAATCACTCCATGATCCTCCAAATACTACCAAAGCCTTTGTCTCTTTTACGAGGCCTCTTGCTTCCTTTTTCATTCCTTCTTTCCATGTCGCTTTCTTCTTTAGTTCTTCTCTTAGGGGTTTGTTGCAGCTGGCAATGAAATGCCCAGTGCTTCTTGCAGCTTGTAGATAGATCATTTATTTGCTCCTCGCTATTGTAGTTGTCACGACCTTCTTTTGTGCTTGCGGCTTTTTGCCTCGACGCATTTAACCTTCTTAGTTTTCTTACCATCATGGCAAGATCGCCATCATCGCCTTCATCATCGCCGATTCAATCTCAAAGATGACTTTTGATACACTTTCAGCTTGCTTTGAGAGCAACACCCTTTTCCTTCCTTCTTCCTTCCGAAAGGGTTTCAAAGACGTCTGGGTCACCCAAATAGATGTCGAGATTGCCATATAGTTGTTGAACCGTCATCTCGCTAAGATTCTTTTCGACTTTCTTATCATAGTGGTCTTGGCATCCCACTTGCTTTCTGTAGGGGGCTCATGAACTTTATGGTCGATCTTTGTTAGATAGATCTTTCCATACGCTCGTAGAGAGTCGAGCGCGTAATGTTGAATCTTTCATAAGTGGCGCTTACATTTTCGCCACATACGAAAGCAAACATCTCGCATCACCGTGTTAAGAAGAGACCTTTGTTCTCTCTAACTTCTTCGGCCTCTTCGCGCATGATCGCAGTTGCTTCCCTGCATTCCCTCGGGTCGCTTTGCGCTTTACAACATTGTCAAACAGATCGTCCTCCAAGGATTGAACAGATGTTCTTAGCCTTTTTTGTCAAGTCGACGCTTTTTCTCTCGTGTGTCCGCCCATTCTTCTTTCACTTTGATTTGTACTTTGTTTGGCTCACAATGGTCAGTGCAAGCTTTGTTGGTATATAGGCCCCATTAAGAATAGCCTCAAATAGATCTTCATCTATCGAGTCCATGTAAGCTTGCATTCTAACTTTCCAGCTTAGAAAATTATCCTCGTTGCACATCGGTGGCTTCACGCCTCCCCCTATTCCGGATTCGCTTGGTACGAAAAGCCATTTGATCTACTAAAGCGTAAGTCAGAAAATAGAACCCGCTTTCGATACCAATTGTTAGTTCTTAGTAGGCACAAGTTATCTGTAAGGGGGTTGAATAGATATTTGAAAATCTTTTCTATTTTAAACTTGTTTTAGATAGTGATTAAAACTTAGCTTAATTAGTATTTGTTTTAATCTTCTTAACCAAGCAATGGAGTTATGAGCTGAGTAAGGCGCTTATAGCAGATATAGCAATTATAGTAGAGATATAGATTATATAGATATATAGATGACACGCTTGTTTTTAAGTGGTTCAGAGCACTCAAAGCTCCTAGTCCACTCTTCTACTCAACGAGTAGATATCCACTAAGGATGTCTTTTACAATCTTCCTAATCACACAGATTCCTTCTGCACTCAGCCAGCCTAGAACTTCTAGTTCACTTGAACTCTTCAAGTCCAAAGCAGATTTGCTTTCTTACGCTTCACTATTTAACTCTTCAAGTCCAAAGCAGACTTGGTACTCTTCTTCAGCTTGATCGATGGTTGTTGTTGTTGTTGCTCAAGGTTGCTACTCACTTTGTCGTAAGACCGGTTCGTTAAGAATCGAGTAAATGAGCAAGCTTTTCAATATCTCGATCGTAGAGTCGAGCCTTAGAGAATTCTTCACGCTGAATGTTTGATTGCTTGCTTGTTTTTTTCTCTCTCATCCGTCTCGATCTCAGATATATGTGATGTTGAAAACTATCCGCTGATCCATCCGCTGTGGCATTAAATGCTTCAACTTTCTCGTGGTCGCGATGGAGACATTTCGCACATCTCTCAATTCGTGATTCGCTCACCGACACCGCAGTCGCTTTCTCACCTACCACCGAAAAGGTGTTTTTGTCCTCTTATCCATAAGATTATCCTTAGCTTCTTCAATACGCTTCTTTGTTGCATACTAAGGATATTTCATATATTCGGGACCGATGAGCACCGCAAAGATCTCGGGATCCATTCCTCGTATGTTGAATTAACAACTCATGAGGCTCGACGCTTTTCGATACGAGATGATGATGCTTCTACGATCGATCGTGATGTTCTACTTTGCTAAGATCGTAGTGGCTTTGACTTGCATACTACGATGCTATCAATGAGAACACTACGATTTCTCTTAAACTTTCATGCACTACGATCTTCTCTTTGCTCGTGTTGTCGACTCTACGCTCCCGAGAGACACACTACGATCGCCGACTTATAAACTTCACGCTTCCTTCAAAGACACCACTACGATCGTGGAGTTAGCTTCAGTGAACGCTGGGACCACTTTCTACGATTTCAAGAGTCCCTTTCAAGGCAAGTACACATACGATCTTCAGCTCTACGCTTTCACCGCTCGACTTCTTAGCAATGTCGATCGATTGATGCACCATACGATTTCTTCAAGACTAATCTATTACATCTCAAGATCAACCTAATAGCTTTTGATCTTTCTATCTATACTGATAGATTTTTGAATTTAGTGGATAACATGAGCTTAGTTATAACGTTATACATGATTTAATTCATGCTTGTTGTTTAGATGCTATCGGTTAGCACATAGGTGTTCATATCTGCTTGTTGGTTTAAAAATAACTTGTTTGTTTGCTGAGTAGAAAATGTTATTTTTAAAAATGGAATTGTGTATAAAGTAGACATAGACTATGAAAACACATATACTCAAACTTTGAGAACACATGGGTATGTTTGCTATGGGGACGAGATTGAGCATAAAACGCACTCGTTTAAATGTAAATGGAAAGTGAGATGGATCGTAAAACGCACTCGCTATATACATAAAAAAAAATCAATAAACCCCGCGGGAAAGTGAGAAAATCGCCCTCGTGAGTAAAAATATAGCAGAATAAACCCATTGTTGAACCTTAATTTGTATTGATGTGTTGGAGTAGTTGATCAATGTCTCATTAGTATATGTAGTTCTTGATCTAAACTTCAATTTTCTATCTTAAGTAATGTAGCATGGTATCTTCATCTTTGTCAAGCTTATCTGTGAACAAATCACACACACACAACATATTTACAGCAGGTTAGGATTATCTGATTGTATGTCATTACGCCTTGAGCTTAGTTGATGCTTTGTTCTTGGATCTTGATATTTCTCTGAGGTATATCTTATTGGAATTCATATTTGGCTGAGAATGTGGGATTCATTTACATAGTAGTGTAGCTTGCATAGCATGTAGATTGCATTATATTGCATTGCTTGAGGGCAAGCAATAGTTCAAGTTTGGGGGTTATTTGATAAGTGGTATTTATACCTACTTATTGAATACTAATTCACGCAAACTATGCCCATCTCAAGTACATTTTATTGTGTTTTAGTTGTATTTCATGATAGTTTGCACTGCATTTACTTAAAACTCCTTTTGGTGAATAAGTGCAGAAATTGACCTAATTTGGTGGTATTAGAGGGTACGAGGCTAATGAATGCATGAAGGAGAGGCACAAGCGGGGATATGTATGGCATGAAGGTATAATGGAGCAAGGAGACTAAGCATGGAAGGAATGAGCAGCAGGATAAAGCGACAACAGCAATATTGCAGAATCAGAACCAGAATCTACAGACTGTGATCCGCGCGACATATTAGGCTCGAGGCGCTACCGTCGACGATAGCCTACCGGACATCCCTTCTTTCAGAGTCTCATGCGCCAGAGAGAGACACGATGGAGGCGCGCTACCAAGACGTGACGTTGGATCAAGTTCTTGACTTTATTTTATTTGAAGCGTAATTGAGAAGGGGGTTCAACTAGGGCTTATATATATGAGACGTATATCAGTTGTAAAGGGGGATTCCACCCCTTGGGGGCTAAAGCTACTATTATTTTTTTTTTCTTTTCTTTCTTTTTTAGATTAGATTAGAAGATTAGAAGATTAGATTAGAGTTGAAGATTGAAGCAATTGAAGAGCATAGGAAATTCAGAATTGGAGCAAGAGGAGAATCTCAGATTTGCATTCCTAATTCCCTAATTTCTCTTTACTTCTATCTTTATTTCTCAATGTATAATCTATTGTGGATGATGAATTTTGATTCTATGATGAGATAAACTCTATTTTGAGATTACAATGGATTCTATTGATTAGTTTAATCTGATATACTTCGTTGTTAACCTTATTGATTGCTATGGGATTGTTTATTAAGATTTATGCTTATTTGCTTAGTTGATTGGCCATCAATTACTGGGATAACCAATATGAACTTGAAAGATGGAGTATGAGTTTAGATTTGATCTTGATAGCTTGTGTTTGTATGTTCTACATGGTGATAGAATATATGATTCGTGCTTAAGATAGACATATACCGAAGCATCGCTCGTAGTCAATTGAGAACTTGGGCTTAAACCCTAATTATTTGTAAATCACATAGACATATAGTGTTTTAGGTAATTTGGGTGTTCATGTGTATTCTTTCAACTGGGGATTATATTTGATATGGGTATGGCACATTAAGAGATGACTATATTTCACTTTTGTGTTCTCGACTAGCAATCCAGTGCGAGTAATTTGGCTTAACAAGAAGTGTGTTGCTTTAAATTATTCAATAGATGAAATTGTAATCTCATGTCGTCATTATCTAGTCTCACTCTAGAAATAGTAAGTTTTATTTAATTTAATAGTTTAAATACAAAATATTATATCATTCGTTTAAATAAGACTGAGATGGTTATGGGTTAATGCTTGGTGAACTTTGTTAGTTAATTCTCCGTGGGAACGATAATTTACTTACTCTTTATTACTTGTTGACCACGTATACTTGTGTGTTGTGCGTAACTAAAAATTACCCAACAGTAATTATGTTAAAAAAAATAATAAAAAAAAAGAAAAAAAATTTGTTGCATTTTGTAACTGCATGAATCCAGTGTCAGTTGATTTGTTATTTAGTTTTCCTATGATGAAATTAAAACTACCTGATTTTTGAAGTAATTTGAGACTTAAGCTTGGTTGTGATGTCATATCATTATATAAATCCTTATCTGCCTGAATCAGATATAACAGGGTAGCACTTCTGAGTAACCATTATGATATGCTTAGTTTAAATTTTCACATATTTGCCTTTACGGTGGAATTACGTGTTTTAATGAAGGAGTGTCGAAGACTCAATTAGGTAATAGCTTGGACCAGAAAGAACTTAAGTTTGGGGAAAAAGAGGGTAAATATCGTCTTTATAAAAAAAAGAAAAAAAAGAAAGAAAGAAAGAAAAAGGGCGACATGGAGCGTAAAACGCACTCGTTTAAAAAAAATAGAAAGTGAGATGGAGCGTAAAACGCACTCGCTGTATCAATAAACCCAGCGGGAAAGTGCGAGAATCGCCCTCGTGAGGAAATAAAGGCATAAATTTCCCTGTTGACTCTGAACTTAAGTAATGTATAGTCTTGGTTAGAACTTACTTGATGTACTGAATTTCTTGAGTTAAAACTGGTTCTTTCCCCCTAAGAAGCGTAGGATGTGAAAAATTTGTTCAATAATATGTTTAGTGGTTGCTTCACATTCACACACTATATCAATGCTGACAGATTTGGATTTGCAGACTATTGTGCACTATGATCTTGTCTTGGGTTGCTTTTTGGTTTGATTATCTTGTAGTTTTTTTGTGGCATTGCAATTGAATTTCATTTCTGGCTGACTATTGGATTCAAGTTCATGATATTGTAGGATGCATACATGATAGTTTCTGCATTGCATTTTGGCTTGGTTTTGTTTTGGTTGCTTGAGGGCAAGCAACGGTTTAAGTTTGGGGGTATTTGATAAGTAGTTTTATAACCACTTATTTAGGATATTAACTGACTTGAATTTGTGCTTAAACTCGTGTTATATGCTTTTGTGCTTTGTTTTGCAGTGTAGTATTGGAAACTCTCTCGGTATTATTTGAACTAAGTTGTGTTCATAGCTATGATGGATTGATGATGGAAAGGAAAATGGAACTGAGCTTGTTGCTAGATGTTGTATTACCAAATGGACACGTATGCGATGCGATGTAAAACTCAAGGAAGCGAAACACGAAGCCATGTGACTACATAAGTTTGAAACTCATGCGTGCCGTCCATCATCATCAACGAAGCCATAAGCGTTACGTTACTACGGCACCACATACTGTCTTAAACTAGAACCTCATGCTGATCACAAGGTCATTATTTATTGTTGTTTGACTTTATTTTAAATTTAAAATTGGAAGCATAACGGAGAGGGGGGGGTTCAATTAGGGCTTATATTTAAGACATATTTTCATTATGAAAAGGGATATACCACCCCTTGGGGGATCAATAAGCTATCATTATTTGCTTTCTTCTCTTTAATTTTGATATTAGATTAGAGTAGATTAGAGTAGTGATTTCTAGAGTTGATGAGATTGAAGACTTGAAGCAATTGGGAAGCATCAGAGATTCCATCTTGGAGCAGGAGAATAGATTTGCACTCCAATTCTCTACTTTTATCCTCTCTTTGATTCTTATTTGTAATCTTATGATGTTTATTCAATATGTGGATGATAGATTTGATTCAACGATGATTTAACCTCTATTATGAGATTGCAATGGATTCCATGGATTAGTTTATCCTGATATATTTTATTGTTAACCTTATTGATTGCTATAGGATTGTCTATTTAGATTCATGTTATTTGCTTAGTTGATTGGCCATCAATTACTGTGAAAATCCATATAGACTTGAGAGACGATGTATGGGTTTGGATCTGATGATCTTAATAGTTTGTGATGATATATTCTATATTATGATGGGATGTATGATTTGTGCTTAGGATAGACATATACCGAAGCACCATTCATAGTCAATTGAGAACTTGGGCTTAAAACCTCATTATTTGTAAATCACATAGACATATAGTGGTTTAGGTAATGTGGGTGTTCATGTGTATTCTATCAACTGTGGATTACATGTGATATGTGTATAGTACATTGAGAGATAGCTATACTTTACTTTCGTGTTCTTGACTAACAATCCGGTATAATTAGTTTGGCCTAACATGAAGTGTATGGTTTTGAATGAGTCAATATATGAAATTGTGATCTCAGGTCTTCATTATCTAGTCTCACTCTAGGAATAGTTAGGTTTATTTAATTTCATAGTTTAAATATAAAATTCAAATCATTCGTTTAAATAAGACTGAAATGGTTATGGGCTAGTGCTTGGTGAATTTTATTGGTTAATTCTCCGTGGGAACGATACTTTTCTTACTCTTTATTACTTGTTGACCGTGTATACTTGCACGCATATATTGATCGGTAAAATGACCAACATTAGAGCCCAAACCCGCGCCACTTAGTTTATGGGGGATATGGTTCCTAGATCCGTGATGATGACGGATTGGCTGACCTGTGTTCGAGATCCGACTCATTTGACACAGATTGATAGTTTGACCCGGCAGTTGGACCGAGCACATTTTTTCATCTGGCACTTGGGCATAGATCCTTCAGAGGCAGATACTTTTGATCCTTCTAGTTCAGGTGCTGGCCCCTCAGGCGACCCATATGGCTTTTTTGGTGCAGATCCTCCACTGTATAGGCCTGACATCCCCGTTGATGGAGATTTAATGACTCAGGAGAAGTTACATCAGGTGGACATGATTGATGATGTAGATATTAACACCATTGTCTTCTTATGATGTATATTCTCGTTATATCTTTTAATAGGCCTCTGTTAGATATTGGGTGGCTGTGCCCCATTCTCGCTATATCTTTTGATAGGCCTATGTTAGTAGTAGGGCGGTTGTGCCCCATTTCCCTGTATTTTTCAGCTGTACAGAGATGATGTATTTAGATGATGATGTACTTAGGAATGTATGTACTATTTTTCCATTCCCTACATCATATTGCCATCTATTATTTGTTATGCATGTATCATGTTATGCATATGTATGTTTATCCAGAGATATTCAGCATTGACCCCTGGATGGTCTTATGATACGGCCCACACAGATGTCTTCTTCGACAGTCAGCCGTATTGATCACACCCCACCAGTATTGGTGGCATCCCGTTTGAGATCTTGTTATGATAGTATGTCACTCCCAGATAGGGTGACCGTAGATCAACTATTACAACATTCCATTACCCTCATGATGTTTCAGGTTCCCTCAGGCTTTGTAGATTGTATGCTAGAGCATTGGGTACCAGAGAGGTAGGTTTTCCAATTTGGGACCCAGGAGTTGACTCCTACATTAGAGGAGTATGAGCGGTTGACGGCTTTGCCCTTAGACAGACCTTGCGCTCGGATGACCGTCGGAGATATGCGCTGAAAGTTAATGACCCTCACCGGGTTGCGGCGTAGAGTAGTAGAGGATGAGATTACATCCGGCCATGTATTGTCCCTGTAGACACTCAAAATTTTCTGTACTATTGTGACTAACATTGCAGGAGGACAGATTCGTCTTTTAAGAGGGAACCCTAGAAGACAATCCATATACATACCGGATACTACCGGAAGTTCAGCATCAACCCCAGAGCCCACACTGGGAGTAACAAATCCAACCTCGGAGATAACCCCAAGGCGTGCAAACCCAATACCGGAACACACACCGGAGAAGACCGATTAATCTTGGAGATAACCCCGAGGTATCCGGTCCTCGGTCCCCAACCATGGAATATCCACCAACCTTAATAACCCCCAAGAATGCGCTTTTGGCGATAAACCTCTAAAATGCTTGTTTAAAATGCGACCGACTTCATCTCAAAGGCTCTCACAATGAGATACACTGCATCAACCCGACGATAACATCGGAAGACATGCACACCTCAAAGATGACAATGAGGACCTTCAACAAATTGCGTGAATCCAATCTCAAATGAGCTTGAGCAACGTCTGCTGACAAATTTAATCCGCGATAACACCGGTGAGGGCAACATCGTCATCTAGCCAACACGATGCCACGCCACGTCATCTCAACATCTCTACGCAACGATGTCCCACAAGACTAACCAATCCCGAGTGAATATTGTGCGGTGTAACGGATGAAAGTTGAAGCTTGAAGACCGGAGGGCATCGTCCCATCTTCAATGACTTCATACAAACTCTAATCCCATGCCATCGTACAACTCTCAACAACAATGATCCAAATAGGTCCTCAGATACCTCAAACGGATGCCCGGATTGCACTTCTTAAAGTTCGAGTGGACATTATAGTGCCCGAGTGCACGTACTTTGAGACAACTAGACCCGAAAAACCTGGGCCCACCCGGGTTGCCTCTGGTACACCTGCGGCTAAATCGCCTATAAATAGAGGGCTTGGGCTGCCCATTTTGCAAGAGAAAACGGCGAGGAAGCCTTGCCCAATTTGCTCTGCACTCACCCCATGCAGTGTACTTTCTCATTTAAACACATGTGAGCTCATATATAGCCCTTGTGTACCTACAAAAGCCAGTGTTTACCCACTCTAAAGATATAGAAGTCTTCTTTGGCAGTCAACTATAAGCCTTCTCACACACTTTAGAATCTTTCTCTTCATCTCTGCACACACCCTTCTTCACGTTAAGAGTCGTGTTGCGCGCATTTGCCCGGACTTTGGTCCGTGGTTTTATATCAGCTTGTATATATATATATATATTATATATATTTATATATATTGACTAACATTATCGAGTTATGCCTCGATTGAGCCTGAACTTGATGCTGCGCGTTTATTTGCTTTTCTATATATATATATATATATTTATATATATGAATCGTGTGTCGAACTTTGTTCGATGAGCCTGAACTTTGATGCAGGCGTTTATTTGCTTTAATATATATGTATACATTTATATATATTAATCGTGTGTCGAACTTTGTTCGATGAGCCTGAACTTGATGCAGACTAGTTTACTATATATATATATATATATATATACGAACTGTGGTCGAACTTTGTTCGATGAGCCTGGATTTTACATCCGGTGCGTTTACTCTACTTTTGTATATATATCTATTTATATATATGAACTGTTGTCGAACTTTGTTCGATGAGCCTGGATTTTACATCTGGTGTGTTTATTGCTTTTATATATATATATATATATATATATATTCGTCCTGCCTGGAGTTTCCTTCGTGGCAGTTAATCGCTTTTACAACTTTATTTACATTTCGTCCCGCCTGGAGTTTCCTTCGTATGGCGGTTGGTATTTCTGACTTTATTTATTTTAAATCCCTTTGGAGTTTCCTCCGTGGCGGTTGATAACTTTTACAACTTTATTTACATTTCGATCCCCATGGAGGTGCTTACGTGGTTAGTGATCCTGTCTCAGATATATATATTTACTGACTTTTATATATATACCTCTTGGGAGAAATTCCAAGAATCGCTCAACGACAAGTACTTTCCGAAAAGTATTCGCGTCACATGAAAGAGGTAGAGTTCATTAAGTCGGAGCGAAATAATATGGCCCGTGTCACGATCTGAAGCTAAGTTTGCCGAGTTGTCTGGTTTTGCGTCACTTGGTTGATAATGAGGAGAGAATGACGCGGATGTTTCTAAGAGGTTTGAAACCTGAGATACGTCAATACTTAATTTCTCACAAACTGTGTTTGTATTCAGATGTTGTAAATAGGGCTCAATTATTGGAGCGCGATAACGAGTCAACCCAACCAAGAGAGAGTTGCCGACAAAATGATAATACCAATGATAGCAGTCATCAAAGCGGTGACAACAAACGTGGAGGGAATCAATATGCCAGAAATGGTAACCACTTCAGTGGTAATCATGGCCAAGATAATAGAAGTGGAAATTTCAAGAAAAGTAGATTCAACAATGATGGAAAGACGTCATCACCGACACTTGTTGTTAAGGAAGGGGAACGACATCCAATCGTATATTACAAATATGGAGGGGAGGGACATATCAGTACAAACTGTACGCAGCAATCCAAATCGTGTTATAATTACGGAAAAGAAGGTCACCTTGCCCGATTTTGTCGTGCACCAAAGTCAAGTCCAGTTGGGATGGAGGCATCAAAGCCGTCCCAGACAAGACAAAACTGGTAGTTCAAGGGAGAGCGTTTGTCTTAACCTCCCAAAAAGCGAGGAATCCGAATAAGGTGATCACGGGTAAGCTAATCATAATATCTAGTGAAGTATATACCTTATTTAATACCGGTTATACCCATTCTTTTATTTCTCCTACTTGCGCTCAACGTTTAAATTTGACTCTGGAGAAATTAGACTTTGATTTATCTGTTGAAACTCCGTTAGGAGAAACCTTCATCACATCCACTGTTTATAAGTCTTGTTTGATTCAAATTGGTAACCGCACGTTACCTGTCGATCTTATCTCCTATACTTGCATTTGATGTGATTCTAGGGATTAATTGGTTAACTACTCATCATGCTAAAATTGATTGTTTTCGTAAGGTTGTTAGCTTTCATATTCCTAATCAACATATTATGTGAATTCAAGCGACCAAACCATTAAAATCAATCACGTTCATCTCAAGCCATAAATCTATTCGTTTATTGAAAAACGGATGTCAAGCTTTCTTAGTTCATGTCACAGATTTAAACAAAAATACGTCAGATTTGAATGATATTTCTATTGTTAATAAATTCCCTGATATATTCCCCGAAGAACTTCATGGCCTACCCCCGGAGCGTGAAATCGAGTTTGGTATCGACCTTGAACCTGGTACAAAACCCATTTCCAAAGCCTCATATCGAATGACTCCTATTGAACTTCAGGAGTTAAAAACCAAACTACGGGAATTGTTAGACATCGGTTTTATTCGTCCTAGTACGTCTCCTTGGGGTGCTCCTGTTCTATTCGTGAAGAAGTAAGATGGAAGTATGCGACTTTATATTGATTATCGGGAGTTAAATCATGTCACCATCAAAAATAGGTACCCGTTACCTCGTATTGATGATCTGTTTGACCAGTTGCAAGGCGCCAAATTCTTTTCAAAGATCGATCTTCGTTCTGGATATCATCAGTTGAAGATTAAAACTAATGACATTCCAAAGACTACTTTCAAAACTCGGTACGGGCATTATGAATTCTTAGTCATGTCTTTTGGATTGACTAATGCTCCTGCTGCCTTCATGGATATGATAAACCGAGTATTCAAGGAATATTTGGATCACTTTGTGGTCGTCTTTATTGATGACATCCTCATATACTCCAAAACCCGTGAAGACCATGAGCAACACTTGAGGCTGATACTCCAAAAGCTTCGTGAAAATAAGCTATATGCCAAGTTGAAGAAATGCGAGTTCTGGCTTGAGAAAATTGCATTCCTTGGGCACGTGATATCAAATCATGGGATATCTATTGACCCGGCAAAGATTGAAGCAATTCAAAACTGGGAGCAACCTAAGTTAGTAACCGAAGTACGTAGCTTTCTCGTCTTAGCTGGTTATTATCGGAGATTCGTAGAAGGGTTTTCTCGAATCCCTACTCCATTAACTCAGCTGACTCGAAAAGATACAAAATTCGGTTGGAGCTAGGAATGTGAGAAGAGTTTTCAAGAACTCAAGAGGAGACTCATTTCGGCACTTGTTCTGACAATACCATCTAGCTCGGAGGGATTTGTCATCTACAGTGATGCTTCAGGCAAAGGGTTAGGATGTGTTCTCATGCAACATGGGAAAGTCATAGCATATGCCTCATGACAACTCAAAGAATATGAGAGGAATTATCCTACTCATGATCTAGAGTTAGCGGCAAAGAAATGCTTTTTCTTAAGATTTGGAGGCATTACCTGTATACAGAGAAGGTGGAGATCTATATGGATCATAAAAGCCTCAAATTTTTCTTCACTCAAAAGGAACTCAACATGCGGCAATGATGATGGCTTGAGCTATTGAAAGATTATGATCATACCATCTAATACCATCCTAGAAAAGCGAACGTAGTAGCTGACGCATTGAGTAGAAGATCATATGCGGGTACGAGTGCAATATTGTCAATGCAAAGGCCCATTTTGTATGACTTACAAAGGATGGAGATTGAGTTAAAGACTCCAGGGACCCATGTGATGATGGAGAATATACAAGTAGAACCAACTTTAATCGATAAAGTTAAAGCTGCTCAAGCTACAGACCTGGAGCTGATGCGTATGAGGAAGAAAGTACAAGAAGGTGCTATTCTAGAAGCAAGAATCGATGAAGAAGGAACACTTCGAGTCAATTCAAGACTTTGTGTTCCTAACGATTCTGACTTGGAGTATAAAATCATGATGGAGGCTCACAACACACCGTTTGCAATCCATCCTGGGAGTACCAAAATGTATCGTGATCTTCGACATACATTTTGGTGGAGCAATATGAAGAGAGAGATAGCGGGGTTTATCTCAAGGTGTCTAACTAGTCAACGAGTCAAGCGTGACATCAAGTGCCAAAAGGTCCATTGCAACCACTTGAAATTCCAGAATGGAAGTGGGAACACATTACCATGGATTTCGTTACTGGTCTTCCCAAGGTTTCTCAAGGCATAGATGTGATTTGGGTCATTGTTGATAGATTGACCAAGTCTGATCATTTTTTACCGATACGAGAAACTTATACACTTGAACGTCTTGCTAGTATATACATAAACGAGATTGTAAGATTACATGGTATGCCTGTATCCATAGTTTCTGATTGAGACCCAAGATTCACTTCAAGATTTTGGGTTAGTTTACAAAAAGCTATGGGCACGGATTTACGATTTAGTTCAGCATATCATCCTCAAATGGACGGGCAGTCAGAAAGGACTATTCAAACTCTTGAAGATTTATTAAGACTCTGTGTCCTTGACTACAAGGGAAGTTGGGACAAGTTCTTACCATTGGTGGAGTTTTCCTACAACAATAGTTATCAAGCAAATATTGGCATGGCTCCATTTGAGGCGTTGTATGGAACAAAGTGTCATTCTCCAGTATGCTGGGATGAGGTGGGTGAAGCAACGTAGTTGGGACCGAAGTTGGTACGTATGACTACGGAAAAGATTCAAACAATTCGATAACGTATAAAAACTTCACAGGATCGATAAAAGAGTTATGCTGATCTTCATCGAAAAGACGGGGAATTCAATATTGGAGATCATGTGTTGTTACGTGTTGCTCCATGGAAAGGAGTTACGAGATTTGAAAAGAGAGGAAAGCTCAGTCCTCGATTCATTGGCCCATTTATAATCCTCGATCGAGTAGGAACTGTGGCCTATAGACTCGCCTTATTGCCAAGTATGTCTCGTGTTAATAACGTTTTTCACATATCTAAGTTACGTAAATATGTGAAAGACCCGAACCACATTATTGAATTAGAACCAGACGAGATAGAGGAAGATTTAATGTATGAAGAGTTATATGTTAAAATCTTGGATAAGAATGATCATATTCTACGCTCCAAGGTTATACCTCAAGTCAAAGTTTTATGGAGAAACCACGATGTGGAAGAAATGACCTGGGAGTTAGAATCTGAGATGAAGTCAAGATATCATCACCTCTTCGATATACCAGGTACGTACCCTAATTTTGAGGACGAAATTTCATAAGAAGGGGAGGTTATAGGACCCCAACTTTTATGAATAAAGAATAATTTTCTCAAAATATATTTTTGAATATTATGGTGTGGATTTGATATAATGTTATAGTTGTGGGTAATATTTACAAATTTTGCAAAGTAAGCAAGTGGTTATATAATATTCGATTGGTCGAGGAATATTCGTTTTAATAGGGAGTATTCGTATGACGACACAATAATTGGTGGACTCCACAACGGAAGTATTGTCGTAGTTAGAAAACGACAGAATTATCTTTTTATAAAAATAACGGTGAAAGTGTTACCGTTAAAACTGTTGAACTACCCGGTAGTAAAAAAATACGATGTACTGTGGTTGCATAAGAGCACATGGTATTGATTATTGATGCTTACGTGAGAAGTCACTTAGTTATACTCAATTATTGCTACAATTCACGCATTATATCTCTCATATTATTGATTCAATTATTGTCACAGTATCATCTGCATAATATTTTATATATTATTAAATCAATAATTGAGACGACAAAGTTATTCATATTATTATTTACAATATTGACAATGTTTAGAAGTTCTGTCAAGGAGAGGTTTGGTCACCTAATTACGCGCCAATATGGAGAAATCCTTATTTGAAAGCCCCCTCTTTCCTGGGAACGACTTGGTTGTTAAATATTGTGAGTTATAATATTAATGATGAATAAGTTCGTATTGATTAAAGATGAAATTGATATTTCCATTGTGTTGAGATTATTAGTGTTAGTGGAAATCGACATTTATTTTGATAATAATTAATGTCGGGAGGTTATATTGACCAATCTGGTAATTCACCAGATAAAGGAGAAATTAATTGCTATTAATTCACATGCTTATAACTATGTATTCACATGTGTGTACTATTGATTCACATAATTTACTATTAGGGGAGTTGGTGCAAGATTGATAATACTTGCATGACTAAATTAAAAATGGAGCTATAGATGAAGGTACTATACTGTAATTAGTTTTTTCATATGATTATACTATTAAGTCACATGAATGAACTATTAATTCACATTATTTACTATTAGGGGAGGTGGTGCAAGTTTGATAATACCTGTGGGACTAAATTAAAAATGAAGAAAAAGAGGAAGGTATTATACTGTAATATTTCGAGCCCCCAAACGTGCAATTTATTTAAACTATATTTTCCTATAAATATAACCTCATTCTTCTTTAATTCTCACTAATTCACTAAGTCTCACAAGAGCAATTATTATAGAGAGAAAGAAAAAGAGAAGTCTGTTACCTCACTATTCTAGTATCCAGTTTCTTCTAAGGTAAGGGGTATTATTTCTTTCGTATTCATGAAGAGAGTTATTTTCTTTCAATACTCGTAAGGGTTGTTATTCCATTCTTTATTATCCTGTTGGAAAAACCTATTTGTGCGATCTATCGCATGCCTGGTGAATTCCTCTGTTATTAAATTCTTTATTATTCTGTTGGAATAACTCGTTCGTAAGGGTCTATCGCATGCCTGGTGAATTCTTCTGTTATTCCATTCTTTATTATTCTGTTGGAATAACTTGTCTGTGCGGTCTATCGCATGCCTGGTGAATTCTTCTGTTATTTCATTCTTTATTATTCTATTGGAATAACTTGTCTACGCGGGCTACCGCATGCATGGTGAATTCTTCTGTTATTCCATTCTTTATTATTCTATTGGAATAACCTGTCTATGTGGATTACCGCATGCATGGTGAATGATCCTTCATATTCATTCCTTATTAAATTGTGGAAATGATCTGTCTACGTGGATTACCGCATGGTGGGCAAAAATCCATTTGCAGTTTCATATATTCTATTATACTCAGTTGGTTAAAGTTTTGGCTTCTATACTCCATGAAATTAGTAGAATATCCTAGATATTTACGCTTCATCCAGTATCTTTTCATGGAAATATTCTTCTGAGCATTCTTGAATTTTACTCCACAAAGCAGTATCATGTTGACAATTTGGACGTTATTGATTTCTGGATAAATTAGATTATAAATCTTTAAAATTTATCTTGAACTTGTTTTATTGAATTATTATGTCATTGTCATCATCCTCATGCTTATATTGTGATGAAAGTCATCTTTGGCTTACGTGAATAGATGGACTTGGTATGATTATGACCGTGGATTATTCGGTATAATCATGGCCGTAATGTGACGAATGATGTGTGAAAGTCCTCATTGGCACATGTAGTTCATTGATGGACAAATGTTGGTATGATTATGACCGTGGATTATTCGGTATAATCATGACCATTGATGATTACATGAATATCCGTACGTGATGCAAGGATGATTCAATTTTATTTATTGTTTTGAGTCTCAAATGATAAAGTTGATAAAAACTTTTTAAATCATAGAAGATAGTAGATTTTATGCTCTACTTGACTCTTCTAATGGATTGCTTATTCCGCTGCAGCTTGTTGATCTAAAACTTGTTGTCTATTATATTCTATCAGTTGTTATCCTGTTGAAGGCTAAGGATAATTTATTCTGCATTATCTTTGTCATAATATTTCTTACTGGGCTAGTTGAGCTCACCCTTTCTTTCACTGTTCTCTTCAGGAAAAGAGAATATAGCTGGGACGAGTCGGGGAACGGATTGACGGTCCAGATGGTTGTTTTAGTAGTCCGCACCTATTCTGTAAAAAATAGTGTGACAATAAATATAATGAGGACTCCATTGAGTGTGGATATTGTGTAGATGACAATATTCTTATTAAAAACTCTTAGATTATGTTTTGTCGTATTTTACACGACTGTTGTATAATTAAGTTGTATTTGAATTTTGTACCATGTATTTGGCGACTCAAGATGGGTGATGTATACCTATTTTGGGGGCGTCACAATCATAGTATCTTGTGTATGATGAGTTATACTTTGACTTATTCCTTAAGACCCTTAGGGTATATCAAAGGGTATGCTTGGGTATAATAAGTCGTACATGGAGATAATGTATGATCAATAAAGAATCTACCGCTTCTAGTAAAAGAAGAGAAATTTCCTATGTGATTCGATAAATGACAACCAAGTAGTCCTTGGCCAAGACATAATGAAATTAGAAAGGAGTTTCTAATTTGCATTATTTGGAGTTGTGCATTTAAGAGTCGAAATATATATAATTAAATAAAATAAGACTTGACAGTAACTATTTACTATTAAATAAAAGGAGTTTCTAATTTGCATTATTTGTATGGTGGAAGGATTGAATTGTACGGTAACTATTTACTCAAATGTTCTTTTATGATTAATGTTGAAATCTATATTATCTGGAAAGTCGTTAATCGCTAGGGAGGCTTATCCCTATTGTAGAATAAATATTATTTATTTAAATAAATTAATAGTTTAATTTATTTATTTAAATAAGATTAGAATTGTTCTAATTGATTTATTCACAACCGGTTTAATATGGAGAACCTAAAGAGTCATACCATAAAAGGAAGAATAATTATTTAAGAAGTTAATGGCATAATCGTAATGATAAATTAAGTATATTTAATTTATCTATGGTGATAGAATAAATTAAATAGCTTAATATTTATTATTTAATATTTTAGAAATATTAAATATAAATTAATAAGAGGAGTCTTATTATTATTACTATTATTATTATTATTATTTAATTCCTAAAGGAGTTTGGGAATTAATTAATAAAAGGACTCTCAAATATCCTAATAAGATTAGGAGGCTAATTAATTAAAAGAGTTTAATTAATTATTCCTAATAAGATTGGGAGCCTAATTAATTAAAGAAGTTTAATTAATTAAAATAAAACTCAATTCATTAATGGTTAAGGAGGGTTGCCCACATCTATAAATAAGAGGAGTCTTATTATGGGTGACTGAGTTGTTGTTGACTTTTTCACAACAGACGTTATTCCAATTATTGGAGAGTACGCTCCTTTTCTATGAGAGATAGAAAAACTAGGGTTTTGCCAAACACCCATCTTCTTGAATCTTTATTCTTTCTTAGTGGATCACCTCTAGAGGCCAAACACTTGGGTGGCTAACGTTGATCAAAGAAAGAAACCAAACCCGGTGGATTCAAGTTGAACGCGAAAAGGATTAGAGGTGAACTTGTACCTGAGGAAGCTCGAATCTTCAAGGGTATTATTCTTGTTCTTCATATCTTTTTGTTTAATTAATAATTGTGCATAAAGGATGATCCGGGTATATGGTTTGTAAAATTTTAAAACTCTGATTTTCCATGTTTCCGCTTATTTTGTGCAATTTGATTGAGTTCATGAATATTACAAACCTAACATTTAGAAGATCCTTTGAACGTAGAAGTTGTGAATAAGGAAATAATCCTTGTAGAATACGTGTATCAAAATTGTCGCAGAACTATTAGAGAACATGAACTGAGCGTAAACTTGATTCCTATTAGACTAAAAGAATTTGACGTAATACTGGGAATGGATTGGTTACATAACCATGCGGTGGTAATTGACTGTCAAAACAAGTGTGTGAACCTTTAGACTCCGAGTAAGTCTAAGGTAGTGTTTCATGGTAGCTCATCGCTTAAGCAATCGTGTTGCATTACGATGATGCAGGCCAAGAAATTGTTAAGAAAAGGATGTATAGGTTATTTAGCTTACATTGTGGATACTCAGAAAAAGAGAATATAAATTAAAGATATATCCGTAGTGAATGAATTTCAAGATGTGTTTTCGGACGATTTGCCTGGTCTTCCACCAGACAGAGAAATCAAATTCGTAATAGGCTTAGCACCGGGAACAACACCAATTTCGAAAGCTCTATATCGTATGGCGCTAGTAGAAATGAAGGAATTAATGATACAACTTCAAGAGTTATTGGATAAATGTTACATTCGACTGAGTGTGTCTCCTTAGGGAGCACCAGTGTTATTCGTGAAGAAAAAGGACGAATCGATGAGGCTCTGTATCGATTATCGAGAATTGAACAGAGTAACGATCAAGAACAGATATCAGCTACCAAGGATAGATGACTTATTTGATCAACTGAAGGGAGCGAGATGTTTCTCGAAGATCGACCTACGGATAGGATATCACCAACTGAAAGTGTGGAATAAGGACATACCAAAGACTGCATTTCAAACCCGTTATGGACATTATGAGTTTTTGGTAATGTCATTTGGTTTGACTAATGCTCCGACAGCATTCATGGACTTAATGGATCGAGTTTTCAAGCCATACATGGATAAATTCATAGTAGTTTTCATTGACGACATTTGATCTACTCGAAGACAGAGGAAGAACACGTCGAACATCTGAAGATTGTGTTTGAGGCACTACGAAAAGAGAAGATGTATGCAAAATTTTTAAAGTGTGAATTTTGGATGAAGAAGGTTCAATTCTTAGGCCACGTGGTGGATGAGAATGGAATCTCAGTAGACCCCGAAAAGGTCAAAGAAGTAAGTAATTGGGAACAATCGAGAACCCCGAAGGAGGTGAGGAGTTTCTTAGGGTTAGCTGGGTACTATCGAAGATTTATCCAGGATTTTTCTAAGATAGCGACCCCGTTGACCAATTTAACGAGGAAGACGGTGAAATTTGTATGGACCAACAAATGTAGAGAGTTTTCAAGACTTGAAGAAGAGATTAAGCAAAGCGCCTGTATTATCATTACCACATGATACGGGAGGATTTTTAGTTTATAGTGATGCATCGCATAGAGGACTGGGTTGTGTGCTGATGCAGCATGGCAAAGTCATTACGTATGTGTCTCGATAATTGAAGGATTACGAAAAACGATACCCTACTCATGACTTAGAGTTAGCGACAGTAGTTTTTGCGTTAAAGTTATGGAGGCATTATTTATACGGAGAAAAATGTGAGATATACACGAACCACAAAAGTCTGAAATATATCTTCACATAGAAGGAGTTGAATATGCGTCAA
The DNA here is from genome assembly GCA_020205605.1 of Panax ginseng. NCBI lineage: Eukaryota > Viridiplantae > Streptophyta > Magnoliopsida > Apiales > Araliaceae > Panax > Panax ginseng. The sequence goes on along the minus strand of CM035138.1, from coordinate 116,191,359 downwards.
ATAAGGTGATTGGAATTAATCAAAGATTATGATTGCGATATTCTTTATCACTCGGGAAAAACGAATGTAGTAGCCGACGCGCTGAGTAGGAAAGGAAGGGAGAAATTGTTTCAATTGACAACTCAAGAGGAGTTAATAAGAGATATGGAGAAGTTTGAAATAGAAGTAAAGGGGCCCGAGAGGTCTGAAGAAAAGTTATTTGTAATGGAAGCTTATCCGACATTGTTGGATAGAGTAAAGGAAGCACACGAGAAAGATGGAGAATGTGAGAAAATCAGGAAGAGGATCACAGAAAATGAAGAAGAATTTTTTTTGAATAGATAAAGACGGTATCTTAAGATTCAAAGGGAGAGTGTGGGTACCAACGGTAACTGAGTTAAGAGAAGAGATTTTTCACGAGGCACATAATACGACGTATTTCGTTCATCCGGGAGGCACGAAGATGTACCGAGATTTACGACAACATTTTTGGTGGCCCAATTTGAAACTGGAAGTCGCAAAGTACGTTAGTAGATGTTTGACTTGTCAACGCATAAAAGCGGAGCATCAGCGGCCGAGTGGTTTGCTACAACCGTTGAAAATACGAAGTGGAAATGGGAGCATATTACGATGGATTTCGTGGAAGGACTACCAGTCACGCAGAAAGGTTTTGATGCCATTTGGGTTATCCTGGATCGACTTACAAAGACCGTACATTTTCTACCAATCAAGATCTTTTATATTTAAATCAGTTAGCAAGTATGTACGTAAAAGAAATTGTTTCACGACACGGAGTGCCGGTATCGATTGTTTCTGACCGAGACCCGCGTTTCACGTCAAAATTCTGGAAAAGCTTGCAAGAGAGGATGGGAACACAGTTAAGGTTGAGTACCGTTTATCATCCTCAGACAGACGAACAGAGTGAGCGGACAATACAAATGCTAGAGGACATGCTTAGAACTTGCGTGATGGACTTCAAGGGAAATTGGGATGACCACCTACCCTTAGTCGAATTTACTTATAATAATAATTACCATGTGAGTATTGGCATGCCACCGTATGAAGCTCTTTACAAAAGGAAGTGCAGAACACCATTATGTTGGGACGAAGTCGGAGAGCAACGAATACTCGAACTAGAGTTAGTACAGTAAACCGTAGACGTGGTGACAGTGATAAGAGCCAGACTAGTAGCATCTCAAAATCGCTAGAAAAAGTACGCAGATTTGCATCGGCAAGACCGAGATTTTAAAATCGGTAGTTTTGTATTCTTGAAGGTATCTCCTTGGAAGGGAAAGATCCGTTTTGGAAAGAAAGAAAAACTGAGTCCAAGATTCATAGGACTGCTTAGAGAGATACTAAAGCGAGTGGGCGAAGTAAGCGTCTGAACTTGCACTTACCACCGAGTTGGAGCACATCCATAACGTGTTTCACAAATTAAGTGTAAGGTCCGCATGACAAACTCGACTACAAACACTTGATTTCTTATGAACCCATTCAATTGCAGAAGAACTTAGCGTATGAAGAAATTCCTATCCAAATTCTAGATAGGAAGGAACAAACTTTAAGGAACAAAGTCATTTCTTCTGTAAAAGTATTTTGGCATAACCACGATGTCGAGGAGGCTACATGGGAGTTAAAAGATAGGATGATGAGGGATTATCCACATCTATTTGTGTAACCTTGTAGCAATTCTGGGATGGAATTTTTATAAAGGGGGGAGGATGTAATACCCGAGAATTTTCATGTATTATGAAATGAATATATTAATGAAAATAAATATTTGTGTGAATATAAGTGTTAATGTTTTGTAAGTTGATTAATTCAATTGATTCGTATTAGATTAATATGTATTGAGAAGTGTGGAATTGACAATGAGAATTGTGAAATGCCTTGTGTGGTATATTGTGAAATGAAGAAATTCACTAAGTAAGTGAAAAAGTGAATTAGGAAGATTAATCGTGTATGATCATGTGATTTCATATAAGTAATCAATACACTCTTAGACTGGTAATATCACTCATGTGGACAATAATTCATGTCGTGTAAAACGAGTTTGGCGATGGAGGTTGACACTGGCTTGAAGCTAAACCGATCTTGGCGATTAATCGAGAATGGTACTGCAATTGTAATAACCCAATATTTTCAATATAATTAAATATTAAATTTTGCATTTAATTTTTTTATATATATAAAGGTGGGAATATGTGCAAAGAAAAGTATATGTATATATGTGATAAATAAAACTTATTTATTACATGAATAATTGTAAATAATTCTTTTTTAAGAATTGTTGATCATTATAGATTATATTCTTATAATAAAGTAATTTTGTAATAAAAATATTTATTATTTATTTTTCATGAAAATATGATTATTGTATATATGATATGATTATTAGGATTATTATGATATGTATTTTATTGTAATTAAGTTAATTATTTTAACTTAATTAATAATGGTATATATGAAGGTTATGTCGGATATGGATTCAAAACCCTAATTCTGGATTTTGAATAAGGCATGAGAATATTAATATAATATTATTTATATTTCAGTGATATAAACACGCCTGATATGTGTGTAATGTTAATGTGTGGAACAATTATAATAAAGCAGTACAAAACCCTAGCATTATTGATAAACTATAGTACATAAGTCAATTACGACTGTAATTTATGGCAATTATTATAGATTTAATGTTACTTAGGTAAACCCTAATTAATATTTAGAAACCCTAATTACTAAATTAGAACCCTAATTCACTTTTTAGAAACTAAGATTTCCATTTTGGCCCTAATTACAAAATTCTAGAAAATTAACTTATGGAACCTTAGGGTTAAACCCTAAGGGTCAAACCCTAAGGGTTGGAATGAATTGCCAAGTTTGCCACTAAAAGTAAAAGCTAAATGTCATAATTGCCCTTCTTGCATTATTTAATAGATAACTTGTAAAACTTGCCATAACTTTAGTTGGTGACTAACTTTAGCTAGCCATGTGCCTATAAACCACATATCTCAGCCATCTTGCATCACAATTACATTAGATTCAAGTATTATATATAGATTATGAGAGAGAGAATGTCATATTCAAGCCTCATTTGATCACAACACTCAACCAAAACTCTCTCAACTCCAAACCTCTGAATTTTATTGTTGGACCAGTCCCTAATCAAGTCCCAAGTTCACCCATAACAGATCAAGAAGTCAGATTCAAGATTTTGTTCATAGAAAGGTATAACCCTAAACCAAAAATTCAATCTTGTATGCTATGTTGGATTTGGTGTATGAATGTTTAAATATGTTATATAAGGTGTGAATCAGTGATCTGGGTTGCTAGATAGTAGATCCATAACATTTATATGCTCGAATTTAAAGTTTTTCAAAATTTGGGAAATTTTTAAAAGTGGTCTGACAACCGAATGGCAGACCACATAGATCTTTATCCGGTTATATTTTTGGTTGTTTAAATGTTTGAACATGTAGTATGCTAGAAGGACTTTGATTTGGACTTGAAATCATGCTTAGATTATGTGTAGATTTCAAGTTATGGAAGGTCAAACTGCGTTGACCGATCATGACTTTGCATTTTTTGGGTAACCCAGAACTTGTTCATCAGTGTCTGACAACAATTTTATGGGCCCAGATCTTGCATGTGTTTGCTTATTTGCTTGTGTTATTGTATTAAGGATATACTCTTGTATGTGTACTACATATTCATGCTTTTATATCACTCAGATAACTAACAGAATGAAAATGAGTGATGGTCAAACTAGCCTACTCGAACATGAACTCGGTTTTCTGGGAAACCCAGAAAACGCAAGAACATCCTTTCTGACATGGTTTAACCGGATGCTAGTTAGTGATTCTGATGTAGTTTGACTGATTTGATGATTGATATATGTACTCTGACATGTTGGCTACATACTGGAACCATTAGAACAACATAGCATCACATAGAACTCGATTTAATTAAGGCACAAAGTAGCTATCAAGCACTACCTGGGTTTCTGGGTAACCCAGAAAACCCAGGAAGGGCCTGACAGCCACTTTGGACCTCCTGATCTTGTGCATATGTTGTAGATTGACCCTGTTAGTTGATGGTTCATGTAGTATTACATCAATACTACATGACCATTGCAAACGCCTGCCCAGAAACATCTTGTGTAGTGATTAATGATCGGTCAAAGTAAGACCCTTGCTAAGCCGGCTGTCAGTGTTCTTGAGCCCAAGAACACCTACAGCGACAGAAAGTGTCGCTATAGCCTATAGCGACGGTTTTTATATTATTTTTATTTTTTGATTTTTCGAAAATTGATTAAAAATAGAAAATAAATTCTAAAAATTTCAAAATGGTGTTAAAATTATTTTAAATTATGAAAATTAACTTTTGATAATTTAAGATATTTTTCCTTAATATTTATAATTATTTGAATATTAATGGTATTTAATTTATTTAATTAGTATATTAAATAAATTAGAAAAATGATTTTAATATTATAAAATCATTTTAAATGAAAATAAAGTGTTTAAAAAATTTTAAGTGATAAAATATAACTTTAAAATATTTAAAGGTAAATTTCATTAATAATTTAATATTAATGATATTAAATTTATTTAAAAATTATATTAAATAAATAGTTTTAAAATGGTTTTATTGATTTAAAATCATTTAAAAGGATATAAATAGTTTAAAAATATTTTAAGTTATTATAAATGACTTTTAATATTTTAGTATTAATGGTAATTGTTTAAAATAATTTTAAATATTTTAAGAATCGTTTAAGGGTAATATTAATACTTTAAAATTATTTTGTGTTATTATAAATAACTTTGATATTTTGGTAATGGTTGCATTAATATTTTAATATTATTTAAATATTAATGATAATAGAATTATTTAATATTTAAATCATTTAATAATGATTCTAGAGTTTGAAAAATCATGATAAATTATAATAATTATTTAAAAATTATTATAAGTCATTTATAAATAATATGACTGGTATTTAAAATATCCAAAATAATATTGAACTACATGATAGAGTTTTAGACTCAATAATTACCCGATAAAGTCGTCGGTACACCGAAATATTACCGAAATTGATCCGAAACTATATAGTTTGACTATATAAATGTTTGTTTATGATCCAATGACTAATATAACTATGTGCCAATGTGATTAGGTTATGTGTTGACTGTAAATAACAGTACTATATGCTATGATATGTTATTCTAATCGATAGAACAATCTTATGAATGATAGGTCGTTGAATTAAAGATAGAACTAAGTTGTGTAAGCAGCAGACCAGGCAAGTATCTGAATCATCCTTTACATTGTGCAAGTATCCTAACCTTTGCATTTACTTTTTGAAATGGACATGTGTAAGAAAGTTTCAGAATTATATTATTGTTGTGCCAGATTATTAACTCTATTGTTATTAATTATGTATCTAAATATTTGTATTCATGCAAGTTCTCGAACTTTATTCATTCATTGGTTGTCAGTACAATATTACTGTAAGATTCAGATATATCTATTTTGTTCGTTAATTTCTAAGTATGGTTATACAAGTGTCCTCACTTGGATAATTGTTGTACCTATTGATACATACCTATTAAATTCCTGTATATATACATTGATTAAAAGATGTCTAAGCTATTTGATTCGGCTAGACACAAATTTAAAAATATTGTTGAACATGATAGAACCTTATTGATATCCAACCAAATTATTGGTTTGGATTCCCGACTAAGTATGAACATCCTGAACATGAGAAAAATTTTGTGCGCCTACGGTAGATATGATGAACGAGAATATCATTCTGGTATGTAGTATTGATCAATAGAGGGCATAACGGGCTGATAACCCCGCGTGCCTGTAAGTTATGACGGTTTACAGATGAAGTTCTGTTAAACCTTTTCGAAAATTGAAAACAAAGTTCATGGTATGTCGACTGCTCACCAATTATAGTCAGTACGTAGTTTCAAAATTTGAAATAGATTGGTTATGTTGTTTAGTGTTGCTTCAATTTACTTCACAACTATTACTTCGTTGTAGAAGTGTCGTTCAAAGAAACATTAATCCTTTCAGCTAATGTTTATTATTTGTTATAACTTGCTTAGAACTCAAATGCTCATTCTTGCTTAATTTAAATGTTTTCAGCCAAGTATGATCGACCTGAAGGTTCAGGCAAAAACAAAGGTGTTGGTTCCCAATAGGCACAATATAGATCTAGAAGGGGGGTTGAATAGATCCTTTTTAATTTCAAATACTTTTTCGGTTTATTTTGTATTTCTCATGAATTAGCATATGACAAACATAAGAATCTTTTCAAGCACAGCGGAATAAGTAAAAGATCCCCTTAATTGATATATTCATAATCAGACATACATTGTTCGTAGAGTTACTTCAGTAGTAAGCAGTTAAAATATACATAGCAGTTATAGCAGTTAATGTACATAATGTAAATGACATAAAGTAAAAGACACAAGGGGTTTTAATTGGTTCAGAGACTCAAGCTCCTAATCCACTCTTCTACTTTCAACTAGCAGGTTTTCCACTAAGGAAGGGAAGTACCCTGAATCACTAACATTCCTTGAGGCCGCCACTTTTGGGAATTGATTCACTAAGAACTCTTCAAGGCCAGCCTTTGGAACTTCTCTAGTTCCTAGAAATCTTCAAATGCCCAACAGAGCTTGGAACTTCATTTAGTCCGTCCGGGGACAAGGACCCCTCGCCCCACGGCTTCTTGTTGTTGAGTTATTTGTTTGTTGGAGTTGGTGATGAGTCGCTAAGATGTCTTTATGCTCTCAACATCTTCTGTACTTAGCAGCTTGGCATGATCATCCTTGAAGTGCAGTTGAGTATTTCATGATGCTTAACTTCTTCAGTTACTCAACCTCTTCTGATGATCCCTTGATGAACTGCCTTGAAGATCATTCATCTTGATACTTGATGGCTGCACATGATGGGTTTCTAAGATGACTGTAGGCTCTTCTCTCTGGTACTTAGAGTCTTCCAATGATGGACATTAAGATGACATTGAAGCTCTTCTTTCTCTCGGCAGTTTAGAACACTCTTCTTGTAGTAGAACTCTCACTTCTATATTGTAGAACTCTCACTTCTACTTCTTTCTTTTTCTGTCTCTAAGTGTTCTTGGTGGATCGTAGAGTGAGCCTTCAGAACTTCATTGGTCACTCATTGTTTACGTTGGTTAGATCAGTCCACCAGTTCTCCAAACTCAGTAACTCCAGCAGCCTTTGATCTTCGAAGCTCTAGCAGATTTATACTCCTTTCCAATCTTTCAGTTGGAAAATAGCAGTTAAATGCTCTTTTAAATGCTTCACAGATCTCGAGTTGCTTGGTGTAGACTACAAATGTGACATGACAACGTTTTCTGACTTTCTGACACTGCAGTCTACTATTTCACCTACTCCATCAGAGATGTTACTTTTATGCCTCGGCGAGGTCGAAGAATTTATTTCACCTTCCGATTTCTTGATCGAGAGGTTGTCTTTTGCATCGATGCTCTCAATAAGCTCTTGTACAAATATCAACCTTGATTGAGCAGTTTGCCAATGCTTCAATCTTGGTTTAATTCGAACTCCACGATTACGATGTATGTCTTCTTGGACTGATCGCGGTGTCTTGTTGGTGGTAGAGACAACACTACGATCTTGAAGAGTGTTGATTGGATCTTCAATGTTGAACACCTCTTCCTTCTCTTGTGCGATCTTCAACACTTACGCTTGCCTTAACGACTCTCGAATCGATGGCTTAAACTTTTTATTCTCGACCCTTCGAATAGCAAGACACTTCATATTTATGGTGTGTCTAGCTCTCTTTCTCCTTGTGATCTCCCGTTCACTTATCATCCATGGACTGACCTAATGCTTAAGCAATTTAGCCTTGTTCTACAGAAGTTGTTCAGTATATCTGTATGCACTCCATCATTTCTTTCTTTTTTTGGCAAACACTACGATCCTGGTTGCTTCCAATATCGCTGCGTCTTACATCTAATTGATACCATCTTGCCTTAGTGACTTTTCTTGGTCGATTCTTCAAGTCTTCTTCGATCTCTTTGTGGAAGACTTCATCTGAATAAGCTTCACAACTCAATCTGGATCTTGATTGGGTTGGTGCTTAGATCTTCTATTAGCTTGCATGCCATTCGTTGAGTGCTCTCTGGTTTCCTTCAGATGGGATGTATCTTTGCAGCCCAACTAGAGGCTTCATTCTTTTGGATATTCAGGAGTGCTTTCATTTGTTGAGAATCGTATTTGCTCTCTGATTACGCCTTGGCATTAATGAGCACATCTGTTGAAATCTCGCCTCACACTCTACGATTCACTTGATTATGCGAGACATACTACGACTCGAGATCGAGCTTGACACTCTCTACGATTTATGTCGTTGTGCTTGTTGTCTTTATCTGATCTTGCTCAACTATGATCTCTGCCTCTGATATGATCAGTAGACTCTACGACTCTAAGTGTAGTCTACGATTCTTGACTTGGGCTTTGGCAGATTTATAGTAGTAAGCAGTTAAAACATACATAGCAGTTATAGCAGTTAATGTACATAATGTAAATGACATAAAGTAAAAGACATAAGGGGTTTAAGTGGTTCAGAGACTCAAGCTCCTAATCCACTCTTCTGCTTTCAACTAGCAGGTTTTCCACTAAGGAAGGGCAGTACCCTGAATCACTAAGATTCCTTCAGCCCGGCTGACACTTGGGACTTGATTCACTAAGAACTCTTCAAGGCCAGCAGCCTTGGAACTTCTCTAGTTCCCTAGGAAATCTTCAAGCCCAACAGGTTTGGAACTTCATTTAGTCCATCCGGACAAGAACCCCTCAGGTCCTGACTTCTTTTTGTTGAGTTATTTGTTTGTTGGAGTTGGTGATGAGCTGTTAAGATGTCTTTATGCTCTCAACATCTTCTGTACTTAGCAGCTTGGCATGATCATCCTTAAAGTGCAGTTGAGTATTGCATGATGCTTAACTTCTTCAGTTACTCAACCTCTTTTGATGATCCCTTGATGAACTGCCTTGAAGATCATTCATCTTGATACTTGATGGCTGCACATGATGGGTTTCTAAGATGACTGTAGGCTCTTCTCTCTGGTACTTAGAGTCTTCCTATGATGGACATCAAGATGACATTAAAGCTCTTTTTTCTCTCGGCAATTTAGAACACTCTTCTTGTAGTAGAACTCTCACTTCTACTTCTTTCTTTTTCTATCTCTAAGTGTTCTTGGTGGATCGTAGAGTGAGCCTTCAGACCTTCATTGGTCACTCACTGTTTACGTTGGTTAGATCAGTCCACCAGTTCTCCAAACTCAGCAACTCCAGCATCCTTTGATCTTTGAAGCTCTAGCAGATTTATACTCCTTTCCAATCTTTTCGTTGGAAAGTAGCCGTTGAAAGCTCTTTGAAATGCTTCACAGATCTGTAGTTGCTTGGTGCAAACTGCAGATGTGACATGACAACGTTTTTTGACTTTCTGACACTGCAGTCTACTATTTCACCTACTACATCAGAGATGTTACTTTTATGCCTCGGGAAGGTCGAAGAATTTATTTCACTCTTCTGATTTCTTGATCAGAGGTTGTCCTTTTGCATCGATGCTCTCAATAAGCTCTTGTACAAATATCAACCTTCAAATTGAACCGTTGCCAATGCTTCAATCTTTAGCTTTTCGAACTCCACGATTCTGATGCATGTCTTCTTGGACCTGATCGTAGTGTCTTGTTGACTGGTAGAGACAACACTACGATCTTGAAGAGTGTTGATTGGATCTTCAATGTAGAACACCTCTTCCTTCTCTTGTGTAATGCTTCAACACTTCTGTTTGCCTCAATAGCTCTCAGATACTGATGGCTTGACTTCTTTGTTCTGGCCCTTTCTGAATAGCAAGATATTTCAGATTTATGGCGTGTCCATCTCGCTTTCTCCTTGTGATCTCCCGTTCACTTATCATCATTGGACTGGCCCAATGCTTAATACCTTTAGCCTTGTTCTACAGAAGATGTCCAGTATCTCTGTATGCACCCCATCAGTTCTTTCTTTGTTTGGCAAACACTACGATCCTGGTTGCTTCCAAGATCATCGTCTTCTGTCTATTTGATAGCTATCGCACTTGCTGACTTTTCTTAGTCAGTTACTGAAGTCTTCTTCTGATCTCATTGTGGAAGACTTCATCCTGAATGGCTTCACAACTCAATCTGGATGCTGATTGGGTTGGTGCTTAGATCTTCTGTTAGCTTACATGACATTCATTGAGTGCTCTCTGGTTTCCTTTAGATGGGATGTATCTTTGTAGTGCCAACCAGAGGCATTGTTAGCACATCTGTTGAAGTCTCAGTTTTGCACTCTACGATTCAGCTTCGGCTGTGCAGACACTATGACTCCGAGATCAGATCTTGACACTCTATGATTTCTGTCGTTGTGCTTATTTTCTTTATCTGATCTTGCTTGACTACGATCTTTGCCTCTGATATGATCAGTAGACTCTACGACTCTGAGTGTAGTCTACAATTCTTGACTTGGGCTTTGGCAGATCTTCGGTCGGCTTGTAGACAGACTATCTCTACGATTCTGAACATGACTTCCTCAGCAAACTACGACCCCGAGGAAGTTCTCCTCGACACACTACGATCTTTTCCTCGTCTCTCCTGGCAGTCTACGAACTCCAAGATCTCATATTTTGCAGACTACGATTCTGCCTCGATAGCTCTCGAGTTTTCCTTGACTCTCCTGTCAGACTACGATTTCTGGTGCATTGCTCGACGATCATACAAGCCTATTTATTATATCATTAGATCAACCTAGCATGCTTGATCTTTCTATATTTATAGTCTTTGTACATCTTTTCTTTTTAAGGACTTTACAAAGCTGTTTTGCTTATGTAGGATCAACCTAACACATTTGATCAATTCATTCTAAGTCCTTTTACATATGTTTTTATTGTCTATCAAAGGACTTTACAACTTTTCTTAATGCAAGCATACTTGCATATTCATTCATGTATATATCATAATCAAATCATATGTAAATAGGAATATCATTCACATGCTTATTCCTGAAAATCTCCCCCTATTTGATTATGACAAAAACAATAAGTGCACATGCATGTTATGAATGAATTTTATATACAGTGAGCAGTATTTCTAAAACAGATAATCATGAATGTCATTTATAACGATGTGGAATTTAATACACTGATATTTTATATCCTGTATCCAAAACATACCTAACTAGTTAGAGATGTACCTCTTTGGCTCCATGTATGTTTCCAGGATGTTTGTTGATCAGTTAATCATCTGTTTGATCTTCTTGCTCCTGCTCCCCCTAAGTTGATGACTTTCTGTCTTTGTTCTTCTCCCCTTCAGACTTGTGATCTTTTTTCTTAATTTTTTCCCCCTCAAACTCTGCGATCATATGATCATCATCTTCTGGCTCCCCCTCAGATGATGACTCTGCTACTTCTTCAGTTCTTTTCTTCTTTGACTTCTTCTTTTCTTTCCTTCTGCTCTCCTTACCCTTTCTTGAATGCCTCTTGCTCTTCCTCTTTCTATTCCTCTTTTTTCTCCCCCTTTTTGTCATTAATCACTTGGGAGAGCTGCTCCATTTGGACATTAGTTGTTCCATCAGGTAGGAGGAGTTAGTAACTTCAAACATGAGTTCCTGTTAGCTTAGCTCAAGTTGCACTGAGAAAGACTGATTCATGTTGTCAATCTTGTCAGATAAGACTTGGAGTTGTTCTTCATTTTCCTTCTGCATTCATAGTGCTTCTTCCTTCTAATCATGTATGGCCTTCAGATAGATGTGATCTCTCTTTTTGATTTTGAGAGATACATCAGCCATAGTAGCTGTTGTCAGCATCATCTTTGATTCTTCATTGATCAGAGATATCTTCTTGACCAGTTGATCAGAATTCTTCAACAGCTCATGCTCCATAGGACTTTGGTCATCTGGTTGGGCAGCCTCTTATTGAGCATCAGATTGGACTCTACGATTTTCATCCTTGGACAGGTTTTCAAATGTTTTAAGAATCTGAACAATCGTTGAGTACCAATTGCTTTTTGAGGATGAAGGAATGTCGGTTAATAGTGCTTGAGCAGATGAAACCTTTTCACTTTGGACTTGGATACCATCAGTAGTAGAGTGAGCAGACTCTACGATTATTTCCTTAGTTATGATCCTTCTTCCTTCAGAGTCCACTCTACGATCATAAGGGATATAGTGGTTGCCAGCATGTCCGTAAAATCTATAGTGAGGCTGGTCTTTGATCATCATTACAGCAAAACTCTTCACCCTTGGGAAGTTTTGTGCCACCAACTCCGTGCTTGGAAAATGAGAGTAGCACCAGCTGAAGTAACTTCCATCTCTTTCAGTATGTGCCTTTAGCCAAGGCAACCAATTGGAAAAACCATCTCATAAGCAGATCATCAGGATTGTAGAGGATGGTTGTGCAGTCTAGTTCCATGTTGTTCCAGTTTTTAAATACCTCAAACGCAGTCATCCTCACTACCTTGAGCTGTTCATTTCCATAATTTACCTATCATTCGGGAGGTGCCTCTGGTAGTTCATTTGAGACTTCCACCACTATTCTTCTGTTAATCCTTGCAGGAGAGAGAACTGGATAGTCTTCTTGTTCTTTTGATTCCTGAGGTGCAGAATCAGAATCTTTTTCCATCTCTTCTCTTTCGGAGCCTGAACCATTCTCATCATTTCCATCAATGAATCCTTCTTGCTGCATTTCATTTTCAGAACTTTCTTCAGCAAGATCTTCCTCTAAATCATCTTCTTCACCACTGGTTCCATCTTTAGCACTTTCTTTCTTTGATATAGACTCATCATCACTTAGTTCAATGACAGCATTGGAGTGATCACTTCTCTTTTTGGAGGCAAATTTGGCTTGTAGTCTATAGCTCTTCCTTCTCCTTGGAGGTTCAGCTATGGGAGAGTCAGACACTTCTTCCTCTTCAGACTCTGAAGTCTTTGGATCATCAGATGAACTTCCTTGAGGTTCAGCACTGGCAGGGGCAGGTCCTTCTTCTTTGGACCCATCACTTTTTGAGCCATCATGTGGGCTTTCAAGATTTGAAGGGGCGTGTTCTTCTTCTTCGAAAACAACATCATTTGACCCATCATCTGGACTTGTTGGAGCATTTGCACTTGGGGATGGAGTTGGTTCAACTTGTACCTTTTCTTCATCATCAGAGTGAATGTTCTGAGAGTTAGCCACCGGGCTTGAGCATTCTTCTTCATCACCAGATGCCGCATTTTCTTCCATTAATCCAGCTTCACCTTCATTGCTGGATTTGGTCTATGGGGACTCAACCTTGTGACTATCAGATGCCTTCTCTTCTTCTGACACTACTTCTTCTTCTTTGTTTGATGGCCTTGCTTGGGAAGCTGAGGTTGGTTTGTTTACCACCTTAGCTTTCTTGCTGGATGACCCTTGAAGTAATCTATTACTTCTCCTCTTTGTGGTCTCTGCAGTTGAGACCTTTTCATCTTCAACTTTGTCTTCTTTGGATAGACTTCTTGGAGGAGCCTCAGTTTTCCTCACACCTTTGGATTTCTTTCTGGCTGGTGTGGTTGCTGCTGGTACAGAGTCATCAGACTCAGAGATTTCTACCTCTTTTACCTTCCTCTTCTTTGTAGAGCCCTTGTTGCTGCTCCCAGTTGTCAGTCTTCTATTTTCCTTGGGGTTTTTTCTTCTAATTCACAAATAGTTATGGAGACATTACTTTGTGAATATTCAGAGGTTCCCCCTCATCATCTTTGATTTTGCCTCCCAGCTTCTTCTTCATCACAATACTCAGTAGTCTTCCATGAAACACTTTTGTAAGTGGTTTTTCTGTAGACTTCTTCACTTCAGCCTTTCCTACCCATTTGGAGATCTGATCAAATAGGATAACTCTAAAGATGATTTGTTTCTTCAGAACAATAGTAGACATGATTTTCAACTGTTGATCAAGCACCGTGTCGTGTGCAGTGTCCTTGCATAGTATGCATTTTCCCACTATTTCAGCAAGGACCTCGAATTCCTTAGGGAACTCCTTTTTCTTCATATCCTTTAGACTGGGGTTTCTTTGGTACCCCATAATCTCCTTTCCTTGCTCAGTGTTGATCTCATCAAGGTTTCTCAGTCCTAGGTCAGGCAAACCTAAGCATTGATTTATATCAGATGATATCAGTTTAAGAGATTGACCTTTAACCTTGGTTGAAAGGGTTCCGGCATTTATGGATGCATTTGAGTAGAATTCCTTGACCAGTTTAGTGTATACTCGAGTGCTAGCCTTAAGACATTCTGAGAAACCAGCTTTCTTCAAAAGTTCAAGAATGTCTCTGAACTTCTTTTCGGATTTTTCAAACGTCTTGGTTTCGAGCTGAATGCCAGTGATTACTCGCCAGTCTTCCATTTGAATAGTTCTAGGAATATGTGTATTTGATTCAGAGGGGTTTATGAGAGATGGCTGATTGTGATTTGGGCAAGGCTCTGGAGGGTTAATTGATTTTTGGCTTTTGAGACGGTTCTAGGGTTTGAAAATGGGAGGGAGAGAGGTTCGATAGCTTCTAATAACTGTTTGTGATTTGGGCAAGGCTCTGGAGGGTTAATTGATTTTTGGCTTTTGAGACGGTTCTAGGGTTTGAAAATGGGAGGGAGAGAGGTTCGATAGCTTCTAATAACTGTTTGCTAATTTGAATTTTTCCTTTGCGGTAGTTCCTTCTAACTCTACATAAACAATGATGTGTCAACCAACCATTGGTTGCACGATACCCAGTAATGAGCTATAACTCCCCCATTAACTCTTCAGTTTAATATCTCTTTTCAAAACAAATAGGTGTCAATGACGTGGATTGACCGTTGACCATTTTGATTCGTAGAGTAGCATGATAAGGTAGTTATGGTCTTTACGTTTTCCTTTGTTGACTCAATGATCATCTTTTGAGAGATGCTGCAGTGGATGGTTTTGACATTAATCCTTATCTTGATGCTGCATAGCTTGATCACTGATGTAATCCATGAGGGATTGGGCATTCTTCTTTAACAGGACCTCTTTCCAACCAGCATTCAAACTTATTTTTTTCATGGTCTAAATGGTTGGGAAAATGTCCAGTTCTTCCGAGCTTCTCATTAGCTAGGGTTTCCTCTGGTAGGGCTACGATCGTCGAGTCTACTTTTACGATCGTTGAGGTTGCTCTACGATCGTGGAGTTCTCTTCAACCTCAACACTCTACGAATGTTGACTGACTTGGTCCTTGAGATGAACTTTACTTAGCATTCCTTCTGGGTCAAGGTAGCTCAGGAAGGGCCAACCTCTTAGAGTGAACTAAGGGTCAGGTTTGTCCCTGAGGCGCTTTCCAGATGAATTACTTTAGAAGTGGTTTGCACTGATATCTCATTTGACCTTTTCTGCTGGGGAGGACCTCTACCAACTTCAGGCAACTATATTTGGTGTGATCGTGGTGTCCTCCTATTCTTACACTACGGTCAGATGTTTGATCGTGTGCACTCCATGATTTTGGATTGGGTGGCTGAAAGGTTATCAATAGTACGTTTTGAGACGTTCCTACTGACTATCGGTCTTTATTTGGTTCATCAACCACAAAGTTTTGGGACTCTATAGTTGGTACACTACTTCATAGTATAACTCAGTGCTGTTGTTTCTTAACAGATCACTACTTCCCTATGTTCATACTATCTTCTCAGCGAGGGGTGACTTCTTTTTCTTTGTGTGCATTAGGAGACATCCTTGCATGCTTCTTTCTGACTGGAAATAACACCGTGAATCAAATCAGTTTTCATCGAGGTCATGGCTATCTCCAGGACTGATCATTATACGATCATTTGTCAGCACTCCGAACATAGTCTTCTTTGTGAGCATGTACTCGTTGAGTTCTGCTCCCGTAATGAGTTCCTCATGTTTAATGCTCAATGATCCTCTGTGATCAGCTTCCTTAAGAATTCTTCTCATATGTCATGCTTTGCATGATTGAGCATCTAAGACCCTCTCCATCATTGGTTGATTGGTCTGCTTCTATATAAGTGTCAGCAGCCAAGTGAGCTTCATTTGGATTAGCTCAGCAGGTCTTCAAAGACAGGCTTTGTCATTTAGGAATTTTATCAGAATCATTTCTGAACAGTCTTAAGCCTTCTGCTGGTTGAATCTTTCTTAGACTGAAGTCTTCTGCTTCAGCATTCCTTAGTGTGGTCAGATAGACCACGTACCTGCAGGTTAGATGCATTTCTATTTTTGGTGCCCACAATTAAATGGGTCCTGCAAGTTTATTTCCAAAACCCATGTTCCTCATATATTTGGATAGTCATCACATTTATCACCAACAGTCATATTTATGCATGTAACTAGTTTAGATAATACATATAGAGATGCATGATAGTGAGTGCGTGTAGGATTTGTCATTTTATAACACACTCTTTTTCTTTGATGGTTTTATCATTTACTGGGTTATGTTCACAAGATTTAAGTGTTCACAGAGTGAGAATCAACTCTACGATTTATGTGTATCTAGTTGATTTATGGAGGTGATCAGTTTCTACAAATTATCAAAATACTCTTGTAGAACTGATCATACTCTGTGTGTTATCAAACACTTAGAACATAGGTTTGTACATACATACTAACCCATCAGCAAAGATTACTTCATATAAACTTGATTTAACCTGTGATGATCTTATGACCTATTTCAGATTTCTTTCAGGATGTCGTCTTCATCCTAAAATATGGATAGAGAGAAAGTCTGTAAGCATTAGAGTATCCACCTTTAGTGTGCTTTCTCTCTTCACCTTTTTGGGTAGATTATGATTTCTTGAAACAGTACTGTTATAGTTCATAAGGAGGTGCAGCATGATGTATACAATTATCTTAGTAAGGAATCCTACCTTTCTGTTGTCAGTTCCTTAACAGTCATTTAACTTAGACATACTGAGGTTAGGCATAGATGTGCATAGTTTCTCATTTGCTCCTGACAGCTTGTTGCTCACGTTGACCTTTAATCAATCATCCGTGATCTTGAAGATACAAGCTAAGAAAATCTCAGCATCTTTAATTCTTTGACATCCTTGAGTTTACCAGGTTTACATCCAGCTGCTAGTTGTCCAGACATATGTTTGAGAAGTTCTTCTTTCTTCTCTGGAAAAGCATTTCTTTGCATATATGGCCTTTTTATCTTTTCCGGCTGGTGGATGTTTGACTGGATGTCTCTTGAGCTTTCTAGCTTGGTCTTTAGACTACAAGATTTACCGTGAGCAAGGATTGGTCTTGTTGATATGACAATCAAGAACATGGACCAATCTGAGCAGCTTCAGGTGTATATATACATTTACCTGTACACAATATTTCCAACGTGTGACCTCATCTGCATATAACAAGTGACTTACTACTAAACTAAGTTTAGAATAATGTTTGTGCCTAGGATCAGACTCAAAGCGATTAGCTTTTGAATATAGCATGAGAACCTGCTCTGATACCAATTGTTAGTTCCCAGTAGGCAAAATATAGATCTAGAAGGGGGGGTTGAATAGATCCTTTTTAATTTCAAATATTTTTCTGGTTTATTTTGTATTGCTCATGAATTAGCATATGACAAACATAAGAATCTTTTCAAGCACAGCGGAATAAGTAAAAGATCCCCTTCATTAATATATTCATAATCAGACATACATTGTTCGTAGAGTTAATTCAGTAGTAAGTAGTTAAAATATACATAGCAGTTATAGCAGTTAATGTACATAATGTAAATGACATAAAGTAAAAGACACAAGGGGTTTTAATTGGTTCAGAGACTCAAGCTCCTAATCCACTCTTCTGCTTTCAACTAGCAGGTTTTCCACTAAGGAAGGGAAGTACCCTGAATCACTAACATTCCTTCAAGGCCAGCAGCCTTGGGACTACAGTTCACTAAGAACTCTTCAAGGCCAGCAGCCTTGAAACTTCTCTAGTTCCCTAGGAAATCTTCAAGCCCAACAGGCTTGGAACTTCATTTAGTCCGTCCGGAAAAGGACCCCTCGGGCCCTGGCTTCTTGTTGTTGAGTTATTTGTTTGTTGGAGTTGGTGATGAGCTGCTAAGATGTCTTTATGCTCTCAACATCTTCTGTACTTAGTAGCTTGGCGTGATCATCCTTGAAGTGCAGTTGAGTATTGCATGATGCTTAACTTCTTCAGTTACTCAACCTCTTCTGATGATCCCTTGATGAACTGCCTTGAAGATCATTCATCTTGATACTTGATGGCTGCACATGATGAGTTTCTAAGATGACTGTAGGCTCTTCTCTCTGGTACTTAGAGTCTTCCCATGATGGACATCAAGATGACATTGAAGCTCTTCTTTCTCTCGGCAGTTTAGAACACTCTTCTTGTAGTAGAACTCTCACTTCTATATTATAGAACTCTCACTTCTACTTCTTTCTTTTTCTGTCTCTAAGTGTTCTTGGTGGATCGTAGAGTGAGCCTTCAGACCTTCATTGGTCACTCACTGTTTACGTTGGTTAGATCACCCACCGCTTCTCCAAACTCGAGAACTCCAAAGCACTTTGATCTTGGCTCTAGCAGATTTATACTCCTTTCCAATCTTTCAGTTGGAAAGTAGCAGTTGAAAGCTCTTTTAAATGCTTCACAGATCTCGAGTTGCTTGGTGCAAACTACAAATGTGACATGACAACGTTTTCTGACTTTCTGACACTGCAGTCTACTATTTCACCTACTCCATCAGAGATGTTACTTTTATACCTCGGGCAGGTCGAAGAATTTATTTCACCCTTCTGATTTCTTGATCAGAGGTTGTCTTTTTGCATCGATGCTCTCAATAAGCTCTTGTACAAATATCAACCTTCAGATTGAACCGTTGCCAATGCTTCAATCTTCAGCTGTTCGAACTCCACGATTCTGATGTATGTCTTCTTGGACCTGATCGTAGTGTCTTGTTGACTAGTAGAGACAACACTACGATCTTGAAGAGTGTTGATTGGATCTTCAATGTAGAACACCTCTTCCTTCTCTTTTGCAGTGCTTCAACACTTCTGTTTGCCTTAACAGCACTCAGATACTGATGGCTTAACTTCTTTGTTCTGACCTCTTCTGAATAGCAAGACACTTCATATTTATGGTGTGTCTAGCTCTCTTTCTCCTTGTGATCTCCCGTTCACTTATCATCAATGGACTGACCTAATGCTTAATCAATTTAGCCTTGTTCTACAGAAGTTGTTCAATATCTCTGTATGCACTCCATCAGTTCTTTCTTTGTTTGGCAAACACTACGATTCTGGTTGCTTCCAATATCGTCATCTTCTATCTAATTGACAGCTACTGCACTAGCTAACTTTCCTTAGTCAGTTACTGAAGTCTTCTTCTGATCTCTTTATGGAAGACTTCATCCTGAATGGCTTCACAACTCAATCTGGATGCTGATTGGGTTGGTGCTTAGATCTTCTATTAGCTTGCATGCCATTCGTTGAGTGCTCTCTGGTTTTCTTCAGATGGGATGTATCTTTACAGTTCCAACTAGAGGCTTCATTCCTTTGGATATTCTGGGTGTGCTCATTTGTTGAGAATCGTATTTGCTCTACGATTCTGCCTTGGCATTGTGAGCACATCTGTTGAAGTCTCCGATTACACACTCTACGATTCAACTTCAACAGTTGTGCGGAACACTCACAACTCGTCCAGAGATCTTGACACTCTACGATTTATGTCGTTGTGCTTGTTGTCTTTATCTGATCTTGCTCGACTATGATCTCTGCCTCTGATATGATCAGTAGACTCTACGACTCTAAATGTAGTCTACGATTCTTGACTTGGGCTTTGGTAGATCTTCGGACTGCTTATAGACAGGCTGTCTCTACGATTCTGAACATGACTTCCTCAGCAGACTACGACCCTGAGGAAGTTCACCTCGACACACTACGATACTTTCCTCGTCTCTCCTGGCAGTCTACGAACTTCGAGATCTCCTATCTTGCAGACTACGATTCAGCCTCGATAGCTCTCGAGTTTCCCTTGACTCTCCTGGCAGACTATGATTTTTGGTACAGTGCTCGACGATCAGACAAGCCTATCTATTACATCATTAGATCAACCTAACATGCTTGATCTTTCTATATTTATATTTCTTGTACATCTTTTCTTTTCAAGGACTTTACAAAGCTGTTTTTCTTATGTAGGATCAACCTAACACATTTGATCAATTCATTCTAAGTCCTTTTATATATGTTTCTATTGTCTATCAAAGGACTTTATAGCTTTTCTTAATGCAAGCATACTTGCATATTCATTCATGTATATATCATAATCAAATCATATGTAAATAGGAATATAATTCACATGCTTATTCCTGACAAAAGGGAAAGGAAACCTAGCAGAATAAGTTTGTGTTATCTTATGTAATAGCTAGACTTAAATAAGTTGATGATATTTATTATCTATCATGTAATGAAATGTTTTAAAGGTCGCGTACCTGGGATTTAGACAACTCTGATATGTAAATTATGTTTGATATTTATGACATTATTATTATTATTTCGCTCAAAGAAATGGTATCGTGAAGCACTGAGTTCGGGTTTCAAGTACTTGAATTGAGCGTCAAGAATTGCGACGTCCAAAGAAGATAAATCGGCGTTAGCTTCTTATTTAGTGATCGATTGAGTTGGTTACTTTCTGTTAGGTTTGTAAGATTCATGAACGCAATCAAATTGCACAAAATAAGCGAAAGCATGGAAAATCAGAGTTTTAAAATTTTAAAAACCATATACCCGGATCATCCTTTTTGCACAATTATTAATTAAATGAAAAAATAAAGAAAAATAATTATACCCATGAAGATTCGAGCTTCCTCAGGTACAAGTTCACCTCCAAATCTTTTTCGTGTTCAACTTGAATCCAATGGGTTTGGTTCCTTCCTTTGATCAACGTTAGCCACCCAAGTGTTTGACCTCTAGAGGTGATCCACCAAGGAATAAGAAATATTCAAGAAGAAGGGTGTTTGGCAAAATCCTAATTTTTCTATCTCTCATAGAAAAGGGTATACTCTCCCAACTATTGGAATCACGTATTCACGTGTATAGTGAAAGTATCAACTCCTTCACCCATAATAAGATTCCTCTTATTTATAGATGTAGGCAACTCTCCTTAACAATTAAGGAATTGGGTTTTATTTTAATTAATTAGGCTCCTAATCTTATTAGGAATAATTAATTAAACTCTTTTGATTAATTAGTCTCTTAATACTATTAGGAATATATGAGAGTACTTTTATTAATTAATTCTCAAACTCCTTTAGGAATTAAATAGTAATAATAGTAATAAAATAATAAGACTCCTCTTATTAATTTATATTTAATATTTCTAAAATATTAAATAATAAATATTAAGCTATTTAATTTATTCTATCACCATAGATTAAATTAAATATACTTAACTTATTATTATGATTATGCCATTAACTTCTTAAATAATTATTCTTCCTTTTATGGTGTGACCCTTTAGGTTCTCCATATTAAACCCACATTGAATAAATCAATTAGAACAATTCTAATCTTATTTAAATAAATAAATTAAACTATTAATTTATTTAAATAAATAATATTTATTCTATAATAGGGATAAGCCTCCTAGCGATTAACGACTTTCCGGATAATATAGATTTCAACATTAATCATAAAAGAACCTTTGAGTAAATAGTTAAAAATAATTCAATCCTTCCACCATACAATATCTCAATTAAATATAAGACATGAAATTCTTCACAAGTCTTAATTTATTTAATTATATGTATTTCAACTCTTAAATGCACAACTCCAAATAATGCAAATTAGAAATTCCTTTCTAATTTCATTCTGCCTTAGCCAAAGACTACTGGGTTGTCATTTATCGAATCACATAGGACATTTCTCTTCTTTTACTAGAAGTGGTAGATTCTTTATTGATCATACATTATTTCCATGTACAACTTATTATACCCAAGCATACCCTTTTGATATACCCTAAAAGTCTTAAGGAATAAGTCAAAGTATAACTCATCATACACAAGATACTATGATGATCTCAAGTCCAAGGATCACTTGTACTACTATCACTACAGGAATTTCTATTGACAGGCAAGTAAAACTTCATTAGGTATTCCTTAGCGAGCCACGTTCAGTGAACTTATTCTCTAATAAGCACTTACATACTTGCTTTAGTGTCTCCACACAAATGATCATGAGATCAATCATTCGCATCCAATGAGCAAGCAACGTATGTACCAATTTATCCAGATTCACTAATCCCCAATTTAGTAATCCAATGATTGGGAACAATTTTAGTTTTAAGCTTTCTAAGAATTTAGATCTCATTAGAATGATCATCATCATTATTCTAAAAGCATTGCTTAAAACTATGGGTTTATCACATATTATAAAACAGCATCATGTAGATAATTAAAAGCCTTTAATAAATTAATACTTTTTACTAATAAATGAATAAGATTGTTAAAAAGTATATGCTTTATCATCAAACATGATTGGCTTGTGTGCATACTACTTTCACTTTCTACTGTAGCACTGAATTGGGACATTAATGCATTAGGTGTGACATTAATAAAACCATATGATAGGAGTATATTGCAATGAAATGAGGTACCTAGTAGCACAATGATATCATATGAAGTTGTAATGCATGAATAATTAATTATCTGGGTATTCTAGAATCTGAGAAAGGAATTAAATATTTTAAATAAACATTAATATTAAATAAGGTTATAATGTGATTATGTGAGTATTAGAGATAATTATGGAACTACCCGGACAATAATGTCTAACTATGATATTTTATTGTGTGTAGTTAATGTACATGGATTATATGTTGCGAGTATAAAATATCTTTAAATTCCTAATATGGTAACAATTGTACCTTAATATTATATTATGGGAATTAAAAGGACCAAACCAAGCTTTACATGACCAAATGCTGAGATTTTCTCTCTTGCCCCAAATTGAGTGTCACAAAGTACATGAATAGTGGATGGAAGCTAGAACACGTATTTTTCCAAAAGGCTAAATCATAGGTGATTATTTACTAGATAAGTGGCTGGTATGGAGTTGTTAAACCACTCTTCATTAACCTATGTATCCTTCCATTACACCATGGACTCCAAGATTGTGTAATGTCAATGTCTAGTCCATGCTTTTTCTATAAATACAAGCTTAAGTTCAGATTTTGTGTTGCTAAGAGTTGTCTAAGTGGAGAGTTCTAAGTTGCTGAGCATTGTAGAAGCCTATTCAGTGTGTGAGGAGTCCAAGTTAAGCTCAAGAAGGTATAATTTCTAATTATGTTCTTGAGATGGGTCTTGTTTGATTCTTAGAATTTCTTGAATTTCTATGTTAACCAAGATGAATTAGCATACTATAATGTGTTTAAGAAGTTTACTAGCATGTATGAACACTTTAGTAATGGTTTGGAACACGTTTGAATCATGAGAAATAGAGTTGGGTAACACTCTGTAAAACAGAGTCTGTTTATTGCTTCTGACTTCGATGTGGCGCGGCTGCGCCCTCTTTATACTGGGGTGCATCGCAGCTGCGCCGTACCTCAGAATCAGTTGCTGGTTTTGTCTATGCTTGGAGTGGAGAACTTAATATCATGACATATATACATACTTAAAAAGGGGTATAGCATGAGGTATAAGGTTTTCCTATGTGGTTTGAGGTGATTAACATTATTTAATGAGCGAATTGTACTAAAGACTTAAAGTGTTAAAAATAAATTTTGAAGTAAGTTCATGTTTTATAGATTCTGAACTTGGTAGCCATATGCATGACTGATCTAGAACCTAAATAAGCATGATGTATGATTCTTAGTATTATATTCATGACCAAACTTGTTAAGCCTTGTGTTAGAGAAGTTTTTAAGAAAAAGCTTAGTATAGTAAGCTAACATGCGTGACTACTATATGAGTTACATTCTGAATTTGCAAGCATGTTGGTATGATTTAGAAAGGCATGAATAACCCGTTAACTTGTGTGTATATGATTCATAAGGACGCATGAACATGTTGGACCTACTAGTAAGCTTTACAAATGAAAATATGAATTTTGAACATGAATATTAACATGCTACCTTGAGGATTAGAATCTGACATTTGTGATCATGTTTGATGATACTCTTAGACTCACTCATATAGCATAAGCATATATATATATATCATGCTTGTGTATCATATTTCAAGTGAAGCATGAACGAAGCATATTTACAACCAAAGTGGTGCTAATTTCACATTGTGTTATGAATACTCACAAGCATGCCTAATATGAGTTTATAACTACCTTGTATGTTTAGAGAGCAAGCATGATAGACTTTGTGGTTTCATGACCTTGAATGGCCTTAACTTGTTGAAATGTTTAATTTAGAATTATATTATAAAAAGGGGAACCTAGATTGACTTGAGAAGCATGGAAAGACCTTTAACATGACAAAATATATTATGTATGATTGTTGTGTTCAAGTCGGACAGAACCATAAAGCGACGGTGAAGTCTTAGCTTGGGTAGTGGGATCTTGCAAGAACAAGCTTCTGGTCCTAAACTTAGCTATGGCGCATATACCATCTCTATAACTTGAATAATACTAATAATAATGCCAATAATATAAATATTTAAACTTAACACATAATATCAAAGTTTAACTCCCAATCGTAACCTTAAGTCATTCCTTACAACACATGATCATAAATATAAACATTGTCTTAATAATATTAAACTATCACACAGATAACATTGTCATCATTCGATGACCTTTCCTTTTCCCTTGTTTCTAGCGAGCCTTGAGTGTTCACACTTAGTTTGAAATATTTAAATTGAGCAGGATGAGCATTTGAGTGCCCGATGAAGTAATAGCAATTATATATATATATAATTGAAAAAAATTTAAATACTTTCTTTATACTACCCTTCTACAACGGATCAATAGTTGCGAAGAAAATTACGAACCAATAATAATAACAATTCTCTTTCAAATCTTTGAAACTACGTCTGCAAGCTATAAATAAGTTTTTAGGGGACATACTATGAACATTGATTTCATTTTCAAAAGGTTAAACAAAACTTCATCATACATGTAAATCGTCATAACTTACGAACGCGGAGGGTGATCGGCCGTTGTACCTGTATTGATCAATACTACATTGCTAGAAACGATATCATCGTTCATCCTTTTATCCGTAGTAAGCGCGTAAAAAATTTTCCCATGTTAGGGATGTTCATACTTGTCGGGGTTCCAAACAAAAGGTTTTATCTTATCCAACAATAATCTATAATTCAACATATATGTATATATCAAAGGTGTATCAACATGTGTTTAAATACAATGATTATCAAGTGGGGACACTTGTTTAACCATTTATAGAAATTAACGAGCAGAGAATATATCACGAATTACCATATACTAACATGTTAATAATCAATGGGCATATATAATATAGGTTAATAATAATGCATGCACGATAATAATATAATTACGAAACATTCTTACTCATGTCCATTGCATAAAGGAAATGCAAAGGTAGGATACTTGCACGATCGTTGCTTACAATCTGAAACTTAGTTTTATCTTTTATGTAATCACCTATCATTAATCGGATCATTAGTTCGATTAGAAAAATATACTATAACACGTAGTCTTTGCATTTCACGATCGACCACATAACTTTCTCACGTTGTTACACATACACGATCATTACATCATGAAAACAAAAATGATGTCTTGATTGAAAATATCTAAATGCTAGAACAATTTACGAACTATATCCGATTATCTTGAAAGCGACTCTATCGAGAAATTAACGAGTTTAAGACTACTATTCATTACTCGATATACATAAGCGTCGGTCGTATGACTTGATAAAAATTTTTAAACATTTATTATACATTAACATGAATTTCAAATCTAGGAATCATCATTAAATATCAAACGACTCTATTATCATTAATATTAAATTCATTAAACCATTAATGAAATCATTACCAAAACATCAAAGTTATTTACAATAACTCAAAAATATTTTTAAAAAGTATTAATATTACCCTTAAATGATTTTTAAAGCATTTTAAATCATTTTTAAATAATTACCATTAATATTCAAATATTAATGAACCATTCATCAAATATTAAAAGTCATTAATTATAACTTAAAATATTTTTAATTCACTTATATCCCTTTTTAAATGATTTTTAATTTAATAAAACCATTTTTAAACTTTTTATTTAATATAATTATTAAATAAATTCAATATCATTAATACTAACTTATTATCATTAATATTAAATTATTAATGAAATTATCCTTTAAATATTAAAAGTTATATTTTATAACTTAAAATATTTTAAACACTTTAAAATGATTTTTAAAATATTAAAATGATTTTTAATTCATTTTATTAAATTCATCTACTAAATAACTTAATTATCATTAATATTAATTTATTAATGAAAATTATCACATAATATCAAAAGTTATTAAAAATAACTCAAAATATTTTCTTACATCATAATATAATTTTTAATGATTTTTCATGTATTTAAATCATTTTTAAATAATTTATTTAATATTATAATTAAATAAATTAAATACATTTAATATTCAAAAATATAAAATATTTACGAAATATATTCAAAATAATTAAAATATATTTTTGAACATTAAAATAATTTTTAATAATTTATTTTGTATTTTTTTAATAATTAAATCTAATTTTACGAATTATTAAATAGAAATAATCAATTTAGAAATTAAGCTATCGCTTTAAAATTGCCTATAGCGGCGTATTTTGTCATATATAGTTCTTCTTCACCCCGGAAAAGCAGCGAGTCGGTGAAATTTAGCATGCATGTTTGGCCAGAGTGTTAATCATGTGTGTGTGTTGTTTCTAGACAAACTAGGAATTGGATCTTGTAGTACTAGTGCATGTCTACAATACCTAACATCAAACATGGCCATCAAGCATCAAACAAACAAGATCTGAGCTCCCAAAAGAAGGCATCGGACACATTCTTCATCTTGAGTGAAGAAACGATTCGACCCATTCACTTTGAGCTTATAACTAGAAATCCTTTTGATAGATTGGTGATTTATAAGTTCAAGATTGTAGACAACATGCAAGACTACAACTCTATTACATAATATAACAATAACAACAACGAGATCTAGGCCAGTAAATCTACAGTCAACCAACATTTGTCGGAAATAAGCTACATATTTTTTCGGAAAATTTCGAGAAAGTTAAGTCGTGGTAAGTACTACTTTGACCAAACCACTGATTTGATTCATTTGGTATTAAGGAGATTTTAAGGCATAATATTGAAGTTAAACTACAATACTACAATCTACAAGCAATAAAGACATCATACAACAAACGGTAGCGGATCTAAAAAAAAAACTTCTTGTCGGAACAACGATTTCCCTTTACAGGCTTGCCCGAAAGTACCGATCAGCGGGTCGGCGTGGTTTGACCACGAATATCTTCAAATCTACATATATGATGACTCGATTCCTTTTGTAATTAAAGAGCGAATTTACGGGCTACCAATAACAACATTTAAACAACATAAATCAAACCACGATCTAGGAGCTATAGGCCCACGGCATTTGTTGTCGGACCTTAAGAACAAAATTTCCAGATTTTGTAGATCTTCAATTACGAGCTTCTAGATGTTATGGATCTAACATCTAGCAACCCAGATTATCACTAGATACCAAAACCAACATAATCTAACATTTAAACACAAGATCAAACAACGATTTGGGCCGAAATTTTTGAGGTGGGGTTTATACCTTCTAGCTTTGATTTAGATTTTTTTTGTTGCTTGATTTGTTTATGGTTATGGTGGGGCTTGACTTAGGGACTAATAAGCTAGAAAATTTAGTGGGTTTGAGGCAAAAGAAAGCTTAGGTTGAGTGTTGAATAAATTGAGCTAGCAACTCCCATTTCTTCTCTCTTAATCTATTTATATAAGTGGAATTGCATGAAGGTTTAAGTTATTACTCTCCACACATGATGTCCAATGTATAATTTTCCTTATCTTGATTTTTAAGCATGGCTAGAAGATTTTCCACCAATAGGAAGTTGACAACAAAGTACTTTTGCAATAAAATAAATAAAGTAAAAAAGCTATTTACTATGAAAGGAAACTTGATTAACACTTTTTGTTACCTTAAAAGGTAAAATCGGCCACCCTAATTATTTACTCTAATTCTTTATTTAGCTATTAATTTAATGCATAATCTAGGCAAATTAAGGGTCTAAAATACCCTTGGCTAAAGTGGGCTAAGAGTTGGGCTTGAATTTATCTCTTTGGGCTTTCTTCCAATTGTTTTGGGCCATTAGTAAACCTAGCCCAATAGTTATTAATCTATGTTACCCAAGTTAGGGTTCAAAATAATTATAATTAGGGTACTAAATTTATAATTAGGTTTTTCTTATTTTGATTAGGGTTTTAATCATACATGGACATTAGGGTTATAATATAATAATTATACTATCCATACTAACTTAGAAATTAGGGTTTATACATAATAATTAGGGTTTCAAAATTTAACGATTATAAGGTTAATTAGGGTTTACCATAGGTCACATAACACGATTATATATTAGACTTGAACTCACCACCTGTTTGATTAGGGTTTCCCACGATAATTAGGGTTTAACAACACCACCATAATTACATATATAAAAAAAAAATACTTAAAAATTTCTAATTTAATTGTATAGAAAATATAGGGTTATTATATCCTTCCCCCTTATAAAGATTAGTCCCAGGAATCACCAGTTTCTAACCTATACATACAGTGTACATAGCACATACAATCATCACAAGTAGATCTTGATCATAAATGATCATACAGATCTTTAATCCTATTCACACAAAGCTTTTCTATCGATTAAGCGGAAATTTGATTTCTAAAAGAACTCAATTTCCTCCTTCAAAACTTCTTTATAGATTTATTATATGTATAAGAAAATCATGTATAAGAAAATAAAACTTGGTTAGAATAATACACAGAATTGCATTGTCAAATTTTTCTACGGTATCTGGATACGCCATGTTGTAGACCCTTCTTTGTTGACTTCATCGACTTCTTTGGATGGCGTTGGTCCGATTAATGCTAAAGTCCATTTGCCCTTGCACGAAATCACACTTCACCTCTCCGTCTTCCTCTTGGACAATCCCTCACCTTGTGATCGATCGATCCGCATATAAAGCATCCATTATTCATCCTAGGATTGGGGCGGTTTTGGAGAGATATGGCCCTCTGCCCGCACTTGTAGCACACGAACTTCCCTTGAGACATTCCCAGAATGGTTCTTTCCACAATTTTTGCGCCTTTGCATAACTTGCTTCTTAGCTCCTTCACCTTCACTGAATACTTCCAACCTTTTCTTCCTTCCTTTTTTTACCACCACCATTCTCCCATTAGTAACCTCCACCTTCCTAGTCCTTGACCTTACCCTTGTTCTTTCTCTCCTTTGTTGTAGAGGCTCATGGCCTCACTCCTTCCTCGACAATAATAGCCTTCTCGAGAGTCTTTGCAAATGTAGGGATCTGCACACACACCACCTTGTTGTAGAGCCGGGGTTTTAATCCCGGCTCAAACCTCCTAGCTTTCCTAGCCTCCGTATCCACTTGATCTTGGAGCAAACACAACTTGACTCATTAAATTTTGCGGCGTATTCCACCACATCATGTTCTCTCCTGCCTCAACTCCAAAAATCTCACCTCCATCCTTGCTTGCATCTTTGGGCGAAAATAGTTCTCGAAAACGAGTGTCTTAAACCTATCCCATGTAACTACACCTTCTCACCTTACAAATCGATTAAGCTTCCCACCAAAAATTTGCCTCACCCTTCATCATGTAGGTGGCAAAAGTGGTCTTTGCCCCTCGGCTACCCTAGCTATTTTTGAGCGCCTTCTCAATCTCTTTAATCCAGAGTCTGCGCTTCAGCGAAATTGATTGCCCCTCTGAATTACGGTGGTCCTACTGACCTTAAAGTCCTTGAAATTAGCGAAGCGGTTGTCCAAAATTGGTTTCTGCGGTGGCACTCCTTCTTTGCATAATTTGTGCCATCATGTTAGCAAATTCTTTGCATCGAGATGCCTTGTTGTTGTCCCTCAACATTATTGGCGAGACTCTTACGCCCTTTGGTTTTGAGTTTGGCGTCTTGGCGGCATTATCGATTAAGTAAAACCATATATTATTCTCTACATTCTAAATCTTATCATATAAGTTTAGCATATTAACTTATTTCATTATTCAAACTTAGATTCATATTCATTAGAGATTTCAAAATACATTACACATCACAACACGTAGTGCTTTAATCATCGGCTATCCTTGTGACTACAAAGTGGGTTTACACTTTAACCAACACAAAAGTTGAAAATGTCACATTACACAAACATACTAAGCACACATATTACCTTAAACATACCTACACAACATAACTTATACTACTATTCCTAAGCCTTCTTTTCTTGGACATTTTTATACTTTGATGTCTTTTTCCCACAAACAAAAACATCCACCTTTTTATAGTCGGGAGACAATAGAAGTGGTATGTCCCTCTCGTATAAAATATAACATATCTTCTTCCATTCTTCTTATCGGGTTTTCCCTCGGGTCTTCTATCTTTCTTTTCCCTTATCTCTCGAAAATTTGCACATGAAGTCTCTTGAGAGCTCCCATCGATTGATTTGGATTTTAAGCTTATCACCTTGCCCTTCCATTGTTTCTTATAGCAGCTTGGCCTTGGCTGGCTATTAAGCGACTTTTTCTATCTCCCACAACCCTTCTTCAGAGAAAACTTTTGTTCCTCAATTCTGCACCTCCATTGATGCTTGATCGACTTGACTTTAGGAGTGCGAATCACTATCATCGACTCCACCACTTAGGATCTGGTACTATGTTTTCCACGATAACCACCTCGTCCGAGTTGGTTTCATTGTGTGCTTCTATTTCCGCTATTGGCTTCGATATTAGCTCCTTCTTTACGGTCTGCGGGTATCCTAATCCCCTTTCACTAGACATCTATACACATAAATTATCTTGATTAGTATATACTATATACACACGACAATTAATAGCTTTAATATAAGTTATCTTTTATTTTTATTGACGATGGATTTAGTCAATTCATTCCTTCATAAACTTTAAGCGAGTTATTTATATATTAATATATCACGGTTTTAATACCAATGAAACTAAACCTTTGGCATACTTCTATAAATGCTAAAGGCCTAAACTACCCACCACCAACTATCCTCTATTGGACAAAATTGAGGATTCCTACCACCTACCCTCTACGAGAAAAAGTTGGGGTCTAAGCGCCATCCTATGCATCTGAGAAAGGCATAAGGATTTTCAACACTAAGCAGTCCTAATAGAAACAAAAGTGGGACTATATGAGTACACATCAGCGCTTTGCTCTCCCTGCTTGAAGGCGACTCCATCCATTCAGCGTCGAGCCGCCTAAAAGCGATGTCTAAAAGCTTTGCTCCGGGGTATATATCTTACATCTTTAGCTTCCCCTCAACTCTCAAGCTACCCTAGTTGCGACTCTCTTTGCTCCAACCTCCCTCGTAACTTCATTAACTCGCCTTTGCTCGGTGGCGGCGTCCTTGTCTGGTATTACGAAATCTGGAGGTGTGATTTTGTGCCTCCATTTTCTCATTCCCTAACCCTTAAGTCGTCATTCACGACCAACAAATCTCTTATCATCTCATGTTCCATGTACCCTTCACTAAAGTCCCTCGACTCTTGGTCCTTTGAGTAACTACCTTGGCTCTCGTCGGCCATCCTATGACCACAATAAACAAGCAAAACAACATTAGTAACACAATAAAATATATTCATTGGTAAAATGAAATGATATTTTATTAAAGTACAACTAGACTCGATGGATCCCCTCAACTTATCACTTAGCTAACATATTCTATAAGAGTTTCCTATAAGGTTATAACCTAGGTTTACATGATCCTAATGTTTATAACCTCGACTTTGATACCAACTTTGGCCCCCCAAATCAAGGTTGCTTGAAACACGAATTGGATTGCTTCTTCGATACCATCTCTATAACTTAGGAATAATACTAATAATAATGCCAATAATATAAATATTTAAACTTAACTTACATAATATCAAAGTTTAACTCCCAAATCGTAACCTTAAGTCATTCCTTACAACACATGATCATAAATATATAACATTGTCTTAATAATATTAAACTATCACCACGAGATAACATTGTCATCATTCAATGACCTTTCCTTTTCCCTTGTTTCTAGCGAGCCTTGAGTGTTCACACTTAGTTTGAAAATATTTAAATTGAGCAAGGATGAGCATTTGAGTGCCCGACAAGTAATAGCAATTATATATATATATATAAAATGAAAAATTTAAATACTTTCTTTATACTACCCTTCTACAACGGATCAATAGTTGCGAAGAAATTACGAACCAATAATAATAACAATTCTCTTTCAAATCTTTGAAACTACGTCTGAGCTATAAATAAGTTTTAGGGGACATACTATGAACATTGATTTCATTTTCAAAAGGTTAAGCAGAACTTCATCACATGGCAAAATCATAACTTCTGAGACGCGGAGGGTGATCGGCCGTTGTACCTGTATTGATCAATACTACATTGCTAGAAACGATATCATCGTTCATCCTTTATCCGTAGTAAGCGCATAAAAAAATTTCCCATGTTAGGGATGTTCATACTTGTCGGGGTTCCAAACAAAGGTTTTATCTTATCCAACAATAATCTATAATTCAACATATATGTATATATCAAAGGTGTATCAACATGTGTTTAAATCTGATGATGATTATCAGTGGGGACACTTGTTAAACCATTTATAGAAATTAATGAACAGAGAATATATATACGAATTACCATATACTAACATGTTAATAATCAATGGGCATATATAATATAGGTTAATAATGCATACGATAATAATATAATTACGAAACATTCTTACTCATGTCCATTGCATAAAGGAAATGCAAAGTAGGATACTTGCACGATCGTTGCTTACAATCTGAAACTTAGTTTTATCTTTTATGTAATCACCTATCATTAATCGGATCATTAGTTCGATTAGAAAAATATACTATAACACATAGTCTTTGCATTTCACGATCGACACATAACTTACTCACGTTGTTACACATACTGCGTGATCGTTACATCCATGAACAAGCGATAATGTCTGATCAAAATATCTAAAATCTAGAACAATTTACGAACTATATGTGATTGTCTGCAAACGACTCTATCGAAAATTAACGAGTTTAAGACTACTATTACATTACTCGATATCTGTAAGCGTCGGTCGTATGACTTGATAAAAATTTTTAAACATTTATTATACATTAACATGAATTTCAAATCTAGGAATCATCATTAAATATCAAAAGCGACTCTATTATCATTAATATTAAATTCATTAAACCATTAATGAAATCATTACCAAAACATCAAAGTTATTTACAATAACTCAAAATATTTTAAAGTATTAATATTACCCTTAAATGATTTTTAAAGCATTTTAAATCATTTTAAATAATTACCATTAATATTCAAATATTAATGAACCATTCATCAAATATTAAAAGTCATTAATTATAACTTAAAATATTTTTAATTCACTTATATCCCTTTTTAAATGATTTTTAATTTAATAAAACCATTTTTAAACTATTTATTTAATATAATTATTAAATAAATTCAATATCATTAATACTAACTTATTATCATTAATATTAAATTATTAATGAAATTATCCTTTAAATATTAAAAGTTATATTTTATAACTTAAAATATTTTAAACACTTTAAAATGATTTTTAAAATATTAAAATGATTTTTAATTCATTTTATTAAATTCATCTACTAAATAACTTAATTATCATTAATATTAATTTATTAATGAAAATTATCACATAATATCAAAAGTTATTAAAAATAACTCAAAATATTTTCTTACATCATAATATAATTTTTAATGATTTTTCATGTATTTAAATCATTTTTAAATAATTTATTTAATATTATAATTAAATAAATTAAATACATTTAATATTCAAAAATATAAAATATTTACGAAATATATTCAAAATAATTAAAATATATTTTTGAACATTAAAATAATTTTTAATAATTTATTTTGTATTTTTAATAATTAAATCTAATTTTACGTAATTATTAAATAGAAATAATCAATTTAGAAATTAAAGCTGTATGCTTTAAAGGTGCTATAAGCGGCGTAAGCTTTATCATTATAGGTGTTCTTCACCAACCCGAGAAAAGCGAGTCGGTGAAATAGCATGCATGTTTGGCCAGTGTTAATCTATGTGTGTGTTTTTTCTTACGGACAAACTAGGAATTGGATCTTGTAGTACTAGTGCATGTCTACTGATACCTAACATCAAACATGGCCATCAAGCATCAAACAAACAAGATCTAAGCTCCCAAAGAAGGCATCGGACACATTCTTCATCTTGAGTGTGAAGAAACGATTCGACCCATCACTTTGAGCTTTAATAACTAGAAATCCTTTTGATAGATTGGTGATTTATAAGTTCAAGATTGTAGACAACATGCAAAGACTACAACTCTATTACATAATATAACAATAACAACAACAGATATAGCCAGTAAATCTATGGTCAACCACCATTTATCGAAATAAGGCACATATTTTTTTGGAAAATTTCGAAAAAAAGTTAAGTATGAATTATGGCGACCAGCTACTTTGACCAAACCCGATTACGATTCATTCATGATATTAACATGATCTTAAGGCATAAACCTAAATTACACTACAATACTACAATCTACATCAATAAAGACATCATACAACAAACATGCGGATCTGGGTGGTTTAAAAAGTTTGTCGAACGAAGAATCCCTTTACAGGTTTGCCCGAAGAAGTACCCGTCATGGTCGGTCAGCGACCTTTGACCACGAATAACTTCAAATCTACACATAGATATGACTGATTCCTTTTGGTAATTAAAGAGGACATTGCGGGCTACAAATAACAACATTTAAACAACATAAATCACACCACGATCAAAGATCTATAGGCCACGACATTTGTTGTCGAACCTTAAAACATAAAATTTCCAGATTTTGTAGATCTTCAATTACGAGCTTCTAGATGTTATGGATCTAACATCTAGCAACCCAGATATCACTAGATACCAAAACCAACATAATCTAACATTTAAACACAAGATCAAACAACAGATTTGGGCCGAATTTTTTGAGGTAGGGTTTATACCTTCTAACTTTGATTTAGATTTTTTGTTGCTTGATTTGTTTATGGTTATGGTGGGGCTTGACTTAGGGACTAATAAGCTAGAAAATTTAAGTGGGTTTGAGGCAAAAATCTTAGGTTGAGTGTTGAATAAATTGAGCTAGCAACTCCCTTTTCTTCTCTCTTTAATCTATTTATATAAGTGGAATTACATGAAGGTTTAAGTTATTATTCTCCACACATGTGATGTCCAATGAATAATTTTCCTTATCTTGATTTTTAAGCATGGCTAGAAGATTTTCCACCAATAGGAAGTTGACAACAAAGTACTTTTGCAATAAAATAAATAAAGTAAAGCTATTTACTATGAAAGGAAACTTGATTAACACTTTTTGTTACCTTAAAAGGTAAAATCGGCCAGACCCTAATTATTTACTCTAATTCTTTATTTAGCTATTAATTTAATGCATAATCTAGGCAAATTAAAGGGTCTAAAATACCCTTGGCTAAAGTGGGCTAAGAGTTGGGCTTGAATTTATCTCTTTGGGCTTTCTTCCAATTGTTTTGGGCCATTAGTAAACCTAGCCCAATAGTTATTAATCTATGTTACCCAAGTTAGGGTTCAAAATAATTATAATTAGGGTACTAAATTTATAATTAGGTTTTTCTTATTTTGATTAGGGTTTTAATCATACATGGACATTAGGGTTATAATATAATAATTATACTATCCATACTAACTTAGAAATTAGGGTTTATACATAATAATTAGGGTTTCAAGAATTTAACCAGTATAAGGTTAATTAGGGTTTACCATAGGTCACATAACACAGTTATATATTAGACTTGAACTCACCACCACATTGATTAGGGTTTCCCACGATAATTAGGGTTTAACAACACCACCATAATTACATATATAAAAAAAAAAATTACAAAAATTTCTAATTTAATTGTTTTTGTGAAAATCAAAGTAGCAATCAAATTGCAAAAATAAGCGGAAGCATAATAAAATCGATTTTAAAATTTTCACAAACCATTTACGGATCATCCTTTATGCATATTATTAATTAAAATGAAGAACAAGAAATTATGAAATCATACCCTTGTGAATCTCTGAGCTTCCACAGTGTGCGAGTTCAACTCCTACTTCTCATGATCTCCTTGAATCTCGGGTAGATCCTTCCTTTGATCGATGTTAGCCACCCAGTGTATGGCCTCTAGAGGTGATCCACCAAGGAAGAAGAATTTTTTCAAGAAGAAGGTGTATTGGCTCAAACCCTAGTTTTTCTATCTCTACATAGAAAAGGCGTACTCTCCAACTATTGGAATTACGTATATTTGATATACGATATAAGACTCCTCTTATAAAGATATCGGGTAACCTATTTTTAATTAAAATAAGGTATTATTTATTTAATTAAACTCTTTTAATTAAATGGGCTCCCTAATCTTATTAGGGATAATTAATTAAACTCCTTTAACTAATTTTCCTCTCCAATCCTATTAGGAATAAATGAGAGTACTTATATTAAATTAATTCCTAAACTCTTTTAGAAATTAAAATAATAATAATTGTAATAATATTAATAAGACTCCTCTTATTAATTTATATTTAATATTTCTAAAATATTAAATAATAAATATTAAGCTATTTAATTTATTCTATCACCATAGATTAAATTAAATATACTTAACATATTATTACGATTATGCCATTAACTTCTTAAATAATTATTCTTCCTTTTATGGTGTGACCCTTTAGGTTCTCCATATTAAATGCGGTTGTGAATAAATCAATTAGAACAATTCTAATCTTATTTAAATAAATAAATTAAATATTAATTTATTTAAATAAATAATATTTATTCTACTGATAGGGATAAGCCTCCTAGCGATCAACGACTTTCCGGATAATATAGATTTCAACATTAATCATAAAAAGAACCTTTGAGTTAATAGTTCTTAATACAATTCAATCCTTCCACCATACTGATGTCCCAATTAAATATAAGACATGGAATTACTATCAAGTCTTATTTTATTTAATTATATGTATTTGATTCTAAATGCACACTCTAATGAATGTAAATTAGAAACTACTTTCTAATTTCATTCCACCTTAACCAAGAGATTCTGGGTTGTCATTTATCGAATCACATAGGACATTTCTCTTCTTTTACTAGAAGTGGTAGATTCTTTATTGATCATTCATTATCTTCATATATAACTTATTACACCCAAGCATACCCTTTGATATACTCTAAGAGTCTTAAGGAATAAGTCAAAGTGTAATTCATTATATATAAGATACTATGATGATCTCAAGTCTAAGGATCATTTGTACTACTATCACTACGAGAATTCTATTGACGAGCAAGTAAAACTCCATTAGGTATTCCTTAGCGAGTCACGTTCAGTGAACTTATTCTCTAATAAGCACCTACATACTTGCTTTAGTGTCTCCACACAAATGATCATGAGATCAATCATCCTCATCCAATGAGCAAGCAACGTATGTACCAATCTATCCGGATTCACTAATCCCCTTTTTAGTAATCCATTGATTGGGAACATTTTAGTTTTAAGCTATCTAAGAATTTAGATCTCATTAGCATGATCTCATCATGATTCTAAAAGCATTGCTTAAAACTATGGGTTTATCACATATTATTAAAAAAACAACACCATGTAGATAATAAATGCCTTTAATAAATAATTCTTTTATTAATAAATAAATAAGATTGATTACAAAGTATATGCTTTATCATCATACATGATTGGCTTGTATGCATACTACTTTCAATCTCCCACTTGCACTAAAGCCAATCGTGGTGGTATCTCATACCCATCTTCTCTAAGTGATGATCAAAGCTTTGTTGTGTTAACGCTTTAGTAAATGGATCTGCAATATTGTCTTGAGAGTCCACACGCTCGGGTGGCGTCTCCTCTTTCAATGATCTCTCTGATCAAATGAAATCGCCCATGACACGTGTTTGGATTTACGATGAGACACAGGTTCCTTAGCTTTGCTGCAGCGACTCGGTGTTGTCACGAATAAAAAAATCTTTTGTCTGTAATGCTAGGAACCACACACAAGTTCGATAATGAACTTCTTCATCAAACGACTTCCTTTGCGACTTCACTTGCGACTATGTACTCTTGCCTCTGTCCTTTGAATCGACAATTGTTTTCTTTGTTTGGAACTCTTCAACTCAACTGCGCCACCATTTAAGGTAAACACATACCCCAAAAAATGGATTCTTGTCATCTTGGTCCGTTTGAAAACTTGAGTCTGTGAAGCCCTCTAGTTTCAATTCAGACCCACCGTAGACAAGAAATACATCCTTAGTTCTTCTTAAGTACTTTAGGATATTTTTCACTGCCTTCTAGTGCTCTTCTCTTGGATTCGGCTGATATCTGCTTGTTACACTAAGTGCATGGCGACATCTGGTCTAGTACATATCATCATCTAGTACATGATAGATCCTATTCTTTGAAGCATAAGGAATCTTACTCATCGGTCTCTCTCTCTCGGTGTGTCTTTGGGGCTGTTTTTCTTGGAGAGATGTATTCCATGGCTCATCGGCATGAGACCTCTTTTGGAATCTTCCATGCTAAACCTCTTTAGCATCGAGTCGATGTCGTTCCTTGGGACAAGCCAAGCATCCTTTTAGATCTATCTCTATAGATCTTTATCCCCCAAAATATAGGATGCTTCTCCCAAGTCCTTCATGGAGAAGTGTTTAGATAACTTGATTTTAATTGATTGTAGCATAGGAATATCATTCCCTATCGGTAATATATCATCAACATATAATCTGAGGAATGAAACAGCGCTCCCTAACCTTCTTGTACACACATGGTTCATCCTCATTTTGATAAAATCAAACTCTTTGATTGTCTCATCAAAATGGATGTTCCACCTACGAGAAGCTTGCTTCAATCCATAAATGGATCGTTGTAGCTTACTGGACTTGATTTGTTCCAACCTTTGAAACAAATCCCTCTGGCTGTGTCATATACACATCCTCCTCAAGTTTCCCATTGAGGAAGGCCGTTTTCACGTCCATCTGCCGATTTACGTAGTCATGGTAAGGCTGCAATCATAAGCAAAATCCGAATGGACTTGAGCATTGCTCTTGGTGAGAAGGTTTTAATCATAGTCAACTCCTTGTCTTTGTTTAAACCTTTTGCGACCAGTCGGGCCTTATAGGTCTCTACCTTGCCGTCTGCTCCGATCTTTCTTTTAAAGACCCATTTACACCCAATAGGCTTAATGCCTTGGTGGTGAAACCAAAGTCCATACTTGGTTTTCATACATGGAGTCCATCTCGGTTTCATGGCTTCTTGCCACTTCTCTGAGTCTTTACTACTCATAGCATGTTTTAATAATTCAATGGATCATCATCATCTATGATGTCGTACCTCATCGTCATCCTCTATGACAAGTCCATACCTATCGGTATCTTTGGTACTCTTCGATTCTGAATAGGGTGTGTGTGATGAAGGAATCTCTACTTGGTTAGGTACCTCACTTTGATCATAGTAGTATTTTGTGGTTCTTGAACCTCTTGAAGATATATCTTACTCCCACTTGACCCCTTCAGGATAAACTCCTTTTCAAGAAAGGCGACATGTTTCATAACAAACACCTTTTGATCGGTTGGATGATAGAAATAATACCCGATGTTTCTTTAGGGTATCCCACAAATCTACATTTATCGGATCTAGTCATAGCTTATCGTTTTCAAACTTTTTGACATAAAATTTGGACAACCCCAAGTCTTAACATGCTTAAGATTTGGTTTCCTCCTATCCATAACTTCATATGGGGTCTTGGGGATGATTTTTGTAGGTACCTTGTTAAGTAGGTATCTGCACGGTGGATTCTAGGGCATATCCCCGAAGAAGAAGCTGGAAGGTCGGTAAAAAAGCTCATCATGGATCGAACCATGTCCAACAATGTTCGATTTCTCCTTTCGGATACACCATTCATCATGTGGCGTCCACTGGTGGAGTCCATTGTGAGATTATACCATTTTCTTTGAGACAATTGAAAACTCACCACTTAAGTATTCTCCTCCTCGATCGGATCGAAGAATCTTAATACTCTTACCGGTTTGCTTCTCTACTTCACTTACGAACTCTTTGAACTTTTCAAATGATTGATTTGTATTTCATTAAATACACATATCCAAATCTTGAGTGATCAAATCGATTGAATGTAATAAAATAAGAATACCCTCCTCGTGCGATTCGTTGTCATGGGTCCACATACATACATGTGTGTACAATGCTTAACAACTCTGTAACTCTTTCTCCTTTTCCACTAAAAGGAGATTTAGTCATTTTCCCATGAGACAAGATTCACAAGTTGGATATGATTCATAATCCGATAGCTCTGGAGCCCATCTTTGTGCAACTTGGATAATCTTGTTTCATTAATATGGCCAAGTCTCTGATTGCCACATGAAGGTATAATTAACATCATCTCTTTTCCTTTTCTTAGTTTGTTCAATTTGAAGTATATTTTCATGCAAGTCAAGTATATAAAGTCCATTTACATGAAATTACCAACACCATATAAAACATTATCATTATAAATAGAACAAGCTTTGTTCTTTTATTATAATATTAAAACCATCCATATCAATACGAGAGATAGAAATAATGTTTCTAATGATATTTGGAACAAAATAACAATTATTTAAATTAATGAACTTGCCCGTAGGCGGTGCTAAACAATAAGTCCCTACAAATAATCGACAACCTTTGCTCCATTTCCCTTTCGTGGGGCGACCTCATCCTTTTTTCGACTCTACTTGACCCGGTCCACGCATATTATTACATATGTGAGAACCACGGTAGGTATCCAATACCCAGTAGAAGATTGACTTTCGGAAAAATTAATTTCAATCATAAAAACAAACCTTGATTAGGATTGAAGCTTCTCAAGCTTCTTACCTTTTTTGTTCATAAGATAATCCTTGCAGTTCCTCTTCCGATGACCCGACTTGTTGCAATGGAAGCAAATTCCTTTGCTAGGCTGGATCGAGGTTTCTTTTGATCCTTCACTTTCGCCTTTCCTTAGCCTTCTTGGATTTCTTCTTTTGAAAAGATACCTTGGGCCTCTTCCTTTTCTTGGAAGAATCATCCACCGATGAAGACATGGTTCTTCTTGGATGGGAAGTGACCTTGACGATTTTTCAACATGTTAAGTAACTTTCGAGCAAGGTGACGTCCAACTTATTCATGTGAAAATTCACAACAAATTGTGAGAAGGTGTCGGGGAGTGAGCTGCAAGATCAAATCTTGACTCAACTCCCCATCCATGATGAACCCAAAATTTGTCCAGGCGTTCAATCAGTTGATCATCTTTAAGACATGAGTCTCAGCGGTAGTGCCCTCGGTCATCATCCAGATCGGAAGAGAGCTCCTTAGATATTTCATATCTAGCGGTCTACTTTGCTCACCATACAACTCTCTCTTGAAGGTGCGATAGCATAGTAGGAGCATCCATGTTTTCATCTTGTGGCTGAAGCTTCGTTACTCATGGATCTTGAGCATGATGCATTGAGCCACGGATGCATCATCTTGCCCTTTGTTTTAAAAGTAGCAATCTCTTCCTCGGAAGGCATCTCTGCAACTTTTTGCGAATGCAGGCGAATTTAGGACATAAGAAATCTTTTTGGCGATGAGAACAATTCTCGATTCCTTAACTTGGTCAGTGTAGTAATTGGTTCGATCGGTTTGTTAGCATCAAGTATGCTCTGTGATGAAATTAGTGAATGTGACATTTTCAAAATTACGCATGTAAAAAGACAATATTTTAGCAAACATTCATTTAATTAATTACCAAAATAAATTAGGTCTTATTTTATATTGGTATCTCCCACTATTTTCTTCAAACTATATTACCCTCATTTATATAGTTAAGCAAAATCTAATTAAAGTTTTTTTTAGTGAGAATAAGGATCCCATTTCAAATATATATAGCCTTGTGGTGACACAACAAACTATATATAAATAAATAGGTAGACAACTCCTTGTCAATTACATCATCATGTAACTCCTTATATTTTTTGCCTCTTAGATTATTTTGATCAGTGGTGGCACATCCAGAATCAAAATTATCTAAGTTAAGTCAACCTAGCACTTCCATATATTCAAAAAGAAAAATATTGTCCTTGTGGTGACACAACAAAACAATATTGTTCAATTTTCTTTATAAGCATCAAATGTGATAAATTAACATCTTAAATACTTAATACTTGCCTTGTGGTGACACAACAAACTCATATTAAATATTTAATACTCTATTAATTTTATCATGCTAGAAAAGCGACGTTCGATATTCTAAATATCTTTGAGCAGCTTAAGACTTAATATATAAAAACTTTGAGGATTTGTTATTATTTGTCTCATCTTGTTTAAGCGCGCATGCAAATATATATATATATATAAATACATATATCATATTATTAAACATGCGAAGCATGTTTATATATATATATATATATATATATATATAATACTAGCATGCACATATAGAATACTATATTCTATCACGGATTGATTATGGACTTTTATTCTAGTTTGGTTCACTAGAGCCACCAAGTGAACCAAAAAAATCAAACCCTAGGGTGCAAGAATAAACATTTAAATATAACTATTACATTTAAACTTGGGCTCCATTACAAAAGCGGGTCTTGAAGCGCTCCTTGCTCCTTGATCTCGGTTCTTCAAAAAAAAATTCTAACTAATCCTATTACATTAAACTATTTAATTTAAATAGAAACCTTGATCGTGATCGAGGGGAATACATAGGAGAGAGATAGAATTTACATCAAAAAAGAAAACCGAGAAAAAGGCAGTCTGTGAGACCCATTTAATAAAACTCATTCATTCAAACATCCAACTAAAATAAATCCAATCATATTGGTCGATAGTCCATAATCAATCCCATTTATTATCATACATATCATCATATGTATCAATAAATAAAATCATTCCATATATTCCATATATATATATGATATATCATTTAATGGGCAATTTTATGTTGCATGAAATCCAATTTCAAGATTAAAATAAACTCTTTATTTTAATTATAAAATTATTAAATATATATATATATATATATATATATATATATAATATATATAATATATATTAAATATAATATTATTATATAAATCAATAATCCATGCATATATATATATATATATATATATATATATATATATATATATATATATATATATATATATATATATATATATTATATATATATAAATAAAAATTAATCCTGGTAAATTCATTCAAAGTGACCTGAAGCTTATATATATATATATATATATATATATATATATATATATATATATATATATATATATATATATATATATATATATATATATCTATATATATATAAATATAAATTATTTAAACAATTCGAAAAAAAAAAAAAAAAAAAAAAAAATTTTGAAAATTTTTTCGAAAAAAATTTTTTTTTTTTTTTAAAATAATAATTTTATACAACAAATTATGCCCAATAAATTATTCTAAATACATACCCATACATATATGGAATCAAAATAATTAATAATTAGCATAAAGTTTGGCTCACGATACCCTTTGTTAGGTTTTGTGAAAATCAAAGTAGCAATCAAATTGCAAAAATAAGCGGAAGCATAATAAAATCAGATTTTAAAATTTTTCACAAACCAATT
Source organism: Panax ginseng (assembly GCA_020205605.1). NCBI lineage: Eukaryota > Viridiplantae > Streptophyta > Magnoliopsida > Apiales > Araliaceae > Panax > Panax ginseng. The sequence goes on along the minus strand of CM035138.1, from coordinate 116,147,318 downwards.
ACGGGATCATCCTTTATGCATATTATTAATTAAAGCGAAGAACAAGAAGTTATGAAATCATACCCTTGTAGATCTGAGCTTCCACAGTGCAGAGTTCAACTCCTACTTCTCCATGATCTCCTTGAATCTCGGGTAGATTCCTTCCTTTGATCGATGTTAGCCACCCAAGTGTATGGCCTCTAGGGTGATCCACCAAGAAGAAAGATTTTCAAGAAGAAGAATGTGTATTATTGGCTCAAACCCTAGTTTTCCTATCTACATAGAAAAAGGCGTCTCTCTCAACTATTGGAATTACGTTATATTTTGATATACGATATAAGACTCCTCTTATAAAGATATCGGGTAACCTATTTTAATTAAAATAAGGTATTATTTATTTAATTAAACTCTTTTAATTAAATGGGCTCCCTAATCTTATTAGGGATAATTAATTAAACTCCTTTAACTAATTTTCCTCTCTAATCCTATTAGGAATAAATGAGAGTACTTATATTAAATTAATTCCTAAACTCTTTTAGAAATTAAAATAATAATAATTGTAATAATATTAATAAGACTCCTCTTATTAATTTATATTTAATATTTCTAAAATATTAAATAATAAATATTAAGCTATTTAATTTATTCTATCACCATAGATTAAATTAAATATACTTAACATATTATTACGATTATGCCATTAACTTCTTAAATAATTATTCTTCCTTTTATGGTGTGACCCTTTAGGTTCTCCATATTAAATCGGTTTGTGAATAAATCAATTAGAACAATTCTAATCTTATTTAAATAAATAAATTAAACGATTAATTTATTTAAATAAATAATATTTATTCTCTGATAGGGATAAGCCTCCTAGCGATCAACGACTTTCCGGATAATATAGATTTCAACATTAATCATAAAAAGAACCTTTGAGTTAATAGTTACCGTATGCAATTCAATCCTTCCACCATCTGATGTCCCAATTAAATATAAGACATGGAATTACTATCAAGTCTTATTTTATTTAATTATATGTATTTTGATTCCTAAATGCACAACTCTAATGAATGCAAATTAGAAACTACTTTCTAATTTCATTCCACCTTAACCAAGGGATTCTGGGTTTGTCATTTATCGAATCACATAGGACATTTCTCTTCTTTTACTAGAAGTGGTAGATTCTTTATTGATCATTCATTATCTTCATATATAACTTATTACACCCAAGCATACCCTTTGATATACTCTAAGAGTCTTAAGGAATAAGTCAAAGTGTAATTCATTATATATAAGATACTATGATGATCTCAAGTCTAAGGATCATTTGTCTTACTATCACTACTGAGAATTCCTATTGACGAGCAAGTAAAACTCCATTAGGTATTCCTTAGCGAGTCACGTTCGATGAACTTATTCTCTAATAAGCACCTACATACTTGCTTTTAGTGTCTCCACACAAATGATCATGAGATCAATCATCCTCATCGATGAGCAAACAACGCGTACGTACCAATCTATCAGGATTCACTAATCCCCTTTTAGTAATCCATTGATTGGGAACATTTTAGTTTTAAGCTATCTAAAATTTAGATCTCATTAGCATGATCTCATCATGATTCTAAAAGCATTGCTTAAAACTATGGGTTTATCACATATTATTAAAAACAACACCATGTAGATAATAAATGCCTTTAATAAATAATTCTTTTATTAATAAATAAATAAGATTGATTACAAAGTATATGCTTTATCATCATACAATGATTGGCTTGTATGCATACTACTTTTACTATGGTAAGAAAGTATTGTTCGTTTCTATACCCCTTATAGTAAACGGTAAAAATTCCTGAAATGATTAGAATTTTCTTAATAATTGGTGTTTCATCTAATATCTTTTGACCTGGACCTTTCTGTTGAATTTTAATCGTTATATTTGAACTGTGAACCTTAAATATTATTCTCAAACTCGAATCAATATTCTGAATAGTGTGTTAACAATTTAGACATTTATTGGACTCTAGACAAATTAGATTGCAAATTTCTAATGTTTATTCTTTATCTTATTATTCTTATTATTTTTGTTCATCCTTTATGTCATTATTATTTATACTAATCATCATAACTTAAGTTGTTATGAATGTCTTTGGCTTGAGTGCAAAGATAATGTGATTGTTGAGCATTTTTATCCTTTGGGGTAAGGACACGTGATAAAAGTTCTCTTTGACCTGGGTACAAAGAGGAACTATTGATTGACATGATTATGACTATTGGTGTTATAGTTGATGAAATCTTGATGGTGAATTTTTAAATTGGAGAATATAGTAGGCATTATGGTCTATTTGACTCTTTTAATGAATTGTTCATTTCGTTGTAGTTATTCGTTGAAAACTTATGTTATCTAACATTTTCTAAATATTTGATTTACTATTGAAGGATGAAGATAACTTATTATTTGTTATCTTAGTCATGGTATTCTTTAATGGACTATTTGAGTTCACCATTTTATTTCATAATTTCTATAGGAAATAAGAGTGTAGCTGAGGCTAGCGGGGAGAACGTAACATGGAAATGGAATGATGGTCCAAGTTAGTAGTTGTAGTAGTCCTCACCATGATGTAAAATAGTGTGAAAATAATTATAGTGAGAACTTAGTGTGCGTATTATCGTGCTATACACTGTATATTGTAATAATAAAAAATAAGATAATTTATGTATGTTGTTTATATTTTGGCAACTCAAATTAGGTTGTCTAGGCTCGAATTTGAGGGGCATCACACATTAAACGAACCGAATTCGAACAAATCCCTTTATCCATTTAGTTAAACGAGTCAAATTCGAATAATATGGTCTTCAGCTCGAGCCGATTCGTTTAGGTCCAACTTAATTAATCCCGACTCATTTAGCATTTAATTATTATTATTTATTTCTATAAAAAAATTATTAAATTACTCGAGGTTAAACTTGACTACATTCGGCTTGCTTAACCCCAAACTTGATTCATTTATTGAATGAGTCAAGTTTGTATACTAAATCTCATACTCATTTTAAACCCGACTCAACTCGATAACTTTTAAACAAGTTAAAATTTAATAACTCAAAACTTAACTTGCCTTAGGTTATTTACAACTCTAATATGTTGTCCTATGTTGTGAATTGAGTTAGTTAACATAATCTCTAAGTCGTGTTTGAATCTAAAGTTAAAAGTTTCAATATATAAGGTTGAAGTCAAAACCTAGTTTTAATATATAAGGTTGAAGTCAAAACCTACCACTTTAAAGCTTTTATTCAAGTTCAATGCCAACTTGAATTTTAAGTTCTTCAATATTTTTTTGGAGATTAGCCAACACAATTTAAGTATAAACAAACCCATCCTAATTGAGATGGAAGGGGTAGTGTTGTAATAAAGCTTCATCATAGACTCATAAATGAAAATGGGAAAGGCAAAAGCAAGATTAGATGTTGCAATGTTGTTTGCCGGGAAATAACCATGTAAGATTTGGGTCACTAACAAGGTGTCATGACCAAATAGACCAAGTCATTATCTGCATAAATGCAAAGCCACGAGATATAATGAAAGTCTTAGCTACCAAGATATTGCCTCCCTTCATTAAAAAGATAGATTTAAGCACCTTCTGTGCCAAAATTAAATATACAATTAGATTGGTGAGGTTAAACGATTACATATTAAATTTTAAAATTGGTATGACTCATAAAAATTTATAATAATTGTACTCCCTCCGTCCCTACTTATTTGACGTTTTAGTATTTTTTATTTGTCCTTAATTATTTGACGTTTGTTCAAATTTAGGAGAATTAATGACAATTTTTTCAAAATTACCCCTCATTACTCTACCTATTTTTTGATACTTTAAACTCTTTCCCTCTCTTTATCCCAACAAAACTCTTTTTATCCCAATAAAAGATTTAAGAGTATTATAGACAATTGAGTACTATATTTAATGCTTTTCAATCATTATCTTAATTCTTGTGTCCACCTCTAAAATGTCAAATAATTAAGGATTGAGGGAGTATGAATTAAAATTAAATTAAATAAATTCATATTAATTTGAAGTTTAATATATCGTACTTTGACCTTAAAAATCAAATTGTATATTTAATTTTGGAACGGATGTTGTATTTTATAAGTAAAAAAAAAACCGTGTCATTATAAATGATTCAAGTATATTAAAATATTTTATCTTTAAAAAGTATGAGGTAGGGTCCATTAATTTTATAAAAAGGAAAAGATTCCCTAGTGTATTAAACTAATTACTATATATCGACTAAAAAGAACACCGAGTACTATAGCTAGTTAGGCTCACCATGAAAATTTCATGTTGTGAAAAAATTAATTTTCTATTTGTCCTCTATTTAAAATTTAATAATTTACGTGAAAAAGTCTTGTGATGGAGTATTTCTTACCTAAACTGGATTGTGGGATTATTATTCATTATAATTTGTGATCACTTGTCAATTGTGTGAATGAACTAGTTCAATTTCATCAAATTTTAACCCCCTAAAACAAGACTTGTTTTATTGACTTTTTAAGTACTCTTATCCCGTAAAAATTGATTTATTTTGACTTTTTCAATTAAATTGATCATTTTTGTAATCAAATTTATATTATTTTTTATAAATATAAGTGGAGAAATTATAATTGTAAGAAATTATGCCGAATTTTCTACCACTTCCGATTTCCAAAAATTTGAAAACATAAATAAATATATTTAATTTTTAATCTTAAATTGGTGTATTTGACCAAAAAAGTGAACTAAACTAGTGTTTGAGTGGAGGGAGTATTAAGTTTTGGCAATTAAAAATAATGAAGTTTGTAAGTCGGGCAAAAGAAAACATATTGGGCAGAGGCACACCATCATGTTTCATGTGGATAGGCAAGCTGCGTATGGGACTAGTTTGGGTGTATTGATATGTCCGAAAACTCCTCACATGCATTTTGGATTCTTATTTGCCCCCTGTAGTTTTGTTGACCAAATTACCAATCCAAACAAACTTGAGAGACTAAATTTATAATTTCTTCACTAAATTTAAAATTCGGGCACGATGGTATTCAATCTATATATATAAATAGCAACCGATGGCACACGCGTTGAGTGTGTAAATTATGTGGAGTAAAATAAAAATTTTATAAAATTTAGAGGACTAAATAAAAAAAATAGTATAATTAAAGTTGCAAGGGTAAAAGAAAAAAAAAGTATTTGACACAAAATCACCAAACCTCTCAGGAAGGCTTTATAATATAGATATAAGTAATTGTATATTAAAATTTTGATGTCATTTTATAATTTTAAAATAAAAATATACCTCTAATTTTAATCAAATTATTTTTTTGTCCTTAAATTTGGAATTTATGGAGTATACCTCATATGTTTTTATATCTTTGCCTACTAGAGGATATAATTTTTTTTATCTTAAAAATAATTACACAAATTTTAAGACATTTGAATTATATTATTTATACAAAACACATTTAAATTATTATTTAGGACTTATTTTCGATGACTACCAGAAGAATCCTTAAAATACAAAGGGGTGTTTTCTGCCTGTCCTTTTTGGGAATTTTATTGTCAAAGATAAAACATTTCTTCTATTTCAAAATTAGAGATATAATAATATGACTTATGAAATCTAATAACCAATTATCCTTACTTTTGAGTAGGGATATGATGTGATAAAAATATGTCTTCGTAGTCTTACGATTAATCAATTGAAGAACCTGGCAAAGACAAGCAAATCGAACTCATGAGACTAGATTAATTTTAATGTATCCTTAATATCTATTTTAGGCGAATTAGAAATAAATATGGTGGAGAGAATTTATTAACTAAATTATGCAAACTATTAATTAATAACGGAAACTATTAATGAGAAAAGATACCTAGGAATCAGAATCCACCAAATATTAACATAATAAATAATTTCTTATTTCCTAAATCAATTCCCAAATTATTTTCCTTCCCTTTAAAAAAATAATGATTCATATAATTAATATGGGCAAACATAAGTTATGAAAATTTCACATTAACTATAACTTATCAAAACCTACTTAATCAATATAAAAATCATATGCAATTTATGCGGAGGAAAATATGAAGGCGAAAATAATTAGGCATTAATTATGGAACGGAAAGAAAATATAATTATGAAATACTTAGTTTCATCATAATCCTAGGTATTAGAAATTTAGCTAGCCATGGAATTAAAAACAAAAACAAATAATATTAGTACTACAATTCGCATGAAATAAGAACAATAATTAAAAAGAGAATTTCTATTATATAAATAAAAGAAAGTTACAAATACTCCCTGACAGTATGTTCCACACGTGATTGGAATAAGAGAGACAAACTCTAAATATCTTCTCACTCCTACACTAGTGAAAAACTAAGAAAAATAAAATAACAAGTGATGTTTCTCTCTAAAATAAGAGGCCTATTTATAGGGAAAATAAATTTGAACCCTAATTTTGAACTTAGACACTTTGGTTCCCTTTCCATGTAGGATTCAACTTCCTAGTGGCAATCAACTTCTCAAAAAGATTTTCTAGATGGACTTTTCTTTCTCTTGTTGAATTTGACTTGCACACCAAAATTGTTCCACCTCTTTCCTTCTCCTTGTAGGATTCTTCTTGGATATTCCTTAAATGAATAAGAGCATTAAATATCGCTTGATCACCAAGATTTTGACTTTATTGCAACAATTATTAAATCCTACAAAATAAAATAAAACATATTAATTTAATAAACTAATATAATTAAAAGGACAAAATTAGGGATAACAAAATGTATGAATTACGTGTCTATCAAATACCCCCATACCTAGCTTTTGCTCGTCCTCAAGTAAAATAAATAAAAATAAAACAAAAATTACACAACCCCATTTTCGTAGGAAACACGATTGCACTTAGCATGTGCAACAAGCCTTTAAACCCCAAGGTCAACAAATAATGAAATTGAAAGAAAGCTTCTAAATATCTATGGGCATTATACATAAGCAAGATTAAATTCAAAATCACACTTTCACTTTATCAAAAATACTCAATCTTCATTTTAGACACCATCCTTCATTAAATCAATTCCATATGATGCATGCATGTGTATATGATGTAACTCTTAGTAGGAATTTTTATCATGAAAATCAAGCAAGCTCATTTTTTCTTTTCTTTTTTCTTTTTTTTTCATCATTTTTTTTCAATTTTGATTCTTGACTTGTGCAATATCTCATTTTCTTAGGCTTTTCAGAGTTACCCATGTAGAGCGAGCGTTGGACCAATGACTCCCAAATCAGATGGCTTTAGGGCACTAGGTGTAGAGACACCCCTAAGGGCTTACTTACTCGAGTAACAAAGGCCACAAAGCAAGACTAGTCAAGCTGCTTTTATCCATCACACTTTTCAGCGTGAATATCGATGCTTCCTGAGGCTTAGATACTCAGTTATTTCGTTTAATGGACATTGAAGCAGTTATTTATTCTTTTTTCAACTTTTTTTTTCATTCTTTTTTTTCTTTTTCCCTTTGTTGAAATTACTCGAATCATGGTTTATACTCCACAACTAAGAATTAGTGCAAACGTGAAGTGCAAAAATGCTTGTGAAATCAATTTTAATCCGGATGGTATTTCAAACTAAGATTTTGTATCTTATCAAAAATTTAAGAGTTCTAAATCTTTCAATCTTACTCATGAGTTTTGCTCCACAAACACTTATTAGAATTAATTCAATCCATAAAAAGTCAAACAAAATCTTTATTTTATTTTATTTTTTCAATTTATATATATATATATATAATTATATATTTTGGGTGTTTTTTTCTCTATTTTTTTTCCCTAAAAAATAAAAAAAATCTAATACAATAATATAAATAAACTTCCCCCATACCTAAATCATGCATTGTCCTCAATGTGCAAATGAAAAATAGAGAACAAAGATATGAAAGAATTATACCTCAAATACGATGGGCATTTGTTACGCGAAAATGTGGTGAGAAAGAAAACAAATGTACATATCTACAAATTTTAAGCATCCTAAAAACTATACGATTGTAAATGATCAGTGATACAAACAGACAACCTATAGTGGATTTCGTATGATTTTCAGGAGGTCTGGGTAATTGGAAATAGTTAGAATTTGCAACAGAAAAGCAATTGTGAGCATACCCGACTGATTCTTTTAAAATTGAGTCACGAAATGATAACAAAAAATGATAGTTCCTTTTGAACAATTCTAACTTCATAAAATCTATCCAAACTTGCCATCCAAATTCGTTACTAAGGGGCACTAAAATATTTTCATCCTTTTGAATAATTGTTATACCAAGATGGTTAGAATCCCTCTGGATTATCACATGCATTATCTGAAATGGGAGATATGATCTCATTATCTAAACATGGAAGATTATTATTGTCCACAACCTTTGGTTCATTTGTTAAATCACATTTAGTGTTTCTGGAAGACGCTTCGGATGGACCCATGGTAGACATAAAATGATCATAAGAGGATTTAAGGTCAATTTGATTATCTTGAAAATGCTCAAAATGTGTCAAACTTGATTCAACTATAGGTTCCAATCTAGAGTAAGATTTTTGGGCTGTTGAGTCCAACATTGCATTGACCTCATTCAAGTATTCAGTTTCATCCCAATTTTGACCAAAATGATTTAGACAAAAGTTAATAATTTCATCTTCCCCTGTAAGTTTATTTCCTGATATTTTCTGAATCATGTTCACTTCAACGGACTGGTCAAACAAATCACTAGTTTGCTCTCCCACATTAAACACATTTAAGTCAATTGTCATGTTTCCAAATGTCAATTTTATTAGCCCATTTCTACAATTAATTAACGCATTAGAGGTTGCTAGAAATGGTCTACCTAAAATGACAGGAATTTGACCATTGGGATTGACAACAGGCTGAGTTTCAAGAACAATAAAATCAATAGGGAAGACAAAATCATCAACCTTAATGAGTACATCTTCAACTATTCCTTTTGGCACTTTAACGGGAATCTGTCCGACTAGTTGGAGTGTGACACTTGTCTTTTTTCAACTCCCTAAGCCTCAAAGTTTGGTACCACGAGAAAATGGTAATAGGTTCACACTAGCTCCTAAATCAAGTAAAGCCTTTTCAATTAAGGTGTCACCTATGATGCATGAAATAGTAGGACAACCGGGGTCCTTATATTTCACAGGGACTTGACATGACAAGATAAAACTAATATGGGATATTAGAAAAGCTTTCTTAGGAACATGAGTGGTTCTTTTGTGTGTGCACAAATCTTTTAGACATTTAGCATATGAGGGAACTTGTTGAATGGCATCTAGAAGAGGAATGTTAATTTTCACTTGTTTGAACACTTCTAGAAATTTGTCCAACTGGGCTGACTGCTTGTTTGAAATAAGTCTTTGAGGGAATGGGGCTTTTGGTTTGAAGACTTTTTCAATTGACTCATAAGGTGTGGTTTGATCATGTTTTGAAACAGGCTTAGTGGATGGGCCCACCTTGACTCGAGTTAAATGGGATTAACGATGGGTTGACTTTGAAGATGGATCATTAGATTCAACATTTAATTTTTCCTCTTCTTCATTATCAGTGCCAACATGATTGTTAAAATAATTTTCAGACCTTAAAGAGATTACAGAATTCACATGATTGACTTGGTTGTTTTCAAGTGAATTAACATGATAAGGTTTTTGAGGAGGGACTGGAAATTTTGGATTGGTCTCGGGTTGACTAGGAAGTTTACCTTTCTCTCTTTCACTAACTGTAGTGGCCAATTGACTCATTTGGATCTCTAGGCGAGAAATGGATTTTATTAAAGTTTCCACACTCTTCTCTAAGGTGCTAAATCTCCTCTCACTTTCATTAGAAAACACGGTGGATATTGAGGTCTTTGGATTTGAATTTTAGGTACGGACCGATTTTGACTTTTGGTATGGTTGAAAAGATTGATTTAGAGACCCATTGACCTGATTTGAAGAATTATTTGGGTAGGGTCCTTGGTTCCATGCAAAATTAGGATGATTCCTCCAACCAGGATTATAAGTGGGTGCAAATGGGTTATTCCTAGGTCGTTGAAACATTGCATTGACTTGTTCATATTCTTCAGGTTGGGGCATGACTCTAGAACATTCATCAATCACATGGCTTGGTGAATTACTTAGACACAAAGGTTTTGGTGTTGAGACTTGGTTTACGTGTGATTGTCCCCTAGTTTCTAAAGCTTCAAGTCTTTTAAGAACACCAGCCAACTTAGCTTCAGTAGCAATTGAACTGTCAATTATATGAACACCCTTAGATGAACTAGATTTATCGGTCTCTTGGGTGGTTTCCCATTGCATGGTTTTTTCTGCTAAGTCTTCTAAAAACTCCCAAGCTTTTTCCTCATCATTATTCAAAAAATCCCCTTGACACATTGACTCTAACATTGTTTTAGTGGGATAGTCTAAACCTTCGTAAGCTATTTGACACAATCTCCATTTCTCAATTCCATGGTGTGGGCACTGGGATAACAAATTTTTAAATCTATCATAATATTTCCAAAAGGACTCTTTTTCAAGTTGGCAAAATTGATGAATTGCAGTCCTAATTTTAGCAGTTTTATGATTTGGAAAATATTTCTTTAGAAATGTAACAACAAATCCCTCCCAGGTTGATATGGAATTATTTGGTAGGCTATATAACCATTTTTAGCATTATCTTTTAAAGCAAATGTTATAAATCTTAGCCTAATTCAGTCATCAGACAATTGTTGAATTTTTATTAGGGCACAAACTTCCTCAAATTCCTGAATAAATAAATATGCATCTTCTATCCCTGTGAACCTAGGTAACATATTTATAAATTGTGGCTTAAGTTCAAAATTGTTACCAGTTACCGGTGGTAGACTGATACACGAAGGTTGGGCAGAGCGAGAAGGATAACATCGATCCCTTAAAGAAACAGTTTGTGCGCCCTCCATTTTCTTAAAGTGGGATCTTTTAAACTGAAATCCGAAAAATCAAGTTTTCTCACTAATCGGGATGTTTCGTCCCTAATCCACACTTTTTGCATACACTACTTAACAAATAAGCAGATAAACACAAAAAAAATAAAAAATAAAAAAATTTATTTCTAAGGTCAATCTAAATAAAATCTAGACAGCTCCTAACTGTTCCAAGTTACACTACAAGGTCCACCAAATTCGATATTAATAACACCACTAGCCAGGTAAATGTAAGAAAGGCGGGAGTCTCTCCGTAGAAACGGTGACTAATTGAATAACCACACAATCTTTAGGCGTATATGTAACGCCCCCAAAATAGGTCCATTCCATCCAACCCATTCTGAGTCGCCAAATACATGGTACAGAAAACAACTACAACTTTATTACAACAATTGTCGTGCAAAATACAACAACTCATGTGTTATGAGTTTGGATACAAATATATACCAACTATGACTCGTGTCCCAATCGTAAAGTGACAAATGTCCCATCAGTGGACAGCACCTCACAGTGATACCTACATAAAGGTATAGTCAAAAACTGTTTTAGAAATTAGAATCTTTAGGAAGTGCTCAAGGAAACCTACGTACATGGGAGGCCATGCTTCCAGGTTATGATAGATATCATATGGCCATAGAATTATCCTTGGTTGACCCAATAGACCCCAAAGAAAAAAGAAAAGATTACTATCATATTCTTTCCAATGGTGAGTTTTCTCTCGACATATCATTATCTCCACTGTCTCTAATTGAGAATTATACTTCAAACAAACACCAAGATCATATAGGTAGTGCGCGTAGATATACTCAGTAAGTGGATGTGCACAACCATGTCTTATGATGACACGAGGTTGTATGTCTTTAGACATCTTGTATGATAGTGGAAAAACACCCTTCCAACATTAGGTTCGCTTCACCCTAGTTGATTCACCAAATATAACTACTAAATGATGACCACCGTTCTATCCCCCTGTTACCCCCGCTCGACCCAGCTACACTCTTATTACCTGAAAGGAATTGTGAAGCAAAAGGGTGACCACAACTAGCTCAGTAAAGAATATCATGACTATAGATAAATAAATTATCAATAGCCTTCATCAGTAATAAATCAGAGATTTAGAACATATGGTAGATGATAAAACTTTTCAACCATAGTTGCAGCGAAACGAGCAATCCATTAGAAGAGTCAAATAGACCATAAAATCTATTATCTTCTCCATGTTAAAAATCCACCAACAATGTTTTATCCCTGTAACATCAATCAACAGTTCCTTTCCACAATTATATGAATAACTCATAATCATAATTGTAATTCTAAATTCCTCTTCGCATCCAGGACGAAGATAATTTCCATCACATGTCGTCACCTGAAACATCAAAGATCATGGTTATACCAAATCACAGTTCATGTTCATAATCATACTAATAACTTCATCTTCAGACTACTGACCAATATATTATTCGAACAGTTCATCTTTGCACTCATCGACTAAAGATATTCAACAACAGGTCATCTTTGCACTACGGGCCAAAGATATTCATCAACAATTCATCTTTGCACTACAGGCCAAAGATATTCCTCAACAGTTCATATTTGCACTACATGCCAAATATATTAATATCTCAAAGAAATATATAATCATTTCAGAATTTATATAAACAATAATTATAACCATGTTGATCAATTCACCTTTGCACTTAAGCTAAAGATATTCAATTATAAATTCAATGGTCATGATCATACCAGTCACAATTCAACTTTTCACTTCTTCGCCAAAGAGAACTCTAGTCATGATCATACCAATAATCTACCCATCTTTATACTCAAGTGAAAGAGAATTTCAACATCAGGGTTATAAAAATGTTATATATGATAATAAAATCAATATATAGTTTTAATCTCCAGAGTAATATTCATAAATCACCTATAATTTGGTTAGAAAAAGAAACCAATTTTATAGTGAATAGTAACCGTGAATAGTAACTCGTGAATAGTAACTCATGAATAGTAACTCGACACAAAAAAGGTAGAAATTCCACAATAAAATCCATACCAATATTTCGGTATAATGATATTGAAAGAATAACATTTCTTAAACTTATAAACAATTTATTTAATTGTTTACACTTTACTAAATAATGCATTTAATCATCATAAAATGCCAAACTTATAAGATTTCATCACCAATAACCAAAACCCTCATCAAAATCTGCATATACCACATATATGATTCTCAAGCCATAAAATCATATTTTTCAATTTTCTTCCTTCACATAACATATTTAACTCATTTATTCATAACTAGTCCATTTTCATGAAAAATACCAAATCGGTTCCAAAAATATTTCTTTTTCTGGATTTAGCGAATATAGTCCCATATTGAACATATATTTTTTCTTAAAATTTTTAAAATTCATTTACTATTTTTCATATGGCCAAAACCGCCGAATATTTAGACATTTATCATAAATTATACTTTTATCCAAAAATTCCGAAATTCACAGACTACACTGATATTATATAGATGTACTCCCAATAAAATATTTATCAATTTTGGAGTTAACCACAAGGAATTATAAGTGGTTACTTTTAAAATGGTCTTTTCTCATAAAATTCATAACTCTTAATCTATACATCCAAAAATCACCATTTTTGGACACAATCAATAAAACTCATCAACATATCGTTTCAAATTTTTCCAGAAATTTTTGAAGGTCAGAAGAAGTACGAACTGAAAAACATAATAACCCTTAAAATCCCCTACTATCCCTTACCTCAAAAGAGCAAGACTTACTTCGATCGGATATCGGATATGATGTGAAGAAAACTTGCAGCGATGAATAGCAACTCACCAAGTATCTAAATACTCACAAAATACACTCGATAATCTAGAGAAAAAGAGAAAACTTATGAATTACGTGTGATTTTCAATTCTAACTTAGCCCTCTATTTATAGGAAAATTTTAGCGACTTGACCAAGCAACTTTGATGGCTTTACTCACTACTATTCTCACCCACCATATTTGAAATAAAATTCCGCACATTTCTTCACCAACCACAAGTGGGGCCCACTCAATTCTAGAATTTTCCACCAAAATGCTAAATTCGGATATTTCAACAATTTCTGAACCATTCACCTCTTAAAATTCATAACATATCATACGTTCATTTTTAACGGTTCAAAATTTGTGGACATATACTCAACTTATATATGTATAACACATCCAAAAATTAAAACGATCCAACGGTCGGATTAAAAATTATAACTCACACAATATATCTCAAAAACACTGGTTTAATTTTTAATACATTCATTCCGACAAAAATACTGATAAAATACCTCAACATTAATTCCTTCATTTATAACCACATAAATAAATCCATCATTTATATCCACATCAAATAAATATTTCCTTATCATATATATCAATAATTAATTATTTACAAATAATATTACAGAATCACAATTATGACAACTAGGCCGTTCCCAGGAAAGAGGGGGCTTTCAAATAAGAATTTCTCCTTACTGGCGCCCAATTAGGTGACCAAATCTCTCCTTGACAGAACTTTATAGACATTGCCAATAATGCTATCTAATAATATTATTCAAATAATATGAATTATTGATCTGATAATGAGAAATATTGTGCAGTGATAATTATTGAAACAATAATAATATAAAATATCAACGCAGCAATTATTGAATCAATAAAATAAAATATTGAACAGTAATTACTGTAACAATCATTGAGTAGTGCCTTCTTACGTAAGAATCAATAATTCAAAAAATACTGTAATACTGGTATGTGCTTTGTTCAACAACGCGTATTACTTTATTTTACCAACCGGGTATTCCAACAGTGTTAACGGTAACGATTATTTTGTCATTTTCTTCATCCGACAGTTATTCTGTTATGGGGCCCACAAATGATCAGCGTGCCGTATTTAATATTCCCAACGTAAAGAATATTCTACGACTAAACGAATATTCCTCGACAATTGAATATTTTATAACCACTTGCGTATTTTGGAAAAAAAATTCATATCTCACCCTTAACTTTAAACTTTTTATCAATTTAACCATTTATTAAATAGAAAAATTGAATACTTTGATTTCATAAAATTTGGGGTCTTACATTATACCTTTTGAACCACTTGCCTAGACACCAGTAGTTTGATTAATTTAAATTCAGACTCCTCTTGGAGTTTCTTGTCCTAATTGAGCTCGAGAGTCCTAGGGGCCAACGTCTACTTGATTTTATTAGGTCATGGTCATGCAAAATATAAATTGGGTTATTTGTGGGCCAAGGAAGGGTGATGAAATCCCCACCTTATCTTGTTAAGGGTTTTGCCCTTATTGTTAGATTAAAGATGAAAATGCATAAATAATAAAAGAAACTGTAAACAAATAAAGTGTCCTAAAACTATGTGAATTACGAAAGGAGAAATTTTGACGTACCTCAATCCTCCAGCAATCACCACAGGATGTGCTCTACGTGAGTGAATGCATGAATGCGGCAAAAAAAAAATTAATAAAAAAACTAAACTAATTTTTTTTATATAATTTTTTAAAAAAAGAAAAAAAATATGGAGATACGAAGTACCGAAGAAAGCGTAGCAACAAAATCTTTATCTATTCGCTCCTTCGATCCGCTTCAATAATCCTGGAAGAAAAAAAATATTAGAGTTAAAACTAATTCAATAAATAAAAATTAAGGAATAAATAAAATTAATTCTAGTCCCAAGAATCGGCGCCAAAAACTTGATGTGATAAAAATATGTATCGCAAGTGCACAAAGGTCTAATTGAAGAACTGGCAAGTGCAAAAGTCGAACCCACAGAGACTAGATTAATTTTAATGTATCCTTAATATCTATTTCAAAGTAATTAGAAATAAATATAATGGAGAGAATTTATTAACTAAATTATGCAAACTATTAATTAATAATGTAAACTATTAATGAGAAAAGATACCTAGAATCGAAATCCACCAAATATTAACATAATAAATAATTTCTTATTTCCTAAATCAATTCCCAAATTATTCTCCCTTCCCTTTAAAAATAATGATTCATATAATTAATATGGGCAAGAATAAGTTATGAAAAATTCACATATTAACTATAACTTATCAAAACCTCGCAATCAATATAAAAATCATATGCAATTTATGCGGAGGAAAATATGAAGGCGAAAATAATTAGGCATTAATTATGGAACGGAAAGAAAATATAATTATGAAATACTTAGTTTCATCATAATCCTAGGTATTAGAAATTTAACTAGCCATGGAATTAAAAACAAAAACAAATAATATTAGTACTACAATTCGCATGAAATAAGAACAATAATTAAAAAGAGAATTTCTATTATATAAATAAAAGAAAGTTACAAATACTCCCTGACAGTATGTTCCACACGTGATTGGAATAAGAGAGACAAACTCTAAATATCTTCTCACTCATACACTAGTGAAAAACTAAGAAAAATAAAATAACAAGTGATGTTTCTCTCTAAAATAAGAGACCTATTTATAGGGAAAATAAATTTGAACCCTAATTTTGAACTTAGACACTTTGGTTCCCTTTCCATATAGGATTCAACTTCCTAGTGGCAATCAACTTCTCAAAAAGATCTTCTAGATGGACTTTTCTTTCTCTTGTTGAATTTGACTTGCACACCAAAATTATTCCACCTCTTTCCTTCTCCTTATAGGATTCTTCTTGGATATTCATTAAATGAATAAGAGCATTAAATATCGCTTGATCACCAAGATTTTGACTTTATTGCAACAATTATTAAATCCTACAAAATAAAATAAAACATATTAATTTAATAAACTAATATAATTAAAAGGACAAAATTAAGGATAACAAAATGTATGAATTACGTGTCTATCAGGATGCACAAAAGCAGGGCTGTGGCACCGACCTTGATCTCGCTGGCCCTACTCGGGTCAAAGTCCGCCCTTGGCCAAGGCCCTGGCCGAGCAAGTCTGGCCTGGAAGGCTTGAAAAGGCCGCTTTTTTAGACAAAAATCTGGCCTGGCATGAGGCCCGGTCTGGCCTGAGACCTTACATGATTTTTTATCCAATTATTTATAATTTTTGAACTTTAAATTTATAATTATTCATCAATAAAGTATAAAATTTTACTTATTCATTATTATAATTTATAAATTATAATACATTAGTTTTAATTAATACATCAATAAAATTTAAAATTTTAATTATTCATTCTTGATTTCTTGTTGATACATTTAATTAATATACATCTTCAATGAATATAAGTAGTTAGTATATTTAATATTAATAATAAGTTAGTTACTTAGTTGATTAAATATTAATAATAAGTTAATTTATTGTAAATACTAAAGTACTAATATTTAACAATAAAATTTTATTAATATTTTTTGTTACTTTAATGTTAAATATTAACATTAATTAATATATTAATAAACTAATTTTTAATATTAAATATTAATAATAAGGTAGTTTCTTGTAAATACTCATGTTCTTCATTAATTTGGATATGCTAAATTCTTGGGGGGATTTATGATTTTAGTTATTTTTTAGGTATTAATTATGTTGTACCAATTTAAATAAAAATTCCATAAAGTAATTAGAAAATTAACTGGAATTAATACTTGAGATATAACCATGTAAGAGTTTAATGATCATAAATGAAAAGATATATGTGTGTTTAAACTTTACAAAATATATGTTCAACCGATCCTAAAGACGTCTTATATAAAAAATAAAATTGAAACTAACTTTATATTCAAAAAATAAAAGTTTAATCTACATGATTTTAAGTAATCTACAATATTAATATTTTACAAAATTAATTAATTTATATTTTATTATTTATATTTTTAATATTTAATATGTAACATTAAAAAAGGACCAGACACCCGAGGCCTTGGTCGGCCTGGCCTCGGCCTTGGCCTGAGGCCAAAAGTCAATCCAGCGTGGTCAGCTCTGGTTGCAAAAGCCAGGCTTCAGCAGCCCAGAGCCGAGACAGTGCCGCACCTACTGGTCAGTGCATGCCTACTTTTGAGGAGCAGAAAGCCTTGCTTATGAAGCTGGGCCAAATTTAGAAGAGAGAGCTGGGGACTTTATGAGCTGTATTTCATCCTAATGTAATATTTTATTTTTTATTTCTTCTCTAATTTTCCTTTTCCTCGTCTTAAAAGGGAAATTAAGAAAACCCATAACACAGTGAAAGGTCTTGGTTAGAGTAGTTTTAGGGGGTGTTGATAAAAACTGAATAAATCTGAATCTGAATGAAAAAAATTGTTTGATAATTGACATGTCTGAAACATTTGAATGACAAAATTTTATTATTTTAACCCCTCTAAAAAAAATAAAATTATTGTAAATTTATTTAATATTACTTAATATAATAGTTAATATTTTTTTAAAATTTTAAATTTTTTTTACTTCATTCAGCTGCTCATTCAGCCATTCAGTTCAAAAAATCTAACTTAGGCATTCAGCTCCTCTATCTTATCGATTCAGTCATTCAGACCAAAATAAACGCACTTACCGATTCAGCTATTCAGATTCAGCTCTAAAAAAACACAGTTTCCAAGAACACCTTTTTCTGAATTTAAATCATCTTTCAGAAATGGCGGGTTAAATACACTTTTCGTCACTCTACTAGAGGTCGGTTTACAAATACATCATCAAATTAATTTTTTTTACAGTCAACTCATTGAACTATACGTTATTTACAAAAAGTGATTTTGTCGTCTATGTCTATTAACTATTTAACAGAAAAAGGACGTGATATTAGTGACAAATCTATGTGTACAGCTGAGTTGCATATCAAATTATGATTACATTATTTTAATGAATAATTTTTACAAATGTATTTATATAAATTAATGAATTCATATTTTTAAAATTTTTAAATATTTTAATTTTTTTTCTTTTTTATAACACTGAAGCATCTGCAGACTCCATTACCGCCGATGGCCGCCACAGCTCACTCGCTCGCTCCTCCTCCATCTCCATCATCTTCTCCAATCTCCCTTCCTCTTTCTCTCTCCTCAAACACCTCTTTTTCACCTCTCCCTCTCACCCCAACACCTCTCCTCTACACCCAATACAACAACTATCAACAAACCCATTCAAAAAATAAAATTTTCATCTTCCTCACAAACCTTCATCGGTCAGCATCCACCATCATCCATAACCATTTTCCATAATTCAAAATCAAAAATCTGAAACTCATCAAGATCAAAGCAACCACGTTATAAAACTCCAACAACCCAAATCCGTAGCCGGAAATAGCCAAAATCTAAATCTAATTCAACATCTAATTCTTCGCCACAAATCCAAATTAAATGTATTTATTTATATTAAAAACTACCACTACTTTTCTCCTCCATCTTTAGTCAAATTCCAGATCCCAGGGATATGGGTTGGGTCTTCTTTTTCTGCAACTTTGTGGAGGCGGCGATGGATTTCTTCGTGCTCTTCGGAACTGTGTTACTAAATTTGGGTTTGTTGATGATATTTATGATTTTGAAGAAAAAAAGGGAGAGATATTATAATATGATTTTTAAGGAAAAAAGGGAGAGATAATAATAATAATAATAATAATAATAATAATAATAATAATAATAATAATAATAATAATAATAATAATAATAATAATAATAATAAAATTGATGTTTGAAGAGTTTTCACAATATCAGCTGAATTGGGCTTTTCTTTTTTATTTGTAACATACTAAAAAAATTAAAGTTTACTTTTTAGCATATTTTTTATTTTTAACATTTCTTTCTTTTATATTTAAGCTTAGATTTAATAATTTCATAATATAAATAATAATTATATTAACTTTCAAAAATAAAAATAATAATTAATTTTCAAAATTTTAGTTATATTTGTGAAGTTTGAATTTATTTTATGTATTTTAATTTTTAATTTGTATTTATTATGAAAATACTTATGAATAATGTTAAAGACATTACTCAAATTCAAAATTTACTCAAATTTCTATTATTTTTAATAATATATGTAATATATTTGAATACAATAAAAGATAAATTTGTCAAAAAAAAATACAAATAATTTTTTATTATTAATGTTGAGGGTATTATGACAATTTGTAAAGAAAAATACAATAAAAAGTAGTTAAATCCATTTATTTTCCAACGTGGCAACAACTAGGATGATAGCATATGGTAATTGCATGATGTGGACATTAATTTAAAAATGACATGGACGTTCCGTTAAAAGTCAACGCATTTAATAGATTTTGTAACGATTTGAAAATAAGTTGTAGTTCAATGAATCGATTGTAAAAAAAATCAGTTCAATGATGTATTTATAAACCGAGGTCGAGTAAAATGAGGAAAAATATATTTAACCCCAGAAATGGCACATCATATGCTTCTTACGCAAGTTCCAGTCGCAGTGGGATTTGAAATGTTAAAATCAAAACAAAATTATATGTAAAATTAATCAAAACTATATAAAAATCAAAACAAAAAGTAGATAAAAGTCAAAACAAGTAAGTATTATATATTAAAATAAGTTTGAATTGTATAAGAATCATCAAAATTCTTCGGGCTTTCTGCAGCTACAGGAAACCTAAACCCTTTAATCTCTCACAATAATAATGGCTTCGCTTTTTCTTTATTTAAGAAGGAAGAAATCACCATTTTTCTACTACAAAATGAATCAAAGTTCTTGGTAAGCGATGAACAGATTTAACTCCGCAACTCAAGGCATACTGAACTCTAATATCCTCTTCTCATCTGCTTATGTATTGAACGTCTGCATATTCTCTCAACCATTCCAGCACTTTTGCCCCCTCTAGTACGTCTTGCACCTTTAAAATGTTCACAAGGATAACAAATGTTATTATGGATTTCACTTGGTTAATTTAGAGCTGTAAACAAACCGGCTAGACTAAGTCCAACTGGAGCATGTTAACGAGCCGACTCGAGCTCGTTAAACGGTCTGACTCGAGCTCATTAAACAGTCCAAACTTGAACAAGCCCTTTTAACCGTTTAGTTAAACTAGCCGAGCACAAACAATGTAGTATTTGACTCGTTAAGACCCGACTCATTTAGCATTTAATTAATTATTATTACTTATATTTAATAAAAAGGTTAAACAAGTTGGGCTCGACTAGGCTTGGTTCGCTTAAGCTCGGCTCAAGCTTGATTCGTTTACCAAACGAGCTGAGTTTCAGCCAAGGAATGTCTGACCTGATCCTTCACACGCTCCTCATCATATTCTTGTTTCTGACGTTTGAATTCCGCAATTGAGTTTTCAACCTCCTTTACCAACTCCTCTGTTGGAAACTGTAAAACATTCAAATATTATATAAATTAGCTTACGAAAATGATTTATATGTCGACTAAATTCACGTCAAATGTGAAATGCGACTAACGTGGAAACTTAGGTGATAAAATAGAGCAATAATATCTCTTCTTTACGCCCTCCTATTCCATGTATCTATATATGTCAGTATTTAATATTGATATGAATTTGTGGTCATATATAGCAATAATCATTAGCCTATAAAGGTATATTACCACTCGGTAAATCTTGCATCTATCTAATGCCACATATATGAATATGGCCAATCAGGGAAGCTACAATAGTTTATGGTGTGGCCAATAAATCTCGTCAAGGTCCTTAAAACTATACGCGATAGAGTGAACCTGGGAATTAGTGCCATCAAAGTAGAAAAAGTACTTCAACAAATCTATAAAGAACTTGTCTCAGAAGAAAATCTATACCTGCAAATTTTCGCGTTTAAAAATGTCTCCCACAGCCAGATTTTGCTTTATCACATTCATTATATTCTCCTTCTGGCTTTCTAGGTACTCATTCACTGCCTTTGGACTTGATAGAGATGCCAATTGCTGTTCGTTTAGTTTCATATTTGCCTAGTCGAAAATATGATTAATTCAGACTTCATGCAAATATATACATCAAGCAAACACATGACTAATGAAAACAGTATGCTTTTACCAATACTGACCTGTATTTCTAAGAGTTTTGCACCATAGAACTGCCTACCTTGTTCCTCAAACAAGGATTGAGGAATATCGACTTCAACCAACTGAAAAAAATGTATAATAAAATTTACAATGCAAGAAACGGAAAGCCAAATTGCAAGGAAGGAAGAATCATCATAATATCTTTACAGTATAGATAGAACGTAGCCTTTCAGCAAAAATAGGTCACACTCTCGTTGTTAGGGAAATAGGGAGGAATTTAATACTTAATTACAAACACTTATATTGCATGAGAAATTTTTACTTAAATGTAATGATTAATCACATTGTCTCGCAAACAATTGATTATTGCAATTGCGAAATCATGGAAGATTGTTTCATGCATTCTATGCGGGTCCCATTAAAAAATATTCCCTGCACACAGTTATGGAAACAGACAAACACCAAGTGTACCAGCATGCACTTGTACCCAGGCAAGAAATGTAGGGTGCTCATATAAGGTTTATATATATATATATATATATATATATATATATATATATATATATATATATATATATGGGAAATGATCCATAAAATACGTTAGCCGGAGGATTGTTTCAACTAACGCTCATCCAAATTGTCCCAAAATTAGAGTGAATGGTCGAGATGAGGGCCCAACCCTTCTCCCTCTAGCGGCCCGATTAATTTTTTTGTTGGCGCTACTCCCTCTAGCTGACCAAATCAAACGATCAGTGTTTTGACTGGCCGCTAGAGAGAAAAATGACCAACAACAAAAATTTGGCTTAATTACATTATCTTGATTATCCTCATATATACTACTTATTAATCAGTAAAATAAAATAATAAAAATTATAAGTATAATCAGTAATTATCCTTATACTTATTAATAAAATAAGTATGTATAAAGATAATTAATAATTATCGTCTTATTATTTTAATTATAAATAGAAATATAGTGATTGAATTTATATTATATTCCTACTCAAATATATAAACTCAATCACTATTTCCTATTTATAATTAAAAATCATAAGACGATAATCAATAATTATTCTTATACATACCTTATACATATTTATTTTGTTAATAAGTATAAGGATAAGTATAAAGATAATTATTGATTATCCTTATAATTTTTATTATTTTATTTTACCGATTAATAAATAATATGTATAAGGATAATCTGTTAATAAGTATAAGGATAAATATAAAGATAATTACCGATTATCCTATTAATTATCTTTATAATTTTTTATTTTTTATTTTACTAATTAATAAGCAAAAGATGTATGAGGATAATTAGGATAATGTAATTAGGCCAAATTTATGTCGTTGGCCGCTACTCCCTCTAGCGGCCAGTCAAAACACGGAGGGAGTAGCGGCCAACGACAAAAATTTGGCTGGCCGCTAGAGGGAGTAGCGGCTAGGCCCTCATCTCAGCCATTCACTCTAATTTTGGACGGCTGGATGAGCGTTAGTTGAAACAATTCCTCTTGCTAACGTATTCTATGGATCATTTCCATATATATATATATATATATATATATATATATATATATATATATGCTAATATGTCACAATCCTGGGACTGCAGTAACCTTTTGGAGCTGGTCTAGAATGGCATTATCAGTTGCCTGTTCTTTAGCTGTTTGCTCCATTTCTAGGCATCTTTTCAACAAGGATTCCTTAACCTGCAGGTCATGTAAGTCGAAATTTCAGCAAAAAACTGTTTGATTAGGCAGAACTATACTGACCAGCCATATGTACATGTGGGTTAATAGCTCACCTCTTCAAGCCTAGTGCATCCACGAAGAAGTTTATCAGCAATGGAATCTCCCAGCTCCGGAAAATCTCTATAAAAGAGTTCTTTACATTCAACCTAAAATGAAAATAAAGCAAAGAGGGAATTTTGAGTACTCTGTCATTAATGATATATCATGGAATCAATAGAAGTAGTATATAACTTGTAATACTAATTTTGTTTACTTGAACTGATTACTGATTCAATTCAATGAAGCCCTGCTGATATGATGCAGGACAGTACACTGTTTTGAAAAAATATAATAATTATTCTAGAAGTAACTATTAATTTTTTACATTTTAAATTTCTTTTGATCATCTTCAATAAAGCTAATAGAACACTCTTAATTTACAAAGTTAACATATGATGCAGTACAAAAGAACCTGCTCAGTGCCTTCACTCATTTTATTATTTCCTGGTTTAAATATGGATTTCTTTAGCCAAGAATGAACTCACAGTCAATTAAACCATAAAAAACTCACCGTAAATTGAGCATGCACACCACGAAGATTTTCCTGTTTCCATGATTCAGGAAAAACAAGCGAAAATGACTTTGTTTCTCCTCGTTGAATTCCAACTATTGAATCAAGGAACCCAGGCAGGACTTTGTCTCCGTCATCCGTATCAAAGTTAAAACCTGCAAGAAAACAGCAATAAAGTTAACGACTTCGATTGACGATCTAACACTACAAAGAGCATGAATCTTATTTCATTTTATTTTTTAATTCAATTAATAAAGATTTTTGATTTCATAAATTGACCTTTTTTAGAGAGAGAAGATAAAAACTAATGACATCAACAATGTTAACCTGTTTACCGTCAACAAGAAGAATGATTTTTGTATTTTGCAAAGAAATATAAATTAGACACATTCACCTAGTCCTTCTATGTATCAGATGAATTGATAGTACCTCCACACATTATTTGACACGATATTCAAAAATCAAGATGATATTTTTAGCCCTTACCTTGACCAGTTTGTAGCGAAAAATCTCGATGACATAATCGTTTACAGTAACTCTCTAGAGGTTTGGTAGGGTTGCATGGTGCGGTTTGGTGCAGTTACAAGATGTAACCGTAACCAAACCATATAGTGCGGTTAATATTATAGAATTAACCGTAACCGCGGTTAACCAAACCGTTCGATTATCCGATTAATATTTTGAGTTAGCCTTATTTTTGCGGTTAATATGTTATTCAAATAATGAAAGAAGTAAATAAGCAAGCTAATAATAAAAGGAGTTTTAAAGTTCAAACCATAGCTATTACCCACTATTAATATTGCTATCAATGCATATATGAAATTATTAGAAATTAGAATCAACATTATGCTATTAAAAAAAAGCTATGAATATTTTCTACAAGTTTGTTATACATGTAAGATATGAACAAGTAGAAAAATTATACTCCCTCCGTTCCAAATTATATGACCATGATTGACTTTTGAAAGTTAATTTGAGATATTTTCAAACTCAAAATTGAGTAAAACAATAAAACTATGAAAAATTATACTCCCTCCGTTCCAAATTATGAAACAATAAAACTTACGATGAGTAATATTTTTTAAATAATTTATAATATTCATCTTTTAAAATTAAAAGAATATATGTCAATTTGAGTTTAAACATCTCTCAAGTTTATTTTAAAAAATCAACAATGATCAAATAATATGAAACGAAAAGCTAGCAACACATGGACAATTAACTCATTCATGGACCCATTTTCTATTATTAAGTTAGTAATCATATATTAGAGTTTAATTACACATATATATGTCTCCGTGTGTGTGTGTGTGTGTGTGTGTGTCTATATATATATATATATATATTGGTTCAATAGGATTAATTGGGTGCGGGTTTTTCGCTAGTAACCATTAGTGGTAACGAAATGTGGTTCGGTTTTTTATAATTTCGGTTTATTGAATTTTCAATTGGCTTCGTTTTTCAGGGGTTTCCCTATTTTTTTGGTTTTCTGTTTTTTTTTATTTACCCCTAAGGTTTGGAACCGAAATAGATTCATCATTCTATTCAAGAACACGAGAACAAACTAATGCCCTCTTCGGATATCTTAGTTGAAATACTATACAAATGATTCTATTGATACTCATGTTCGAGCACTTAAATATTCAGGAGCATGGTTTAAAGTATGGGCCGTTGCGCCGAAATATCGGCGTATCGATCGGTGCCGAACCGCAACCTTGACACGTTTCACAAAATTAGAAAGTATTAATGTAAAGGATAGTTTTCGGCTAAATTTTAGCAATTCGGCTTAACGTAATAGTTTCAGACCAAATAAAGGAGAAATCACGGCGTAAATGGGGAAAAACGCCACAAAAAGAAAATCGAATATCCTAAAAACTATAAAGAGAGATGACAAAAGAGAACAAACTTTTCTCCATAAATTATATCTAAGTAGTACCTAGTTAAGTATACATTCAAAAATGAAAAAATATTGTGCTTCATATATACTTAGTAAAGTTAAATTGTACTTAAAATATACATGTATAGCACCTAGTTACGTATAACTTTAAAAAATATATAAAATGTACTTGCATATAAAATTAGTTAAGCAAAATTATACTTCAATTATTATTAAATTGTGTCTATATAGTCCCTACTTAAGTACAACTTGAAAAAAATTACTTAAAATGTACTTTGTAAAGTTAAATTGTACTTAAATTATGCAAAACATGTGTGCTCAACCATTTGAGCTAAGACAACATCAATATCAACTTTAGTCAAATGTAAAATTGATTAAACATATCTATGAGACGTTTGTTTTGCAATTTGAATAATGTTGTGTGCACTAGATAATTTTTTTTTAGAACTCAATTGATTTATCTTGTTTTTATTATTTACAATTTTTCAAAATTTTTTTTACTTTTTTTGAAGCTCCTTAACTAGCTAACGGTGCGCATTGCCCAATACCGATACCGAGTCAAAAAATGACCTTCCGAACCAGAGGCCGCTATCGCAACTTTGAACCATGATTCGAGTGACCCGATAAGACAAACTAGAATGTAATTCATTGCCAATTCTCTCTAGCAGCTATCATGATGATCATCCAATAAAAATGTACAAAAATATGGAAATGGACCATGGTTATCAAAAACAGTAACGTGATAGTAAAATGCATTTTAGTACAAGCGTTTCAAAACATTTTACACTTTTATTTTCCAAAACATTAAATGTGACGATCCAAAATTTGTTCTCTTATTTACTTAAACTTCTATTGCAAAAATATGATTACAACATTTTTTTTTATGATTTACAGTGAGGAACATCCTCTTATATCGCGCTTGAGCCATACAACCAATGGCTAAGATAAAATCTAATGGTAGGGTAGCATCCACTATCTAAACACGTCCTGTGACGCCCCCAAATTCGGGTATCTTCCAACCCGACAGATGGTGTTACACGGTACTTATAACTGTACATTCATTCTATTGAAACAACATCAAAACGTGTGTATCAACGACATTCTTATTACATTAATAATATTACATCATGTTCCCAGGTTCTGAAACCATTACATTCTTTGTTCATCATAATATAGTTCATACAAACATACTAGTCTATTACAGAATAAACTAATCATTCATCTTCGTCTTGCCTTTATCTCTATTGAAACCCTCGGTTTGCTCGACCTTAGCTGCGATCATATGATTCAAGCAAGAAGTGAGCATAACTAGCTCAGCAAGTTTAACAATATAATATATAGATACCACTTCGAGAATCATATGATTATTCTTCGATAACTGAACAATAGTTATGAAGTACTATGAAAAATTGAATAGCACTTCTCATCTCATAAAACAATTTCGAAATACATATAGTAGTTTGGAAATTCTGAGTAGGTCCATAGACCATGAACATTCTCTTTAGCTTTTATCCATGAAAAGGAAAACCCGGCAGTAAGTCCGTAAGTCCGATATATCTTACGAGCACTTCTAAGTGATCAGCCTATAGTACTCTATGTTGATCAACACTACATCCGTTAAACGTATTTACGTTTAAGTTTTGGCAACCTCACGTGCCCATCGAATAATCGATGTAAAATACATTTGTTTATTCATACTCAGGCTTACCATGAATCAGTACCAACAATTGGCGCAGGATAGCGTTATCAATTCTATATTGAAAGACTTGTAAATAAATCAATCAATCTTTCAAGAATAGTCTAGCCGAGTTAAAACTGGCATCGACCCTTTTGTAAAACAATTCATGCGTCTCATAACATGAATCACTGAAAATCTGGCTAACACGAAGGTTAGACAAGCGATAAGAAAACTTGTCTTTAGCGTCTGCTACAGTAAAATTACTTTCTCTTTGAGTCTTTATAGTCTCTACAACACATAACCACATAACATATCACATTAGGTCATGAATAAACATACATGGTTCCTAATGAATCTTACCCTTCTTCTCAATCTAATCATGTATTAGATTTGTTATTATTGATTCCGGCTTGCCGTCGTTCTTTACATCGTTCTTACCAACTTCTTTCTCTTCGATGTCTTAAGAGGATTTACTTTATTAATACCACTCGTTTCGAGTTAATCATCATTCCTCACGGCTTACTAACGTTCTTACGTTATTAATCGAAACTCGATCGTCATTGGTTAAATACACTTATTGCATACCGTTCACGTTCACGTAATATTTAACAACTTTTAGTTGTAACTCTCAACGTTATTGTCATCATCGAAGATGCTACTTTAAGTTAATTAATTCATCATCAATTAACTATCTTTCATATCGTATACTTAATCATACTTATTTCGTTAACAAAACTCGTTTCGAGTATTTATCTGCCCTTACAGCTTATTATCGTTCATCGTTTCATTATAAATAACTTACGTTCAATTAATCTTTCCTTCAACCTTTAGTCGTTAACTTAATTGATGTTACTTTAGGTTCAACATGGATATAATTTACCAGCTTCCTCTTTACATTTAAAAACATTCCTCTCTATGCTTCACTTAGTCTTTGGTATTTGCTGCCACTTTTTTCTTTCTTGGACTCATACGCAAGGAGTCTCCATTACCCAAGACCCGAAACACATTTGACTGCATTTCATCTCCTTCTATACCACCCTTATTCACATGAAAACTTCGATATCTCACAACATTCTTGAAATATGGGCCATACCCACTTATTTTGCCTTGAATGCCCTCAGCACCAGAAAATTTTTGACAGTAAAATTTTTATGTGAGATTCCCGGTCTCATAACTTCTTCGTTATAAGTCCGAATTGGCTCGTTCAAAAGCCGTTAGTTCACAAATCACATACTCTACATGTTCATGCAAGAATTTTACAATTTCAAATCTGTTAACTCAAAATTCAACTTTTAGTTCATTTTAACGAAAACGATAAACGTTCGTGAACGTTCAACGCTCGTTTCTTCGTTCTAAGTCGGAATTCGGTCATTTTCGAGTCCGCAACTCTAGAATACCAAATGAGACTATACTCCATCGAAAACCAACGTTTCCGAGCTCAAAGTCAAAATTTGACTTCCATTCCGAGAATTTCACGAATTCGACGAGTATCGTCCAAACTCGTGAATTCCGCCATAACTTCGTTACTTGAGATTTTTAAACCATTTCAAATGGATTCATTCCACCATACTAACATCTTGACATACATATTTCATTAACTTATAAACATAATAAGTGTTTACTTGTTCTTCATAAGTTCAAAACTTCATTTATTGTTTATCTTACCACATGACTTATTCACGGCTTAAGTCCATTGATTAATCATTCCTACTTCTTCTTAGCATACATGTTCTACCATTACTCACTTCTCTAACAATGGAAGAGAAAGAGAGAGAATCATGGTTTAAGTTCTTACCCTTGAAGATCACTTGATTAAGCTTTGTTCTTCTTCTTCAACTATGAAAGACTAGTTTTTCTTGCTTTTCTAGCTTTTTCTCTCTAACCAATAAGCACTTATAATGTTGGATGAAATGAAACAACCAACAAATGAGCTAGCATCCTTCTTATTTATAGAAATCTCAAAGTGAGGGCTTAATGGTCAATAAGCCATTCCACTTCCTTACTATTCCTAGCTTAAGCACTAAGTTAACTTGGCCTCCACAACTTATATCTCTTGCTTGCTCACCACATTTACTTAGCCATTAAGTCTACTTGGTCATTACATAACTTATCTCTTGCTTAGCCATTAAGTATAAGCACTTTACTTAGTCTCCAAGCATAAGCACTTTACTTGGTCATTACTTAACTTATCCTTTGCTTAGCCACCAAGTACTTTACTTGGTCACCACTTTGGGTCACCCATGATTTGCCCCATGGGTTTTAACCATCCAATAACCCATCGGTTCTTACTTTGGGCTTTTAGCTTAATTAACTTAACTTATACATTGGGCTTGCAATTAACAAACACTTGGGCTTGTTCATTAATTCACATTGGACTTAACCATGTCTACCATTGGGCTTAACCATTCCTATACTTGGGCTTTATCATAATTCCAATTGGACATTACAATTTCCTACACAATCCCACAAATCCAATACATTTGGCTTAAAGCCTTGCAACGTATAATTTACGTATTAATCTCGTATTCCACTCGTATACTTATTTATATACGACATATCATCATTCATACATACTCGTATAATACCTCGTATTATACTCGTATTCATTACCTCGTACAATACCTACGTATTATACGATCATCGCTTTAATTCATTATTAAGGCTGTAAAATAAGCAAACAATTCGGACTCGATTCGTATTCGCTTGACTAAAAGTTCGATTCGAGCTCGACTCGAAATATGAATGAGTCAAATATGAGCACATTTTAAAGTTCGATAAATTACTCAGACCTCCTCAAATTATAATTTACTATTGATACTCGGATCATATTCGTTAAAAAAGTCCAAACTGCTCGTGCTCGATTCGAAATCGTGCTCGACTCGGTAGCTAAATGAGCCTTAATCAAATCTTATTTTATACTCGATAAATTTTGTGAACCAAATCTGAGCAACTCAATACTCGGATCGACTCGGTTCGTTTACACCCTTATTCATTATACGCATTTCATTTCCTTCTCGGAAATCACTTTCCCTAACCGTTAGGTTTTAAGTCCGCATGCGAAAAACTGTGTTTGCCATAACTGAAATATTATTGGATAATCAATCTTACCTCGATATTCTATCGTTACGTATTTATCGGAAGTTCAAAAATAATTCCCAAGCGGAAATCGATGAATAGTGTTTTTCGAAAAATTTCTCAGAAAGCTTTTATTTTCGTCTTGAAAATTCAAACACTTTAATTCTACCACATAGCCAAAATCCTAACCACATCCGCACATTCTAGGTCATAGAACGATCTTCAAATAGCTTACTCCCATAAATAATCAATTAAATTCATTTAATCCATATAATCAAATAAAAATTTAATTATCATAAAAATCCGATTTTCTCAGGCGTTACACGTCCTCTAAAATATCTAGTTATTTACAAAGTATAGTAATTACATGAGTAAATCTAGAACACTATATTAGAAATTTTAATATGTAAAAGAAGATTAAAGGGAATGTCACCTACAACGATGACATGGCGTAATCTTGTTAAAAATATGCTTGTTGTGTGATTACGTTTGGGTAAACAACTCAACCAATTTTAATTATATCTCAACTATTTTAAACCATCTCTCTTCATAAAGCTATTTTCAACATATTACGTTCTGGATAAATATATTTCATACCAGCTAACCGATTCAAAGAAATATGCCCCTACCATACTCCATACCACGAAAAGTGACATTTTTTGTGCCCAATTTCGTTCCATATACCGCATTGAATCACAATATAGGTAACATTGCCATAAACTAGATATCATCATCTTTGTGGAACTTAATAACCAAAACTCCTCAACTTCTTTGGTTGTCTTTTTGCAAGAATAGCACATAGGCCAAGAAAAGATATGATTGTTTTCTTAGTGGTCTACTTGCACGTACCTTTGAATAAACACTCAAGGAGAATAAGAGCACATGGATGAAAAATTTATACAGCCAATATGTTAAGATCTTCAGAAAACTCTTATTTCACGTTTAACATGTTACACATAAGCAAACAATGAGAGGCTTCCTTAAGAGCCGGTAACCAACTCATCTAAAAGCTTAAGCTATTAGAAAGAGGCACCAACAATTATATTGTCCTAATTCTCCCCTCAAATGCAACTTTCTAAAGAAAGGATGCACCAACAATTATATTGTACTAATTCTCCCCTCAAATGCAAATTTTTAAAGAAGGGACAAACTAAAATTCATTTGCACTATCAAATTAATTAATATAAAGGCAACATGCATTATGAAGATTTGAACCCAAGACCTTGCACACCCAGAGCTCTAATACCATGTTAAGTAACCAACTCATCTAAAAGTTTAAGCTATTAGAAAGAGGCACCAATAATGTATATCATGCTAATACTAGTTAAGACTTTATTCTTACATAACCATATACTTTTACTAACTTGATTCTTTGATCTATAGATCACTCCAGCCTATGTTTCAATGGTACATTGTTTTCCTGTTTCACTAATTTGTCACAGTTGCACCTCATATCTATGTTATATCTGAGTACCTATGCTAATATATAGTAAGCTATGCTCATATACCTCTGCATGGGAAAAGAGTAACTCATTCAATTTTTCCTTTTTTACGAGTATTAAGTTTTGCAAGAACAATTGGAATAAAAAGTTTCAATAGATTTCTCTTGATAAAAACTTTAAAAGAAAAATATAAATGAGAAATCGTAGTTGTTAAAGTTTTATATGATTTAAAATAATCTGTTTCCAAGTATGTTTTATGCAAACTTTAATATTTGTGAAAGAAAATCATCAAAAAAGGTACGACTATTTTTTCCTGGCTGAGGGGAGCCGGGGAGAGTTACATTTCGGTTTTAGGTGTTACATTCCTAATTATTTTTCTATATTTTTAAGTAGACAATGAATAATTCATATCCCAATGAAAGGAGGACACATGCATCCATGTCCTTGTACATGATTCCCAGAAATAATTTTCTAAGGAACCACAGGCTAGTAGTCCAACCCATAGTAACATGAAAAAAGTAATGGAATATGCGGATAAGTGAAGGCATACTCGTAATTAAAATTCAAAAGACAAAGAAGCTTAAGTTCATATGGTCAAACCTTTAGTCTCTGCAGATGGAATTTTTTGAACAGTAGTTCCATCTTGCACAATTGTTGTTGCTGATATATCAAGTACTGCTACATCACCAACCTGTGGAAGTTCTAAGCTCATGTAATTTTCACACCTCAACTGAAGTAGAAAAGAGTCGGCGTATGTATATAATATAAATACATACTACATTTGTATATGGGAGAAAGTGATCATTCTCTCCATTTGATATTCTCCCATGCAAAGTTGAATATGGCTCAGATGTATCATAACCCCTTCTTACAAAATAATAGGAAATTGTATACTGTATTTTTTTCAAAACACTTGGCTTTAAACTAAATATGTTTTTACTGTTTATTGCACGAGTCCAATGCTGGTTGGTGAATCCTCTAAAGTCTAAATAAAATATAGACTATAATATGTGCTAATTTAGCACACTGAATAATTCTATAAAGTTAACTGGCATCATACGTATGTTAGTGATTTAGGAAGCACTTGACAACCTTTCTCCAAAGATGAGCTAGTTGAAACACAACAAAAATTTAAAACCTTACTTTCGTAAAAAAAAAAATTATTAAAACATTCACATTCTTTTTGAGAAAATAAGGTCGAAGTGTGATAATGAAACTGTGGCCTCCTCACAAATGATTTTCCTTTCCTGTAACTTTCTTGAACAATATTGAATTTTGTGTATCGAAAGTGTGAGCCACTACTCCACATCTTTGCCTTTATATCTCCCTCCTTCCTTAGTGGGCCAAGAGGGAAAAAGAGAAGAAGACGAAGATGGAAAATAGTATTCTAAAGACCACTGACTAAATTTCCTACCCAAGCATCAAACAAGAATGTCTACCATTAACATTAAAGAAAAGTGTCCGATGAGGATGGTTGAACAATTGAGATTAGCAAAAGGTTTGTCACTATTTTTTCCAGCATGTATTTTTCCTTGAGGCAGTCTTTTTATAAAACTTGGATTATAGCATATAATAAAAAAAAATCATAAAAGATTGTATTGAGGGAAAAAGGGATAGATAAATAGTTTAAATTAGTATCTGAAAACAGTTAAATAAACATAGTTTACCTGTAGTCCTCTGTCAATTACAATTCTCAGTGCACTAAGAGTCTTATAACGACGTCGTAGTTCTTGTTCAGAAGTTCTTTGAGCATCAATGTCACTATCTATCTCAACAAGAATCTTTAAATTCTTGTATGCATCCTCAGAAACCCATTTGACTTCTGGAACGATATCGGCAATGACATCATATCTAGAACATAAATTAAATTAGTATGGACTACCCCAAGAATGCACTTAAAACTTAAAAGGGAACACTACCAAGTACCACCAAAAAAATTGCTTTTTAAAATGCTTCACATCTAATGCAAGAAAGCTGTATTTTCGAATTCTGGCCGAGGTAAGCAACACTTGCCTCTAAATAAAATAAGAAAAGAAATAAACCGGGGTTTTTAACAAGCCTTAGCATATATAGATAATAACAGAACACACTCGCTCACTTTAAATTATGATTTTCCAAACTTCTTACTTAAATATAATTATAGGCACCTCGCCGAGCTTCTCAAAACAACATATCACAATGGCAAGATAACATTGCAACATAAACTACATGTTATCACTTATCACATTTCAAATAGTCAACAATTAACACATTAGGTGTTTTGTTTAATAGCAATCACGGGTATCCAAACCTCTTAGAGCATTTGACTACTCCCACGGTACACGTCCCCCACAAGAGCCGTGCACTGGGAAAATCCAAGCAAATGCTTGTGTGGGTATCACTTGGAGTTGGAAAGGTTTAATCATGTGACATCTCCCTTATTATGGTAGAGTAGATGCCATTGAGCCAACCCTTGGGGTAAGTAACACATTAGATGCTTAGGCTACTCTCTGGTTGTAGCAAGGCCCTATTCTAGCCTTATTGTGGCAATTTAAGCACAAGGAAAAGCCGATATTACAATTTACAGGTTATGTATATTTGAATTAATGCATGGAAGCTGCTTTAAATAAAAATCATGCAAGAGATACATTACTTAAGAAAATGAATTTTGACAAACCTCAAAGTGTTCAGAGAGGAATAGGTATTTTCCATGTCAGAAAACTTGGTTGCAATGTGGATCGAGTCCTTTAAAGCACGTCCATTTACCTATAAATATGATGTATCAATACTAGGAATAGAAGTGCCCTCCGAGAATTCTATAGACTTTTTTTTATTAATTTCAATGTCCACCACGAACAGATACAAGTCATCTTCATTAAATTTTTAAGTGTAAATCAGATAATTTAATAGGCAATTCCAGAAGAAATGCTTCTGATCATTCTCGCAAAAAGTAAATTGCAGGTAACCAGGTACTATATACAATACCGTTTCAGAAAAAAAACAAAGGTACTATATACAGTACGTCAATCACTTTATCTGTTCTTCTATTCCCTCCCTCCCTCCCTCCTTCCTCTCCTTACCTCCCTCCTCTCCTTACCTTCCACTAGTATTTTGTTTTTTCCTCTCTCCCCCCCTCTTTTTCATTCCCTTTGAGGATTTTGTTGGGTTTTTATTTTTTATTTTTATATATTTTATTATTATCTATTTTATTTTATTTTTTTATTTTTTTTTATTTTTTTTTGTGGTGTTGTGGGGGTTTGTCCACCTGTTCTTTTAAGAAACCCAATTCAGCACTTTTGCCTGTCATAAAAGTATTAGAGAGGAAAAACCTTCTAATCTATACTGACAAGTACCCTGTTCTAACCAATTTTAATTATTGCAATTGGGGCCGCCACTTTTTATGGGAAGTCCAGAACATTATCTTCTAAAGCATAAGATGGAAAAAATGAACAGTATACCATACCGAAGACATGGCATGTGGAAGGGTTCTTTTCAAAATGGATTCAATTGCAGCCTTTTGAACATTTTGCTTTCCAACATGACTTATAAGAATACTCTCTGGAACTTTCTTTCCAGTGCGAAATCCAGGAACCTGAATGTAAGAAACAAATAAATATGGTTTGCATTCCACTTTCTGAAAAATTGAATCTATAAGGAGGTGCCTAAAAGCAACGTATTTGATTTTAGTATTACTCCATATTTGATTTAATATTACTCCTCTAGCAAAAATACCTTTGCCAGAAAATAATTGAGTAAATAAAATAAAGCAATATATATCTCTATTTATCAAGGGCACCAAGGGTGCCAGTGCCTGACATGGAACATACAAGAAAAATAGCAGCTATATAATTTGTACTATTCAAATGATACAGGCTTGAAAAAAGAAATGCTAAACTCGGACATTCTTGTTACAAATACCGTCTCCCAAAGTTAGCAATCAAAACAGATACATCTCTGTGAGATCATAAACATTTAGTGCAAATGGACTTCATAATATGAGTCATAAGTAAAAATTACCATCTCTAAAGTCGGTGAGAAAATACAGTATGTAACATTTTATTTTGTAACAAAATATCACTGTATTTAATCCCAATTTTTAGTAGTTTTGTAACATTGGCACTCCGTAAATTGTTATTGCCACACATCCCCATTTTATAGGAAAGAGAAAATTCTTCTTTACATTCTTTAGTTAACTTACTCTTTTCTAGAAATACCATGTACATATAAGGTTAATGAAATGTGGAGTGTGATTGACAATTTGTTGAGTATCAATATAGCACCCCTTTCAAATATATGTCTCTATTATAAAATATTCCCTTAGTTCCACGAAAAAAGACCCATTTAATTTTTTTTTCCTAGTCAATTGGCGAAATCCTAAAATTCAAAAAATTATGTGAATTTTATTTATTTATTAATGCAATAGCTAATATTGTAAACTACTTAAAAGTTTTTTACTAATAACAAAAACTTTATTCCAAAAATTTTTAAAAAAATTACATCATACTTTGAATTTTAGGATTTTGCAAATTAACACGATCAAATACGGGACTCTTTTTGTGTACCGGAGGGAGTATTATTCATACACAATCAGTATGCCATTACTCTGATGGTGATTCTGATAAGAAATTCTATTAAAGAACAAACAGAAGTGCTACGCAGTTGTACCTTTGCCTGCTTCATAAACTCATGTAAGACTCTTTTGTAACAATCCTCGCATACAATCGGTGGAACTTCCACACTCAATCTGACCTGCTGACCATAGAATCATACGTTATTTGTAATAAGAGAAACATAAAAATTAGAAAATGTATTAAGTAACCAACTTATCTAAAAGTTTAAGTTGTTACAAGGAGATCCCAACAATGTATATCAAGCTAATACCCCCCTAACGTGCATACGTAGAGAGGATTAAATGCATATGCATCATGTGCACCCATATAAAGGGCAACATGCAGTCAAGAATATTAACCCATAGCCAATGCACACCCATATAAAGGGCAATGTGTGGTGGGGAAGATTTGAACCAAGACCGTGAACAACTACAGCTGTAACCAACTCATGTAAAAGCTTAAGCTAGCTAATCATATCCAGTTACAAGCATGTATAACCAGTCTACCGACTATTAGCTGAAAATCTCGTGAAAGAACTACAAACACCCCTACAAACCTTAAAATTGGGCAGTAAAAAATATTAAAACTGATTAATTACGTCAAACTATACAATGTTATGATACATATTTATTTTAAGGATCATGTCAAGCAAAAACCTGAAAATAAAAAAGCACTCCCTTTGTCCCAAAATAAATGCCCAGTTTGACTTTTTTGGTCAAATTGACCATCTTTTAAACTAATTTTTGTAACTTTTCTTTTGGCAAAAATATAGGTGAAGAATTATAACTACAAGAAACCACAGACAAATTGTACTAACCCCAATTCTTATAGTTTCAAAAAGTATTTCTATATCATTAATTATTAATTCTAAAAATAGTCAATTTGACTCCCAAAAAAATAAAAAATATAAATTGGGCAGTTATTTTGGGACGGAGGATGTAAGAAAGTGACACCCAATTGATACAAAAACCCAAAATTAAGATTGTAATTAGCGAATACAATAAAGAACAACATATGAATTCGGAAAAAATATAGTACTAGTAATAAATAAATAAAAACATCAATGACTCACCCTTGAATTGGGTTCTTGGGTTTCAGTAACCTGGATATCAGCGGGAAGAGGGTCTTTTACGGCTTCAATGGCGGGTGAAGATGAGGAAGAAGCAGCTGCAACAACTGTATTTCTGGAAGATGGGTGTTTCGGAAGGAGAGAGAATTGGCGGGAAGAGGAAAATGATTGTTTATGTGAAGTGGAGGGGAGTTTGAAATTGATTGTGTTATGGGGTTGAAGAAGTGGGGGAATAGGAGAGAGAAGAGTGGATTTGAAATGGAGGGAATTTGGAGTTGTAGTAGAGCAGCTACAGAGCTCCATTTTTCTTTCTTTGTTTTTTTTGAGTCTGCGAGGAGAGTAGTGGTAATCTGTTGAAGATTGAGAGATGGGAAATTGGAAGATTTTTGATGGAATATTGGATAGGATGGTGTACGTCGTCGTTTCAAGTGCTGGCTTAGCAAATCTAGGAGGATTTATGGCCTTCTTTTAATATTTATTTATTTATTATTTTTAGACTCGTAACACCATTTGTTCTAGGTTAGTAATTAAGAGCAAGTTCAAATCCTACTAAACTAGCTAATAAGATTTTAGTCTAATTGTTAAATGTGACGCCCCCAAAACAGGTATACATCACTTATCTTGGTTCGTCAAATACAAGGAAATGAATTTAAATACAACTTAATTATACAACCGTCGTGTACAATACAATAAAACATAACATGTGAGTTTGAATACAAATATTGTCTACTAGAGAGTATACAAACTCAAAAGGAGTCCTCATTACAATTATTATCACACTATTTCACAGAATAGTGAGGACTACTAATGCACCATCTAGGACCATTACTCTGTTCCCCGACTAGTTCCTGCTACGTTCTCATTTCCTGAAGAGAACAATGAAAGCAAAAGGGTGAGCTCAACTAGCCCAGTAAGAAATATTATGACTAAGATAATGCAGAATAATTATCGTTAGCCTTCAACAATGTTAAACTGATAAAATATAATAAATATCAAATTTAACTGCAGCGGAATAAGCAATCTATTAGAAGAATCAGTAGAGAATAAAATCTACTATCTTACATGATTTAAAAGGATTTTTCATCACTTTTATCATTTGAGACTCGACAATAAATAATCCACATCATCGAATCACTCTCGCACTACTGACGAAGGATATTCTTTAGTATCACGACCACAAATTATCCATGCATTACTAGCGAGGACATTGTGTATTCATTAATGGTCATGATCATGCCACAACTCGTCCATCAATGCACTACAGACCAATGAGGACTTTTACCACATCATTTGTAACATTACGATCATGATTACAAGAATAATCCTCGGTCATAATCATACCAAGTCCATCTATGCACTACTGAGGCCGCAGATGACTTTCAACAAAATATAAACATGAGGATGATAACAATGATATAAGAATTCAATAAAACAAGTTCAAGAATTAATTTATCTAGGGCCCGATAACGTCCAAATTGTCGACATGATCTTTGCTTTATGAGAGTAAAATTCAAGAATGCTCGGAAGAATATTTTCATGAAAAGAATCTTTGGATGAAGCGCAAATATCGAGATATTCCACTAATTTCATAGAGTATAGAAGTCAAAATTTAACGGTGAGTATAATAAAGAATGGAATAACAAAAGAAATCACCGTAAATGCGATACTTAGCATGAGGCGGAGTTATTCGATAGAATAATAAATAACGGAACCGAGTCGGATCGAAATTTGCACGAGACGGGATGTTCAACGAGAATAATAAAATGGAACCCGGTCCCAGTAAAGCGGCAGACGGGATATTCCAACAAAATAATAATAAAAAGACGGAATCGGTCCGGCGTAAGCGTCTGAACATGATATTCCAACGAGAATAATAACAAAGACGGAACCGGATCAACGTAAAATGCATGAGACGGGATATTCAATGCGAATAATAATAAAGATAGAATATTAGAAGAATGTCACCAAGTATAGGGTAGTCGCATTATCTTTGGTTATTCCAAAGAATAATAAAGAATGGAATAACAAAAGTTCTCTTCATGCATACAAAAGAAATAATATCCCTTACGGGTACAACAAATAATATTCCCTACCTTAAGAAAGCTGGATATTGAAAAAGTGAAGTAACAAAATACTTTTTTCTTTCTATATAGTTTCTCTCTCTGAGTTTCGATGAATTCATAAGAAATAATGAAGAAATGAGCTTATTTATAGGAAAATGGACCTAATAATAACTAATTCATGAATGCGGTCCGAATGATTTACTTTTAAGCAGACGATCCATATTGGTTTACTATTAAAACTTAAAGCAACGGTCCATACTTGATTTACTATTAAAACTTTAAACCAACGATCCATATTGATTTACTTATTATAACTTCAACCAATCTGTGCGAAAAATTAGCACATCTCCTCATAGAATAATATTGTACCCAAAAATGATTTGAATGAAAAAAATATATCTTACGGGTGAATAGTATTAGTGAATAGTAACTTCGTGAATAGTACTCCGATCTGAAAAGTGTCCCCGAATACTTGGATTGAACAATATATCCTCCGGACATCAATTATACTAACACAAATAAGTCTAACACAATGGAACTATAAAATTCATCTTTAATCAACACGAACTTATTCATCACTAATATTATAATTCACAATATTTAACAACCGAGTCGTTCCGAGGAAGAGGGGCTTTCAGATAAGGATTTCTCCTTATTGGCGCAATTAGGTGACCAAACCTCTCATTGATAGAACTTCTAGACATTGTCGATATTGTAAATAATAATATGAATAACTTTCTTAGTCTCAATTATTGATTTAATAATATATCATATTATGCACGAGATGATCTTGTATATAACAATAATTTAATCAATAATATGAGAGATATGATCAACAATTCTTGTAGCAATAATTGAGTATAAGCGGTGACTTTTCACGTAAGCATCAATAATCAATCTGGTGTCTTCTTTAAAGTAACTCAGCGTATTCTTTGTACTTTTAACATAGGGTGTTTCAACGGTTAATGGTAAAACTTCCGTAGTTATTTTCATAAAAGTATTTTTGTCGTTTTCTCAATCCGAAAATAATAATTACATTCTTGAGGTCCACCAATGATTGTCTTGAGTAAATGGGATATTCCCCGACAAAAAGAATATTTTATAACAACTTGCTTACTTTGCAAAATTTATAAATACTACCCACAACTATAACATTATATTAAATCCACACCATAATATTAAAAAAAATATTTTGAGAAAATTAAATCTTTATTCATAAAATTTAGAGTCTCACATTAAGAGTTAATTCTGAAATATTGTTATTTTTAAGTCTTAGGTTACATTTTTATTTAAGTGAATTTATTTTTTACTTTATGTGAAGTGTATTTCTTCTTTTATGTGAGGCTCGCTTAATTTGTGAATTTATTTCTTCTGAAATTTGATTGATTCTTAATATTATAATAAGTAATTATGTACTTGATTATAAATTATATTGTATTTGTTTGATTTGTGAGTTTATTAATTCTTGATATTGTAATAGTGATGGTATACTTAATTTATAATTATGTTGTACTTTCTAAAAAATGGGGCTTCAAAAAATCCTACTAAACTAAAATCAAATTCGGCAAGCACTAAATCAGTCGATGCTACCGAAATTCCCTCTATTTACCTCTTGGCTCCCTTCCCAAGTTTTCCCTTGGGCTATATTATGAAATTAGCAACAGTTTTGTGACTCCGGCATTATGAATGGTGAAATTTATTTTAAATTTTAGACGGCTCAAATAATTTATTAGAATGAGCGAGAAATTCAAAATCATTTGTATTTTGTTATATAATTGTATCTCTAACATTGAATTATATGTAATAGTATAAATTCTCAAAACAAAAAAGTTGGTTAGATTTCAATTAATTTATTAAGCTTTTTTCTTTCTTTTCATTTTTTTTATGTTTTTTGGGGTGATCAAACTTCTTAAAACATTTGACTAATTTTGTAGGTATACATCACCTACAATAGTCGTGCAAAAGGCAAATTCAAATATAAATTTGTGTGAATGATCGATTTATTTATTAAAATGGTTGTAGATATTAATTTTACTCATTTATCTAAATCAATTCCAGTATTAGTCATGAACTAATATTAAGGTTATAATCAAATGCTCGACTAGTTTCAAACTTAAGTCTAGTTCATTTACGGTAAAACTATGTTTTTCACCACTATACTTGGCAAGTTTTACTTATTAAACCATTGAAATTTTAATTTTTTGAATTACCTCATTAAACTAATTAAAATATTAAAATTGGGTCATTCCGTTAAAAAAAGTTGACAGACGTTAAAATATTGCTGACGTGGCAAAAAAATAAAAAAATATTGTTTATGTGGCAAAAAAAAAATCAAAAATAGATTTTAAAAATAAAAAAAAATTAACATTTTAAAATAAAAAAAAACATAATAAAATAAAACAAAAAATACAAAAAAGATTTTTTAAAAATAGAATTTTTAAAAAACATATTTTTTAAAAAGCATATTTAAAAAAAACAAAATTCTATAAAAATATAATTTTTTTTAAAACAGATTTTATAAAAACAGATTTTTTAAAAATAATTTTTTTTAAAAAATAGTTTTTAAGAAAAACAGAA
Source organism: Panax ginseng (assembly GCA_020205605.1). Taxonomy (NCBI): domain Eukaryota; kingdom Viridiplantae; phylum Streptophyta; class Magnoliopsida; order Apiales; family Araliaceae; genus Panax; species Panax ginseng. The sequence goes on along the minus strand of CM035138.1, from coordinate 116,104,676 downwards.
TTCTATAAAAAAATATTTTTTTTAAAAGCAGTTTTTTAAAAAAACAGAACTTTTTAAAAAAATAGGATTTTAAAAAAAAATTTAAATTTTTTTTAAAATAAACTTTTTTCAAAATAGATTTTAAATTTTTTTTAAAATCTGTTTTTTAAAAATTCTATTTTAAAAAAAATCTATTTTTTTAAAAATGTTTTTAAAAAGTTCGCTTTTTAAAAATTCTATTTTTAAAAATCCGCTTTTTAAAAAAAGCTGTTTTTTAAAAATTTGTTTTTTTTAAAATTGTGTTTTAAAAAATTTCTTTTTTTAAAAAAATCTGTTTTTAAAAATTTATATTTTTTAGAATTCTGTTTTCTTTAAAACTCTGTTTTTTAAAAAAATCTGTGTTTTAAAAAAATCTGTTTTTTAAAATTCTGTTTTAAAAAAATTTCTATTTTTTAAAAATCTGTTTTATAAAAAAATCTGTTTTTAAAAAATTATATTTTTTATAGAATTCTGTTTTTTTAAAATCTGTTTTTTTAAAAAATCTTTTTTATTTTTTTTTATTTTATTATGTTTTTGTTATTTTTAAAACTTTAAAATGTTAATTTTTTTATTTTTAAAATCTGTTTTTGATTTTTTTTGCCACATAAGCAATATTTTTTATTTTTTTCGCCACATCAGCAATATTTTAACGTCTGTCAACTTTTTTTTTAACGAAATGACCCAATTTTAATATTTTAATTAGTTTAATGGGGTAATTCAAAAAATTAAAAGTTCAATGGTGTAATAAGTAAAACTTGCCAAGTATAGTGGTGAAAAACATAGACTATTTGAAAAAAAATTATTTTATTGATTGGGCCGAATTAGAATGTACCAACTCATTCAGTTTTTGAAGGTTTTTTTGCAATATGACCTAATATGTGCCTCCGTTTAATTGGTCTGGAACTCGAGATTCGTAGAGTTAGGGGGCTTGTTTAAGCGAGGGGAAGGTATTTGGCACCTCCGACTTCCGTAAAAACACGGTTACCGCATCTTGTTAATTTTTCTAAGCATGAAATGTGTGTGTGTGTGTGTGTGTGTGTGTGATTTTGACATTTATTTGATTTGTGTTTAGTGTTTTGATTTTAAGAGTTGATCTAAGCTCTGTTTAACTATTGAGCGATGTTATTTTGAAAGTAGTGTTGTACCTCTTTGAACCTATGTATGAAGGATTTGATTTAGCGAAAAGTTCATTTAGACAAAGTATATATATTGAAATGATGTTTTGGAAAACAAGGTTTTCAAATCCCTCGCCCAAATAGGAATTAAGGTCCTTTGATACTTCCAGTTATTAAACTTAGATTTGTCTAACCTCGAAGCGCTTTATTATTTTATAAAAGCTCTTTTCTGTTTTGTTTGAAAATCATTTTGGTGATAATACATGAAAGAAAGCATAAAAAAGGATCGGGCCATCTCCGGGCATGAAAACCATCTCTATAGACCCGAGTATCCACAATTATAATTTTCATTTGTTGGAAATGGGTTTGACAAAATAAATATTAAAGCATTTTGAGGCTTAATTTAATATGGGACCCACACTTCGAAAATATCGGGTCCATGCACCTATGCGTTCTCCTCTGCGAGGAGTATAACGTGGTATATTTATATATTCAAATCCATTAAGAATTGAATGAGAAAATTGAGTCTAAAGTCACCTACTTGAAATGTTGTAAATTCTAAAAGTCCCATATAGGACATTAGAGTGAAAAATGAAGAACATATATATGGGATGTTTGCTCAATGGGAAGCGCCCCAAGGGGTACCCCACTTTTGTGGAAAGGAGAGGACCTAACCAAGACTTGGTTCAAACTCACATCTGTACCGCACATGCCGCCATGATCGTCCGGTCCCGGTCGAGCTTCGAGGCGGGAGGGTTGTGATATATATTTTTTGGACAAAATCTGTTTAATGTTTTATCAGATTTTGTTAAATGATTATCATGATACTACGTAGTTTTGCCAACGATTTTAAGCGCCAACAGTAATAAACCGCGAAATTATTCCTATAAATAATCCATGTGGGCGCCTAAAAGGATATATTAATTTTTCCCGTTCTGCACATAATATTTTCCCGTTCCGTTCTGCAATCTTTTACCCGTTTCTTAGTAAGTATATCCATGCACCATTTTTCATGCATCATTACTGTAATTACTGTAAGTTCAGTACATAACATATAATTTGGTTCGAAGTGTTCTTAATTTTGAAGTGCTTCTAATTAAGAACTGAAAATCCATTTTATCTTGGGAAGCAATTATTCATTTAATCCTTTAGCACCAGTGAGGGAATAAACTTGCTTTAAGGAGACTTTGTGAATTCAAAGGACTCGGATTTATCTATTTCATAATTTTCAGAATCTGACTTTATTTTGTTTTCTAATTCTGACTTTATATATTTATGTTAAATATTACTATTATTACAGAAATACATCATTATCACGGGGTCTTAAATTCAATCTTTTGGGATAAGGCCTTCTATTTCTTTTAAGGCCCAATATTACATATATAATGATTTACGCGGCTTGGAATTACATTATAAACCAAAAGGTCCATCGTGGGAATCTACCCGTCATGAGGTGATTCATTGATTGAAATCCCTATCATGGATATTTAGGACCTCCTGACCACTAGATATAGATCTAGGGCTATACGGAGTAACATAAATCGATTTAAAACATTAAAATGACTAGATCTATCCTAGATCTAAGCCGACTTAGCATGGGGATTCGAGCTTCGAAGCTCATGAACCGATTAAGGGCTAGATCTGTAATGCACCCAAATCTTGTCTATCTTCAAACCTGAATTTGGTGCATCACGAGTACTTACCATTCATTACATACATTTATATATCTTAAAGACATATTTAAAACTTCCAAATACAACAATGTATTTCTTCCAAATCCCAGATTCTATTACCTTAAAATCTTCATTCATTACAAATAATGATAATTACATTATTCTTTGCTTCTTTACACGTGTGACTTTCATCCGCCACAACAGATACGTAACAGTTTATTAAACTACTCTATAGTTTAATTAAACTATTCTACATTATAAGTCTTGGCTTGATCTTCACGCTCATTCATATAATGAATGACATTTCATCAGGATACCGATCAACTTGATCTTCACAGGATCCTTTAGTTCATTCTATCATTGTCCGCTGAAAATATTTTTATTTTAAGCAAGTGTGAGCACTCAATTACTCAGCAAGTTCTAGCAGCTGAATAACAACAATCTCCAAAATCACATATTCTTTTAATTCTTCAATAACCTAACAAAGGTTATGAAGCAGCTCGAATAATAGGAATAAATTCTGTAAGACCCCAACTTTTTGTGAATAAAGATTTAATTTTTCTCTAAATGTTATTTTGAATAATAAGGTGTTGATTTGATATAATGTTATAGTTATGAGTGATATGTGCAAAATTTGCCAAGTAAGCAAGTTGTCATAAAATATTTGTTTGGTCGGAGAATATTCGAACGAAGACACAATTATTGGTGGACCCCACAACGGAATGACTGTCGGATATAGAAAGCGACAGAAATAACTTTTTTATAAAAATAACAACAAGACTTTTACCGTTAAACTGTTGAAATACCCGGTGATAAAATACAGTAATACGCGTGGTTGCACAGTAGCACATGGTATCGTATAGTATCTTCGATTATTGATACTTACGTAATAAGTCACTTAGTTCATTTAATAATTGTCACAATAGTTGCTGCATAGTATCTCATATTATTGGATTCAATTATTGTCACAATATCATCTGCACAATAATTTATATTTTTAAATTAATAATTGAGACAACACAATTATTCATATTATTATTTACATTATTAACAATGTCTAGAAAATTCTATCGAGGAAAGGGATTAGGTTATTTAATTGTGCGCCAATAAGGAGAAATCCTTATCGAAAAGCCCCCTCTTTCCTGGGAATGATCTGGTTATCAATATTGTGAGTTATAATATTAATGATGAATAATTGTTGAAAGATTAAAAATGTTTTTATTGAAGATAAGTGATTTGTTGAGACGCCCCCAGAATAGGTCCATACAACCCATTTTGAGTCGCCAGATATACGGTACAGAATTCAAATACAAACTTTAATTATACAACTATTAATTATCGTGTGAAATACGACAAAACATAAGCTGTGAGTTTTAGTATAAATATTGTAACGTATATAATACGACAATATTCATACTTAAATTATTACAATGCCATATAAAATACAACAGCAAATATTTCAAGTCCCCAAAGGAACACGAGAAGATTTCTGTCCTCCTCATTCTAATGGGGTGTATTTTTGACGCTTTTAAAGTCGGGTTCTCATCACCCTATTGTTGTTCACCAAAATCAATTATTAAGTGATGTATAAAATACGACACACATATCTTAAGTCCTCAATGCAATTATATATTGTCATACTATTTTATAATATATTGAAAAACTTCTACAGTCTCGGACCATCACACTATTCCCCTGTTATCCCGCTCGACGCAACTACACTCTTATTACCTGAAAAAGAATTGTGAAGGAAAAGGGTGAGCTCAACTAGCCAGTAAAGAATATTATGACTAAGATAATGTAGAATAAATTATCATTAGTCCTCATCAGGGAAAAATCTGATAGAATACAACAGACAACAAGTTTTAGATCGATAACTGCAGCGGAACCAACAATCCATTAGAAGAGTCAAGTAGAACATAATGTCTACTATCTCCTCCAAATTAAAAGTCCATCATTAATAATTTATCCCTGTAATACCCATCAATAGTTCTTTATTGTACTCAAGACAAAGAGAAATTTTATCACCTGTCTTCATCTGAACCACCAAAGATTATAGTTAAATTCACAATTTATATTTATAATCATGTAAATCAACAGTCCATCTATGTACTACAGGTTAAAGACATACAACTGTAAAACCAATAATCAACAGTCCATCTTTGCACTACAGGCCAAAGATGTTCAACTGTAAAATCAATAATCAATAATCCATCTTTGCACTACGGCTAAAGACATACAACTGTAAAACCAATAATCAACAGTCCATCTTTGCACTACGGGCCAGATATGTTCAACTGTAAAACCAATAATCAACAGTCCATCTTTGCACTACGGCCAAAGACATACAACTGTAAAACCCATAATCAACTGTCCATCTTTGCTCTATGGGCCAAAGAGGACTTTTACTACATCATTTGTCTGTAACATTACATGTCATGATTATACCAATAAATAATTTTTGGTCATAATCATACTAATCAACAATCCATCTATGCATTATGGGCCAAAGATGACTTTTACCACATCATTTGTCTGTAACATTAAATGTCATTATTATACCAATACACAATTTCTGGTCATAATCATACCAATCAACAGTCCATCTATACACTACGAGCCGAAGATGACTTTTACTACATCATTTATATGTAACATTATAGGTCATAATTATACCAATACACAATTCCTGGTCATAATCATACCAATCAGCAGTCCATCTATGCACTACGGGCCAACAATAACTTTTACACATCATTTATCTGTAACATTACATGTCATGATTATACCAATACATAATTCTTGGTCATAATCATACCAATCAACAGTCCATCTATGCACTACGGGCCAAAGATGACTTTTACCATAATATAAACATGAGAATGATGACAATGATATAAAGATTCAATCAAGTGAGATCAATGATAAATATTAGAATTTTATAATTCAATTTATCCAGAGTTCAAGAATATCTAAATTGTCAACATGATAACTAAATGTGGAGTAAAATTCAAGAATGATATTTATGTATCAAAAATAATTTGGACAGAAAAGAAATCACTTTTGTCGTGAATAGTATCCCGTGAATAGTACCTGAATGAATAGTACCCCGACATGCAAAATACCCCGAATAAATAGTACCCCGAGTGAATCGTACTTGAGTGAATAGTAACAAATGAATAGTGCCCTGTCATGCAAAGTACCCCAAATAAATAGTACCCGAGTGAATAGTAACAAATGAATAGTACCTCTTCATGCAAAGTACCCTGAATAAATAGTACTCCGAGTGAATAGTAATCGAGTGAATAATACCTCGAATGAAAATATTAAAATTTAATAAGAAAGTTCAGACCAATATTCCAATGAAACGATACTAGATGAAGCGTAAAAATCAAGGATATTCTACTAATTTTAGGGATTATAGAAGCAATACTTACCATAGTAAGTTTAATTTTAAGAATATGAAAAGAAATAATATACGAAACTGCAAATGGATTTTCACCAGTCGTGCGGTAATCCGCGTAGACAAATCTGTTCCACAATTAAAGAATGAGTACGAAAAATAATATCCCTCACGAATACGAAAAATAATACCCCTTACGAATACAACAAATAATATCCCTTACCTTAGGAGATTGGATACTGCAATAATGTAGTAGCATAATACTCTTCTTCTTTCTCTCTTATTCTCTCTATAGTTTCTCTCTCTAGAGTTTTAGTGAATTGGTGAAGAACTAATGAACTTAGCTTTCTATTTATAGAAAAACATAGTTTTGATATTTGCACGTTAGGGGCTCGATTTATTATAGTTTAGTACCTCATTAATTTCACCTTAGTCCAGGTGACATCATCATCACATCATGATGATGTCATGCTTACATCATGATGATGTCATACTTAAATCATCTTTATGTTTCTTTAAGGATGATGTCATGCTTACATCATGCTTGCATCATCTCTTCTTTGATTGGTTGATTCAAGTTCACATGGATTGGTTAACTTATTACACTTTGGTACCCCTAAAGTTTTCCAAGTTTGCATTATTCCCCTTTAAATTTTTTAATTCATTTATCTTCAATAAACACATTTTTAATATTTCAACAATAATTCATCATTAATATTATAGCTCACAATATTGACAACCAGATCATTCCCAAGAAAGAGAGGGCTTTCCGATAAGAATTTTTCCTTGTTGGCGTGCCATTAAATAACCTAACTCCTTTCCTCGATAGAACATTCTAGACATTGTCAATAATAAAAATAATAATATGAATAACTGTGTCATCTCAATTATTGATTTAATAATATAAAATATTATGCAGATAATACTGTGACAATAATTGAATCAATAATATAAGATACTATGCAACAACTATTGTTGCAATAATTAAATAAAACTGAGTGACTTCTTACGTAAGCATAAAAATCAGAGATATTGTGCAATATCGTGTGCTACTGTGTAATGTAACACCCCCAAAATAGGTCCAATCCACCCAACCCATTATGAGTCGTCAAATACATGGTACAGAAAACAACTATAAACTTCATTATAACAATTGTCGTGCAAAATACGACAACACATATGTTGTGAGTTTTAATACAAATAGATACCAACTGTGACTCTCATCCCTTTACCTGGATAGCATATCACATTGATACCTTACATAAAGGTACAATCAATAACTGTTTTAGAAATTAAAATATTTGGAAAATGCTTAAGGAAACCTTCGTACATGAGAGGCCATGCATCTAAGTTATAATAAATATCATATGACTCAAGAATTATCCTTGGTTGGCCCAATAGACCCCAAAGAAAAATGAAAAGATTACTATCATGTTCTTTCTAGTGGTGAGTCTTCTATTGACATATAATTATCTCCATTGTCTCTAATTGAGAATTATATTTCAACCAAACTCTAAGATTATATAGGTAGTGCTCGTAGATATACTCAGCAAGTGGATGTGCACAACCCTGTATTATGATGACACGGAGTCGTATGTCATTAGACATCTTGTATGATAGTGGAAAAATACCCTTCCAAAGTTGGGTTCACCTCACCCTATTCGATTCACCAAAATTAACGGTTAAATGACGTATAAAATACGACACACTTATCTAAATATTCATCTTTGCACTACGGGCCAAAGATGTAAGACCCCAACTTATTATAAATAAAATCGAATTTCCTCTAATTATTATTGTGAATAATAAGGTATTAATTTGATATAATTCTCTGGTTATGGGTGAAATGTGTAAATTTTACAAAATAAGCAAGTGGTTATAAAATAATCATTGTTGTCGGGGAATATTAGTTTGGTCATGGAATATTCTTGTTGTCGGGGAATATTAAATGCACCAGTAGTAGTCATTTGTGGGCTCCATAACGAGAATAAGCTGTCGGATGAAGAAAACGACAAGTTTGAGTTTTTATAAATAAATAACAGCGTAGTTATTCACAGATTAACAACGTTGGAATACGGTGGTTAAAATACGATGTCTGGCGTGGATGTACGGTATTTTTGAATTATTGATTCTTACGTGAAGGCACTACTCAATAATTGTTACGATAATTCTTGTTCAATATTTTATTTTATTGATTCAATAATTCTTTGCGTTGATATTTTATATTATTGTTGTTTTAATAATTATCAACTTTTGCACGTGTTTCCCATTATCGGATCAATAATTCATATTATTTGAATAATATTATTAGATAGCATTATTGGCAATGTCTAGAAAGTTACATCAAGTAGAGGTTTGGTCACCTAATTGCTTGCGCATGATGAGAGAAATTCTTATTGGAAAGCCCCTCTTTCTGAGGAGCGACTGGTTGTCATAATTGTGATTCTGTAATATTATTTGTGAATAATTAATTATTGATTTATATGATAAGGAAATATTTATTTTATGTGGATATAAATGATGGATATATTATTTTTATATAGATAAAAATGAAGGAATTAATGCTGAGGTGTTTTATCAGTATTTTGTCGGTGTGGAGGTATTAAAAATCATCCGTTTGTGGATTTTGGATATTTTATATTTGGAATTTGGAAAAACTCAAAGCTACAAAGTTGTAGAGAATTCGATTTCAGGCAGAATGGACATAAAATTTGTATTTTTCTGATAAACGAGCTATTTTCTATGAATTACTGAAGTTTCGATAAATAAAATAATTTTTATTAAATTATGGGTGGGACCCACTTTTGTTTAACACATGTGGGCTGCCAAATTTTGTTCAAAGATGGCTGGTGGCTGAGGTTGGTCAAGAAGCATGCGTAGAAAATAAGAAATGAAATATTAATATTCTATTATTTTAGTCTCCTATGGCGTTCTAGCATTTTCCTATAAATAGACGCTTAGGTTAGAATTGAAAATCACACCAGAAACAAGTTTTCTTTCTCTCTATATTGTCGAGCATATTTTAGTGAGTATATACTTTGAGAGTTGTTGTTCGGTACAAGTTTCCTTCGGCTTTCTATTCGATATTCCGATCAGAAGTACCGTTATTTTGAGGTAAGCGATGTTATTTTCTTCAAAAATGATATTATTTCTTTCAATATCATTATGCCGAAATATTGGTTTGAACTTTTTATCAAATTTGGAATTTTTTGTGTCGGGATTACTATTCACGTATATGACACTATTCACGTATACGACACTATTCACGAATACGACACTATTCACCGAAAAAATAAAATTTTTTCTTTTTATCCAAGATGTCTATTATGGTTACTATCTTTGATTGTATCCATATTTTGATCTTTATTTTTGAATTCTGCTTCACAATTGGTTATTATGAAGTATTATTGTTCTTTGATAAAAAATTGTTATACTGAATCCTACTATTTGTCCTTACATCTCACTTTATTCATTTTCTTTAAAATATTTTTCATCATCCTCGGTCTTAAATGATGATATTCTTGAATATCTTTGGCACATAGTGCAAAGATGAATGATTAATCGATGAATATCTTTGGCCGTAGTGCAAAGATGAGCAGTGTTGAGATGAACATGACCATTGGTGATCTGAATGAATATCTTTGGCACATGTAGTGCAAAGATGAATATTTGATTAAAGATGTATATTGATTATTATTCTGAGGGGATAAGATATTGATGATAGACTTTTAAATCTTATAGTAGAACTCATTCTCTACTTGACTCTTCTAATGGATTGTTGTTTAAATTGCGGTTGTTGATCTAAAATTTGTTGTCTATTATATTTTATCAGTTTTTCCTGTTGAAGACTAATGATAATTTGTTGTATATTATCTTAGTCATAATATTATTCTTGGGCTAGTTGAGCTCACCCTTTTCCTTTTTGTTCCATTTTTCTTCTCGGGAGGTGAGAACATACTTGAGGATCTAGTCGGGGTATGGAGTGATGGTTCTAGAAAGATGTTTTAGCGATCCTCACTATTTACGTAAAATAGTATTTGAATAATTGTAATGAGGACTTATTTGAGTGTGGATATTGTCTAGAAGACAATATTTGTATTTAAACTCACGATATGTGTTGTCGTATTTTACGACAATTGTATTATTGAAGTTGTAGTTTGCTTTACGTACCATGTATTTGGCGACTCGGAATGGGTGTTGTATACCTATTTTGGGGCGTCACAAAAGATATTCATTTGTATCACCAGTTGGTCATGTTCATCTCAACACATGCTCATCTTTTGCACTACGGGCTAAAGATATTCAGTTACATCACCCTTTAGGACTGAGGATGATAAAAAAATATTTTAAAGAAACGAATCCAGTACTGAGATAAAAGAACAAAAATTAGGGATTCGTACTTTAAATAATCCAAGTTCAAAAATACTCCGTAATAAACCATAGTGGAGTAAAATTCAAGAATGAAGATCAAAATATAGATACAATCAAAGATAGTAACCATAATAGACATTATGGACAAAGAAGAGAAAATTTATTTTTCTGTGAATAGTGCCGTATACGTGAATAGTAACCCCAATACAAAAAGGTATAAATTCCACAAGAAAAATCATACTTCATGAATAGTACTAAGTGAATAATCTTAGTATTAAGTGAATAGTCTTAGTATTCGTGAATAATTAATAGTATCGTGAATAGTGCCATATACGTGAATAGTAACCTCGATATGAAAAGGTAAAAATTTCATAATAAAATTCATACCAATATTTCGGCATAATGATATTGAAGAAATAACATCATTTATGAAGAAAATAACATCCCTTACCTCAAAAGAATAGTACTTCTGACTGGAATATCGGATATAGTGTTGAAGTAAACTTGCACTGAATAGCAACTCTCAAAGTATCTAAATACTCACAAAAAAGCTCGATATTATAGAGAGAGAAAACTTCTGATTTTGGTGTGATTTTCAATTATAACTAAGCACCCTATTTATAGAAAAATGCTAGAACGCCATAGTTGACAAAATGAAGGGATGACATGCCATTTTGGAAAAATAATTCCCACGTTGCAGCACACCACACTTGAATTCAGCATTTTTACCCTCAAAATAAAAAAGTGGGGCACACCCATGTTTTTAATAAAAAAAATATTTATCTCCGAAACTTCAATAATTCATAATAAATAGCTCTTTTATTAGAAAAATTCGAATCTCATGCCTATTTCATAGGAAATTTAATTCTCTACAACTTTGTAGAAGAAAGTTTTTCCAAATTTCAATCAGAAAATGTCCGAAATCCATATACGGATGATTTTTAATACCTCAATTCTGACAAAATACTGATAAAACACCCCCATTCTGATAAAATACTGATAAAATACCTCAACATTAATTCCTTCATTTATATCCACATAAAATAAATATTTCCTTATCATATAGATTAATAATTAATTATTCACAAATAATATTACAGAATCACAATTATGACAACCATGTCGTTCCCAGAAAAGAGGATGCTTTTCGATAAGGATTTCTCCTTATTGGCGCAATTAGGTGACCAAACCCCTTTCCTAGACAGAACTTCCTTAGACATTGCCAATAATGCTATCTAATAATATTATTCAAATAATATGAATTATTGATCGATAATGGGAAATCTTTATGCGATATAAATTATTAAAACAACAATAATATAAAATATCAGCGTAGCAATTATTAAATTAATAAAATAAAATATTGAGCGATAATTCTTTGTAACAATTATTGAGTAGTGCCTTCTTACGTAAAATTAATAATTCAAAAATAATATGCGATACCATACGTACTTCTTATGCGACCATAGCGTATTATTGTATTTTAACCACATGGTATTCCAATAGTATTAACGGTAACAACTACGTCGTTATTTATAAAAACTCAAACTTGTCGTTTTCTTCATTCGAACATTTTTTGTTATGGGGCCCACAAATGGCTGCGTTGTCGTACGAATATTCCTCGGCAAAGAAGAATATTCCACGACGACTGAAACGAATATTCCCAAGACAAAATGAATATTTTATAACCACTTGCTTATTTTGCAAAATTTGCATATTTCACCCATAACCAAAGCATTATATCAAATTAACAGCTTATTATTCAAAATAATAATTAGAGGAAATTCAATTTTATCTATAAAAAGTTGGGGTCTTACAACCTCCCCTCCTTATAAAATTTCATCCTTGAAATTGACTGACGTACGTACCTGTTGTTTTGAAAAAGGTGAGGGTACCTCGCTTTCATTTCAGATTCCATCTTCCATGTCATCATGATTTCTCCATTGCTCATTCTAGAATATAGCTTCAAAATAAAGGTTAATTGACATATCACGATTTGTCAACTTATCAAGTAAGAAATTTCAGCTTAGGTAAATCACACACTAGCGAAGTATATTACCCGTTTCTCCCCTCCTAGCTCTAGACTCAGATCTCCGCCAACAACCATATCCCTAAGCTCTGATACCAAATGTAATGCCCCCAAAATAGGTCCAATCCACCCAACCCATTTTGAGTCGCCAAATACATGGTACAGAAAATAACTACAAACTTCATTATTACAATTGTCGTACAAAATACGACAACACATATGCTGTGAGTTTTAATACAAATAGATACCAACTGTGACTCTCATCCCTTTACCTGGATAACATATCACATTGATAGCTTACATAAAGGTACAATCAATAACTGTTTGAGAAATTAAAATCTTTGAAAAATACTTAAGGAAATCTTCGTACAAGAGAGGCCATGCATCTAAGTTATAATAGATATCATATGACTCAAGAATTATCCTTGGTTAGCCCAATAGACCCCAAAAAAATACGAGAAGATTACTATCATGTTCTTTCCAATGGTGAGTCTTCTCTTGACATATAATTATCTCCATTGTCTCTAATTGAGAATTATATTTCAACCAAACTCCAAGATTATATAGGTAGTTGTTGATCGATTTCGCAATCAATGAATACGTGCAAGTATACACGGTCAACAAGTAATAAAGTGATAAGAAAAGTATCATTCCACGAGGAATTATTTAATAAAATTACAAGTACTAACTCTTAACCAAATCAATTTTATTTAAACAACGGCAAATTGTGATTTTTCTAATTAAGAAAACTAAATTAACTAATTAAACCTGAATTACTTTATAAATGAATTCAAATAAATAAAGATTAAGACTTGATATCCCCAATTATGAACTATAAATTAATTATCCAATTATCCTAATTATTATGCCCTCTTGAATTGTTAACGAGAATTCTCAAATGCCAAAAGTCCTTTTCAAGTGATCAATTGCCTTATATTTAATTGATTAATCTTTCTATATTCCTATGCAAAAAATTGAATTAAACTCCTTGATTCCAATTCCTTATTTGTTACATGCGGTGAGCAGATATTTCCATTCAATTCATAAACCTAATTATTCAACAATGCAAATAACTAAGTCACATGATATCATGCCCGATTCTAACCCTAGAATTCCTCTTTCAATTCCTTCAGAGTAACAAGGTAATTCTTGATCAAATAATTAAGCAATAAACACAAGACAAGATAAACAATTCACTTTGACACAAATAATTGGAATAAAATGAATAACTAATTCATAGCCATAAAAAGTTCAATTGAAATCTCAATAAAAGAGTTTGTTCATAATTAATGAATTAAAACCAAGAATCCACAACTGAATAGACATTAAAAGATAAAAGTATGATAAGAGAAGAGAATAGAATACATTGTCGACCGTCAAATCGATGCTTCCTCTTTTTACCTGCTCTTGATCTTCATGATCTCCAAGTTGCTTCAATCTACATGCCTAATTAAGAACTAGGGTTTATATTCTAATCTAATGGAGTGTTTAATCTAAGCTAAGCTATGTAATCCCTTTTATTTTATGCCTTACATCATGTATTTATAGGTTCAAGTCCAATTTTAGCTTAGAACAAACCCAATCAATTTGGAGTCAAAAATGTGTCAAAATTAAGCCCAAAAATGCGTCCAGGGCCATCACTAAGCCCTTCCCGATGCCCCAAATGGGCTTAACCTCAACCACTTTGCTCCAGCGCCCGTGCTGGGCATATAGCCTATTTTGGGAGCCCTGACGCTGGTCCCCATGTTACGACATTTTCTACTCCGACGTCCTTTGGGAAAATGGCCATAACTTCTTCGTCCGAACTCTGATTTTGATGATTCAAGATGATCCAGAAAGAGGAGAAGTAGATCTACAACTTTAATTCTTTAAGTGTTTCGAAATAAGGTCCGAAGAAATACTCAAATTGGCTTTGAAGTAACTGCTGTGTAAATGGCAAGCCGAACACGCAAATCTAGCCACCCCAAACGTCGATCCAATTAACTTTTGTCCCAATTCCTACAGAACAACGTAAAACATGCATGAATAGACACAAATACTTAAAATCAACCGAAAGATTAAGCTCAAACGCACTCAATTATGAGTATAAAACTCACTCATCAAATACCCCAAAACTTAAACCTTTGCTTGTCCTCAAGCAAAAACACAAAAGAACTAAAAATAAACAAACAAACTCAACTACATGAATGCTTATGCATGATCTACTTCCTAATATACATACGAACCCAATAATAAATCAGTATGATATATAGCAACATGCCTCAAAGATACCATTGGTACTCAAACAATATATCCAATCAAGTCAAAATCCATAACTCTAACCAATTAGTCAATCCAAACCTGTCATCACCCATGTTGTGTGTGTGTGTGATTGTTAACCATTCTAACCAACCACAGTTCAAGATAATCACATAACAAACTTCTTAGAAGGAAAATTTTAGTTCCAATTCAATTACTTTTGTGAACATGACAACTCCGGTTTAAACTAAGCAATTACCAAGTCTTAGGGTAAATACAAGATTTATCTATACTTTTATTCAACCACGAGGGCATTTTTGCTCTTTCTCGTGTTTTATTCATTTTTTATTATTTTTTTCTCATAGCTGTGCAATGTCTTATTCCCTTAGGCTTTTCAGTATTACCTTAACGAGCTTTCGACCAACGACTCCCAAGCCATTAAGACCTTAGGGTGCTAGGTATAAAGACAATCCCATCGGGCTTACTTACTCAAGTAACAAAGGCCACAAAACTAGACAAGCATGCAACGGTGTTTATTATCTTTTTTTTCTCTTTTTCTGGATTTTTTATTCTTTTCATCATTTCTTTTCCTTTTTTTCTTTTTTTTTCTTCATTTTTTTCTTTTTGTTTTTCTTTTTGTAATATATATATCCCATAGATTCCCCCAAACTCAAGCTTTTACGTCATTCCAACCTTTACCACCACTTCACTAATTTCCTTAAATTTTAACCAAGATTTTCCCTCAGAAACAAATTATGAAACCCTTGAACCAAGTAGATTAAAACAGTTAAACTTTAAGTGCTAACCGATTACATAAGTTTAAGACAGGCTCAGATTATCATCATGATCAAAATTAGAACTCATAATCAATTATCAACACTGTTCAAGTTAACATGCAAAACCAATCTTATCATAGGCCGAGCTAAAACCACACCAACCTATCACACAGATTCATGCAAAAAAAAAATGCAATTATACTACATGAACACATACTAATGCAACACATATATGAATATGCAAATAACTACCATGTACTATATGCAACCTAAAAAAAACATAATGCTAACACATAAAAAAAATGAACTACTATGCAGATAACTAACTATATGCAATACGACACTAAGATGCCCCCAAACTTAAACTAGACATTGTCCTCAATAGATGAAATATAAAAAAGTAAATCATAGGACTTCCCTGAAAATATAACAATCTTTCTCCTTGTCCACTAAGTTTGGAGAATAAATTTAAGCACATGGAACAAATTGGGCACTTTACACTTGAATTTAACTTGAATAACACAGAAAACAATGATAGAAGCAATTTTATTAAATCCTAAATAAATGCAAATTCAAAACTACTAATATAAAACCTAATAAAAACTAAAAATAAAAATTAAACTTGGGTTGCCTCCCAATAAGCGCTTGTTTTATAGTCTCAGCCTGACTTCTTCAATTCTTTATCCAATTCTGTTGATCGATTTCGCAATCAATGAATACGTGCAAGTATACACGGTCAACAAGTAATAAAGTGAAAGTAGAGTATTGTTCCCACGAGGAATTATTTAATAAAAATCACCAAGTACTAACTCTTAACCAAATCAATTTTATTTAAACAATTGCAAAGTGTGATTTTTCTAATTAATAAAACTAAATTAATCAATTAAAACTAGGTTACTTTATAAATGAATTCAAATAAATAAAGGCTAAGACTCCAATATCCCCAATTATGAACTATAAACCAATTATCCAATTATTTCAATTATTATGTCTACTGAATTGTTAACAGGAATTCTCAAATGCCAAAAGTCCTCTCTCAAGTGATCAATTGCCTTCTATTTAACCCAGATTAATTTTGCTATATCTCTATGCAAAACAATTGAATTAAACTTCGTTCAATCCCAATTCCTTATGTGTTACACATGCGGCGTGAATAGATATTCTCATTCTATTCACAAACCTAATTATTCAATCATGCAAATAACTAAGTCACATGTCACCATGCCCAGTTCTAACCCTAGAATTCCTTTCTCAATTCCTTCTAGAGTAACACGGTAATTACTGATCAGATAATTAATCAATAAGCACAAAGCAAGATGAATAATTCACTTCAACATAAATAATTAGAATAAATCAAATAATCAATTCATAATCATAAAAAGTTCAATTGAAATCTTAATGAAAGAGTTAGTTCATAATTAATGAATTAAAATCAAGAATCCACAATTGAATAGACATTAAAAGATAAAAGTATGATGAGAGAAGAGAAGAGAATAGAATCATTTGTCCGAAGAAATCGATGCTTCCATTTCTTTTCTTTGCTTTTTCTTCTTCTCTTGATCTTTAATGGTCTCCAAGTTGCTTCAATCTCTAAAACTAATAAGAACTAGGGTTATGTTCTAATCTAAAGGAGTGTATCTCTAGTCTAATCTATGTAATCCCCTCTTATTTTATGCCTTACATCATGTATTTATAGGTTACAAGTTTAATTTTGAGCTTAGGAACAAACCCAATCCAATTTGGAGTCAAAAAGGTGTCAAAATTCGCCCAAAACGCGTCCAGGCCGCACCAAGCCTCTTCCCCAGTGCTCCAACACTATTCACGACACTGAGAATCTGCCTTATAGCACCCCGGCGCTACAAATAGGCTTAAAATTAGCGCCCCGGCGCTGTTACAAGTTCTGGCATTTTCTGCTCCGACGTCCTTTGGGAAAATGGCCATAACCTCTTCATCCGAACTCCGATTTAGATGATTTAAGATGATCCGGAAAGAAGAAAAGTAGATCTACAACTTTCATTCGTTGAGGTTTTCGAAATAATGTTCGGAGCTATAGTCAAATTGGCTCTGAAGTGACTGCTGTGTAAATGGCAAGCCGAAAATGCGAATCTAGCCACCCCGAACGTCGATCCATGTAACTTTTGTCCCAAATCCTACAAAACAATATAAAACATGCTTGAATAGACACAAACAAACATCCTAAAAGACTTGAGAACAACAATAAATTAAGCCCGAATGTATCCAATTCATGTGTATAAAACTCACTCATCAAATTCCTCTATGAAAATTGAGAAACCCTCCTCCATCCATCAGAAGCAATGTCTCTTTTGGGAGGTTCCCATTCGCAAAAACCCTTGAATTGAAGTCACCTAACATGCTCTTTGTATATAGGTTCCCTATTAAGAACGTCCAACAACTAGGTGTTTTCTCCATTATGTCTATGATTAGATTGGGGAATTGAAGCTTAATAAACATAATGGAGTCTTCCTCTATCTTCTCCTTTTCATTCCACCATGACTCCACAACTGTACTAGCTCTTATGTCACAAAGAGCTTTGCCGACGACATGACTACCAATTGGGCATGGTTTTGCAAAATTGCCCGGATTCTTGAACTTTGGTGGAGAAGGTACATGGGACACTAATGAAATCAGTTCATCTTCGTTGGTACTCAAAGTTAGATCTTCGCCGATCTCCTTTTCTTGGTCTCCAAGTCTTTCCTCTCTTTCAACATCTATATCATTTGGCACATCCGGTTAGGACTGAGCAAAAAATGGGTATAACCGAAAAACCGAACCAAACCGAAATAATTTAACAGAAATTTTCTGACAATTCGGGTATTTTTAACATTTCGGTTATATCCGAATATTATTACGGTTTTGGTTAGTTTATGCTGAGTATTACTTTTGGGTTATTCGGTTAACTTGAATAACCGAACAAAAGCGTAATAAATGTGAAGTATTTACATAGCAGAACAAAGACTCTACTTTACTAAATTAATTACTAGTTACTACCCCATAGCCCACTCTCTGAACAAACAAAGCACACTTGAACTCTCTCAGTCTCAGATCTACTTTACTCTCTCAGTCCTCAGATCTTGAACTCTCTCAGATCCAGATGACCAGACGCCCAGACGCCCAGACCCAGTCACCCAGCTCTCGTTTTCTATCATCGGTCGACGCCGACGGCGCCAATCGGCCATCGCGTCAGTCCTTTATCTCGAATCTCGATCTCTCAATCTCTCAAGTCTCAAGAGTCAAGCAAGTCTCGATCTCTCAATCTCTCAACTTCATCCTTTCTTTCTTCTTCATAAGCTACTGCATCTTCTTTCTTTGGTGGTTGGGTCGGCGATTGGCTATGGGTTTCTTGGTCGGCAATTAAAATTGACGAAGATTGACTTGGGTTTCTTGGTTAAAATTTGAAATTGGCGAAAACGACACAGTTTCTTCCTTCCTTGTTGAAATATTGAGATAATTTCTTTATTTCCCACTCGTGATTTCATCCTTGGTTTAAACATAGCACATAAATATTGGGTATCTTCCTTATAAATGATCTCTGAGTCGGTTGTTGGTCCCTTTTAAAACTTAAGCACTAACTAATAGCCACTTAATATAATTATTTATATTTAATTAATTTACACTACATTTTTTTAACAATAGCAAATGTAAGTAATTTAAACTACCATGTTATTAGTTATTACAATACACATACTATAGATTTAAAACTAATTATGGAATACATTTATATTACTGTAAGTATCTGCGAGTTTATTACTTATTAGTAACCAAGTATGTTTAAATTGAGGTTATTAATCGAATAGCAAGAATAACTTATTCGATTATTCTATTAGTGGACATTTGATTATTCATTCGGATAGCTAAAATAGGACATTTTAAGTTATCGGTTATAACCAAATTACTTGTTCGGTTTGGTTAATAACCGAATGCTCACCCCTATATCCGGTTCTTGATTTGGTTTGGGCTCACCATCGGTCTCAAATTCATTTCATAGAGCGAAGGGTATTGAGGACAAATGTAAAGGGCATTGATTAGTTGTTACTGTTTGGTTAAATAAAATTTTGACTCAATATCTCTTGATTAATACTCCTCTCCTCACATGAAGCTATGTACTTGGACAAAGTTTCCTCCAAATTTGAATGTTCTTCCTGTTGTAGTGGAGGTGGACACGAGAAATCCGGTGGGTATGTTGGACTTGGAGCATAAAATTGATCTTGATGAGTATGGCTCCATGAAAAATCCGGGTGATACCCCCAATCCTGATAATAGTTGTTAGGATAGACATAATTATTGGGGTAATCACCACCGTACTATACCGGCTCGAAACTGATGGCGCATTGATGACTCATATAATTTCTAGCACAATAATCACAAGTAACCGCCACACTTTGACGACGTTGAGCTTTAAAAGTTTCAAACATCCTCGAAAGTGTCTCCATCTGTGCTGACAATGCAGAAAGTTTCTCGAGTCTGTCAATCTCCTCTCACCTTGGCTGAGTCATTCTTGCCATCCTTCGACTCCGTATGGCTGCACAAACCTCCAACGTCTTCGAAGTTGCCTCTATAGAAGATGTATTAAGTCCATCAATCCCTGTTTCCCTTGGTTGAGCCAAGAATGTGTATGGCCATTGATACTCAAACTCATCCATGGTACCTGAAAAGAGAGAAATATAGGAAGAGAATTAAAAATAAAAATTTTTAAATTAAGACCAATTTGATTGAAATTAATATTGGTAAATAATTATTAAACTAATTCCCCGGCAGCGGCGCCAAAAACTTGTTGATCGATTTACATAATCAATGAATACGTGCAAGTATACACGATTGACAAGTAATAAAGTGATAAGAAAAGTATCGTTCCCACGAGGAATTATTTAATAAAAATTACCAAGTACTAACTCTTAACCAAATCAATTTTATTTAAACAACGGCAAATTGTGATTTTTCTAATTAAGAAAACTAAATTAACTAATTAAACTGAATTACTTTATAAATGAATTCAAATAAATAAAGATTAAGACTTCAATATCCCCAATTATGAACTATAAATCAATTATCCAATTATCCCAATTATTATGCCTACTGAATTGTTAACAGGAATTCTCAAATGCCAAAAGTCTTTTTCCAAGTGATCAATTGCCTTCTATTTAATCCAGATTAATCTTGCTATATTCCTATGCAAAACAATCGAATTAAACTCCTTTAATTCCAATTCCTTATGTGTTACATGCGGTGAATAGATATTTCCATTCAATTCATAAACCTAATTATTCACTGTGCAAATAACTAAGTCACATGATATCATGCCCAGTTCTAACCTTAGAATTCCTCTTTCAATTCCTTCTAGAGTAACATGGTAATTACTGATCAAATAATTAAGCAATAAGCACAAGACAAGATAAACAATTCACTTTGACACAAATAATTGGAATATAATGAATAACTAATTCATAGCCATAAAAAGTTCAATTGAAATCTCAATAAAAGAGTTAGTTCATAATTAATGAATTAAAACCAAAAATCCACAACTGAATAGACATTAAAAGATAAAAGTATGATAAGAGAAGAGAATATAATCATTGTCGACAAATCGATGCTCCCCTCTTGCTTCTGCTCTTGATCTTCAATGATCTCCAAGTTGCTTCAATCTACAATGCCTAATTAAGAACTAGGGTTTATATTCTAATCTAATGGAGTGTTTAATCTAAGCTAAGCTATGTAATCCCCTTTTATTTTATGCCTTACATCATGTATTTATAGGTTACAAGTCCAATTTTTAGCTTAGGAACAAACCCAATCCAATTGGGAGTTAAAAAGGTGTCAAAATTCACCCAAAAACGCATCCAGGCCATGACCAAGCCCTTCCCCAGTGCCCCAGCCCTGGGCTTAACGCTCAACCACTACTCCCCAGTTCCCCGACGCTGGGCATAGGCCTATTTTGAGCGCCCCGACGCTGGTCCCATGTTCTGACATTTTCTACTCCAACGTCCTTTTGGAAAATGGCCATAACTTCTTCGTCCGAACTCCGATTTCGATGATTAAAGATGATCCGGAAAGAGGAGAAGTAGATCTACAACTTTCATTCTTTAAGGTTTTCGAAATAAGGTCCGCAGTAATACTCAAATCGGCTCTGAAGTGACTGCTATGTAAATGGCAAGCCAAAAATGCAAATCTAGCCACCCCAAACGTCGATCCAAGTAACTTTTGTCCCAATTCCTATAGAACAACGTAAAACATGCATGAATAGGCACAAATACTTAAAATCAACTAAAAGATTAAGCTCAAACGAACTCAATTATGAGTATAAAACTCACTCATCAGTAGTGCTCGTAGATATAATCAGCAAGTGGATGTGCACAACCCTATCTTATGATGACACGGAGTCGTATGTCATTAGATATCTTGTATGATAGTGGTAAAACACCCTTCCAAAGTTGGGTTCACCTCACCCTATTCGATTCACCGAAATCAACGGTTAAATGACGTATAAAATACGACACACTTATCTAAAATTCTCAATAAAATTAGTTTCATACTATTTTAGGGGAAACTTCAACAGCTATAGAGCACCGTTCTATTTCCCTGTTACCCCCGCTCGACCCATCTACACTCTTATTACCTGAAAAGAATTGTGAAGCAAAAGGTTGAGCATAAATAGCCCAGTAAAGAATGTCATGACTAAAGATAATTAAATTATCAATAGCCTTCGTCAGTAATAGAAATAAGGAATGACATATGGTAGATAATAAAACTTTTCAACCATAGTTGCAGCGGAACGAACAATCCATTAGACGAGTCAAATAGACCATAAAGTCTATTATCTTCTCCATGTTAAAAGTCCACCTACAATGTCTTATCCCTATAACATCAATCAATAGTTCCTGTCCACAATCATGTGAATAACTCATAATCATAATTGTGATTCTAAATTCCTCTTCGCACCTAGGACGAAGATAATTTTCATCACATGTCTTTACCTGAAACATCAAAGATCATGGTTATACTAAATCATAGTTCCTATTCATAATTATACTAATAAATTCATTTATGCACTACGGGCCAAAGATATTCATCAACAGGTCATCTTTGCACTATAGGCCAAAGATATTCACCAACAGGTCATCTTTGCACTACGTGCCAAAGATATTCAACAACATGTCATCTTTGCATTACGAGCCAAAGATATTAATATCTCAAAGAAATATATATTCATTTCAGTATTTATATAAACAATAATTATAACCATGTTGATCAATTCACCTTTGCACTTAAGCTAAAGATATTTAATTGTAAATTCAATGGTCATGATCATACCAGTCAACAATTTAACTTTGTACTACTGGCCAAAGAGAACCCATAGTCACGATCATACCAATAATCTATCCATCTTTACACTCAAGTGAAAGAGAAATTTCATCACCAAGATTATAAAAATGTTATATATGATAATAAAAACAATATGATCAAAACATGGATTTATCTCTGTGACATCAATCAATATACATCTTGAATCAAATATTCATCTTTGCATTACGAGCCAAAGATATTCATTTGTATCACCAGTTAGTCATGTTCATCTCAACACTTGTTCATCTTTGCACTACAAGCTAAAGATATTCAGTTACATCACCCTTTAGGACTGAGGATGATGAAAAATATTTTAAAAAGCGAATCGAATCCAAGATCGAGATAAAAGAACAAAATTAGGGATTCGTACTTTAGATAATCCAAGTTCAAAAATACTCGTAATAAACCATAGTGGAGTAAAATTAGGAATGAAGATCAAAACATGAATACAATCAAAGATAGTAACCATAATAGACATCTTGGACAAAGAAGAAAAATTTCATTTTTCTATGAATAGTTATTTGATCTTTCTAATTTAAGTCCTTGTACATCAATTCATTCGTAAGGATTTTACAAAACTTACTTATACAAATATTCATTAATCATATTTCTCTCAAGCACACGTAGAAATTTTTCTTATTGACTATACTACTAATATCTAGAGTAACTTTTACAATTGATTATGTTTATTACATATACAGATAGGTTAAATATCAATTTAACAAGTTTGATAAACTATTCTAAGTCTTTGTACATAGATATCTCAATTAAGGATTGTACAAAACTTATGCATAAAAATATACTGTAAGTGTTTCATCATCAAATCATATACATTTAAAATCTAATGAGAGTTCTAATCAATCTCTCCCTTAATGAAATAACATTTTAATCCATAATTATATTCCTAATAGTATATACCAATAATACTAGAATCATGACACGCCATTAGAATAAGGATAATGATATTGAATATAAGTACTTTATTGATAAGGTGTCATGATTTTAACACCATTTTAATATATTAATAAAATATAAAACTTTAATTCTTAGTTAAAGGCTCAATCTATTTGCTAGACTTAGGGTCATCTTGGCCCACATAGACCCACCCAAAAAAAACAAGGTTGTCGATGCTACTAAAGTAACTAAAGTTTTCTTATACATTATATATGTAATATTATCCGGTAACACATGCACTACGTGTATAAATTATATAAAATATAATTAAAATAGTAATGAATAAATAAATAAATCAAAATTTTAAATTAAAAAAATAATATAATAAATAAGTTTACTAATTTTTTTTGGGAGGGAGTGGGGGTGGGGGTGGAGGTGGGTGGTGTATACATAATCACCTAATAAATTTTTTTTTGGGAAGGAGTGTTGGGTGGGTGGGGTGGGAGTGGCGTGGGTGGGTGGGGGTAGGGTGTGGGTGTGACGCCCCCAAAATAGGTATATATCACCCATTCTGAGTCGCCAAATACATGGTACAGAAACAAATACAACTTCAGTAATATAATTGTCGTGCAAAATACGACAACACATATACTGTGAGTTTGAATACAAATATTGTATAATAGACAGTATACAAACTCAAAAGGAGTCCTCATTACAATTATTGATACACTATTTTAAAAAATAGTGAGGACTACTAAAATAACTATCCTGAACCATCACTCCAAACCCCGGCTAGTTCCTGCTATGTTCTCACCTCCTAAGAAGAAAAATAGAAGAAAAAGAAAAAGGGTGAGCTCAACTAGCCCAGTAAAGAATATTATGACTAAGATAATATAAAACAATTTATCATTAGTCTTCAACAGGGAAAAATCTGATAGAATATAATAGACAACAAGTTTTAGATCAACAACTGCAGCGGAAACATCAATCCATTAGAAGAGTCAAGTAGAGAAAGAATTCTACTATCTCCTAAGATTTAAAAGTCCATCATCAATATTTTATCCCTATAACATCAATCAATATACATCTTAAGTCAAATATTTATCTTTTCACTATAGGCCAAAGATGTAAGACCCCAACTTTTTAATGAATAAAATCGAAATTTCTCTATTTGTTATTGTAAATAATAAGGTGTTAATTTGATAGGTTATGGGTGAAATGTGAAAATTTTACAAAATAAGCAAGTGGTTATAAAATATTCAATTGTCGGGGAATATTCGTTTGGTCGTGGAATATTCTTTCACGTAGGGAATATTAAATGCGACAGCGCAACTATTTGTGGGCCCCATAACGGATAACAGTCGGATGAAGAAAACGACAAAATTGAATAACGGCGTAGTTATTCTGCTAAAATTTATTGGAATACCCAGTGGTTAAAATACGATGTCTGGCGTGGTTGCGCATTGATGTAGCACATGGTATTGCACAATATTGTTGAATTATTGATCCTTACGTAAGAAGGCACTACTCAATAATTGTCACAGTAGTTACTGTTCAATATTTTATTTTATTGGTTCAATAATTGCGGCGTTGATATTTTATATTATTGTTGTTTCAATAATTGTCACTGCACAATATTTCCCATTATTAGATCAATAATTCATATTATTTGAATAATATTATTAGATAGCATTATTGGCAATGTCTAGAAAGTTCTATCAAGGAGAGGTTTGGTCACCTAATTGCGTGCGCGCGATGAGGAGAAATCCTTATCGGAAAGCCCCTCTTTCTCAGGAACTACCGGTTGTCATAAATGTGATTCTCATATTATTTTTGTGAACAATTAATTATTGATTCACATGATAAGGAAATATTTATTTTATGTGGATATAAATGTTGGATATATTTATTGTGGTTAAAAATGAAGGAATTAATGCTGAGATGTTTTATCAGTATTTTGTCGGATTGGAAGTATTTAAAAATCATTCGTTTGTGGATTTCGGGTATTTTTCTGTTTGGAATTTGGAAAAACTCAAAGGTACAAAGTTGTAGAGAATTCGATTTCGTGTGAAATGGACATAAAATTCTTATTTTTCTGATACACGGACTATTTTCTATGAATTATTAAAGTTTCTGATTATTGTTTAAATGATAAAACATTTTGGAAAATTCTAGAATTGGTTGGTGAGAAATGTGCTGAATTGAATTTCAAATGTGGTGGGTGGCAATAGTAATGAGTAAAAAAGCTATCGGTAGCGAGTTATTCTTCTATGGTGTTCTAAGAATTTTTCTATAAATAGGGTGCTTAGTTAGAATTGAAAATCACACCGAAATTCATAAGTTTTCTCTCTTTCTCTCTCTATATTATCGGCGTATTCTTGTGAGTATTTTGATACTTTGAGTGTTGCTATACTTGAAAGTTCCTTGAAAGACTATATCCATATTCGGCCCGAAGTATTATCTTTTTTTTGAGGCAAGGATGTTATTTTCTTCGTAAGTGATATTATTTCTTCAATATCATTATCTTAGAAATATTGGTTGAAACTTTTTATCAAATTTGAAACTTTTTGTGTGGGGTTCTATTCACGTATAAGGCCTTTATTCACATATACTGACCTTATTCACGAATACGACACTATTCAATTAAAAATAAAATTTTCTTCTTTTTTGTCCAAGATGTCTATTATGGTTACTATCTTTGATTGTATCCATGTTTTGATCTTTATTCTTGAATTTTGCTTCAAAATTTGTTATTATGGAGTATTATTGATCTTGGATAAACCGTAATACTGAATCTCTAATATTTGTTATTTTGTTTCCTTTGGATTCGTTTTTCTTTAATATATTTTAATCATCCTCACCCTAAATGATGATATTACTAATATCTTTGGCTTGTAGTGCAAAGATGAATGATTAACTGATGAATATCTTTGGCCTGTAGTGCAAAGATGAATGATTAACTGATGAATATCTTTGGCCTGTAGTGCAAAGATGAATGATTACCTAATGAATATCTTTAGCTCGTAGTGCAAAGATGAACAAGTGTTGAGATGAACATGACCAACTGGTGATACAAATGAATATCTTTGGCCTGTAGTGCAAAGATGAATATTTAATTCAAGATGTATATTGATTGATGTTACAGGGATAAAATATTGATGTTGAACTTTTAAATCTTAGAAGATAGTAGAATTCTTTCTCTACTTGACTCTTCTAATGGATTGTTGTTTCCGCTGCAGTTGTTGATCTAAAACTTGTTGTCTATTATATTTTATCAGATTTTTCCCTGTTGAAGACTAATAATAATTTGTTATATATTATCTTAGTCATAATATTTTCTTACTGGGCTAGTTGAGCTCACCCTTTCTTTCACTGTTCTCTTCAGGATATGAGAATATAGTTGGGACTAGTCGGGGAATGGATTGACGGTCCAGATGGTTGCATTAGTAGTCCTCACTATTCTGTGAAATAGCGTATCAATAATTGTAATGAGGACCCCTTTTGAGTTTTTATCGCATACTATTAGACAATAGTTGTATTCAATCTTACGAGATATGTGTTGTCGTATTTTGCACGACAATTGTATTCTTGAAGTTGTATTTGTTTTTGTACCATGTATTTTTTTATTGCGACTCGGAATGGGTTGGATGGAATGGACCTATTTTTGGGGTCATCACAGTTGGTATCTAAGCTTAGGGATATGATCTCCGGCTAAGATGTGAGAGACTAGAACTAGGAGGGAGAGATGGGAAATTCCTTCGCTAGTATGACCTACCTAAGTTTGTTTGGTATTTATTTGGTCTACACGAGTATAGGGATAATATGTGACATGTCAATTAACCCTTGTTTTGTTGCGGTGTTTGAAAATGGCATCTAAAAATGTTGTGATAAGCGAATGAAACATATGAGACCGTTGAGTCACCAACGATCAATACCGGTGATAATGTGCATCGGGATGGCAATAATCCTCGGTGAACAACAGATGCAAACCAAATGACGAGCAACGATGCGTTTAGGAGCTTTTTAGAATTCATGCAACACCAAACGAGAGAGACTCTGCTCATAATCTAAGGTGGAAACAATGGCAACCCACGGTTGGTCACCGCTAAGCGATTCAAGGAGCCGGGACCACGAGTTTTGGAAAAGCCAGAACCACTTACGGCAGAGACGTGGATAAAGCAGATCTCCAAGATATTTGATGTCTTGGGATGTTCCGAGGAGCAAAAGGTTCCCTTTGCCACCTTTATGTTGCGAGGAGAGGCAGATTACTGGTGGGAATCGGTAAAGCGTACTCAACCTGCCACACTGAAGATGTCTTGGGAGAAGTTCAAAGAATTGTTCAATGACAAGTACTTTCCCGAAAGTATTCGTCACATGAAGGAGGTTGAGTTCATCAAGCTGGAGCAAAATAATATGAATGTGTCACAGTACGAAGCTAAGTTTGCAGAGTTATCCCGATTTGCATCCCATTTGGTTGATAATGAGGAACGAATGGCACGAATGTTTCTGCGAGATTTGAAACCCAAAATACGTTAATACCTCATTTCTCACAAACTTTGTTTATATTCAGATGTTGTGAATAGGGCTCAGTTAGTGGAGCGCGATAATGAGCCAACCCAACCGAAGGATAACGAGGAACAACACGATAATAATTATGCACTTGACAACAATTATCATCGAACAATGATAACCATCGTGGAAGAAATTATCATGCCGAAATGGTAACCACTTGGTGGTAATCATGGCGAAGATAATAGAAGAAATGATTCGGTGGAAATTTTAAGAAGAGAAGGTTTAACGATGATGGCGGGAAGACATCGCCAGCAGCGGCACCAACACCAACAACAAATTCTAGGGAGAGAGAGCGGCCTTGAGGTTAGATCTTATAGATGCGAGAGGAGGGACATATAAGTCCAAACTGTTCACAGCTTTCCAAGATATGTTTTAGTTGTGGAAAAGACGGTCACATAGCTCGATTTTGTCCTGTAGCGAAATCAAGTCCAGTTAGGACGGTGGCACCAAAGGTGGATACGGACAAAACAAAGTCGGTGGTTTCAAGAAGAGCGTTTTTCGTGACTTCTCAAAGAGCGAGTAACCCAAACGAAGTTAACACGGGTTAGTTAATTATAAATTCTTTCGAAGTCTATACCTTATTAGATACCGGTTCTACCCATTCTTTCATTTCTCTTGTTTGTGCTCAACGATTAAACTTGACTCCACAGAAATTAGACTTTGACTTATCTGTGGAGATTCCGTTAGGAGAAAATGTTATCATATCCATAATTTATAAATCTTGTTTGATCCAAATGGACACAATCACATTACCTGTTGATCTTATCTCTTTAAAGATACTTGAATTTGACGTAATCTTAGGAATTGATTGGTTAACTACTCATCATGCCAAAATTGAGTGTTTTCATAAGGTTGTTAATTTTCATATTCCTAACTAACCTATTATGCGAATTCAAGCAACCAAACCATTGAAGTCAAACACTTTCATATCAAGCCATAAAGCCATTCGTTTATTGAAAAACGGATGTCAAACTTTCTTTGTCTATTTCATGGATTTAAACAAAAATACGTCAGATTTAAATGATATTTCTGTTGTTAGTGAATTTCCTAACGTATTTCCTGAAGAATTTCCTGGAATACCCCTAGAGCGTGATATTGAATTTTGTATCGACTTTAAACCCGGTACAAAACCCATTTCTAAAATCTCTTATCAAATGACTCCTATTAAACTTCAGGAGTTAAAAACTCAACTACAAGAGTTGGTACTCAAGCCTCTATCTGGTAACTTCCTTTGTGGAATGCACCAAAGCCAGACTCTTCGTAGGGAACGCTATATTTGTTTGGTGGTAAAACAATAGGTGCTATTGTGACGTGCTATCCAAGATTGGGATATGAGTCACAGTTGAGAGCAACTTAAGTCAGTAATCGAAATACGTAGCTTTCTAGGCTTAGCTGGTTACTATCGGAGATTCGTGGAAGGATTTTCTCGAATTGCTACTCCGTTAACTTAGCTGACTCGGAAAGATAAAAAATTTGTATGGAGCGAGGAGTGCGAGAAGATTTTCCAAGAGCTCAAGAGGCGACTCATTTTGGAACCTGTTCTGACCATACCATCCTGGAAAAGCGAACGTGGTAGCTGATGTGAGATCCCAGATTTTATGAATAAATATTTAATTTTCTCGAAATAATTTTTTTGAATATTATAGTATGGATTTGAGATAATGTTCTAGTGGTGGGTAGTATTTATAAATTTTGCAAAGTATGCAAGTTGTTATATAATATTCATTGTTGTCGGGGAATATTCGTTTGATGTCATGAAATATTCTTTACGTAGGAGAATATTAAATGCAACTGCCATGACCATTTATGGGCCCCATAACGGATAATTGTGGATGAAGAAAATGACAAGTTTGGGTTGTTATAAATAACGACGTAGTTATTCTGAATTAACACTTTGTTGGAATACCCGGTTGGTTAAAATATAGTAATCTGGCGTGGATGCATAGTAGCGCGCGGTATTATACGATATTATGAATTATTGATTCTTACGTAAAAGGCACTACTAAATAATTGTTACAATAATTCTTTATTCAATATTTTATTTTATTGGTTCAATAATTGTTGCATTGATATTTTATATTATTATTTTTTCAATAATTATTCTTGCACAAGATCTCCTTTATCGGATCAATAATTCATATTATTTGAATAATATTATTAGATAGCATTATTGACAATGTCTAGAAAGTTCACATCGAGGAGAGGTTTGGTCACCTAATTGCACGCCAAAGATGAGAGAAATCCTTATCGGAAAGCCCCCTCTTTCCTGGGAACGGCCTGGTTGTCATAATTGTGATTCTGTAATATTATTTGTTAATAAATTATTATTGATTCATATGATAAGGAAATATTTATTTTATGTGGATATAAATGATGGATTTATTTATGTGGTTATAATTGAAGGAATAAATATTGAGGTGTTTTATCAGTATTTTGTCGGATTGGAGGAATTAAAAGATCAAATCGATGTTCTTAAAGCTCTATTAAATGAGTTATAATTTTAATCCGTGAGTTGGATCGTTGTGATTTTTGGATATATTATACATATATAAGTTGAGTATATGTCCACAAATTTTGAACCGTTAAAATGAACGTATGATTTGTTATGAATTTTAAGAGGTGGTGGTCCGAGAAATTGTTGAAGTATCCGAATTTATCATTTTGGTGGAAAATTCTAGAATTGGTGAGCCCCACTTTTGGTTGGTGAAAATGTGCTCAAATTAAATTTTAAATGTGGTGGGTGGCAATAGTAGCGGGTAAAGCCATCGTAAGTGTTGGTCGAAGTCTGCTTGAGCGTACCATTTTCCTATAATAAATGAGGGCTAAGTTAGAATTGAAAATCACACCGAAAATATAAGCTTTCTTTTTCTCTCTATATTATCGAGCGTATTCTTGTGAGTATTTTGATACTTTTAGTGTTGCTATCTGATTGCAAGTTCCTTGACAGACTATATCCATATTCCAATCGTAATCTTTGTCTTTTTGAGGTAAGGGGTATTATTTCTTTCATATTACAAGAGATATTATTTTTCGATTCGTATTATGAATATTATTTCGTTCAATATTCGCAAGAAATATTATTTTCATTTAATATTAAGTAAGGAATATTATATTAGATTCGATATTCGAAAGGAATATTATTTTAGTTTAATATTAAGTAAGAAATATTATTTATTTTATATTACGAAGAGATATTATTTTTTTCGTATTCGTATGAATATTATTTAGTTCAATATTCGCAAGAAATATTATTTTCATTTAATATTAAATAAGGAATATTATATTAGATTCAATATTCAAAGGAATATTATTTTTCGTTTAATATTAAGTAAGGGATGTTATTTTCTTCGTAAGTGATATTATTTCTTCAATATCATTATCTTAGAAATATTGGTTGGAACTTTTTATCAAATTTAGAATTTTCATGTAAGGAGTTACTATTCATGAGTTACAATTCACGAGTTCTTATTCACGAGTTACTATTCACGAAAGTACTATTCACGAAAGCATGATGCTTTTCCTTGTGAAATTTCTATCTTTTGGTGTAAGAGTTACTATTCACGATATACGACATAATTTATTCACGAATCTGACACTATTCAATAGAAAATAAAATTTTCTCCTTTTTGTCCAAGTTGTCTATTATGGTTACTATCTTTGATTGTATCCATGTTTTGATCTTTATTTTTGAATTCTTCTTCAAAATTGGTTATATTGGAGTATTATTGAACTTGGATAAACTGTAATACGAATATCTAATATTTGTTATTTTGTTTCACTGGATTCGTTTTCTTTAATATATTTTTCATCATCCTCAGTCCTAAATGATGATATTACTGAATATCTTTGGCCTGTAGTGCAAAGATGAATGATTAACTGATGAATATCTTTGGCCTGTAGTGCAAAGATGAATGATTAACTGATGAATATCTTTGGCCTGTAGTGCAAAGATGAATGATTACCTAATGAATATCTTTAGCTCGTAGTGCAAAGATGAACAGGTGTTGAGATGAACATGACCAACTGGTGATACAAATGAATATCTTTGGCTGTAGGTGCAAAGATGAATATTTGATTCAAGATGTATATTGATTGATGTTACAGGATAAAATATTGATGTTGAACTTTTAAATCTTAGAAGATAGTAGAATTCTTTCTCTACTGACTCTTCTAATGGATTGTTGTTTCATTGCAATTTGTTGATCTAAAACTTGTTGTCTATTATATTTTATCGATTTTTCCTGTTGAAGACTAATGATAATTTGTTGTATATTATCTTAGTCATAATATTTTCTTACTGGGCTAGTTGAGCTCACCCTTTCTTTCATTGTTCTCTTCAGGAAATGAGAATATAGCTGAGACTAGTCGGGGAATGGATTGACGGTCCAAATGGTTGCATTAGTAGTCCTCACTATTCTATGAAATAACGTATCAATAATTGTAATGAGGACCCCTTTTGAGTTTGTATACTGTCTATTAGACAATAGTTGTATTCAAACTCACAGTATATGTGTTGTCGTATTTTGCACGACAATTGTATTACTGAAGTTGTATTTATTTTTGTACCATGTATTTGGCGACTCAGAATGGGTTGGATGGAATGGACCTATTTTGGGGTCGTCACAGCTGACGCGTTGAGTAGAAGATCGTACGCGAGTACGAGTGCAATACTGTTGAACACAAAGACCTATTTTGTATAATTTATAAATGATGAAGATCGAGTTAAATACTCTAGGGACCCACGTGAAGATAACGAATATATGAGTAGAATCGACTTTAATCGATAAAGTTAAAATCGCTCAAGCTACACACTGGAGCTGATGAATATAAAAAAGAAGGTGCAAGAATGCGTTATTCTAGAAGTAAGAGTCGATGAAGAGAAGAAAGCTCAAGCCTTCGATTTATTTGAAATCCTCGATCAAGTAGGAACTGTGGCCTATAGACTTGCCTTAACGCTAAGTATGCCGCGTGTTCATAATGTTTTCCACGTATCGATGTTACGTAAATATGTGGACGACCCAAACCACATTATTGCGTTAGAACCAGACGAGATAGCCGAAGATTTAACGTACGAGGAGGTACCTGTCAAGATCTTGGATATGAAAGAGCATGTCCTACGCACGAAGGTTATACCACAAGTTAAGGTTTGGTGGAGAAACCATGCTATTGAAGAAATGACCTGGGAGTTGGAATCAAAAATGAAAGCGAGGTTTCCTCACCTTTTCGAAACACCAGGTACGTACGTCAATTTCGAGGACAAAATTTCATAAGGAGGGGAGGTTGTAAGACCCCAACTTTTTAATGAATAAAATCGAAATTCCTCTATTTATTATTGTGAATAATAAGGTGTTAATTTGATATAATATTTTGGTTATGGGTGAAATGTGAAAATTTTGCAAAATAAGCAAGTGGTTATAAAATATTCAATTGTCGGGGAATATTCGTTTGGTCATGGAATATTCTTTCTGTCGGGGAATATTCGTACGACGGCGCAATCATTTGTGGGTCCCATAACGGATAACGGTCGGATGAAGAAAACGACAAAATTGAATAACGGCGTAGTTGTTACCATTAAGACTGTTGGAATACCCGGTGGTTAAAATACGATGTCTACGTGGTTGCACGTGGCAAAGCACACCAGATTGCGCATTATTGTTGAATTATTGATCCTTACGTGAAGGCAAGGCACTCAATAATTATCACGATGAGTTACTGTTCAATATTTTATTTTATTGGTTCAATAATTACTGCGTTGATATTTTATATTATTGTTGTTTCAATAATTATCACTGCACAATATTTCCCATTATCAGATCAATAATTCATATTATTTGAATAATATTATTAGATAGCATTATTGGCAATGTCTAGAAAGTTCGCATCGAGGAGAGGTTTGGTCACCTAATAATTGCGTGCGATGAGAGAAATCCTTATCTGGAAGCCCCTCTTTCACGGGAACGGCTAGTTGTCATAAATGTGATTTTGTAATATTATTTGTGAATAATTAATTATTGATTCATATGATAAGGAAATATTTATTTTATGTGGATATAAATGTTGGATATATTTATTGTGGTTAAAAATGAAGGAATTAATGCTGAGATGTTTTATCAGTATTTTGTCGAATTGGAAGTATTTAAAAATCATTCGTTTGTGGATTTCGGGTATTTTTCTGTTTGGAATTTGGGAAAACTTAAAGCTACAAAGTTGTAGAGAATTCGATTTTGTGTGGAATGGACATAAAATTCATATTTTTCTGATACACGGACTATTTTCTATGAATTATTAAAGTTTCTGATTATTGTTTAAATGATAAAACATTTTGGAAAATTCTAGAATTGGTTGGTGAAAAATGTGCTGAATTGAATTTCAAATGTGGTGGGTGGCAATAGTAACAGGTAAAGCTATCAGGTAGCAGGTTATTCTTCTATGGTGTTCTAAGAATTTTTCTATAAATAGGTTGCTTAGTTAGAATTGAAAATCACACCAGAATTCATAAGTTTTCTCTCTTTCTCTCTCTATATTATCGAGCGTATTCTTGTGAGTATTTTGATACTTTGAGTGTTGCTATACGGTGAAAGTTCCTTCAGCACTATATCCAGTATTCCAGCCAGAAGTATTATCTTTTTGAGGCAAGTGATGTTATTTTCTTCGTAAGTGATATTATTTCTTCAATATCATTATGCCGAAATATTGGTTGAAACTTTTTATCAAATTTGAAACTTTTTGTGTCGGGGTTACTATTCACGTATAAGGCACTATTCACATATACAGCACTATTCACGAATACGACACTATTCACCGAAAAATAAAATTTTCTTCTTTTTGTCCAAGATGTCTATTATGGTTACTATCTTTGATTGTATCCATGTTTTGATCTTTATTCTTGAATTTTGCTTCAAAATTGGTTATTATGGAGTATTATTGATCTTGGATAAACTGTAATACGAATCTCTAATATTTGTTATTTTGTTTCACTGGATTCGTTTTCTTTAATATATTTTTCATCATCCTCAGTCCTAAATGATGATATTACGGAATATCTTTGGCTTGTAGTGCAAAGATGAATGATTAACTGATGAATATCTTTGGCCTGTAGTGCAAAGATGAATGATTAACTGATGAATATCTTTGGCCTGTAGTGCAAAGATGAATGATTACCTAATGAATATCTTTGGCCCGTAGTGCAAAGATGAACAGGTGTTGAGATGAACATGACCAACTGGTGATACAAATTAATATCTTTGGTCTGTAGTGTAAAGATGAATATTTGATTCAAGATGTATATTGATTGATGTTACAGGGATAAAATATTGATGATGAACTTTTAAATCTTAGAAGATAGTAGAATTCTTTCTCTACTTGACTCTTCTAATGGATTGTTGTTTCATTGCGATTGTTGATCTAAAACTTGTTATCTATTATATTTTATCGATTTTTTCCTCATTGAAGACTAATGATAATTTGTTGTATATTATCTTAGTCATAATATTTTCTTACTGGGCTAGTTGAGCTCACCCTTTCTTTCACTGTTCTCTTCAGGAAATGAGAATATAGTTGTGACTAGTCGGGGAATGGATTGACGGTCCAGATGGTTGCATTAGTAGTCCTCACTATTCTGTGAAATAGCGTATCAATAATTGTAATGAGGACCCCTTTTGAGTTTTTATACTGTCTATTAGACAATAGTTGTATTCAAACTCACACTATATGTGTTGTCGTATTTTGCACGACAATTGTATTACTGAAGTTGTATTTGTTTTTGTACCATGTATTTGGCGACTCAGAATGAGTTGGATGGAATGGACCTATTTTGGGGTCGTCACAAAAGATATTCATTTGTATCACCAGTTGGTGTGACGCCCCCAAATTCAGACACTCGTATCTCGAATTTGGTTCGCCACGTGCTAATTCTAACATCACACTAAAATCATCAACAACGGAAATAATAGAATAATTTACATTGAGATAATATAAATATTCGCGTCCCAAGGTTCCTTAACCATTACTACAACAATCCAGTGATTAAGCTTAAACATAATTAATCATCCTTAATACATAATAGTTCGAATATAAATAATAATACTACTACTCTTAAAGAAATAAGCTACTCTGTAGCCTTGCCCTTTCCCTTGTCCTTTCCCGAGGCACCGCTTCCTCATATAACTCGTAATGTTTTTAGGGAAGCAAGAATGAGCAACAAGTTTGCCCAGCAAGTAATATAGCAAAGAGAATGAACAGTTATAGCATTTGAATCTTCCAAGGTATAACAGTAAATGATAGTTCAAGGATATCAAGAATTTAACTTTGTACTACTGGCCAAAGAGAACCCATAGTCACGATCATACCAATAATCTATCCATCTTTACACTCAAGTGAAAGAGAAATTTCATCACCAAGATTATAAAAATGTTATATATGATAATAAAAACAATATGATCAAAACATGGATTTATCTCTGTGACATCAATCAATATACATCTTGAATCAAATATTCATCTTTGCATTACGAGCCAAAGATATTCATTTGTATCACCAGTTAGTCATGTTCATCTCAACACTTGTTCATCTTTGCACTACAAGCTAAAGATATTCAGTTACATCACCCTTTAGGACTGAGGATGATGAAAAATATTTTAAAGAAACGAATCCAGTACTGAGATAAAAGAACAAAAATTAGGGATTCGTACTTTAGATAATCCAAGTTCAAAAATACTCCGTAATAAACCATAGTGGAGTAAAATTCAGGAATGAAGATCAAAACATGAATACAATCAAAGATAGTAACCATAATAGACATCTTGGACAAAGAAGAAAAAATTTCATTTTTCTATGAATAGTTATTTGATCTTTCTAATTTAAGTCCTTGTACATCAATTCATTCGTAAGGATTTTACAAAACTTACTTATACAAATATTCATTAATCATATTTCTCTTCAAGCACATGTAGACTGCTTTGCTGACTATACTACTAATATGCAGAGTAACTTTTACAATTGATTATGTTTATTACATATACAGATAGGTTAAATATCAATTTAACAAGTTTGATAAACTATTCTAAGTCTTTGTACATAGATATCTCAATTAAGGATTGTACAAAACTTATGCATAAAAATATACTGTAAGTGTTTCATCATCAAATCATATACATTTAAAATCTAATGAGAGTTCTAATCAATCTCTCCCTTAATGAAATAACATTTTAATCCATAATTATATTCCTAATAGTATATACCAATAATACTAGAATCATGACACGCCATTAGAATAAGGATAATGATATTGAATATAAGTACTTTATTGATAAGGTGTCATGATTTTAACACCATTTTAATATATTAATAAAATATAAAACTTTAATTCTTAGTTAAAGGCTCAATCTATTTGCTAGACTTAGGGTCATCTTGGCCCACATAGACCCACCCAAAAAAAACAAGGTTGTCGATGCTACTAAAGTAACTAAAGTTTTCTTATACATTATATATGTAATATTATCCGTTAACATACACTACGTGTATAAATTATATAAAATATAATTAAAATAGTAATGAATAAATAAATAAATCAAAATTTTAAATTAAAAAATAATATAATAAATAAGTTTACTAATTTTTTTTGGAGGGAGTGGGGGTGGGGGTGGAGGTGGGTGGTGTATACATAATCACCTAATAAAATTTTTTTTGGAAGGAGTGTTGGGTGGGTGGGGTGGGAGTGGCGTGGGTGGGTGGGGGTGTGGTGTGGGTGTGACGCCCCAAAATAGGTATATATCACCCATTCTCAGTCGCCAAATACATGGTACAAACAAATACAACTTCAAGAATATAATTGTCGTGCAAAATACGACAACACATATCTTGTGAGTTTGAATACAAATATTGTATAATGATGTGATACAAACTCAAAAGGAGTCCTCATTACAATTATTGATACACTATTTTAAAAAATAGTGAGGACTACTAAAATAACTATCCTGAACCATCACTCCAAACCCCGGCTAGTTCCTGCTATGTTCTCACCTCCTAAGAAGAAAAATAGAAGAAAAAGAAAAAGGGTGAGCTCAACTAGCCCAGTAAAGAATATTATGACTAAGATAATATAAAACAATTTATCATTAGTCTTCAACAGGGAAAAATCTGATAGAATATAATAGACAACAAGTTTTAGATCAACAACTGCAGCGGAAACATCAATCCATTAGAAGAGTCAAGTAGAGAAATAATTCTACTATCTCCTAAGATTTAAAAGTCCATCATCAATATTTTATCCCTGTAACATCAATCAATATACATCTTAAGTCAAATATTTATCTTTCCACTACAGGCCAAAGATGTAAGACCTCAACTTTTTAATGAATAAAATCGAAATTTCTCTATTTGTTATTGTAAATAATAAGGTGTTAATTTGATAGGTTATGGGTGAAATGTGAAAATTTTACAAAATAAGCAAGTGGTTATAAAATATTCAATTGTCGGGGAATATTCGTTTAGTCGTGGAATATTCTTTACGTCGAGAAATATTCGCATTTACGCCAAGCAACTATTTGTGGGCCCCATAACGGATAAATCTATGGGATGAAGAAAACGACAAAATTGAATAACGGCGTAGTTGTTACCGTTAAGACTGTTGGAATACCCAGTGGTTAAAATACAGTAATACGTGTGGTTGCACAGTAGCACATGGTATTGCACAATATTGTTGAATTATTGATCCTTACGTAAGAAGGCACTTTACTCAATAATTGTCACGATGAATTCTTGTTCAATATTTTATTTTATTGGTTCAATAATTGCGGCGTTGATATTTTATATTATTGTTGTTTCAATAATTGTCACTGCACAATATTTCCCATTATTAGATCAATAATTCATATTATTTGAATAATATTATTAGATAGCATTATTGGCAATGTCTAGAAAGTTCTATCAAGGAGAGGTTTGGTCACCTAATTGCGGCCAAGTGAGGGAAAATCCTTATCGGAAAGCCCCTCTTTCCAGGAACGGCTACAGGTTGTCATAAATGTGATTCTGTAATATTATTTGTGAACAATTAATTATTGATTCACATGATAAAGAAATATTTATTTTATGTGGATATAAATGTTGGATATATTTATTGTGGTTAAAAATGAAGGAATTAATGCTGAGATGTTTTATCAGTATTTTGTCGGATTGGAAGTATTTAAAAATCATTCGTTTGTGGATTTGAATATTTTTCCATTTGGAATTTGGAAAAACTCAAAGGTACAAAGTTGTAGAGAATTCGATTTCGTGTGAAATGGACATAAAATTCGTATTTTTCTGATAAACGGGCTATTTTCTATGAATTATTAAAGTTTCTGATTATTGTTTAAATGATAAAACATTTTGGAAAATTCTAGAATTGGTTGGTGAGAAAAATGTGCTCAATTAAATTTTAAATGTGGTGGGTGGCAATAGTAACGAGTAAAGCCATCGCAAAGAAAGTTAGTCTTCTATGGCGTTCTAAGCATTTTTCATAAATAGGTGCTTAGTTAGAATTGAAAATCACACGAATTCATAAGTTTTCTCTTTTCTCTATCTATATTATCGAGCGTATTCTTGTGAGTATTTTGATACTTTGAGTGTTGCTTTATCTGGTTGCAAGTTCCTTCAAAGACTATATCCATCCGATTCCGGCCCGAAGTATTATCTTTTGAGGTAATGGATGTTATTTTCTTCGTAAGTGATATTATTTCTTCAATATCATTATGCCGAAATATTGGTTGGAACTTTTTATCAAATTTGGAACTTTTTGTGTCGGGGTTACTATTCACGTATACGGCACTATTCACGTATATGGCACTATTCACGAATACGGTAGTATTCACCGAAAAATAAAATTTTCTTCTTTTTGTCCAAGATGTCTATTATGGTTACTATCTTTGATTTTATCCATGTTTTGATCTTTATTCTTGAATTTTGCTTCAAAATTGGTTATTATGGAGTATTATTGATCTTAGATAAACTGTAATACGAATCTCTAATATTTTTTATTTTGTTTCATTGGATTCGTTTTACGTAATATATTTTTCATCATCCTCAGGTCCTAAATGATGATATTCTCAATATCTTTGGCTTTGTAGTGCAAAGATGAATGATTAATCGATGAATATCTTTGGCTGTAGTGCAAGATGAATGATTAATCGATGAATATCTTTGGCACAGAGTGCAAAGATGAATGATTACCTAATGAATATCTTTAGCTCGTAGTGCAAAGATGAGCAGTGTTGAGATGAACATGACCAATTGGTGATACAAATGAATATCTTTGGCTCATGGTGCAAAGATGAATATTTTTTGGTTGGGTTGGATGGAATGGACCTATTTTGGGGTCGTCACAAAAGATATTCATTTGTATTCTAACATCACACTATCTCGAATTTGGTTCGCCACGCATCTTAATCATCAACAAAATCATCAAATAATAGAATAATTTACATTGATATAATATAAATATTCGCGTCCCAAGGTTCCTTAACCATTACTACAACAATCCAAAGATTAAACTTAAACATAATTAATCATCCTTAATACATCATAGTTCGAATATAAATAATAATACTACTACTCTTAAAGAACTAAGCTACTCTGTAGCCTTGCCCTTTACCTTGTCCTTTTTCGAGGCACCGCCTTGCTTTGCCTTAATTGTAATGTTTTTAGGGAATCAAGAATGAGCAACAAGTTTTCCCAGCAAGTAATATAGCAAAGAGAATGAACAGTTATAGCATTTGAATCTTCAAGGGTATAACAGTAAATGATAGTTCAAGGATATCAAGAAATATCAAAAGTGTTTGATAAATGTCACTAAAGACCAAGGATATCAATAATATTTCAAGGTTTAATTATTTTGAGGTTCAATAAGAATGAACACCGAAAGCAAATATTAAAGACTAAGAACTCTTACTAGAATTAATAAAGATTATATCGCAATCCAAGATAAACGAGTATAATAGTGTGATCGACTTAAGGTACCCTACGTTATGCATAACATTTAATCATACTTATGTACATGTCGCGTTTCCGATAATATAGAATTTCCCCTTTTTAAGAGGGTTGTTCATCTCAGTAGATTTACAAGAGTCCGTATCAAGTCATTTAGTTTGGATAGCTTTCTAACCTATGATAACAGTCTAACAAAATCAAAGGTTTAGACAACTTTTATAATGCATTTAAGAACAATAAGTCTAATGCTCGCAATAATGTCAAAGTAATTGATTTCCGAATAGTAATAGACATTTGCTTAAATATGTTAATAATTCAAATTTATACAATATACAATGTAAAGAATTTAGATAACTTGTATTCGATATGTGAATCAATGAAAGTTAGGAAACTCGCACAAAATCCAAAGTTGTGACAGTTAGGAGACTTGCCTTTAGCTTTGATTACCACTTATAGCGTAATATCACCTCAATGAACTATGTTATCCTATTTATATATGTATATGCATTCATTAGTCATATATACTTGATATACATTTTCACATACTTTCATCACACATATCTAAATTCATGTAGGCTACACACATTCAAACTCATAGATGCGTAATTCACATTGATTTTACCTTTAAAGTCTTTTGTACCATATTCTCATCGTTAGTATTTGCAAAATATCTCTTACTTTACATATTTTTAAGTTGTTTCACATATTAAAGAACCTTTAAGCTAGTTTTGACCCTTTATTAAAGTTACTCATATATTTCCATCTTTCAAAGTTAAAAGAGTTCATTACATAAATCAACTAGCCATAGTATTCATTATACCACATAATATTGCCAAACAACTTCTTTATACACATGCTTGCATAATTTATAAAAATGTTTAACTAGATGCGTGAACATGACGAATATCTCTAGAGGCATACGCATCCTAATCTAATTGTTCCAAAGTTCACAATATAAATCATAAAGTTTTTGACTCAATTGGTTTTTAAATGTTGAGATGTCATGTCTAACAATCTATACATGCAAAGTATGTTGAGTCTACATTTCATATGTATTTATAAGACTAACTAAACTATAAACATATGCTCAACGAGTTAGATTCAAAAAGGCGTAAGGTTCTATAAACATGATTTCCGTCTTTTAACTTTGCATCTAAAAATGTTATGATTCAACTCCAAACCTACTAAATAACTTGTAACATACATTGAATACATGTTTAAGGAGTATGTATATTCTTGAAATTAAGTGAAGTTAAGATTTCTTGCACCAAACAATAAAACAAATTTCTTTTGTTATTCTTACCCCGTAAGACCACGCCGTGCCTTTGTGCTTCAAAACCCCGCCAGTAAGTGAGGTGTCCCTCGCTAAAACACGAAGCAGTATCCCCTGTTTCTGCTCGAACTTTTTATGAAATTTTCCACCCAATTCTCATCCAAGCAACAAAGTAATGTTTTATAATTGCTATAAACTTGCTATATAACACTCCTAGCATGCTTCTAATATTCCCACACATACAAACAATAAATTTCAAGGATCAATTCAAGATTTTTTTGCCATTTTTCCAAAGTTTAACACATTTAGCAATTCTCTTCCCTACAAATTCATTACTTGACCATTTTACTTCGTTTAACTCTTATTGATTTCGTTTTTGACCATATTACAATATCTAGCATCAATTGATACATTCTAGCAAGTTTCAACTACAACCATTTCAACTTAAAACAAGTGTTTTCATACTCTTCTATGAACTTTGCAAAACTTGAATGTATGAACATCTAGAGGAAGATTACCTTTTCTGAAGTTGTATTGC
Source organism: Panax ginseng (assembly GCA_020205605.1). Taxonomy (NCBI): domain Eukaryota; kingdom Viridiplantae; phylum Streptophyta; class Magnoliopsida; order Apiales; family Araliaceae; genus Panax; species Panax ginseng. The sequence continues at coordinate 116,061,454 of CM035138.1, read as the reverse complement.
TTCTTCTAGCTTCAATTTGCAAATAATGTAAGCTCACAATGCTCACACTCCTATTAGAAATCTCAGAGAATCCAACACTTAGCTTTGAGAGGGGAACTTCTATTTATAGAGGGAGTATTATCCATTTGGAGAATTTGTCCTAAGGTTTGTTTCCATGGAAGATTGAAGGAACCTTTGTGCAACAAGGAGTGGGTGGAAAGCTCCACCAGCTCCATCTTCTCCCTTCCATAGCCATCATTCCTCTCTTGGTTTTCAACAAGCATAGAGCCATAGGCTTTTTGTAAAACACTACCGAGCCCTTTTTTTTTTGGAATGGGACTATAATTTTGGGACACTCTAATACTCAACATTTTCTTTGCACACTTAGGTTTATTCTACACTTTATTCTCAATTGAGCATACATATACACCCACCTGCTACATTACACATAAAATCATATAATCCATGTACAATTATTTATTTCAAATAATATTTATCCTAGACGAGGATATAATTTAATTGTGTACCAATGCTACTTATTATTAATTTATTTATTTAATCTAAGTTACTCTCTCTCATAGGTTTAAAATACCCATTTAATTATTCCCACACACATCAAAATGTCACATAAGACTTTTTCACACAACTTGGTCAATTACCTAAGTCAAGCTTACTTTTATCACATAGTTTTATATAATAATTATTTTCATTTCAATGTCACACCTCACTTTATATTGAATGAAAAACCTTATTATATATGATTTCTCTTCACATACTATTATTCATGATAATTAATGAATAACAAATAAATCAACCTCACTATCTAATTATTTATTTATTAGTAATACTAATTAATTTCATCATTAGTTAAATTAGTATTTTCTCAATTCATCATATTGCCACACTAGGCATAACTCCACAAGTTTAAACTAAGTTTCTCATTACTTTTGCTTCATTGTTTAATTATCATTGGCTTAATCAATTAAACCACTTATCACAATATAAGCCGATACTATATATATTTATATTCAAATAAATATGCAAACAAATCTTTATTCTCAATATTATAATTTATTAAAATTGCATGTATTATTACTGATTTGGTCATTTCATCTCAACACTTGTTCATCTTTTGCACTACAGGCCAAAGATATTCATTAGGTAATCATTCATCTTTTGCACTACAAGCCAAAGATATTCAATAATATCATCATTTAGACCGAGGATGATGAAAATATCTTAAAGAAAAGCGAATCCGGTGAGACAAAATGACAAATATTAGGGATTAAGTATTATAGTTTATCCAAGTTCAATAATACTCCATAATAACCAATTGTGAAGCGAAATTCAAAAATAAAGATCAAAACATGGATACAATCAAAGATAGTAACCATAATAGACATCTTGGACAAAAAGGAGAAAATTTCATTTTTCGGTGAATAGTGTCGTATTCGTGAATAGTGACGTATACGTGAATAGTAACTCAGGCACAAAAAGGTAGAAATTCAACAATAAAATTCATACCAATATTTCGGTATAATGATATTGAAAGAATAACATCATTAGGAAGAAAATAACATCTCTTACCTCAAAAGAACGATGATTCTAAATTTGAAATATTAGGTATAAAAATTTGAATGAAACTTGCACTGATGAATACCAACTCACAAAGTATCTAAATACTCACAAAATACGCTCGATAATATAGAGCAGGGCCGGCCCTGAGTTTTTAAGGGCTTAAAGCGACAACAAAAAAATAGGCCTTTTCCTAATTACTATTAATATAGGCATAAAAAAAACTAAGAACTTTTCCTGAACAAAAGAGCATAAATACGAAAGAATACCAAATATAATAACCGACTATTTCAATATTTTCAAAGCATCATTTAGATATCACATTATCACTAAGTCTGTCATTGAGATTTGGGTTTATTTCATTGGATAATTTTTTGTAGGCCTTTAAATTTAAAGTTGTTTTGGGCTCTGTGATTTGGATATATATATACATAACAAAAAATACCTATTTATAAAAATTAATTTTTGTGGGCTTAAAGTCCGCACCTTGGGCTTTAGCCTAGCGGGACTAATATAGAGAGAGATGGAGAAACTTGTTTACTATGATTTTCAATTCTAACTAAGCACCTATTTATAGGAAAATGCTTAAATTAGCGGCACAACTCATTTCTCATGGATTTACTCGCCAAAACAAGGGAGCCACCACTTTTTTAAATAAATTCCAAAGACATTTCATTTCGCCAACCAAAAGTTCAATATTTTTAATAAAAATTATTTAAAACTTCAATAATTTTAATAAATAGCCCTTTTATCAAAAAAATTGAATCTCATGTCTATTCCATAGGAAATTAAATTCTCTACAACTTTGTAAGTTTAAGTTTTTCAAATTCCAAACAAAAATGGCCAAAAATCATATCTGGACGATTTTCAAAACCTCAATTCAGACAAAATCTTGATAAAACACCTCGGCATTAATTCCTTCATTTATGTCCACATGAAATATAGCCATCATTTATATCCACATAAAATAAATATTTACTCATCATATAAATCAATAATTAATTATTCATAAATAATATTATAGAATCACAATTATGATAACCAGGTCGTTCCCAGGAAAGAGGGGGCTTTTCGATAAAGATTTCTCCTTATTGGCGCGCAATTAGGTGACCAAACCCCTTTCTGAATGAACTTCCTTAGACATTGCCAATAATGCTATCTAACAATATTATTCAAATAATATGAATTATTGATCGATAATGGAATCTTGTGCGATGACAATTATTGAAACAACAATAATATAAAATATCAATGCAACAATTATTGAATCAATAAAATAAAATATTGAGCGATAATTCTGTAACAATTATTGAGTAGTGTCTTCTTACGTAAGAATCAATAATTCAACAATACTGTGCAATACCGTGTGCTACTGTTCATCCACGCGTATTATTGTATTTTAACCACCGGGTATTCCAATAGTGTTAACGGTAACAACTACGTCGTTATTTATAAAAACTCAAACTTATCATTTTCTTCATCGGATAGTTATCCGTTATGGGGCCCACAAATAGTTGCGCCATCGTACGAATATTCTCCGACAGCAGGAATATTCCACGACCAAACGAATATTCCCCGACAACAATGAATATTTTATAACCACTTGCTTATTTTGTAAAATTTGCACATTTCACCCATAACCAAAGCATTATATCAAATTAACACCTTATTATTCACAATAATAAATAGAGGAAGTTCGATTTTATTTATAAAAAGTTGGTGTCTTACAACCTTCCCTTCTTATGAAATTTCATCCTCAAAATTGACGTACGTACCTGGTGTTTCGAAAAGGTGAGGATACCTCGCTTTCATTTCTGATTCCAACTCCCAGGTCATTTCTTCAATAGCATGGTTTCTCCACAAAACCTTAACTTATGGTATAACCTTCGTGCGTAGGACATGCTCTTTCCTATCCAAGATCTTAATAGGTACCTCCTCGTACGTTAAATCTTCGGCTATCTCGTCCAGTTCTAACTCAATAATGTGGTTCGGGTCTTTCACATATTTACGAATCATAGATATGTGAAAAACATTATGAACACGAGATATGCTTGGAGGTAATACGAGTCTATAGGCCACATTTCCTATTCGGTCAAGAATCTCAAATGGACCAACAAATCTTGGATTGAGCTTTCCTCTCTTCCCAAATCTTGTAACTCCTTCCATGGAGCAATACGTAACAATACATGATCTCGATATTAAATTCCCGTCCTTTCGATGAAGATCCGCATAACTCTTTTTTATCGATCACGTCTTGCGTTTTGTATCGTTGTCGAATCGTTTGGATCTTCTCTGTATTCATTCGTACCAACTCTGGTCCCAACAACGTTGCTTCTCCCACCTCATCCCGAAGATCTTTGAGAAGCGACACTTTCGTCCATACATTTTCAAATGGAGCCACACCTATACTTGCACGATAACTTTGTTGTTGTAGAAATTCCATCAATGGTAGGTACTTATCCCAACTCCCTTTGAAATCTAGGACACAAAGTCTTAATAGATCTTTAAGAGTTTGAATAGTCCTCTTTGATTGTCCGTCCATTTGAGGATAGTATGCCGAACTGAATCGTAAATCCGTGCCCATAGCTTTCTGCAAGCTAACCCAAAATCGTGAAATGAATCTTGGATCACGATCCAAAACTATGGATACTGGCATGCCATTCAATCTCATAATATCATTTACGTACATACTAACAAGACGTTCAAGGGAATAAGTCTCCCGTATAGGAAAGAAATGAGCAGACTTGGTTAATCTATCATCAATGACCCAAATCGCATCTATGCCTTGCGAAACCTTGAGAAGACCCGTAACGAAATCCATAGTAATGTGTTCCCACTTCCATTTCAGAATCTCAAGTGGTTACAATGGACCCTTTGGCACTTGATGCTCCGCTTTTACACGTTGACAAGTTAAACACCTCGAGATAAACTTTGCGGTCTCTCTCTTCATATTACTCCACCAAAATGTATGTCGAAGATCATAATACATTTTGGTACTCCTAGGATGGATTGCAAACGGTGTGTTGTGTGTCTCCATCATGATTCTATGCTTCAAGTCAGAATTGTTAGGAACACAAATTTTGGAGTTAACTCGAAGTATTCCTTCATCATCGATTCTTGCTTCTAGAATAGCACCTTCTTGCACTTTTTTTTTCATACGCGTCAGCTTCAGGTACGTAGCTTGAGTAGCTTTAACTTTATCGATTAAAGTCGGTTCTACTCATATGCTTGATATCATCACGTGGGTATTTGGAGCCTTTACCTCTATCTCCATCCTTTGTAAGTCATACAAAATGGGCCTTTGTGTTAACAACATTGCACTTTCGTGCCGCATATGATCTTCTACTCGATGCGTCGGCTACTACGTTTGCTTTTCGGGGATGATATTGGATGGTATGATCATAATCTTTCAACATTCGAGCCAGCGTCGTTCTTGCATGTTGAGTTCCTTTTGGGTGAAGAAATATTTGAGGCTTTTATGATCATATAGATCTCCACTTTCTCCCCATCTGGTAGTGTCTCCGGATCTTCAATGCGAAAAAAAATAACTTATGACTCCAAATCATGAGTAGGATAATTCCTCTCATATTCTTTGAGTTATCGCGAGGCATAGGCTATGACTTTCCCATGTTGCATGAGAACACATCCTAACCCTTTGCACGAAATATCGTTGTAGATAACAAATCCATCGAACCGGATGGTATTGTCGAGAAAAGTGCCAAAATGAGTCTCCTCTTGAGTTCTTGAAAACTCTTCTCACAATCCTCGCTCTAACAAATTTTATATCTTTCTGAGTCAATTTGAGTTAGCGAATGGCGATTCTTGAAAATCCTTCCACGAATCTCGATAATAACCAATTAAGCCGAAAACTACGTGCTTGATCACCGAAACTTTGGTTGCTCCCCAACTTTGTATTGCTTCAATCTTGGCCGGGTCGAAAGATACTCCATGTTTTGACACCACGTGCCCAAGGAATGCTACTTCCTCAAGCCAGAACTCGCCATTTCTTGACTTGGCATATAACTTGTTATCACGAAGCCTTTGCAGTACCAGCTTCAAATGGTGCTCATGATCTTCACGGCTTTTGGAATAGATGAGGATGTCATCAATAAAGACAACAACGAACTGATCCAAATATTCTTTGAACACACGGTTCATCATATCCATAAAAGCGGCGGGGAGCATTAGTCGATCAAAAGACATGACTAAGAATTCATAATGCCGTCTGCAGGAGTTACGAAGGCAATCTTTGGAATATCCTCAGTTTTAATCTTCAGCTGATGATATCCAGAATGAAGATCGATCTTTGAAAAGAATTGTGCTCCTTGCAACTGGTCAAACAAGTCATCAATGCGAGGTAGCGGATACCTATTCTTGATGGTGACATGGTTCAATTCTCGGTAGTCAATATAAAGTTGCATACTCCCGTCTTTCTTCTTTCTGAATAACACGAGGAGCACCCCAAGGAGATGTACTAGGGCCGATGAAACCGATGTCCAACAACTCACGAAGTTGGACCTTTAACTCTGAAGTTCAATAGGAGCCATTCGATATGGGGTTTTAGAAATGGGCTTTGTGCGGTTCAAGTCGATAAAGAATTCAACTTCACGTTACGGGGGTAGGCCAGGAAGTTCTTTAGAAATATGTCGGGAAATTCACTAACAATAGAAATATTATTCAAATCGGCGTGTTTTTTTCAAGTCCAGTGACATGGGCTAAGAAAGCTTGACATCGTTTTCAATAAATGAATAGCTTTATGGCTTGATATAACGATGATTGACTTTAGTGGTTTTGTTGTTTGAATTCAGCATAATAGGTTGGTTAGGAATATGAAAACTAACAACCTTACAAAACAATCAATTTTAGCATGATGAGTGGTTAACCAATCAATCCCTAAAATCACATCAAATGCAAGTATTTTCAGCGAAATAAGATCGGCGAGTAATGTTATGGTTCCAACTTGAATCAAGCAAGATTTATAAATAGTAGATGTAATGAAAGTTTCTCTAGCGAGTCTCAGCGAGATAAGTCAAGGTCTAATTTCTCGAGAGTCAAGTTTAAGCGTTGAGCACAAGCGGGAGAGATAAAAGAATGGGTAGAATCGGTATCTAATAAGGTATAAACTTTGTAAGTTTATGATTAGCTTACCGTGATCACCTCGTTTGGGTTTCTCGCGTTTTGGCGATCCACGACAAACGCCTCCCTTGAACCACCAGAGCTTTGTTTTGTCCGTAGTTGCCTTTGGTGTCGTAGTCCCAGTTGGACTTGACTTACTCTTAGGAAAAAAGCGGGCTATATGACCTTCTTTTCCTGGCTGAAACACACCTTGGAAGGTTGTGAAAGTTTGGACTTATGTGTCCCTCCTCTCTCGCATCTGTGTAGCATCTAGCGGGCGGTCGTTCTCCTCCTCTAGAATTTGTTGTTGGTGTTGGTGGTTTTGCTTGATGTCTTCCCACCATCATTGTTGAATCTCCTCTTTACGAAATTTCCACTGACTCACCTCTCTATTATCATGGCCCACGATTACCACCCAGAGTGGTTCTACTGCTTTTTTGTCTTGTATTCTTTCTTCCCCATTGGTTATCATCGCTCAGATGATTCTTTGCATCATCCATTATGACCACGATTGTGGTCCCTCGGTTGAGAATACTCATTATCTCGCTCTATTAATTGAGCCTTGTTGACAACATCTGAATATAAAGAAAATTTGTGAGAGACAATATTTCCGAATCTCGGGTTTTAGACCTCTCAGGAACATCCGCGTCACTCGTTCCTCATTCTCTACCAAATGAGGTGCAAACTTGGATAATTCTGCGAACTTACGCCTCATCTTTGGGACACCGTCATGTTGTTTTGTTCGATCGATAAACTCTACCTCCTTCATATAATGAATACTTTCGGAAAGTACTTGTCATTAAACAGATTCTGAAATGTTTCCCAAGACATGTTGAGTCTGGCGAGTTGGGTATGCTTCACAGAGACTCCCACCCAGTGTCTACACTCACCACGAAACATAAAAAGGTGGCGAATGGAACCTTATTTCTCCGTGCATCCCAAGACATCGAATATCTTGGTAATTTGTTTGACCCACGTTTACGCCTTAATCGGATCCGGCTTTCCCATAAATTACGGTGGTCCCAACTCCTTGAACTGCTTGGTTTGTGACAAAATGGCGCATTCTTATCATTTCCATCCGTATTTTGTACACGAGTCTCCCTGTCACGATTTTTGCATGAAATGCAAAAAGCTTCTAAACATCCATCATTCATCATTTGTTCGGTAGTGTTGTTTACAGGAGAATATTGCCTTCTGTTGCACGTTCCCTCAGGTGGTGATTAAAGGTGTCTCCACGGTCGATTCACTCCATTGTTAATATTTCCATTTGCCATTCTCAAATACTACCACAAAACAAGGGGGTTAATTGACATGTCACATATTATCTCTATACTCGGTGAGCCAAATAAATACCAAATAAACTTAGTCGAATTCATACTAGCGAAGGAATTCTCGTCTCTCCCCTCCTAGTTCTTGTCTCACATCTCGGCCGAGGATCATATCCTAAGCTTTGATACCAAGCTGTGGCGCCCCAAAATAGGTATACATCACCCATTACGAGTCATGAAATACATGATGCGAAAACAAATACAACTTGATGTCTACAATTGTCGTGCAAAATACGACAACAAATATCTTGTGAGTTTGAATACAAATATTGTCTAATAGGCGATATACAAACTCAAAAGAGTCCTCATTACAATTATTGATACACTATTTTACAAAATAGTGAGGACTACTAAAACAACTATCTGAACCATCACTCCAAACCCAGGCTAGTTCTGCTATGTTCTTACCTCACGAGAAGAAAAATGGAAAAAAAAGGAAAAGGGTGAGCTCAACTAGCCCGATAAAGAATATTATGACTAAGATAATATACAACAATTTATCATTAGTCTTCAACGGGGAAAAATCGATAGAATATAATAGACAACAAGTTTTAGATCAACAATTGCGGTGAAACATCAATCCATTAGAAGAGTCAGTAGAGAAAGAATTCTACTATCTTACAAGATTTAAAAGTTCATCATCAATATTTTATCCTATAACATCAATCGATATACATCTTGAATCAAATATTCATCTTTTTGCTTCTGAAGCCGAAAGATATTCATTTATATCACCCGATTAGTCATATTCATCTCAACACTGTTCATTCATCTTTTTCTACTACGGGCCAAAGATATTCATTAAATAATCATTCATCTTTCTTTGCTACGGGCGAAGATATTCGATAATATCATCATTTAGGGTGAGGATGATGAAAAATATCTTAAAGAAAATGAATCCAGTGAGATAAAAATCAAATATTAGGGATTAGTATTATAGTTTATCCAAGTTCAATAATACTCCATAATAACCAATTGTGAAGCGAAATTCAAAAATAAAGATCAAAACATGGATCTGATCAAAGATAGTAACCATAATAGACATCTTGGACAAAAAGGAGAAAATTTCATTTTTTGAATAGTGAATAGTGAATAGTATCGTGAATAGTGTAAGTATCGTGAATAATAACTCAGAGCACAAAAGGTAGAAATTTCATAATAAAATCCATACCAATATTTTGGTATAATGATATTGAAAGAATAACATCATTAGGAAGAAAATAACATCCACTTACCTCGAAAAAAGCGATACTTAAATTTGAAATATTAGTATAAAATTTGAATAAAACTTGCCTTGATGAATAACAACTCACAAAGTATCTAAATACTCACAAAATACGCTCGATAATATAGAGAGAAAGAAAAAAACTTGTTTTTAGGTGTGATTTTCAATTCTAACTAAGCACCCTATTTATAGGAAAATGCTTAGAAACATGCATGTAGCAGAGACTAACTTTCTTTACGATGGCTTTACTGCTACTACTTATTCAAGCCCACCACTTTTGAAAATAAATTCCAAAACATTTCATTTCTCACCAACCAAAAGTGGGGCCCACCATATTTTAATAAAAATATTTATTTAAAAACTTCAATAATTCATAATAAATAGCCCTTTTATCGAGAAAAATTCAAATCTCATGTCTATTCCATAGGAAATTAAATTCTCTACAACTTTGTAAGTTTAAGTTTTTCCAAATTTCAAGCGAAAAATGGCCAAAAAATCTACATACTGGACGATTTTCAAAACCTCCATTCAAACAAAATCTTGATAAAATACCTCGGCATTAATTCCTTCATTTATAACCACATAAAATATATCCATCATTTATATCCACATAAAATAAATATTTACTTATCATATAAATCAATAATTAATTATTCATAAATAATATTACAAAATCACAATTATGATGACCAAATTAGTTCACAGGAAAGGGGGCTTTCAGGATAAAGATTTCTCCTTATTGGCGCGCGATTAGGTGACCAAACCCCTTTCTGAATAGAACTTCCTTAGACATTGTCAATAATGTTATCTAATAATATTATTCAAATAATATGAATTATTGATCGATAATGGAATTTTTGTGCGATGACAATTATTGAAACAACAATAATATAAAATATCAACGTAGCAATTATTGAATCAATAAAATAAAATATTGAGCGATAATTCTTTGTAACAATTATTGAGTAGTGCCTTCTTACGTAAGAATCAATAATTCAAAATCTTTGTGCAATATCGTATCTTCTTTGTGCATCCACGCGTATTCTTGTATTTTAACCACGGTATTCAACGATGTTAGCAGTAACAACTACTGTAGTTATTTATAAAAACTCAAACTTGTCGTTTTCTTCATCAAAGCATTTATCTTTTATGGGGCCCACAAATGACTCGCCGCCATCGTATGAATATTCCCAAACAATGAGAAATATTCCACGACCAAGCGAATATTCCGACGACCAAGCATTTATTTTGCAAAATTTGCATTTCACCCATAACAAATATCAATATTTTATTCACCACTAAATAGAAAATTAATTTTATTTATAAAAATTTCTTACATTAGGGTACCATAATCGCTTAATAATATTTTTTTGGGAGGGAGTGTTGGTGGTTTGGGTGGGTAGATAGGTTAGGTTATATGGGGTGGGGGAGGGGTGGGTGTGGAGGTTAATACAATCTCTTATATTAATTTTTTTTGAGGAGGGTGGGGTGGGGTGGGGTGGGGTGGGATGGGATGGGGTGGGGTCTAATAATACATATTATTTTTTGGATGGGGTGAGGAGTGGGGGTGGGGTGGGGTGGGGTGGGGGTGGCGTATGTATATATAATCAATAATATTATTTTTTGGGTGGGGTGGGGGTCATAATCACATAATATTTTTTTTAGGGGTGGGAGTTGGGTGGGGGTAAGGGGTGTATACATAATCACATAATATTATTATTTTTGATGGAGTGAGGTTGGGTGCGTGGGTGGGTGGGTGGGTGCGTGGGTGGGTGGGTGGGTGCGTGGGGTGGGGTTGGTGGGTGGGTGGTTGAGCTTTTTGAATATGTAAATATGGGTGAAAAGAACTTTTGATTTGAATTTGGAATAAAATATGGGTCGAAAAATGGTTAATCGGGTTGGATCTATATTTCTTTTTAAAAATATGGTTTCAAACTTACCCAACCCAAATAAATAAAAATTATTAATCAAATAACCAACTCATTTGATTCCAATTAATATGAATTGATCCGATATTTAACCAACTATATTATCAGATTTATTTCCAACCATTGTCAATATTTAGTTTTACAAGTCAACTCTCAAAAGTCACAACGACAATCTAAACCAAGTAATTAAGCAAAAATAATAATATTAAAAGTTTTATACTTCTATCAAAAAGTTTTGTGTCAAACTCAATAAAAGTAACAAAACCGCTACTCCTCTCTGTCCCCCTCTCTGCGCTAGAAACAGTAACACGAAAAACGCAGTGTTAGTACTACTAGTTCTTCACTAGTACCCAAGTAGCCTCAGGCAAGCCGAAACTTTCCAGCGATAAATGGAAGGAGTGGGTTCCCGTCTCGGCCGAGCTTCGTCGCGCTACGGCCAAGCTCCGGTGTTCAGCGGCCCTGTCAGAAAGTGGAAGAAGCAATGGGTTCAAGTGTCCTCTCCTCTCTCCTACTCTCGCTCCAACAGTACCCACGGCAACAACGTTCCTTCCTTGCTACTTTGCCGGTGGACCCCAATTTCTTCCACCAATTCCGGTGATAACTCCTCCGTCAAGCCGGAGGAGCCGCCGCGCCGGAAGTTCCGTTACACCCCGGTAAGCTAATTTCTTCCCCATTAAATTGGTTCTAATTAAAGGGTTGTTGTTTGTTTGGGAAGTAGTTGAAGGTTTATATATTTTGTGGGACGTGGGGTTTCTGTTGATTTTACCTATTGGGTTGGGAACTTGGAATGGGTGTGATTTAGTGATTCTAGGGTTTATTTATTTCTTAAATTTTATATGTGAGGGAGTTTCTGGGTAACCATTGATGGGAGTGGTAAAGTTCTAGCTGAAGGTTTTGTCCAAGACATGAATTTTTGATTTTATTAAATGGTTATTATAGGTTTTGTGACTAAGGGTGGGGTGAAATGGTGGATGTAGGTTTTGGAATTTTTTTTGGGTGCTTATTTATGGGATACTTTGTGGAGTATTTTCTTTCCTGTGTTTTCATACCTTATTCTATTGAAATTGGAGCTTTCAATAAAATGCAGCTGTATTCTGGTTATGAAGGCAATGTTCGAGTCTGAATAAAAATGAGATCTTTGGATAGGCTTTGCTGATTAGCATCTATCGTATTAATTGATAAATTTGTTTTGTGGCCGGTGAATGCCTGGTAGTGATACTAGCCAATTGTAGCATCTTCTCTCGAGTAATCATGAACTGCATGAACCAATGACTACACTAAAGTAGTTTAGAGGGTATTCTATGTGAAACCTTCTAGATTATAGAATGCATGGTGACCACACGCGCTTAAAGCGCCTACAAGGACGAAGCCAATTACACATTTCTACTTTCAACCATTTAAAGATATCCACTTCTGGAAAGATCATTAATACCAATACTAACAAGATTTTTTTGCTCCTGGTATTCCGGATTGTTGAGGCCTACCAATCGTGGTTCGCCTTGCAAACTTTGTAGTTTTGGTATTTCCTGGCTTCATATGCTCCTATTGTGGTGAAAATCTTTGTACATAAACTGCAGAAATTTCCCATTCAGAAAAACAAAGAAAGAAGAGGCAAGCTTTGGTTGCTAACTCCTGGGAAACCAGCAGCTGCCCACGTATAAGAATCATATCGTTTGAGTGCTGGAAGTCTCTCAGCAACGAGCCGCAAATGCATAGTGGTTCTTGTTTTCTTTTTTTCCTTTCCTTTCCTTTCCAAAGCCTAGGGGGATGTGGGAAAATTAAGGTGGAAGTGGGGGTGTTGATGTTGTGTTGTTCCATTGTGAAGGAAACTTGAGACAAATGGAGAACTAATGCTCACCACTTTCATGTTACGTAATCTTGTGTAAAAACTTGTTGCGGAATAGTTTTTTAATTCTTAGAAATCCTCACCTCCTGTCTCCTATATAGTTGTAGCCCCTTTGTCATTTGGGAAAGTATATGAGGAACTAGAGATATGTTTGTTTGCAAGAATTATAATCCCGGATTATAATCCATGGGATTATAATCACAAGACTATTATCCGGGATTATAATTATAATTTCAAGATTATTAAGTTATTTTATAATCCTTAGACTAATAGTCCAAAGTCTAAATTTAAAAACAAACAAGACACTTGGGATTAATAGTCCTATCCTAAGTATAATCTTTGGAAACAAACATAGCCTGATAGCCTAGGTAACATGCATACGAAGTTTACCAATGTATACTAAGTTTGCCCGGCCCTTTATTGTGCAGATTGTCGTGCTAGATGAAATGAAAAAGGAGTTTGAGAAAAGAGCTAATGATGAACCTGTAACAAGCAAGATCAGCCAATCTCCACGAAAGGAAACTACGAAAAGTGAGGATATATTTAGAAAGCAGGACATCGGTAGTCTCTTTGTTGATGTGAGCCAGGTAACGCAAAAGGATTAGTTTACTTTTGTTATTCCTGCAAATCTGAGTTTAATTTCACTTTTACATTAAGAGATCCTTTAGTATTAATTAGGTTATCCACGTCATGTTAAGGGTATTTTTGGACCATATGATTTGCGATCTTTGATGCTAGGATCAAGCCATCTAGTTGATTCCAAATTCATACGTTGTTCTTCTGAAAAGAGTTGAAAAGCATTTTCTGTTTTGCATGCATATTTTTCTTATACAAATCAAGTCACCACCAAAGGGTTGTAGCTTGTTTCTTATGGAATCAGGTTATAAGCTTTTGTTTGAGTAACGGATATACAAGCCTATATAGAACAATGTGCCTACTCATTCTTGTTGTTAACACCATATTTGGATAATTGGATGTGATCGGATTATACGTAATTGAACCTCTTTTGCAGTAAGCTGCATACAATGATTCTTTCTGATTGGCCATCACATCCCTAGCATCTTGTGCTATGTCCACAACAACAATTTAACAATACAAGTTTAGTCTTTGCTATTTTCTTACGAATTTGATAACAGGGCTGTAGTTAGTGGTCTGATTATCAAGACTTTAACCCATATAACCTATGAATACTTTAGTATTGTAACTAGCATGTGACTAAAAAAAACCCTTATTGTTTAAGTGCGTAATATAATCAATTAAAGCACGCTGCAAGGAACATTAAAAAATTTCTTTTTTTCAAATTAGCTTTTGCCTTGAACTTTACAGATACATTGTGAGGAGTAGTTTTTTTATGTCACACTTCTTAATTGTAAGAGAAATTTGTGAGATTTTTGCTGGTAAGTTTTTCTGTAAAATTATTTTGGTTGATAATTTGATGATAAAGCACATATTAACCCAGAAACAAAGATGTGTACTGCATTATATGTGATCAAGTTGATATATTTAACCACCCTGCAGGAATTAAAAAACAATTCCATGGCCCCAGGTCATTCAAACAAAAGGCTCATTGATATGGATTTGTGCTTGAAAGGTGATGGTGACAATGACGATTCTGATGGTGAGAATTAAGAGGTGAGATGGGTGGAGGAAGGGCAGAAGTATTTCGGGCACTGAAATGATGATCATGGGGCTTATTTGTAGGTATAAAAAATCTGAAGCAAACCAAAAGTGTCTTGAAATCAAGCCAAGGCTGGCTCGTTATATTTAGTAGTACCCGATGCTTATCTTAGCAACTCTATTTTAGATTTTAGTAATCTGCCTCTTGTAATTAAAGCTTTGGTAGTGACTTATGGTAAATTCTATGTATGTTATTCGGCTTATAACGATATGTAGTAGTATATAACCCATTTTGTGATATGTAGTAGTATATAACCCATTTTGTGATGTTATCGGGATACCAAAAATTATTGCCCTTGTGACGAATTTTAGTGCTTTTTAGGAACAATTGGAAAGAGATTCTCCAACCGGAAATAATTCGGAGCAATGTTTCTTAATGAAATACCCCTGGCTGAATAGGAAGTTAACAAAGTGAGTTGAATGGGTCATATTAAGTACAGGAATAATAGTTTTATAAGATATAAAAATATACAGTTTTTTAATCAAATACCCTTGGTTGAAAGGAAGTTAACAAGGTGAATTGAATGTAATTTATAGTGCTTGATATTCAATCAAGGAGTAATAGCTTTACAAAATGTTTCTTATAAAATCTGTAGTTGATCAGAATATAAATCTACAATACAGTAGTTGCACAGAGGTTGCTAATTTTCCAGCTACAAGATCACCATAATTATCATTTCTTTCTGTCTTTCCAAGTAGATGGTTTTCTTTCTCCCCGATTTTCTACTTTGTTTCACATATTCTTATAAAAAAGTTTTAAGACACTATTAAACTATTTTATAATCCCGAGACTAATAATCTCAAGTCTAAATTTGAAACAAACAAGACGCTTGAAATTAATAGTCAGTATAATCCTTACAAACAAACATAATCTTAATTTTATAGAAAATGTTTTCCAGAAACATTTTTGGAGAAAAATGACGTAAAATTTGTTAATGAATAAAACCGAAATATAACGAAATAACAAATTATACGTCCCCACACCGGGTAATGAAAATTCACCACCACCCTTGCCACAAAATTACTTCTATAATAATTTTAAATGCCTGGAGATGTTACTCTATCTTCCTCATGGCACGGTCATCATAACATTAACAGCAGAATAAACTGGAGAATTTTTTTTTTTGTTCTGCCCTTGGACAAGAAACAGAACCTAAACCTTCTCTAACATACATGGGGAGCCTTGTTTTTCACAATATCATTCCATATAAGTTCAACCACGTCATTCCTTCAAGTCTCAGAGCCTTCCTTGTCCACTGTTACTGTCACCCCAACTTCAGCAGGCCGAATAATCCGGTCATACAGCATGTACCCCGGCTGCAGCCAGAAAACAATGAAACACTTGGCCCAATTACGTAACACTGGTATTCACTTAATGTCAAAAACTGTGTTACCAAATCTTTCATTTCCCAAATTCAATGAACACGAGGAAGAATGATTATCAAAACATACATGTGAGATCACTAGAATTTTGACAGAAATCAACTATGTACTACCAGATTACTTGTTAGATTATGCAATCGACTCATTAAACCATTCATGCAAACTACTGCATCCGTTCACAGAAGATGTTTTAAATACATTTTTCACACAATTTAAGAAAAACAAAAGGAAAGGAGAGAGTATAAATGAATTATATTTTATCCCCAATGGACCCCACATAAGTACACTAAAGATTCTCTCTTTTTCCTAAAAATGGTGGACTCTACTTAAGTACTTTTGAGGGTATAATAGACTTTATATACCATTCTGCATTTGAATTGTGTACTTCAGTACTTGAGACAACTTTTATGGGACAATAATTTTTTGTACTTCAGACATTTTGTGGGATGGCAGAGTATGACATATCATGCATTTTTATCAACAAAAGATAAAATAAAAATAATAATGTATTGTTCTTCAAAGCTGACCACTGAAGCCCTGTATCTAGAAAAAATTGCGACTTCCTTCTTCTTGGGGCCCATGTACCCCACCTTTGCAATGTTTTATAAGCCTTTAGAAGGATGAATATTTCCAATATATTACATAGTAATTTGCCCTGCTAAACTTACCTTCAAAACAACAGCAACAGTGTTCGGAGCCTTGGAAGAATCTGGTACTTGAAATACTGCATTGTGTCTATGTGGATCAAACTGTTCATTTGTAGGATCAAACTTTTCAACACCAAACTTTTTGAAAACCTGAAAGAAAACCAATCACAAGTCCAACAGGAAAATCATCTCTCTCAAATCATCAAAACGTACCAAGCGACAGGTTCATCATTCTTTAGCACATGATATATAATGGACTTGCATATGTTTTCTGGTAACATTAATTATGCATAGATGCACTAACATATATAAAGTAGGGGAAGCCCATCTAATTGAAAAGACATGCAAAATCTGGAACTAAGCTGGTTTGTTTACAAAGATACGTATAGCTTAATAATTGTGACACTAAGAATGAATTCTGATCATTGTGGGGGAAAAATATAGGATACCTCTGTTAACTGTTTTTCAGTCATTTCAACACCTTCCAGCAGTGTTTTTAGAAGTGGCACAGCTCCAGCAGAGTCTTTAGATGTGTCAATTTTTGCAAAACTGTCTTTTACAACTGAAGACGCTCTACCCATATTATCCGCAACATCCAATAAGCTCTTTGCAAAATTCTGTGAGTATATTGGAACAAAGGGTACCAAATACAAAGAATTATTATAAGAAGGCTCAGTGCTATATGAAAGTGTACCCATCATTCAAAGAAACTGCTGATAATACCTGTATGGCAAACTTTTTCGAGTTCTCTGCTTCGCGTCTTGTCCTGTCCTTGACATTCACCATTTCAGCATAAGCACGTAGAACTTTATCATTAATAGTTTCAATCTCCTTGTTCTTCGCCTTGAGAAGTTCTTCCTTCTCCGCTACAAGTTTCACCAGATCATTCACGGACAAGTCATCCTGGGAACCTGAATCAGAAAATGCATTTCATTCATTCCCCTTCATATTCTGTAGAATTCAGAAACATGTTAACTTGAGAATTTGAATTAGAACCTAGCTTCTCTTCTGCTCAGAATTATTACCTTTTGCAGATGATTTTGTTTGATCAGATACTTCAGCATCTCCAGTTGTTTTTGCAGCACCATTTCCTGACTGCACAATCTCCTTTTCATCAGGTTGAGACGCAGATGATGAGAATCGTTGCAAGGAAGACGGACTCAGGATTGAATGGTGAAACAAAGACACCTGACCTGCAATCACCTGAAATAAAACAAGTCTATCTGTATAGGTCTTTGATACATAAAGATTTGGTTAAGAGGAACAACATAAACAAATCTGGAAAATATTAAGCACAGCGTTTCCTCTATCTGGCTCTCTTGACTGTAGATGCCACAACAAAGACAAATGCCGAGATCTAGAAGTACCATCTTAAAGATTCCTTTGCACTGCACCTTTTTAGACCATCATGCTGCCAATAAGCCCGAGGCAATTTCGCTATTGTTTTACGACACTTGGCAATACCAACATAGATTAGAGAACAAAACATGAGCTTGAAGTGTATTGACAGGAGTAGTAGCCATTAATGGGGATCATAAGTCAAGAGCGAAGCAAGGAATTTTTATATTTGTTATTTAGAATTTTTATTATGTTTAATGTAAGAGTAATTGATGTAATTTTAATTAATAGTGGGGATTTAGAATATTAATAAGTGATTAGGAATTATTAATAAGATTATTTTAGTCGTTTAGTACTTTTAATATTCCCCAAATAATATTAGGATTTTGAGTCTCTTAATCTCTTTAAATTGTAATGTAATCCCCACAAGTCTTTTAGACGATACACTATTGTTATTGAAGTTGATTATTATCATTTATACCGTAGAGGTATTTTATCCATCTTAGTGTTGATTCGTAGAGTTGATATACTGGAGAGATCCTAGTGATTTAAACGTGGAGTTTAAATCCTAATTTATTTTTCATTAATTCTTCATCCTAAATCCATCCTATATAATTTTTGGTATCAGAGCTTAGAGTTGTCTATTAATTTTTATTAGTGGAGATCTTGGGCTTTCAACAACAACAAAAATCATCGTTCATCGTCGAAAACACTGTTCATTCGTCGGAGTTTTTGTTCATCGTGGGTTTAATGTTCATCGTGATTCTTTATTCATTTGAGAAAAAAAATCAAAATTGTCTTGATGCTTCTGACAGAAAAAAAAGGTAGAAAAGAGAAATTGTTGTTGTGTTTTGCCGTCAAACAGCCTCCTTGCCGCCATTGTTTTCATCATCTTCATTTGTTACCCTCCCTTTTTCGTTACTCTTGGTTGTTCCCCTTTTCGCTACTGTAGTAACCCTAATCTCTAGCTTATAAATATCTTGCCAAAATTACATGTTGCATCCCCATAGTTTCCTCTAACATTTAAGTTTTAGCCCATAGTTTATATTTACTTATACCCTTTCATCCTCTTAAAGCATTTCCCTACACTTTACTGCGTTAAATACGTTAGCCCTGTTTTTTTATTTTCATTTTAGTTAGGTCCACAAGTTACCCAAAAAATAAAAAAATACAAAAGTTTTATTTTATTTTATTTTTTTAGCCCATTGTTTTTTATTTTCATTTTAGTTAGGTCCTCAAGTTACCCAAAAAAATAAAAAAATACAAAAGTTTTATTTTATTTTATTTTTTTAACCCATTGTCCTAATGTCTCGAGCCACTAAGGAATTGATTGCGGAACTAAAGGATTACATTTAGTTTCTTGATAATGAAAGTGACCGAATACATTAACTTATTAATACATGTGGTCATAGATATTTAAAACCCAAGCAAGAAGAGCTTAGATGGCATATGATTGATGCACAAAACATACTCGAAAAATTGCAACGTCAAGATAAACAAAGAAAAGCTGAAGTAAAGAAACATCAACAAGCTAAGGCAAAAGAACTTCAAAAGGCTACACATAAAACTGTTTCTATATGTTCTTCTATAAAAGATGAAATCTCTTATATAAAAGATGATCTTTTCTATAAAAGTTGACCTTATTGACTTGCTAGCACATATTCGAGTTGAAAAAGAGCGGAAAAAATGATGTTCGTGTGACGTGTCCATGAAAATTTTTGAAATTCAAAAAGTTGAACCAGATATTGTGCGCAGTGTTCGAAAAAGCTAAAATCGGTACGAGGCGTTTTCTACAGGCTATGTACGTAAGCCTCGGTGAAGCCTTGATTTAAAGACCTAAAAGTCCCCAAAAAATTATGAAAAATTACTAATAAAATTATAAAATAATTCATCATTACAATTAAGGTCATAGAAGACATAAATAACTTGACGTCACGATGAATGTATCATTACAAAACATCAAAACAACATAATATCATCAAGTACTTATATAGTGATCATCCATCACTATGTAAGTATTGTATCATTTGTATCTAGCGGCTTGAATAATGGACCAAATCCTAGATCATCATCCCCATCACCATCATCATCATCATCACTATCATCACTAAGAGGATCCTCCATGGAATCATCATCGTATCTAATAGCTCTGTCATCCTCCTCATTGTCAGTGTTAAGATCCTCAAACTCAGGTTCTTCATCAACCAATTGCAATCCCTTCCCTTTATCTATAAAATAAACAAGTGAATATATACTTAATCCAAATGAATGTTTTTTTAAAGAACACTTTAAAGGCAACTTAAGTAATGACACTAACCTTTTGACATAATTTTTGACGGCAAAGTGTTTATCTTTCTCTTTTGACTTCCTTGTTTACTACTTGTTCCCCGAGTCCCTTGCCCTCCAAGTGTAATCTCCCTCACATTAGTCTCTTCTCCCCCAACTGTCTTCTCATTCCCATGAGTCCTTTCACCCTCCTCTATATCATCATTCCCAGAAGTCAGTCCCGAGATATTTTCATCATTTCCCCCCGCAATCCACTCATTATCAGATGACACATTTTCAACAACCAATGGATCTTCTTCCGTTGGTGCCTTTTCTTGATATCTTAGATCTTTCAAATTTTTTATTATACGTAATGTAAGCCCGATGAGTTAAGCACGGATGCGACGATTGATTCCTTCTCTTGTATGTATCTATATTACAAGTAATTTAGCATTAGTGACAATGTCGGATCTCATAAAATCTTAATAAATGATTTATATCTAATAAATACATTGAAAGTACTCCAATTACGCTCACACCAGAAGATGAGCAAGTTAAACTCGAGAATCTTCAACGCAAAGTTTCTTAATTAGAGCTTCATCTCATATCGATCCACCAATCAATTTGGATCGATATTAAAACATATATCAATCTTACAAATTACGTTTAATCAAAATGAAAGCATAACTAGACATTAATCAACGGTACTTTACGTTTCTTACGTGTTTTTGGCATGTGTAGCCAAATAACCCTTGCCTCAATCAGAATGCATCCATTTGCAAATCAGCTCTCTCTTTCCACGCGTTAGGAATAAGTTTGTCCATCTGAAGAGTCTGATCCCACCTTAACTTCCGCATTGGCATAGAAATTGTCTTCATATTGAAAATGAGGATTCAAATAATATCGCGATGGCGTCACAAATGCCGATCTGTTGATTATCCCACTTAGCATCTATTATGCTCCATATCTCTTTATAGGCCCTCATTATCCGGATTTTTGTAATCTCTTCTTTTGCATTGTCCATGGCACCATATAAAAATCTCATTCAGACACCTTCTACGAATCTGCCGTCCTCAATACACTACTAGAGGTTTTGTGATCTTAATTGCATATCCCACGTTACCCCAAAAATTCCTATCACTCGATTATGATTTTCTCTCGCCTCCTTTACCTTAAGGTTTTTTTTGTCCAAGCACAATTTGCCCTCCTAGATGTAAACATAGCCTCCAAAATTTGTCTCAAACTATCGTACTCTGCAAAGTTAAATAAGTAGTGGCAAATCTAGTGGCGGGCATGGCGAAAACAAGGTCTTTATTAGTGTTTGCCCTCATCGATGCGAAGACCCATCCATGATTATATATGAAGTTACTTACCTACATAATGACATTCATCAAAAAATAATAATAATTCAAGTATTCATTGAATAAAAAAATTATAACCAAATAATAATAATAGTAATTACGTTCTTTGCCTTTATCAAAACATTTTTATGTTGAAGCAACTCTCGAAACTTCTCGAGCATCAAATCGATGCGATCTGCAGCGGCTGCGGTGTCCACCACATACGTGGCGTCTTCTCCATTAACATCCTCCCCACGTAGCCTTATAATTAGATGCATTGTGGGTGATTACTTGAATGATAAGGTCTTCTCCCACTTCCTCAATGACCTCATCAAGTAGTTTAAACATCAAAGTAGCATCTTTAATTGCATCAGATGCATCAACAGATTTCAAAAATACAGTTCCATGGGGGTTGTTTACAAGAAAGTTTATTAGTTGTCTTCCCCTAATATCTTTCCAACCATCCGACAAGATTGACACCCTCGTATGTGTCCAAGTCTTTTTTACCTACTCAACAAAGGCTTTTGTAGTCTTCTCTTCCTCCTTCAATATCCAAGAGCTAAGCTCGTATGGTGTAGGGGGTTTCAAAGCACGACCATAGTTCCCAATTGACCGACACATTTATAAATGAAGGACTATCTGCAACATTGAAGGGAATCCCGTTTTCAAAAAAGAATCTACCTATATCAAGGCAATTTGCATTCTGAGCCTCCTTTGAAAATCTGGTACACCTTGTAGTAGCATCATCATCACCGACATCGACATCCACAACAAATCATCCATGGGTCCCAGAACTCCCCTCTAGGAACCTACCCACACTTGAACCTCCCATTCTCGAGGATGGATGACCACCGTAATAAGACCCACTTTGTATTTTTTTCGACTTCATCTTTTTGTCTTTCCTCCTTGGAGTCCATATTTTTCTTCATATATGAAAATGAAGCTTTCTTCACTCAAGCTTGGTACTTTTTTACAAGCCTCGGCGTTCTTATGATTACCCACAGATGATTTTTCAACCTTGTAATCCCTCCTTTGCAAATTTTCTTGCAAAAATTGCATTCCACATATGAATGAGCTTTATTAACTCCAGGGGCTACGGTGCCATATTTCCATGCAGGATCTTTCTTACCCATAATCTTAATTCACTGTAAGTGTGTAATAAAAAACCAAATATAAGAATACAATATATGTTAAATATATGTTAATCACAACATATATAAAATGGCAAAACTAATGATTTAGCCACCGAAGTTGGCACGTTTTATTGAATACTTAATTGAACTTTTAATTTTTCAAATTAACTAACCAAACTAATTAAAATTGTTAAATTGGGTCATTCTGTCAAATCTGGTTAGCAGCTGTCAAAATTTTTCATACGTGGAAGCAAAAAAAAAAGGAAAAATAAAATAAAAAATGAGGTGGCCAATCAGCAACAATGACATGGAAATAAAAATAAAAAATTTATTTTTTGACTCATTTTTAACATTTTAAAGTTTTAAAAATGATAAAAACATAATAAAACAAAACAAAAACTAATAAAAATAAAACATTTTTTCATTCATTAAATCAAATTTATTTATCATGATAAATCAAATCTTAATCAATTAAAAAATCAAACATATTTTCCTTAAAAAAGACAATATTAATAACTAAACATTAAAATTAAAATCAAAATTTTATGTTTCAATTTCATCCAAAAAATTAATTTAATTATCTCCTATTCCAAATCAAATTATTCTGTTTCCATTTTTTTAGATTTGTTCTTTCATTTTTTTTCCAATTCCCATCATTTTTAAGATCTGTTATTGGAGGAGGGTGGAAGGATGTGGATGGCGAGGAGGAGGTGACGGTGGTGAAGAGGGGGATTTAGGCGGCAGAAGATGGTGGCCACGGGATTTAGGCGGCAGATCTGTTCTTCTCTCTTCTTGGTGGACACGGGATTTAGGCAGCAGATCTATTCTTCTTCCACCACCACCGCCTCCACCTCCTCCACGGCTCCTTGCGATAATCTCGATATTTATGATGAACATGAGAAGCTAGTTAAGCAGTCAACATTAAAGAATAGTATTGATTCAGATTATGTTGAAGTGAAAATCCTCGGTTTGTGGATGAAAATTCTCACCCAACAGATTCGGAGGTTGGGCATCTGAAGAGTACGATTGCAAGGCAGGGATTGAATGATTGGGAGAAATTTGTTTCCATCTCAGGATCAGGTGTGTATATCATTTGTTGCTTCTATGCCTCATGTCAACTTCAATGATTCTCCCATACAATGATCCCCTAGAGTTTTTATGTTCTGCCTTGTGGTTTATTTTAAGATCAATTTCAACAATTAAGAGTGCCTTTTAGGGAAGATGAAGATTTTTTTTATCTGTTCTTCCATATGTAATGTGATTGATTTAATGAATTAAAATTTTAATTGATTATATATTATTTTTTTGTTGATGTAGAAAGTCGAGTTGAAGTTTTTTATTTATTTTTTTGCCACATGTAATATTTTTAATTTTTGTATATTTTTTTCGGCGCCACAGAGATAAAAAGTTGACGTCTATTTTTTTTAACGGAGTGACCCAATTTGAAAATTTTAATTAGTTCAGTTAGTTAATTTGACAAATTAAAAGTTCAATCAGATATTCAGTAAAACGTGCCAACTTTGGTGGCCAAATCATGAGTTTTGCCTATATAAAATATATGTTAATATATAACAAATATATGGTAATAAGTTAAAAAAACCTTAACAAAAATTAAAATTTTTTAACATAAATTAAAAAACCTTAACAGAAATTAAATTTTTTTAACAGAAATTAAAAAAAATTCACAGAAATTAAAAAAGTTTAACAGAAATTAAAGAAAAAGAAAACAAAAAAAGAAAAAGAAAAAGAAAAGATAAAGAAAAAGAAAACAAAGACAGAGACACCACTCAGGAAAAAAAAGAGAGAGAAGGAGAAGAAAGAGGAAAAGGAGAGGCGAAGTCGCGAAGAGGAGAGCAGTCGATCAGTCAAATCTAGGTAAGCTCAAATGAAATATTAAACCAAATCTGATACTTAGGGTTTTTAAGCGAATTGAGGCGCCGCCTCCTCGCGGCATATAGCCGAAAAAAAGCCCAAGTCTCGCTTGATTCGAGGAAAGGCGCGCCTCGCACCATCCTTCTCACCTTTTCATTCTGGTAGCGCCTCGGCCTTGCGCCTCGAGGCGCACGCCTCAGCCTTATTCGAACATTGATTATGTGTGAACAACAAACTGAGAAAAACTCTGAAGTTACTTTTGAGTTGTTCGTTACCAAAGAGAGGGCGGTTTGAGAAGTTGATCCAGTCCAAGTTGATAATGTTGAGTTCGTTATTCCAGAAAATTACTTGACAGTACCTTTGAATACAAATGCGATGCTCTCATCAATTCTCTTTTCAAAAAATTTTGAGCCTTATCGCATAGCGATGTTATTAAAGGTGTTCCAAAGAGTTCTCGCGTTGCAGAGGAGTTCAAGACTTATTCTATCATGTTATAAAACACAAGGTCGAGTTTTCTCCAACAATGGGAGAATGATAGGGATCACAAGTTAAGAGCAAAGCAAAGAATTTTTATATTTTCTATATAGAGTTTTATTACGTTAAATGTCATTTTATTTATTAGTGGATATTTAGGATATTAATAAGTGATTAAGAATTATTAATAAGGTTATTTAGTCGTTTAGTATTTTTATTATTCCTTAAATAATATTAGGGTTTTGAGTTTGTTTAAAGTGATGTAATCCTCACAAATCTTTTAGACGATAGACTATTAATATTGAAGTTGATTATTATCATTTATACCTTAAAAGTATTTTATTCATCTTAGTGTTGATTCGTGGAGTTGATACACTTAACAGATCCCTAATATTTAAATGTGGAATTTAAATCCTTGTTTATTTTCTATTAATTATTCATCCTAAATCAGTCCACATCATTTAATCCCTACGAGTCTTTTCAACGATAGACTATTGATATTGAAATTGATTATTACTCCCTCCGTCCCATGATAAAAGTCCTTATTACTATTTTGGGTAGTCCCATGTTAAATGTCAATTTTCCTTTAATAACCAAACTTTTACACATATTTTGTTATTATACCCGTAGCATTAAATATCTCATACTTTTCTTATTCTAATTCTCTCTCCATATTTAATGATATTATTATGGGCAATTTTGTCATTTCATTCATCTTCTTAATATGCGTGAAAAATCCACCAGGACTTTTATCCTGGGACGGAGGGAGTATCATTTATACCGTAGAGGTATTTTATCAATCGTAGTGTTGATTCGTGGAGTTGATACACTTGAGAGATCCTAGTGATTTAAACTTGGAGTTTAAATCCTAGTTTATTTTCCACTAATTCTTCGTCCTAAATTTGTCCTGCATCAGCATGAGGTTTGTCGTCAAGATATCATGCTTTAAGAATTAGTTCAAGAGTCGTGTTTTCCTTATAGACTATAGAGCATGCAAGGCCAAGGAGCTTTATAAGCTTGGCATGCATTGGAATATATTATTTATGAGGTTGGAATGTTATATCATTTTTAGTCAATTATTAAAGGTTTCTAGGACCTAGCAACTATCAAGAGTGATTCCCAATCTCAAACTGGCTGAGGCCAACACCACTTAACATGCTGACTTGGCACAAAGAAATATAGAACATTGTTACCAGTTATCACCAACCATGCGAGATTGCATAAACAGTAGACCAATCTTACAGGTCCACATTGTTTGAAGGCCAAGTCAAGTAGGCCATACAGACAAAGTCCCTAGCTTGAGCTCCCATCCTATGCACCTTAGTAAGGCCACGAATCCGTGTTAAATGGTAAAAAGAGCCCGGGCACTTGAACCCACACCTTCATCCTTCTGTTTCTCTAGGTTACAGACACATCCCAAATCCATTAAGCATTTGCCATTCCTTGAGAGAGAGATTGTCTATACTGTATATAAATGTGATCTCAGATACATAAAAATATTCCTATTATATTTTTTGATTAGGATTTTTTTCCCTTTTAATAAGTTTTCTAATTAGGTTCTCAAAACCTGCAATTCCTATGATTTCAAGTGAATCCCCCCCCCCAAAAAAAATTTTTTTTTTTGATCAATGATATTAGGTAAATCTAAACGCAGATGTTAGGAATCAGCACAAGTAGTACCGTCATTTTAGTTTTTGGGATACTTGTAATTTATTTTAACTAGTAATGGAATTTTGGTCTTTATGCTGAGATTAAGTTTTCTTATTGTCTCTTTAAATAAGCATTATCCTGGAGGTAAAACAATTTATTATTATTGAGTGAATTGATTTTCAGAATTACATCTGTGTCTGCAGCATGAGGAATATCTGAGGGTTGGCGGATTCTCTACAGGTATAGGCATTAACACCTCCCTCTACAAATTAAAAAAATTCAAACATCCAAGCCTTAGTTATCACAAAATTTCACTTTTCAGTTCAAATGTGAGAAAATCGAACCACCCTTCCAGCATGTATGTGAACTACTGCCTACAATTTCCAACTAAATTTAGCAGAAATAGGGGCAGACTTAAGGCTACTAGTTTACTTTTCCCTTGTTTTATCTTAATAACCAATCATACCAAAATACGAAAATAATGTAACGCAACCATTTCAAAAATAAACAAAATTATCTCTGGTTATTTAAAAAAGTGAGACCTTGAGCATGCATATTTCACTAGAAACTTGCACAAAGTTAAAATGTAATATAGGCTTAATTGTTCCTTCTACAAAAGCTACTAGGAACATAGAGACAAAAGCTATTTCATTTACATATAAAGCAACTCCAAATTCCATTTCAAGACCGGAAGGATTTCTTGTTGGCCAATACAGAAATAGAAAAAATAGCAATCACATAAAGTTGAAAATTTGATTTACTACACATATTCACACAGACCCTGAAGTATGTCAACTCAAACTCTGAAGCCAAATAAATAAAATCATCAATGTGACAATAAACAACATGAAGGGACCATACAACTTTGTTGGAGTTGGGAGCCCATGGCTGTGGGGAGACAGGGCTAAGCCCTTCTTGTGTAACCCTTTCGGGAACCAAAAAATGATTACCCACATCAAATAGGAAAATGTAAGTCTTTGGATTATTTATATACATTAAATATGAAGACACCAAGATGCCTACATTTACATTATGTGTAAAAGCCTAACAAACACCCTAGCCAACCAATCTGCCAATGCACCCAATAAATAAATAAATAAAACTTAAAATGTTTATGCAAGAAACCAAAATTCCTTGGGAAACTAAGGGCTTGCAAAAATAATGGGTGGTTTAGGACTATTTGTACTAATTTATTATAGCTACAAATTAGTTGTTCCATGATTATCTGTTATTTAATCCATCTACTATGTTTTGTCATTTCTAAGGCCATTTGTGCATGGGATTAAATAAATCATGCAATAAAATAAAATAGTTCATAGTGTTAAATTAGTGCAAATAGTCTGATCTCATCCATCATTTTGCAAACAAATGTAGCCTCAACATGCTTATAGAATTTATTAGGAAAATTAAAAAAAAAAATCAACTAACTTACTGAGTCAGAACATGCTTCAATTCAATCTAAAAGGAAAAAAGTGGGCTAAACTAAACTAAACCGAACGCACAAAATGACATTCCTAAATCGAATTCAACACAAATTTCACAACATAAAACCCAATTCACAATAGCGCTAAAACCCCAATAAAACCCTAGAGCATGAAAAAACCAGAAAAATCAAGAGCTTTATCCATTTTCTGGAACACTAATAATGTTTTGCATAAAAGGTTACCTGAGATCGATGGAGGGAATGAAATTGATTGAACTTAGGAATGCATTGTTGGGGTCTTTGTTGTTGTTGTTGTTGTTCTTTTGGGAGATTGTAAAGGAGCAACGAATTTCGGCACTGGGCCAAAGTGCTCCTACGTGATAGCCAAGAGCTAATTCTGCTAACTAACATCTCGCAGTGCTTATTCGAAGTGATAAAGAGAGGAGAGGGAGTTGTTCGTAGCGGTTAGAAGAAGGGGTTTAAGCAGAAAAAAGAGGGAGAGAGACTGTTTGGAAATGCAGGAGGGGAAAGAAACGGGGGACTGGGGAGCCATTTGATGTTTTAATGACGAAAATGCCACTCATATACAGAAATTTACCTCGAATTTTAAAAATTCTTTGATTACACAATTCAAAATTAATAATCTAGAATGAAAAATGATTTGTGAATATAGTATGGAAAATGATTATATATCCACAATTTTTTATAAATATGAATTGCAATTAATATAAAACTGTAAATGATAAAATAGAATAATGATATATGAGTTCCTTCTAAGTTTTATATATTTTTCGATCGATAATCATATGTATCTAAGTATTTATGTATATACAACACAAATTGATTCAGTTTTTTTTATATTTTAAACTTATAAAAAAATAAGGTAGTATTATATGGTAAGAAAAGACTTGTTGAAATATTTATATTTAAGCTCATGCTAGAAAACATGTGTATGAAATGTAAATGAAATTCTTATTAATTCTTATTTTTTTTTTGGCAAAGAGAGTATTATATTATTACGTAAATATTTATTATGTTTCAAATAAAATTTTTTTCTAGGTAATATTTTTAAGAATGGGAAAAGGCCACACAATGGCATTATTGTAATTTTATTTGAAAGAAATTGGGTTTTAGAAGCATCCAGAACATCCAGTTTAGTTGGGTGATGAGGTAACAATTTAGTTTTCTTTTTTGTTGCTGAATAATTCCATGAATATTTTGATTCTGTTATAAAGTGATTCCCTCCCTAAGGAGGGTTTCAGCCGTGCTCTCTCCTTTTCCTTCTTTCATTTCCTCACTCGTGAACTTCACCTTGCCTGTATAAAGAAATGATACTGAACAAAAATATAAAACTTTTCTCAATTGTTTCTCTTTTATCTCTTATTTAATCTCTCTAAATTTATGTAATAATTATAAGAATATCTTTTTACATTTTGCTAAAGTTTTATATCAACACAAGACTCTAATCAACTGAGACGATAAAATTAAATTCTTGCAATTTATTATTATATTATCAGTTTGACTATGCCACCAATAATATAATTTTGGCAAAAAACACCTTTTGGCCACTGTGGTTATAGTGATTTAACGAATTAGCTAACGTCTTTTAAAAAATATTCAATTAAAATTTATTGAACTTTTTAAAATTTATTAATCGGTCATTCCGTCCAATTTCATGGATTTGGACGTTAAATTAAATTGTATATTTACATACGTGGCAGCCAAAAAATAAAGAAAAAACAAAATATTTAATGACTGGACAATAATTATGTGGCAAAAAATAAATAAAATAATAATAAAATTAAAATAAATATTTTAATTCATTTTTTAATAATTTTTTTATTTTCCATTTTCTTTCTCCTTCAAATCCACCACCCGACTTGTAGAATCAAAAAAAGAAGAAGAAAAAAAAATCCCAAACGCAATCTAAGCTTCTTCCATTTTTATCCTCTCGACTCTCACTCTTCTCTACTCAGTTCACCGTGATCATCACCACCGAACAAGCGCTTTCTCTTTCCACAATCGCCACTCCGTAGCCACCCATCACCAGCCTCCACCACGCCAAATAGAAGCTCAAAATCACCCAAATTCCACACTCAATTTGAGTTTCATCCGGTCCAGATCTACATCTACTCCCAAATTTGGTGAAATGGCTTTGGAGAAGTCGATTCACCGCTCCCAAACACTAACACCTCCTCCCGCAGAAATATTATTTTGGAGGAACAGATCTATGGCTCAGTCGGAGGAACAAATCTATGCTAGGTGGAGTTCTTAATTGAAACTGGAGTTATTAATGAAGATCTGCTAGGTGGCACGATCAGGTGTTGGCCCGATGATCTTTGGTCTTCCATGGTGATGTTGAGCGAATCTGTGATGATGAGCAGATCTTTGATGCATGATGAATATTATAATATTAATAAAATTAATATTATACATATTATAAATATTTAGATAAAGAATAAGAAAGAAAATAAAAGTATTTTAAAAGCAGGATGTTGGTCTTCCATTTTATAAATATTTTAAAAGCGTAAAAGTATTTTTATTTTTATTTTTAAAATAAAACATACATATTATAAATATTATAATATTAATTTAATATTATACATATTATAAATATTTAGGTAAAGAAAAAGAAAGAAAAAAAACATAAAAATATTTTTATTTTTAAAAATTTATAAGTATTTGAAAATTTTTATTTTTATTTTAAAAATAAAATATACATATTATAAATATTATAATATTAATTTAATATTATAAATATTTAGGTAAAGAAAAGAAAGAAAAAACATAAAATATTTTTATTTTTAAAAATTTATAAGTATTTGAAAATTTTTATTTTATTTTTAAAATAAAACATACATATTATAAATATTATAATATTAATTTAATATTATACATATTATAAATATTTAGGTAAAGAAAAGAAAGAAAAAAATTAATTTTTATAAATATTGTAATAGATCTCATTGATACAAAATTTTTGATATATTATTTGTATTATTTGGAATTAATTTTTAAAATAAAAATAATTATTATAAATGTATAAATTTATATTAATTTCTTTTAAGTAAATAAAGAAGAACTTGGGAAGAGAGAGAAATAATAGGAAAATATTATTTAGTTGCCAAATCATTGCCCAGTCATTAAATATTTTGTTTTTTTCTTTTTTTTTCTGGCTGCCACGTATGTAAATATTCAATTGAATTTAACGTCCGTCCATGAAATTGGACGGAATGACCCGATTAACAAAATTTAAAAAGTTCAATGGGCTAATTGAATATTTTAAAAGCACAGTGGCTAATTCGTTAAATCACTATAACCACAGTGGCCAAAAGGTGCTTTTTGTCATATAATTTTATTCTTATAATTGGCTTTAAATTCTTGCAATTTATTATTATACTACCGGTTTTGCTATGCCACCAATAGTATAATTTTATTCTTACAATTGGCTTGGTTTTGCCGCCTATTATATTCTTTAACTGTCAAATTATATTTATGTTTTAATGTCCATTTTTAAATTCTGTTATTTACAGTGGGACCATCTATCTTTGTTGATCTTATAAGACTTGGTGGGAACCTTTTTACCACTTATTAAATTGTGGGAATAACCTGACTATGCGAACTACCGCATGCTTGGTGAATATCCTTTCGCATTAATTCATTATTAGCATTTTGTGGAAATAATCTGTCTATGCGAACTACTGCATGCCGGGTGAAGATCCATTTGCGTTTTTGTACATATATTATTTGTTGAACTATAATACTTGTATATATATTAACGATTGCATATTCTTTTTACTAAAATAATATGTTAATAACATAAATATAAGAATATTTATATATTTGCATTTTATCAACACTTGAGGTTGTGACTTGGTTTATTTTTTTCTATATCATACATGCAATTATTTATTGTTTTAATTAATATTAAAATTGTGTTTTAACCCAGAATAGTTTGCAAACTTGGCAAAAATAGATTTTTCTATTTTGAAAATCTCTGGAGAACTATTTAGCTTGGGCACTTGATGCAGAATTACACCTTAGTGCAAATGAGTTAGAAAAGACCATTGAATTAGGAAATACAGCAACTTCGGCACAAAATACAAAAGCCATAATTTTTCTTCGTCACCATATTGATGAAGGATTAAAGACTGTATATTTAACAGTCAAAGATCCTTTGTCTTTATGGACACAACTGAAGGAAAGATTTGACCACAAAAAATTTGTTGTTCTCCCTAATGCCAAATTTGAGTGGCTTAATTTAAGGCTACAAGATTAAAAATCATTACAGAATATAGTTCCAATGTTTATAGAATAACCTCTACTTTGGCATTATGTGGAGATCCAGTTTTTGAAACCCAAATATTAGAAAAAATGCTCTCAACTTTTCATCCCACCAACATGATTCTGTCACAACAATATAAACAGAGTAAGTTCACAAAATTCAGTGACTTATTGTCTGTTAACGCCAAGATCTTTCCTCACGTCCCAATCACCAAAGACGTGTCCGATATCCTGCACAGTTCAACAAGTCAACACCCAAAGCTTGACGGCTTGACCGTTGGGGGACAACTCCGGTGTGAGAGTCAGTATCGGCGATCACAAGGTTAACAATGGAGGAAAAATATGTCTAGTGCTTGAGCGATAATAATTTGGATAAGTGATTTGTTACCTTTTTTCCTTGTGTGATCGTTGCCCCATATGCACTCTAAAAACCCAGTTTACCGTGCCACCCACTATCCCTGACACAACCCACTCCCACGTCCGGTGATTCACCTGCTACTCCATCACCTTTGTCCACCGCCGGTTATTACTGTCTCATCCTCATTAATGCAATGCAGACGGTGGCAGAGATAATAGTCAACTGTTATCTTTTGTCATGATTACCAGTTAAAACTAGGATAAGTTATAATTTGTATAATGGACCGACCCAATGACTAAGCCCAATACAATTAAGATGACCCATCTGACCGGATCCAACTGAAATGACCCAATAGAATAATCAAATAATTTGGCCCAACCTATTCGGTCCAAAAGGTAAAATATATCACGGTCCAGGGGAGGAGCCCATTCGGTCTGGCCCAATACGAAAAGTATTATGGCCCAACATTGCCCCCCAGTCTTTTATTAAATAGGATGTTTAATGGAAGACTGTAAATAAAATAGGTCCATGATGAAATGAATTGTAATAAGTTAAAAGGGACTAAGAGAAACCTCATCGAGGCCCAACTGACTAACACCAGCCATTGATTCAAATGAATCCAGAAGCTAGGACTGAGCAAAAAACGGGTATAACCGAATTATCGAACCGAAATAATTTAACCGAATTTTTTTAATAATTCGGTTATTTTCAATTGTTCGGTTATATCCGAATTTTTGTACGGTTTTCGGTTAGATTGTACGGGTTTTACTTTTGGGTTATTCGGTTTAACCGAATAACCGAACAACTCTTTACTAATTTGAAAAGTCTCGTGAAGACAATGAGTCAAACGTTATCGGACTTTCGGCATTCTTCAAAGAACTCGGCTTTCTCGGCCACTCACAAGTCACAACTCACAGGTCATTAGGTCACAGACTCACAGCATCTCAAGACTCTCAACTCTCAAGCCCATTCAATATTCTCGAAGACTCCATGTCTCGAACTCTCAGACCTCAGTACCTCACTCCGTCTCACTCTCAGTCTCTACTCTCTCAGATAAGATCTCTCTCAGTCTCAGATTAGATCTCTGATCTCTCTCATCTCAAGTCTCGACTCTCGACTCGTCTTCACTCTTCTCGAACTCTCAGTCTCAGAGTCTCAGATCTGAGATCTCTCAAGCCTCAAGTCTCCAACTCTCGTCTTCTCGACGCTGGCGGCCCTTCATCGCTAACTCTCGAACTCTCAAATCTCGGCGCGACGGGCGACGGCAGCTTTTCATTTGTTAAGGTAATTTTGGTATTTACCTTAACTCAGTTTAGTGCATCTTGTATTCTGTATAGCTTATTCTGCTATATAAGAGTGTGGTTTATTTATTATTTATTTTTTTATTTAACTCAGTTTATATGCATATATTTGTGTATGTATTTATTTTTGTGTAATTGTGTCTTTGCATGTGTAATTTCTGAGGTTTTGAAAAGAAATTAGGAAAAAGTTGAACAATGATGGGTTGAGATTGGTATACATTTAAACCTTCATAAGTGAGCTTTCAACATATATAATTATAGGTTTTTCTTATGTATGTTGAATGTTAGAATGTATTTCAGTATGTGACATTTGAATCTGCAATGGGGTTAAAGATTTGAATCTGCTTTGTTGGTACTTGATCGATTGTATTGTATTTGGTCTTTGGAGTAATGAGCTGCTGCTGTTTAATAATTAATATGGCAACTCATTTATTCCTATATTGTTATGTTACTTAGAGTTTATGGAAATCTATATTTGTTATGTTACTTGAGTTGTATATTATCTATAATATTGGTTAAGAAAGACTTTCAAATAAAGAGAAGCGACCAACGAGGTTGAGCTTGATGGTCACTTATTTGTGATAGACTTTTTGCATATGATGAAATTGGACTTGAAGACGGTATTGTCTGACGACTATTGCTGGATTGATGAAGCAGACACTTGCTTTTTTTAAAAAACTTTCTCTGATCATGACAAAGTTCATAAGTGCTGCTACCATGAATATGAGAAAGATCATACACATTATTTAACTCATTTATTCCTATATCGTAACAGAAAATGAATATAAATATGGCAACTCTAGCCTAAACTTGGTGGGGCAATATATAAACACACAAACTTCATATATCTTTTACTTTTAGCTATTGATATACATTGCAGGGCAAGTAGGTTTAATGGGCTTCCATTGTGTACGTCTGAAATGGGCTACTGGATACCTATAGGTTTAGTTGTTTACAGTCCCTAGACAATTTAAGCCTCAAACAGGCCTAGAGGGGGTAATTGCTAAGGAGCAAGGACAATACTAAATTGTTGAATGAGTTGTGGTCTAATATATTAGTGTATCTCTTGCCTAAACTTCATATTTCTGGAGAGTTGTAATTGAATTTATATATATTCAGTAGAAGTATTCGTTGTTATTTGTTAATGTGATTTGTTTGAAATTTTCAGATGATGTCAAGAAGTATTTTAAACGATTTGCATATGGTGGATGATTGGTTCAGTTTTGGAAACAAGCTTTTCATGAATGTTTGCATTTTTAATTATTCAAGAACAATAGCTTATTTCATGATAATGATAGCTTCAAATCATTAGCACAACTGTGTTAACTGTTAAAGATCAAACATCATTCTTCACTACCTAACTGCCATCTACTACCTAACTGCAGTTGCTGAGATATCTCTTGCTTTGCTGTTCCTGTGTTGGCTTCTTGTTGTTGCTGCCTGTTGCTTGTTGGCTTGTTGCTGGGAAAATGGGAATCCCATGGAGTCATGCTGTTGAGTTCTTGTTGTTCTTTTTTTGTTGCTTGTTGGCTTGTTCTTTGGGAAAGTGGAATCCCATGGAGTCATCTTTTGCTTTAATTTGTTGGCGTGTTCTTGACTTTGTCACTTGTATTTTTTAAACTTTATCTTTGGACAATTAATTTGTAACGATTAATTTCTTTCTTTGTATAAGCAGTATTTGTTGGCTTATTCTTTGACTTACTTCTTTATCATGTCATAAACTTTATGTTGGCATGTTGGATGTTGGATGTTAACATTTAAGTTACTTTGCAGTCTATTGCTTTATTCTTATTTTTAATTTAAAGCACAGGTTCGGTTATTACCCGAATATCCGAATTTACAATTCGGTTATTCGGTTTTCGGTTATTCGGTTAGTTTCATATTTCGGGTAGCATTTCAAATAGTAGAATTAGCTATAATTCGATTTTCAGTTATAACCGAATAACCATTTCGGTTCGGTTATAACCGAATGCTCACTCCTACCAGAAGCCCACACGAGAGAAGCCCAACCCAATTAGCAATTAGGACCAAAAACAGACGCTACCTCTCAAACTTCTCCATCATTGCTGTCAATTAAATGTGCCGCCCTCGTGTAACGTGCAACCTCCTAGTATAAAAGGTAATTTTCTTCCAAATTGACAACTTTACCTATCAATTCAAATTTCAGACGCCCTTTCGAGCTCTAGACTTCCTTCTTTCTCAGATTTCTTATTCTTCTATGCAAACTATCAACAATGGCGTCTTCTGGTTCTGCTAACGCCACCCCAATCCATGCCATTCCTCTTACCACTATTCCTCCTACACCCAGCCCTAGCAAGGCCGCTTCGGGGTCAAACCCTAACCCCACTGATACCCCAAGCAAAAGCACACCGAAAAAGCCTCTTCCAAACCCTTCCATCTTCTTCCAGAGTGCAGAACAGTTCACTCATGCCAACACTGCATCAACCTTGACTGATAAGGAAGTTCAGAATGCATATGAACGGTACCAGATCCCGGCGACCCACCAATTTTGCCGTCCCACCGCCACCGAGAGGATGTACCAATGTCTAGATGGCTGGACTGCCATGCCTCTGACACTTCTAGAAAAAGGGGTTCGATTCCCCCTACACGTCTTCTTGGTTACGCTCCTGGGATTTGTTGGCATTGGATTCGCCCAACTGGTCCCGAACTCCTATATTCACATCTTGGCGTTCATCGCCTTCTGCCACGAAGTAGGCGTCGCCCCCACTCTTGACTTCTTCTTCTCCATATACTCCATCACCAAGTCCAGAGAGAAGGGGTTCAAAGTTCTGGGGAAAATAGCTGCAAAACCCGAAGAGAACTTCGAGCGACGATCTCTGATCAGTACTCCTTCCAGCAACCGAGGATGGCATGAGCAATGGCTCTTCGTCAAAGGGCCTGGAATTGCCTCTCTCCAAGACTAGACGACGTTAGACAAGGTTTCTGCCGACTTCGGGGATATAGCCGAAGAGCATGTCAAAGAAATGATCAAACTCTTAGACAACTTCCCGAAGAAGGAATGGAATTATGGTCTTTTTACCAAACAGGCCTGGTTGTACGACCACAAATGTAAGTTTCAAATTTTTATTTACATATAACTTGCTGAAATTTGTTATTGTAAATGGATCTAACAAAATGTATTTCTCTGTTGCAGTATCTTTGATCAAATCCACATCAATTGACCGAAGAGATCTGGAAAAGTTTCTCTCGGGCAAATCTCCATCACCTCCCACCAAAACCCCCCAGGAAGAGGTTCCAGCTTCTGAATCCCCAGATGCCGAAGATCTTCTTGTAGAACCAGAAATTATCGAAGAAACCCTTCGACCTCGCAAGAAGAAGTGGGATATTTAAAAACCAAGGTCCGTATCACAAGAATCCCAACCAATCTCTACCTCCATCTTGATCGATATGCCTGCAAATGAACAGATGCAGGCTCTTCATATCAAGAAAAGGCGAGTCAAGGTAACTCCCTTGACTGCTGATGACCTTCGGGTTCCCCTGCCTGTGGAAATCGTCGTTTCTGAAGAAGAGCTGGGAGAACAACCTGAGACTTCAGCTCCTTCTCGGAAACGAAAATAACCTTCAGATGATCAACCGCCCCCTCCTCCAGGACCTACTCCTGTTCAACCTCCACCTCCTCCGGAATCGCCTATTCAATCCCCTATCCACAATGAGTTCCAATCGGCTTCTCCACCACCAGCATCCCCTACTGCCTTTCAGCGTGAAGCCATGTCTTCACCAACTGTATGGCCTGAGTTCAACGAAAACTTCCCTTTCCAACTCTTCGATTCATTTGTCAGGGAGACCGATGAGCACCAGTTCGGCAACAACTCGATTCGAGACTTAATCGAGGAAGGCATGAGTTATCATGCTAAGGTAAATTTGTCATTTTTTCTGTTTAGTGAAATTATGTACATATATCCCAAAGATTAACTGACTGTTTGTGAACATCTACAGGCAAATGATGTCTTTGGGAGGCTTCTTCCTCGATACAAGGAAGTTGAGGCCGAAGAGGATGCAGCCCGTCGAGAGAACATCATTTTGAAGTCAGCTTTGACTAAGGAAAGAGGTGACCTTGGCACTGCTCTCTTCAACAATGAAGGCCTCCAAAAGGATCTAGCTCAAAAAATGGAAGAGTTGAAGATCTGCGAGGAAGAATTGAAGAAAACAAAGGCCAGTCAGCAAGAAATGACTAGTATGAATGTCAATCTTGACACTAAGAATGAGGCTCTGAGGATTAGAAATGAAGGACTTTGTATAGCCAATCAGAGCTTAGCGATACAAGTCGACAATCTTTAGGAGAAGGCTCGCGAGGACAAAGGGAGACATTTGACCAGACTTCGCCTACTTCAGGATAAGATAAAAATCTTGGAAGATCAAGGTCCCCCCTTAACCGAAGAGCTTCGCAAGTAAATCCAAGAAGAATATCGTCAGTCAATTGAGTTGAATGAGAAGGTGTTTCAAATGTTCTCTGATGGATATTATGAATGCCGAAGCAAGGACAAGGCAAAACTTGTCACAACTAAGGTTGATCCGACCATACTCGATTCTTCCGAAGACGAAGCTAATGCTTGAAGATGATTTCCTTTTCTTTAACTTGTAGGACTTCTGTAAAAAATTTCTGTCTTTTCATGTAAATACAATTATGCTTAATGAAATATCAGTCTTTTTCCTTATTACTCCATTGTTATTAATTTCTATCAATAGATCAATATCGTAAGAAATGTATGAACCCTTAACTGAAACTGTTAATAAATAACTAAACATGTTATATAACAAATAAGATGAAGTTAAGTAATGAGGAAATTTGAACTCAACACTTAGAAAAATTTAGGTAATAAAGTAAAGGAATACTTATTCGTTACCGAAGTGCGAGATAGATCTGCTTCATAGGGAATTTGTTTACCACGAAGGGCCTAACAAACCCACAGGATGACATTTGCCTACCACGAAGGGCCTGACAAAGTCTAAAGGACCACCTTCCAATAAGGCTACCATCGAATGGTCAGCGAGTCCACCCGAACCTCCTTACACCGATGACGTTTGCCTACCACGAAGGGCCTGACAAACTCATAAGGACCACCTGCCAATAAGGCTACCATCAAATGGTCAGCGAGTCCACCCGAACCTCCTTACACCGATGAATTGAACAGCAACGAATACAATACTTGTTGAGAAAAAAGGAACTTTTATTGATGATGACTTAAACATTTACAGACTTCCGGTATACTGATATTGTATCTACTAAAAATATTTCCGAAGCCTGCCAGCATGCCAAGTATTTTTGATTTCGGATCCGTCCAATGCCCTCAACCAATAAGTCCCCGGCTTTAGTACCTCAATGACTTCATACGGTCCTTCCCAGTTCGGCATCAGCTTTCCCAAGTTCTGAGGCGTAGATGTTTCGACTTCTCTAAGAACAAAATATCCCACTTCAAATCTGCGAAGCTTTACCCCCTTATTATAATGCTTAGCCACTCTTCGTTGATAGGCTGCCAATCTGATTAAAGCTGTTTCTCTGACTTCTTCAAGCAAATCAAGATTGACCTTTAGCCCTTCTTCATTGTAGATCTCTTTGAATTGACTGACCCGAAGACTTGGAGATCCAATTCAACTAGGACTAAGGCATCAGTACCATAGGCCAGTCTAAAAGGTGAATCCCCTGTTGTAGTCCTCGGTGTAGTCCGATAAGCCCATAACATGTCTTTGACGACTCCTCCGCCATCTTCCTTAGCTTCATCCATTTCTTACGCTTGATCCCATTTAGCGTTTACATTGGTCACTTGACTTGTTCGCTCGACTGGATGAGCTCTTTGAAGTCTTTCATCTTTGAACTCCCAATTCCTTCAAAAATTCCTCATATTTCGATCCCACAAACTGACGTCCGTTGTCTGATATCACCACCTTAGGAATTCCAAAACGAAACACTACTGACTCCTTCATGAACCTCAAGCATTCCTGTTTCGTTATTAACCTAAGTAGGTTCGCTTCTACCCATTTGGTCATATAGTCGATGGCAACTATAACAAAAACTGACCTGACCTTTAGCTTTCGGCAATGGACCCAGTATATCAACCCCCCAGACAACAAAGGGTATATGAGATATGATCGAGTATAGCTCTTCTGGTGGCTGATGTAGGATTGGACTGTTGAGTTGATAATTCTCGCACTTCTTAACATACTCCGTTGCTTCCTTGAAGATGGTAGACCAGTAGTACCCCTGACGAAGTACTTTGTAGGCTAATGACTTAGCAGCCATATGATCGCCACAGATGCCTTCGTGAACTTCTCAGAGAGCATATTCAGCTTCGGACGGAGTTAAACATTTCAGCAATGGAGACGAGAAGGCACTTCGAAAAAGATCTCCATCTATCAAAACGAAGTTAGCACTCTTATATTTGATTTTCTTGGCCAGCATCTGATCCGAAGGTAAGACGCCATCTTCCAAATACTCCAGATATGGAGTCAACCAGCAGTTGGATCGATCAATGCATAGTATCGATTCATGATGGACACTAGGATGTTGTAAAATTTCCAAGTAAACAGATCCATAAAAAATGTTAGCATCCGTAGTGGCTAGCTTCGAGAGTGCATCGGCAATGGAATTGTCACTACACTCAACTCCTTGGAATTCATACGACTGGAAATACTGAAGCCAATCTTTCAATTCTGCCAAGTACTTGACCATTCTATGACCTCGGGCTTCGTATTCCTCTGAGAGTTGTTTACGACCAACTGAGAATCACTGAAGATGACTATTCTCTGCACTTCGAGACTCTTAGCTAATCTTAACCCTACTAGTACCGTTTCATATTCAGCTTCGTTGTTCATTACTCTGAACTCAAATCTGATGGCTTGCTGCACCTTGAATCTCTCTGGACTTGTCAAAATGATCCCTGCTCCACTGATGTCCAAAATAGAAGACCCATCTGCATCACAAATATCCATGAGCTCGCTTCATTTGAAGCTGCTGGCGCTCTGTCTGGACCCTTCCGCTTCTATCCCAGCTTCATCTGCTTCAAAAAATGAACACTCGACCACAAAATCAACCAAGGCCTGCCCCTTGATGGCAGTTCAGGGATGATATTCAATAAAAAATTGAGACAACTCCATCGTCCATGCAGCTAATCTCCCCGAAACCTCAGGTTTGCCCATAATTTTCTTCAAAGGCTAATCTGTGTATACCACCAACAACCTACCCTGGAAATATTGACTAAGCTTTCGACTAGCTATTATCAAAGCAAAGGCAAAATTTTCAATGTTTGGGTACCTTGTTTCAGCATCCCTAAGGACATGGCTTACGTAGTAAACCGGGTGCTGCTTACCCCAACTTCACGCACCAAAACTGCTCCTACTGCCAACGAACTAGATGCTAAGTACAAGTATAGAGGCTCAGCAGGAGCGGGCTTCACCAACAAAGGCGCCAAAGACAAATAGGTCTTGATACTCTGGAAGGCGTCTTCACATTCCGAAGTCCACTGGAACGTCTTCGCATTCTTCGGCTCTTTCAAAGTGTCAAAAAACGGCAAACATCTTTCTGCCGACCTGGACATAAATCTCCTCAATGCTACAATCCTTCCAGTCAGACGTTGAACATCTTTAAATGACTGAGGAGTCTTCATATTCAGGATTGCTTGAATCTTCTCTAGGTTGGCTTCAATTCCTCTCTGACTGACAAGATAACCCAGAAACTTGCCAGCCCCTAATCCGAAGGTGCACTTAGTAGGATTCAGCCTCAAGTTGTGATGACGAACTGTCTGAAAGCATTCTTCTAAATCATCTAAGTGTTTCTGCACCTACATGCTTTTGACAATCATATCATCGACATACACCTCCATGTTCTTGCCCAATTGATATCTGAAGACGTAGTTCATCATCCTCTGGTATATGGCCCCGGCATTGATTAGGCTAAAGGTCATTTTCTTGTAGGCATATACCGAACGATGGGTAATGAACGCCGTCTTCGGTATATCCTCTTTACACATGGAAATTTGATGATACCCAGAGAATGCATCCATGAAGCTCAATAAAGCATACCCCGAAGTCGCATCGATGAGCTGGTCGATGTGGGGTAGCTGGTAGAAATCCTTAGGACAAGCTTAGTTCATATATGTATAATCAATGCAGACTCGCCATTTCCCATTCTGCTTCTGGACCAGCACCACATTTGCTATCCACTGTGGGTAGTTGATCTCAAAGATGAAGTCCGCAGCCAGCAGCTTTGCAATCTCTTCATCGATGATCCGTTGGCGCTCAGGTGCAAAAATCCTCCTCTTCTGCAGAACCGACTTCTTTGATGGGTCCACTTCCAATCGATGCTCAGCAATCTCCCTGCTCACCCCTGGCATATCTTGAGGTTCCCACGTAAAGATGTCAGCATAGCAGCGTAGGAGCTCCATAAGGTTCGTTCGGAGAGGTTCTGGCAGACCCGAACCTATTTTTACCATCTTATTTGCCTTGTCAGGAATGAGTTCAATCTCTTCTGTTTCCCCAACTGGCATGACTAATGGCTCTGAACTTCTCTCGGTGAAGGGTTCGATCTCTATCGCCATGGTTTGTTTCTACTTTGACACCCCTACTCCCGAAGTAATCACTGCATTTCTATAACATCTTCTAGCCAAATCCAGATCCCCTTTCACCTCTCCCACTCCATGAGCCGTAGGAAATCTGATTTTGAAATGAGAGATCGAAGTCACAGCTTGTAAAGCAGTTAAAGTAGGCCTCCCCAGAATGGCATTATAAGCAGAATCTACATGCACAACATAAAATTTGCAAGTTATTTTTACCTATTGGGGGGCTGTTTCGAAGATGACCGACAGCTCAATAGTTTCAGCCACCTTGACTGGATCGTTTCTGAAGCCGTACAAAGGAACCTCCTGCCCGATTTCCATCTTCTGCCCATCCAGATGCATCCTCTGATAAGCGTGGGCATATAGAATATCCACAGAAGACCCATTATCAATCATCATTCGCTTCATATCCACCGAACCCACTTGTGCAGTCACCACCAATGATCCCTCATGCGGTTCGATGGTTTCCGAAGGGTAATCCTCATCAGTAAAGGAGATTATCGTACACGGATAAGGTTTGTTAGTCTTCGGGAGGGTACCCACCACCGATATGACCGAATCCAGATAACTTCGGCACTTCTTTCCAACAAGCTTGCCAAAAGTGCCCCCGGTGATGACGTCCACCACATGCCTTGCAGTCTGTCCAGGAGCTGGCAATGCTTGCTGAACTGGTTGAGCTGCCTGAACAGGCTCTCTATCCCGCTGCTGGGCTTATTGAGTCGTTCATGCAGCCACATACTAAACTAAGGCTCCACCTTGAACCTTCCTCTCGATAAAGTCCTTCAGACTAGCACAGTCATTTGTATCATGACCCGAAGCTTGGTGATAGTCACAATATTTATGAGAATTACCTTTTTCGGGCTTAATGTTATCTCGAGGTGGTTCGAAGATAGGTTGATTTTTGATTTGGTCCAGGATGACAGCCCTATCAGTATTAAGTTGAGTGTACGTCCTATTTACTTTCGGGGCCGGAGCGGATGAACGACCTCCTCCCTGTCTCCAGTTGTTGTTGTACTTCTTCGACCCACCATCATAGCGGTCTTTGTTCCCTTCAGTTTTCTTTTGGTCCCCGTCTATTCTCTCCCGATCTGTCTCTTTGAGCCGATCCGAGGAAGGACGCTTAAGACTACTCATGGCCTCCTCTACGATGATGTAGCCTTCTGCCTTATCGAAAGCTTCAACA
This sequence comes from Panax ginseng, assembly GCA_020205605.1. Lineage (NCBI taxonomy): Eukaryota > Viridiplantae > Streptophyta > Magnoliopsida > Apiales > Araliaceae > Panax > Panax ginseng. The sequence goes on along the minus strand of CM035138.1, from coordinate 116,017,560 downwards.
AGACTCTTCGGGTGGTGAAATATCAACTTCTTCACCAACTTTTCTGATTTGACCAGGTCTAATCCATTTTGAAACAGTCCAACAACTTGTAGATCGTTCAGGTCTATCACTTGGTCGACTGCTTCACGGAACCGTTTCACATATTTTCCCAAAGACTCATTCGAATACTGTCGAACCTGAGCCAATGAGCCGGTTGGTTTTCCCCTCCTCCTATTGCTCCCAAAATGAGCATGGAACTTACTGCATAAATCCGCCCATGACAAAACTGAATCCGAAGGCAACGTTCCCATCCATTACCTGGCGTCTTTATGAAGCGTTGTAACAAAGGTATGACACTTAACAACATCGCTAAAGTCATAATAATCCATCGATCCTCATTGAGCGCTTTGACAGTGGTCATAAGATCCCCGATCCATCATAGCTTTCCATGTGGGGCAACTTCTTGGTGGGGTCAGCTTTCTCTTTAAGAATCTCTGCGGAAAAAGGAGATGCCTTCTTTCCCGAAGTATCCTTTGTTTGTTGGACTTAGACAAGCTGCTTCCGAAGTTCCTTCAGTTCTTTAACCAGATACTCCACTCCTTCTGGCTGAGATGATGCTTCTTTTTCTGGTGACTCTTTCTTTTTTTGAGTAGACCGGGCTTTAACAATGGAACCCCAACCTTCACGGGGCTTCTTCGACGATGAGTGTCCACAGGGTGGTGTGCCTCGATGGACCCTCCGGAGCGACTTTCTAGACTGCTTCCGTCATTTGAGAGCTCATCGTGTGAGAATGTATAAGGCAAAGTGACTTCTTTGTATTCTCAGGTGTATACTCTCTGGACCGGCCTCTCTGCCTGCTTCGACCCTACTCCCTAGAACCGATAGGGTGGTGCGCCCTCTTCGATCTTTGGGGAGTAGGGCTTCTTGACCTTCTTCGTTCTCAAGGTTGGCCCCGAGATTCACGACCCGAATGGGCAGGCTCTTTTCCTCTCCTGTGCCCAAGCTCTTTGGACTGAACATAGCTAAACGCTTCTTCCCTTAACTCCGCCATTCGAAGCATCTGCTTGCCTATATCCTGTCTTTGTTTCAGAAGTACCTCCATAGCCTTATCCGCTTCGTCTGCCATCTTAGCTAACTTGGAGGCCTTATCATCTCGGTGTCGGGTTCTAGGCGGTGTGCCTTCTACCCATTTCCGATCATGATCAGGTCCTTTCTCTGTCGTGAAAACTAGCCTTCGCTTAACGTTACCCACGAGCTTCGGGCGAGAACCTTCAGATGGGCATTTAGAAGCCGTGCTGGCATGAGGACTGATTGCAGGTCCCAAACGATCTTTGACTGATACTCGCGGTGTAGATGAACTGACAGCTATCGGCTGTCCTTCAGGTGTAGGTGTTCTACTCTTCCCCATGGATTCCGACGTAGAACAAACACAATTTGTGATTGAAAATATTCAAGACACTAGAACTCAGCCCTCCTTCTAGCGCCAATGTTAACGCCAAGATCTTTCCTCACATCCCAATCACCAAAGATGTGTCCGATATCCTGCATAGTTTAACAAGTCAACACCCAAAGCTTGACGACTTGACCGTCGGGGATAGCTCCGGTGTGAGAGTCAGTATCGACGATCACAAGGTTAACAATGGAGGAAAAATATGTCTAGTGCTTGAGCGATAATAATTTGGATAAGTGATTTGTTACCTTTTTTCCTTGTGTGATCGTTGCCCCATATGCACTCCAAAAACCCGGTTTACCATGCCACCCACTATCCCTGACACATCCCACTCCCACGTTCGGTGATTCACCTGTTACTCCATCACCTTTGTCCACCGCCGGCTATTACCGTCCCATCCTCATTAATGCCATGCAGACGGTGGCAGAGATAACAGTCAACTGTTATCTTTTGTCATGATTACCAGACAAAACTAGGATAAGTTATAATTTGTATAATGGACCGACCCAATGACTAAGCCCAATATAATTAAGATGACCCATCTGACCGGATCCAACCGAAATGACCCAATAGAATAATCAAATAATTTGGTCCAACCTATTCGGTCTAAAAGGTAAAATATATCACGGTCCAGGGGAGGAGTCCATTCGGTCTGGCCCAATACAAAAGTATTATGGCCCAACATTGTTTATCCTCCTTGTTGCAGAATAGAATAATGAATTATTGTTTAAAAACCATCAAGTACGGCCAACGGGTGCTACCCCATTTCCAGATATTAACAGCACGTCATTCTAGCAGAATACACGTGACAATAGATGGCCATATAATAAGAAGCCTTGGGGACGAAAGAATAAACGAGGCCACCATAAAAACAAATTTCGAAATCATGACAATTCGAAGCCACCTAAGTGGCAAGTGTCCGGTCGATGTAAAATAAAGAAAATGCAACACAGATAAAGAACAAACCAGATGTTTATTTTAGGTGTGGGATGAAAGGGCATTGATCGCGTGCCTGTCGTACACCGAGGCATCTGGTTAATTTATTCCAGGAGTCTCAAAAGAACAAAGTGATGGAGGCAGAAACAAACTTTGTTAATCATCAATTGAATATTATTGATGTTCCACTAATGACCAACAATGAGAAAAAGGTTGTTGATATTACTGGACCTTCTGAAAGTATCTTTTGGGATATCGTTTAATTTTTTTTTAATTAAACACCCTGCATGTATAATTTTATTAGTTTTTATTCTATACGTGGTATGTGTTTCTCATGAATAAAATTATAAATGAAATGTAACTTTTCGTATTTATGTTTTTATATTTGTCAGACCATTTTTAATGGATATGGAGGATATATGTTTAGCAGACAGTTCAACAACTCATACAATCCTTCGAGAAATATTTTTCACAACTGATCAGAGCTAAGGGAAATGTAGGAACTATCTCTGGTACATCAAATTTAATCGAGGGATTTGGAAAAGCTAGTTTCATGCTACCAAATGAGACACAAGTTTTTATTAAAAATGCTCTATATTCTAGTAAATCATGAAGAAATTTCCTTAGTTTTAAAGATATTTGACTAAATGGTTTTCACATTGAAACAACTAATGAAAATGATAATGAATATCTTCTCATCACCTCTACTATTTCTGGAAAAAAGAATATATTAAAAAAACTTCATTCAATTTCTTCTGAATTATATACTATGAAAATTAGAGCAATTGAGTCTCATACTATTATGATTCCAAAATTCATAGATCCCAAATCCTTTATGCTTTGGCATGAAAGACTCGGTCATCCAGAAACTTCTATGATGCGCCGTATTATTGAAAATTTTACTGGTCATCCTCTCAAAAATAAGAAGATTTTTCCTAGTAGTGATTTTCCTTGTGCTGCGTGCTCTCGAAGAAAATTACTTGTTCGACCATCACCAGTAAAAGTTTATAAAGAAGCCCCAAAATTCCTAGAGAGAATTCAAGAAGACATTTGTGGACCCATTCACCCATTGTCTGGGCCATTTCGATATTTCATGGTTTTAATAGATGCTTCAACTAGATGGTCTCATGTTTGTTTTCTCTCTTCTCGAAATTTTGCCTTCTCAAATAACTTTGCCGTCTCAATTATTGATTTAATAATAGAACATATTATGCAGATGATACTGTGACAATAATTGAATCAATAATATGAGAGATATGATGTAAGACCCCAACTTTTATGAATAAAGAATAATTTTCTCGAAATATATTTTTGAATATTATGGTGTGGATTTGATATAATATTATAGTTGTGGGTAATATTTATAAATTTTGCAAAGTAAGCAAGTGGTTATATAATATTCAATTGGTCGGGGAATATTCGTTTTAACATGGAATATTAAATGCGACGACACAATCATTAGTGGACCCCACAATGTAAGTATTATCGTAGTTTAAAACGCATGTAATTATCTTTTTATAAAAATAACCGCGAAAGTGTTACCGTTAAAACTGTTGAACTACCCAGTAGTAAAAGTACAGTAATACACGTGGTTGCATAGTAGCACACACGTGAGAAGTCACTTAGTTATACTTAATTATTGCTATAGTAATTGTTGCATCATATCTCTCATATTATTGATTCAATTATTGTCATAGTATCATCTGCATAATATTTATTATTATTAAATCAATAATAGAGATGACAAAGTTATTCATATTATTATTTGCAATATTGACAATGTCTAGAAGTTCTGTCAAGGAGAGGTTTGGTCACCTAATTGCGCACCAATAAGGAGAAATCCTTATCGGAAAGCCCCCTCTTTCCTGGGAACGACCTGGTTGTTAAATATTGTGAGTTATAATATTAATGATGAATAAGCTCGTGTTGATTAAAGATGAAATTGATAGTTTCATTGTGTTGGGATTATTAGTGTTAGTGAAAATCGACATTTATTTCGATAATAATTGATATCTGGAGGTTATATTGACCAATCGGGTAATTAATCGGATAAATGAGCAATTAATTGCTATTATTTCACATGATTATAACTATTTGTTCACATGTGTGTACTATTGATTCACATTCATGTACTATTAGGGGAGGTGGTGCAAGATTGATAATACTTGCATGACTAAATTAAAAATGGAGGTATAGATGAAGGTACTATAGTGTAATTAGTTTTTTCACATGATTATACTATTAAGTCATATGAATGAACTATTAATTCACATTATTTACTATTAGGGGAGGTGGTGCAAGCTTGATAATACTTGCAGGACTAAATTAAAAATGAAGAAAAAGAGGAAGGTATTATACTAATATTTCGAGTCCCAAAACGTGCAATTATCGAAACTATATTTTTCTATAAATAGAAGCTCATTCTTCTTTCATTCTCACCAATTCACTTAGTCTCACAAGAGCAATTATTATAGAGAGAAATTATAGAGAGAAAGAAGGAGAGAAGTCTGCTACCTTACTATTCCAGTATCTAGTTTCTTCTAAGGTAAGGGGTATTATTCTTTCGTATTCATGAATAGAATTATTTTCTTTCAATACTCGTAAGGTTTGTTATTCCATTTTTTATTATTATGTTGGAATAACCTGTCTATGCGAAGTACCGCATACATGGTGAAATTCTTCTATTATTCCATTCTTTATTATTCTCGTTGGAATAACTTTATGCATGCGATTATCGCATGCCTGGTGAATTCTGTTGTTATTCCATTCTTTATTATTCTATTGGAACATCCTGTCTGTGTGGATTACGCATGACCTGGTTCCATTCTTTATTATTTTATTGGAGCATCCTGTTTGTGCAGATTACGCATGACCTGGTTCCATTCTTTATTATTTCTGTTGGAATAACCTATCTATGCGGATTACGCACGCCTGGTGAATTCTTCTGTTATTCCATTCTTTATTATTCTATTAGAATAATCTGTCTACGTGGATTACCGCATGGCGACAAAAATCCATTTGCGGTTTCATATATTCTATTATACTCAGTTGATTAAAGTTTTGGTTTCTATACTCCATGAAATTAGTGGAATATCCTTGATATTTGTGCTTCATCCAGTATCTTTTCATGAAAATATTCTTCTGAGCATTCTTGAATTTTACTCCACAAAACAGTATTATGTTGACAATTTGGACGTTATTGATTTCTGGATAAATTAAATTATAAATCTTTACAAATGTATCCTTGAACTTGTTTTATTGAATTCTTATATCATTGTCATCATCCTCATGTTTATAATATGTTGAAAGTCATCTATGGCACCAGAGTGCATAGATGGACTTGGTATGATTATGACCGTGGATTATTCGGTATAATCATGGCCAGTAGTGTTACAAATGATGTGGTAAAAGTCCTCATTAGTAGTAGTGCATTGATGGACAGTTGTTGGCATGATCATGACCATTGATGAATACACGAATATCCTTGGTCCACAGTGCATGGATAATTTGTGGTCGTGATATTAATGAATATCCTTGGCCGTAGTGCAAGGACGATGTGGTTTATTTATTGTTTGAGTCTCAAATGATAAAAGTGATGAAAAACTTTTAAATCATAGAAGATAGTAGATTTTATTCTCTACTTGACTCTTATAATGGATTGCTTGTTCATTTGCAGCTTAAACTTGATGTTTATTATATTTTATCGGTTTAACATCATTGAAGGCTAATGATAATTTATTACGCATTATCTTAGTCATAATATTTCTTCTTTGGGCTAGTTGAGCTCACCTTTCTTTCACCGTTCTCTTGAGAAATGAGAACGTGGCAAGGGACTAGTCGAGGAACGAGTAATTGGTCGAGATGATAACATTAGTAGTCCTCACTATTACATTAAATAGTGTGACGATAAATGTAATGAGGACTACATTGAGTATGGATATTGTCTAGATGACAATATTCTTATTAAAACTCTTAGATTATGTTTTGTCGTATTTTACACTACATTGTATAATTAAGTTGTATTTGAATTTTGTACCATGTATTTGGCGACTCAAGATGGGTGATGTATACCTATTTTGGGGCGTCACAACAGTATCAAAGCTTAGGGATATGATCCCGGCCGAGATGTGAGACAAGAACTAGAAGGGAGAGAGACGGGAATTCCTTCGCTAGTATGACCTACCTAAGTTTATTTGGTATTTATTTGGTGGATTGTAGTATAGGGATAATATGTGACATGTCAATTAACCCTTGTTTTGTGGCAAGATTTGAAAATGACATCCGAGAATGTTGAGAATAGCAATGGAGCACAGGAGACCGTTGAGTCTCCACAGATCAATAATCAGGATAATGTGCATCAGGAAGGCGACAATCCTCATGCAAACAACAACACTGACCAAATGATGAACGATTGAATCTTCAGAGGCTTTATGTAATTTATGCAATATCAGGCGAGAGCAGCTCCTGTCCAAAATGTAGGTGGAAACACTGGAAACTCTCGGACGGTCACCGCTAAACAGTTCAAGGAACTGGGACCACCGGAGTTTATTGGAGAGCCAAAACCACTTAAGGCGGAAGCGTGGATACAGAAGATCACCAAGTTATTTGATATTTTGGGATGTTCCGAGGAGAAAAAGGTTCCATTTGCCACCTTTATGTTGCGAGGAGAGGCAGATTACTGGTGGGAATCGGTAAAGCGTACTCAACCTGCCGCACTAAAGATTTCTTGGGAGAAGTTCCAAGAACTATTCAACGACAAGTACTTTCCCGAAAGTATTCGTCACATTAAAGAGGTAGAGTTCATCAAGTTGGAGCAGAACAATATGACCGTGTCACAGTACGAAGCTAAGTTTTCCGAGTTGTCCCGTTTTGCGTCTCACTTGGTTGATAATGAGGAGAGAATGACGCGGATGTTTTTAAGAGGTTTGAAACCCGAGATACATCAATACTTAATTTCTCTGGCGTGTTTGTATTCGAGATGTTGTTAATATGGCTCGATTATTGGAGCGCGATAACGAAATAACTCAACCAAGAGAAAGTGGCCGTAAAAATGATAATACCAAAGTGGTAGCGATCATCAAGCGGTGGTGACAACAAACGTGGAGGAATCAACATGCCAGAAATGGTAACCAATTCGGTGGTAATCATGGCCAAGACAGTAAAAATGGACATTTCAAGAAAATGAGATTCAACAATGATGGAAAGACGTCATCACCATCACCCGTTGTTAAGGAAGGAGAACGACCACCTATCATATGCTTCAAATGCGGACGGGAGGGACATATAAATTCAAACTGCGTGATGCAGTCCAAAGCGTGTTATAATTGTGGAAGAGAAGGTCACCTAGCCCGATTTTGTCATGCACCAAAGACAGTTCCAGCTGGGATGGAGGCACCAAAGGTCGTCCTAGAAAAGTCAAAGCCGGTAGTTCAAGGGAGAGCGTTTGTCGTAACCTCCCAGAAAGCAAGGAACCCGAACGAGGTCATCACGGGTAAGCTTATCATAAACTCTAGCGAAGTCTATACCTTATTTGATACCGGTTCTACCCATTCTTTTATTTCTCCTACTTGCGCTCAACGTTTAAATTTGACTCCGGAGAAATTAGACTTTGATTTATCGGTTGAAACTCCATTAGGAGAAACCTTCATTACATCCACTGTTTATAAGTCTTGTTTGATTCAAATCGGTAACCGCACGTTACGTGTCGATATTATTTCTTTAAAAATACTTGCATTTGACGTGATTCTAGGGATTGATTGGTTAACTACTCATCATGCTAAAATTGATTATTTTTGTAAGGTTGTTAGCTTTCATATTCCTAATCAACCTATTATGCGAATTCAAGCGACCAAACCATCAAAATCAATCACGGTCAGCTCAAGCCATAAAGCTATTCATTTATTGAAAAACGGATGTCAAGCTTTCTTAGCTCATGTCACAGATTTAAACAAAAATAAGTCAGATTTAAAAGATATTTCTATTGTTAATAAATTTCCTGACGTATTCCTTGAAGAACTTCCTGGCCTACCCCCAGAGCGTGAAATTGAATTTTTTATCGACCTTGAACCCGGTACAAAACTCATTTCCAAAGTGTGACAACCCCAAAATAGGTCCATTCCATCCAACCCATTCTGAGTCGCCAAATACATGGTACAGAAAACAGCTACAACTTTATTACAACAATTGTCGTGCAAAATACAACAACACATATCTTGTGAGTTTGGATACAAATATATACCAACCGTAACTCGGACACCAACTTTGGATAAGACGTCACAATGACACCTTACATAAATGTATAGTCAAAAAGCTGCTTTTAGAAATTAGAATCTTTGGGAAGTGCTCAAGGAAACCTTCGTACATGGGAGGCCATGCTTCTAGGTTATGATAGATATCATATGGCCACAGAATTATCCTTGGTTGACCCAATAGACCCCAAAGAAAAATGAGAAGATTACTATCATATTCTTCCCAATGGTGAGCCTTCTCTTGACATATCATTATATTGAGAGTTATATTTCAAATAGACTCCAAGATCATATAAGTAGTGCTGGTAGATATACTTAGTAAGTGGATGTGCACAACCCTGTCTTATGATGACACAAGGTTGTAAGTAATTAGACATCTTGTATGATAGTGGCAAAACACCCTTCCAAGTTAAATTCACCTCACCCTCAACATCTATAGACCACCGTTCTATTCCCCTGTTATCTCCCACTTGACCCAACTACAATTTTATTACCTGAAAGGAATTGTGAAGAAAAAGGGTGAGCACAACTAGCTCAGTAAAGAATATCTTGACTAAAGATAAATAAATTATCAATAGCCTTCAACAATAATAAATCAGAGATTTAGAACATATGGTAGATGATAAAACTTTTCAACCATAGTTGCAGCGGAACGAACAATCCATTAGAAGAGTCAAATAGACCATAAAATCTATTATCTTCTCCATGTTAAAAGTCCACCGTGTGCTATGCACTACCGTGTGCTACTGTGCAATAACGCGTATTACTTTATTTTAACCACCGGGTATTCCAACAATATTAACGGTAACGATTACGCCGTTATTTATAAAAATATTAATTTATCATTTTCTTCATTCGATAATTATTCGGTTATGGGGCCCACAATGGCTGCGTCGTCGTACGAATATTCCCCGATAGAAAGAATATTCCACGACCAAACGAATATTCCCCGACAACAATGAATAGTTTTATAACCACTTGTGTATTTTTGAAAAAATTCATATATCACCCTTAACTTTAACTTTTTATCAATTTAACCATTTACTGAATAGCAAGAAAAATTGAATATTTTTATTTCATAAAATTCGGGGTCTTACAATCTCCCCTCCTTATGAAATTTCGTCCCAAAATTTACGCATGCACTGGTATTTCGAAAAGTTGAGAATACCTTGCTTTCACTTCAGATTCTATCTCTTGGGTCATCATGATTTCTCCATTGCTCATCTCCGTGATAACTTCATTTGGGTTCCTCACTTGTTGGGAAGTCATGACAACCGCTATCCTCGAACTACTCGGCTTTGACTTGTCAAGGCAAGCATTTAAGCGTCATCACTACCGTTGGAATATACTTTTTTATAGGATATATTCCTCCCTCAATCGCCTCGTCAGTATTCTCGATTCATGATCCGAATCATCAATCTTCGATCCATATCGAATTCAGTTGACCGCTTCATGCAGGTAATTCAAAACTCGATGTTGGGTTCTCCCAATTGCTTTCCAAAAAGAGAAATTCATATCATCTCTTTTAGCCTTCTTAGATCGGACATCTCTTTCCACAATATCCACGTGTCGTGCGACTTTTGCCCATGCATCACTTATTCTCACTCGCCGGGTTTTCTTCTTTCATTTTCGATTCCATCTTTATCATCTTATACTCTGCCAAAGAATGCTTCTGTTCAAGCATCACATATCGGGTAACACAAGCTTGAATTGTTGCATCCTTTTGCTCCACGACCGTCTGTCGTTCTTCAGCCTACTCTTCTAACTCATGAATACGGTTTTGAAATTCTACATTTTGATCATATAATACCTCTAATAAACTCTCCTCAGGTACCTCTTCTTCCTCTTCTTCCTCACTCTCAGCTGTTACCTCTATGACTATCTCGGGTGCAACTATCAATTCTTCACTCACCACATGGATATCTCTAATTCCTTCTTCGTCTGACATCACATTATCATGGTTAGTGATTAGAGGTATCCCCACAGTCTCATTCACTCCATTGTTAGCATTCTCAGCTGCCATTCTCAAATACTGCCATAAAACAATGGTTAATTAAGCAAATTAACATATCACATAATATCCAGATATTATGATGAGCCAACAATTAAGCTTAGGTAGGACACACCAAATAAGGATTTACTCATCTATCCCTCCTAGTTATATTCCCCGATCTCATGGAGACCATATCCCTAAGCTTTGATACCAAATGTGACAACCCCAAAATAGGTCCATTCCATCCAACCCATTCTGAGTCGCCAAATACATGGTACAGAAAATAACTACAACTTTATTACAACAATTGTCATGCAAAATACAACAACACATATCTTTGTGAGTTTGGATAGAAATATATACCAACCGTAACTCCGGACACCAACTTTGGATAAGACGTCACAATGACACCTTACATAAAGGTATAGTTAAAAACCTGCTTTAGAAATTAGAATCTTTGGGAAGTGCTCAAGAAACCTTCCGTACATGGGATGCCATGCTTCTAGGTTATGATAGATATCATATATTGCCACCGAATTATCCTTGGTTGAATCGAATAGACCCCAAAGAAAAACGAGAAGATTACTATCATATTCTTCCCAATGGTGAGTCTTCTCTTGACATATCATTATCTCCACTGTCTCTAATTGAGAGTTATATTTCAAATAGACTCCAAGATCATATAAGTAGTGCTGGTAGATATACTCAGCAAGTGGATGTGCACAACCCTGTCTTATGATGACACAAGGTTGTAAGTAATTAGACATCTTATATGATAGTGGCAAAATACCCTTCCAAGTTAAATTCACCTCACCCTCAACATCTATAGACCACCGTTCTATTCCCCTATTATCTCCCGCTTGACCCAGCTACACTTTTATTACCTGAAAGGAATTGTGAAGCAAAAGGGTGAGCACAACTAGCTCAGTAAAGAATATCCTGACTAAAGATAAATAAATTATCAATAGCCTTCAACAATAATAAATCGAGATTTAGAACATATGGTAGATGATAAAACTTTTCAACCATAGTTGCGGTGAACGAGCAATCCATTAGAAGAGTCAAATAGACCATAAAATCTATTATCTTCTCCATGTTAAAAGTCCACCAACAATGTTTTATCCTCAGAACATCAATCAACAATTCCTCACCCACAATCACGTGTATAACTTCATAATCGTAATTGTAGTTCTAAATTCCTTTCCTCATCCAGGACAAAGTTAATTTTCATCACCAAACATCAAAGATCATGGTTATACCAAATCACATTTCATGTTCATAATCATATCGATAAATTCATCTTTGCACTACCACGGCCAAAGATATTCATCAACAGTTCATCTTTGCACTTCGGCCAAAGATATTCAACAACATGTCATCTTTGCACTTGTGCCAAAGATATTCATCAGATTAGTCATGTTCATCTAAACACCTATTCATCTTCGCACTTCATCGCCAATGATATTCATCAAAAATCATTCATCTTTACTCTACAAAGCCAAAGATATTCGCTATATCATCATTTAGGACCGAGGATGATGAAAAATATTTTAAAGAAAACGAATCCAGTAAAGCAAAAGAACAAATATTAAGGATTCGTATTTCAGCTATTCCATGTCCAAAAATACCTCATAAATAATCATAACGGAGTAAAATTCAAGAATGATCAAAACATGGATACAATCAAAGCTAGTATCCAGAATAGATATTTTGGACAAAAAGAAGAAAATTTTATTTTTCGGTGAATAGTGTCGTATTCGTTAATAGTGCCGTATACGTGAATATTAACTCCGACACCAAAAGATAGAAATTTCACAAAAACATCATCATGCTTCGTGAATAGTAACTCGTGAATAGTAACTCATGAATAGTAACTCGTGAATAGTAACTCATGAATAGTAACTCGTGAATAGTAACCCCGACATCAAAAAGTTCCAAATTTGATAAAAATTTCCAACCAACATTCTGGCATAATGATATTGAAGAAATAATATCATTTTAGAAGAAAATAACCTCCCTTACCTCGTAAAGAATAGTACTTACGATCGGAATCTCGGATATAGTGCTAAAAGAACTTTTGCACCGATAGCAATACTACAAGTACTAAAATACTCACAAAAATACGCTCGATATATAGAGAGAGAAAGAGAGAGAAATCTTTAGTTTATGGTGTGATTTTCAATTCTAACCTAAGCACCCTATTTATAGGAAAATGCTTAGAACACCAAAGCAGAAAATTTAATAAAATATAAATTTATTTTTCTTAAATTCCTACGCCCACTTTTTTGGTCAAACCATCAGCCATACAAATGCCAACATCACCAAAAACGTTTTTCATGAAAATATTACTTAAAACTCCAAAAAAAAATAATAATAAATTAATCCGGAACTTCAATAATTCATAATAAATAGCCCTTTTATCAGAAAATTCGCATCTCGTGACTTTTTGTAGGAAATGCAATTCTCTACAACTTTACAGAAGAAAGTTTTTCCAAATTCGAAACAGAAATTGATCGAAATTCACATACGGACGATTTTACAGGCTATAATCAAATTTCAGATCAAGAAATGGGCCCACGTATATGTTTAACATGTTTTAAACAACTTTGGAACAAAAATACTGCCCCTCCTCATAAACTCATATATCCCACATTCATTGTAAAATATCATCATTATTATATTATAATAATATAATAAAATATTATTTTATCATAAAAGATAAAATATCGATTTTCAACAATTGTCACTTTTAAAATTTTCTCCATCTATATCCACATAAAATCAATATTTTCCTCATCATATAAATTCATAATTAATTATTCACAAATAATATTACAGAATCACAATAATGATGACTAAGTAGTTCCCGGAAAGAGGGGGCTTTCCAATAAGAATTTCTCCTTATTGGCGTAAATAGGTGACCAAACCTCTCCTTGATGTAACTTTCTAGACATTGCCAATAATACTATCTAATAATATTATTCAAATAATATGAATTATTGATTTGATAATGGAAAATAATTGTGCGTTGACAATTATTAAAACAACAATAATATAAAATATCAACGCAAAGAATTATTGAATCAAAAAGTAAAATATTGAGCAATAATTCTTCGTAACAATTATTGAGTAGTGCCTTCTTACGTAAGAATCAATAATTCAAAATATACTATGCAATCTGAGTGTCTTCTTGTGAAACAACGCGTATTACTTTATTTTAACCAAGGGTATTCCAACAATGATAATCTTGATAACGATTACGCCGTTATTTATAAAAATATTAATTTATCATTTTCTTCATTCGACAATTATTCTGTTATGGGGCCCACAATGGCTGCGTCTTCGTACGAATATTCCCCGACAACAATGAATATTTTTATAACCACTTGTGTATTTTTGAAAAAAATTCATATATCACCCTTAACTTTAACTTTTTATCAATTTAACCATTTACTGAATAGTAAGAAAAATTGAATACTTTTATTTCATAAAATTCGGGGTCTTACCCAAAGCCCCATATCGAATGACTCCTATTGAACTTCAGGAGTTAAAGACCCAATTGCAGGAATTATTAGACATCGGTTTCATTCGTCCCTGAAGTCGTCTCCTTGGGGGTGCTCTTGTTCTATTCGTGAAGAAGAAAGATGGAAGTATCGACTTTGTATTGATTATCTGGAGTTGAATCATGTCACCATCAAAATAGGTACCTTACCGTTGCCTCGCATTGATGACTGTTTGACCCGGTTACAAGGCGCCAAACTCTTTTCAAAGATTGATCTTACGTTCGGATATCATCGGTTGAAGATTAAAAGCGATGACATTCAAAGATCGCTTTCGGAACTCTCGGTGACGGGCATTATGAATTCTTAGTCATGTTTTTGGATTGACTAATGCTCCTAACGCCTTCATGGATATGATGAACCGAGTATTCAAGAATATTTGGATCACTTTGTGGTCGTCTTTATTGATGACATCCTCATATACTCCAAAACCCGTGAAGACCATGAACAACACTTGAGGTCGATACTCCAAAAGCTTCGTGAAAACAAGCTATATGCCAAGTTAAAAAAATGCGAGTTAAAGCTTTGCGAGGAAGTTTCATTCCTTGGGCACGTGATATCAAATCATGGGATATATGTTGACCCTCTAAGAAAGATTGAAGCAATTCAAAGCCGAGGAACCTAAATTAGTGGCCAAAATGCGTAGCTTTCTGCTTTTAGGCGGTTATTATCGAAGATTCGTAGAAGGGTTTTCTCGAATTGCTACTCCATTAACTCAGCTGACTCTAAAAGATACAAAATTCGATTGGAGCAAGGAATGTGAGAAGAGTTTTCAAGAAATCAAGAGGAGACTCATTTCAGCACCTGTTCTAACAGTGTCATCTGGCTCTGAGGAATTTGTCATCTATAGTGATGCTTCAGGCAAAGGGTTAGGATGTGTTCTCATGCAACATGGGAAAGTCATAGCCTATGCCTCACGACAACTCAAAGAATATGAGAGGAATTATCCTACTCATGATCTAGAGTTAGCGATAGTCATTTTTAATGCTTAAGATTTGGAGGCATTACCATATGGAGAGAAGGTGGAGATCTACACGGATCATAAAAGCCTCAAATATTTCTTCACTCAAAAGGAACTCAATATCGGCAACGATTTATGGCTTGATTTGTTGAAAGATTACGATCATATCATTCAATACCATCCTGGAAAAGCAAACGTAGTAGCTGATGCATTGAGTATAAGATCATATACGGGTACGAGTGCATTATTGTCAACGCAAAGGCCCATTTTATATGACTTACAAAGGATGGAGATAGAGTTAAAGACTCCAGGGACCCATGTGATGATGGCGAATATCTGAGTAGAACCGACTTTAATCGATAAAGTTAAAGGCGCTTTCAAGCTACGAACCGGAGATGTCGTATGAGGAAGAAAGTGCAAGAAGGTTCTATGCCGGAAGCAAGAATCGATGAAGAAGGAATACTTCAAGTCAACTCCAGACTTTGTGTTCCTAACAACCTTGATTTAAAGTATAAAATCATGATGGAGGCGCACAACACATCGTTTGTAATCCATCTTGGGAGTACCAAAATGTATCATGATCTTCGACATACATTTTGGTGGAGCAGTATGAAGAGAGAGATATCAGAGTTTATCTCAAGGTGTTTAACTTGTCAACGAGTCAAGGCGGAGCATCAAGTACCAAAAGGTCCATTGCAACCACTTGAAATTCTAGAATGGAAGTGGGAGCACATTACCATGGATTTCGTTACTGGTCTACCCAAGGTTTCTCAAGGCATAGATGCAATTTTGGTCATTGTTGATAGATTGATCAAGTCTGCTCATTTCCTACATATACGAGAAACTTATACACTTGAACGTCTTGCTCGTATGTACATAAACGAGATTGTAAGACTGCATGGTATGCTGGTATCTATAGTTTACGATCGAGACCAAAGATTCACTTCAAGATTTTGGGTTAGTTTGCAAAAAGCTATGAGCACGGATTCTGATTTAGCTCTAAAGATATCATCCTCGGATGGACTGGGCGATGGAGAGGACTATTCAAACTCTTGAAGATTTATTAAGACTCTTTGTCCTTGACTTCAAAGGAAGTTGGGACAAGTTCTTACCATTGGTGGAGTTTTCCTACAACAACAATTATCAAGCAAGTATTGGCATAGCTCCATTTGAGGCGTTGTATGGAAGAAAGTGTCGTTCTCTAGTATACTGGGATGAGGTGGGTGAAGCAACATTGTTGGGATCGGAGTTGGTACATATGACTACGAAAAAGATTCAAACGATCTGACAATGTATAAAAACCTCACAAGATCGACAAAAGAGTTATGCTGATCTTCATCGAAAGGACGTGGAATTCGATATTGGAGATCATGTGTTGTTACGTGTTGCTCCATGGAAGGGAGTTACGAGATTTAGAAAGAGAGAAAGCTCAACCCTCGATTCATTGGCCCATTTTAATCCTCAATCGGTAGGGCAGGGCCTATAGACTCGCTTTCATCGCTAAGTATGTCTCGTGTTCATAACGTTTTTCACATGTCTATGTTACGTAAATATGTGAAAGACCCGAACCACATTATTGAATTAGAACCAGATGTGATAGAGGAAGATTTAACGTATGAAGAGTTACCTGTTAAAATCTTGGATAAGAAGTATCATATTCTACGCTCTAAAGTTATACCTCAAGTTAAAGTTCTGTGGAGAAACCACGATATTGAGGAAATGACCTGGGAGTTAGAATCTGAAATGAAATCAAGGTATCCTCACCTCTTCGATTTACCAGGTACGTACCCTAATTTCGAGGAAGAAATTTCATAAGAAGGGGAGGTTGTAAGACCCCAACTTTTATGAATAAAGAATAATTTTCTCGAAATATATTTTTTGAATATTCTGGTGTGGATTTGATATAATGTTATAGTTGTGGATAATATTCAAATCCACAACTATAACATTATATCAAATCCACACCATAATATTCAAGAATATATTTCGAGAAAATTATTCTTTATTTATAAAAGTTGGGGTCTTACAGTTGTGCACATCCACTTGCTGAGAATATCTATGAGCACTACCTATATAATTTTGGTGTTTGGTTGAAGTATAATTCTCAATTAGAGACAGTGGAGATAATGATAGGTCAAGAGAATACTCACCATTGGAAAGAATATGATAGTAATCTTCTCATTTTCGAAATGAAAGCAAGGTATTCTCAACTCTTCGAAATACCAGGTACGTAAATTTCGAGGGTAAAATTTCATAAGGAGGGGAAATTGTAAGACCCCGAATTTTATGAAATAAAAGTATTCAATTTTTTTATTTTGGTAAATAGTTAAATTGATAAAAGTTTAAAGTTGAGGATGATATTTGAAAATTTTGCAAAGTAAGCAAGTTGTTATATAATATTCGTTTGGTCGGGGAATATCCGTACGACGACACAATCATTGGTGGACCCCATAATAAAATAACTGTCAGATGAAGAAAACGACAAGTTTGAGTTTTTATAAATAACAACGTAGTTGTTACCGTTAACACTGTTGGAATACCCTGTGGTTAAAATATAGTAATACGCGCATCGCATTGCGAGTAGCACCAGCGGTATTACACAATATTTTGAATTATTGATTCTTACGTGAAGGCACTACTCAATAATTGTTACAGTAATTACTGTTCAATATTTTATTTTATTGATTCAATAATTGCTACGTTGATATTTTTTATTATTGCTGTTCAATAATTGTCACTGCACAGTATTTCACATTATCAGATCAATAATTCATATTATTTGAATAATATTATTAGATAGCATTATTGGCAATGTCTAAGGAAGTTCTGTCTAGAAAAGGGGTTTGGTCACCTAATTGCGCGCCAATAAGGAGAAATCCTTATCGGAAAGCCCCTCTTTCCTGGGAACGACCTGGTTGTCATAATTGTGATTCTGTAATATTATTTATGAATAATTAATTATTGATTTATATGATAAAGAAATATTTATTTTTGTGGATATAAATGATGGATAGGGAAATATTTATTTTGTGTGGATAGAAATGAAGGAATTAATGCTGTGGTGTTTTATCAGTATTTTGTCGGAATGGAGGAATTCTTAGAAAAGTGTCAATTGTTGAAAATTGATATTTTATCTTACATTATAAATGTATAATGTGGTTATATAATAATATAATAATGGTGATATTTTTATACTAAATTCACGGTGCATGAATCAAATGAGAGAAATCTAGAAATCAAAAGAAGAACAAAATATGGGATTTTCAGAAAAATTAATTTATTACTTGATTTTGTAAAATTCATAACTCTTTGTGTATAATGAGTTAGGAGATGAGCCATATATCAAAAGAAAACCCTGGAAATAAGCTAACCGTAGAAATTGGAATCACCCAAAAATTCATTGTGAATTTTTCGTGGTGACTGTTTGAGTGAAACTGGTACGAGGGACTTACAGTCCGAAAATCAAATCAGTGTTCTTAAAGCTCTATTGCGTGAGTTATAATTTTGATCCGACCGTTGGATCGTTGTTATTTTTGGATATGTTATACATATATAAGTTGAGTATTTGTCCACAAATTTTGAACCGTTAAAAATTAACGAATGATTTGTTATGAATTTTATGAGGTATTGAAAATCATCTGTTTGTGGATTTCGGATATTTTCTGTTTGGAATTTGGAAAAACTTAACGATACAAAGTTGTAGAGAATTCGATTTCCTATGGAATGGACATAAAATTCGTATTTTTCTGATAGAAGGGCTATTTATTAGGAATTATTGAAGTTTCAAAAAATAAAATATTTTTTTATTAAAATTAAGGGTGGGACCCACTTTTGGTTGGTGTGAAAATCTGATTTTGGTGGGCCCCACTGGTGGTGGCTAAAATTTGGGTCAAAAATGTGTGCGTAGAAAATTATTTTGAAATAATAATATTTTATTATTTTAGTCTCCTATGACATTCTAGCATTTTCCTATAAATAGGTGCTTAAGTTAGAATTAAAAATCACACCAGAAACATAAGTTTTCTCTCTCTATATTATCGAACATATTTTTGTGAGTATTTAGATATTTTGAGAGTTGCTATTCAGTGCAAGTTTCCTTCGACTTTACATCCGATATTTCAGTCAGAAATACTGCTCTTTTGAGGTAAGGGATTGTAAGGGTTATTATGTTTTTCAGTTTCGTAATTTTTCCGAGCCTCAAAAATTCTGGAAAAATTTGAAATGATAATTTGATGATTTTTCTAGATTGTGTCCAAAAATGGCGATTTTGGGATGTTTAGATTAGGAGTTATAAATTTTATGGGAAAAGACTATTTTAAAAGTAAACCCTTTTAACTCTTTGTGGTTCACTCCAAAATTGGTGAAATATTTTTTGGGAGTACATGTATATAACAGAAGTATACTCTATAAATTTAGGAATTTTTGGACAAAAGTACAGTTTATAATAAATGTCTAAATATTCGACAGTTTTGGCCATATGAAAAATAGTAAATGAATTTTAAAAATTATGAGAAAAATATATGTTCAATATGGGACTATATTCTGCTAAATCCCAGAAAAGAAAATTTTCTGGGACTGATTTGGTATTTTTCATGAAAATGGACTAGTTAGGAGTAAAGGAATTAAATATGTTATGTGAAGAAAAAAATTGGAAAATAGGATTTTATGGCTTTAGAACCCTATATAAGGTATATGCAAATTTTTTGATGAGGGTTTTGGTTATTGGTGATGAAATCTTATGAGTTTGGCATTTTAGGATGATTAAATGCATTATTTAGTAAAGTGTAAACAATTAAAATAAATTGTTTATAAGTTTAAGAAATGATTAAATATTGTGGTAATATTAATAATATTAGATTATGAGATTATTAAGTGATTTATAACATTTGGATTAAGGTGTTATGAAATCATTGATTTAAAATATTATTTAATGATTAATAATATTAGTAAATAAATTTAATGTTATTATATAATGAATAGTATTAAATGGAGTTTATTATATAATGAATAATGTTATTATCTTCGTTAAATATTCGTTGAAATATTATTTTCTGTTCAAATCATTTTTGATATAATATTATTCTTGAATTTTACTCCACAAAGCAGTATCATGTTGACAATTTGGATATTATTGAATTCTGGATAAATTAAATTGTTAAAATCTTTAAACTTTATTATTTATCTCATGTGATTGATTCTTTATATCATTGTCATGATCCTCATGCTTATATTGTGTTGAAAGTCATCTATGGCTAGTAGTGCATAGATGGACTTGGTATGATTATGACCAGGGATTATTCGGTATAATCATGACCGTAATGTTACAAATGATGTGGTAAAAGTCATCTTTGGCCCGTAGTGCATAGATGGACTTGGTATGATTATGACCAGGGATTATTCAGTATAATCATGACCGTAATTGAAAACACGAATATCCTTGGCCCGTAGTGCGTGTATAATTCGTGGTCATGATACTATTAAGCTAAGTCTCAGCATTATTAGTTTTACAGTTGTATATCTTTGGCCTGTAGTGCAAAGATGGACTATTGGTTATTGGTTTTACAGTTGTATATCTTTGACATGTAGTGCAAAATTGGACTGTTGATTTACTTGATTATAAATATGAATTGTGATTTAATTATAATCTGTGGTGGTTCAGGTAAAGACATGTGATGAGAGTTCTCTTTGTCTTGGGTATAACAAAGAATTTTTGATGAGTATTACATGAATGAAATATTAACAATGGACTTTTAATCTAGAGAAGATAGTAGACATTATGTTCTACTTGACTCTTCTAATGGATTGCTCGTTCCATTGCAACTATGGTTGAAAAGTTTTATCATCTACCATATGTTCTATGTGACGCCCCAAAAATAGGTATACATCACCCATCTTGAGTCGCCAAATACATGGTACAAAATTCAAATACAACTTATAATACAACTGTTGTGTAAAATACGAAAAAACATGAACAGAGAGTTTTAATACGAATATTGTCTTCTAGACAGTATTCAACTCAAATGGAGTCCTCAATACATTTATTATCACACTATTTCATAGAATAGTGAGGAATACTAATGCTATCATTTGGACCGTCACTCCGTTCCCCGACTAGTCCCAGCTACGTTCTCATTTCCTGAATAGAACAATGAAAGCAAAAGGGTGAGCTCAACTAGCCCAGTAAGAAATATTAGAATAATTTATCGTTAGCCTTCAACAGTGTTAAACTGATAAAATATAACAAACATCAAGTTTAACTGCAGCGAAACAAGCAATGCATCAGAAGAGTCAAGTAGAGCATAAAATCTACTATCTTTTATGATTTAAAAAGTTTTTCATCACTTTTATCGCTGAGACTCAGCTTAATAAATAATCCACATCATCGAATCACCCCTGCACTACGACTAATAATATTCTTTAGTATCACGACCACAAATTATCCATGCACTACGGGCCAAGGATATTCGTGTATTCATCAATGGTCATTATCATGCCAACAACTGTCCATCAATGCACTACGGGCCAATGAGGACTTTTACCATATCTTTTATAACATTACAGTCATGATTATACTGAATAATCCCTGGTCATAATCATACCAAGTCCATCTATGCACTACAGGCCACGGATGACTTTCAACATAATATAAACATGAGGATGATGACAATGATATATGAATTCAATAAAATAAGTTCAAGGATAAATTTTTAAAGATTTATAATTTAATTTATCCAGAATTCAATATTGTCCAAATTGTCAACATGATACTGCTTTGTGGAGTAAAATTCAAGAATGATAATGTATCAAAAATGATTTGGATAGCAAAGAAAATATTATCCCGTGAATAGTACTTCGGGAATAGTACTCCGTGAATAGTAGTTTGTGAATAGTACTTTATGAATAGTACTTTGTGAATAGTACCGTATAAATGAATAGTACTCATGAATAGTACTCCGACATGAAAAACTTAAAATTTAACAAGAATGTGCAGAGTGAATAGTACTCCGTGAATAGTATTTCGAGAATAGTACCCGAGTGAATAGTACCCCGTGAATAGTACTTCGGGAATAGTACTCTGTGAATAGTAGTTTTTGAATAGTACTTTATGAATAGTACTTTGTGAATAGTACTTTATGAATAGTACCGTATAAATGAATAGTACTCATGGACAGTACTCCGACATGAAAAACTTAAAATTTAACAAGAATGTGCAGAAAATATCCTTGTGAAACGATACTAGATGAAGCGCAAATTTCAAAGATATTCTACTAATTTCACGGAGTATAGAAGTAATACTTTAACAAAATGAGGGTATAATCAGGAAAATGAGACGAAATAATATTACTCACATACTACAGAGTATGGAAGAAAATATTATTCCTATGAATACTGAACAAAATAATATCCCTTACCTCAGAAGAAGAATGGATACTGGAATAGCGAGGTAGCAGACTTTTCTTCTACTTTCTCTCTAAAGCTTCTCTCTTTATAAATGCTCTTTTGAGTCTTAGTGAATTGGTGAGAATAAAGGAAGAATGAGCTTCTATTTATAGGAAAACATAGTTTTGATAATTGCACGTTTTGGGACTCGAAATATTACAGTATAATACCTTCATCTTTTTTTTTTCATTTTTAATTTAGTCTTGTAAGTATTATCAAACTTGCACCATCTCCCCTAATAGTACATCTTGTCAATCAATAGTACAATCATGTGAATCAATAGTACAATTATGTGAAAAAAATAATTACAGTATAGTACCTTCATCTATACCTCCATTTTTAATTTAGTCATGCAAGTATTATCAATCTTGCACCACTTCCCCTAATAGTACATGGATGTGAATCAATAGTACACACATGTGAACACATAGTTATAAGCATGTGAATTAATAACAATTAATTGCTTACTTATCCAATTAATTATCCGATTGATCAATATAACCTCCAGACATCCATTATTATCAAAATAGATGTCAATTTCTATTAACACTAATAATCCCAATACAATGGAGCTATCAATTTCATCTTTAATCAACACGAACTTATTCATTATTAATATTATAACTCACAATATTTAACAACCAGGTCGTTCCCAGGAAAGAGGGGGCTTTCCGATAAGAATTTCTCCTTATTGGCACGCAATTAGGTGACCGACTTCTCCTTGACAGAACTTCTAGACATTGTCAATATTGCAAATAATAATGAGAATAACTTTATCGTCTCAATTATTTATTTAATAATATAAAATATTATGCAGATGATATTGTGATAATAATTGAATATATAATATGAAAGATATTATGCAGCAATTCCTGTAGCAATAAATGAGTATAAATGAGTGACTTCTCCTGTAAGCATCAATAATCAATATCGTGTGCTATTATGCAACCACGCGTATTACTGTACTTTTACCACCGGGTAGTTCAACAGTTTAACGGTAAAACTTTCGCCGTTATTTTTATAAAAAGATAATTCTGTCATTTTCTAACTACGACAATACTTTCGTTGTGGGGTCCACCAATGATTGTGCCGTCGCACGAATATTCCTTGTTAAAACGAATATTCCTCGACCAATTGAATATTATATAACCACTTACTTACTTTGAAAAATTTGTAAATAATACCCACAACTATAGCATTATATCAAATTCACACCATAATATTCAAAAATATATTTCGAGAAAAATTAATCTTTATTCATAAAAGTTGGGGTCTTACAACCTCCCCTTCTTATGAAATTTTGTCATCGAAATTAGGGTGCGTACCTGGTATATCGAAGAGGTGAGGATACCTTGACTTCATTTTAGATTCTAACTCCTAGGTCATTTCCTCAACATCGTGGTTTCTCCACAAAACTTTGACTTGAGGTATAACCTTGGAGCGTAGAATATGATCCTTTTTATCCAAGATTTTTACAGGAACCTCCTCATATGTTAAATCTTCCGCTATCTCGTCCGATTCTAATTCAATAATGTGGTTTGGGTCTTTCACATATTTACGTAACATAGATATGTGAAAAACGTTATGAACCCGAGACATATTTGGTGATAAGGCGAGTCTATAGGCCACAGTTCCTACTCGATCGAGGATTAAAAATGGGCCAATGAATCGAGGATTGAGCATTCCTCTCTTTCCAAATCTCATAACTCCTTTCCATTGAGCAACACATAACAACACATGATCTCCAATATTGAATTCCACGTCCTTTCGATGAAGATCAACATAACTCTTTTGTCGATCTTGCGAGGTTTTTATACGTTGTCGGATCGTTTGAATCTTTTCAGTAGTCATACGTACCAACTCCGGTCTTAACAACGTTGCTTCACCCACCTCATCCCAAAGATATCTTTGAGAACGACACTTTATTCCATACAACGCCTCAAATGGAGCCATGCCAATACTTGCTTGATAACTGTTATTGTAGGAAAACTCCATCAATGGTAAGAACTTGTCCCAACTTCCTTTGAAGTCAAGGACAGATTCTTAATAAATCTTCAAGAGTTTGAATAGTCCTCTCCATTTGCCGTCCGCGTTGAGGATGATATGCTTAGAACTAAATAGTAAATCCGTGCCCATAGCTTTTTGCAAACTAACCCAAAATCGTGAAGTGAATCTTGGGTCTCGATCAGAAACTATGGATACTGGCATACTATGCAATCTTACAATCTTGTTTATGTACATACGAGCAAGACGTCCAAGTGTATAAGTTTCTCGTATCGATAAGAAATGAGCAGACTTGGTCAATCTATCAACAATGATCCAAATTACATCTATGCCTTGAGAAACCTTGGGAAGACCAATGCTTGAAATCCATGGTAATGTGCTCCCACTTCCATTCGGAATTTCAAGTGGTTGTAATGGACCTTTGGTACTTGATGCTCACTTTGACTTCGTTGACAAGTTAGACACCTTGAGATAAACCCCCCGATCTCTCTCTTTATATTGCTCCACCAAAATGTATAATCAAGATCACGATACATTTTGGTACTCCTGAGATGGATTGCATATCCGATTTATCATCATACATAACATTATTAATTAAGTTAAAATAATTAACTTAATAATGTGTACTAAAATTCATATAATAAAATAATTATTATAATTATTCTAAAATCATTTCATATATTATTTAAATAATATATGATTATATTTTCATGGAAAATAATTAATAAAAACATTTTTGTTATAAAAGTAATTATTATAAGAATATAATTTATAATAATAAATAATTCTAAAATAAAATATTTTTGTAAATATTCATGTAATAAATATATTTTTATTTACCACATAAATACATATACACATTATCTTGTACAAATCCTAATCCTTAAAATAAAAATAAAAATTATACGCAAAATTTCTGATTTATTTATATAGAAAATATCGGGTTCTTACATTCACCCTCCCTTATAAAGATTACGCCCCCGGAATCACCGTTTTAAAACCTATACATATCAGGGTACATAGCATACACAATCATTGCTAGTAGATCTCGATCACCTTTGATCGAACTGATCTTTAACTATTCATATAAAGCTTGTCTATCTGATTAAACGGAAATTTAATTTCTAAAAGAACTCAAATTCATCCTTTAAAATAATTTATAAAATAATTCATTATATATATAGGAAAATCGTATATAAGAAAATAAAATTTGTTTGAATAATACACGAGTCAGCATCCCCTATTTCAAGCTATCTTATTCTTGTACATTCATGCTGAAGACTCGTGCGGTTGATTTTGTTGATTTGTTTGTTGAAGTCGGTCCCATTTTCGCCAATGTCCTGCTGCCTTTCCTCGTATTCGCATTCTTTGCCTCCCTTATCCTTCTTGGACATTCTTTCACATTATGCTCCATTGATTTACAAATAAAACACCAACTATACACTCTTGGATTGGGGCAATTATGAGAGATATGTCCCTCCTGCCGACACTTATAGCACACAAACTTTCTTTTTAAACACACTCCCGGCCTAATTCCGGTATTATCGAAATTATCTCATTTCATCGTATAGGTGGCAAAAGTTTTCTTTTGTCCCTCCGTTACCCTAGTTATCACACACGCGTCAACAGGGTTAGTTGATCTTCTAGATCCTGGCAGTACGACGGCCTTGAAGCCTTTGAAATTCGTCAATTGATTGTCTGGATAATTTCCCGCGGCTGGTATTCCATTCTGCATAGCTTGAGCGATCACATTCGAGATACTCTGTATCAGGTCTGGTTATTCTCTGGTTTCGTTGACAGGTTTTTCTATCCTTTAGTTTCGTTTTCGTTTCGGCGGCATTCTCATAAATTATTCTTTATTGACTTACTTTCTAAGCCTTATCATATAAGTTTAATATATTAAACTTGTTTCATTACTTAAACATAGATTCATATTCATTCAACGATTTCAAAATACTTTACATATTATAGCACATATTGCTTTAAACATCAGCTATCCCTCTGTGACTACAAAAGTCAGGATTTACAACCTTGATTAATACAAAAGTTTTAGAATATTACATTACACAGACATACTAAGCACACATATTACATTAAACACGCCTACCATCAGAACTTATAATACCTACTTACTAAGCCTTTTTTCTTGGACAACCGTTTGCTCGATGACCTTCCATCCCACAGATAAAACATGCTTCTAGCTTAAAGTCAGGACAATGATGAGAGGTATGTTCCTCATGTTCGCAAATGTAACATATCTTTCTCCCTTTCCTGCATACGCCTTCATGTTTCTTGTCACAGTTTGTACAATTTTCTATTTTGTTAGCATCCTCTTGGTTGTTACCGGATTTTCCTAAGTCATGATCTTCTATCTTTCTTTTCCTCTTCTTGCTCGGAGCTGCACACGATGTGTTGCTTGTGGCTCCCATTTGATCAATTTGGATTTTAAGCTTATCTTGTTCTTCCATGGTTTCTATTAACGCTTGATGCAATTGACTATTTAACAGCTTTTTTATTTCCCACAGCCTTTCAAGAGAAGAAAACCTTGTTCCTCAGATCCTGCACCTCCGTTAATGCTTGATCCACTTCAACTTTAGTGTCCAAATCACTATCTGTCAGCTCCACCATCTCCGAATCTAGTACTACGTTTTCTACAATAATCACATCGTCCGAGTTATTTTCATTATGAGCCTCTATTTCAGCTATTGGCTTCGATATCATCTCGGGTGTATGGGTTTGATCCTTCTTCATGCTAGAAGCATATAATAAGCCTTTTCTACCAGACCTCTACACACATAAATTATCCTGATTAACATATAGTATATAGACACAACAATTAAGAATTTTATATAAGTTATCTTTTATTTTGTTTGACGATGAATTTATCCAATTCATCTCTTTTTAAACTCTATATGAATTATTTATATTTTCAACGTTTACCTCTGTTCTAAGGTTATAGCCTAAGGTCTAGCCCACCTAAGGTTTTTAACCCTAAGCTCTGATACCAACATGTAAAGCCCCCAAATCCGGGCACTTGAAACTCGAACTCGGTGCTTCACGATACCATTTCTATGAGCGGAATAATATTAATAATAATAACAATAATATAAAATCAAACTTAATTAACATTTATCAGAGTCTAATCCCTAGGTACGCGACCTTTAAACATTCATTTACATGATACTTAATAGTTATAATTGTCTTAATAAAGTCCTACTATTACATAGAATACCAAAAATCTTATTCTGTTTGCTTTCCTTTTTCTTTTGTTTCTGCATGAGCTTTCTGGTTCTTCACACTTAGCTGAAAACATTTAAATTAAGCAAGGATGAACATTTGAGTGCCCAGCAAGTAATAACAATTATAATTATATTTAGCTGAAAGGATTAAATGTTTTCTTTATACATCACTTCTACAACGATTCAATAGTTGTGAAGTAAACTGATCCGATAATAATAACATAACAACCCTCTTTCAAAATTTTGAAACTACGTATTGACTATAACTAGGGTTAAGGTGACATACTATGAACATTGTTTTCATTTTCAAAAGGTTAAATGAACTTCATCTCAGAAACCGTCATAACTTACGACGCAGGGGTGATCGACCGTTGTACCTATGATTAATCAACACCACATGCAAGAATGAGGGTATCGTTCACTCTGTCCACCTTGGGTGCATAAAAAGTTTTCCCGGTAAGGGATGTTCATACTTGTCTGGGTTCCAAACCAAAGCAATTCAGTTGGATAATAATAAGGTTTTATCTGTTCAACAATAATCTATATTTCAACATATATATACGGGTAATTGACAAAGGTGTATCAACATGTGATTAAATACAATGATTATCCTAGTGGGGACACTTGTATAACCATTTATAAAAATTAACGAACAGAATATATATCTGAATTACCATATACTAACATATTGATAATCAATGAGCGTATATGATATAGGGTTAATAATATGTACAATAATAATATAATTCAGAAATATTCTTACTCATGTCCATTGCATAAAGAAAATGCAAAGGTAAGATACTTGCCTGATGCGCTGCCTACGATTCGCTACTTAGTTTTATCTTTTATATAACCACCTATCAGTAATAAGATCATTTTACTGATTAGAATAACATATCTCAACATATAATCGCTTATTATTGCCAAGATACATAACCTAATCACATTGTCACCTATGTTTAACAACCATTGAATCACAAATAAACACATATCTAATCAAATTATCTAAGTCCAGATCAATTTCTGAAACATGTCGGTGTAGAGATGGCTTTATCGGGTAATTATCGAGTCTAAGACTCTATCCTGTAACTTAGTATCAGTCATATTATTTTTAAATGACTTAATATAATTTTAAAATATTTATTATAATTTATCATGAATTTTCAAACATCGGAATCATTATTAAATGATTTAAATATTAAACAATTCTATTATCATTAATATTTAATTAATATTAAACTATTAATGAAACTATTGCCAAAATATTAAAGTTATTTATAATAACTTAAAACATTTTTAAAGTATTTATATTACCCTTAAATGATTTTTAAAATATTTAAAATCATGTTTAAATAATTATCATTAATATTTAAGTATTAATGTTTTATTTACCAAAATATTAAAAGTCATTAAGTATAACTTAAAATATTTTAATTCATTTATATCCTTTTTAAATAATTTTTAAATAAATAAAACCATTTTTAAATTATTTATTTAATATAATTATTAAATAAATTTAATATTATTATAATAAAATAATAATCCTTACTATTAAATTATTAATAAAATTATCCTTTAAATATTAAAAGTTATATTTTATAACTTAAAATACGTTTAAACACTTTATTTTCATTTAAAATGATTGTTAATATAATAAAATTATTTTTAATTTATTTATTTAATTCATTTATTAAATAAATTCATGATCATTAATATTAAATTATTAATAAAATTTATCACAAAATATTAAAAGTCACCAAAATAACTTAAAATATTTTCTTATATCATTACATAATTTTAAATGATTTTTAAGTAATAAAATCATTTTTAAATAATTTATTTAATATTTAAATTAAATACCTTTAATATTCCAAAAATATTAAATATTTATGAAATATATTCAAAATAAATAAAAACTAATTTTCGTAATTTAAAATAATTTTTAATAATTTATTTGGTATTTTAATAATTAAAACTATTTTTTTCTATTTATTTAATTAAAATAATTAATTTTGGAAATTAAATTAATTAAAATACAATCGTTCTGTCATTAAAGAAGGCTTTATAGCGACAATACCGGCCGCTATAGGTGTTCTTCGCGTTAACAAACCTGAACATGCATGTATCCATTACCGAGTGGCCTCGTTTTGACCAAGATTTCTGATCTGATCATGATGTTTCTGGATTTGGTTTTGGTCAGAGCGTGTAGTTCTAATGTAGGACTACATGTCCCATCAACAAACATGATCATAACATACATAACCAACGAGATCTGGAGCCTTGAAAAAGTTGTTGAGTCGTTTTCTTCATTTTCCGGTTACCTGTAAATGAAAAACGATTCGACCCAACTAGTTTTGGGCTTCCACAACTTGTTGTTCTCGTAATGTTTTTGTGATATAAACTTTGCAGTGTATAGAAAACATGCAAGGGTAGAGATCCATTACATAAAAGCAACATAACAACCATTGAGTTAGCAGATCTATGCTAGTCAACCCATGTCAGATGATGACATTTGTCTGCCGTTTTACGGGTTACCCGAGAAATAGCTTTCCATGCTCGTCTGGCTTGGTTTGACCGTACACTACACTTCACATGTTAACCTTTTGAGTGATCTTAAGGCACAACAATGAAGTATAACAAACTTACTACAACTTAGACCCACGATCCATAACAGAACATCAAAGTACTGTCAGATATAATACTTAGAAAATATTGTCGACGCTGCAAACTACTTTCTAGGTTACCCAGATTCCCTCTGGTCATGCAATAACTAAGGGTTTTGACCAAGAATAACTTACGATCTAGACATGTAATCACAAAGGTTCCACTTCCAGATTAAAGAACATATAACGAAAGCTACTTGATTACAACTTTAAAACATCAAAATCAAAACATGCAGAGATCTATAGCCACTGACATTCATTGTCAGACCACCAAGAAATTTTTTTCCAGATTTTTGAAATCTTCAAATCCGAGCCTCTAGATGTTATGGATCTAACATCTAGCAACCCAAATCATCATTATACACTATATCTAACATGTTTAACACAAAAACAACATCAAATAACAGATCGATGGTCAGATTCTTAGGTAGGGTTTATACCTTTTCTTTGATCTATCTTGTATTTGGGCTTTTGATTTGTTAGTGGATTTTGTGGGGCTGGTTTTGTGACTGATATTTCTTGAAATTTTCGGAGGTGTGGGGCATGAGAGAATTAGATTGAGTGTTGTGCACAAAATGGCTAACAAATGCAATCCTCTCTCTCTCAATCTATATATAGAAGTATTAGATGCATATATGGCTGGGCATAGAGCTGATTGCTGCCAATTAGTGAGCACATGGGGTGGTTAAAGTGGTTCACCAACTTCTCTTATTGTCAAAACCTAGTTGCTAGCCTCAATAATGCATAGAAGGGTATAATGGTCTTTTGTATTTCCAATTTAATGGCATTCTTGTCATCATTGCAAACCCTTAGTGTTTGCCCCTTAGGGTTTAACCCTAAGGTTTAGCACAAAACATTTGAAATATCTAGCAATTAGGGTTTGCACAAAATAATAATAAAAATAAAAATCTTAGTTTCTAAAATTTGTAATTAGGGTTTTCTTAATTAAATTAGTTTTCTAATTAATTTTTACAGGAATATTAGGGTTTAATATCACTAATTATAATTAACATTACTAAATAATCAATTAGGGTTTATACTTTTGGTAATTAGGGTTACCAAATTACAATTAAGGTTTCCAATTACTAAATTAGGGTTCTAGTTTAGTAATTAGGGTTTTCTAAAGATTAATTAAGGTTTCTAGATTTTAATTAGGGTTTACCTAATTAATCATTTAATACACAACATAATTCATATAACACAGTTATATAACAGTCTTAAACTCACAATTGATTTATAAATTAGGGTTTCCCACAGTAAAATTAGGGTTTTCAAATATTGTACCATAATTGACCAATCACTGACAGTACGTACATACAGTACATATTTATATCACTAAAAAATCAAAATATAATTAATATTATATTATTATTCTCATCCCTTAATAAAAATCCAAAATTAGGGTTTGGACTCCATATCTGATTTATTTGCCATACATAACATTATTAATTAAGTTAAAATAATTAACTTTATAATGCATACTAAAATTCATATAATAAAATAATTATTCTAATTATTCTAAAAATCATTTCATATATTATTTAAATAATATATGATTATATTTTCATAGAAAATAATTAATAAAAATATTTCGCTTATAAAAGTAATTATTATAAGAATATAATTTATAATAATCAATAATTCTAAAATAAAATTATTTGTAAATATTCATGTAATAAATATATTTTTATTTACCATATAAATACATATACACATTATCTTGTACAAATCCTCATCCTTAAAATAAAAAAAAATTTATACACAAAAATTCTGATTTATTTATATATAAAATATCGGGTTGTTACATTCTCCCTTATAAAGATTCCGTCCCCGGAATCACCGTTTTAAAACCTATACATACCAGGGTACATAGTATACATAATCATTGCTAGTAGATCTCGATCATCTTTGGTCGAACTGATCTTTAACTATTCATATAAAGCTTGTCTATCTGATTAAACTGAAATTTGATTTCTAAAAGAACTCAAATTTCTCCTTCAAAATAATTTATAAAATAATTCATTATATATATAGGAAAATTGTATATAAGAAAATAAAATTTGTTCGAATAATACCTGGAGTTGCATCCCCTACTTCTTCTCAGATATCTTGTACATTCATCTTTCAAGACTACGTGCGGGGTTGATTTTGTTGATTTGTTTGTTGAAGTCAGTCCCATTTTCGCCAATGTCCTGCTGCCTTTCCTCGTATTCGCATTCTTTGCCGCCCTTATCCTTTTTGGACATTCTTTCACATTATGCTCCATTGATTTACAAATAAAACACCAACTATACACTCTTGGATTGGGGCAATTATGAGAGATATGTCCCTCCCGCCGTGACACTTATAGCACACAAACTTTCTTTTTAAACACACTCCTACTAATTCCTTATTATCGAAATTATCTCATTTCATCGTATAGGTGGCAAAGTTTTTTTTTGTCCTCCGTTACCTTCAGTTATCACACACGCCACAAATCTGGGTCATTTATCTTCTAGATCCCGGCAAGACGATCGACCTTGAAGCCTTTGAAATTGGCCAATTGATTGTCTCGGTTGATTTCCATGGCTAGTATTCCATTCTGCATAGCTTGAGCGATCACATTCGAGATATTCTCTATCAGGTCTGGTTATTCTCCGGTTTCGTTGACAGGTTCTTCTATCCTTTAGTTTCGTTTTCGTCTCGGCGGCATTCTCATAAATTATTCTTTATTAACTTACTTTCTAAGCCTTATCATATAAGTTTAATATATTAAACTTGTTTCATTACTTAACCATAGATTCATATTCATTCAATGATTTCAAAATACTTTACATATTATAGCACATATTGCTTTAAACATCAGCTATCTCTCTGTGACTACAAAAGTCGGGATTTACAACCTTGATTAATACAAAAGTTTTAGAATATTACATTACACAGACATACTAAGCACACATATTACACTAAACACGCCTACTATCAGAACTTATACTACCTACTTACTAAGCCTTTTTTCTTGGATAACCGTTCGCTCGATGACCTTCCATCCCACAGATAAAACATGATCCTAGCTTAAAGTCAGAACAATGATGAGAGGTATGTCCCTCATGTCCGCAAATGTAACATATCTTTCTCCCTTTTCTGTATACGCCTTCATGTTTCTTGTCACAGTTTGTACACTTTTTTATTTTGTTAGCGTCCTCTTGGTTGTTACCGGATATTCCTAATTCATGGACTTCTATCTTTTTTTCCCCTTCTTGCTCGGAGCTGCACACGATGTGTTGTTTGTGGCTCCCATTTGATCAATTTGGATTTTAAGCTTATCTTGTTCTTCTGTGGTTTCTATTAACGCTTGACGCAATTGACTATTTAACAGCTTTTCTATTTCCCACAGCCTTTCCAGAGAAGAAACCTTGTTCCGCAGATCCTGCACCTCCGTTGATGCTTGATCAGCTTCAACTTTAGTGTCCAAATCACTATCTGCCATCTCCACCATCTCCGGATCTGGTACTACGTTTTCTACAATAATCACATCGTCCGAGTTATTTTCATTATGAGCCTCTATTTCAGCTATTGGCTTCGATATCAGCTCGGGTGTATGGGTTTGATCCTTCTTCATGCTATAAGCATATAACAAGCCTTTTCCACCAGACATCTAAACAGATAAATTATCCTGATTAGCATATAGTATATACACACAACAATTAGGAATTTTATATAAGTTATCTTTTATTTTGTTTGACGATGAATTTATCCAATTCATCTCTTTTTAAACTTTATATGAGTTATTTATATTTTCAACGTTTACCTCTGTTCTAAGGTTATAGCCTAAGGTCTAGCCCACCTAAGATTTTTAACCCTAAGCTCTGATACCAACCTGTAAAGCCCCCAAATTCGGGCACTTGAAACTCGAACTCGGTGCTTCACGATACCATTTCTATGAGCGGAAAAATACTAATAATAATAACAATAATATAAAATTAAACTTAATTTACATTTATCAGAGTCTAATCCCCAGGTACGCGACCTTTAAACATTCATTTAAATGATACTTAATAGTTATCATTGTCTTAATAAAGTCCTACTATTACATAGAATACCAAAAATCTTATTCTGTTTGCTTTCCTTTTTCTTTTGTTTCTGCATGAGCTTTCTGGTTCTTCACACTTAGCTGAAAACATTTAAATTAAGCAAGGATGAGCATTTGAGTGCCCAGCAAGTAATAACAATTATAATTATATTTAGCTGAAAGGATTAAATGTTTTCTTTATACATCACTTCTACAACGATTCAATAGTTGTGAAGTAAACTGATCCGATAATAATAACATAACAACCTTTTTTCAAATTTTTGAAACTACGTATTGACTATAACTAGAGTTAAGGTGACATACTATGATCATTGTTTTCATTTTCGAAAAGGTTAAACAGAACTTCATCTGTAAACCGTCATAACTTACAGGCACGGGGGTGATCGGCCCGTTGTACCCTGTATTGATCAACACTACATGCAAGAACGAGGGTATCGTTCACTCTATCCACCTTGGGTAAAAAGTTTTCCCGGTAAGGGATGTTCATATTTGTCTGGGTTCCAAACCAAAGCAATTCAGTTGGATAATAATAAGGTTTTATCTGTTCAATAATAATCTATAATTCAACATATATATATATATATATATATATATATATATATATATATATATATGTAATTGACAAAGGTGTATCAACATGTGATTAAATACAATGATTATCCTAGTGGGGACACTTGTATAACCATTTATAGAAATTAACGAATGTAATATATATCACGAAATTACCATATACTAACATATTGATAATCAATGAGTATATGATATAGGGTTAATAATATGTACAATAATAATATAATTCAGAAAT
Source organism: Panax ginseng (assembly GCA_020205605.1). Lineage (NCBI taxonomy): Eukaryota > Viridiplantae > Streptophyta > Magnoliopsida > Apiales > Araliaceae > Panax > Panax ginseng. The sequence continues at coordinate 115,982,210 of CM035138.1, read as the reverse complement.
ATTCTTACTCATGTCCATTGCATAAAGAAAATGCAAAGGTAAGATACTTGCCTGATGCGCTGCCTACGATTCGCTACTTAGTTTTATCTTTTATATAACCACCTATCAGTAATAAGATCATTTTACTGATTAGAATAACATATCTCAACATATAATACTGCTTATTGCAGTCAGCACATAACCTAATCACATTGTCATCTATGTTTAACAACCATTGAATTACAAATAAACACATATCTAATCAAATTATCTAAGTCCAGATCAATTTCTGAAACATATCGGTGTACAGACGGCTTTATCGGGTAATTATCGAGTCTAAGACTCTATCCTGTAACTTAGTATCAGTCATATTATTTTTAAATGACTTAATATAATTTTAAAATATTTATTATAATTTATCATGAATTTTCAAACATCGAAATCATTATTAAATAATTTAAATATTAAATAATTCTATTATCATTAATATTTAATTAATATTAAACTATTAATGAAATCATTGCAAAAATATTAAAGTTATTTATAATAACTTAGAATATTTTTTAAAGCATTTAGATTACCCTTAAATGATTTTTAAAAATTTAAAATCATGTTTAAATAATTATTATTAATATTTAAGTATTAATATTTTATTTATCAAAATATTAAAAGTCATTAAGTATAACTTAAAATATTTTTAATTCATTTATATCCTTTTAAAATGATTTTTAAATTAATAAAACCATTTTAAACTATTTATTTAATATAATTATTAAATAAATTTAATATTATTAATAATAAATTAATAATCCTTAATATTAAATTATTAATGAAATTATCCTTTAAATATTAAAAGTTATATTTATAACTTAAAATATCTTTAAACACTTTATTTTCATTTAAAATGATTTTCATAATATTAAAATCATTTTAAACTAAATTATTTAATATAATTATTAAATAACCTTAATATCATTAATAATAATTAATTAATGAAATTTATCTTTAAATATTAAAAGTTATATTTTATAACTTAAAATATTTTTAAATACCTTATTATTATTTAAAATGATTTTTAATATAATAAAATCATTTTTAATTTATTTATTTAATTCATTTATTAAATAAATTAATGATCATTAATATTAAATTATTAATGAAATTTATCACAAAATATTAAAAGTCACCAAAAATAACTTAAAATATTTTCTTATATCATTATATAATTTTAAATGATTTTTAAGTAATAAAATCATTTTTAAATAATTTATTTAATATTATAATTAAATAAATTAAATACCTTTAATATTCCAAAAATATTAAATATTTATGAAATATATTCAAAATAAATAAAAACTAATTTTTAGAATTTAAAATAATTTTTAATAATTTATTTGGTATTTTAATAATTAAAAACTATTTTTGTCTATTTATTTAATTAAAATAATTAATTTTGGAAATTAAATTAATTAAAATACACTGTCTGTCGTTAAAGACTGCCTATAGCGACAATACCGTCGCTATAGGTATTCTTCGCGTTCTTGGCTAAACCTAGAACATGCATGTCAGTTACCAAGTGGCCTCATTTGACCAAGATTTCTGATCTGATCATGATGTTTCTGGATTTGGTTTTGGTCAGAGTGTGTAATTCTAATGTAGGACTACATGACCCATCAACAAACATGATTATAACATACATAACCAACGAGATCTGGAGCCTTGAAAAAGCTGTCAGAGCTGTTCTTCATTTTCTGGGTTACCCAGAAATGAAGAACGATTCGACCCAACTAGTTTTTTCGGGCTTCCACAACTTGTTGTTCTCGTAATGTTTTTGTGATATAAACTTTGCAGTGTATAGAAAACATGAAAGGGTAGAGATCCATTACATAAAAGCAACATAACAACCATTGAGTTAGCAGATCTATGCCGGTCAACCCATGTCAGATGACACGGTCAAGCGTTTTCTGGGTTACCCAGAAAACGGCTTCCATGCTCGTCTGGCTTGGTTTGACCGTACACTACACTTCACATGTTAACCTTTTGAGTGATCTTAAGGCACAACAATGAAGTATAACAAACTTACTACAACTTAGACCCACGATCAATAACAGAACATCAAAGTACTGTCAGATATAATACTTAGAAAATATTGTCAGACGCTGCAAACTACTTTCTAGGTTACCCAGATTCCCTCTGGTCATGCCCGGTCAACGGGTTTTAACCAAGAATAACTTACGATCTAGACATGTAATCACAGTGGTTCCATTTCCAGATTAAAGAACATATAACAGGCTACGGATTACAACTTTAAAACATCAAAAATCAAAAACATGCAGAGATCTATAGCCACTGACATTCATTGTCAGACCACCAAGAAATTTTTTTCCAGATTTTTGAAATCTTCAAATCCGAGCCTCTAGATGTTATGGATCTAACATCTAGCAACCCAGATCATCATTATACACTATATCTAACATGTTTAACACAAAAACAACATCAAATAACAGATCGATGGTCAGATTCTTAGGTAGGGTTTATACCTTTTCTTTGATCTATCTTGTATTTTGGCTTCTGATTTTTTAGTCGATTTCGTGGGGCTGGTTTTGCGACTGATATTTCTTGAAATTTTCAGAGGTGTGGGGCTTGAGAGAGTTAGCTTGAGTGTTGTGCACAAAATGGCTAACAAATGCAATCCTCTCTCTCTTAATCTATATATAGAAGTATTAGATGCATGTATGGCTGGACATAGAGCTGATTGTTTTCAATTAGAGAGCACATGGGGTGGTTGAAGTGGTTCACCCACTTCTCCTATTGTCAAAACCTAGTTGCTAGTAGGACTGAGCAAAAAACGGGTATAACTGAATTACCGAACCGAACCAAAATAATTTAACCAAAATTTTCTAATAATTGGGTTATTTTCAATTGTTCAGTTATATCCGAATTTTTGTACGGTTTTCGGTTAGGTTTTACGGGTTTTACTAAATTGAAAAGTCTCAAAGAAGACAAAGAAGTCAAGATCAAGACTCTCAGACTCAAAGATTCTTCAAAGAACTCAAAGACTCAACCACTCACAAGTCACAACTCACAGGTCATTAGGTCACAGACTCACAGCGTCTCAAGACTCTCAACTCTCAAGCCCATTAAATTTTCTCGAAGACTCCATGTCTCGAACTCTCAGACCTCAGTACCTCACTCCGTCTCACTCTCAGTCTCTACTCTCTCAGATAAGATCTCTCTCAGTCTCAGATTAGATCTCTGATCTCTCTCATCTCAAGTCTCGACTCTCGACTCGTCTTCACTCTTCTCGAACTCTCAGTCTCAAATCTGAGATCTCTCAAGCCTCAAGTCTCCAACTCTCGTCTTCTCGACGCCGACGACCCTTCATCGCTAACTCTCGAACTCTCAGATCTCGGCGCCGACGGGCGACGACAGCTTTCCATTTGTTAAGGTAATTTTGTTATTTACCTTGACTCAGTTTAGTGCATCTTGTATTCTATATAGCTTATTCTGCTATATAAGAGTGTGGTTTATTTATTATTTATTTTTTTTATTTAACTCAGTTTATATGCACATATTTGTGTATGTATTTATTTTTGTGTAATTGTGTCTGTGCATGTGTAATTTCTGAGGTTTTGAAAAGAAATTAGGAAAAAGTTAAACAATGATGGGTTGAGATTGGTATACATTTAAACCTTCATAAGTGAGCTTTCAACATATATCATTATAGGTTTTTCTTATGTATGTTGAATGTTAGAATGTATTTCAGTATGTGACATTTGAATCTGCAATGGGGTTAAAGATTTGAATCTTCTTTGTTGGTACTTGATCGATTGTATTGTATTTGGTCTTTGGAGTAATAAGCTACTGTTCAACCATGAGCTGTTTAATAATAAATATGGCAACTCATTTATTCCTATATTGTTATGTTACTTAGGGTTTATGGAAATCTATATTTGTTATATTACTTCAAGTTGTATATTATCTATAATATTGGTTAAGAAAGACTTTCAAATAAAGAGAGCAGCCACTGAGGTTGAGCTTGATGGTCACTTATTTGTGATAGACTTTTTGCATATGATGAAATTGGACTTGAAGATGTGTGTAATGCAAGAAATTATTGCTGGATTGATGAAGCAGACACTTGCTTTTTTTAAAAAACTTTCTCTGATCATGACAAAGTTCATAAGTGCTGCTACCATGAATATGAGGAAGATCATACACATTATTTAACTCATTAATTCCTATATCGTAACAGAAAATGAATATAAATATGGCAACTCTAGCCTAAACTTGGTGGGGCAATATATAAACACATAAACTTCATATATCTTTTACTTTTAGCTATTGATATACATTGCAGGGCAAATAGGTTTAATGGGCTTCCATTGTGTACGTCTGAAATGGGCCACTGGCTACCTGTAGGTTTAGTTGTTTACAGTCCCTAGATAATTTGAGTCTCAAACAGGCCTAGAGGGGATATTTTCTAAGGGGCAAGGACAATACTAAATTGTTGAATGAGTTGTGGTCTAATATATTAGTGTATCTCTTGCCTAAACTTCATATTTCTGAAGAGTTGTAATTGAATTTATATATATTCAATAGAATTATTCGTTGTTATTTGTTAATGTGATTTGTTTGAAATTTTCAGATGATGTCAAGAAGTATTTTAAACGATTTACATATGGTGGATGATTGGTTCAGTTTTGGCAGCAAACTTTTCATGAATGTTTGCATTTTTAATTATTTAAGAATAATAACTTATTTCATGATAATGATAGCTTCAAATCATTAGCACAACTGTGTTAACTGTTAAAGATCAAACATCATTCTTCACTACCTAATTGTCATCTACTACCTAACTGCGCATTTCTTTGAGATATCTCTTGCTTTCTTTGTTCTCATGTTAGCTTCTTGTTGTTCTTTTGTTGCTTGTTGGCTTGTTATTCTTTGGAAAATGGAATCCCATGGAGTCATGTTGTTGAGTTCTTGTTGTTGCTGCTTGTTGCTTGTTAGCTTGTTGCTGGGAAAGTGGGAATCCCATGGAGTCATACTGCATGTTTAATTTGTTGGCTTGCTTTCGACTTGTCACCGTATTTTTAAACTTTATGTTGGAGCCAGCTTAATTTGTAACGATTAATTTGTCTTTGATAACCAGTATTTGTTGGCTTGTTATTCTTTGTCATTGCGCCCTGTCATAAACTTTATGTTGGCATGTTGGACGTTGGATGTTAACATTTAAGTTACTTTGTAGTCTGTTGCTTTATTCTTATTTTTAATTTAAAGCACAGGTTCGGTTATTACCCGAATATCCGAATTTACAATTCGGTTATTCGGTATTCGGTTATTCGGTTAGTTTCATATTTTGGGTAGCATTTCGGATAGTAGAATTAGCTATAATTCAGTTTTCGGTTATAACCGAATAGCCATTTCGGTTCGGTTATAACCGAATGCTCACTCCTAGTTGCTAGCCTCAATAATGCATAGAAGGGTATAACGGTCTTTTGTATTTCCAATTTAATGGCATTCTTGTCATCCTTGCAAACCCTTAGGGTTTGACCCTTAGGGTTTAATCCTAAGGTTTAGCACAAAATATTTGTAATATCTAGCAATTAGGGTTTGCACAAAATAATAAAAAAAATAAAAATCTTAGTTTCTAAAATTTGTAATTAGGGTTTTCTTAATTATATTAGTTTTCTAATTACTTTTTACAGGAATATTAGGGTTTAATATCACTAATTATAATTAACATTACTAAATAATCAATTAGGGTTTATACTTTTGGTAATTAGGGTTACCAAATTATAATTAGGGTTTCCAATTACTAAATTAGGGTTCTAGTTTAGTAATTAGGGTTTTCTAAAGATTAATTAAGGTTTCTAGATTTTAATTAGGGTTTACCTAATTAATCATTTAATACACAACATAATTCATATAACACAGTTATATAACAGTCTTAAACTCATAATTGATTTTCAAATTAGGGTTTCTCATAGTAAAACTAGGGTTTTCAAATATTGTATCATAATTGACCAATCATTGACAGTACGTACATACAGTACATATTTATATCACTGAAAAATTAAAATATAATTAATATTATATTATTATTCTCATCCCTTGATAAAAATCTAAAATTAGGGTTTGGATTCCATATCTGATTTATCTCCGCCATACATAATATTATTAATTAAGTTAAAATAATTAACTTAATAATATGTACTAAAATTCATATAATAAAATAATTATTATAATTATTCTAAAAATCTTTTCATATATTATTTAAATAATATATGATTATATTTTCATGGAAAATAATTAATAAAAACATTTCGCTATAAAAGTAATTATTATAAGAATATAATTTATAATAATCAATAATTCTAAAATAAAATTATTTATAAATATTCATGTAATAAATATATTTTTATTTACCACATAAATACATATACACAATATCTTGTACAAATCCTCATCCTTAAAATAAAAAAAAAAATTATACGCAGAATTTCTAATTTATTTATATAGAAATATCGGGTTGTTACATTCACCCTCCATCATGATTTTATACTTCAAGTCAGAATCGTTAGGAACACAAAGTCTGGAGTTGACTCGAAGTATTCCTTCTTCATCGATTCTTGCTTAGGAATAATAAAGACCTTCTTGTACTTTCTTCCTCATACGATCTGCTTCCGTGTCTATAGCTTAGCGACTTTTAACTTTATCGATTAAAGTCGGTTCTACTAGTATATTCAACATCATCACATGGGTTCCTGGAGTCTTTAACACTACCTCCATCCTTTGTAAGTCATAAAAAAATGGGCCTTTGCGTTGACAATATAACACTCGTACCCGCATATGATCTTCTACTAAATGCGTCAGCTACTACGTTCGCTTTTCCAGGATGGTATTGAATGGTATGATCGTAATCTTTCAATAGCTCAAGCCATCATCGTTGCCGCATGTTGAGTTCCTTAAGCGCAAAAACGACAGCTGCCAACTCTAGATCATGAGTATGATAATTCCTCTCATATTCTTTGAGTTGTCGTGAGGCATAGGCTATGACTTTCCCATGTTGCATGAGAACTGTTGGGTAAAATCTAATTACGCACAACACGCAAGTATACGTGGTCAACAATTAATAAAGTGAAAGTAGAGTATCGTTCCCACGAGGAATTGTTTAATATAAAATTACCAAGTACTAACCCGTAACCAACTCAATCCTATTTAAACGAATGAATTTTAAATTATATAAATTAAATTATTTAATTACACTAATTCTAATTATCACTAATTAAAAATCAAATTACGGAGATTTAAGATCACAACTTCACTTATTGCTTCATTTAAGTTAACACACTTCTCATCAATTATTTTCTATCTTGAATTGTTAATCAAGAACACTAAAGCAGATAAAACCACCTCTCGATGCATAATACCCATACTCACTTAAATCCACAGATGATAGAATTATGCAAGACACCCTAATTAACTAATCCACTATATCTCTATGTGAATTACAATTAAAAAGGATTTAAAGCAAGAGTTCTCTATAAGATTACATGCGATGTTAGGTATATCTCTATCCTAGACATAAATTATGTATTCCAATGCCATGCAGAAAACACAATCACATGTTATTATGATTAGATCTAAATCTAAACTTCATCTCTCGAGTTCATATAGATTATCACGGTAATTGATGGCCAGTCAATTAAATAATTAAGTCCAAATTAAAATAGACAATCCTCACGATAGAACAAAATAATCAATAGAGAAGCAAATTAAAATAAACTACACAATAAGATCCATTGTAATCTCAAACAAAGAATTAGTTCATGATTATTGAATTAAAACTAAGAATCCACAATTGAATAATCATTAAAAGGCAAAGATAAAAGAAGATGAGAAGATAGAATCTATTGTCTGTAGATTTGATGCTCCCTCCTTGCTCCTACTTTGAATCTTCAATGGTCTCCAAGTTGCTTCATTCTCCAAATCTAACAAGAACTAGTGTTTTGATCTAATTTACTCTAATCTAATCTATTTGAACCCTCTATCTAGTCTTTAATCTCCCCTAATCCTTGTGATTCTCCTCCTTTTATAAGTCTCTTTATATGTCTTTAAGTCCTCTTGGAAGTCCTTGTGTCAATCGGATTGAAACAATCTTTTTCTAACTCAAATTGGACCAAAATTTGCATTTTCGCACATTTTCTAGGCATACCCCCACCCCGACGGGGGTCTAGACTTGTTTTGGGCCCGCCCCGGTGGGCTAGGGGCCTGTCTTGTGACTTGCATGCCCACTCGGGCGGCGGTTTTGTGAAGGAATTTTTTTTGCTCTGACGTCATTTGGGAAAACGGCCATAACATTTGATCCGGGAAGAATTACGAGGCCTGCTACCTATCAAATTGAAGATATCGACGAGATCTACAACTTACATTCTTTGAGAGTTGAGAAATAACGAACGTATGAAGGTTGAAATTGGGCTGGAAGTGAATGCTATGCAAATGGCCACCCAAAACAGTGACGTTCGACGTCCGTTGGTACAAATGTTATAACTCTTTCACCCCGGCGGCAGTTTTGTGAAGGAAATTTTTTTGCTCTGACGTCATTTTGGAAAACGGCCATAACGTTTGATCCGGGAAGAGTTACGAGGCCTGCTACCTATCAAATTGAAGATATCGACGAGATCTACAACTTACATTCTTTGAGAGTTGAGAAATAACGAACGGATGAAGGTAAAAATTGGGATGGAAGTGACTGCTATGCAAATGGCCACCCAAAACAGTGACGTTCGACGTCGGTTGGTACAAATGTCATAACTCTTGCATCAGAACTCCGATTGGAATGATTCAAGATGTTCCGGAAAGCTAAGAAGAAGCTCTAAAATGTAATCCAAGTTCCAAACCAAGAACATGAAATAAACATAAAAGCCCAAATGATGTCCGGATTGCTTTTCTTTGCGATTTCATATCAATTCTTTGCGATTTCAACTCCCAAGCATATAATCTACAAAATGAACACAAAATGCATGAAAAGTAACTAAGAAACATGAGATTAAGCAACTAATTCAAGTAACAGATACCGGATAAGTAGGTATAAAACCTACTTATCAAATACCCCCAAACTTAAACATTTGCTTGTCCTCAAGCAAAAACACAAAACAATAATGCAATTAATCTACATGCCTACGAATCCAGCAGTAATGACAGAAACAAGTCTATTCAATCGGCCTTAGAGAAATCATGTTAACATGATAATACATCATATCAAAACTCATCAATAACTTCCCAATCAATCATCAAATCTTAGACTGTTATCACTAATATAGTGCGTGTGTGCTCCACAACAATGTTAACTGATATAAAATCAAATTTAACACATAACAAGTCTCTTCGAAGGCATCATACGGTGTGAACTAAAGAAATCCAAAAATACGCTAGATCCAACTAAAATCAAACAATTACCAATATCGAGGGTCAACATGGGATACTTATGCTTTATTTATCATCCACGGGGGCTTTTTGCTCTTATTTCCCGTTTTATTCAAAAAATTTTTTTTATATATACACATAGCTATGCAATGTCTTATTCCCTTAGGCTTTTCAATGCTTCCTTAACGAGCTTTCGACCAACAACTCCCAGACCATTAAGACCTTAGGGCGCTAGGTGTAAAGCCAATCCCGTCGGGCTTACTTACTCAAGTAACAAAGACCACAAAACTAGACAAGCACGCCACGGTGTTTTATTCATACTTTTTCTTTTTTTTCTTTTTCTTTTTCTTTTTCTTTTTTCTCTTTTTTTATAGCTTATATACCCAAAATATTCCCCCAAACTTAGGTTCTTGTCTAACTTTCGCCATCACTACTTGTTCTTGTCATTCTTTCATTCAAACTAGCATTATCCTTTAGAATCCCATTATGTATCAATTTACTCAATCAATCAACAAGTTATTTTTACTGTGTTATCCTTATTATACCAGTTTCAAACAGAAAAAGACTCAATTCATAACAAGAAATCACATCAAAGCTCTAATAGTCAGTAATATATTTGTCTACCCAATTCTAATCTCATCATTGGCCAAAACAAACTGTAAACTATCTAACAACTGGATTCATGCAAATGAACATAGTAACTAACTAATATATATATTTTTTGAATTTTTGATTTTTGATTTTTTTTTAAGATAGTGAATGCAAAAACTAAATGTAACTATATGAACTACAATGTAAATAACTAACTATATGCAATACGACACTAAAATGCCCCCAAACTTAAACTAGACATTGTCCTCAATGGCTGAAATAGAAAAAAGTAAAGCGGAGAGGACTTCCACGAAAATATAGCAATTCTCCTCCTTATCCGCTAAGTTTGGAGAATAGATTAGTATATGGAACAAATTGGGCACCACACTTGAATTTGACTTGAATAACCTTTTCATAATCTTTTGCCTGTCCATTGAACCTCCAATACCTACACTGAAGAGAGACAACATGGATTAGAATAACACTTGGATTCCTATCTACTAAATAAACTAGGAAAGCATATAAATAAATAAAAAAAATTCCTTGGTTGCCTCCCAGTTAGCGCTTGAATTATAGTCTTTTAGCCTGACTTTGTCTGGTCAACGCTATCCAATTCCTCTTCGATAGTTGAGGAACTCTCCGTCCATCGGAAGTAATATAGCTTTTGGTAGGTTCCCATTTACGATGAACATTGCATTAAAGTCACCCAGCATGCTTTGTTTTGATATAATCTCCATGAAGAAGGGCAAATAACTAGGTGTTATCTCCATTGTGTTTGTGATCATATTTGGGCATGGAAGTGTGTCAAACACAATGGACTCTTCGTATATCTTCTCTTTCTCATCCCACGAGGAAAGTAGAGTATCGTTCCCACGAGGAATTTTTTAATAGAAAATCACCAAGAACTAACCCGTAACCAATTCAATCTTATTTAAACGAATGAATTTTAAATTATATAAATTAAATTATTTAATTACACTAATTCTAATTGTCACTAATTAAAAATCAAATTACGGAGATTTAAGATCACAACTTCACTTATTGCTTCATTGAATCTGGTGACTATTGGTATGTTTAGTGGTAGTACGTTAGGTCACCTATTTTGAGTTATGGACACACAAGGCCCAAAACATGTGTGCAAGGGCGACGACCCATCAACCTACTAGCAATGGGGAGAAAACATAGCATGTCGAACAAAAGCTTGATTCGAGAAGGCAAGAAAACACTTGCCGTCTCTGCTCCAAAAACAAAAGCTCCTTAGCGCCCGGGACGAGAGTGGGGGACTACCCTACTGTGCAACAACAAAGACCGGCTCTCTGATCGAATCGAATCTTTCATTGGCTTTCCAACTTTCTTCAATTAGGGAATAAGAATTCAGGCGTGGCGTGAAGCGCTTAAACGCTTTCACCGCTTCTTTCTTTTATATGGTATGTTGGCGTGGCGGAAATGAGCAGCGAGATGAACGTGCTTTTTCAAATCGTTAACACACTTCTCATCAATTATTTTCTATCTTGAATTGTTAATCAAGAACGCTAAAGCAGATAAAACCACCTCTCGATGCATAATACCCATACTCACTTAAATCCACAGATGATAGAATTAAGCAAGACACCCTAATTAACTAATCCACTATATCTCTATGTGAATTACAATTAAAAAGGATTTAAAGCACAAGTTCTATAAAGATTACATGCGATGTTAGGTATATCTCTATCCTGAACATAAATTATGTATTCCAACGCCATACGAGAAAACACAATCACATGCTATTATGATTAGATCTAAATCTAAACTTCATCTCTCGAGTTCATATAGATTATCACGGTAATTGATGGCCAATCAATTAAACAATTAAGTCCAAATAAAAATAGACAATCCTCACGATAGAACATAATAATTAATAGCGAAGCATATTAAAATAAACTACACAATAAGATCTATTGTAATCTCAAACAAAGAATTAGTTCATGATTATTGAATTAAAACTAAGAATCCACAATTGAATAATCATTAAAAGGCAAAGATAAAAGAAGATGAGAAGATAGAATCTATTGTCTGTAGATTTGATGCTCCCTCCTTGCTCCTACTTTGAATCTTCAATGGTCTCCAAGTTGCTTCATTCTCCAAATCTAACAAGAACTAGTGTTTTGATCTAATTTACTCTAATCTAATCTAATTGAACCCTCTATCTAGTCTTTAATCTCCCCTAATCCTTATGATTCTCCTCCTTTTATAAGTCTCTTTATATGTCTTTAAGTCCTCTTGGAAGTCCTTGTGTCAATCGGATCGAAACAATCCTTTACGGACTCAAATTGGACCAAAATTCGCATTTTTGCGCATTTTCTGGGCATACCCCCACCCCGGCGGGGGTCTAGGCTTGTTTTGGGCCTGCCCCGGTGGGCTAGGGGCCTGTCTTGTGACTTTCATGCCCACCCCGGCGGCGATTTTGTGAAGGAAAATTTTCTGCTTTGGGAAAACAGCCATAACGTTTGATTCGGGAAGAGTTACGAGGCCTGCTACCTATCAAATCGAAGATATCGACGAGATCTACAACTGTTATTCTTTGAGAGTTGAGAAATAACGAACGGATGAAGGTCAAAATTGGGCTGGAAGTGACTGCTATGCAAATGACCACCCAAAACAGTGACGTTCGACGTCCGTTGGTACAAATGTCATAACTCTTGCATCCGAACTCCGATTGGAATGATTAAAGATGTTCCAGAAAGCTAAGAAGAAGCTCTAAAATGTAATCCAAGTTCCAAATCAAGAACATGAAATAAATATAAAAGCCCAAACGATGTCCGGATTGCTTTTCTTTACGATTTCATACCAATTCTTTGCGATTTCAACTCCTAAGCATATAATCTACAAAATGAACACAAAATGCATGAAAAGTAACTAAGAAACATGAGATTAAGCAACTAATTTAAGTAACAGATACCAGATAAGTAGGTATAAAATCTACTTATCAAGAACACATCCTAACCCTTTGCTCAAGATCATCAGAGATGACAAATCCCTCCAAGGCTAGATGGTATTGTCATAACAAAATAAATGAGCCTCCTCTTGAGTTCTTGAAAACTCTTCTCACATTCCTCGCTCCAATCAATTTTTTATCTTTTGAGTCACCGAGTTAATGGAGTAGTGATTCGAGAAAACCCTTCTACGAATCTCCGATAATAACCAGCTAAGTCGAGAAAGCTACGTACTTCGGTCACTAACTTAGGTTGCTCCCAGCTTTAAATTACTTCAATCTTTGCCGGGTGAATAGATATTCCATGATTTGATATCACGTGCCCAAGGAATGCCACTTCCTTAAGCCAGAATTCGCATTTCTTCAACTTGGCATATAACTTGTTTTCATGAAGCTTTTGGAGTATCAGCCTCAAGTGTTGCTCATGATCTTCACGACTTTTGGAGTAAATGAGGATGTCATCAATAAAGACGGCCACAAAGTGATCCAAATATTCCTTGAATACTCGGTTCATCATATCCATGAAGGCAACAAGAGCATTAGTCAATCCAAAAGACATGACTAGGAATTCGTAATGCCCGTCTTTCTAGAGTTAAAAAGCGGTCTTTGGAATGTCATCGGTTTTAATCTTCAATCGATGATATCCGAATCGAAGATCTATCTTTGAAAAGAATTTGGCGCCTTATAATCGGGTCAAACAGTCATCAATGCGAGGCAACGGTACCTATTTTTGATGGTGACATGATTCAACTCCCGATAATCAATACAAAGTTGCATACTTCCATCTTTCTTCTTCACGAATAGAACAGGAGCACCCCAAAGAGACGTACTAGGTCGAATGAAACCGATGTCTAAAAATTCCTGTAGTTGGGTTTTTAACTCCTGAAGTTCAATAGGAGCCATTCGATATGGGGCTTTGGAAATGGGTTTTGTACCAGGTTCAAGGTTGATACAAAATTCAATTTCACGCTCTAGGGGTAGGCTAGGAAGTTCTTCAGAAAATACGTCAGGAAATTTATTAACAATAGAAATATCATTCAAAACTGACGTATTTTTGTTTAAATCCGTGACATGAGCTAAGAAAGCTTGACATCCGTTTTTCAATAAACGAATAGCTTTATGGATTGAGATGACAGTGATTGATTTTATGGTTTGGTTGTTTGAATTCGCATAATAGGTTGGTTAGGAATATGAAAGCTAACAACCTTACGAAAATAATCAATTTTTGCATGATGAGTAGTTAACCAATCAATCCTTAGAATTACGTCAAATGCAAGTATTTTCAATGAAATAAGATCGACAGGTAATGTGAGGGTACTGATTTGAACCAAACAAGACTTATAAATAGTGGATGTAATGAAGGTTTCTCCCAATGGAGTTTCAACAGATAAGTCAAAGTCTAATTCTCCGGAGTTAAATTTAAATGTTGAGCGCAAGTAGGAGAAATAAAATAATGGATAGAACCGGTATCAAATAAGGTATATACTTCGCTAGAGTTTATGATAAGCTTACCCGTGATGACCTCGTTCGGGTTCCTTACTTTCTGGGAGGTCACAACAAACGCTTTCCCTTGAACTACTGGTTTTGACTTGTCTGGGACGACATTTGGTGTCACCGTTCCAACTGGATTTGGCTTCCCAGTTGGACTGATGTGCCCCTCCCCTCCACATTTGAAACATATGATAGGTGGTCGTTCTCCTTCCTTAACAACGGGTGTTGGTGATGACGTCTTTTCATCATTGTTGAATCTTTTCTTCTTGAAATGTCCACTTTTATTATCTTGGCCATGATTACCACCGAAGTGGTTACCATTTATAGCATGTTAATTCCCTCCACGTTTGTTGTCACCGCTTCAACAGTGTTAAACTGATAAAATATAACAAACATCAAGTTTAACTGCAGCGGAACAAGCAATCCATTAGAAGAGTCAAGTAGAGCATACAATCTACTATCTTCTATGATTTAAAAGGTTTTTCATCACTTTTATCGCTAAGACTCAGCTTAATAAATAATCCACATCATCGAATTACCCCTGCACTACGGCCAAGGATATTTTTTAGTATCACGACCACAAATTATCCATGCACTACGGGCCAAGGATATTCGTGTATTCATCAATGGTCATGATCATGCCAACAACTGTCCATCAATGCACTATGGGCGAATGAGGACTTTTACCATATCATTTATAACATTACGGTTATAATTATACCGAATAATCTCTGGTCATAATCATACCAAGTCCATCTATGCACTACAGGACACGGATGACTTTCAACATAATATAAACATGAGGATGATGACAATGATATAAGAATTCAATAAAACAAGTTCAAGGATAAATTTTTAAAGATTTATAATTTAATTTATCCATAATTCAATATTGTCCAAAATATCAACATGATACTGCTTTGTGGAGTAAAATTCAAGAATGATAATGTATCAAAAATGATTTGGACCGAAAAGAAAATAAGTTTTGTTATAAATAGTACTCCGGGTGAATAATACCCAAGTGAATAGTACCCCGTGAATAGTACTTCAAGAATAGTACTCCGTGAATAGTACTTTATGAATAGTACTTTGTGAATAGTACTTTGTGAATAGTACCGTATAAATTAATAGTACTCATGGACAGTACTCCGACATGAAAAACTTAAAATTTAACAAGAATGTGCAGAAAATATCCTTATGAAGCGATACTAGATGAAGCGCAAATTTCAAGGATATTCTACTAATTTCACGGAGTATAGAAGCAATACTTTAACAAAATGACGGTATAATCAGGAATACGAGACGAAATAATATTACTCACATACTACAGAGTATGGAAGAAAATATTATTCCTATGAATACTGAACAAAATAATATCCCTTGCCTCAGAAGAAGACTGGATACTGGAATAGCGAGGTAGCAGACTTCTCTTCTACTTTCTCTCTAAAGCTTCTTTCTCTATAAATGCTCTTGTGATTCTTAGTGAATTGGTGAGAATGAAGGAAGAATGAGCTTCTATTTATAGAAAAACATAGTTTCGATAATTGCACATTTTGGGACTCGAAATATTACAGTATAATACCTTCATCTTTTTCTTCATTTTTAATTTAGTCCTGTAAGTATTATCAAACTTGCACCACCTCCCCTAATAGTACATCTTGTGAATCAATAGTACAATCATGTGAATCAATAGTACAATCATGTGAAAAAAATAATTACAGTATAGTACCTTCATCTATACCTCCATTTTTAATTTAGTCATGCAAGTATTATCAATCTTGCACTACCTCCCCTAATAGTACATGAATGTGAATCAATAGTACACACACATGTGAACACATAGTTATAAGCATGTGAATTAATAGAAATCAATTGCTCACTTATCCAATTAATTACCCGATTGATCAATATAACCTCTAGACATCCATTATTATCGAAATAGATGTCGATTTCTACTAACACTAATAATCCCAACACAATGGAGCTATCAATTTCATCTTTAATCAACACGAACTTATTCATTATTAATATTATAACTCACAATATTTAACAACCAGGTCGTTCCCAGGAAAGAGGGGGCTTTCCGATAAGGATTTCTCCTTATTGGCGTGCAATTAGGTGACTAAACCTCTCCTTGACAGAACTTCTAGACATTGTCAATATTGCAAATAATAATATGAATAACTTTGTCGTCTCAATTAATGATTTAATAATATAAAATATTATACAGATGATACTGTGACAATAATTGAATCAATAATATGTAATATATTATGTAGCAATTCCTGTAGCAATAATTGAGTATAACTGAGTGACTTCTCACGTAAGCATCAATAATCAATATAGTGTGCCACTATGCAACCACGCGTGTGATAACCCCAAAACAGGTCCATTCCATCCAACCCATTCTAAGTCGCCAAATACATGGTACGGAAAATAACTACAACTTTATTACAACAATTGTCGTGCAAAATATAACAACACATATGCTGTGAGTTTGGATACAAATATATACCAATCTGCGACAGTCGCAATAATGACACCTTACATAAAGGTATAGTCAAAAACTATTTTAGAAATTAGAATCTTTGGGAAGTGCTCAAGGAAACCTTCGTACATGGGAGTCCATGCTTTTAGGTTATGGTAGATATCATATGGCCACAGAATTATCCTTGGTTGACCCAATAGACCCCAAAGAAAAATGAGAAGATTACTATCATATTCTTCCCAATGATGAGTCTTCTCTTGATATATCATTATCTCCACTGTCTCTAATTGGGAATTAAACTCCAAACAAACACCAAGATTATATAGGTAGTGCTCGTAAATATACTCAGCAAGTGGATGAGCACAACCCTGTCTCATGATGACATGAGGTGGTATGTCATTAGACATCTTGTATGATAGTGGCAAAACACCCTTCCAATGTTGGGTTCGCCTCACCCTAGTTGATTCACCAAATATAACTACTAAATGATGACCACCGTTTCTATTCCCCTTTATCCCCGCTCCGACCCAGCTACACTTTTATTACCTGAAAGGAATTGTGAAGCAAAAGGGTGAGCACAACTAGCTCAGTAAAGAATATCATGACTAAAGATAAATAAATTATCAATAGCCTTCAACAGTAATAAATCAGAGATTTAGAACATATGGTAGATGATAAAACTTTTCAACCATAGTTACAGCGGAACGAGCAATCCATTAGAAGAGTCAAATAGACTATAAAGTCTATTATCTTCTCCATGTTAAAAGTCCACCAACAATGTTTTAACCCTGTAACATCAATCAACAGTTCTTGTCCACAATCATGTGAATAACTCATAATCGTAATTGTAGTTCTAAATTCATTTCCTCATCCAGGACAAAGTTAATTTTCATCAACTGAAACATCAAAGATCATGGTTATACAAAATCACAGTTCATGTTCATAATCCTACTAATAAATTCATCTTTGCACTACGGGCCAAAGATATTCATCAACAAGTCATCTTTTGCACTTCAGGCCAAAGATATTCATCAACAAGTCATCTTTGCATTCTGAACCAAAGATATTCATCGAAATCATTCATCTTTTGCACTACTGAGCCAAAGATATTCGATTATATCATCATTTAGGACCGAGGATGATGCAAAATATTTTAAAGAAAAGCGAATCCAGTGAAACAAAAGAACAAATATTAAGGATTCGTACTTTAAACAACTCAAGTTCAAAAATACTTCATAAATAACCAGAGTGGAGTAAAATTCAAGAATGAAGACCAAAACATAGATCTAATCAAAGATAGGAATCATAACAGACAATCTTGGACACATAAAAGAAATTTATTTTTTCTATGAATAGTGTCGTATTCGTGAATAGTGCCGTATACGTGAATAGTAACTCCGACACCAAAAGATAAAAATTTCACAAAAAATATCATCATGCTTCGTGAATAGTACTCGTGAATAGTAACTCACGAATAGTAACTCATGAATAGTAACCCCGACATGAAAAAGTTTCAAATTTGATAAAAATTCAAACCAATATTTTGGCATAATGATATTGAAGAAATAATATCATTTATGAAGAAAATAATCTCCCTTACTATCCCTTACCTCAAAGAGCGCGATTACTTGATTTGGAATAACGCCGAACTAACTTGAACTTGTAGTATAGAAACACTCAAGATATCAAAATACTCACAAGAATACACTCGATAATATAGAGAGAGAATAGAAAAACTTGAGTTTACGGTGTGATTTTCAATTCTAACCTAAGCACCTATTTATAGGAAATTGCTTAGAACACCAAAGCAGAAAATTTAATAAAATATTAATATTATTTATTAAATTTCCTACGCACATCAAAGACATCTGAATTTAGAATCCAATAATGACAAAAACAAAAAAAATGTTTTTGTTATTAAAAATAATTAGAACTTTTAAAAATTAATTATTTCAGAACTACGGAACTTCAATAATTCATAATAAATAGCCCTTTTATCAGAAAATTTGCATCTCGAGACTTGTTATAGGAAATGCAATTCTCTACAACTTTGCAGAAGAAAGTTTTTCCAAATTCCAAACAGAAATTAACCGAAATCCATAAGCAGAGGCGATTTTTTGATTTATAATCAAATTTCAGTCAAAATTTGTGTCCACCAACATGTTTAACATGTTTTAAACATTTATTGCAACAAAAATACTCCTCCTCCTCATTTACTGATAATCCCACATTCATTATAAAAATATCATCATTATTATATTATAATAATATAATAAAATATTATTTTATCAGAAAAGATAAAATATCGATTTTCAACAATTGTCACTTTAAAAATTTTCTCCATCTATATCCACATAAAATGAATATTTTCCTTATCATACAAATCAATAATTAATTATTCACAAATAATATTACAGAATCACAATAATGACAACTAGGCAGTTCCCAAGAAAGAGGGGGCTTTCAAATAAGAATTTCTCCTTATTGGCGCGCAATTAGGTGACCAAACCTCTCCTTAGACAGAACTTTTTAGACATTGCCAATAATGCTATCTAATAATATTATTCAAATAATATGAATTATTGATTTGATAATGAAAAATCTTGTCATGCGATGACAATTATTAAAACAACAATAATATAAAATATCAACGCAAAGAATTATTGAATCAAAATAAATATTGAGCAAGAATTCTCGTAACAATTATTGAGTAGTGCCTTCTTACGTAAGAATTAATAATTCAAAAATACTTGTAATAATCAGGTATTTCTTTATGCAACAACGCCAGCATTTTACTTTACTTTACCCATCGAATATTCCAACATGTTAATTGAGAATAAATTACATGCTCGTTATTTATAAAAACTTTAATTTGTCATTTTTTTCATCTAATCGCTTTTCCGTTATGGGGCTCCACAAAGGTCTCGCTAATGTCGTATGAATATTTCAGAAGCGGAAGAAATATTCCACGACCACCAAACGAATATTCCCCACAACAACAATGAGTATTTTATAACCACTTGCTTATTTAAATTTTTTTTCATATATCATCCTTAACTTTAAACTTTTATCAATTTAACCATTTACTGAATAGTAATTATAAGAAAAAATTGAATACTTTTATTTCATAAAATTTGGGGTCTTACAACGCGTATTACTGTACTTTTACCACCGGGTAGTTCAACAGTTTAACGGTAAAACTTTCGTCGTTATTTTTATAAAAAAATAATTCTGTCGTTTTCTAACTACGACAATACTTTTGTTATGGGGTCCACCAATGATTGTGTCGTCGTACGAATATTCCTTGTTAAAACGAATATTCTCCGACCAATCAAATATTATATAACCACTTGCTTACTTTGCAAAATTTGTAAATAATACCCACAACTATAACATTAATTATATCAAATTCACACCATAATATTCAAAAATATATTTCGAGAAAAATTAATCTTTATTCATAAAAGTTGGGGTCTTATATTTTAAATCTCTGATTCATTAGTGACGAAGGCTATGGATAATTCAATTATCTTTACTCATGATATTATTTACTGGGCTAGTTATGCTCACCCTTCTGCTTCATAATTTCTTTCAGGTAATAATAGTGTAGCTGGGTCGAGCGGGGGTAACAGGAGAATATAACGGTAGTCTCTAGCTGTGGAGGTTCTCCATAAACAGTATGAAAATAATTTTATTGAGAACTTTGGAATAGTGTGTTGTATTTTATACATCATTTAATAGTTATATTTGGTGAATCAAATAGGGTGAGGCAAACCCAACGTTGGAAGGGTGTTTTGTCACTATCATACAAGATGTCTAATGACATGTGATTTTGTATTATCATAAGACAGGGTTGTGCACATCCACTTGCTGAGTATATCTACGAGCACTACCTATATAATCTTGGTGTTTGAGAAGTATAATTCTTAATTAGAGACAGTGGAGATAATGATATGTCAAGAGAAGACTCACCATTGGAAAGAATATGATAGTAATTTTCTCGTTTTTCTTTGGGGTCTATTGGGTCAACCAATGATAATTCTGTGGACATATGATATCTATCATAACCTAGACGCACGGCCTCCCATGTACGAAGGTTTTCTTGAGCACTTTTCGAAGATTTTAATTTCTAAAACAGTTATTGATTGTACCTTTATGTAAGGTGTCATTGTGACGTGCTAGCCAAGGTTGGGATGAGAGTCACATTTGGTATATATTTGTATCAAAATTCACAACATATGTGTCGTTGTATTTTGCACGACAATTGTAGTAATAAAGTTGTAGTTGTTTTCTATACCATGTATTTGGCGACTCAAAATAGGTTGGATGGATTGGACCTATTTTGGGGACGTCACAGGGTTAGTCTATGAAAAGTGAAATTTCGAGAGACTATAGTGTCTCCATTGTTAACTTATTTCTAGCCGGTATTTATTCTTATACCGGATGTATCCCCTGACGACCCCAACCTTCAGGCTCCTCAATGTGTTTACTCGTTTTTGTGCAGGATTTGACTCGTTGTTTAGTTATTGAATGAACGAACGGATCTTGGCGTTAACAAACACAAAAGGAAAAAAAAGTAAAAGGAAATAAATGAAAAGGGAGACTGTAAAAACTAAAAACATAATTAACGAGTTTATGGCCTTTGCAAAGGTTTTTCTAACAATTGTTTTTTGTTGTTCGTGAAGACAATATGCTTATTCATTCTCTTATGAAGATGATTATTACTTTTAGGTAAGGGTGTAAACGAATCGAGTCGATTCGAGTATTGAGTTGCTCAGATTTGGTTCACAAAATTTATCGAGTATAAAATAAGGTTTGATTGAGGCTCATTTAGCAACCGAGTCGAGCCCGATTCCGAATCGAGCCCGAGCAGTTTGGACTTTCCAACGAATATGATCCGAATATCAATAGAAAATTATAATTTGAGGAGGTTCGAGTAATTTATCGAACTTTAAAATGTGCTCATATTTGACTCATTTATATTTCGAGTCGAGCTCAAATCGAACTTTTAATCGAGCGAATACGAATCGAACCCGAACTGTTTGCTCATTTTACAGCCTTACTTTTAGGATACTAATAAATTCACAATAGAAAATGATATTTCTACAACAAAATCGTCAGTATAGATTCTATAGCGACAGTTTTTACCGCCGTTATACATCTATAACGATACTTTTGATGTGAAAATAACAAAAAAATATTATGAAAAATATCAATTTCTTACTTTTATCCGATTTCATTTTTGAAAATCAACTCTATTATATATTTAATTCACATATTTTATAATGGATTAATTTTATTAGGCAAAATAATGGATTAATTTACAACAGTTTTGATTTTTTTTCAAAGGAGTAAAATAATAAAAATTTGTTATTCAGATATTTCAGATATGTTAATTATCAAATAACTTTTTTCATTCAGATTTAGTTTATTCAGATTCAGATTCATTCAGTTTTTATCAAACACCCCCTTAGACTTATATCTTCCTCTTACCAATTAAGAGAGAATAAGATACAAACAAAATTTACCAAATAACATTACCCTATTACCAAATCAGATGTGGAGCTGCTAAAAGGTATTAAGAGGTAAACAAACACCACCTTAATCCTACTTTATTTAGTAATTTACAATTTGTTTACCATCTTAGTCCTTACTTTATTTAGTAATTTACAATATTTTTGTAGTTTTATGTCAAATACTCCATCCAATTCAAATTATATGATCATTATTGACTTTTAAAAGTCATTTTGAGACGTTTTCAAACTTAAAATTGAGATAAGTTATTAAAAATTACGAATAATAAAGCATACAACTAGTAATACTTTTTAGATAATTTACAATATTTATCACGATATTAATTAAAATTAAAAATATATATCAGATTGAAGTTTAAAAATGTTTTAAATTAATTTTAAAATGTCAATAATTAAATAATATGGAATGGGAGGAGTATTTAGTAATTTAATTATCACTATATTATTTAAATTATAAATTAATATTTTATATTTTTATTACATATTATACCAAAGCTAGGCATACATCCTATAACAATGCTACTATCACATAAAAAAGGGTTACATAATACTTACACACACACACATGCATATTATGGACCCCGCCTAACATGTGGGGCCCACAAAAATGCATGTGTGTATGTGAGTATTATGTGAACCTTTTTATGTGATAGTAGCATTATTTTACATCTTGCGTCGTCAGCCTCATACCCTGTTACTTGCGGTATGCTTGCATTTTGGGTACTGTTAACACCAAGATTCGTCAACGCGACTCAATTACCAAAAACGCGTCCAATCCTGTACAGAAACGGTAAGCACACCAAAAGCTTGACGGCTTGTGCCGCCGGGGAATAGCTCCGGTATGAGAATAAGTACAAGCTGAACAAGATTTAACAATGGAGGCAAAAAAACTCTAGTGCTGAATAATAATAATGAGTTCTGTGTGTATCTTAGAATTAGTGCAAAACTTATTTATAGTAATCTCACCACCTTCTCAGTCATTCCCCGTATTGAATTAGGATTCCTCATTAGGTATAACTCCTTAATGGGATTGTATTAGATCTCCTAAAAATAAGGAAGTTAATTCAAATCCTAAAATCTCCTTCTGGATTTAGAAACCAAATATAAATAGGAATCTTTGATTCCCTAAAATATTCCAACTATCAAACAAAATCCTATATGAATTCAAACCCTATGTGAACTGCAACCCACCATACAAATCGGACCCGATGTATCGTGGCCCAACAGGTACAATCTCACGCCCTTTTTTCTAGAAGGTTTTGTTGAAGAAAATTTAACTGACTGAATAGTGAAGTGATGCTTCTTAATTTCTCCGACTAATCTCCAATTTTAAATCCTAAATTTTAATCTTAAAATCGATTTGCATCTTAAACTTTATTTTGAATTAAATGCATTTTAAATTTTGAGTTTTCATACAATTTACACCTTTCACTAAAATTTAGATTGCAAATTATTTTGATGCAAACGGTGCAGAGGGTACAGATTGTATTAAAACTTAAAAGTTTATGGTGCATTTAATTCAAGATAAAGTTTAAAATTGAAATCGATTTTAGTGTTAAAGTTTAGGATGCAAATCAGGAATTAGGATTCTCTCCATTTTAAATGAATTGGAGAGTCTATATTTTATGGTTCAGATTTAAAATATGTTAAAATATGACATCATAAAGATGAGAGAGATGATAATAAAAAATATATAAAAAATAAAAAAATATATTTAATTTAAAATAGAGAATATCGTAGTCCCAAATCAGAGGTTAGTCTAATTTCTCCTGCGGACTTTTTATGTTCACATTCAGTATTCCACAACATAAAGTTTTGTAAAGTTGGTGCATCCACAACAGATAGGTTTTGTAAAGTTGGTGCATCCACAACAGAAAGGTTTTGTAAAGTTGGTGCGAAAACATTTATTCTAATCTAATACTCCCAACTGAGCCCGCTCTTTTTCTTTTCACCATTACACCAAAATGATGCCCTTTATTATGGCTTTGCACGAAAAATATACTTTCTTGCGCTAAAATCTACTCACACTACATGTTCCTGAATTTGAGACGAAAAAAGAAAAGAATAAAAAATTGAATTTATAACAGAATTTTATTTAGAAAACTTGTATATTTTCTTGCCTATCGTTACTAAGTTTATAAAAGAAAAATAAAATAAAAACCTAAGCTTTATATTTATATTACTAATTTACCTTAATACTAGTTTTATTGTGTTCATAATTTAGAGGGTATAATAAGAATTATAAAATATTTGTTTGTGTTATTTCATTTTTCGTCCAAATACGACATTTTTTATTGAAAAACTTAAGCAAAAAAAAGTGACAAACTTTTCATCCATTTCTTTTTCTTTTTCTGTTAATTAAAAATTCATTAAAAAAGAACTAAAAGCCTAGTTTTATTGGGTTTGTAATGTTGATGGTATAAGAATTATAAAAGATTTGGTTCTGTTATTTAGTTTTTAGTTTAAATCTGTCTATTTTTAAGCCATAGTACTTTGGCAAGAAAAGTCCACAAATTAATTTTTCACCCATTCCCTTTCTATTCTGTTCATTAAAAACTCAATAATAAAAGAATTACATTTTGGAAACTGAGTAACTAGTGTCAAATCACTACTCAATATATGCTCCTGCAGTTACTCACCTGCCATGGTTTCCCCTCCCAAACCATATCTTTGAAACGCAAACAAAAGTCCTTAATCTACCTTAATTAGTCGGCCTGAATTAGCCTTTTTCGGCTACCCGTTGACAGCCTCCATGGCAGCCTACAGTTAAGAACCATAAATATGATGTGTGAACAATTCTCATTTTTTCCAATTATCAGTCCCTATCAATACTCTGCATTGCACCAACTCATCCCCTGTCATTTATTCGTGCAACACTAAAAGGTTAACAAACTCGCAACAAACTTATATGAATCATCACTGGCCACTATTAATTAAATTCTGCGGCAACTACTATATATATAATCAGTCCCTCCAAACCTGCAGTTAAAAGACATTTTTTTGAACCTGTTAAAATTGCCTTATTCAACACAATGAGGAGAATCCTATTTGTTCATCTGATTTTTCTGCAAATCCTGACGAGTCAAGCAAAAGTTCCGTCGATCATTGTCTTTGGAGACTCGTCGGTGGATTCTGGGAACAATAACCATATCTCTACAATCCTCAGGAGCAACTTCAAGCCTTATGGCCGCGATTTCTATGGTGGCAAACCTACCGGAAGGTTTTCCAATGGTCGGATTCCGACGGATTTCATCTCAGAGGCTTTTGGACTAAAGCCAACCATACCTGCTTATTTGGATCCCAATTATAATATTACTGAATTTGCTACCGGAGTTTGCTTTGCTTCTGCTGGAACTGGTTATGATAATGCTACCTCTAATGTGCTAGTAAGTCTCTCAAAAATCTGCAAAGCATATTTAAAATATATAAATTGTCCTCCCACATGATTTATCTTGAATTCCAAGGCTATGTTATGTTTGCTAGTAAAAATGATGGGTGAGATACGATTATTTGTAATAATTTATTATCACTACATACTATTTTATCTATATTTAATCTCATAGAACAATGTTTTGTCATTTTTAAAGTTTTGATGATGGATTATAATATAGTGGAAAGGTGGTAATATATAATCCCCTTTTGAGATATCAAATGATCTTAGAAATGATAATAAATAGTTCATGAGATTAAATAAATAGTCTCTATTGGTGTTAATTTAATACAAATAGTCGTATCTCATCCATCATTTTGAATTTTGAGTTGATAGCTGAAATGAGGTGATAATGTACCACTTCTATAGTTTTCAAAGTGAAGATGTGATTCTTGGACCACAAATAAAGCCCAAATAAACTAACCTTGATTACAACATATATAATTGCAGTCTGTATTACCTCTTTGGAAAGAACTAGAGTACTACAAGGAATACCAGAAGAGACTAAGAGCTTATCTTGGTGATGAGAAAGCTGACAAGGTTCTATGTGAAGCTTTATATTTGATAAGCATAGGAACAAATGATTTCCTAGAGAACTACTATATATTCCGAGACAGATCATCAGAGTATTCTGTTGAAGGGTACCAGCATTTTCTCGCCGGAATCGCAAGAAACTTCACTACAGAGCTTTACCAGCTTGGAGCTCGGAAAATATCTTTAGGCGGGCTTCCTCCAATGGGGTGTTTGCCATTGGAGAGAACCACAAAAATGTTATCTGGGAGTGGTTGTAGAGAGGAGTATAATAAAGTGGCAAGAGAATTCAATGAGAAGTTACAAGGATTGGTTATGGAGCTGAACAAGGACCTTTTTGGTGTACAAGTTGTGCTGTCAAACCCGTATGGTATCCTTTCAGAAATCATTCAGAATCCTCATTCTTTCGGTACGTTTGCACAACAATCCCAATTTATCTCTGCTATGGTTTGGTCGGTTCGGTTCAACCGAGTCAAAAAATTAATACTAAATATTGTTTTACACAGAAATAATCATAAGATGGAGTATTACACACTATTAATTTGTTATTATTATTAATATATATATATATATATATATATATATATATATATATATATATAATATGAGTTGTTTCAGATAATATAGTTTGAAAAAAAAAAAATTGTCTCATAAAAATGGTCTTACATAACTTATATTAGTTACCGTTATTAAAATATAATTATAATTCTAAATGAGTAGGACTTTTATTATTACTCAAATATTTAATTTTAGAAGGAAACAACTTTGTTATAAGGATTACATTGACTAACATTAAAATGTAAATATAATATATTAACCAATCATATGATTTATTTATTATAAATCAAAAAATAAAAACTAATTACTCTATTCAATAAGAATTTTTATTTTTAAAAAAAATATAATATAAATATCAATAATATCATAATTTTACAACAAGCCCTCGTGGTTAGCACAGGGTGCACATGCTAGTTAGTGGAACAACATGATTTGAATGTTGCAAGTCATGAAATATCAACTCTTGGTCTTCTTCCTGGGTTGGGGGTTGGGGTTGGGGGTTGTGGGGGGGCGTCACAAATGTACGGACTAGCGTCCGATGCATGTATTAATTTTAATTTTATTTTTTTTTGAATTTTTATCACAATTATGAGAAGAAAAAAAATAAAAAATAATAGAGCACGTTTGAACAAAAAATTGTAAAAAAAAGTACATTTTTTTATTGAAAAAACACTGTAAACAGTTTTTTGTTCAAACTTGCTCTATTATTTTTTATTTTTTCATAATTAATAAAAATCAAAAAAATAAAAAATTAATACATGCACGAACATTTTCCGTCATTAAGATGCACCGGACCGCCCCCAATTACTTCTTCCTTCCTTCTTTCTTTTTTTTTTTTTTGGTTATATTAGACTGAAATTTTTGTACCCAAACTTTATGAGTAGTTTTTTTACTATTGAACCACACAGGAGCTTGGTCTTGATCATTTTTTGCAGCAGCATATCAACACATTTATTCTAATTCTAGTTATACAATTCTAACACAGCTAGTAGCTACATATATTTCTAGTTTCAAATTACAGAGCAAGTTATTTTGGAAACATCAATTAAGTAAAATATTGTCCTTATTTGATGAGAATATTGTGTATATAATCCCTTTACGCTAATTCCCAATTACAGGGTTTGAGAATGCGGCAAGAGCATGTTGCGCAAGTGGAATGTTTGAGATGGGCTACATGTGTAACAACTTCATCCCCTTTACTTGTAGAGACGCAAATAAGTATGTATTTTGGGATTCCTTTCATCCTACAGAGAAAACAAACGGCATAGTTGCTGATCATGCCGTCAAGAATTCTCTTGCTATATTTCAATAAGCCCTGCTGAGAACAGTAATATATGTACAATGTGTAGACTGTCAAATTCATTGATATCAGCACTGTAACAATAAAATTATGTATAATAGTAAAAAAATTTGATGTTTTTGCTTCTACATAATAAAACTTTGATGATTGTAGATCTCAATCACAACTAAAAGACAAAGGTACTCAACTTTTTAGGATGAATTCATTTTACACCGGTATTAGGGCGTATTTGGGAGTAACTTATAAGTTAATCAAACAATTTATAAGTAGTTTTTATTTACTATTTGAGTGTTTGTATGCGACTTATTATCACATCCTCAAAAGATGACATAAATATATTTTTCACACAAATTAAGAAAGTAGTAGAATAGAAGAATTTATCCTTAGTAGTCCACAATATTATATAAAATGATGTGTTCTTTTATTTTTTATATTAATGGACTCCACTAAATAATATATTTACCCCTTACTTTTTGTACCTTAAGTCATTTTTTTGAGCACAAAGAAAATTGTAACTTAAAGTCATCTTTTTAAGGATGGAGGGAGTATTTTTTAACTTATAAATTGATCACTTATAAAAAGTTTTTGAGAAGTAACAATTTCTTATTTTTTAAAAAATTACTTACAAGTTATTTTCTTACTTCTTAAAAATTAATTTATAAGTTATTTTAAAATAAGTAAGTTTAACTAAACGTAAATACTCTTTTGCGCATATTTTAGTAACATTTGCAACTTATTTTAACACAAGTCTTTTTAGTCAAACAAATTCATAATTTATTTTAATTAAATCTTAACTTATAAATCAAAATAATGATAAATTTTTATTTGTAAGTTACGACTTAAAATAACTTATAAATTATTTTAAATTTAAATTTATAAATTATTTTAAAATAAGTAGAACATCCCCTCATGTCAGAAAATATGTACGCCATCTCAAGTAAAGTGACACCTGTATAGTGAGTAATTATATGCTTTTATCATAGCAAGAGAAACTCTACAATCTACTTGCACAGAAAACATCTCAAGTCCAAAGGTGACACCTGTATAGTTAGTAATTAATCATTTAAAATTAATTCACAGATTAAGGTATGTAATTAATATCTATAGAAAACATAGCTTTGTAGATTCCAAAAAAGAGTATACCATTCAATTAATTCTACTTTGTATGTCAAAGCTATATTTAACGTAGTAGTCAAAATAAATATGAGAAAATTTTAAATAAAAAAAAATTTTAAATAAGGGTAACGTAGAGAAAAAATAGTTATTTTGTATTGATAAACTCAAAACGTCAATATTTTAAAAACAAAAATTACTTCTTAAAACCATAATTTTTTTAGTAACGGAGAGAGTATATACTTTTATCATAGCAAGAGAAACTCTACGATCTACTTGCACTCTACGTGAGCAAGTACCGAAAGAAACTGAATCACCAATTCCTCAATATTTACCTACTCAATAATGTTCACATACAGTATCTGTGTTGGTCAACAATTAATTCTGTCCCACCACCCTGGCATACATGAAATCAAACCCAGAAGTACACACACCACCATCCAAGGTGGACAACACCATGAAGACAAGCTTCATATCACCTTACTTAGTAATGTGCACATACAGGTATTTGTGTTAGTCAACAATTAATTCTGTCCCACCACCCCAGCCTACATTAAATCAAACCGACAAGTAGACACACCACCATCAAAGGTGCCCATCCCCATCCCGCCCGCCCGCCCATACGCCCATGGCAGCCCAAATTAGATATTCAAATAAGGACTGTGTTGGAGTGTGAATATTAGGACCCAGTTTATATGGTGGGCCAAAGTTCACGTGTATGTATTTGACCCTACATAAAAATCTATTTTGGCAGTCATATTTTAAGGAATTAAATATTCTTAATTGCATTTAATTTATAACTCCTAAGGAGAGTGTCAAGATGTAATTCAACTTCCTTTCTTTAAGGAGATTCAGTTCAATCCCATTAAGGAATCATACCTAATGAGAAATCATAATTTTATACGTAGAAGGAGGTATGATTACTATAAATACAAGGCTACACTCTAATCATCAAGTACACACAACTTTATTTACAATGTTAGAGCATTAAGCCTCCATTGTTAAACTTTATTCAGCCTGTATTTATTCTCACACCAGAGCTATCCCCCGGCGGCCCAAGCCGCCAAGCTTTAGACGTGACTTCGTTTCTGTGTAGGATTTGAAGCGCTTTGATGATTGAGGCGCGTTGACGAATCTTGGCGTTAACATTGACGCTAGAAGGAGGGCTTTCTAGTGCTACGTAATTTTCAATCACAAAAGAGTTTCGGGTGGATTCATGGTGAATAGCAAGAAAATAGTTTCAACACGTGGTCAGTCTATGGCTGATCCCCCCCTCATCAACCATGGGGTTCGACCAAAGACAAGTTAGGGCCGTCAGTTTCTGAACGGTTAGGGTCCTATACCAATTATGTGGCCCTCTCGAAGGATAGAGCGGGTTGTGCTCTAGGAAAGTTGTTCTCCACAACCAGCAAGGAAACAAGATCTAAGGATCGTGTTGAGGACGCTCCGTCCCGAACACGCCCCCAAGATGACGGTCCAGACGAGAGGAGGATGATTTTGGCTAGAAGAGCACATGAGACTGATAATGCTATGAGAGCTTTACTCCTTCAGCGAAAGGAGATTGACGCACAAATGGTGCTTTTGATAGGCAGAGAGGATGGGCTTCCTGCCATAATCGAAGGCGGGAGCGTTCACCAGGGAACTAGTCCAAAACACATTTTCCGGACGGTTCTCGACAAACTGGGTGCAGACACCGAAGCCAATCACAAGAGAGGAACAGGCACTGTAGTCGCTCCAGGGAAGCAAGTTCAGAAGGCAAGGGAAGATCCTGAAAGTAGTATGCACACAAACCAATCATGTTGATGATAAAACATATACTTTGTAACAACCTTATTCGTTTATTAATATTAAAGGTTTAATTTATCTGTATGGTGCTGTTTTTATAATATGTGATTAATGTAAGACCCAAACTTTTATGAATAAAGAATAATTTTCTTGAAATATATTTTTGAATATTATGGTGTGGATTTGATATAATGTTATAGTTGTGGGTAATATTTACAATTTTTGCAAAGTAAGAAAGTGGTTATATAATATTCGATTGGTTGGGGAATATTCATTTTAACAGGGGATATTCGTACGACGGCATAATCATTGGTGGACCCCACAACGGAAGTATTGTCGTAATTAGAAACGACAGAATTATCTTTTTATAAAAATAACGACGAAAGTGTTACCGTTAAAACTGTTGAACTACCCTAGTAGTAAAAGTACGATGAATACGCGTGGTTGCGTAGTAGCTACGATATTAATTATTGATGCTTACGTGAGAAGTCACTCGGTTATACTCAATTATTGCTACTGATAATTCTTTGCATCATATCTCTTATATTATTGATTCAATTATTGTCACAGTATCATCTGCATTATATTTATTATTATTAAATCAATAATTGAGATGAAAAAGTTATTCATATTATTATTTGCAATATTGACAATGTCTGTAAGTTACGTCGAGGAGAGGTTTGGTCACCTAATTGCGCGCCAATAAGGAGAAATTCTTATCGGAAAGCCCCCTCTTTCCTGAGAACGACCTGGTTGTTAAATATTGTGAGTTATAATATTAATGATGAATAAGTTGTGTGGATTAAAGATGAATTTGATAGTTCCATTGTGTTAGGATTATTAGTGTTAGTGGAAATCGACATCTATTCCGATGATAATTGATGTCTGGGGGTTATATTGATAAATCGGGTAATTTATCGGATAAATGAGCAAGTAATTGCTACTAATTCACATGCTTATATAACTATTTGTTCACATATGTGTACTATTGAATCACATTCTTGTACTATTAGGGGAGTTGGTGCAAGATTGATAATACTTGCATGACTAAGTTAAAAATGGAGGTATAGTTGAAGGTACTATACTGTAATTAGTTTTCTTCACATGATTATACTATTGAGTCACATGAATGAACTATTAATTCACATTATTTACTATTAGGGGAGGTGGTGCAAGTTTGTTAATACTTGCGGGGACTAAATTAAAAATGAAAAAAGAGGAAGGTATTATCTTGTAATATTTGAGCCCCAAAACGCGTGCAATTATCGAAACTATATTTTCCTATAAATAGAAGCTCATTCTTCTTTCATTTCTCACCAATTCACAAAAGCTTTAGAGCAATTATTATAGAGAGAAATTATAGAGAGAAAGAAGAAGTATCTATACCTCCTTTATTCCAATTATCCAGTTTTTCTAAGGTAAGTGGTATTATTTCTTATGTGTTCTTGAAGAGAGCTATTGTTATTCCATCCCTTATTATTCTTTGGAACATCCATGTACATGCGAATTACGCATGACTGGTTCCGTTATTTATTATTACTGCTTGGAATAACTTTTATGCGTGCAATCTAGTATACATGGTAAAATTCTTCCGTTATTCTATTCTTTATTATTCTATTGGAACATCACATGCATGCGTATTACATGACACGGTTCCATTATTTATTATACTGTTGGAATAACTCGTGCATGCGGTTTATCGCGTGCATGGTGAATTCTTCTCATTATTCAATTCTTTATTATTCATTTGGAATATCACATGCATGCGTTTACTCATGACTTCGGTTCCATTATTTATTATTCATTGGAATAACCAATTGCATGCGGTCTATCGCATGCACAGTGAATTCTTTTGTTATTCCATTCTTTATTATACTCGGTTGGTTAAAGTTTTGGCTTTTATACTCCATGAAATTAGTGGAATATCCTTGATATTTGCGCTTCATCCAAAGATATCTTTTCATGGAAATATTCTTCTGAGCATTCTTGAATTTTACTCCACAAAGCAGTATCATGTTGACAATCTGGACGTTATCGGTTCCTGAATAAATTAATTCTTGAACTTGTTTTATTGAATTCTTATATCATTGTCATCATCCTCATGTTTATATTATGTTGAAAATCATCTGTGGCCTGTAGTGCATAGATGGACTTGGTATGATTATGACAAGGGATTATTCGGTATAATCATGACCGTAATGTTACAAATGATGTGGTAAAAGTCTTCATTGGCCCGTAGTGCATTGATGGATAGTTGTTGGCATGATCATGACCATTGATGAATACATGAATATCATTGGCCCGTAGTGCATGGATAATTTGTGGTCGTGATACTAATGAATATCCTTGGCCGTAGTGCAGGGATGATGTGGTTTATTTATTAAGTTGAGTCTCAACGATATGAAAAATCTTTTAAATCGTAGAAGATAGTAGATTTTGTTCTCTACTTGACTCTTCTAATGTTCCGCTGCAGTTAAACTTGATGTTTGTTATATTTTATCAATTTAACACTGTTGAAGGCTAACGATAAATTATTCGCATTATCTTAGTCGAGAATATTTCTTCTTGGGCTAGTTGAGCTCACCCTTTCTTTCACTTTATTCTCTTGAGGAAATGAGAACGTGGCAAGGACTAGTCGGGGAACTAGGGTGACGGTCCGGATGATAGCATTAATAGTCCTCACTATTACATTAAATAGTGTGACAATAAATGTAATGAGGACTCCATTGAGTTTGTATATTGTCTAGATGACAATATTCTTATTAAAAACTCTTAGATTATATTTTGTAAGTATTTTACACTTATCGTTGTATAATTAAGTTGTATTTGAATTTTGTACCATGTATTTGGCGACCCAAGATGGGTGATGTATACTGTTTTGGGGGGTGTCATAGTTGGTATCAAAGCTTAGGATATGATCCTCGGGTGAGATGTGAGACAAGAACTAGGAGGGAGGCGGAAATTCCTTCGCTAGTATGACCTACCTAAGTTTATTTGGTATTTATTTGGTGGGTCGAGTATATGGATATTATGTGACATGTCAATTAACCCTTGTTTTGTGGCAGTATTTGAAAATGACATCCGAGAATGTTGAGAATAACAATGGAGCACAGGAAACCGTTGAGTCTCCACAGATCAATAATCAGGATAATGTGCATCTGGAAGGCGATAATCCTCATGCAAACAACAACACTGACCAAATGATGAATGATGGAATGTTCGAGAGGCTTTATGCAATTCATGCAACATCGGTGCGAGAGGCGGTTCTCATTCAAAATGTAGGTGAAAACTCTGGAAACTCTAGGACGGTCACCGCTAAACAGTTCAAGGAGCTGGGACCACCAGAGTTTATTGGAGAGCCAAAATCACTTAAGGCGAAAGCGTGGATAAAGCAGATCACCAAGATATTTGATGTTTTGGGATGCTCCGAGGAGCAAAAGGTTCCATTTGCCACCTTTATGTTGCAAGGAGAGGCAGATTACTAGTGGGAATCGGTAAAGCGTACTCAACCTGCCGCACTAAAGATGTCTTGGGAGAAGTTCCAAGAACTATTCAATGACAAGTACTTTCCCGAAAGTATTCGTCACATGAAAGAGGTAGAGTTCATCAAGTTGGAGCAAACAATATGACCGTAATAGCGTGATCTGAAGCTAAGTTTGCCGAGTTGTCCCAGTTTACGTCTCACTTGGTTGACAATGAGGAGAGAATGATGCGGATGTTTCTAAGAGGTTTGAAACCCGAGATACGTCAATATCTAATTTCTCATAAACTATGTTTGTATTCAGATGTTGTTAATAGGGCTCAGTTATTGGAGCGTAATAACGAGTCAACTCAACCAAGAGAAAGCAACCGGAAAAATGATAATACCAGTGGTAGCAGTCATCGAAGCGGTGACAACAAACGTGGAGGGAATCAACATGCCAGAAATGGTAACCACTTCGGTGGTAATCATGGCCAAGACAATAAAAATGGACATTTCAAGAAAAGGAGATTCAACAATGATGGAAAAATGTCAGCACCAAAATCCGTTGTTAAGGAAGGAGAACGACCACCTATCATATGCTTCAAATGCGGAGGGGAGGGACATATCAGTCCAAACTGCGCGATGCAGTCCAAAGCGTGTTATAATTGTGGAAGAGAAGGTCACTTAGCCCAATTTTGTCGTGCACCATAGACAAGTCCAGCTGGGATGGAGGCACCAAAGGCCATCCCAGAAAAGTCAAAGCCGGTAGTTCAAGGGAGAGCGTTTGTCGTAACCTCCCAGAAAGCAAGGAACCCGAACGAGGTCATCACGGGTAAGCTTATCATAAACTCTAGCAAAGTCTATACCTTATTTGATACCGGTTCCTACCCATTCTTTTATTTTTCCTACTTGCGCTAACCGTTTAATTTGACTCCGGAGAAATTAGACTTTGACTTATCGGTTGAAACTCCGTTGGGAGAAACCTTCATTACATCCATTTGTTTCTAAGTCTTGTTTGATTCAAATCGGTAACATACGTTACACGTCGATCTTATTTCTTTAAAAATACTTGCATTTGGCGTGATTCTAGGGATTGATTGGTTAACTACTCATCATGCTAAAATTGATTATTTTCGTAAGGTTGTTAGCTTTCATATTCCTAATCAACCTATTATGCTTGAATTCAAGCGACCAAACCATTAAAATCAATCACGGTCATCTCAAGCCATAAAGCTATTCGTTTATAGAAAAATGGATGTCAAGCTTTCTTAGCTCATGTCCGCGATTTAAACAAAATAAATACGATTTGAAAGATATTTCTATTGTTAATAAATTTCTGACGTATTCCACGAAGAACTTCCGGCCTACCCCGGGCGTGAAATTGAATTTTTATTGACCTTGAACACGGTACAAAACCCATTTCCAAAGCCCCATATCGAATGGCTCTATTGAACTTGAGAGTTAAAGACCCAATTGCAAGAATTGTTAGACATCGGTTTCATTCATCCCTAGTCGTCTCCTTGGGGTGCTCCCTATTCTATTCGTAAAGAAGAAAGATGGAAGTATGCGACTTTGTATTGATTATCGGGAGTTGAATCATGTCACCCATCAAAAATAGGTACCCATTGCCTCGCATTGATGACCTGTTTGACCAGTTGTAAGGCGCTAAATTCTTTTTAACGATTGATCTTTGTTCTGAAAGCAGTCTTTGGAATGTCATCAGTTGAAGATTAAAACTGATGACATTCCAAAGATCTACTTTAACTCTTCAATCTGACGCATTATGAATTCTTAGTCATGTCTTTTGGATTGACTAATGCTCCTGCTGCCTTCATGGATATGATGAACTGAGTATTCAAGGAATATTTGGATCACTTTGTGGTCATCTTTATTGATGACATCCTCATATACTCTAAAACCCGTGAAAGCAACACCTGAGGATGATACTCCAAAAGTTTTGTGAAAACAAGCTATATACCAAGTTGAAGAAATGCGAGTTCTAGCTTGAGGAAGTTGCATTCCATGGGCACGTGATATCAAATCATGGGATATCTGTTGACCATGCAAAGATTGAAACAATTCAAAGCTGGGAGCAACCTAAATCAGTGACCGAAGTACGTAGCTTTCTCGGTTTAGCTGGTTATTATCGGAGATTCGTAGAAGGGTTTTCTCGAATCGCTACTCCATTAACTCAGCTGACTCAAAAAGATACAAAATTCGGTTTAAGCGAGGAATGTGAGAAGAGTTTTCAAGAACTCAAGAGGAGACTTATTTCAGCACCTATTCTGACAATACCATCTGGCTTAGAGGGATTTGTCATCTACAGTGATGCTTCAGGCAAAGGGTTAGGATATGTTCTCATGCAACATGGGAAAGTCATAGCCTATGCCTCACGACAACTCAAAGAATATGAGAGGAATTATCCTACTTATGATCTAGAGTTGGCAGCAGTCGTTTTTACGCTTAAGATTTGGAGGCATTACCTGTATGGAGAGAAGGTGGAGATTTATACGGATCATAAAAGCCTCAAATATTTCTTCACTCAAAAGGAACTCAACATGCGGCAACGACGATGGCTTGAGTTATTGAAAGATTACGATCATCTTAGTTCAATACCATCCCGGAAAAGCGAGCGTAGTAGCTAATGCATTGAGTGAAGATCATATGCGAATGCACGAGTACATTATTGTCAATCTGAAAGGCACATTTTATATGACTTACAAAGGATGGAGATAGAGTTAAAGACTCGAGGGACCCATGTGATGATGGCGAATATCTCGAGTAGAACCGACTTTAATCGAGAAAGTTAAAATCATTCAAGCTCTGGACACTGGATCTAATGTGTATGAGGCAGAAAGTGCAAGAAGGTGCTATGCCGGAAGCAAGAATCGATAAAGAAGGAATACTTCGAGTTAACTCCAGACTTTGTGTTCCTAACAACCCTAATTTAAAGTATAAAATCATGATGGAGGTGCAAAACACACCGTTTGCAATCCATCCTGGGAGTACCAAAATGTATCGTGATCTTCAATATATATTTTGGTGGACCAATATGAAGAGAGAGATAGCGGAGTTTATCTCAAGGTGTTTAACTTGTCTAGGAGTCAAGGCGGAGCATCAAGTACCAAAACGTCCATTGCAACCACTTAAAATTCCAGAATGGAAGTGGGAGCACATTACCATGGATTTCGTTACTGGTCTTCCCAAGGTTTCTCAAGGCATAGATGCAATTTGGGTCATTGTTGATAGATTGACCAAGTCTGCTCATTTCCTACCTATACAAGAAACTTATACACTTGAACGTCTTGATCGTATGTACATAAACGAGATTGTAAGATTGCATGGTATGCCGGTATCCATAGTTTCTGATCGAGACCCAAAATTCACTTCAAGATTTTGTGTTAGTTTGCAAAAAGTTATGGGCGCAGTTCTGATTTAGCTCGGCATATCATCCTCGATTTTACGGGCGCGATGGAGAGGACTATGCAAACTCTTGAAGATTTATTAAGACTCTGTGTCCTTGACTTCAAAGGAAGTTGGGACAAGTTCTTACCATTGGTGAAGTTTTCCTACAACAACAGTTACCAAACAAGTATTGGCATGGCTCCATTTGAGGCGTTGTATGGAAGAAAGTGTCGTTCTCTGGTATGCTGGGATGAGGTGGGTGAAGCAACGTTGTTGGGACCGGAGTTGGTATGTATGACTACGGAAAAGATTCAAATGATCCGACAACGTATAAAAAGCTCACAAGATCGACAAAAGAGTTATGCTGATCTTCATCGAAAGGACGTGGAATTCGATATTGGAGATCATGTGTTGTTACGTGTTGTTCCATGGAAGGGAGTTACGAGATTTGGAAAGAGAGAAAAGCTCAACCCTCGATTCATTGGCCCATTTTAATCCTTAATCGAGTAGGAGCTGTGGCCTATAGACTACGCTTACACTGCCAAGTATGTCTCAAATTCATAACATTTTTCACATATCTATGTTACGTAAATATGTGAAAGACCCGAACCACATTATTGAATTAGAACCAGACGAGATAGAGGAAGATTTAACGTATGAAGTGTTACCTGTTAAAATCTTGGATAAGAAGGATCATATTCTACGCTATAAAGTTATATCTCAAGTCAAAGTTTTGTGGAGAAACCATGATGTTGAAGAAATGACCTGGGAGTTAGAATCTGAAATGAAATCAAGGTATCCTCACCTCTTCGATATACCAGGTATGTACCCTAATTTCGAGGATGAAATTTCATAAGAAGGGGAGGTTGTAAGACCCCAACTTTTATGAATAAAGAATAATTTTCTCAAAATATATTTTTGAATATTATGGTGTGGATTTGATATAATGTTATAGTTGTGGGTAATATTTACAAATTTTGCAAAGTAAGCAAGTGGTTATATAATATTCGATTGGTTGGGGAATATTCGTTTTAACATGGAATATTAAATGCAATGACACAATCATTAGTGGACCCCTGACGGAAGTATTATCGTAGTTAGAAAATGACAAATTATCTTTTATAAAATAACGGCCAAAGTGTTCAGATTAAAAACATTGAACTACCCGGTAGTAAAAGAAATGATGTCTGGCGTGTTGGTTGCGTAGTAGCACGCGATATTGATTATTGATGCTTACGTGAGAAGTCACTCGGTTATACTCGATTATTACTACGATGAATTGATGCATCATATCTCTCGTATTATTGATTCAATTATTGTCACGTATATCATACGCATTATATTTATTATTATTAAATCAATAATTGAGATGAAAAAGTTATTCATATTATTATTTGCAATATTGATGTCAATGTCTAGAAGTTACATCGAGGAGAGGTTTGGTCACCTAATTAATTGGCGCGATAAGGAGAAATTCTTATCGGAAGCCCCTCTTTCACGAACGACGACTGGTTGTTAAATATTGTGAGTTATAATATTAATGATGAATAAGTTGTGTGGATTAAAGATGAATTTGATAGTTCCATTGTGTTAGGATTATTAGTGTTAGTGGAAATCGACATCTATTCCGATGATAATTGATGTCTGGGGGTTATATTGATAAATCGGGTAATTTATCGGATAAATGAGCAAGTAATTGCTACTAATTCACATGCTTATATAACTATTTGTTCACATATGTGTACTATTGAATCACATTCTTGTACTATTAGGGGAGTTGGTGCAAGATTGATAATACTTTGCATGACTAAGTTAAAAATGGAGGTATAGTTGAAGGTCTTATCTTTGTAATTAGTTTTCTTCACATGATTATACTATTGAGTCACATGAATGAACTATTAATTCACATTATTTACTATTAGGGGAGGTGGTGCAAGTTTGTTAATACTTGCAGGACTAAATTAAAAATGAAAAAAAAGAGGAAGGTATTATACTGTAATATTTCGAGCCCCAAAACGTGCAATTATCGAAACTATATTTTCCTATAAATAGAAGCTCATTCTTCTTTCAATTCTCACCAATTCACAAAAGCTTTAGAGCAATTATTATAGAGAGAAATTATAGAGAGAAAGAAGAAGAGAAGTATGCTACCTCACTATTCCAGTATCCAGTTTTTCTAAGGTAAGTGGTATTATTTCTTATGTGTTCTTGAAGAGAGCTATTGTTATTCCATCCTTATTATTACATTGGAACATCCTCATGCATGCGAATTACGCATGACACGGTTCCGTTATTTATTATTACATTGGAATAACACATGCATGCGTAATCTGGTATACATGGTAAAATTCTTACGTTATTCTATTCTTTATTATTCTATTGGAACATCACATGCATGCGTATTACGCATGACACAGTTCCATTATTTATTATTCATTGGAATAACTTTTCTGCATGCGGTTTATCGCATGCATGGTGAATTCTTCTGTTATTCAATTCTTTATTATTCAGTTGGAATATCCTGTCTGTGCGTTTACTCATGACCTGGTTCCATTATTTATTATTACATTGGAATAACAGATGCATGCGTGTCTATCGCATGCCTGGTGAATTCTTTTGTTATTCCATTCTTTATTATACTCAGTTGGTTAAAGTTTTGGCTTTTATACTCCATGAAATTAGTGGAATATCCTTGATATTTGCGCTTCATCCAGTATCTTTTCATGTAAATATTCTTCTGAGCATTCTTGAATTTTACTCCACAATGCAGTATCATGTTGACAATTTGGATGTTATCGGTTCTTGGATAAATTAATTCTTGAACTTGTTTTATTGAATTCTTATATCATTTTCAACATCCTCATGTTTATATTATGTTGAAAGTCATCTGTGGCCTGTAGTGCATAGATGGACTTGGTATGATTATGACCATGGATTATTCGGTATAATCATGACCGTAATGTTACAAATGATGTGGTAAAAGTCTTCATTGGCCCGTAGTGCATTGATGAACAGTTGTTGGCATGATCATGACCATTGATGAATACACGAATATCCTTGGCCCGTAGTGCATGGATAATCTGTGGTCGTGATACTAATGAATATCCTTGGTCGTAGTGCATGGATGATGTGGTTTATTTATTAAGCTGAGTCTTAGCGATAAAAGTGATGAAAAACCTTTTAAATCATAGAAGATAGTAGATA
This sequence comes from Panax ginseng, assembly GCA_020205605.1. Lineage (NCBI taxonomy): Eukaryota > Viridiplantae > Streptophyta > Magnoliopsida > Apiales > Araliaceae > Panax > Panax ginseng. The sequence goes on along the minus strand of CM035138.1, from coordinate 115,940,932 downwards.
TTTTTATCTACTTGACTCTTCTAATGGATTGCTTGTTCCGCTGCAGTTAAACTTGATGTTTGTTATATTTTATCAGTTTAACACTGTTGAAGGCTAACGATAAATTATTCTGCATTATCTTAGTCATAATATTTCTTCTTGGGCTAGTTGAGCTCACCTTTTCTTTCCTTTGTTCTTCTTGAAATGAGAACGTAAATTTGAGACTAGTCGGGGAACGGAGTGACGGTCCAGATGATAGCCTTAGTAGTCCTCACTATTCTGTTAAATAGTGTGACAATAATTGTAATGAGGACTCCATTGAGTTTGTATATTGTCTAGATGACAATATTTTTATTAAAAACTCTTAGATTATATTGTGTCGTATTTTACACGACTGTTGTATAATTAAGTTGTATTTGAATTTTGTACCATGTATTTGGCGACCCAAGATGGGTGATGTATACCTGTTTTGGGGGCGTCACAATTAACCCATATTTTTAAGCAATACTTTTAGAATCATGATGAGATCATGCTAATGAGATCTAAATTCTTAGATAGGTTAAAAAGTAAAATGTTTCCAATCGATGGATTACTAAAAAGGGGATTAGTGAATCCGGATATATTGGTACATACATTGCTTGCTCATTGGATGAGGATGATTGATATCATAATCATTTGTTTGGAGACACTAAAGCAAGTATATAGGTGCTTATTGAAGAATAAATTCACTGAACGTGTCTCGCTAAGGAATACCTAATGGAGTTTTTCTTGCATGTCAATAGGAATTCTTGCAGTGATAGTAGTACAAGTGATTCATTGGACTTGAGATCATCATAGTATCTTGTGTATGATGAGTTATACTTTGACTTATTCCTTAAAACCCTTAGGGTATATCAAAGGGTATGCTTGAGTATAATAAATTGTACATGGAGATAATGTATGATCAATAAAGAATCTACCTCTTCTAGTAAAAGAAGAGAAATGTCTTATGTGATTCGATAAATGACAACCCAGTAGTCCTTGACCAAGGCAAAATGAAATTAGAAAGGAGTTTCTAATTTGTATTATTTGGAGTTGTGCATTTAAGAATCGAAATACATATAATTAAATAAAACAGGACTTGACAATAATTCCATGTCTTATATTTAATTGAGATATTGTATGGTGGAAGGATTGAATTGTACGGTAACTATTTATTAAAATGTTCTTTTTATGATTAATGTTGAAATCTATATTATATGGAAAGTCGTTAAACGCTAGGGAGGCTTATCCCTATTGTGGAATAAATATTATTTATTTAAATAAATTAATATTTTTATTTATTTATTTAAATAAGATTAGAATTGTTCTAATTAATTTATTCACAACCGGTTTAATATGGAGAACCTAAAGGGTCACACCATAAAAGGAAGAATAATTATTTAAGAAACAAATGGCATAATCGTAATAATAAGTTAAGTATATTTATTTTAATCTACGGTGATAGAATAAATTAAATAGCTTAATATTTATTATTTAATATTTTTGAAATATTAAATATAAATTGATAAGAGGAGTCTTATTATTATTATTACTATTATTATTTAATTCATAAAGGAGAGTTTATGAATTAATTAATAAAAGTACTCTCACATATTCCTAATAAGATTAGGAGCCTAATAATTAAAGGAGTTTAATTAATGGCTTAAATATAAATTACTGCCCTATATTATAGGCCATATTCCACTTTGGTGATTCACCTTTCAATTTTGTCAATTAGATGATTGAACTATTAATTTTGTTCAATTCCAACAAATTGAGCATGCCACGTCAGAAATGGCTGACGTGGCTAGCTGGGTGGGCCATTAGTCAGCTGAGTTGTAATGAGAAAATAATATTTTATTTATTGATTAAACAATTTTAATATAATGGAGGGTAAAATGGTCACAACCCATACATTAATTAAAATTAAACAAATCAAAAGCTTCAAAAACAATAACATCATCGATCAAAAGTAAAAAAGGTCTGAGAAAGCAAGCCCCAAAGTCAGATCGAAAAAACCTAGCTCTAAGAATCACAAATTGCTCAACGATTCCGACGAAGAAGGTCTGAGAAAAGAAAATTGATCAATAGCAAGCCCTAAAGTCAGCTAGGGTTTTAGTCATCTGCCCCCAAGATTTGGATCGAAAGAGCCGAATCATTGTTTGAGATGTTTAATTATGTTAGAATAGAAAATGGGTTTAATATAAGCTACAATTAGGAAATGGATGGGATTAATTAATACCACTCCATTACTAAAGAAAGAGGAAGAGGGACATGGCAGAGAAATGGATTTGGTGGGTTGTTTGAAATTGAAAAGATGAATACCGAAAGATGAATGGGGGTTTTAGATATGAGGGTGAGGGGGGGTGAGATTGATGATGATGGAGACATTATTTGTTTTTTGTATTCTTGATGTACTGGTAATTATCAAATCATAAGTAATGTTGTTATTACCATTAAGGTTTTTTCTAGGATTTCGATTAGGGCTTTACATTTGGGGCTATCACCAAAATAAATGAAAGAGAATACCGCTCTCTTTATCGACCATCAACATATGGAAAAGAGTTGGCAAATCCACCAGGCCTTGATGGTATACTACCCTTGTTGTCCTCAAGATACACATAATTGAAGTCTTTTCCTTCTACTTCTTGCCACCCCTTCACCATTTGGGTAAGGGGAAGGCTGTAATCAATACCATAATAATCCTCAGCTTCATCATCGAGCGGTTTTCATTTCTCTACCAGTGGGCCTAGTACATTCACATCATGACCAATATTGGGTCGTTGGTTTGGGCTCCTGGCCGCTTAGACACAGAAAAAGCTACCAGTTCATGGGTAGAACCACCTTTTCGTCCAAAAGCGGGCTATGGGCTTCATTTTTTTGGCCCACTGAAATCTGGGCCTTTTTGGCCCGGCCCAATGGTAACCCGCCCGTGGGCGCCCGGTTGGCCTGGTCCTTTTAAAAAAACCCTTATTCTGATTTTTGGCTAAGGCTAACCCTTATTCTAGATTTCAGATCTAGTTTTAGTGATAAAACTGAGAAGTGAGAGAGAGACCGAGAGGCAAGACTCTTCGATCGATCCACACTTCGATCCAAACTGAGAAGTGAGCGGAGACGGGAGAGTCCTCAATAGAGAGAGTGAGAGACAACGATCCACACTTCGATCAATCGACCACGATAAGTCACCGACTGACGAGTGACATTTGTGTAGCTTCTTCTTCTCTACAGGTAGTTTATTTGAGTTACTATTGACAGATTAAATGGCTTAACTTTTTCATTTTTGTTTGAAGGATCTACCTTTTTTCCTTCGTTTTCTCTTCGTTTTTCAGTCTTAACTATGTTCTGCTATGTTCTATTTTTTTCAGTTTGTTTCTGCTATGTTATGTTTTTTTAAATTTATGTTCTTAATTTATTGGATGAAATCTTTTGTTGGGGTTACTAAATTTCTTCAATTTTGGTAAAACCCTACAATTTCGACAAAGAAGAGAAGATGTGGACTAAGTAGATTAGTGATTGTGAATAAATCTGTGCTTAAAAATGGAAAATTACTCGATGTGATGGGAATGAGGACATTTATATATGTGATGTCATATAACCCAGGTGGTTTTGGTAAATCAAACTGAGGTTAAAAGTTATTTTTGATTTGTGAAGCAAATTATTGTTTTTATAAATTTGGGGTGGCATGGCAGTTTTGACCAGGTTATTTGAGAACCAGATTCTGCTTTAGTGCTACTGTGTTTGGTCGAAATTTCAAAACTTGTGGTGAAACTGTATTTGAGATGTGATATAACCCATGTGCTTTAGTGCTACTGTATTTGAGAACTAGATTCTGCTTTTAAATTTCACAACTGCTGCAACAATGCTCAAGTAGCATGATAAACTAAGAACAATAAAAATCAAGTTGAATCAGGACTGACTTAATGCAGAAAATAACAAAGCTTCTGCTTTACCTTTTCTTCTTAATGCCCTTTCTTCTTATTCGATCTTCTTGAGTGTTTTGTTTGCTCCCTCTTGGTCTCAATACTATTCAGTAAAACTAGACTCTCCAAATGGGTAACCACTATCCAATATCAATTTAGTTGTAAACTTGTAGTAACATATATCAGAACTATATTATCTTACAACATCAATTTAGTTGTGCTCTAATTTTCTTCGAAATGATAAATTGAAGAATATTAATCATGGTGTGTAGACCCGACAAAATCATGGTAGTCTCATACATTGATGGATATTAATGCAACTTTTTCTTGATCAGGCCCCCAAGTTTTCTTCTTATTACAGCCCTAGTAGTCACATGCTTAGTTTTTAGCTTTATTTTGTTGATTATGGCTAAATGGATGAATCAATTATAAGATGGTCCATACTCCATATATAATCATATAATGACACATTTATGAATCTTTTTGTATAGGATGTCAAGCCATTCTTTTACTAGCAGATGGGATTGCAAGTATGCATTTGGACTTTGGAGCTTATTTCGGTTGATGCCTTGATGGTGACATACTGACATGTCAAATGAAATTAATAGTCTTGCTGAGTTGCTGTCTTGGTTTGAAATTTGAATGTGTACTTTATCATTTATCAATCATTGTATGTAAATTGTAAAATGTTACAACAGTTACAACAACTGAACTTTCCCTAGAAAGAAATTGGAAACAGGACAAAATGATTGATGACAATTAAAATATTATTGTGAATTTATGATGTACAAGGTTTTTAAAAAAAAATGAAAAAAGCCATGGTAGTAGCCGGGTCGACCCACCCAGACCCGCAGCCATTTTTAGCCCACCAAAACCCGGGCCATTTTGGCCCGGCCCGCCGATATTCCAGCCCGTTTGCCAGGTCTACTAGCCGTGCAGTGACCATCCAGTTCAGTAATAACACAAATGGTTTCAAATATTTCTTCTTTCATGTCAAGGGATGGGTCAATTGCATCCATTAACTTCTTTTTTCTAGATTTGATGTTCCAGAACCATGCTACCAAGTATTGGCTTTCATTGGGTCTGTCCTCATCAAGTGCCATTAACCCATTGGGTAATTTGCCGGGTATACAAGAAGAAATTGAGTACTCAAAAAATAGTGATGGGTATTTCCAGCAGTAAAGAACATAGCCATAGCCATGGTTCTTCATCTTCGTCTTCTTCTTCTCCGTTTAATAATGTGCCGAAGTCTTTACCTGAGATTGATGACCACTTCTTTACTTTGCCCAAAATTAACTCGCTTAATGAGAAACTCAATTTGGATTCCTGTAATTTTGGGACTTGCTTTTTGACCTTTGCTTTTGATCGATTGTTGTTGTTTTTGAAGCTTTTGATTTGTTTAATTTTAATTAATATATGGGTTGTGACCATTTTACCCTCCATTATATCAAAATTTTTTAATCAATAAATATAATATTATTTTCTCATTACAACTCAGCTGACTAATGGCCCACCTAACTAGCCACGTCAGCAATTTCTGACGTGACATGCTTAATTTGTTGGAATTGAAAAAAAATTAATAGTTCAATCATCTAATTGACAAAAATTGAAAGGTAAATCACCAAAGTGGAATATGACCTATAATCTAGGGTAGTAATTTATATTTAAGCCTTAATTAATTAAAATAAAAATCCAATTTCTTAATTGTTAAGGAGGGTTGCCTACATCTATAAATAAGAGGAGTCTTATTAAGGGTGGTTGTTGTTAATGCTTTCACAATAGACGTAAGTTCAAGAGTTGGGAGAGTACACCTTTTTCTATGAGAGATAAAAAAACTAGGGTTTTGCCAGACATCCATCTTCTTAAATCTTTCTTCCTCCTTGGTGGATCACCTTTAGAGGCCAAACACTTGGGTGGCTAACGTTGATCAAATGAAGGAATCAAACCCGAATGATTCAAGTTGAACGTGAAAAGGATTTGGAGGTGAACTTGTACCTGAGGAAGCTCGAATCTTCAAGGGTATAATTCTTGTTCTTCATCTTTTTATTTAATTAATTATTGTGCATAAAGGATAATCCGGTTATATAGTTTGTAAAATTTTAAAACTCTATTTTATCACATTTTTGCTTATTTTGTGTAATTTGATTGCGTTCATGAATCTTACAAACCTAACAGTGGTATCAGAGCCAAACCTTTATGTGAATTATTAATTGTTTAGATTCAATATGTATGTTGATATGTGTTTAGAACAAATTTTTTGGGCATAATTATTAACATATAATAAAGTTTTTAGAGAAAAGCTACACAATTCACGAACTGGAAAAATAGTCTCTGCTTGCCAGTGCTTAGAACGCTTTTTAAGGTATATTAAGCGATTTACTGTTGTCGATTATAAAAACCGAGAATTTGTGTTGTGACGCCCCCAAAATAGGTAAACATCACCCATCTTGGGTCGCCAAATACATGGTACATAATACAAATACAAACTTAAATATACAACATGAGCTGTGAGTTTTAATACAAATATTAACTTCTAGACATTATTCAAACTCAAAATAAGTCCTCAATACATTTATTATCACACTATTTCACAGAATAGTGATGACTATTAATGCAAACATCTGAACCGTCACTTCGTTCCCCGACTAGTCCCAACTATATTCTCATTTCCTGAAGAGAACAATGAAAGCAAAGGGTGAGCTCAACTAGCCCAATAAGAAATATTATGACTAAGATAATGTATAATAAATTATCGTTTGCCTTCAAAAGTGTTAAACTGATAAAATATAATAAACATCAAGTTTAACTACAGCGGAATAAGCAATCCATTAGAAGAGTCAAGCAGAACATGAAATCTACTATCCTCTATGATTTAAAAGAATTTATCATCAATTTTATCGCTGAGACTCAACTTAATAAATAATCCACATCATCAAATCACCCCTGCACTACGGCCAAGGATATTCATTAGTATCACGACCACAAATTATCCATGCACTACGGGCCAAGGATATTCGTGTTTTCATCAATGGTCATGATCATGGCAACAACTGTCCATCAATGCACTATGGGCCAATGAGGACTTTTAACACATCATTTGTAACATTAAGATCATGATTATACCGAATAATCCCTGGTCATAATCATACCAAGTCCATCTATACACTACGGCCACATATGACTTTCACCGTAATATAAATATGAGGATGATGACAATGATATAAGAATTCAATTAAATGAAAACAAATGATAAATTTTTAAAGATTTATAATTTAATTTATCCAGAAATCAATAACGTCCACATTGTCAACATGATACTGCTTTGTGGAGTAAAATTCAAGAATAATATTGTACCAAAAATGATTTGGACCGAAAACGAATCAATTTTTATCATGAATAGTACCTCGGGTGAATAGTAACCGAGTGAATAGTACCCCATGAATAGTAACTTCGAAAATAGTAATCCTGTGAATAGTACCCCGGCATGAAAAAGTTAAAACTTATCAAGAATGCTCAGAATAATATTTCCATGAAAAGATATTAGATGAAATGCAAATATCAAGGATATTCTACTAATTTCATGGAGTATAAAAGCCAAAACTTAACAAAAGGAGTATAGAATTCGAAATCTGAAACGAAATAATATTACTTACATACTATAGAGTATGGAAGAAAATATTATTTTATACGAATACTGAACAAAAATAATATCCCTTACCTTGAAAAGAAGAGTATTCCAACTAGTATAACGAGGATATTCTTGAAGAAAACTTTCACTGTTTTCTACGCTCAAAGCTTTCTAAAACTAGAAAGAAATACGCTCAATATTATAGAAGAAGAATTCTCTGATTCTGGTGTGATTTTTAATTCTAACTAAGCATCATGTTTATAAGAGAATGGAAATGATACTATTTGAAATTCTCACGGACTGCACAGGAAAATTTTCGAACGAAGTTCATGGGTTTATCAATATTTGGTTCTGGTCAATTAGAAAAAGACTATCACATGACAACTTAAAGACATTAACCAATGAGAAAATAGCCTCATTCATATGTTATCAACAGTGATAGCATTATGAAATTGTTTAGCCAATAAGGTGAAAGCTTTGAAAAAACATTACATCCTGCCAAACTTCATCAACCAGGACCACCACCACCACCCACCCACATGTTATATATATATATATATATATACACACTTTATAACTTCCTTCCGATTATTTTGAAAAATGGGTAAATGGGGGTCCATAAATACTTCATAAAAATTCCCTCAATATTTTTAACAACATTTATTATCATTATTATAATTCCCAATATTTAACAACCAGGTCGTTCCCAGGAAAGATGGGGTTTCCAATAAGGATTTCTCCATATTGGCGCGCAATTAAGTGACCAAACCTCTCCTTGACAGAACTTCTAGACATCGTAATATTACAAATAATAATATTAATAACTTTGTCGTCTCAATTATTGATTTAATAATATAAAATATTATGCAGATGATACTATGATAATAATTGAATTAATAATATGAGAGATATGATGCAGCAATTATTGTAGCAATAATTGAGTATAATTGAGTAACTTCTCACGTAAGCATCAATAATCAATACCGGTAAGCTACTATGCAACCACGCCATTCATCGCATTTTTTTAACACCGGTTATTTCAACAGTTTAACGGTAAACTTCCATCGTTATTTTTATAAAAAGATATTTCTGTTATTTTCTAACTTCGATAATAATTACGTTGTAGGGTCCACCAATGATTGTGCCGACGTACGAATATTCCCCGACCAATCGAATATTATACAACAACTTGCTTACTTTGCAAAATTTATAAATATTATCCACAACTTTAATATTATAACAAATTAATACCATAATTATTCAAAATGATATTTATAGAAAAATTCATCTTTATTCATAAAAGTTGGGGTCTTGTAACCTCTCCTTCTTATGAAATTTCGCCCTCGAAATTAGGGTACATACCTGGTATGAAGAATAGGTGAGGATACCTTGATTTCATTTCATATTCTAACTCCCAGGTCATTTCCTCAACATCGTGGTTTCTCCACATAACTTTGACTTGAGGTATAACCTTGGAGCGTAGAATATATTCCTTCTTATCCAAGATTTTAACATGTACCTCTTCATACATTAAATCTTTCGCTATTTTTTCCGGTTCTAACTCAATAATGTGGTTCGGGTCTTCCACATATTTACATAATATGGGTATGTGAAAAATGTTATGAACATGGGATATACTTGACGATAAAGCGAGTCTATAGGCCACAGTTCCTACTCAGTCAAGGATTCAAATGGGCCAATGAATCGAGGATTGAGCTTTCCTCTCTTTCCAAATCTCGTAACTCCCTTCCATGGAGCAACACGTAACAACACATGTTCTCCAACATTGAATTCCACGTCCTTCCGATGAAGATCAGCATAACTCTTTTGTCGATCTTGTGAGATTTTTATACGTTACCGGATCATTTGAATCTTTTTCGTAGTCATGCGTACTAATTTTGATCCCAACAACGTTGCTTCACCCACCTCATCCCAACATAATGGAGAACGACAATTTCTTCCATACAACACCTCAAATGGAGCCATGCCGATACTTGTTTGATAACTGTTGTTGTAGGAGAATTCCACCAATGGCAAAAACTTGTCCCAACTTCCTTTGAAGTCAAGAACACAAAGTTTTAATAGATCCTCTAGAGTTTGAATAGTCCTCTCCGACTGCCCGTCCGTTTGAGGGTGATACACCGAACTAAATCGCAAATCCGTGCCCATAGCTTTTTGCAAACTAACCCAAAATCGTGAAGTGAATCTTGGGTCTCGATCAGAAACTATGGATACTGGCATACCATGCAGTCTTATAATCTCGTTTATGTATATACGAGAAAGACGTTTAAGTGAATAAGTTTCTCGTATAGGTAAGAAATGAGGAGACTTGGTCAATCTATCAACAATGACCCAAATTGCATCTATGCCTTGAGAAACCTTAGGAAGACCAGTAACGAAATCCATGGTAATGTGCTCCCACTTCTATTCTGGAATTTCAAGTGGTTGTAATGGACCTTTTGGCACTTGATGCTCCGCCTTGACTCGTTGACAAGTTAGACACCTTGAGATAAACTCTGCGATCTCTCTCTTCATATTGCTCCACCAAAATGTATGTCAAAGATCACGATACATTTTGGTACTCCCAGGATGGATTGCAAACGGTGTGTTGTGCACCTCCATCATGATTTTATACTTCAAGTCAGAATCGTTAGGAACACAAAGTCTGGAGTTAATTCATAGTATTCCTTCTTCATCGATTCTTGCTTCCGAAATAGCATCTTCTTGCACTTTCTTCTTCATACGCATTAGCTCCAAGTCTGTAGCTTGAGCAACTTTAACTTTATCGATTAAAGTCAGTTCTACTCGTATGTTTGCCATCATCACGTGGATCTCTGGAGTCTTTAACTCTATCTCCATCCTCTGCAAGCTATACAAAATGGGCCTTTACGTTGACAATAAAGCACTCGTACCTACATATGATCTTCTACTCAATGCGGCAGCTACTACGTTTGCTTTTCCAGGATGGTATTGAATAGTATGATCATAATCTTTCAACAGATCAAGCTAACGTCGTTGCCTCATGTTAAGTTCCTTTTGAGTGAAGAAATATTTGAGGCTTTTATGATCCGTATAGATATCCACTTTCTCCCCATATAGGTAATGCCTCCAAATTTGAAGTGTGAAGACAACATCTGCCAACTCTAGATCATGAGTAGGATAATTCCTCTCATATTCTTTGAGTTGTCGAGAGGCATAGGATATGACTTTCCTATGTTGCATGAAAACACATCCTAACCCTTTGCCCGAAGCATAACTATAGATGACAAATCCCTCCGAGCCAGATGGTATTGTCAGAACAGGTGCTAAAATGAGTCTCCTCTTGAGTTCTTGAAACTCTTCTCACATTCCTCGCTCCAACCAAATTTTGTATCTTTCTGAGTCAGCTGAGGTAATGGAGTAGAGATTCGAGAAAACCTTTCTACGAATCTCCGATAATAACCAGCTAAGCCGAGAAAGCTACATACTTTGGTCACTGATTTAGGTTGCTCCCAGCTTTGAATTGCTTCAATCTTTGTCGGGTCAACAGATATTCCATGACTTGATACTACGTGACCAAGGAATGCTACTTCCTCAAGCCAAACGCACATTTCTTCAACTTGGCATACAACTTATTTTCACGAAGCTTTTGTAGTATCAGCCTCAAGTGTTGTTCATGATCTTCAGGGCTTTTGGAGTAAATGAGGATGTCATCAATTAAGAAGACTACAAAGTGATCCAAATATTCCTTGAATACTCAGTTTATCATATCCATGAAGGCAGCAGGAGCATTAGTTAATCCAAAAGATATGACTAGGAATTCGTAATGCCCGTACCGAGTTCTAAAAGCAGTCTTTGGAATGTCATCAGTTTTAATCTTTAATTGATGATATCCTGAACGAAGATCAATCTTTGAAAAGAATTTGGCGCCTTGCAACTGGTCAAACATGTCATCAATACGAGGCAACGGGTACCTATTTTTGACAGTGACATTGTTCAACTCCCGATAATCAATACAAAGTCGCATACTCCCATCTTTCTTTCTTCAAGAATAAAATAGGAGCACCCCAAGGAGACGTACTAGGATGAATGAAACTGATGTCTAACAATTCCTGCAGTTGGGTCTTTAACTCCTGAAGTTCAATAAGATCCATTCGATATGGGGTTTTTGAAATGGGTTTTGTACCGGGTTCAAGGTCGATACAAAATTAAATTTCACGCTCTGGGGGTAGGCCAGGAAGTTCTTCAGGGAATACGCCAGGAAATTTATTAACAATAGAAATATCATTCAAAACTAACGTATTTTTGTTTAAATCCGTGACGTGAGCTAAGAAAGTTTGACATACATTTTTGAATAAACGAATAACTTTATGGCTTGAGATGACAGTGATTGATTTTAATGGTTTGGTTACTTGAATTCACATAATAGGTTGGTTAGGAATATGAAAGCTAACAACCTTACGAAAACAATCAATTTTTGCATGATGAGTAGTTAACCAATCAATCCCTAAAATTACATCAAATGCAAGTATTTTCAATGAAATAAGATCGATAGGTAATTTGAGGGTATCGATTTGAACCAAACAAGACTTATAAATAGTGGATGTAATGAAGGTTTCTCCCAATAGAGTTTCAACAGATAAGTCAAAGTCTAATTTCTCTGGAGTCAAATTTAAACGTTGATCGTAAGTAGGAGAAATAAAAGAATGGTTAGAACCGGTATCATATAAGGTATGTACTTCGCTAGAGTTTATGATAAGCTTACCCGTGATGACCTCGTTCGGGTTTCTTTCTTTCTGGGAGGTCACAACAAACGCTCTCCCTTGAACTACTGGTTTTGACTTGTCTAGGACGACATTTAGTGTCACCATCCCAACTGGACTTGGCTTCCCTGTACGACAAAATCTAGCTAGGTGACCTTTTCTTCCACAATTGTAACACGTTTTGGAGTGCTGCACACAGTTTGGACTGATGTGCTTTTCCCCTCCGCATTTGAAGCATATGATAGGTGATCGTTCTCCTTTCTTAACAATGGGTGTTGGTGCTGACGTCTTTCCATCATTAATTTTTGAATCTCCTATTCTTGAAATGTCCACTTTTATTGTCTTGGCCATGATTACCACCGAAGTGGTTACCATTTCTGGTATGTTGATTCCCTCCACGTTTGTTGTCACCGCTCACGATCGCTACTAATCGGTATTATCATTTTTGCTTACCGCTTTCTTTGGTTGGGTTGACTCGTTATCGCGCTTCTAATAATCGAGCCCTATTTACAACATCTCAATACAAACACAACAGTGAGAGATAAGGTATTAACGTATCTCGGGTTTCAAACCTCTTAGAAACATCCGTGTCATTCTCTCCTCGTTATCAACTAAGTGGGATGCAAATCGGGATAACTCGGCAAACTTGGCTTCATACTACGACACGGTCATGTTGTTTTGCTCCAGTTTAATGAACTCTACCTCTTTTATGTGACGAATACTTTCGAGAAAGTACTTGTTATTGAACAGTTCTTGGAACTTCTCTTAAGTCATCTTCAGTTCGGCAGGTTGAGCACGCTTTACAGATTCCCACTAGTAATCTGCCTCTCCTCGAAATATGAAGGTGGCAAAGGGAACCTTTTGCTCCTCGGAGCATCCCAAGACATCAAATATCTTGGTGATCTGCTTTATCCACGTCTCCGTTTTAAGTGGTTTTGGCTCTCCAATAAACTCCGGTGGTCCCAGTTACTTGAACTGCTTAGCGATGACCATCCGAGAGTTGCCAGTGTTTCCACCTGCATTTTGGATAGGAGCCGCTCTCGCCTGATGTTGCATGAATTGCATAAAGCCTCTGAACATTCCATCGTTCATCATTTGATCGATTTTGTTGTTTACCTGAGGATTATTGTCTTCCTGTTGTACATTATCCTGGGTATTGATCTGTGGTGACTCAACAGTCTCCTAAGATCCATTGCTATTCTCAACATTCTCGGATGTCATTTTCAAATACTGTCACAAAACAAGGGTTAATTGACATGCAACATATTATCCCTATATTCTGACCGACCAATTAAATACCAAATAAACTTAGGCAGGTCATACTAGCGAAGAAATTTCCCGTCTCTCCCCTCCTAGGTCTTGTGTAAGACCCCGAATTTTATGAAATAAAAGTATTCAATTTTTCTTATAATTATAATTCAGTAAATGATTAAATTGATAAAAGTTTAAAGTTAAGGGTGAGATATGAATTTTTTTCAAAATACGCAAGTGGTTATAAAATATTCAATTGTCAGGGAATATTCGTTTGGTCGTGGAATATTCTTTCTGTCGGAGAATATTCGTACGACGGCACAACCATTTGTGGGCCCCATAACGAATAACTATCGGATGAAGAAAACGACAAAAATGAGTTTTTATAAATAACAGTAGAAGTTGTTACTGTTAACAATCGTTGAATATACCTTGGGTTAAAATAAAGTAATACGCTGGCGTTATTACAAAGAAAGACACCAGATTGCAAAGATTTTTGAATTATTGATTCTTACGTAAGAAAACACTACTCAATAATTGTTACAGTAATTACTGTTCAATATTTTATTGATTCAATAATTGTTGCGTTGATATTTTATATTATTGTTGTTTTAATAATTGTCACTGCACAGTATCTCCATTATCAGATCAATAATTCATATTATTTGAATAATATTATTAAATAGCATTATTGGCAATGTCTAGAAAGTTCTGTGAATGAGAGGTTTGGTCACCTAATTGCGCGCCAGTAAGGAGAAATTCTTATTGGAAAGCCCCTTCTTTACTAAGAACTGCCTGGTTGTCATAATTGTGATTCTGTAATATTATTTGTGAATAATTAATTATTGATTTATATGATAAGGAAATATTTATTTGATGTGGATATAAATGATGGATTTATTTATGTGGTTATAAATGAAAGAATTAATGTTGAGGTATTTTATCAGTATTTTGTCGGATTGGAGGTATTAAAAGATTAAATCGGTGTTCTTAAAGCTCTATTGCGTGAGTTATAATTTTGATCTGACCGTTGGATCGTTGTGATTTTTGGATATGTTATACATATATAAGTTGAGTATATATCCACAAATTTTGAACCGTTAAAAATGAACATATGATTTGTTATGAATTTTAAAAAGGTGTTACAAATCATCCGTTTGTGGGTTTCGGATATTTTTTGTCTGGAATTTGAAAAAACATTCTTCTACAAAGTTGTGGAGAATTCGATTTCGTGTGGAATGGACATAAAACTCGTATTTTTCTGATAAACGGGCTATTTTCTATGAATTATTAAAGTTTCGAAAAATAAAATATTTTTTATTAAAAATGGGGTGGGACCCACTTTTACTTTTCAAAACATGTGGGCTGAATTCTTTCAAAGATGGCTGGCTTGTTTGATCAAAAGAAGTGGCGTAGAAGATGAGGAATAAAAATAATATTAATTTATTATTTAGTCTCCTTTGGCGTTCTAGCATTTTCCTATAAATAGATGCTTAAGTTAGAATTGAAAATCACACCAGAAATATAAGTTTTCTTTCTCTCTATATTATCAAGCATATTTTTGTGAGTATTTAGATATCTTGAGTGTTGTTCAGTGTTATATCCGATATTTAAGTCAGAAGTACTGCTCTTTTGAGATAGGGGATTTTAAGGGTTGTTATGTTTTTCAGTTCGTACTTCTTCCGACCTTCAGAAAATTCTAAAAAAATTTGAAATGATATTTTGATGAGTTTTATTGATTTTGTCCAAAAATGGTGATTTTTGGAAGTATAGATTAAGAGTTATGAATTTTATGAGAAAAGACTATTTTAAAAGTAACTGCTTATAACTCCTTGTGGTTAACTCCAAAATTGATGAAATTTTTATTGGAAGTATATCTATATAATATCAGTATACTCTGTGAATTTCGGAATTTTTGGATAAAAGTACAATTTATGATAAATGTCTAAATATTTGGCGATTTTGGCCATATGAAAAATAGTAAATGAATTTTAAAAATTCTGAGAAAAATATATGTTCAATATGGGACTATATTCTGCTAAATCCCAGAAAAGAAATATTTTTGGAACTGATTTGGTATTTTTCATGAAAATGGTCTAGTTATGAGTAAAAGAATTAAATATGTTATGTGAAGTAAGAAAATTGGAAAATATGATTTTATGGCTTGAGAATCATACATGAGTTATATGCAGATTTTTTATGAGGGTTTTGGTTATTGGTGATGAAATCTTATGAGTTTGACATTTTAGAATGATTAAATGCATTATTTAGTAAAGTATAAACAATTAAAATAAATTGTTTATAAGTTTAAGAAATGTTATTTCAATATCATTATACCGAAATATTGGTATGGATTTTATTGTGGAATTTGTACCTTTTTTATGTTGGGGTTACTATTCACGAGTTACTATTCACGAGTACTATTCACGACAAAATTGGTTTCTTTTTCTAACCAAATTATAGTTGATTTATGAATATTACTCTTGAGATTAAAACTATATGTTGATCATATTATTTTTATTATTATATATAACATTTTTATAACCCTAACGATGATATTTCTCTTTGACTTGAGTGTAAAGATGGGTAGATTTTGGTATGATCATGACTATGGGTTCTCTATGGCCAAGAAGGTAAAGTTGAATTGTTGATTTGTATGATCATGACCATTAAATTTATAATTGAATATCTTTAGCTTAAGTGCAAAGGTGAAATGATCAACATGGTTATAATTGTTTATATAAATTCTAAAATGATTATATATTTCTTTGAGATATTAATATATTTGACTGTAGTAGTGAAAATATGAATCTGTTGATGAATATATTTGGCTTCAGAAGTGCAAATATGAACTGTTGAGGAATATCTTTGGCTGTAGTGCAAAGATGAATTGTTGATGAATATCTTTGGCCGTGAGTAAAAGATGACTGTTGTTGAATATCTTTGGCTTGTAGTGCAAAGATGGTATGTTGATGAATATCTTTGGCCCAGAGTGCAAAGATGAAATTGTTAGTATGATTATAAACAGGAACTGTGATTTGGTATAACCATGATATTTGATGTTTCAGGTAAAGACATGTGATGAAAATTATCTTCGTCCTGGATGCGAAGAGAAATTTAGAATCAAAATTATGATTATAAGTTATTCATATGATTGTGGACCAGAACTGTTGATTGATGTTACAGGGATAAAACATTGTTGGTGGATTTTTAACATAGAGAAGATAATAGACTTTATGGTCTATTTGTCTCTTGTAATGGATTGCTCGTTCCACTGCAACTATGGTTGAAATTTATATCATCTACCATATGTTCTAAATCTCTGATTTATTATTGATGGAAGCTATTGATAATTTAATTATCTTTAGTCATGATATTCTTTACTAGGCTAGTTGTGCTCACCCTTCTGTTTCACAATTCCTTTCAGGTAATAAGAGTGTAGCTGGGTCGAGCGGGGGTAACACGGGAATAGAACGGTGGTCATCATTTAGTAGTTATATTTGGTGAATCAACTAGGGTGAGGTGAACCCAATGTTGGAAGGGTGCTTTGCCACTATCATACAAGATGTCTAATTACATATAACCTCGTGTCATCATAAGACAGGGTTGTGCTCATCCACTTGCTGAGTATATTTACGAGCACTACCTATATAATCTTGGTGTTTGTTTGAAGTATAATTCTCATTTAGAGATAGTGGAGATAATGATTTGTCAAGAGAAGACTCACCATTGGGAAGAATATGATAGTAATCTTCTCATTTTTCTTTGGGGCTATTGGGTCAACCAAGGATAATTCTGTGGCCATATGATATCTATCATAACCTAGAAGCATGGCCTCCCATGTACGAAGGTTTCCTTGAGCACTTCCTAAAGATTCTAATTTCTAAAACAGTTTTTGACTATACCTTTATGTAAGGTGTCATTGTGACGTGCTATCCAAGGTTGGGATGAGTGTCAAAGTTGGTATATATTTGTATCCAAACTCACAGCATATATGTTGTTGTATTTTGCACGATAATTGTTGTACTAAAGTTGTAGTTGTTTTCTATACCATGTATTTGGCGACTCAGAATGGGTTGGATGGAATAGACCTATTTTGGGGTTGTCACATTTGGTATCAGAGCTATAAGTAAAGAGCCCCGAGCCTCTCGTTGGTGACTTCCTTGTGTGGGATGCATCGCTTTTACTCTCAAGTAGGGACGACGCCTGCTCATGGTGGCAAATTGATAGGTACCACTGTGAGGTGCTGTCCACGGTTGGGACATGAGTCACATTTGGTATCAGAGCTTAGGGATATGGTCTCTGGCGGAGATCGGGGAATATAACTAAGAGGGGAGAGATGAGTAAATCCTTCGCTAGTGTGTCCTACCTAAGCTTATTTGTTGGTTAGTCATAATATCGGGATATTATGTGATATGTTAATTTGTTTAATTAACCCTTGTTTTATGGCAGTATTTGAGAATGGCTGCTGAGAATGTTAACAATGGAGTGAATGAGACCGTGGGGATACCTCTAATCACCAACCGTGATAATGTGATGTCAAAGAAGAAGGAATTAGAGAAATCCATGTGGTAAGTGAAGAACAGAGTTGTACCCCCGAGATAGTCGGCAGAGGTACCACTTGAGAGTGAGGAAGAAGAGGTACCTGAGGAGAATTTATTAGAGGTATTATATGATCAAAATGTAGAATTGCAAAATCGTATTCATGAGTTAGAAGAGCAGGCTGAAGAACGACAGGCGATCGTGGAGCAAAAAGATGCAATAATTCAAGCTTGTGTTACCCGATATGTGATGCTTGAACAGAAGAATTCTTTGGCAGAGTATAACATGATAAAGATGGAATCTGAGCTGAAAGAAGAAAAAACTGAACGAGTGAGAACAAGTGATGCATGGGAAAAAGCAGCACGACATGTGGATATTGTGGAAAGAGATGTCCGATCTAAGAAAGCTAAAATAGATGATATGAATTTCTCTTTTTGGAAAGCCATTGGGAGAACCCAACATCTAGTTTTGAATTACCCTATACATAGCGGTCAACCTGAATTCGATATGGATCGAAGATTGATGATTCAGATCATGAATCAGGAGTACGATGAGGCAATTGAGGGAGGAATATGTCCTATAGAAAAGTATATTCTAACGGTAGTGATGACGCCAAATGCTGCCCCAGACAAGTCAAAGCCGAGTAGTTCGAGGGATAGCGGTTGTCATGACTTCCTAACAAGTAAGGAACCCAAATGAAGTTATCACGGGAGATGAGCAACGGAGAAATCATGATGACCCGGGAGATAAAATCTGAAATGAAAGCAAAGTATTCTCAACTTTTTAAAATACCAGGTACGTAAATTTTGGGGACGAAATTTCATAAGGAGGGAGATTGTAAGACCCCTCAATTTTATGAAATAAAAGTATTCAATTTTTCTTATAATTACAATTCAGTAAATGATTAAATTGATAAAAGTTTAAAGTTAAGAGTGAGATATGAATTTTTTTCAAAATACGCAAGTGGTTATAAAATATTCAATTGTCGGGGAATATTCGTTTGGTCGTGGAATATTCTTTCTGTCGGAGAATATTCGTACGACGGCGCAGCTATTTGTGGGCCCCATAACGAATAGCTGTCGGATGAAGAAAATGACAAAAATTGAGTTTTTATAAATAACAACAGAGTTATTACCATTAGCATTGTTGGAATACCCACCGTTAAAATAAAGTAATATGCGTTATTGCATAAGAAAGATACCAGATTGCATACAGATTTTTTGAATTATTGATTCTTACGTAAAGAAGACACTACTCAATAATTGTTACAGAATAATTCTTGCTCAATATTTTATTGATTGATTCAATAATTGTCGCTGATATTTTTTATATTATTGTTGTTTCAATAATTGTCAACGCACACAAGATCTCCATTATCGGATCAATAATTCATATTATTTGAATAATATTATTAGATAGCATTATTGTCTAGAAAGTTCTCATCGAGGAGAGGTTTGGTCACCTAATTGCGGCGCCAAGAAGGAGAAATTCTTATTGAAAAGCCCCTCTTCCTGAACCTACTGGTTGTCATAATTGTGATTCTGTAATATTATTTGTGAATAATTAATTATTGATTTATATGATAAGGAAATATTTATTTGATGTGAATATAAATGATGGATTTATTTATGTGGTTATAAATGAAGGAATTAATGTTGAGGTGTTTTATCAGTATTTTGTCGGATTGGAGGTATTAAAAGATTAAATCGGTGTTCTTAAAGCTCTATTGCGTGAGTTATAATTTTGATCTGACCGTTGGATCGTTGTGATTTTTGGATATGTTATACATATATAAGTTGAGTATATATCCACAAATTTTGAACCGTTAAAAATGAACATATGATTTGTTATGAATTTTAAAAAGGTGTTAAAAATAATCCGTTTGTGGGTTTCGGATATTTTCTGTCTGGAATTTTAAAAAACTTTCTTCTACAAAGTTGTAGAGAATTCGATTTCGTGTGGAATGGACATAAAATTCGTATTTTTCTGATAAACGGGCTATTTTCTATGAATTATTAAAGTTTCAGAAAATAAAATAATTTTTATTAAAAATGGGGTGGGACTCACTTTTACTTTTCAAAACATGTGGGCTGAATTCTTTCAAAGATGGCTGGATTGTTTGATCAAAAGAAGTGGCGTAGAAGATGAGGAATAAAAATAATATTAATTTATTATTTAGTCTCCTTTGGCGTTCAAGCATTTTCCTATAAATAGATGCTTAAGTTAGAATTGAAAATCACACCAGAAACATAAGTTTTCTTTCTCTCTATATTATCAAGCATATTTTTTTGAGTATTTAGATATCTTGAGTGTTTCTCAAATAAGTATATCCGATATTCAAGTCGGCAATCTTGCTTTTTTGAGGTAAAGGGATTTTAAGAATTCGTTATGTTTTTCAGTTTGTACTTCTTCTGACGTTCAGAAAATTCTGAAATAATTTGAAATGATATTTTGATGAGTTTTATTGATTGTGTCCAAAAATGGGGATTTTTGGATGTATAGATTAAGAGTTATGAATTTTATGAGAAACGACTATTTTAAAAGTAACCGCTTATAACTCCTTGTGGTTAACTCCAAAATTGATGGAATTTTTATTGGAAGTATATCTATATAATATCAGTATACTCTGTGAATTTCAGAATTTTTGGATAAAAGTACAATTTATGATAAATGTCTAAATATTCGGCGATTTTGGCCATATGAAAAATAGTAAATGAATTTTAAAAATTCTGAGAAAAATATATGTTCAATATGGGACTATATTCTGCTAAATCCCAGAAAAGAAATATTTTTGGAACTGATTTGGTATTTTTTATGAAAATGGTCTAGTTATGAGTAAAAGAATTAAATATGTTATGTGAAGTAAGAAAATTGGAAAATATGATTTTATGGCTTGAGAATCATACATGAGTTATATGCAGATTTTTTATGAGGGTTTTGGTTATTGGTGATGAAATCTTATGAGTTTGGCATTTTAGAATGATTAAATGCATTATTTAGTAAAGTGTAAACAATTAAAATAAATTATTTATAAGTTTAAGAAATGTTATTTCAATATCATTATACCGAAATATTGATATGGATTTTATTGTGGAATTTGTACCTTTTTTATGTCGGGATTACTATTCACGAGTTACTATTCATGAGTACTATTCACGACAAAATTAGTTTCTTTTTCTAACCAAATTATAGTTGATTTATGAATATTACTCTTGAGATTAAAACTATATGTTGATCATATTATTTTTATTATTATATATAACATTTTTATAACCCTAACGATGATATTTCTCTTTGACTTGAGTGTAAAGATGGGTAGATTTTTGGTATGATCATGACTATGGGTTCTCTATGGCCAGTAGTGCAAAGTTGAATTGTTGACTGGTATGATCATGACCATTAGAATATCTTTAGCTTAAGTGCAAAGGTGAAATGATCAACATGGTTATAATTGTTTATATAAATTCTGAAATGATTATATATTTCTTTGAGATATTATTATATTTGACCTGTAGTGAAAATATGAACTGTTGATGAATATATTTGGCCTGTAGTGCAAATATGAACTGTTGAGGAATATCTTTGGCCTGTAGTGCAAAGATGAATTGTTGATGAATATCTTTGGCCCGTAGTGCAAAGATGACCTGTTGTTGAATATCTTTGGCTTGTAGTGCAAAGATGGTATGTTGATGAATATCTTTGGCCCGTAGTGCAAAGATGAAATTGTTAGTATGATTATAAACAGGAACTGTGATTTGGTATAACCATGATATTTGATGTTTCAGGTAAAGACATGTGATGAAAATTATCTTCGTCCTGGATGCGAAGAGAAATTTAGAATCACAATTATGATTATAAGTTTTTCATATGATTGTGGACCAGAACTGTTGATTGATGTTACAGGGATAAAACATTGTTGGTGGATTTTTAACATAGAGAAGATAATAGACTTTATGGTCTATTTGACTCTTCTAATGGATTGCTCGTTCCACTGCAACTATGGTTGAAATTTATATCATCTACCATATGTTCTAAATCTCTGATTTATTATTGATGGAAGCTATTGATAATTTAATTATCTTTAGTCATGATATTCTTTACTGGGCTAGTTGTGCTCACCCTTCTGTTTCACAATTCCTTTCAGGTAATAAGAGTGTAGCTGGGTCGAGCGGGGGTAACACGGGAATAGAACGGTGGTCATCATTTAGTAGTTATATTTGGTGAATCAACTAGGGTGAGGTGAACCCAACGTTGGAAGGGTTTTTTGCCACTATCATACAAGATGTTAAATGACATACAACCTCGTGTCATCATAAGACAGGGTTGTGCTCATCCACTTGCTGAGTATATTTACGAGCACTACCTGTATAATCTTGGTGTTTGTTTGAAGTATAATTCTCATTTAGAGATAGTGGAGATAATGATTTGTCAAGAGAAGATTCACCATTGGGAAGAATATGATAGTAATCTTCTCGTTTTTCTTTGGGGCTATTGGGTCAACCAAGGATAATTCTGTGGCCATATGATATCTATCATAACCTAGAAGCATGGCCTCCCATGTACGAAGGTTTCCTTGAGCACTTCCTAAAGATTCTAATTTCTAAAACAGTTTTTGACTATACCTTTATGTAAGGTGTCATTGTGACGTGCTATCCAAGGTTGGGATGAGTGTCAAAGTTGGTATATATTTGTATCCAAACTCACAGCATATATGTTGTTGTATTTTGCACGACAATTGTTGTAATAAAGTTGTAGTTGTTTTCTATACCATGTATTTGGCGACTCAGAATGGGTTGGATGGAATGGACCTATTTTGGGGTTGTCACATTTGGTATCAGAGCTATAAGTAAAGAGCCCCGAGCCTCTCGTTGGTGACTTCCTTGTGTGGGATGCATCGAAGCCAGACTCTCCGTAGGGGACGCCGCTCATGGTGGCATGGCAAAATCGATAGGTACCATTGTGAGGTCTTCTCCCACCACGTTGGGACATGAGTCACATTTGGTATCAGAGCTTAGGGATATGGTCTCTGGCGGAGATCGGGGAATATAACTAAGAGGGGAGAGATAAGTAAATCCTTCGCTAGTGTGTCCTACCTAAGCTTATTTGTTGGTTAGTCATAATATCGGGATATTATGTGATATGTTAATTTGTTTAATTAACCCTTGTTTTATGGCAATATTTGAGAGTGGCTGCTGAGAATGTTAACAACGGAGTGAATGAGACCGTAGGGATACCTCTAATCACCAACCAGGATAATGTGATGTCAGGCGAAGAAGGAATTAGAGAAATCCATGTGGTAAGTGAAGAACTGATAGTTGCACCCAAGATAGTCGCAGAGGTAACAGCTGAGAGTGAGGAAGAAGAGGAAGAAGAGGTACCTGAGGAGAATTTATTAGAGGTATTATATGATCAAAATGTAGAATTGCAAAATCGTATTCATGATTTAGAAGAGCAGGCTGAAGAACGACAGGCGATCGTGGAGCAAAAAGATGCAATAATTCAAGCTTGTGTTACCCGATATGTGATGCTTGAACAGAAGCATTCTTTGGCAGAGTATAACATGATAAAGATGGAATCTGAGCTGAAAGAAGAAAAAACTGAACGAGTGAGAACAAGTGATGCATGGGAAAAGCAAAGACGACATGTGGATATTGTGGAAAGAGATGTCCGATCTAAGAAAGCTAAAATAGATGATATGAATTTTTCTTTTTGGAAAGCCATTGGGAGAACCCAACATCTAGTTTTGAATTACCCTATACATAGCGGTCAACCTGAATTCGATATGGATCGAAGATTGATGATTCAGATCATGAATCAGGAGTACGATGAGGCAATTGAGGGAGGAATATGTCCTATAGAAAAGTATATTCTAACGGTAGTGATGACGCCAAATGCTGCCCCAGACAAGTCAAAGCCGAGTAGTTCGAGGGATAGCGGTTGTCATGACTTCCCAACAAGTAAGGAACCCAAATGAAGTTATCACGGGAGATGAGCAACGGAGAAATCATGATGACCCGGGAGATAAAATCTGAAATGAAAGCAAAGTATTCTCAACTTTTTAAAATACTAGGTACGTAAATTTTGGGGACGGAATTTCATAAGGAGGGGAGATTGTAAGACCCCGAATTTTATGAAATAAAAGTATTCAATTTTTCTTATAATTACAATTCAGTAAATGATTAAATTGATAAAAGTTTAAAGTTAAGAGTGAGATATGAATTTTTTTCAAAATACGCAAGTGGTTATAAAATATTCAATTGTCGTGAATATTCGTTTTTGGTCGTGGAATATTCTTTCTAGTCGAGAATATTCGACGAATGCACAAGGTAGCCTATTTGTGGGCCCCATAACGAATAGCTGTCAGATGAAGAAAATAACAAAAATTGAGTTTTTATAAATAACGACGTAGTTGTTACCATTAACACTTTTGGAATACCCGCTGGTTAAAATAAAGTAATATGCGTTATTGCACGAAAGAGCAATACCAGATTGCATGATATTTTTGAATTATTGATTCTTACGTGAAGACACTACTCAATAATTGTTACAAGAATTATCGCTTCAATATTTTATTGATTCAATAATTCTTTGCGTTGATATTTTATATTATTGTTGTTTCAATAATTGTCAACGCATGATCTCCATTATCGGATCAATAATTCATATTATTTGAATAATATTATTAGATAACATTATTGTCTAAAAAGTTCGCACAAGGAGAGGTTTGGTCACCTAATTGCTGGCCAAGATGAGGAGAAATTCTTATTGAAAGCCCCTCTTTCCCTGAAAGCTGCTGGTTGTCATAATTGTGATTCGTAATATTATTTGTGAATAATTAATTATTGATTTATATGATAAGGAAATATTTATTTGATGTGGATATAAATGATGGATTTATTTATGTGGTTATAAATGAAGGAATTAATGTTGAGGTGTTTTATCAAGATTTTGTCTGGATTGGAGGTATTAAAAGATTAAATCGGTTGTTCTTAAAGCTCTATCAAGGTGAGTTATAATTTTGATCCGACCAGTTAGATCGTTGTGATTTTTGGATATGTTATACATATATAAGTTGAGTATATATCCACAAATTTTGAACCGTTAAAAATGAACATATGATTTGTTATGAATTTTAAATAGGTGTTAAAAATAATCCGTTTGTGGGTTTCGGATATTTTCTGTCTGGAATTTGAAAAAACTTTCTTCTACAAAGTTGTAGAGAATTCGATTTCGTGTGGAATGGACATAAAATTCGTATTTTTCTAATAAACGGGCTATTTTCTATGAATTATTAAAGTTTTAAAAAATAAAATAATTTTTATTAAAAATGGGGTGGGACCCACTTTTACTTTTCAAAACATGTGGGCTGAATTC
This sequence comes from Panax ginseng, assembly GCA_020205605.1. Taxonomy (NCBI): domain Eukaryota; kingdom Viridiplantae; phylum Streptophyta; class Magnoliopsida; order Apiales; family Araliaceae; genus Panax; species Panax ginseng. The sequence goes on along the minus strand of CM035138.1, from coordinate 115,915,475 downwards.
TTTCAAAGATGGCTGGCTTGTTTGATCAAAAGAAGGGGCCTAGAAGATGAGGAATAAAAATAATATTAATTTATTATTTAGTCTCCTTTGACGTTCAAGCATTTTCCTATAAATAGATGCTTAAGTTAGAATTGAAAAGCACACCAGAAACATAAGTTTTCTTTCTCTCTATATTATCAAGCATATTTTTTTGAGTATTTAGATATCTTGAGTGTTTCTCAGCGTTATATCCGATATTCAAGTCAGAAGTACTGCTCTTTTGAGGTAAGGGATTTTAAGGGCTGTTATGTTTTTCAGTTTGTACTTCTTCTGACGTTCAAAAAATTCTGAAATAATTTGAAATGATATTTTGATGAGTTTTATTGATTGTGTCCAAAAATAGGGATTTTTGGATGTATATATTAAGAGTTATGAATTTTATGAGAAACGACTATTTTAAAAGTAACCGCTTATAACTCCTTGTGGTTAACTCCAAAATTGATGGAATTTTTATTGGAAGTATATCTATATAATATCAGTATACTCTGTGAATTTCAGAATTTTTGGATAAAAGTACAATTTATGATAAATGTCTAAATATTCGGCGATTTTGGCCATATGAAAAAATAGTAAATGAATTTTAAAAATTACGAGAAAAATATATATTTCAATATGGGACTATATTACGCTAAATCCCAGAAAAAGAAATATTTTTGGAACTGATTTGGTATTTTTTATGAAAATGGTCTAGTTATGAGTAAAAGAATTAAATATGTTATGTGAAGTAAGAAAATTGAAAAATATGATTTTATGGCTTGAGAATCATACATGAGTTATATGCAGATTTTTTATGAGGGTTTTGGTTATTGGTGATAAAATCTTATGAGTTTGGCATTTTAGAATGATTAAATGCATTATTTAGTAAAGTGTAAACAATTAAAATAAATTATTTATAAGTTTAAGAAATGTTATTTCAATATCATTATACCGAAATATTGATATGGATTTTATTGTGGAATTTGTACCTTTTTTATGTCGGGATTACTATTCACGAGTTACTATTCACGAGTTACTATTCACGGGTACTATTCACGACAAAATTGTTTTCTTTTTCTAACCAAATTATAGTTGATTTATGAATATTACTCTTGAGATTAAAACTATATGTTGATCATATTATTTTTATTATAATATATAACATTTTTATAACCCTAACGATGATATTTCTCTTTGACTTGAGTGTAAAGATGGGTAGATTTTGGTATGATCATGACTATGGGTTCTCTTTGGCCAGTAGTGCAAAGTTAAATTGTTGACTGGTATTATCATGACCATTGAATTTATAATTGAATATCTTTAGCTTAAATGCAAATGTGACGCCCCCAAAATAGGTCCATTTCACCCAACCCATTCTGAGTCGCCAAATACATGGTACAGAAATAACTACAACTTCAATAATACAAATGTCGTGTGAAATACGACAATACATAATTAATGAGTTTAAATACGATATTGCCGCCTGGACAATATCCACACGCAAATAAATCCCCATCATAATTATTGATACATTATTTTACAAAAATGGTAAGGACTACTAAACAACTCTCTCTAGAACCTTCATTCCATACCCCGACTCGATCCTGCTTATGTGTTCTCACCTCCCCGAGAAGAAAATGGAACAACAAGGAAAAGGGTGAGCTCAACTAGCCCAAGAAGAATATTATGACTAAGATAATATACAACAAATTATCGTTAGTCTTCAACGAGGAAAAATCTAATAGAATACAATAGACAACAAGTTTTAGATCAACAAATGCAATGAAACAAGAATCCATTAAGAAGAGTCACGTAGAGAAAGAATTCTCACCGCCTTCTAAGGTTTAAAAGTCCATCATCAATATTTTATCCTTGTAACAACAATCAATATTCATCTTTACTCTGAGCCAAAGATATTCATTTAAATTACCAATTGGTCATGTTCATCTCAACACCTATTCATCTTTGCACTACGGGCCAAAGAGATTCATCGATTTAATCATTCATCTTTTGCACTACAGGCCAAAGATATTCATCAAGTATCACCATTAAGGACCGAGGATGATGAAAAACATTTTAAGGACGAATCCAAGAGATAGAAGGACAAATATTAGGGATTCGTATAACAACGGTTTATCCAAGATCAATAATACTTCATAATAAACGATTTTGAAGCGTAACTCAAAAATAACGATCAAAACATGGATACTGATCAAAGATAGTAGCCAAAATAGACATCTTGGACAAAAGAAATTTTTTATTTTTCTATGAATAGTCTTTGATTCAGAATAAAGTGCAGATATCGTGTGAATAGTCTTGAGTATCGTGAATAAGTAACCCCAACACAAAAAGATAAGAAATTTCAAAAAAAACATCTTCACGCTTAATGAATAGTACTCGTGAATAGTAACTCGTGAATAATAACTCATGAATAGTAATCCCGACATGAAAAAGTTCTAAATTTGATAAAAAGTTCAACCAATATTTTGGCATAATGATATTGAAGAAAATAATATCATTTCATGAAAGAAATAACATCCTTTACCTCAAAATAACCGTATTTGACTAAATTTCGGTATAAGGTCTTGTCAGAAACTCGCACCGTATAGCAACACTCAAAGTATACTCACAAGAATACGCTCGATAATATAGAGAGAGAAAGAGAAAAACTTAGTTTCTGGTGTGATTTTCAATTCTAACTTAGCCCTCTATTTATAGGAAAATGCTAGAAACGCCTAAAGGAGACTAAATTAATAAAATATATTATTTTTTTATTTACCAATTCTCTCACGATGCTCATTAAGACCAAGACCACCACCATCTTGGAAAAATTTCCATTGACCCACATGCTAATTCCACCAACCAAAAAGTGGGTCCCACCCAAAATTAATAAAAATCATTTTATTTTTCAAACTTCAACAATTAAGTAGAAAATAGCTCGGTTATCGGAAAAATTCAAAACTCATGATTTTCCATGGGAAATTCCATTCTCTACAACTTTGCGTAAGAAAGGTTTTCCAAATTCCAAATGTAAATTGACAAAAATCCATAAGCCAGGCGATTTTATAATCTAAAATAAATTTTCTATTCGAGAATTGTGTCCACCAACACACAAAAAACATATGTTAAACATTTAATGCCACAAAATACTCTTCCTCCTCATATACTCATATATCCCACATTCATTGTAAAATATCACCGTTAATATATTATTAAAATAATATATTTAAATGAATTATTTTATCAAAAAAAGATAAAATATTAATTTTCAACAATTGTCACATTAAAAAAATTTCTCCATCTATATCCATATAAAATCAATATTTTTCTCATCATATAAATCAATAATTAATTATTCACAAATAATATTACAGTATCACAATATTGACAACGAGGCGCCTCAGAAAGAGGGCTTTCCAATAAGGATTTCTCCTCATCTTGGCCAGCAATTAGGTGACCAAACCTCTCCTTGAGATGAACTTTCTAGACATTGCCAATAATGTTATCTCGATAATATTATTCAAATAATATGAATTATTGATTTGATAATGAAAAATACCGTGTAATGACAATTATCAAACAACAAAGAATACAAAATATCAAAGCGAAAGAATTATTGAATCAATAAAATATAATATTGAACAAGAACTCATCAGAACAATTATTGAGTAGTGCCTTCTTATGTAAGGATAAATAATTCAAAATATCATGTGCAATACCGTGTGCCATCATTAACCACGCGTAGACATCGTATTCTAAAAGCAGCTTTTGACTATACCTTTATGTAAAGTGTCATTGTGACGTCTTATCCAAGGTTGGGATGAGTGTCACAGTTGGTATATATTTGTATCCAAACTCACAAAGATATGTGTTGTTGTATTTTGCACGACAATTGTTGTAATAATGTTGTAGTTATTTTCTGTACCATGTATTTAGCGACTCAGAATGGGTTGGATGGAATAGACCTATTTTGGGGTTGTCACATCTTGTCTCACATCTCAGCCAGTGATCATATCCCTAAGCTTTGATACCAACTGTAATGCCCCCAAAATTGGTATACATCACCCATCTTGGGTCGCCAAATACATGGTACATAATGTGAGACCCCAGATTTTATGAATAAATATTTAATTTTCTAGAAATATTTTTTTTAATATTATGGTGTGGATTTGAGATAATGTTATAGTTGTGGGTAGTATTTATAAATTTTGAAAAGTATGCAAGTTATTTTCTAATATTCGATTGGTCGGGGAATATTCTTTTTATCGGGGAATATCCGTATGACGATAACAATCATTGGTGGACCTCATGAACGGAATTATTTTGGATTGAAAAATGACAAAATATTTTATGAAATAACGACGTAAGTTTTACCGCTAATACCGTTGAACAAATCGGTAGTAAAGTAATAAAGATACTGGCGTGGTTGCATAAGAAGCACACACCGGTATTGATTATTGATGCTTACGTGATAAGTCACTTTCGGTTTTGTTTTATTGGTATTATTAATGTAATAAAACAGAAAAAACTTTTATATAAAAACAGATTACTTTTATAAAGTTAGTCTATAAATAGAATATATTATATTCTATTATACATAGTGTTAGCATAAAGGTCTGCGTATAGTGTTTTTCATAGTAAAATCTTTTTATAAAAATGTAATACTTTTATAAAGTTATCTGTTTTATTAGACAATAATTAAAATATATTATATTTTATTATTCATAGTGTTTTTGATATAGTACTGCGTAGTAAAATCTTTTATAAAGTTATTCGTTTTATTAGATTATAAATAGAATATATTATATTTTATTTAAAAGATTTTGCTTTAAATATGAACCGTCAGATTAAAGTAAATCAATCTGGACCGTTCATGAGTTAGTTACTATGCAGTCTATTTTTCTATAAATAGAAGCTCATTCCTTCATTATTTCTTATGAATTCACTGAAACTCTAGAGAGAGAAACTATAGAGAGAGTTCTTCTTCTATAATCTTGAGCGTATTTCTTTAGAGTTTAAAAAAGCTTTGAGCGTAGTACAAGTTTTCTTCGAGTCTATCATCGCCCTACCAGTCGGAATACTCTTCTTTATAAGGTAAGGGATATTATTTGTTGTACTTGTAAGGGGTATTATTTATTTCTTATTCATGAAGAGAACTTCTGTTATTCCATTCTTTATTATTATGTTGGAATAACCTGTATACGCGGGCAACCCTATACTTGGTGAAATTCTTCTATTATTCCATTCTTTATTATTATGTTGGAATAACCTGTTTATGCAAAGTACCGCATACATGGTGAAATTCTTCTATTATTTCATTCTTTATTATTATGTTGGAATAACCTGTTTATGCGAAGTACCGCATAAATGGTGAAATTATTCTATTATTCCGTTCTTTATTATTCTGTTTAATATCCTCATCGGTCTTAAATTTACTTTGACGGTTCCATTATTTATTATTTCGTTCTTTATTATTCTCGTTTTAATATCACATCATGCGTTTATCTTGGGACTGGTTCCAATATTTATTATTCGCATGGAATATCCTGTCATGCATTTTATGCCGGACCGGTTCCATTATTTATTATTACGCTGGGAATAACTCGTTCATGCATGCTTGATCTATCACACGCATGGTGAATCCTTACATTATTCCATTCTTTATTATTCTCGTTGAAATAACTTTTATATGTGGATTACCACATGCATGGTGAATGATCCTTTGTATTCATTCCTTATTAAATTGTGAAAATGATCTCAGATATCGTGGATTACTGCATGGCGATTTAAAATTCATTTGCAGTTTTATATATTCTATTATACTCAGTTGGTTAAAGCTTTGACTTCTATACTCCATAAAATTAGTGGAATATCCTTTATATTTGCGCTTCATCCAGTATTTTTTTCATGGAAATATTCTTTTGAGCATTCTTGAATTTTACTCCACAATGCAGTATCATGTTGACAATTTGGACGTTATCAGTTCCTAGATAAATTAATTCTTGAACTTGTTTTATTGAATTCTTATATCATTGTCATCATCCTCATGTTTATATTTTGTTGAAAGTCATATGTGGCCTGTAGTGCATAGATGGACTTGGTATGATTATGACCAGGGATTATTCGGTGTAATCATAACCGTAATGTTACAAATGATGTGGAAAAAGTCCTCATTGGCCCGTAGTGCATTGATGGACAATTTTTGGTATGATTATGGCTATGGATTCTCTTTGGCCGTAGTGCAAAGATGAATTGTTTTATGGCATGATCAGGACCGTTGATGAAAATATGATTATCTTTAGCCGTAGTGCATGGATAATTCGTGGTTGTGATACTAAAGAATATCCTTGGCCTGTAGTGCAGGGATGATTTGATGATGTGGATTATTTATTGAGCTGAGTCTCAGCGATAAAAGTGATGAAAAACCTTTTAAATCATAGAAAAGATAGTAGATTTTATTCTCTATTTGACTCTTCTAATGGATTGCTTGTTCTGCTGCAGTTAAACTTGATGTTTGTTATTTTGTATCAATTTAACACTGTTGAAGGCTAACGATAATTTATTCTGCATTATCTTAGTCATAATATTTCTTACTGGGCTAGTTGAGCTCACCCTTTCTTTCATTGTTCTCTTCAGGAAATGAGAACGTAGTTGGGACTAGTCAGGGAACAGAGTGATGGTCCTAGATGGTGCATTAGTAGTCCTCACTATTTTATGAAATAGTGTAATAATAAATGTAATGAGGACTCCATTGAGTGTGGATATTGTCTAGATGACAATATTTGTATTAAAACTCACAACTCTCTTGTTGTATATTAAAGATTGTATTTGTATTCTGTACCATGTTTTTGTCGACTCAGAATAGGTGATGTATACCTATTTTGGGGGCGTCACACATAATACAAATACAAACTTAAATATACAACATGAGTTGTGAGTTTTAATACAAATATTGTCTTCTAGATAGTATTCAAACTAAAAATAAGTCCTCAATACATTTATTATCACACTATTTCACAGAATAGTGAGGACTACTAATGCAAACATCTGGACCACTACCCGCTTCTCCAACTAGTTCCAAATTTATATTCTCATTTCATCAAGAGAACAATAAAAGCAAATGGTGAGCTCAATCTAGCTAAAGAAGAAATATTATGACTAAGATAATGCATAATAAATTATCGTTAGCTTCATCGTTGTTAAACCGATAAAATATAATAAACATCAAGTTTAATCTGCAATGAATCTAAACAATCCATTAAAGAGTCAAGAACACGAAATCTACTATCTTCTATGATTTAAAAGAATTTATCATCAATTTTATCGCTGAGACTCAGCTTAATAAATAATCCACATCATCGAATCACCCCTGCACTACGGCCAAGGATATTCATTAGTATCTGATAAGTGGGTTTTATACCTACTTATTGGATATCAATTCACGAGAACTATGCCCATCTCAAGTACATTTCAGTATATTTTTAGTTGTATTTAGTGTTATTTTGCATTGCATATACTGAGAACTCCTATGTTGTGAAAGTGCAGAAATGGCATGGCTTGGCGATGGTAGGTGGCAATGAGGCTAATGGAGGTATGACACGAGGAACAAGTGGAGATCAGGAATGGAACTTTGAGGAAGAAACAAGTGACAAACAGTGGAGCAACATGAAGCAACAACAGAGTACAAATTGCAGACTGCAGGAGCCGCATGACTATTAGATCTATAGAGTTGATGAGATTGAAGACTTGAAGCAATTGGGAAGCATCAGAGATTCCATCTTGGAGCAGGAGAACAGATTTCCACTTCAATTCTCTACTTTTATCCTCTCTTTGATTCTCATTGTAATCTTGTGATGCTTATTCAATATGTGGAGGATAGATTTGATTCAACTATGATTTAAACTCTATTCTGAGATTGCAATGGATTCTATGGATTAGTTTATTCTGATATATTTCATTGTTAGCCTTATTGATTGCTATAAGATTATCTATTTAGATTCATGCTATTTGCTTAGTTGATTGGCCATCATTTACTGTGATAATCCATATGGACTTGAGAAACGAAGTATGGGTTTAGATCTGATATTATTAGCTTTTGATTGTATATTCTACATTGTGTTGGGATGTATGATTTATGCTTAGGATAGACATATACCGAAGCACCATTCATAGTCAATTGAGAATTTGGGATTAAACCCTAATTATTTGTAAATCACATAGACATAAAGTGGTTTAGGTAATGTGGGTGTTCATGTGTATTCTATCAATTGTGGATTATATGTGATATGGGTATGGTACATTGAGAGATGGCTGTACTTTACTTTTGTGTTCTCGACTAACAAACCGGTACAATTAGTTTGGCTTAACATGAAGTGTATGGTTTTGAATGAGTCAATAGATGAAATTGTGATCTCAGGTCTTCATTATCTAGTCTCACTCTAGGAATAGTTAGGTTTATTTAATTTAATAGTTTAAATATAAAATATAATATCATTCGTTTAAATAAGACTGAAATAGTTATGGGCTAGTGCTTGGTGAAATTTATTAGTTAATTCTCCGTGGAAACGATACTTTACTTACTCTTTATTACTTGTTGACCATGTATACTTGCACGCATATATTGATCGGTAAAATGACCAACAGTATCACGACCACAAATTATCAATGCACTACGGGCTAAGGATATTCGTGTTTTCATCAATGGTCATGATCATGCCAACAACTGTCCATCAATGTACTACGGGCCAATGAGGACTTTTACCACATTATTTGTAACATTACGGTCATGATTATACCGAATAATCCCTGGTCATAATCATACCAAGTCCATCTATGCACTACGACCACAGATGACTTTCATGATAATATAAACATGAGGATGATGACAATGATATAAGAATTCAATTAAATGAAAGAAAATGATAAATTTTTAAAGATTTATAATTTAATTTATTCAGAAATCAATAACGTCCAAATGGTCAACATGATACTGCTTTGTGGAGTAAAATTCAAGAATAATATTATACCAAAAATGATTTAGACCGAAAACGAATCAATTTTTATCATGAATAGTACCCCGGGTGAATAGTAACCGAGTGAATAGTACCCCGTGAATAGTAACTTTGGGAATAGTAATCTCGTGAATAGTAATCCGGCATGAAAAAGTTAAAACTTATCAAGAATGCTCAGAATAATATTTCCATGAAAAAAATATTAGATGAAGCGCAAATATCAAGGATATTCTACTAATTTCATGGAGTATAGAAGCCAAAACTTAACAAAATGAGTATAGAATTCGAAATCTGAAACAAAATAATATTACTTACATACTACAGAGTATAGAAGAAAATATTATTTTATACGAATACTGAACAAAAATAATATCCCTTACCTTGAAAAGAAGAGTATTCCAACTGGTATAGCGTGCATATTCTTGAAGAAAACTTTCACTATTTTCTACGCTCAAAGTTTTCTAAAACTCGAAAGAAATACGCTCACTATTATAGAAGAAGAATTCAATGATTTTGGTGTGATTTTCAATTCTAACTAAGCATCCTATTCATAGGAGAATGGAAATGATACTATTTGAAATTCTCACGGACTACACAGGAAAAATTTTGAACAAAGTTCACGGGTTTATCAATATTTGGTTCTGGCCAATTAGAAAAAGACTATCACATGATAACTTAAAGGACATTAACCAATGAGAAAATAGCCTCATTCATATGTTATCAACAGTGATAGCATTATGAAATTGTTTAGCCAATAAGGTGAAAGTTTTGAAAAAAACATTACATCCTGCCAAACTTCATCCACCAGGACCACCACCACCACACACACACACATGTTATACATATATATATATATATATATATATATATATATATATACTATAAATTTCTTCCGATTATTTTGAAAAATGGGTAAATGGGGGTCCATAAATACTTCATAAAAACCCCTCAATATTTTTAACAACGTTTATTATCATTATTATAATTCGCAATATTTAACAAGCAGGTCGTTCCTAGGAAAGAGGGGGCTTTCCAATACGGATTTCTCCCTATTGACGCACAATTAGGTGACCAAACCTCTCCTTGACAGAATTTCTAGACATCGCCAATATTACAAATAATAATATGAATAACTTTACTGTCTCAATTATTGATTTAATAATATAACATATTATGCAGATGATAATGTGACACTAATTGAATCAATAATATGAGAGATATGACGCAACCATTACTATAACAATAATTGAGTGTAACTGAGTGACTTCTCACGTAAGCATCAATAATCAATATCGTGTGCTACTATGCAACCACGCGTATTATTGTACTTTTAACACTGATTATTTCAACAGTTTAACATTAAACTTACGCCGTTATTTTTATAAAAAGATATTTTGTCATTTTCTAACTTCAATAATAATTACGTTGTGGGGTCCACCAATGATTGTGCCATCATACGAATATTTCCTATTAAATCGAATATTTCCCGACCAATCGAATATTATATAACAACTTCCTTACTTTGCAGAATTTATAAATATTACCCACGACTTTAATATTATAACAAATCAATACCATAATTATTCAAAATGATATTTATAGAAAAATTCATCTTTATTCATAAAGTTGAGGGTCTCTTACGGTAATATTTTACCGATGTTAGTTCACTAATGTATGTACATTCCACCTCCTCGAAAAAAATTTAATTTTTTTTATTTGAATTTTAATTATGATAAAAGGTTTATTTTAATTAAAATTGGATATAATGTTTTTTCAGTAATTCTAAATTAGAAATAAAGGAGTTTATTTTGATTTGGAATTGGATTAAAATAAAGTTGTTTATTTTAATTGGAATTAAATTCCATCACGTTTGTTTGAATAAAAGAGTTTATTCAAAAGTATTATATTAACTTGGAATTGGATTTCACGTTCGTTTGAATAAAAAAGTTTATCCAAATATGGAATATGCTTTCATGTTTCCTAGAATAAAGTAGTTTATTCACATATGGAATATGATTCCATATTTTCTAAAATTAAAGTTGTTTAATTTAGATAAGGAATATGATTCAACATATTTTATTTTTCTAACAATTTTAAGTTAAAATAAAGGAGTTTATTTTGAACTTAAAATTGGATTCCTTGTTAATTAAAATAAAGGAATTTATTTTAATTTGGAATTTGACTAAAAAATAAATTAGTTTATTTTTATTCAAAATTGGACAAAATAAAATAAAGAAACTTATTATGATTTTGATTAAAAAATAAAGAGTTTATTTTGTTTCAAAATTAGATTTTATGCTAACTAAAATTGATCATTAAATCGATATCAATGTATATATTGAATGTTTATTATTCATGAGATGAATGTTATTTATTGATGCATATGTTGATATGTATGATAATAAATGAGATTGTTTATGGACTATTGACCAATGTGATTAGATTATATTTTAGTTGGATGTATGAATGTATAGATTTTATTAAATAGGGTCTGCGTACCTCGTCTTCTCTAATTTTTCTTAATATAAATTATATCTCCTTCCTATGTACTTGTGACACCCCCAAATTCGGACCACCATTTGGTCAGTCAAATTACATATTCACAGCGAAAAATCCAATTTAGAATAAGGTACAATGATTTATTATAATTATTCCCCCAAGTCTCGCAACCTACATTACTTAATAGATTACATAATAATATCGAATAAAGACTTATTACATAATCCTACTTAAACTTAAACATAGTCTGAAGACAGTCTTAATACCACATAACACTTTTTAAACATAAAGGAACAAGCTAGTCGGTAGCCTTGACCTTGCCCTTGTCTTTCCCAGAGACACTTCCTTGTTCTGCCTTAACTGAAAGTTTTTAAATAAGCAAGAATGAGCACAAATTGCCCAGTAAGTAATATACAACAAGGGTAAAGAGTTTTATAACACAAGTTTGAAATATCGAAGTATCATCTCTAAGATAGTTTAGGGTTTCAGAATAATATCATGAATAATGAATATCAACAATTCTTGAATCAAATCCTTTGGAATATGAAACGATAATTCAATATAAATCAATAGATATATATAAATTCAAAGGCTATCAATGTATCCAACTGGATAAACAATTTATACTGAGCAGCCACTAAGGACTATTGAACATCTACTAGAATCATCAATATTAAACTGATAACCCAAAAGAATTAAGTACGATAGATGATCAGTCTACCATACTCTATGTTATGCATAACACCACAGTAATATTCACGCGTGTGTTGGGGCTTCCAACAATATACACTCCCCTTACCATAAGGGTTGTTCAACTCAGTTTTCAAGATTTTTGCACCAGTCAATTGGTTTGGACAGTTTTATAAACATGTATATAGTCTAGCCGAATTAAATGGCATAGACACTTTCATAATATTCAAGAACAATACCAAGTTCAACATGAATAATAGTTTTCACAAGAGTTTAAACATATTAGCTCAATTGAACGAGTAAATAAGATAACTTGCATATAGATAAGGTTTGCTTACGACATTCGTTGAATAAAGTAATGCAAGGGTTTAGGATACTTGCCTTAAGCGTTGATTACCACTTATAGCGTAAAATCACCTCAACGAACTATATTATCTTATTTATGTATGTATAGGTACTCATTAGTCACACACCTTGACATAAATCTCAACATGCATTTATCACACATATATCTATCCATACACCTTAAAACTCATAGATGTATAATCCACATTGTTCTTACTTTTGAAAACCTTAGAAACATTTTAGCAAATTTTAGTCTCATATACTCATTTCATGTTTGTATTCGCGAAACATTACTTAAGTTACACATTCTAGATTACGTCGTTCACACATACGTGTTAAGGAACTTTTAAACTAAGTTTGGTCTTCTCTATTTACTTTCAATAATTATTAGTTTTACTCATAAAATTTCAATTTCACAAGTTAAGAAAATTTATTGCATCAAAGATTAACCATAGCATTTATTAAACCACCTAACAATGCTAAATACTTTTTCAAAGCATGCTTACATATATTAGGTTTATTTGAACGTAGCTAGTATAACTCTACTTAGAAATTCATTTTAGTTCATGTGTGGGTATCAAATTAATAATATTTATCAATTAATCCAGCCTTTTCTAAAGTCACGACGTTGTTTCCAAATCCGAAGACATCCCGCCACATTCAAAGCCGAAGATATCTTCCGAAGTTGAAGACATCATCTCCGAACCCGAAGACATCTTGTCACTTCTGAACCCAAAGACATCTTCCGAAGTCGAAGACATTATCTCCAAACCCGAAGATATCTCGTCACGTCCGAACCCAAAGACATCTTCCGAAGTCGAAGACATTATCTCTGAACCCAAAGACATGACGTTGTCTCTGATTCCGAAGACTTCAAAAATAGCTTCAATCAACACTTTATTTACTACAAATATAATAACCTTCTATCATTTTACTTGTTTAATCAATTGTTCACTTTATTTTATTTATCCATGTCTCATTACATAAATAAAGTATTCTTACTTTACTTAGTATTATTATTATATTTTATCTTGTTATTAATCCTATTTTATCTTAAAAAAACAAGCCTTAACCCGTTTGACTTCGAATTCGATCGGACCGACTTAGCTTTAAAAATGGCCTAGCGCTTAGCGCTTTGAAATAAGCTTTGGGTTGGCGCCAAGCTTCTAGCGTAAATCAAAATTCGATTTTTCAACATTTTGAGTTTTGACCCTTTTTGATTCAATCTTTCATAACTTGCTCATTTTATATCCAAATGAGTTCAAACGACTTCCATTATCTCATAAACTTATATATCTTCAATATTTGATACCTTGAGCAATTTTCAAAAATATTGATTTAATCAAATTATTTATTTTTCCAAGATAGGGTTCTCATGTTAGCTTGTCTTACCAATTATTTTTCTACGAGTACATTTTATGCCCGAATCCGTTGATTCGACTTGGGTTATGATCGTATTTCATATATGCTTAATATAACCTTTTAGAATTATACATATATCTTACACATTTTAATCACAATTATCAAACTTTCAAGCATACGAAGCTAGGTTTCATGCTCACATGCTTTTACATAATTCATTTTAACTTAGATCAAATACCAAGACATATAAATCACATATTCTCCTTTCAATACTCATCCTTATACTTTTAGATCCATCATGATCACACAACACACAAACTTCCCACAATCAAGCATGCATTCTTACTAATATGTATATATACTAACTTAGCTTGATAAAAATAAAGCTAGATTATGAACTTACTTCTTGAAGGCTTTCTTCCTCTTAGTTAGGAACCTTAAGCAGCTCTCCACCTTTGCTTCTCCTTCTTGAACTCCTCTTGAACCACCAAAGTGCAAGAGTTCCTCTAGGTTTCTTCTACTTCCCTCAATTTCTCTCTAGCTCTTACTATACTACTAAAACTTATGAAATTTCAAGTAAATGAAGTAATAAACTAGGAGGGGTTATATTTATAGGCAAGGTCCATGTATAAAATATATGTACCAATACTTGGTATAATACTTGTATTTGTACACCCAACTAGTTAATAACCATTGGTAAAAGGTGATTAGGTAAAAAAAATTACCAACTTCTTCACCAACTATGTTCTCCTTCATCATGAGCTCACATGGGATTACTTGTAAGCATTTTTGGGCAACAAAAATTAGCACTTAGGTTTAATAGGCCCAAATTTTGGTCATGAGGGGTAGCATCCATATGTTGCACTTTCATTTTATCATTTGTACAATATGCTAGCTTATTTGTTAGCTTTACACATACATCACTATACTTATATATATACATTCCTATATATATAAGTATATTTATCTTATATATACATGTATTCATATAATCCATGTACATTGGGTTTGTCCAAATTCATATTTGAATTAGGCTAGGTACAAACACTTATACACATTGGGCTAAACATTAGTCTACCAATTCAAATTCTTGGGCTAAACTCCCAACTTATGCAAGTATGTTACATTAATAATGTTGGGCTTGGATTTATCCTAGATCCAACACTTCATTAAGTTATCCATCAATTAATCTCATTAAGAAATTAATTATGCCACAAAAGGCTTAACACTTAAGCTTAATTAATCATAACAAATCTTATCAACATTATCAATAAATTTCTTATTCCTTTCATATATGATTCAATTAAATTTTCATTCTCACATTTCATGACACACCAAAATATATATGTGTTCAAAATAAATATTCAAACACTTTTATTTCTAATTTATAAAAATTTTGGATATTACATCCTCCCCCCCTTATAAATATTTTGTCCCGGAATTTCTACAAGGTTACATAAATAGATGGGGTTAATCCCTTATCATCCTATCTTCTAACTCCCACGTAGCCTCCTCGACATCGTGGTTACGCCAAAGCACTTTTACAGAGGAAATGACTTTGTTCCTTAAAGTTTGTTCTTTCCTATCTAGAATCTGGACATGAATTTCTTCATATGCTAAGTTTTTCTCCACTTGAATGGGTTCATACAAAATCACGTGCTTGTAGTCTGGCTTGTACGGACGCAACACGGATATGTGAAACACATTATGGATGTGCTCCAACTCAGGTGGTAATGCAACTTTACATACCACTTCACCCACTCGCTTCAGTATCTCGAATGGTCCTATGAATTTTGGACTCAGTTTTTCTTTCTTATCAAAACGGATCTTTCCCTACCACGAAGATACCTTTAAGAATACGAAACTGTCGACTTTAAAGTCTCGGTCTTACCGATGCAAGTTTGTGTACTTCTTCTGGAGATCTTGAGCTGCTACTAGTCGGGCTCTTATCACTGTCACCATGTCTGCGGTTTGTTGTACTAACTTTGGTCCGAGTATTCGTCGCTCCCCGACTTCGTCCCAATATAATTGCGTTCTGCACTTTCTTCCGTAAAGAGCTTCGTACGGTGGCATGTCGATACTCGCATGGTAACTATTATTATACACAAATTCAACTAAGGGTAGGTGGTCGTCCAAATTTCCCTTGAAGTCCATCACGCAAGTCCTAAGCATGTCCTCTAGCGTTTGTATTGTTCGCTCACTCTGTATGTCCGTTTGGGGATGATAAGCAGTACTCAACCTGACAGCTTTACTTTTGCTCCTGACAGCTTATTGCTCTTCTCAGCCTTTAATCAATCAGTAGTGGTCTTGAAGATATAGGCCAAGAGAATCTCAGCATTAAGATCTTTGACATCCTTTAGCTGACAGAGTTTGCACCCAGCTGTTGGTTGGCCAGACATAAGTTTGAGAAGATCTTCTTTCTTCTCTCGATAAGCATTTCTTAGCATGTATGGCTTCTTCATTTTTCAGACTGGTGGGTGCTTGAATCTTTGTCTTTGATGTCTCTTGAGTTCTCTCATCTGGTCTTAGGACTACAAGATTGACTGCAGGCTGGGATTGGTCTTGTTGATGTACCAATAGAGACCATGGACCAATCTGAGCAGCTTCAGGTGTATATACACATTTAACCTATACACAATATTTCCAACATGTGAGCTCATCTGCATATAACAAGTTACTTACTACTAAACTAAGTTTAGAACAATGTTAGTGCCTGGGATCAGACTCAAAGTGATTAGCTTTTGAATACAACATGAGAACCTGCTCTGATACAAATTGTTAGTTCCCAGAGGGCACAATAGATCTAGAAGGGGGGGTTGAATAGATCCTTTTAATTTCAAATACTTTTTTGGTTTATATTATATTGTTCATAATTATGACAAACATAAGAATCTTTTCAAGCACAGCGGAATAAGTAAAAGATCCCCTTCATTGATATATTCATAATCATACATACATTGTTCATAGAGTAAGTTTAGTTGTAAGCAGTTAAAACATAGATAGCAGTTATAGCAGTTATAGTACATAATATAAATGACATAATGTAAAAGACACAAGGGGTTTTAAGTGGTTCAGAGACTCAAGCTCCTAATCCACTCTTCTACTTTCAACTAGCGAGATTTCCACCAGGAAGGCGGCTACCTCAATCACTAAGATTCCTTAAGGCCGATGCCTTGGAACTCCTCTAGTTCCTAGGAACTCTTCAAGCCCAAAGCAGGCTTGGAACTTCATTTAGTCCCTCAGGACAAGGACCCTTCTGGCCCTGCTTTGTTTAGTCCCTTTGGACAAGGACCCCTCAAGCCCTTGGCTTTGTTGAGTTGTTTGTTTGTTGTTGTTGGAGTCGGTCTTGCAATGCTAAGATGTCTTCATGCTCTAACATCTTCTATACTTAGCAGCTTGGCTTGATCATCCTTGAAGTGCAGCTGAGTGTTGCCTGATGCTCAGCTTCTTTGGTTACTCAACCACTACGGATGACCCCTTTATGAACTGCCTTGAAGATTCTTCTCCTTAGTACTTGATGGCTGCACATGATAGGCTTCCAAGATGACTATAAGCTCTTTTGTTAGGTACTTAGAAGCTTTTTCATGCTTGACACCAAGATGGCATTTGTGATCTTCCTTCTTGCTACTTGATGCCTTCTCATGATGGACTTGCTAAGATGACTGTAGGCTCTTCTCTATTGTACTTAGAGTCTTCCCATGATGGACATCAAGATGACATAATGCTCTTCTTTCTCTCGGCAGTTCAGAACACTCTTCATGTAGTAGAATTCTCACTTATACATATTAGAACTCACACTTCTACTTCTTTCTTTATTTGACTTCTGAGTGTTTTTGGTGGATCGTAGAGTGAGCCTTCGGACTCACTGTTTTACATGGTTTAGATCAGTCCACCTTCTCTCCAAACTCGGTAACTCCAGCAACCTTTGATCTTTGAAGCTCTTTCTCATTTATACTTCTTCCCAATCCTTCCGTTGAAAAGTAGCCGTTGAAGTCTATTCAAATATCTTCACAGATCTCGAGTTACTTGAGGTAGAATGCTTGATGTGACTTGTCATACTTTTTCTGACACTACAATCTACTGTTTCACCTGCCCTGTCAGATGTATCACTTTAATTGTCTTGGGCAGGTCGAAGACTTTATTACCTCTTTCTAATTTCTCGATCAGAGGTTGTCCTATTGCATCGATGCTCTCAATAAGCACTTGTCCAAATATTACCCTTCAGATTGAAACTTTGCCAATGC
The DNA here is from genome assembly GCA_020205605.1 of Panax ginseng. Taxonomy (NCBI): domain Eukaryota; kingdom Viridiplantae; phylum Streptophyta; class Magnoliopsida; order Apiales; family Araliaceae; genus Panax; species Panax ginseng. Next base: position 115,897,309 of record CM035138.1, on the reverse strand, counting down.
TTCAGTCTTCAGTTATTCAAACTCTACAATTCTAATGCACGTCTTCAAGGACTTGATCGTAGTGTCTTGTTGAGTGTTGCTCATTGACTGGAAGAGTTAACACTACGATCTTGAAGAGTGTTGATTGGATCTTCAATATAGAACACCTCTTCCTTGTGTTATGCAGTGCTTCAATACTTCTGTTTGCCTCGACTGTTCTCAGAGACTGATGGCCTAATCCCTTGCTCTAGTCCCCTTCTGAATATCAAGACACTTCAAATTTCTGGCGCGTCCAGCTTGCTTTCTCCTTGTGATCTCCTGTTCACTTATCATCAATGAACTGACCCTGAACTTAATCACTTTAGCCTTGCTCTTCGTTGGTGACCAAAGATCTCGGTTCACCTTCCATCAGTTCCTTCTTTGTTTGGCAAACACTACGATCTTGGTTGCTTCCAAGATCGTTGTCTCTTGTTCACTTGATAGCTACTGCATTAGCTGACTTTCCTTAGTCAGCTTCTGAAGTCTTCTTTGGATCTCTTTGTGGAAGACTTCATCACGAATGACCTTACAACTCAATCTTGATGCTTATTGGGTTGGTGCTTAGATCTTCTGTTAGCTTTGCATGCCATTCGCTGAGTGCTCTCTGGTTTCCTTGGATGTAGCGTTCAAATTTGAACGGAGGCTTGTTCTTTGATATTCAGGGAGTGCTCATTTGTTGAGAACCGTATATGCTCTACAATTACGCCTTGCACTTTGTGAGTACTTGTTGAGGTCGTAGTTCTGCACTCTACGATTCAGCTTCAGCTGGTGCAGACACTACGATCCCGAGATCAGATCTTGACACTCTATGATTTCTCTCTTGTGCTTGTTGTCTTCATCTGATCTTGCTTGACTACACTCTTTGCATGTAATCAATAGACTCTACGAACTCAGAGTGTGATCTACGATCCTTGACTTGGCTTTGGCATCAGTAGACTCTACGACTCTGAGTGTAGTCTACATTTCTTTCTTGGCTTCCGGCGGATGATCGGTCTTCTCAGTGGCGAGTCGTCTCTCGATTATTCGAACATGACTTCCTCAAAGACACTACGATCCCGAGGAAGCTCTACTCGATACACTATGATCTTTCTTCGTTTCCCCTGGCAGTCTACGAACTCCGAGATCTACTATCTTGCATACTCCTATTCTGCCTCGATAGCTCTCGAGTTAACCTTGACTCACCTGGCAGATGCATGACTTCCGTATAAGGTGCTCGACGATCAGACTAGCCTATCTATTACATTATAAGATCAACCTAACAAGCTTGATCTTTCTATATTTATAGTCCTTGTACATCATTTCTTTTTAAGAACTTTACAAAGATGTTTTACTTATGTAGGATCAACCTAACATATTTGATCAATTCATTCTAAGTCCTTGTACATATATTTCTATTATCTATCAAAGGACTTTACAACTTTTCTTAATGCAAGCATTCTTGCATATTATTCATATATATATATATATATATATATATATATATATATATATATATCATAATCAAATCATATATAAATAGGAATATCATTCACATGCTTATTCCTCGATAATCTCCCTCTATTTGATTATGACAAAACAATAAGTGCATATGCATGTTATGAATGAATCTTATATACACAAAGGAGTAAAAGTATTTCTAAGATATGATTAATCATGAATGTCATTTATATTGATATGGCAATTTATACATTAAGACATTCTACATCCTGGATCCAGAACATACCTAACTAGTTAGAGATGTACCTATTTGGCTCCATGTATTCCAGGATGTTTGTTGATCAGCTAATCATCTGATTGGTCTTTTTTTTCTTGCTCCCCCTGGGATGATGACCTTCTGTCTTTGCCTAGCTCCCCTTCAGACTCTGCGATCATGGGATCATCATCTTTCGGCTCCCCCTCAGATGATGATACTCTTTCTGCAGCTGATGTCTTCTTTGATTTCTTTTCTTCTTTTCCTCTGCTCTTCTTTGAGTGCCTCTTTCTCTTCTTGCTCTTCCTTTTTTTATGCCTCTTTTTCTCCCCCTTTTTGTCATCAATCATTTGAGAGAACTGCTCCATGTTGGACATAAGCTACTCCATTAGGTAGGAGGAGTTGGCAACTTCAAACTTGAGTTCCTGCTGGCCCATCTCAAGTTGCACTGAGAAGGTCTTCCTCATATCATCAATCTTGTCAGAGAGGGCTTGAATATGCTCTTCATTAACCTTCTGAATTCGTAGAGCTTCATCCTTTTGATCTTGTATGGCCTTCTGATAGATGTTATCTCTCTCTGGGAGTTTGAGAGATACATCGGCCAAAGTAGCTTGAAGCTTGTACTGGAAAGGATTTTCTCCTGCTGCTGTCTGCTGCTGTGATTTTTCAGTGAGCAGAGATATTTTCTCGCTTAGATCATCAGAACTCTTCAGTAGTTCCTGCTCCAAAGTAGTTTGATCCTTTTGTTGGACAACTTCAGGTTGAGCATTGGATTGAACTCTACAATCTTTATCTTTGGACAGTTTTTCAAAGGCTTGGAGAATCTGAGGAATCGTTGAGTTCCAATCACTGGTTGAGGATGAGGGAATGTTTGATAATAGTGTTTGAGCATAAGGAGGCTTCTGGTTTTTAGCTTGAACATCATCAGCAGTAAAGTGAACAAACTCTACGACCAGCTCCTTGGTCATGGCTCTTTGTCCTTCAGAATCCACTCTACGATCGTAGGGGATAAAAAAAGATTTCCAGCATATCGATAGACCTTGAAGTGAGGCTGGTTTGTAATCATCTTTGTAGCTTAACTTTTTACCCTAGGGAAGTTTTGAGCTACCAGTTCCATGCTTGGAAATGTCTTGTAGCACCAACTGAGGTAGCTTCCATCTCCTTCAGTAAAGGCCTTTAGCCATGGCATCCACTAGAAGAACCATCTCATCAGCAGATCATCAGGGTTGTAGAGAATGGTTGAGCAATCTAGCTCTATATTGTTCCAGTTCTTGGCTAAGTCAAAAGTAGTCATTCTTACTACTCTGAGCTGCTCATCTCCATAGTTTACCCATCTATCAGGTGGAGTCTCTGATGGTTCATTAGGAACTTCTACCACTATTCTCCTGGTGAATCTTGCAGGTGAAAGGACAGGGTAGAGTTCTGGTTCTTCTTGTTCCTGATCTTCAGAACTGGAGTCATTTTCTATTTCTTCTTTCTCAGAACTAGAACCATTTTGATAAGCTTCAGCAGAGAATCCTTCTTGCTGCATTTCATGACCAGAACCTTCTTCAGCAAGGATTTCCTCAGATTCTTCCTCTTCACTGCTGGTTTCATATTCGGCAATTTCTCCCGGGGATACTGTAAGACCACAACTTATTATTAATGAAATTAAATTTCCTCTATTTATTATTTTGAAATAGTAAGGGTTGATTTGATTAATGTGGTTAGTTATGGGTAAAATGCGGAAATATTTTAAATAAGCAAGTGGTTATAAAATATTTATTTTTATCGGAGAATATTCATTTGGTCGTGGAATATTCTTACCGCTTCGGGAATATTCGATACGACGGCAGCGATTGTGGTTGGGCCCATAACGAAAAAACGATTGGATGAAGAAAACGACAAGTATAAGTTGTTTATAAATAATTCACGTAGTTGTTACCAGAATTATCTTGGAATACCCTGGTTAAAACACGATGTCGCGTTGTTGCAGCACAAAGAAGACACCAGTATTGCACCAATTATTGATTCTTACGTAAGAAGGCACTACTCAATAATTGTTATAGTAATTCTTCGCTCAAGATTTTATTTTATTGATTCAATAATTGCTGCGTTGATATTTTATATTATCGTTATTTCAATAATTGTCACTACACAAGATTTTCCATTATCTAGCAATAATTCATATTATCCTAATAATATTATTAGATAACATTATTGGCAATGTCTATAAAGTTCTCATCTAAGGAGAGGTTTGGTCACCTAATTGCATGCCACCATGAGAGAAAAATCATTATTGAAAGCCCCTCTTCCTGAACCGCCTGATTACGATGATTGTGATTCTCAGAATATTATTTGTAAATAAATAATTATTGATTTATATGATGAGAAAAATATTCATTTTATGTGGATGTAGATGGAGAAAATTTTAAAGTGACAATTGTTGAAAATCGATATTTTATCTTTTCTGATAAAATAATATTTATTATATTATTATAATATAATAATGATGATATTTTTATAATGAATGTGGGATATATGAGTATATGAGGAGGAAGAGTATTTTTGTTGCAATCAATGTTAAAAACATGTTAAACATGTCGGTGGACCACATTTTTTGACTGAAATTTGATTATAGCCTGTAAAATCGCCCGTTTGTGGATTTCGGTCAATTTCTATTTGGAATTTGGAAAACCTTTCTTCTGCAAAGTTGTAGATAATGGAATTTCCTATGAAAAAGACATAAGGTTTGAATTTTTCTGACAAAAGGGGCTATTTATTATGAATTATTGAAGCTCCGAAGTTCCAAAATAATTGATTTTTGGAAGTTTTAATTATTTTTAATATGAAAAACGTTTTTGGTCATTATTGTAGGTCTTGCATATGATGTAAATGGATGAATTCAGATCTAAGAAAGTGGGCGTAAGAAATTTGATTATATATATTAATATTATATTAAATTTTCTGCTTTGGTGTGCCAAGCATTTTCCTATAAATAGGGTGCTTAGGTTAGAATTGAAAATCACACCAGAAACTAAAGTTTTCTCCCTCTTTCTCTCTCGATATATTGAGCGTATTTTTGTGAATATTTTGATACTTTGAGTGTTGTAATACTGTGCAAGTTCCTTCAAAGACTATATTCAAATGATTCCAAATGTAAGTACTATTCTTTCGAGGTAAGGGATATTATTTTTTTTAAAATGATATTATTTCTTTCAATATCATTATGCCGAAATATTGAGAGTATTTTTCTTGTGAAATTCTTGTCTTTTAGTGTCGGGGTTACTATTCACGTATACGGCACTATTCACTTATACGACACTATTCACGAATACGGCATTATTCACAGAAAAATTAAATTTTTATTTTTCGTCCAAAATATCTATTATGGATACTAGCTTTGATTGTATCCATGTTTTGATCATTCTTGAATTTTACTCCACTATGATTCTTTATGAGGTATTTTTGGACATGAATAAACCGAAATACGAATTCTTAATATTTGTTATTTTGTTTCACTGGATTCGTTTTCTTTAAAATATTTTTCATCATCCTTAATCCTAAATGATGATATTACTGAATATCTTTGGCCTGTAGTGCAAAGTTGAATGATTTCTGATGAATATCTTTGGCCCATAGTGCAAAGATGAACAGGTGTTTAGATGAACATGACCAATTGATGAATATCTTTGGCCTATAGTGCAAAGATGAATATTTGATTCTAGATATATATTGATTGATGTTACAGGGATAAAATATCGACGATGAAAGTAGTATGCATACAAGCCAATCATGTATGATGATAAAGCATATACTTTGTAATCAATCTTATTTATTTATTAATAAAAAATTATTATTTATTAAAGGCATTTATTATCTACATGGTGTTGTTTTAATAATATGTGATAAACCCATAGTTTTAAGCAATGCTTTTAGAATCATGATGAGATCATGCTAATGAGATCTAAATTCTTAGATAGCTTAAAACTAAAATGTTCCCAATCAATGGATTACTAAAAAGGGGATTAGTGAATCCGGATAGATTGGTACGTACGTTGCTTGCTCATTGGATGAGGATGATTGATCTCATGATCATTTGTGTGGAGACACTAAAAGCAAGTATGTAGGTGCTTATTAGAGAATAAGTTCATTTGAGCGTGACTTCATTAAGGAATACCTAATGGAGTTTTACTTGCACATCGATAGGAATTCTGTAGTGATAGTAGTACAAATGATCCTTAGACTTGAGATCATCATAGTATCTTATATATAATGAATTACACTTTGACTTATTCCTTAAGACTCTTAGAGTATATCAAAGGGTATGCTTGGGTGTAATAAGTTATATATGAAGATAATGAATGATCGATAAAGAATCTACCACTTCTAGTAAAGAAGAAAAATGTCTATGTGATTCGATAAATGACAACCAGAATCCTTGGCGAGGTGGAATGAAATTAGAAAGTAGTTTCTAATTTGCATTCATTAGGAGTTAATGCATTTAGGAATCGAAATACATATAATTAAATAAAATAAGACTTGATGATAATTCCATGTCTTATATTTAATTGGGACATTGTATGGTGGAAGGATTGAATTATGCGGTAACTATTAACTCAAAGGTTCTTTTATGATTAATGTTGAAATCTATATTATCTGGAAAGTCGTTGATCATTAGGGAGAACTTATCCTATTGTAGAATAAATATTATTTATTTAAATAAATTAATCGTTTAATTTATTTATTTAAATAAGATTAAATTATTCTAATTGATTTATTCTGTATAGGTTTAATATGGAGAACCTAAAGGGTCACACCATAAAAGGAAGAATAATTATTTAAGAAGTTAATGGCATAATCGTAATAATATATTAAGTATATTTAATTTAATCTATGGTGATAGAATAAATTAAATAGCTTAATATTATTATTTAATATTTTAGAAATATTAAATATAAATTAATAAGAGGAGTCTTATTAATATTATTACAATTATTATTATTTTAATTTCTAAAAGAGTTTAGGAATTAATTTAATATAAGTACTCTCATTTATTCCTAATAGGATTAGGAGGAAAAAATTAGTTAAAGGAGTTTAATTAATTATCCCTAATAAGATTAGGGAGCCCATTTAATTAAAGAGTTTAATTAAATAAATAATACCTTATTTTAATTAAAATAGGGTTACACGATATCTTTATAAGAGGAGTCTTATATCGGATATCAAATATATCGTTTCAATAGTTGGAAATCGCCCCTTTTTTTATAGAGATAGGAAAAACTAGGGTTTGAGCCAATACACCCTTCTTCTTGAAAATTCTTCTTCCTTGGTGGATCACCTCTAGAGGCCATACACTTGGGTGGCTTACATTGATCGAAGGAAGGAATCTACAGGAGATTCAAGGAGATCGCGAGAAGTAGGAGTTGAACTTCGTACATGTGGAAGCTTCGTATCTACAAGGGTATGATTCATAACTTCTTGTTCTTCGTTTTAATTAATAATATGCATAAAGGATGATCAGGGTAATTGGTTTGTGAAAAATTTTAAAATCTGATTTTTATTTTGCTTGCTTTATTTTTTTGAATTTGATTGCTACTTTGATTTTCACAAAACCTAACGATGGTATCGAGCCAAACTTTATGCAAATTATTAATTATTTTGATTCCATATATATATGGGTATGTATTTTGAATAATTTATTGGGCATAATTTGTTGTATAAAATTATTATTATTTTATGAAAAAAAAAAAAAAAAAATTTTTATTTTGAAAACATTTTTTGAAAAAATAAAATTTTTTTTTTTTTTTTTTTTATTATTTTATATATATATATATATATATATATATATATATATATTATATTATATATATATATATTATATATATATATATATATATATATATATATATATATATATATATATATATATATATATATATATATATTATATATATATATATATTTATATATATATATATATATATATATATATATATATATATATATATATATATATATATATATATATATATATATATATATATATATATATATATATATATATATATATATATATATATATATATATATATATATATATATATATATATATATATATATATATATATATATATATATATATATATATGTTGAATAATATATATATATATATATATATATTATGATGATATATTATAATATATTTATATATAATTGATATATATATATATATATATATATATATATATATATATATATATATATATATATAATAATTTTATAATTAAAATAAAAGAGTTTATTTTAATCTTGAAATTGGATTTCATGCAACATAAAATTGCCCATTAAATGATATTCATATATATATATATGATGATTTTATTTATTGATACATATGATACATATGATATGTATGATAATAAATGGGATTGATTATGGACTATTGACCAATGTGATTGGATTTATTTTGGTTGGATGTTTGAATGAATGAGTTTTATTAAATGGGGTTATGCGTACCTCGTCTTTTTACGTTTTCTTCTTGATGTAAATTCTATCTCTCTCTATATACTTTCCCTTGATTGTTGATCAAGGTTTCTATTTAAATTAAATAGTTTAATGTAATAGGATTAGTTAGAATTTTTTGAAGAACAGGAGATCGAGGAGAAGGCGCTTTGAAGACCCGTTTGTAATGGAGCAGGGTTTAAATGTAATAGTTATATTTAAATGTTTATTCTTGCACCCTAGGGTTTGACCTTTTGGTTCACTTGGTGGCTCTAGTGAACAAACTAGAATAAAAGTCCATAATCAATCAAGGGTAGAATATAGTATTCTATATATATGCATGCTAGTATTATATATATATATATATATATATAAACATGCTTATATACATGTTTAATAATATATATATATATATATTATATATATATATATATATATATATATATATATATGCATGTTGTATAAAAAAGATGAGACTAATAATAACAAACCCCTCAATGAAATTATATTAAGTTGTAACGTTCAAAGATATTTGGAATATCGAGCGCATAAGCCTTCTAGCATGATAAAAATAATAGAGCATTGAATATTTAATATGAGTTTGTTGTGCACACACAAGGCGAGTATTAAATATTTGAGATATTATTTTTATTACATTTGATGTTTATAAGAAATTGAACATTACTGCTTTGTTGTTGCACACACAGAAAACTGTAGTTTTCTCTTCACTTATATGGAAATCTTGGGTATGACTTAACTTAAATCATTTTAGTTGGGATGTGCACACACTTTGACCATTATGATTTAAGAGGCAAAATATAAGGAGTTACATGATGATGTAATTGACAAGAGTTGTCTACCTATTTATTTATATATAGTTTGTTGTGTGCACACACAAGGCTATATACATTTGAAATGGGATCCTTATTCTCACTAGCAAATCTTTAATTAGATATTGCTTAAACTATATTCATGAGGTAATATAGTTTGAAGAAAATAGTGGGAGATACCAATATAAAATAAGACCTAATTTATTTTGGTAATTAATTAAATGAATGTTTGCTAAAATATTATCTTTTTACATGCGAAATTTTGAAAATGTCACATTCACTAATTTCAACTGCGTAGCATACTTGATCTTAACAAAGTGATGGGACCAAATTACACGGATTGTTTAAGGAATCTGAATTGTTCTCACTTCTTTGAAAAAGATTTCTTATGTCCTAAATTAACTGTACACTGCAAAAAGTTGCGAGAGAGCGACCTCGAGGAAGAGATTGCTACTTTTAAATAGTGGCAAGATGATGCATCGTGGCTCGATGCATCATGCTTTCGCATCCATGAGTAACGAGCTTGACGTCGACATGAAAACATGGATGCTCTCTCTTATCTTCTTGCACCTTGAGAGTTGTATGGTGAGCAAAGTAGGATTGCTAGATATGAAATATCTAAGGAGCTCTTAGATCTCGGATGGCCAGAGGGCACTACTGATTGAGACTCATGTCTTAAAGATGATCAATCGATTGAGCGTCTTGGATGCGACTTGGGTTCGTCATGGATGGGGAGTTGAGTCAAGATTTGATCTTGCGATCACTCCGGACACCTTCTCACAATTTGTTGTGAATTTTCACATGAATAAGTTAGATGTCGACTTGCACGAATTACTTAACATGTTGAAAGCTATTTGAAGGTCACTTCCCATCCAAGAAGAACCATGTCTTCTTGGTGGATGATTCTTCCAAGAAAGGAAGAGGCCCAGTATCTTCTGAAAAGAAGAAATCCAAGAAGGCTAAGGGAAAGGCGAAAGTGAAGGATCAAAAGAAACTGATCCGATTAGCAAAGGAATTTGCTTCCATTGCAACAAGTCGGGTCCTTTGGAAGAGGAACTGCAAGGATTATCTTGCGGAACAAAAGCGAAAGAAGCTTGGAAGCTTGAATCCTAATCAAGGTTTGTTTATGATTGAAATTAATTTTTTAAAAGTCGATCTTCTACTTGGGTATTGGATCTGGTTTGTGGTTCTCACATATGTAATAATATCTGAGGGGTTTGGTCGAAGTAGAAAATTTGAGCAAGGATGAGGTAGTCCTACTGAGTGGGAAATGGAGCAAAGGTTCTTTGCATTAGGCTGTAGGGACTTATTGTTTAGCACTGCCTACGGGCAAATCCATTAGTTTAAATAATTGTTATTTTGTTCCGTCACTTATTAGAAACATTATTTCAATATCTGTATTGGATATGGATGGTTTTGACATTATAATAAAGAACAATAGTTGTTCTATTTATAATAATAATGTTTTATATGGTGTTGGTAATTTACGAAATGGACTTTACATTCTTGACTTGCATGAAAATATACTTCAAATTGAACAAACTAAGAAAAGGAAAAGAGATGATGTTAATTATACCTATATGTGGCACTGTAGACTTGGTCATATTAATGAAACAAGATTATCTAAGTTGTATAAAGATGGGCTCCTAGAGCTATCGGATTATGAATCATATCCAACTTGTGAATCTTGTCTCATGGGAAAAATGACTAAATCTCCTTTTAGTGGAAAAGGAGAAAGAGTTACAGAGTTGTTAGCGTTGGTACACACGGATGTATGTGGACTATGACAATGAATGCACGAGGAGGTATTCTTATTTTATTACATTCATTTGATGATCACTCAAGATTTGGATATGTGTATTTAATGAAATACAAATCTGAATCATTTGAAAAGTTCAAAGAGTTGAAGTGAAGTAGAAAAAACAAAGCGGGCAAAAGTATTAAGATTCTTGATCGGATCGAGGTGGTGAATACTTAAGCGGTGAGTTTCTCAATTGTCTCAAAAAAATGGTATAATCTCACAATGGACTCCACCGGGGACACCCACAATTTGAATGGTGTATCTGAAAGGAGAAATCGAACAACTTTGTTGGACATGGTTAGTTCCATGATGAGTTTCTACCGATCTTAGGTGTCATTACGGGGATATGCCTAGAAAGCGGCTACATATCTACTAAATAAGGTTCCCTCAAATCCATCCCTAAGACTCCATATGAGATGTGGACGGGGAGGAAGCCTAGTCTTAAGCATGTTAAGATTTGGGGATGTCCGACTTATGTGAAAAGGTTTCAAAATGATAAGCTTGGGACAAGATCGATAAGTAAGTGTACTTTTGTGGGATATCCTAAAAGAAAGTTTAGGATATTATTTCTACAATCCTCTTGAACAACAAAAGGTGTTTGTTGCCAAACATCTTTGCCTTCTTGGAAAAGGAGTTTATCCTTGAAGGGGGTCGATGGGGGAGGAAAATAGATCTTGAAGAAATTCAAGAACCACAAACCCACTACTGAGATCAATGGATGAACTTTGTCCAGTAGTAGAGATTCATACATACCACACCCTATTAATAAATCTGGAAGAGTACCAAAGATACACGATAGGTATGGACTTGTCATAGAGGATGACGATGATGAGTGTGCATGCATCATAGATGATGATGATCCATTGAATTACTGACATGCTATGAGTAGTAAAGACTTCGGAGAAGTGGCAAGAAGCCATGAAATCCGAGATGGACTCCATGTATGAAAAACCAAGTATGGACTTTGGTTTCACCACACGAAGGCATTAAGCCTATTGGGTGTAAATGGGTCTTTAAAAAGAAAATGGAAGCGGATGGCAAGGTAGAGACCTATAAGGCCCGGCCCCGGTGCAAAAGGTTTCAAACAAAGACAAGGAGTTGACTATGATGAAACCTTCTCACCGATAGCAATGCTCAAGTCCATTCGGGATTTTGCTTGCGATTGCGACTTACCATGACTACAAAATCTGGCGGATGGGCGTGAAAATGGCCTTCCTCAATGGGAAACTTGAGGAGGATGTGTATATGACACACCCGGAGGATTTGTTTCAAAGGTTGGAACAAATCAAGTCATGTAAGCTTCTGACGATCCATTTATGGATTGAAGCAAGCTTCTCGTGGGTGGAACATCCGTTTTGATGAGACAATCAAAGAGTTTGATTTTATCAAAAATGAGGATGAACCATGTGTGTACAAGAAGGTTAGTGGGAGCGTTGTTTCATTCCTCGTATTATATGTTGATGATATATTTCTTGATAGGGAATGATATTCTATCTTTGCTGATCAATTAAAATCTGGTTATCTAAACACTTCTCCATGAAGGACTTGGGAGAAGCATCCTATATTTTTTGGGATAAAGATCTATAGAGATAGATCTAAAAGGATGTTTGGCTTGTCCCAAGGAGCGTACATTGACTTCGATGCTAAAGAGGTTTAGCATGGAAGATTCAAAAGAGGTCTCATCTTGGATGAGCCATGGAATACATCTCTCAAAAAGCAGGCCCCAAAGACACACGAGGAGAGAGGCCGTATGAGTAAGATTCCTTATGCTTGACAATAGGATCTATCATATATGCGGTATGATATGTACTAGACCGGATGTCGCTCATGCACTTAGTGTAACAAGCGGATATCGATCGAATCCGGAGAAGAACCTTTGAAAGGCGGTGAAAAATATCCTAAAGTACTTAAGAAGAACTAAGGATGTATTTCTTGTCTACGGTGGAGTGCGAATTGAAACTAGAGGCTTCACGGACTCAAGTTTTCAAAGCGGACCAAGATGAATGATAAATCCATTTGGGGTATGTGTTTTACCTTAATGGTGGCGCGATGAGTTGGAAGAGTTCCAAATAGCAACAAGCGATTGTTGATTCGATGTGAGGCGAGTACATACATAGGCTGCAAGTGAAGGCTGCAAAAGAAAGCTTTTGGATGAAGAAGAGTTCATTCTGCAAACTTGGTGTGGTTCCTAGCATTACAGGACCAATACCTTTATTACGTGACAACACTTTGGAGTACATTGCGCGAGCTAAGGAACCCGGTCTCATCAAAATCCAAACACGTGTTGCGGCGGTTTCATTTGATCGGAGAGATCATTGAAAGAGGAGATGTCACCACAGGCGTGTGGACTCTCAAGACAATATTGCGAGATCCATTTACTAAAGCGTTAACACAACAACAGTTTGATCGTCACTTAGAAGAAGATGGGTATGAGATACCACGACGATTGGCTTTAGTGCAAGTGGGAGATTGAAAGTAGTATGCATACAAGCCAATCATGTATGATGATAAAAGCATATACTTTGTAATCAATCTTATTTATTTATTAATAAAAAAATTATTTATTAAAGGCATTTATTATCTACATGGTGTTGTTTTTAATAATATGTGATAAACCCATAGTTTTTAAGCAATGCTTTTAGAATCATGATGAGATCATGCTCTAATGAGATCTAAATTCTTAGATAACTTAAAACTAAAATGTTCCCAATCAATGGATTACTAAAAAGGGGATTAGTGAATCCGGATAGATTGATACGTCGTTGCTTGCTCATTGGATGAGGATGATTGATCTCATGATCATTTGTGTGGAACACTAAAGCAAGTATGTAGGTGCTTATTAGAGAATAAGTTCACTTGAGCGTGACTTCATTAAGGAATACCTAATGGAGTTTTACTTGCTGTCGATAGGAATTCTGTAGTGATAGTAGTACAAATGATCCTTAGACTTGAGATCATCATAGTATCTTATATATAATGAATTACACTTTGACTTATTCCTTAAGACTCTTAGAGTATATCAAAGGGTATGCTTGGGTGTAATAAGTTATATATGAAGATAATGAATGATCGATAAAGAATCTACCACTTCTAGTAAAAAGAGAGAAATGTCTATGTGATTCGATAAATGACAACCCGAGAATCCTTGGCGAGTGGAATGAAATTAGAAAGTAGTTTCTAATTTGCATTCATTAGGAGTTAATGCATTTAGGAATCGAAATACATATAATTAAATAAAATAAGACTTGATAGTAATTCCATGTCTTATATTTAATTGGGACATTGTATGGTGGAAGGATTGAATTATGCGGTAACTATTAACTCAAAGGTTCTTTTATGATTAATGTTGAAATCTATATTATCTGGAAAGTCGTTGATCATTTAGGGAGGCTTATCCTATTGTAGAATAAATATTATTTATTTAAATAAATTAATAGTTTAATTTATTTATTTAAATAAGATTAGAATTATTCTAATTGATTTATTCACAACCAGGTTTAATATGGAGAACCTAAAGGGTCACACCATAAAAGGAAGAATAATTATTTAAGAAGTTAATGGCATAATCGTAATAATATATTAAGTATATTTAATTTAATCTATGGTGATAGAATAAATTAAATAGCTTAATATTATTATTTAATATTTTAGAAATATTAAATATAAATTAATAAGAGGAGTCTTATTAATATTATTACAATTATTATTATTTTAATTTCTAAAAGAGTTTAGGAATTAATTTAATATAAGTACTCTCATTTATTCCTAATAGGATTAGGAGGAAAAATTAGTTAAAGGAGTTTAATTAATTATCCCTAATAAGATTAGGGAGCCCATTTAATTAAAGAGTTTAATTAAATAAATAATACCTTATTTTAATTAAATAGGGTTACGATATCTTTATAAGAGAGTCTTATATCGGATATCAAATATACGTAATTCAATAGTTGGAAGTCGCCCCTTTTTCTATAGAGATAGGAAAAACTAGGGTTTGAGCCAATACACCCTTCTTCTTGAAAATTCTTCTTCCTTGGTGGATCACCTCTAGAGGCCATACACTTGGGTGGCTAACATTGATCGAAGGAAGGAATCTACAGGAGATTGAGGAGATCATGCGGAGAAGTAGGAGTTGAACTTCGTACACTGTGGAAGCTCGTGTATCTATCTGGTATGATTCATAACTTCTTGTTCTTCGTTTTAATTAATAATATGCATAAAGGATGATCAGGGTAATTGGTTTGTGAAAAAATTTAAAAATCTAATTTTTATTATTTTAGCTTTTTTTAATTTGATTGCTTACTTTGATTTTAGAGCAAGATAACGAAAATACGCTTTATCCGGGGACCACAACCAGATTATACTGGATGATGCGATCATCAAAACAACGATAACCAAATGGAGAAAGAAAAATACGGACAAGAGTGGCAACCACTCTGGTGGTAATCATGGCCATGAGAATAGAAGAAACGAGTCAGGAGGAGATTCAACAATGACAATACGAAGATGACAGCGCCAGCAGCAACTAGTTCCAAGGGAGGAGAACGACCACCGGTCATATGTTATAAGTGCGAAAAAGAAGGACATATCAGCCCAAACTGTCCACAACAGTTTAAGGTATGTTATAATTGTGGAAATGAAGGACATATCGCTCGAGATTGCAATGTAGCAAAACCAAGTCCAACGGGGATGGTGACTCAAAAGGCTGTCCCAGAAAAGTCAAAGTCAACGGTTCCTGGAAGAGCGTTTGTCGTGACTGTTCAAAATACGAGGAACCTAAAAGAGATGATCATGGGTAAGCTAATCATAAATTCTTGTAAAGTTTATACCTTACTAGATACCGGTGCTACCCATTCATTTATCTCTCCTACTTGTGCTCAACGTTTAAACTTGACACCTGAGAAATTGGACTTTGTCTTATCTGTTGAAACTCCATTAGGAGAAACTTTCATCACATCCACTATTTATAAATCTTGTTTGATCCAAGTTGGCACCATCACCTTACCTGTTGACCTTATCTCTTTAAAGATACTTGCATTTGACGTGATTTTAGGGATTGATTGGTTAACTATTCATCATGCCAAAATTGATTGTTTTCATAAGGTTGTTAGTTTTCATATTCTTAACTAACCTGTTGTACGAATTCAAGCAACTAAGCCATTAAAATCATCACTGTTATATCAAGTTATAAAGCTATTCGTTTTATTAAAAAATGGATGTCAAGCTTTCTTAGCCCATGTTATGGATTTGAATAAAGACAGGTCATATTTGAGTAATATTCCTGTTGTTATTGACTTTGCTGACGTATTTCCTGAAGAACTTACCGGTTTACCCCCGGAACGTGAAGTTGAATTCTTTATTGATCTTGAACCTGGTACAAAGCCCATTTCTAAAACCCCATATCGAATGGATCCTATTGAACTTCAGGAGTTAAAGGTTCAACTACAGGAGTTATTGGACATCGGTTTCATTCGTCCTAGTACATCTCCTTAGGGTGCTCCTATTTTATTTGTAAAGAATAAAAACGGGAGTATGCGACTTTGTATTGACTACCAGGAATTGAACCATGTCACCATCAAGAATAGGTATCCGCTACCTCGTATTGATGACCTATTTGACCAGTTGCAAGAAGCACAATTCTTTTTAAAGATCGATCTTCGTTCTGGATATCATCAGTTGAAGATTAGAATCGAGGATATTACAAAGACCGCGCTTTAGAACTCTGAATGACAGCATTATGAATTCTTAGTCATGTCTTTTGGATTGACTAATGCTCCTGCGGCTTTCATGGATATGATGAACCGAGTATTCAAGGAATATTCGGATCAGTTCGTTGTTGTCTTTATTGATGACATCCTCATATATTCCAAAAGGCGTGAAGATCATGAGCACCATTTGAAGCTGGTACTCCAAAGGCTTCGTGAAAGCAAGTTATATGCCAAGTTGAAAAAATACGAGTTCTGGCTTGAGGAAGTAGCATTCCTTGGGCACGTGGTGTCAAAACATGGAGTATCTGTTGACCCGGCGAAGATTGAAGCAATACAAAGTTAGGAACAACCGAAGTTGGTGACCGAAGTACGTAGCTTTCTGGGCTTAGCTGGTTATTATCGGAGATTCATGGAAGGATTTTCTCGAATCGCTACTCCATTAACTCAACTTATTCGGGAAGATATCAAATTCGTATGGAGCGAGGAATGCGAGAAGAGTTTCCAAGAGCTTAAGAGGAGACTCATTTCGGCACCTATTTTGACCATACCATCTAGTTCGGATGGATTTGTTATCTACAGTGATGCTTCAGGCAAAGGGCTAGGATGTGTTCTCATGCAACGTGGGAAAGTTATAGCCTATGCCTCATGACAACTTAAAGAATATGAGAGAAATTATCCTACTCATGATCTAGAGTCATGATGAATCGTTGCTTAAAGATCCGGGAGGCACTATCTATATGGGGAGAAAGTGGAGATATATTCGGACCATAAAAGTCTCAAATATTTCTTCACCCAAAAAGAACTCAATATCTTGACAACGACGTTGGCTCGAGCTGTTAAAAGACTACGACCATACCATTCAATACCATCCTGAAAAAGCGAACGTGGTAGCCGACGCATTGAGTAGAAGATCATACGCGGGAACGAGTGCGATGTTGTCAACACAAAGGCCCATTTGGTGTGATTTACAAAAGATAAAGATAGAATTCAAGACTCCGGGGACCCATGCAATGATGTCAAGTATACGTATAGAACCAACTTTAATCGAAAAAGTTAAAGTTGCTCAAGCCACAGACCCGGAGCTGATGCGTATTAAGAAGAAAGTGCAAGAAGGTGCTATTCCAGAAGCAAGAATCAATGAAGAAGGAATACTTCGAGTCCACTCCAGACTTTGTGTTCCTAATGATTCTGATTTGAAGTACAAGATCATGATGGAGGCACACAATACATCATTTCCAATCCATCCTGGAAGTACCAAAATGTATCGTGATCTTCGACATACATTTTGGTGGAACAATATGAAGAGAGAGATTGCAAAGTTTATCTCGAGGTGTTTAACTTGTCAACGTGTAAAGGCGGAACATCAAGTGCCTAAGGGCTCATTGCAACCACTTGAGATTCCGAAATTGAAGTGGGAACACATTACCATGGATTTTGTTACGGGTCTTCCCACGGTTTCTCAAGGTATAAATGCTATTTGGGTTATTGTTGATAGATTAACCAAGTCTGCTCATTTCTTGCCAATACGAGAGACTTATTCCCTTGAACGTCTTGCTCGTATGTACGTAGATGAGATTGTGAGATTGCATGGCATGCCAGTATCCATAGTTTCGGATCGTGACCCAAGATTCACTTCAAGATTTTGGGTTAGCTTGCAAAAATCTATGGGCACGGATTTACGATTCAGTTCGGCATACCATCCTCAAACGAACGGACAATCAGAGAGGACTATTCAAACTCTTGAAGATCTATTAAGACTCTGTGTCCTAGACTTCAAAGGGAGTTGGGATAAGTATTTACCATTGGTGGAATTCTCCTACAACAACAGTTATCAGGCAAGTATAGGGGTGGCCCCATTTGAAGTATTGTATGGACGAAAGTGTCGCTCTCCAATATGTTGGGATGAGGTGGGTGAAGTAACATTGTTGGGACCCAAGTTGGTACGTATGACTACAGAAAAGATCCAAATGATTCGACAACGTATACAAACGGCACAGGATCGACAAAAGAGTTATGCGGATCTTCATCGAAAGGACGCGGAATTTGGTATTGGGGATCATGTATTGTTCCGAGTTGCTCCATGGAAGGGATTTATAAGATTTGGGAAGAGAGGAAAGCTCAATCCACGATTTATTGTTCCATTTCAGATTCTTGACCGAGTAGGAAATGTGGCCTATAGACTCGCGTTACCTCCAAGTATGTCTCGTGTTCATAATGTTTTTCATATATATGTGCTTCAGTAAATATGTGAAAGACCCAACCACGCTATTGAAGTTAGAACCGACGAGATAGCCAAAGACTTAACGTACGAGGAGGTACCTGTCAAGATCTTGGATAGGAAAGAGCATGTCCTACGCACAAAGTTCATACCACAAGTTAAAGTTTTGTGGAGGAACCATGCTATTGAGGAAATGACCTGGGAGTTGGAAACGGAAATGAAAGCAAGGTATCCTCACCTTTTCGAAACACCAGGTACGTACGTCAATTTCGAGGACGAAATTTCATAAGGAGGGAAGGTTGTAAGACCCCAACTTATTATTAATGAAATTAAATTTCCTCTATTTATTATTTTGAAATAGTAAGGGTTGATTTGATTAATGTGGTTAGTTATAGGTAAAATACGCAAATATTTTAATTAAGCAAGTGGTTATAAAATATTCATTTTTATCGGATAATATTCGTTTGGTCGTGGAATATTCTTACCGTTGGGAATATTCGTGATGACGACAAGCAAATTTCAGATGGGCCCCATAACTAAAAGCGATTGGATGAAGAAAATGACAAGTATAAGTTGTTTATAAATAACAAAGTAGTTGTTACCAAGTATCATCGTTGGAATACCCGGTGGTTAAAACACAAGAATACGCTGTTGTTGCACAAGAAGATACCAGTATTGCACCAATTATTGATTCTTACGTGAAAGCACTACTCAATAATTGTTACAAAGAATTATTGTTCAAGATTTTATTTTATTGATTCAATCATTCTTTGCGTTGATATTTTATATTACCCGTTGTTTCAATAATTGTTACTACATAGTATTTTCCATTATCGAATAATAATTCATATTATCCTAATAACATTATTAGATAACATTATTGGCAATGTCTAGAAAGTTCTGCTTAAGGAGAGGTTTGGTCACCTAATTGCATACGCCAGAAGGAGAAATCCTTATTGAAAGCCCCTCTTTCATGGGAGCTACTGTTGTCGTCAATATTATGATTCTATAATATTATTTGTGAATAATTAATTATTGATTTATATGATGAGGAAAATATTCATTTTATGTGGATGTAGATGGAGAAAATTTTTAAAGTGACAATTGTTGAAAATCGATATTTTATCTTTTCTCAGAAAATAATATTTTATTATATTATTATAATATAATAATGATGATATTTTACAATGAATGTGGGATATATGAGTATATGATGAGGAAGAGTATTTTTGTTGCAATAAATGTTAAAAACATGTTAAACATGTCGGTGGACCCCATTTCTTGACTGAAATTTGATTATAGCCTGTAAAATCGCCCATTTGTGGATTTCGGTCAATTTTTGTTTGGAATTTGGAAAACCTTTCTTCTGTAAAGTTGTAGATAATGGAATTTCCTATGAAAAAGACATAAGGTTTGAATTTTGCTGACAAAAGGGCTATTTATTATGAATTATTAAAGCTCCGAAGTTACGAAATAATTGATTTTTGGAAGTTTTAATTATTTTTAATATGAAAAACATTTTTGGTCATTATTGTGGGTCTTGCATGTGATGTAAATGGCTGAATTCAGATCTAAGAAAGTGGGCGTAAGAAATTTGATTATATATATTAATATTATATTAAATTTTCTGCTTTGGTGTTCTAAGCATTTATCTATAAATAGGGTGCTTAGGTTAGAATTGAAAATCACACCAGAAACTAAAGTTTTCTCTCTCTTTCTCTCTCGATATATTGAGCGTATTTTTGTGAGTATTTTGATACTTTGAGTGTTGTAATACGGTGCAAGTTCCCTTCAGCACTATATTCAATATTCCAGCCAGAAGTACTATTCTTTTGAGGTAAGGAATATTATTTTTTTTGAAATGATATTATTTCTTTCAATATCATTATGCCGAAATATTGAGAGTATTTTTCTTGTGAACTTCTTGTCTTTTAGTGTCAGAGTTACTATTCACGATATCTAAGACTATTCACGTATACGATACTATTCACGAATACGGCATTATTCACAGAAAAATTAATTTTTCGTTTTTTGTCCAAAATATCTATTATGGATACTAGCTTTGATTGTATCCATGTTTTGATCATTCTTGAATTTTACTCCACTATGATTATTTATGAGGTATTTTTGGACATGGATAAATCAAAATACGAATTCTTAATATTTGTTATTTTGTTTCACTGAATTCGTTTCCTTTAAAATATTTTTCATCATCCTCAGTCCTAAATGATGATATTACTGAATATATTTGGCCCAGAGTAAAGTCGAATGATTTCGGTGAATATCTTTGGCCCAGTAGTGCAAAGATGAACAGTGTTTAGATGAACATGTCCAATTGATGAATATCTTTGGCCAGTAGTAAAAGATGAATATTTGATTCCGATATATATTGATTGATGTTACAGGGATAAAATATCGACGATGAACTTTTAAATTCATATATAGAAGATAGTAGATTTCATTCTCTACTTAACTCTTCTAATGAATTATTATTTCCGCTGCGAATATTGATCTGAAACTTGTTGTCTATTGTATTCTATTAGATTTTTCCCTGTTGAAGACTAACGATAAATTGTTCTATATTATTTTAGTCATAATATTCTTTACTGGGCTAGTTGAGCTCACTCTTTTCCTTTTTGTTCCATTTTTCTTCTCAGGAGGCAAGAATATAGCGAGTACTAGTCGGGGTATGGAATGATGGTTCTAGAAGTTATTTTAGTAGTCCTCACCATTTTTGTAAAATAATGTATCAATAATTGTAATGAGGACTTATTTGGGTATGAATATTGTCTAGATGGCAATATTTGTATTTAAACTCACAGTTTTTATGTTGTATTAATAAAGTTGTAGTTGTTTATGTACCATGTATTTTGACGACTCAGAATGGGTGTTATATACCTATTTTGAGGGTGTCACAGATACAGACTCATCATCACTCAATTCAATGATGGCATTTGATTGACCAATGTTCCTTTTGGAGGCAAACTTGGATTAGAGTCTATAGCTTTTCCTTCTTCTTGGAGGTTCAGATTTGGGAGAATCAGACTCTTCTTCTTCTTCTTCGTAATCGACTCTCCGTTCAAAGCAGACACACTTCCTTGGGGTTCAAAGACAGTGCGATCCTTCTTTCTTGGACTCATCACTTCTCGAGCCATCATGGAGGCTTTCTGGATTGGTGGGGGCAAGTTCTTCTTCTTTAGACACAGCATTACTTGACCTATCATCTTGGGTCATTGGGGCAGTTGCATTTGGGGAAGCAATTTGGTCATCTTGGATTTCTTCTTTATCATCAGAGTGATTACTCTGAGAATTAGCCACTGGGCTTGCACATTTCTCTTCAAATGAGACATCGAATTTCCATAAATCCAAATTTTCTTCGTCACCGATCTAATCATGGGACTCAAATTTTGACATATGTTTCCTTCTCTTCTGCTGACTCAACGTCCCTTTCTTCAGCAGAGGTACTATTTTGGGAAGCTGAGGCTAGTTTGTCTTCCACCTTAGCTTTCTTGTTGATAGGTCCTTGAAGCAGCCTGTTGCTTCTCCTCTTTGTTGTTTCAATAGTTAGAGCTCTTTCTTTTTTGATGGAGAGACTCCTTGGTGGGGCCTTGGCTGTCTTCACATCACCATCTTTCTTCACACCTTTTGATTTTTTTCTGGCTGGTGTGATTTCTGCTGGTGCAGAGTCATCAGACTCAGAGCTCTCTGCCTCTTCTATCTTCCTCTTCTTTGCAGAGGCCCTACGGCTGCTCCCAGCTGTCAACCTTTTGTTCTCCTTAGGGTTTTTCTTCCAGTTCACAAATAATTGTGGAGACATCACTTTGTGAACATTCAAAGTTTCTCCCTCATTATACTTGATTTTCCCTCCTAGCTTCTTCTTCAAAGATAATACTCAAGAAATTTTCATGAAACACCTTGGTCGGGGTTTTTCAAAGGACTTCTTCTTTTCAAATTTTTCTACCCACTTGAGATCTCGATCGAACAAGATAGCTCCAAAGTCGATTTGTTTCTTCGAACTATTGTTTGACATTATTTTCAATCGTTGGTCAATCACATCGTGTCATGTATGTTGTTCTCAAGACAATATGCACTTTCCAACTATTTCAAAGAAGGAATTCATACTCTTCAGAAACTCCTTCTTCTTCATGTCTTTAAAACTAGGGTTTCTTTGGTACCCGTAACCTCCTTTTCTTGTTCAGTATTGACATTATCAAGGTTCTTCAGCCCTTGGTTAGGAAAACCTAGGCATTAATTGAGGCCAAAAGATTTTAACTTCAGAGACTGACCTTTAACCTTGGTAATAAGGGTTTTCGAATTGATGGAGGCGTTTGAGTAGAATTCTTTAACCAGGTCGATATAGACTCGAGTATTTGCCTCAAGGCATTCTGAGAATCCAACTTTCTTCACAAGCTCGAGAATATCCCTGAACTTCTTTTCAGATTTCTCAAACGATTTGGTTCCAAGCTGAATGCCAGTGATTACTTGCCAGTTTTCCATTTTGAGTAGTTTGAAGAATGTGGGTATCTGAGTTAGATATGTTTATAAGAGATGGCTGAGTGTAATTTGGTAAGGCTCTGGAGGGTTAACTGATTTTGGCCCTTGAGAGGATTCTAGGGTTTGAAAATGGGAGGGAGAAAGGTTCGATAGCTTTTGGTAACTGTCTATAGATTTGAAATTGTTTTTAAGGCAATTCCTTCTAACTCTGCATAATCAGTGATGTGTCAACCATCCATTGGTTGCACGTTTCCCAGTAATGAGCTATCACTTCCCATAACTTTTCAGTTAGATGTTTCTTTTTAGAAGAGTAGTCATTTAAACGACGTGGCTCTGACCGTTGACCTTTTGATTCGTAGAGTGGCATGATAAGGCAGCTATGGACTCTACGATTCCCTTGGTTGACTCAACGATCAACTTTTAACAGATGTTGCAGTGAATGGCTTTGTCTTCTCTCCTTACTTTGATGCAGCATAGCTCCATCACTGATGTATTCGAACTTAGCTCCTTAACTTGAATAGTTTAACAAATGTCTCATTTCCTAAACTCCTTGTGAACTGAAGTACCCTTTGGTAGGACTACGATCGTCGAGTTGTATTCTACGATCATTGAGGTTGTGCTACGATCGTTGAGGTAGCACTACGATCGTTGAGGTTGCACTGTGATCGTTTAGTTCTCTTCAAACTCTGCCTCACGATCATCGACCCGACTTGGTCCTTGAGATGAACTTGATCAAGCATTCCTTCTGGGTTAAGGTAGCTCAGGAAGGGCCAACCTCTTAGAGTGAGCTAAGGGTCAGGTTTGTCCCTGAGGCGCTTTCCAGATGGAATACTATAGCAGTGATTTGTAATGACATCTCATTCGACCTCTTCTAATTGGGAGGTCTTCTACCAGCTTTAGACAACTACATTGCTGAAATCGTGGTGTCCTCCTGCTTCTTACACTACGATCATATGTTTGATCGTAGGCACTTTACGATTATGGGTTGGGTGGCTGAAGGGTTATCGAGAGTACATTTTCGCATCGCTCTATCGACTATGGATCTTCATTTGGTTCATCAGCCACAAAGTTATGGGACTCTGTAGCTGGTACAACTTTTCATAGAATATCTTAGTGATGTTGTTCCTTAACAGATCACTGCTCCTCCGTTGTTGACGCTGTCTTTCCAGATAGATGTGATTCCCTTTTCTTCAGGTTCATTTGAAGGCAGCCTTGCATATCTCCTTCTGACTGGAATCTCCATCATCGCTTGGATTTCCTTGTATCGTAGAGATGAGTATTTTTAGGACTGATCACTCTACGATTACGTGATATCACTACGAATGTAGTCTTCTTTGACAGTTGTGTTTGTGAAGTTCTGCTCTCGAAATAAGTTCCTCTTGAATGATGCTCGATAATCTTCTGCTGTTAACTTCCTTGAGGATTCTTCCCATATAGCATTCTTGACTGTCTTTTGAGCACATAAGACCTTTTCCTTCTTTGGCTGAATGGCTTGCTTCCATATACAGATTAACAGCCATATGAGCTCCATTCTAGTTAGCTCAGAGGGTCTTCAAGGACAGGCTTGGACAAATAGGAACTCTATCAGAATCATCTCTGAATTGTCCTTAGCCTTTTACTGGTTGAGTCTTCTTGACTGAAGTCTTCTGCTTCATCGTTCCTTAGTGTGGTCAGACTGACCAAGTACCTGCAGGTTTAAATATATTTCTATTTTTGGTACCCATAATTAAATGGGTCCTGCTAGGTTTGTTTTCTAAACCCCTGTTCCTCTTATTTGGATAATCATCATATTTATCACCAACAGACATATTCATGCATGCACCTATCTTATGATAATACATTTTGAGATGCATGATGGTGAGTGTGTGTAGGATTTGGCATCTATTAACACACTCTCTATCTATGATGGTTTCATCATTCACTAGGTTATGTTCACAATGTTTAAGCGTTCACAGAGTGAGAATCAGCTTTACAATTTAGGAGTATCTAGTTGATTCATTGAGGTGATCAGTTTCTGCAAATCAGCAAGATCCTCTTGCAAAACTGATCATGCTCTATGTGTTGTCAAACACTAAGAACATAGGCTTGTACATACATACTAACCCATCAGCAAAGATTACTTCACATAAAGTTAATTAGGCCTGTGATGCTCTTATGACCCATTTCAGATTTCCTTTAAGATATCATCTTCAACCTAAAACTTGGATGGAGAGAAAGTTTATAGTCATTTGAGTTTCCATCCTCAGGTTACTTTCTCTCTTCACCTTTTTAGGTAGATTATGACTCCTTAACAGAATATTGTTATAGTTCATAAGAAGATGCAATTATGATGTACATTTATAATAGTGAGGAACCGTATTTTCTACTACTATCGGCCATAAAATACCATTTATCGTAGATATACTGATTTTAGGTATTGATGTGCATAGATTTACTTTTTCTCCTGACAGCTTATTGCTCTTGTCGGCCTTTAATCAATTAGTAGTGGTCTTGAAGATATAGGCCAAGAGAATCTCAGCATTAAGATCTTTGAAATCCTTTAGTTGACAGAGTTTGCACCCAGCTGTTGGTTGGCCAGACATAAGTTTGAGAAGATCTTCTTTCTTCTCTCGATAAGCATTTCTTAGCATGTATGGCTTCTTCATTTTTCAGACTGGTGGGTGCTTGAATCTTTGTCTTTGATGTCTCTTGAGTTCTCTCATCTGGTCTTAGGACTACAAGATTGACTGCAGGCTGGGATTGGTCTTGTTGATGTACCAATAGAGACCATGGACCAATCTGAGCAGCTTCAGGTATATATACACATTTAACCTATACACAATATTTCCAACATGTGAGCTCATCTGCATATAACAAGTTACTTACTACTAAACTAAGTTTAGAACAATGTTAGTGCCTGGGATCAGACTCAAAGCAATTAGCTTTTGAATACAGCATGAGAACCTGCTCTAATACCAATTGTTAGTTCCCAAAGGGCACAATAGATCTAGAAGGGGGGGTTGAATAGATCCTTTTTATTTCAAATACTTTTCTGGATTATATTATATTGTTCATAATTATGACAAACATAAGAATCTTTTCAAGCACAGCGGAATAAGTAAAAGATCCCCTTCATTGATATATTCATAATCATACATACATTCTTCGTAGAGTAAGTTTAGTTGTAAGCAGTTAAAACATACATAGCAGTTATAGTACATAATATAAATGACATAATGTAAAAGACACAAGGGGTTTTAAGTGGTTCAGAGACTCAAGCTCCTAATCGACTCTTCTACTTTTAACTAGCAGGATTTCCAGTAAGGAAGGGCAGCACCCTGAATCACTAAGATTCCTTCAAGGCCAGCAGCCTTGGAACTCCTCTAGTTCCCTAGGAACTCTTCAATCCCAACAAGCTTGGAACTTCGTTTAGTCCCTCAGGATAAGGACCCTTCTGGCCCTGCTATGTTTAGTCCCTTCGGACAAGGACCCCCCAGGCCCTGGCTTTGTTGAGTTGTTTGTTTGTTGTTGTTGGAGTCGGTGCTGAGCTGCTAAGATATCTTCATGCTCTGAACATCTTCTATACTTAGCAGCTTGGCTTGATCATCCTTGAAGTGCAGCTGAGTGTTGCCTGATGCTCAGTTTCTTTGGTTACTCTACCACTTCGGATGACCCCTTTATGAACTGCCTTGAAGATCCTTCTCCTTGGTACTTGATGGCTGCACATGATAGGCTTCCAAGATGACTGTAAGCTCTTCTGTTAGGTACTTAGAAGCTTTCTCATGCTTGACACCAAGATGGCATTTGTGATCTTCCTTCTTGCTACTTGATGCCTTCTCATGATGGACTTGCTAAGATGACTGTAGGCTCTTCTCTATTGTACTTAGAGTCTTCCCATGATGGACATCAAGATGACATAATGCTCTTCTTTCTCTCGGCAGCTGTAACACTTTCATGTAGTAGAGAACTCTCACTTCTACATATAGTAGAACTCACACTTCTACTTCTTTCTTTATCTCACTTCTGAGTGTTCTTGGTGGATCGTAGAGTGAGCCTTCGGACTCACTATTTCACATGGTTTAGATCAGTCCACCTTCTCTCCAAACTCAGTAACTCCAGCAACCTTTTATCTTTGAAGCTCTTTCTCATTTATACTTCTTCCCAATCCTTCCGTTAGAAAGTAGCCATTGAAGGCTATTCAAATATCTTCACAGATCTCGAGTTTCTTGAGGTAGACTGCTTGATGTGACTTGTCATACTTTTTCTAACACTGCAATCTACTGTTTTACCTGCCCTGTCAAATGTATCACTTTAATTTTCTTGGGCAGGTCGAATACTTTATTACCTCTTTCTGATTTCTCGATCAGAGGTTGTCCTATTGCATCGATGCTCTCAATAAGCACTTGTCCGAATATTACCCTTCAGATTGAACCTTTGCCAATGCTTTAGTCTTCAGTTATTCAAACTCTATGATTCTTATGCACGTCTTCAAGGACTTGATCGTAGTGTCTTGTTGAGTGTTTCTCATTGACTGGTAGAGTTAACACTACTATCTTGAAGAGTGTTGATTGGATCTTCAATGTAGAACACCTCTTCCTTGTATTGTGTAGTGCTTCAATACTTCTATTTGCCTCGACTTTTCTCAGAGACTGATGGCTTAATTCCTTGCTCTGGTCCCCTTCTGAATACCAAGACACTTTAAATTTGTGGCGCGTCCAGCTTGCTTTCTCCTTGTGATCTCCCGTTCACTTATCATCAATGAACTGACCCTGCACTTAATCACTTTAGCCTTGCTCTTCGTGAGGTGACCAAAGATCTCGGTTCACCTTCTATCAGTTCCTTCTTTGTTTTGCAAACACTACGATCTTGGTTGCTTCCAAGATCATTGTCTCTTGTTCACTTGATAGCTATTGCATTAGCTGACTTTCCTTAGTCAGCTTCTGAAGTCTTCTTTGGATCTCTTTGTGGAAGACTTCATCACGAATGGCCTTACAACTCAATCTTGATGCTTATTGGGTTGGTGCTTAGATCTTCTGTTAGCCTGCATGCCATTCGTTGAGTGCTCTCTGGTTTCCTTGGATGTAGCTTGCAGCTTGAACTAGAGGCTTCGTTCCTTTGGATATTCTGGGAGTGCTCATTTGTTGAGAACCGTATATGCTCTACGATTTTGCCTTGGCACTGTGAGCACTTCTGTTGAAGTCGTAGTTCTGCACTCTACGATTCAGCTTCAGCTGGTGCAGACACTACGATCTCGAGATCAGATCTTGACACTCTATGATTTCTGCCTTGTGCTTATTGTCTTCATCTAATCTTGCTTGACTACGATCTCTGTATGTAATCAATAGACTCTACGAACTCAGAGTGTGATCTACGATCCTTGACTTGGCTTTGGCATCAATAGACTCTACGACTCTGAGTGTAGTCTACATTTCTTTCTTGGCTTCGGCAGATGATCGGTCTTCTCGTAGGCAGGCTGTCTCTACGATTCTGAACATGACTTCCTCAGCACACTACGATCCCAAGGAAGCTCTACTCGATACACTACGATCCTTCTTCGTTTCCCCTGGCACTCTACGAACTCCGAGATCTACTATCTTGCATACTCATATTCTGCCTCGATAGCTCTCGAGTTAACCTCGACTCACCTAGCGTATCACGACTTACGGTGCAAAGGTTCGACAATCGACTAGCCTATCTATTACATCATAAGATCAACCTAACAAGCTTGATCTTTCTATATTTATAGTCCTTGTACATCATTTCTTTTAAGGACTTTACAAAGTCATTTTACTTATATAGGATCAACCTAACATATTTGATCAATTCATTCTAAGTCCTTGTACATATATTTCTATTATCTATCAAAGGACTTTATGACTTTTCTTAATGCAAGCATACTTGCATATTATTCATTCATATATATATATATATATATATATATATATATATATATATATCATAATCAAATCATATATAAATAGGAATAGCATTCACATGCTTATTCCCTGACAGATATAATACCAACCCCCCTAAGAAAATTCAGCACCTCCACGTTGTTTCTCGGTTGTTCCCAATTACTTACCGCTTCAACCTTTATGGGTTCATCGAGATTCCATTCTCATCCACCACGTGGCCTAAGAATTGAACCTTCTTCATCCAAAATTCGCACTTTGAAAATTTTGTATACATCTTCTCCTTTCGTAGTGCCTCCAAAACTATTTTCAGATGTTCGGCGTGTTCTTCCTCTATCTTCGAGTAGATCAAAATGTCTTCGATGAAAATTACTATGAATTTATCTAAGAATAGCTTGAAAAATCGGTTCATCAGGTTCATAAATGTTGCCGGAGCATTAGTTAAACCGAATGACATTACCAAAAACTCGTAATGTCCATAACGGGTCTGAAACGCAGTCTTTGGTATGTCCTCATCTCGCACTTTCAGTTGGTGATATCATGTCCGTAGGTCGATCTTCGAGAAACATTTTGCTCCCTTCAGTTGATCAAATAAGTTGTCTATCCTCGGTAGCGGATATCTATTCTTGATCGTTACTCTGTTTAATTCTCGATAATCGATACAGAGCCTCATTGATCCGTCTTTTTTCTTAACGAATAACACTGGTGCTCCCCAAGGAGACACACTCGGTCAAATGTACCCCTTATCTAATAACTCTTAAAGTTATACCATTAATTCCTTTATTTTTACCGACGCCATACGATATGGAGCTTTCAAAATCGGTGTCGTTCCCGGTGCTAAGTCTATTACGAATTCGATTTCTCTGTCTGGCAGAAGACCAGGCAGATCGTTCAGAAACACATCTTGAAATTCATTTACTACGGATATATCTTTAATTTTTACCCCCTTTTCTGAGTATCTACGATGTAAGATAAATAACCTACACATCCTTTCCTTAACAAATTCTTGGCCTGCATCATCGTAACGCAACACGATTGCTTAAGCGATGAGCTACCATAAAATACTACCTTAGACTTACTCGGAGTCTGAAGGTTTACACACTTGTTCTGACAATCAATTATTGTCGCATGGTTACACAACCAATCCATCCCCAGTATTACGTCAAATTCTCCTAGTCTGATAGGAATCAAGTCTACGCTCAGTTCATGTTCTTTAATGTTTGCGCGATAATTTCGATAAACGTATTCTACATGGATTATTTCCTTATTCGCAACTTCTACATTCAAGGAATCTTCTAAACGTTCTCGGGGTGTACTAAGTTTACTAGCAAATTCTTCAGATATAAAAGAACAGGTGGCACCCGAATCAAATAATATATAAGCATTTATATTATTGATTGGGATTATACCTGACACCACGTCCTTCGCAGCTACTGCGTCCTGGACGGTCATGTTAAAAGTTTGGACGGTCGATCGGTTGGGTTACACGGGTCCACCAATCATTAACTTACTTCCTCCTCCTGGCCTCCGCCAGTTCCACTACCTCCTTTCTTTGGGCAATCCTTTATCTAGTGCTCTGTTGATCCACAAGCAAAACATCCACTGATCTTCTTCGCTTTTGGGAAATTTGGCGATATGTGCCTCTCTTGGCCGTAATTATAACACGTGCTCTTTCTTTTCCAACACTTCCCTTGATGACTCCTCCCACACTTGTTACAAGCTTCAGTCCTTTTCTTAAAGTTTCCCTGGTGACCTCCACCTTGATTATTATTTCTGTTGTTGCTGTTATTATTTTCCCATTTTCTCTTTCTGAGTTACTTCCCCCGCTACTGCTTCCTCCACGATACTCATTCCCAGTGTTCTTATTTTTTTCCTCCTTATGATATAGACTTAAGGCCTCATTGCCACCTTCTGCAATGATTACCTTCTCTAACAACATTACAATGGAATCAATTTGGAGAACTGATACCTTATTATAAAGCCATGGCTTTAGCCCTTACTCGAAGCGTCTCGCCTTTCTTTCCTCATCCCCAACTTGGTGTTTCGCAAATCGCGCTAGTTCATTAAACTTAGCCGCGTATTGCGCCACCGTCATCTCACCTTGTTTTAATTCTAGAAATTTCACCTCCATTCGATTATTCATGCTCTTCGGGAAGTAATTCTCAAAGAACAACATCTTAAACCTATCCCATGTTATCGTTCCTTTGCCAGCTCTTTGCTGATTAGCCTCCCACCAATAGTTCGCTTCTGCCCTCATCATATACGTAGCAAACACCGTCTTTTGATTTTCTCCCACACGAGCTATAGTGAAAGCTTTTTCGATCTCCTTGATCCAGGTTTGCGCAACTATCGGGTCAGTAGTTCCTATGAATTTCAGAGGTCCCTGCACTCTTTAAATCTTTTAAAGTTTGTGACGGGAGCTGCTTGGGGAACAGGTGGTACTGGTTCATTCCTTCCCCTAAGAGCCTCTCCTAACAAATCTACAAGCCTCTACATCGGATCTACTGGTCCTTTCTCATCATTAACTGATTCTTCTGGTACAGTTATTCTACGTCTTGGTGCCATGATCTGCATCACAAATTTTCATTTTATTATTATTCAGTTATATCACTTAAGTTTTTCTCTCAACATCAAAAAGAATAACTTTATAACACGTTTCTAAATTAAGCTCATTTATATTCATATGCCAAATCGTTACAATTACATGATTATCTCTAGCATACTGCTATAAATGATAACACATATCCCCTAATATCACAAAAGACGGGGACAACACTAGCTTACTACCCCACTAACATTTTACAAAAGTTTGGGGTTTACAACTATCTCACATCTTACACAAAAGACTGAGATTTCAACAACAGATAAAAAACATATAAATAAATGCAATACAACTAATAAGCTTCTTCCTCTAGACTCAATCTAATATCCCACGCTCACGACGCTCTAGTATTCCTTCTGAGTAATGTGCACCACCATGTCTCGGCTTATGGTATGTCGGGTATGTCCCTACTCTGCCAGGTAGTTATTTAACCCCATCAATCAACCTCTCCATGGTCGTGCGTAGAGCATAGCCCATCTTATTTATCTTCTTTCTCTTACACCTTACTTCATCCTCTAAGTCATTAGCCCGATCATTATCTCCTTCCCACTTTTCCTCGAAATGGATCCTATCCATCACCTCCATCTCTAGCTGAGTGCAAAGTGCTTCCTTCTCAGCCTTCCCACTAAGATCCTTCTGCTCAG
The DNA here is from genome assembly GCA_020205605.1 of Panax ginseng. Classification (NCBI taxonomy): domain Eukaryota; kingdom Viridiplantae; phylum Streptophyta; class Magnoliopsida; order Apiales; family Araliaceae; genus Panax; species Panax ginseng. The sequence continues at coordinate 115,864,933 of CM035138.1, read as the reverse complement.
ACTCTTCTAGCTTCACTGCTAGCTCCACATTCCTAGCCACTGATCGGTGAAACAAATTTCCTATTTGGATCCCTGCCTCCTTACGGTGAGCAATTTCTATTTCCATCTCCTGCATCACTAATTGCCTCTGATGGTCCTCGTCCCTCAGTTTTTAGAACTCGAACTCCCTTTTTCTAGCCTTAGTCTCTAATTTCCTCCACTCTACATCCCAATTCCAAAATGTTAGGAGACTGCATATTTTGATTTGATGTTTAAAGTAAATGCTCATGATTATATGTAAAGTCCTTCAAGGAATATATGTACAAGGACTTAGTGATAGATCAAATTTGTTAGGTTGATCTATGACTTGAGATGCAATAGATAGGCTTCAACAAAATTGTAGTTTATCGAGCTGATCAAGAGATTGCAGAAGCCAATGCAGAATCGTAGAACATCGAGGATCGTAGTGTGTCTACCTTGAAGGGCCTCTCCGGAAAACGTAGAGTGGTCCAGACGTTTGCCGAAGCCAACTCAGAGATCGTAGTGTGCTCTCGGAAACGTAGAGTCTGCAAGACAAGTAAGTGAAGATCATAGTGTGCCAGTCCTTAAGAGAAATCGTAGTGTTCTCGTTTGCTAGCATCGGATCAAGCACTAAGGTGGCAAGACACCACGATCTGAATCGTAGAGTATCATTTGCCTGTGTCAGAAGCATCGAGCCTTACCCTTTTGTTTAAAGATAAATCCCAACAAATGTGAAATGGGTTATAAACGTTGAAGTCCTCACCAGTCCCAATGGCACAAAAGATATCCTTAGTATACAACAAGGAAACGTATTGAAGAAGTTAAGGAAAGTACCATTGGTCAGAGGAAAACACCTTTTCAGGTGTTAGGTGAGAAAGTAGTCTGCTGTGTCAGTGGGCCAGAATGCAATTCAGAAGATGTGCAGAAAAGTTTCCGTCAAAGTTCAAAAATGTCAAATGCATTTAATGCTTCAACGGATGTCTTCAACGGATAGATTTCAAGGATCACATATATGCAAAACATCTATAGGTGATACAACTAAGCAAGCATTGAACAAAACACTGAAGAACACTCAACACTCAACTCTACGATCAAAAAAAGAGAAAGCTTGCTCAGCTACTTAGTTCTTTCGAATAAGTGCTTAACGAAAACTGAGTAGCACCAATCAAGTAAAGTAAGAAGTTCCAAGTCAGAAGGACTTGAAGAGTTCTAAGTGAACTGTGAAGAACCAAGTCTGCTGGACTTGAAGAGTTCAAGAGTGAACTAAGAAGTGCCTAGACTGCTGGTCTAGAATGAATCTGTGAGATTCAAAAAGTGTAAAAGATATCCTTAGTGGATTTTCTACTCGAGGAGTAGAAGAGTGGACTAGGAGCTTTAAGTGCTCTGAACCACTTTAAACTATTGTGTCTCTTGCATTCTTGATATAACTGTTATAACTGCTATAATTATTATAACTGTTATAATTGCCTCACTCTCATTAACTCACTATATCTAAAAGGGAGAACAAACAAATCTTAATGCCGTTGTGTTTGAATCATTAACAAAACTAACAAAGTATTTCGAAAAGAATTTAAAATATCTATTCAACCCCCCTTCTAAATAACTATTGTGCCTCCAAAAACTAACAATTGGTATCAAAGAAGGTTCTATCATATAGCCTACAAAGCTTAAGTAGATCCAATGGCACATCTACCAAGCGAATCAAAGATTGGAGGATGCAGCAAGCCACCTATGTGCAACAAAGATAAATTCGCCAACTGGAAAGTTCGGATGCAAGCATACATGGATTCAATAGATGAAGATCTATTTGAAACTATTCAGAATGGGCCCTACATTCCTACAAAGTTTGCACCAACTACAGACGACCCAAACAGAATACAAATCAAGGTCAAAGAAGAATGGACAGACAACGAAAAGAGAGTTGTTCAACTCGACAAAAAGGCCAAGAACATTTTGTTCCAATCCTTAGAAGATGATCTGCTCAAAATGTGGTCAACAAAGAAAACAAAGAAAGGATGTTTGGGAAGCATTGCTCATCATGCATGAAGGAACAGAAGAAGTCAGAGAAAACAAACAATCTCTCCTGACTCAACAATATGAGATGTTTGCACACGTTCAAGGAGAAAATGTCATTGCCACCTACGAGAGATTCAATGTTCTGCTTAACTCTCTACGAGCCTATGGAAAGATCTATCCAAATAAAGATCTAATCATAAAGTTCATGAGAGCCTTACCAAGCAAGTGGGATGCCAAAACCACTGCTATTAGAGAGTCAAAAAATCTCCATAAAATGGTTGTTCAACAGTTATAGGGCAACCTTCTTATATACGAACTGGAGCTGACTCAACTAGCAGAAACTCTATCTGAAGGAAGAAAGAAGGATAAGGGTTTTGCGCTCAAAGCAACTGACAACACCTCCAAAGTCAATACTGAAAATGACTCTGACTATGACGAAGATGATGATGAGGACTTTGCAATGCTGGTGAAAAGACTCAGAAGGTTCATGCGTCAAGGCAGAATCAGCAAACCAAAAAAAGTCAACAACTACAACAGCCAGGAGCAGATAAATGATCTATGCTACAATTGTAAGAAGCCTAACCATTTCATTGCAAACTGCAACAAACCCCTCAGAGAAGAACTAAAGAAGAAATCACATCCAAAGAAGGAATTCAAAGGCAACAAAAGGCCTCAGAAGAAAGACAAATGCCTTGTAGCTGGAGGATCATGGAGTGACTCAGACAATGACTCAACTCCCGAATCTGGAGATGATGAAGATCCTCAAATGACAAATCTTTGCCTGATGGCCAAGCATGCAAAAGATAAACAGAACTCCAACATTCATGAAGTAAATATAAATGAGGTATTTGACTTTAACTCTCCTGATATTGACATTGATGATTTAAGAACTGCACTGCATGGCATAACATCTTATCTGCATCAATACATGAAATGGTTCAGAGTTATGTCCAAGGATTATTCACTTCTTCAAAAGGAGAAAGAGAAAGTTCAAGAAGAACTGGAAACAGCCCTTCTAATTACTGACTCTTTCTCCAAGTTTGAAGTTGAGAATAAGCTCTTAAAATATACCAATGAGCTCAATGCACAAAGAGAGTCAAGTCTAACCTCTAAAATTGAGGAACTAGAAAATACAATCTCTACATAGAATAAATCCTATATTATAAGAGATTAATTAAAATAATTAGAAGTAATAATTAAGTGGTAGCCAAACAGGGCCTTAAGAGAAGTTGAGAGTAGTTAACCACGTATGGGTTAACTGACCTCAATGTTACTGGTTATAGGTGCGCCTTCATCAGTTTTCCTTTTTACATATTTTCAATTAAGAGTGCTAACTTGAGAGTTCAGAGAGAATTCAGAGAAACATTGAAAAATTGTGAGTTGTGTGATTTGAAGGAGTATCTGAGAAAGGTTTCATCTCTACTAATCTACACTATGGGTAATCTCTTCAACCCAATTTCAAATTCATGTTGTTTATATTTTTATAAAAATGGCTTTCAAGTCTCTGTAATTGATAAGAGCAATAATTGTGTGTATATATATATGATAATATTCTATCATAACATGTTACCTACCATCTATGTATGTTTTCAAAGCATTAAATCCATACAAATATATAGTAATTGGATTATTTTATAAGTGACAGAGTATAAAAGTGTATATATGGCCATATGACCCTTACGTACAAATTTAATGTTTTTTAATCATATGTTGTATCAAAAATTTACACTTGTGTATCCTTATGTATGTTAAAACGAAGAAATAAACTTCGAATGGACAGATTTGGTGTTATAACGAATCCATAGTGTCAATTTTTATGTTTTATCTTTAAAAACTTTCAAAATCACCAAGAACATGAAATTACATGATTTAATTCTGAAAATTGTATGTTTTAACTTGTTAAAATCATGCTAGAAGGGTTGGGTAGTAGTTATATGTGTATTACAGTGTCTGGGTATGCTTGAGAATAAATTAATTGGGTGTTTTGGCCATGTTCTGCAATTTTTCACGAATTGCGCTTCGACATCGCAGATGTCGCATCACAGACTCCTACCGCAGAAGCTTAAGACCAAGTCCTTCAGCTATTATAGCCACGCCAAGAACGCCATTGTCCAGTCGCAATACGTCAGCCATAGCCATGAAGCCAAAAACGAGCTTGATGGTGGTATACAATACACTTTGTAGTATTATCCAAAAATGAGAATTTAACTGTTTTAATTCAGGGAGTGTAGTAGTAACCTAATCTAATGAACATAAAAACGTGTTAGTCATATAATGTGATGTTAAAATTAGACTCTTAACATGTTAATGAGATACTTACGTGTTTAAATGAATTATTGAACGTGTAGCTAGCTTGTGGTTCGTGTAGTGTAATATTATGTGAAAACAAGTGTTTTAATTTGACTAAGTATAGTCATAATCAGAGTTAGACAAAAAGAATAAACTTGTGATGACTAGTTACATTATAATTAACTGGTATTGTAAATATAAATGGTATGTAGGATTAAATCAAGGAACGTGTATAGTTAACGTGTAACCTACGCACGAGGCAAGTTTCTTAATCCTACTCGTTATCATTATATAAGTTTATAAACTTACCTCTTTACATCGAGCAAATTCTCATTATTATTAATCAAGTTCAATTTGTTATATTAAAGGTTATTAATCTTTTCAAAGTATGATTCTGTTATACAATATTTATTCTATTGTATACCTCTTAAGTTTGTTATTCGATTTAAATATCAGTTATTGTTGAACCTTGTAAGACTAGCGCACCCTTATTGATTCGACTAGTCCATAGTTGATAAACGTTCTAAATTTTAGAACCCTTGTTGAATTATCCAAACCAAACTTCCTTTGGTGCGGACTCTAATGTCAAACTGAGATGACCAACCCTGTATAGGGGATTACTTATGCGTTAGCATTAAGATATTGTGCACAGTATAGTACTAAGGTCTGATCCCCCTAAGTACGAGTAGAAGAGTCCATAGTCTCATTACTGTTAAAGGTTTCAAGTTTAATCCTTGATAACCTAAGACATAGTTCAAGGTCTTATGACCCTCAGAAGTTCTTTTGATTCTTGTTATTCATTCTTGACTCAAAAGTTGAGTTCTTATTCCAGAAGTCTTTGATTCACTCGCATGTTATTATATTGTTGTTTCATTATTATACTTGTGGGAAATCGTGCTCACTCTTGCGTAATAATAATATTGCAGTTAAGAACGAAAGGTCCGACGAGCCTTCTTCTAGCAAAGGCAAGGGCAAGATTAATAAGTGATGAAGACTTGTTGTTTATGTGATTATGTATTTATGTTTTATACTTATGTCAATGTTGTGTAAGACTGTTATTTGTTTATGTTTCCGCAATTGAGATTTAAGGTTAGTATGACTTGGGATTGATGTACTTATTTCAGATGATGTAACTCTTTAAGGAGAGGATTTATTTCTATCTATTCATGCTTTCATTTATTATGGGTAGATAGACATATGATGTTTGAATAGTGAACATCAAATCATGCGGGAAAGTACCCAGATTTGGGGGTGTCACATGTTGGCATCAAAGCTGTAGGTTATGAACCTTAGGTGGGGGAACAACCTTAGGTAGTAGCCTTATAGGAAGAATATAGTGATGGAAAACTCTTATCGAGTTCTAAGAAATGAATTTCTTAATTCATTGAAGATAATAAAAGACTTTATGTGTTTATGTGATAAATTTATGTGCTCACTAGTACAGATTAGTAACTAAAACTTAAAACTGTGTTGTCAGGATGTTGGAGGAGCTAGTCGTGCTAGGGAGGAGGAACCCCAAGTACCTACGGAGGAGGAGCCCCAAGACATTCATGTCGCCAGGGAGCAGTTGGTACAGAGAGAGTCATCTCCGTTGATCACTGTTGTTGGTCAGGAGCATGAGCTTGAGACTAATCCAGAGGAGGATCCTGAGGAAGAAGAGGAAGAAGATGAGTTCCCACCGAACTCTATCAGTGCTGATATGTACGATGAGCTGTATGACAGTAACATGGAGTTACGTGATACTGTTCAGGAACTGAACGAGCGGACGATTATTCAACAGCTTACCATCGAGCAGAGGTATAAGGAAGTTGTGACTCTTCACACACGTTTAGAAAACTTAGAGTGGGATTTGGTTCACGAGAAAGGTCAAACTGAAGAGAAGTCCGAGGAAATAGAGAAGTTGAAAAATGAACTGAAAGAGAGCTCAGCAAGGCTGACCATAGCAGAGGAGGCCTGGGTAAAGGAATCACGTCGTGCTGATCTTGCAGAAGAGAATTGTCGTGCGAAAAAGGCTAAGCTTGGGGAGACGTACTCTACACTTCATAATGTAATAGATGAAGCCCAGGATCGAGTTATGATATACCCAATTCAAATCAAAGGACTCCCATCGTACATGCTAGATCGCAGGACGATGTCCCACATTATGGAAGAAAAACGTAACAAGGGAATTTGTATCAATTATATATAACCTAATGTGGTATGTTATGTGATCATGTGTTGTAGAAACCCTAAAGACACAAAGGGAATTCGTATTAACGATAGAAGACACTAAAGGCAAGTATTTTGACCCTTGTCTGAATTCTTTGGACAATTTTTGTAATGCATGTACCTTACGCATGAATTGATGTATGATGAAGTTGAAGCCAATTCCTTTGGCTAGACTTAAGATGTTTTATGGAGTTCTTATAATCTATTAATGTTGTTAAGTTTTGCCAAACTATTTTGGTATAGTTTTCAAAGGAAGACTGAGTATGCATAAACAAATGTTTTGTCGTCAAACGACAGGCGCGTGAGGTTGCCAAACCTTAAACATACATACGTCTAAATAAAGTAGTATTGTACAACATAGAGTACTATAGGTTGATCACCTAAACGTGCTCGTAAGATATGTCGAACTTACGGACTTGGTGTCGGGTTGTCCTTTTCAAAGAAAGAATGAAATGCTCAAGTTCTTGGATCGATATTGATGTTTAATGAATATTGTTCATTGTGAAACGTTTTAAAGAAAATAGAAGTGTTATTTTGAATTATCAATAGTACTTCATAATTATTGTTCAGTTATTGAAGATATACGATTCTTATGTTTCAAGCATGCTGTTTATTGGAATTATCATACTTGTTGAGCTAGTTATGCTCATTCTTGCTTGAACCATATGAATGCAGCTAAGACCGAATGGACTGAAGGATTCAGAAAAGATAAAGGGAAGGCCAAGACCAACCAATAGGTTGCCTTTGTAATAGATTAGTACAGATGTTGTAATTACTTATTATTATGACAAGTACTCATGTAATAGTTATAAAGAACCTGAGAATGGTAATATTATTTTGGAATATACATAAGACATTCTTACTCTTTTGAAGTATTTCAATTGAATGATTGTGTGAACTGTAGCACCGTGTAGCACCATATGTCGGGTTGAAAGATACCCGAATTTGGGGGCGCCACACCCACGACCATCTTGGTCTATAAATAGACCCCCCATCAGTTCATTTGAAAAAAAAAAGAGGAAACTATGTCCATTTCAGCCCTTAACCTCTTCTAGAGTGCTCCAAACTTTGTGATTCTTCTTTCTAAACACTTGTAAGCTCGTGTTCTACAACATACTGAAATTTAACCGGTGGAAACCAAGTTTTCAAGCCCCAAAAGCTATCTGAAGTCTTCTTGACAGCCCATTGTAAGATTTTTCAAATTTTTAAGTTTTCTACTGCTTTAATATATACATATATATCAAGAATCTCATCGAGTAGTTACGCCCGGATCGTCGATACGTGGATTTTTCCTTCTTTTATATATATATATATATATATATATATATATATATATATATATATATATATATATACTATACATATTTATTGCTTTTTATATATCTGCTTTAATTGCTTTCGTAACATAGATATTTAATATTCCAGTCTGTAGACTTGATTTATCTAAATCTAGTTATCTCTAACTTTAATGGTTCAAAAGTGACTAAACTGGAACCGTTGAAGCTAGAATGGCTTAGATTTATTTAAATTTAGTTTTATTTCTAGCTTTTGTACATATTAATCTATCATGTGAGCCTAGGAGCCATGAGATTGAAGATTCAGCTTGTGAATCTAGATCTGGTTCCCACGATGGACACTTTTCAACTGCAACCATCTTGTAAATTATCTACGGTGTCTAGACATCCTTGGATGGCCCTCATGCCCTTAAGGAGTCCGGCACTGCTATGTATCTTATTTTCTTGAAGATACTTTGCATCTCAAAAATAAAATCAATCCATCCGAATACGGAAGAAAATAAAAGTATCAAATGCCTCAATTACTATTGAGCATAAGGGTTTGAAAACATGTTTTCCAAAACATCACTGCTATATTTTGTTAGAGTTGAAGTTTTATACAAATCAAACCTTTTGTATATAGGTGCAAACGAGACATAGCTCTACTTTCAGATAATTGCACATAGGCCCAATAAACACACACACACACACATAAAGATAATTAGGGTAATTGAAAAGTTGCGATAATCGTGTTTTCACGGAAGTCGGGGGGTGCCTAACACCTTCCCCCCGCTTAATCAAGCCTCCGAACTCAATGAATCTCGATTTCCAAGTCCTATTAAACAGTGTCCAACCATTGGGCCTTTGTGTAAACCTTTTCAAAATTGGTTGAGTTGGTACAACCATTTCAAAACTACCAATTGAAGACTTTGATTTTCAAATCGTCGACATTTACATGTTGAACCTTTTTCAAACTCACATTTTCAGACAAAATTCAACCAATTGAGAACACAAAAAGGTTAGAACAGAAAGGGACACAATTTTCCTGACGTTGCCAACCATGATCATACTTTGTGCATAAATATCAATCAATAGAAAAGAGATGGAGATCAGATTCATGTAGAAACTAGCTTCCTCGTGTACGAATTCACCTCCAATTCCTTTTCATGTTCAACTTGAATCAACCGGGTTTGATTCATTCCTTTGATCAACGTTAGCCACCCAAGTGTTTGGCCTCTAGAGGTGATCCACCAAGGAAGAAGAAGTATTCAAGAAGATGGGTGTTTGGAAAAATCCTAGTATTTCTATCTCTATAGAAAATATGTACTCTCCCAACTCTTGGAATTGTCAGCAACGTGTGTTGTGAAAAAACATCAACCCCACCCATAATAAGACTTCTCTTATTTATAGATGTAAGAAACCCTCCTTCACAATTAAGGAATTGTGTTTTATTTTAATTAATTAAACTCCTTTAATTAATTAGGCTCCTAATCTTATTAGGAATAATTAAATAAACTCTTTTAATTAATTAGCCTCCTAATCTTATTAGGAATATATATGAGAGTACATTTTATTAATTACTCCCTCCGTCCCAGGATAAAAGTCCTGGTGGACTTTTCACGCATATTAAGAAGAGTAATAAAATGACAAAATTGCCCATAATAATGTCATTAAATATGGAGAGAGAATTAGAATAAGAAAAGTATGAGATATTTAATGCTACGGGCATAATAGAAAAAAATGTGTAAAAGTTTGGTTATTAAAAGAAAGAGGACATTTAACCTAGGACAACCCAAAATAGTAATAAAGACTTTTATCCTGGGACGGAGGGAGTAATTTTCAAACTCTTTTAGGAATTAAAAAATAATAATAGTAATAATAGTAATAATAATAATAAGACTCCTCTTATTAATTTATATTTAATATTTCCAAAATATTAAGTTATTTAATTTATTCTATCACCATAGATTAAATTAAATACACTTAACTTATTACTATGATTATGTCATTTAGTTATTAAATAAATATTCTTCCTTTTGCGGTGTGACCCTTTAGGTTCTCATATTAAATCGGTTGTGAATAAATCAATTAGAACAACTATAATCTTATTTAAATAAATAAATTAAACTATTAATTTATTTAAATAAATAATATTTATTCTACAATAAGAATAAGTCTCCTTAGCAATCAATGACTTTTCAGATAATATAGATTTTAACATTAATCACAAAAGAACTTTTGAGTAAATAGTTATCGTACAATTCAATTCTTCCACCATACAATGTCCCGATTAAATATAAGACATGGAATTATTATCAAGTATTATTTTATTTAATTATATGTATTTCAATTCTTAAATGCACAACTCCAAATAATATAAATTTGAAACTCCTTTCTAATTTCATTATGCCTTAGCCAAGTACTACTGGGTTGTCATTTATCGAATCACATAGGACATTTCTCTTCTTTTACTAGAAGCGGTAGATTCTTTGTTGATCATTCATTATCTCCATGTACAACTTATTACACCCAAGCATACCCTTTGATATACCCTAAGGGTATGCACAAGATATTATGATGATCTCAAATCTAAGGATCACTTGTACTACTATCACTATAAGAATTCCTATTAACATGCAAGTAAAACTCCATTAGGTATTCCTTAGTGAGTCACGTTCAGTGAACTTATTCTCCAATAAGCACCTACATACTTGCTTTAGTGTATCCACACAAATGATCATGAGATCAATCATCATCATCCTATGAGCAAGCAACGTATGTACCAATCTATCCGAATTCACTAATCCCAGTTTTAGTAATCCATCGATTGGGAACATTTTAGTTTTTAAGCTATCTAAGAATTTAGATCTCATTAGAATGACCTCATCATGATTCTAAAAGCATTGCTTAAAACTATGGGTTTATCACATATTATTAAAATAAAACCATGTAGATAAATTAAAGCCTTTAGTAAATGAATACTTTTATTAATAAACGAATAAGATTGTTACAAAATATATGCTTTATCATCAACATAATTGGCTTGTGTGCATACTACTTTCAATTCTTTGATGACATTCTTGTGTACATCCCGTCCTTGGAAGCCCACATCTCACATTTATGTAATTTTGAATGTATGCACACCTAAAAGGGGGGTTGAATAGGTGTTTTATACTCAAAATGATTATCAATAAAAGTTTCAAAATTTTCTACTGCAAGATGAGTTCAAACAGGTAAATCAAGTGTGTTTTGGTGCCTGCTTTAGACTAAGTTCTACTTTAGATATAATTCAGATACGTATAACCTTTTTACTAAGGTGTTTGAGTTAGTTCACTCAAGTTATCAGTAGAAACAATATTATGCAGATATATACGAACTATTCAAATGTAGAGTAAAAACTTAAATTACATAATTAAGCAAATCACACAAATTAGCAAACCATAAACACCAAGATTGTTTACGTGGTTCAACCCTTCTCCTTTAATCTAGTGGTCTAATCCATATCTAATACCAATTGGTATTGGAGACTCATTTTATTAATAAATTGTTCAAACAAATAAGAGTACTCCATATAAAAATAAGCTCTACTATGTGTTAGACACAACTGCTCCATTACACCTCTACAATTTTTGCACATCTGCAACCTCTAGAGCTTCTTTTGTAGAGTCTCTATCCACTACTAGATCAACCAAGCTAAACAAGGCTTGAATTCAGATTTTAATAAGAAGGAATATAATTACAATATAGTATGATTTTCCAGCTAAAAGAAATTAATAAAAAGACTATTAATTAAAGAAATTAATATAATTACAATATAGAATTGATTGCTGGAAATTTTCTTTGAAACCTCTCAATGAAAAAGTCCTCTGTATTAAACTGAGTATTGTATGAAAACTTATGTCTTCTTTTTGTCAAAAATGATGAGTACGTATAATATGAGATTCAACGGCTAAAAAAATATTATTAGCATAAAGGCCAAGATCACAAGATCGCAGTTGGAATAGAACATAATTTCAGATATGATACAACAGATATGAGAGGATATTTCTCCAAATTAGTTTTTCAAAGATTTTAATATTCAAAATAAAGTCATTTGGAAAAGCTTAATTAAAGGAAAATAGATCAGCCAGGATTTGGTATGAATATACTGATAGAGATCCAATCGAATCAAATTGTTGATATATTCAATTTCCTTAATTTCAGGATATTAATCCATGTCAAGTTTTAATATAACAGATTTCCAGCAATTAAATAATGCCTTGTAATTAAAAGTTTTGGGCTAGGAAAAACTTACATTATACCCTAAGTGAATTCTTAAGGACCTAAATTCAGTAGACAACTCTATGAAGATTTATTTTCAAGTTGGGCATTCATGAACTCAGCAAATATATGGCAAGATAAATCCAATTTTGGTAGACCATATATGATCAGTCCATTCCATATAGTCCAAACTTTCTCATTCAAAAACAACTCCATACAAAATATATTGTCATCATTAAAATTAAAAACACATAAATTAACAATTTAAAGCAAGTATTTACCCTTTTTAGAAAAAAAAACCAATTTTATGTGAAGAAGACTAAGTGCACATTTTCACAGTATAAAGTAGAATACTTGGGGCATGTCATAAATGAAGAAGGGGTAGCAGCTGATGAAACTAAAGTTGAAGCCATGAAGCAATGGCCCACTCCAAAGACACTTAAATCCTTAAAGAGGAATTTTGGGAGTCGCAAGTTATTATAGGAGGTTTGAACAGCATTATGGTATAATTGCCAAAGCCTTAACTAATCTTCTTAAGAAGGGAGTATTTAGGTGGAGTAATGAGGTCGAGACTGCTTTTTACAAGCTAAAAGAGGCATTATCTACCACAATAGTGTTGGTACTTCCGAACTTCACCAAGCCTTTTATCTTGGAAATTGATGTTTGCTAGACAAGAATTAGAGTTGTGTTAATGTAAGAGGGTAGACCCTTAGCATTTCTCTGTAAGGCCTTATCTACTAGACACTTGGGATTATCTACCTATGAAAAAGAGTTGTTGGTCATTATAATGGCAGTCTAAAAGTGGAAAACCTATCTACTAGGACAAAAATTCATTGGAAAAACTTACCATGAAGCATTAAAATATTTCCTAGAGAAAAAACTGACTACTCTGGTACAACAGAAGTGGATTTCAAAAATGTTGGGGTTTGACTACACCACTCTATATAAGAAAGGAAAGGAAAACTTGGTAGCTGATGTCTTATCAAGGCAACATGAGGCGGAAGCTAAATGTGCTACAGTAACTAAGATAAGCCCTAGTTGGAAGGAAGAGGTCTGCCAAAGCTTAACAGATGACGAGGAAGCTCAACGCAGATCAAGGCTCGTTAATTCTAGACCTTACCAGCCTTCCTAATATAGTTTAAAAAGGGAATCTTAAGGAAATAAGGCAAAATTGTTCTGGGAAGCACATGAGAAATAAGAAAGAAAATTATGGAGGTCATACACAACAGCCTAAAAGGAGGTCATTCTGGAATTTCAGCTTCCGTTAAAAGGGCAGAGGTAATTTTTTACTGGCCTAACCTAAGGAATGATGTAACCGAACTTGTGAAACAATGTGACATTTGCCAAAGAAACAAATTTGAACATGTGCTCACCCCTGGTCTACTACAACCAATTCTCATTCCAAATCAGGCTGAGAAGTCATCACTTTGGACTTTGTGGAAGGCATGCCTAAATCAGAAGGTAAGGATACAATATTGGTAATAGTAGATAAACTAACCAAGGGTTGTCATTTAATTGCCTTAACATTGTTAGTAACCTTTAAAGGAAATTATATATATATATTGACTTATCTTAATAAAGCATAACTGTAGAAAATATTTGTCAAGGCTAGTACTTGGTACTATGTCCTTAAGACAATTATGCCCTCCGTATGGTGCTTAGAGTTGATAGCACTTGTCTCCCAGGATACAATAACACTGTATACCTTAGCAGCACTACAAAAAGTATACACAACAAACCAAAAAAAATGCTCTAACTCTCTCTCAAATTTACTAAGGAAACTGATGAAAACTATATACTAAAATGCTCTAATATACTAGACTGCTTGAAAATTGAATGAATCAAATGGCTGGCCCCTCCTATCTATTTATAGGAGGGTTAATGACCCTTCGGATGGGTGCCTAGCCCTTTGAAAGGGCATGAAATGCCACTGAAAAGGCATATATGGCATCAATTGGTTAAAATGACGTAGTTTTGATCATATACAGTATAGGCGCGTCCATTCGAACATGTAAAACGACGTAGTTTAAGTGTTAGCATAACCAAAACTACGTAGTTTAGGCTTAGAAGAAAAGGCGCGACAAAAATGGCGTAGTTTAGGGTGCCCGTTCAACCTTACAGATACCGCTTCCTCAAAATGACACAATTTTGATAATATAATAAATACAGCTTCAAAACGACACAATTTTGATAATAGAATTAAATAAATAAATTTTAATTAAAAAATTTAAATAAAGATTGTCTAAAAAATTATATACGTGGACCTGCACCCACAACCCAAGCTGCACTGGGCCGAGAAGCATGCATGGTGGTGGCATACATAATGTGGGTTCGAACCTAGCCTTAGCTAGGTCCTCTCCCTTCCACAAAAGTGGGGTGCCCCTTGGGGCCCAAACCCAAGAGCACTTTCCTTGTATATAAAAATATAAAATATTTAATTCCTAACCTATGTGGGACTTGGTTTTTCCCACATGTATTTATTATCTTTTATTATGATCTTTGGGAGTTAATATCTCATTCATTGCTCAATGGATTTGAGCTTCCAAATACTTAATTTAATCTACTCATGGAGTAGAATACATTAATATATGGAATCATTAAAATTAATTAATGACACCCATATTAATTTAGGCTCAAATTCCAACAATCCCCCACATGAATGATATTGACTGTCAACCTTATGCAAATGTTATGCAGACTCTGAGAGAGAGACAGAATTAGAAATCATCTGTATCGAGAGAGGTAGCTTTTGGCTTTGAACCTTCCCTTGTGAAAAACTATCGGGTTTACTGGTTGTCCAGTGAACGTGATGTCTTGAACTGTCCAATCGCTTGTGTAAATCGAGACAATAGTAATTCACACAAAATCTTTCTAGACATTATTTGGTTTTTATGATTTTGTTCATTTTGGCCTCGAACAATCCCGGATTTATGAGTGCTTTAGAGAAGTATAGCCTTATCCTTCTCATAGAATTAGCCCAGTTCACACTCACATAGGTGATTCTTAATAAGAGTATCCTACCATACTCTACATGTTTATCAAGATTTAAGAATCATTAAAAGCATTGTTTATCCTGTAACCATTGCAGGTATCACTATCTCGTATTATAGGAATGAGTAGAAGAAATTAATTTCTTCATAGTGATTTGGTTGAATCATTCACAATTTAGTTGTCCCTTTGAACCTAGATCTTGGAATCTCCAGTCAACTAGGTTGGGTTTCCATCATGATGATCCTTGTTTATAGGCTTTAAACACATTCCCCTCGAAGTTATTTTTACTTGTTCTCTAGTTAAATCTTTAGTCAACGGATCCGCTATATTTTCTTTTGACTTTATGTACTCAATAGACATAATGCCATTAGAGAGCAATTATTTTATGGTATTATGTCTACGACAAATATGTCTAGACTTACCATTATACATATGACTATGTCCCCTTCCAATTGCTGATTGACTATCACAATGGATACAAATAGGCGGCACAGGTTTAGGCCACATAGGGATATCTTCTAAAAAAATTACGAAGCCATTCAGCTTCTTCTCCAGCCTTTATCCAATGCAATAAAATCAGATTCCATCGTTGATCAAGCAATGCATGTTTGTTTAGAAGATTTCAATGATACTGCTCCTCCACCTAGTGTAAACACAAAACCACTAGTGGATTTAGAGTCTTTTGTATCCGATATCTAATTCGCATCACCGTATCCTTCAAGTACTGCTGGATATCATGAGTAGTGCAATCCAAAATTTTGAGTATATTTTAAATACCTTAAAACTCTTATAATCACTTTCCAGTGATCTTGTCCTGGATTGCTTGTAAATCTACTTAATTTATTGACAGCTTGTGCTATGTCAGGACATGTACAATTCATTAAGTACATAAGGCTTCCAATTATTTGTGCATACTTAGGTTGTGATATGCTCTCTCTTTTATTTTTAGACAAGTGTAGATTTATATCTACCGGTGTTCCCACACAATTGCAATCATATTGATTGAATTTCCTGAGTATTTTCTCAATATAGTGTGATTATGATAACGCTAATCCATTCGATGTTTTAGAAATTTTAATTCCTAATATTACATCCGTAACACCCATGTCTTTCATGTCAAACATATTAATTTAACATTCTTTTAGTAGTGTTAATGATATCATTATTACTACCCATAATGAGTATACCATCTACATAAAGACAAATAATAATATACCCATTCTTAGTGTCCTTGGCATACACGCATTTGTCACACTCATTTATTTTGAAACTATTTCATAACATTGCATTATCAAATTTTTTATGTCATTGTTTAGGTGCTTTTTTTAATCCATAAAGATACTTTACAAGCCGACAAACTTTCTTTTCTTGTCCTAGAACAATAAATCCTTCTGGTTGTTCCATATAGATTTCGTCTTCTAAATCTCCATTCAAGAAAGCTGTTTTTACATCCATTTGATGTATTTCTAAATTATATATAGCTGCAATGGCTATTAACATCCTAATCGAGGATATTCTTGTCACAGGAGAATAAGTATCCAAATAATCTAAACTCTCCTTTTGCCTGTATCCTTTGATAACAAGTCTTGCTTTATATTTGTCTATAGATCCATTTGCTTTCATTTTCTTCTTGAATATCCACTTATATCCAAGAGGTTTAGAGCCTGGTGGGAGATCTACTAATTCCCACGTATGATTATGCAAAATAGATTCTACTTCACTATTTATAGCCTCTTTCCAATATGAAGCTTCAGGACTCGATATTGCTTCTTTATAAGTTTGAGGCCCATTTTCTAACAAATAGGTTAGAAAATCCAGACCAAAAGATTTTGATGTTCTTGCACGTTTACTACGTCTAGATTCATCAATATCTTCTAAACCATGATTACTGTCATTAACAGTATCATAAGTTCTTTTATTTAAACTTATTTCTTGTTCGTTAGAACTTGGCTCTTGTTGTAAGACCCCAACTTTTATGAATAAAGAATAATTTTCTCGAAATATATTTTTGAATATTATGGTGTGGATTTGATATAATGTTATAGTTGTGGGTAATATTTACAAATTTTGCAAAGTAAGCAAGTGGTTATATAATATTCGATTGGTCGGGGGAATATTCGTTTTAATAGGAATATTCGCATGCGGCGGCAGACAATCATTGGTGGACCCCATTAACGGAAGTATTGTCGTAGTTAGAAAACCATTGCGTAATTATCTTTTATAAAAATAATCGCCGAAGGTGTTACCGTTAAAACTGTTGAACTACCCTAGTAAAAAAGTACAAGATACGCTGTGGTTGCATAGTAGCACACGATATTGATTATTGATGCTTACGTGAGAAGTCACTCGCTTATACTCAATTATTGCTACGAAGAATTGCGCATCATATCTCTCATATTATTGATTCAATTATTGTTACAAAGATTATCATCGCATTATATTTATTATTATTAAATCAATAATTGAGACGACAAAGTTATTCATATTATTATTTGCAATATTGACAATGTCTAGAAGTTCATTAAGGAGAGGTTTGGTCACCTAATCATACTTGAACAAGGAAAAATCCTTATCGGAAAGCCCCCTCTTTCCTGGGAACGACCTGGTTGTTAAATATTGTGAGTTATAATATTAATGATGAATAAGTTGTGTTGATTAAAGATGAATTTGATAGTTCCATTGTGTTGAGATTATTAGTGTTAGTGGAAATCGACATCTATTCCGATGATAATTGATGTTTGGGGGTTATATTGACAAATCGGGTAATTTATCGGATAAATGAGCAATTAATTGCTACTAATTCACATGCTTATATAACTATTTGCTCACATGTGTGTACTATTGAATCACATTTTTGTACTATTAGGGGAGTTGGTGCAAGATTGATAATACTTGCATGACTAAGTTAAAAATGGAGGTATAGTTGAAGGTATTATACTATAATTAGTTTTTTCACATGATTATACTATTGAGTCACATGAATGAACTATTAATTCACATTATTTACTATTAGGGGAGGTGGTGTAAGTTTGTTAATACTTGCAGGACTAAATTAAAAATAAAGAAAAAGAGGAAGGTATTATAATGTAATATTTCGAGACCCAAAACGTGCAATTATCAAAACTATATTTTCCTATAAATAGAAGTTCATTCTTCCTTCATTTTTTACCAATTCACAAAAGCTTTAGAGCAATTATTATAGAGAGAAAGAAGAAGAGAAGTCTGCTACCTCACTATTCCAGTATCCAATTTTTCTAAGGTAAGGGGTATTATTTCTTTCGTGTTCTTGAAGAGAGCTATTGTTATTCCATCCCTTATTATTCTGTTGGAACATCATGTCTGTACAAATTACGCATGACCTGGTTCCGTTATTTATTATTCTGTTGGAATAACCTGTCTATGTGAAGTACCGCATACATGGTGAAATTCTTCTATTATTTCATTCTTTATTATTCTGTTGGAACATCATGTCTGTGCGTATTACGCATGACCTAGTTCCATTATTTATTATTCTGTTGGAATAACCTGTCTGTGCGGTCTATCGCATGCATTGTGAATTCTTCTGTTATTCCATTCTTTATTATTCAGTTGGAATATCCTATTTGTGCGTTTACGCATGACCAGGTTCCATTATTTATTATTCTATTGGAATAACCGGTTTGTGCGGTCTATCGCATGTCTGGTGAATTCTTTTGTTATTCTATTCTTTATTATACTCAGTTGGTTAAAGTTTTGGCTTTTATACTCCATGAAATTAGTAGAATATCCTTGATATTTGTGCTTCATCCAGTATCTTTTCATGGAAATATTCTTCTGAGCATTCTTGAATTTTACTCTACAAAGCAGTATCATGTTGAAAATTTGGACGTTACGGTTCCTGGATAAATTAATTCTTGAACTTGTTTTATTGAATTCTTATATCATTTTCATCATCCTCATGTTTATTTTATGTTGAAAGTCATATGTGGCCTGTAGTGCATAGATGGACTTGGTATGATTATGACCAGGGATTATTCGGTATAATCATGACCGTAATGTTACAAATAATGTGGTAAAAATCCTCCTTGGCCCGTAGTGCATTGATGGACAGTTGTTGGCATGATCATGACCATTAATGAATACACGAATATCCTTAGCCCGTAGTGCATGGATAATTTCTGCTGAGTCTCAGCGATAAAAGTGATGAAAAACCCTTTAAATCATAGAAGATAGTAGATTTTATTCTCTACTTGACTCTTCTAATGGATTGCTTATTCCGCTGCAGTTAAACTTGATGTTTGTTATATTTTATCAGTTTAACACTGTTGAAGGCTAACGATAAATTATTATGTATTATCTTAGTCATAATATTTCTTACTGGGCTAGTTGAGCTCACCCTTTCTTTCACTGTTCTCTTCAGGAAATGAGAACGTAGTCGGGACTAGTCGGGGAACGGAGTGACGGTCCAGATGATAGCATTAGTAGTCCTCACTATTCTGTTAAATAGTGTGACAATAAATGTAATGAGGACTCCATTGAGTTTGTATATTGTCTAGATGACAATATTCTTATTAAAAACTCTTAGATTATATTTTGTCGTATTTTACACGACTGTTGTATAATTAAGTTGTATTTGAATTTTGTACCATGTATTTGGCGACCCAAGATGGGTGATGTATACCGTTTTGGGCGTCACAATTAATATCAAAGCTTAGGATATGATCCCCGGGTGAGATGTGAGACAAGAACTAAGAGGGAAAGACGGGAATTCCTTCGCTAGTATGACCTACCTAAGTTTGTTTGGTATTTATTTGATCGGTTAGAGTATAGGGATAATATGTGACATGTCAATTAATCCTTATTTTGTGGCAGTATTTGAAAATGACATCTGAGAATGTTGAGAATAGCAATGGAGTACTGAAAAACCGCCGAGTCTCCACGGATCAATAATCGTGGATAATGTGCATCGTGAAGGCGATAATCCTCATGCAAACAACAACACTGACCAAATAATGAATGATGGAATGTTCAGAGGCTTTATGCAATTCATGCACATCATCGGTAGAGCGGCTCTCATCCAAAATGTAGGTGGAAACATCGAAACTCTCGGACGGTCACCGCTAAAAAGTTCAAGGAGCTGGGACCACCGGAGTTTATTGGAGAGCCAAAACCACTTAAGGCGAAAGCGTGGATAAAGCAGATCACCAAGATATTTGATGTTTTGGGATGCTCCGATGAGCAAAAGGTTCCATTTGCCACCTTTATGTTGCGAGGAGAGGCAGATTACTGGTGGGAATCGATAAAGCGTACTTAATCTGCCGCACTAAAGATGTCTTGGGAGAAGTTCCAAGAACTATTCAACGACAAGTACTTTCCTGAAAGTATTCGTCACATGAAAGAGTTAGAGTTCATCAAGTTGGAGCAGAATAATATGACCGTGTCGCAAAGACGAAGCTAAGTTTGCTTGAGTTGTCCCTGGTTTATGTCTTTACTTGGTTGACAATGAGGAGAGAATGACGTGGATGTTTCTAAGAGGTTTGAAACCCGAGATACGTCAATATCTAATTTCTCATAAATTGTGTTTGTATTCAGATGTTGTTAATAGGGCTCAGTTATTGGAGCGCGATAACGAGTCAACTCAACCAAGAGAAAGTAGCCGGCAAAATGATAATACCAATGGTAGCAGTCATCGAAGTGGTGACAACAAACGTGGAGGGAATCAACATGCCAGAAATGGTAACCACTTCTGTGGTAATCATGGCCAAGACAGTAAAAATGGATATTTCAAGAAAAAGAGATTCAATAATGATGAAAAGACGTTACCACCAACACCCGTTGTTAAGGAAGGAGAATGACCACCTATCATATGCTTCAAATGCGGAGGGGAGGGACTTATCAGTCCAAACTGCGCGATGCAGTCCAAAGCGTGTTATAATTGTGGAAAAAAAGGTCACCTAGCCCGATTTTGTCATGCACCAAAGACAAGTCCAGCTGGGATGGAGGCACCAAAGGTCGTCCCAGAAAAGTCAAAGCCGGTAGTTCAAGGGAGAGCGTTTGTCGTAACCTCCCAGAAAGAAAGCAACTCGAACGAGGTCATCATGGGTAAGCTTATCATAAACTCTAGCGAAGTTTATACCTTATTTGATACCGGTTCTACCCATTCTTTTATTTCTCCTACTTATAGCTCAATGTTTAAATTTGACTCGGAGAAATTAGACTTTGACTTATCGGTTGAAACTCCGCTGGGAGAAACCTTCATTACATCCACTTTTTATAAGTCTTGTTTGATTCAAATCGGTGTACGCACGTTACTGTCGATCTTATTTCTTTAAAAATACTTGCATTTGACGTGATTCTAGGGATTGATTGGTTAACTACTCATCATGCTAAAATTGATTGTTTTCGTAAGGTTGTTAGCTTGCATATTCCTAATCAACCTATTATACGAATTCAAGCGACCACACCATTAAAATCAATCACGGTCATCTCAAGCCATAAAGCTATTCGTTTATTGAAAAACGGATGTCAAGCTTTCTTAGCTCATGTCACAGATTTATACAAAAATACATCAGATTTGAAAGATATTTCTATTGTTAATAAATTTCCTGACGTATTCCCTGAAAACTTCTTGGCCTACCCCTAGAGCGTGAAATTGAATTTTTTATCGACCTTGAACCCGGTACAAAACCCATTTCCAAAGTCCCATATCGAATGGCTCCTATTGAACTTCAGGAGTTAAAGACCCAATTGCAGGAATTGTTAGACATCGGTTTTATTTGTCCTAGTACGTCTCCTTGGGATGCTCCTGTTCTATTCGTAAAGAAGAAAGATGGAAGTATGCGACTTTGTATTGATTATCGGGAGTTGAATCATGTCACCATAAAAAATAGGTACCCATTGCCTCGCATTGATGACCTGTTTGACCAGTTGCAAGGCGCCAAATTCTTTTCAAAGATTGATCTTCGTTCCGGATATCATCAGTTGAAGATTAAAATTGATGACATTCTAAAGACTGCTTTCAGAACTTGGTACGAGCATTATGAATTCTTAGTCATGTCTTTTAGATTGACCAATGCTTCTGTTACCTTCATGGATATGATGAACCGAGTATTCAAGGAATATTTGGATCACTTTGTGGTCGTCTTTATTAATGACATCCTCATATACTCCAAAACCCGTGAAGACCATGAGCAACACTTGAGGCTGATACTCCAAAAACTTCTTGAAAACAAGCTATATGCCAAGTTGAAGAAATGCGAGTTCTGGTTTGAAGAAGTTGTATTCCTTGGGCACGTGATATCAAATCATGGGATATCTGTTGACCCGGCAAAGATTGAATCAATTCAAAGTCGAGCAACCTAAATCGATGATCAAAATCGTAGCTTTCTCGGCTTAGCTGGTTATTATCGTAGATTCGTAGAAGGGTTTTCTCGAATCGTTACTCCATTAACTCAGCTGACTCGAAAAGATACAAAATTCGGTTGGAGCGAGGAATGTGAGAAGAGTTTTCAAAAACTCAAGAGGAGACTCATTTCAGTACCTGTTCTGACAATACCTGTAAGATCCCAACTTTTATGAATAAAAGATGAATTTTCTATAAATATCATTTTTGAATATTATGGAATGAATTTGATATAATGTTATAGTTGTGGGTAATGTTTATAAATTTTGCAAAGTACGCTAGTTGTTATATAATATTCGATTGGTCGGGGAATATTCGTTTTAACAGGAAATATTCGCACAACGGCACAATCATTGGTGGACCCTACAACGGAATTATTATCGGATTGAGAAAGCGACAAAAATACTTTTTGAAAATAACGGTGGAAGTTTTACGAATTAATCATTGAAACACCGGTGTTAAAAGTAAAGATGTCTGGCGTAGTTACCGCGATAGCTTTACGGTTTTGATTATTGATGCTTATGTGATAAGTCACTCAGTTTATTTTTATTGGTATTATTAATGTAATAAAACAGAAAAGCTTTTTATATAAAACAGAATACTTTTATAAAGTTATTTGTTTTATTAGGCTAATAGTAAAATCTTTTTGTATAAAATGAATACTTTTATAAAGTTATCTATTTTATTAGACAATAATTAGAATATATTATATTTTATTATGCATAGTGTTTGCATAGTGCCTACATAGTGTTTTCATAGTAAAATCTTTTATAAAGTTATTCGTTTTATTAGATTATAAATAGAATATATTATATTTTATTTAAAAGATTTTGCTTTAAATATGGACCATCGATTAAAGTAAATCAATCTCAATAGCTCATGAGTTAGTTACTTTGCAGTCCATTTTTCTATAAATAGAAGCTCATTCCTTCGTTATTTCTTACGAATTCACTGAAACTCTAGAGAGAGAAATTATAGAGAAGCTATAGAAAAGTGTTCTATTCCTTCCTACTCTTATATTCAGTTTCTTTTTACGGTAAGGGATATTATTTGTTGTACTCGTAAGGGTATTATTTCTTTTGTATTCATGAAGAGAACTTACATTATTCCATACTTTATTATTCTGCTTTGAATAACCAAAGATATCTGTGACTACCCTATACTTGGTGACATTCTTCTAATATTCCGTCTTTATTATTATTACATTGGAATATCCTCGATCGGTATGCGTTTACACCCTGACTGGTTAAAATCTTTATTATTATTCTTTTGAATACCACATGCATGCGCTTTTACCGGGACTGGTTCCGCTCTTTTTATTATTATTCTGTTGAAATATCATATATGCATGCGTTTCTGGGACCTGATTTAAATCTTTATTATTACATTTGGAACATCCCGCTTGCAAATTTTGCCTCGACACGGTTCCGTTACTTATTAATCTATTGGAATAACTTTGTACATCACGAAATACGCATGCATGGTGATTTCTTTTGTTATTCCATTCGTTATTATACTCGGTTGGTTAAAGTTTTGACTTCTATACTCCATGAAATTAGTGGAATATCCTTGATATTTAAGCGCTTCATCCAAAGATCTTTTCATGGAAATATTCTTCCGAGCATTCTTGAATTTTACTCTACAAAAGATATCATGTTGACAATTTGGGCGTTATTGGTTCATGGATAAATTAATTCTTGAACTTATTTTATTGAATTCTTATATCATTGTCATCATCCTCATGTTTATATTATGTTGAAAGTCATCTCATGAGTTGTAGTGCATAGATGGACTTGGTATGATTATGATCGGGGATTATTCGGTTGTAATCATGGCCGTAATGTTACAAATGATGTGAAAAAGTCGCCATTGGCCCGTAATGCATTGATGGATAGTTCTTGGCATGATCATGACCATTAATGAATACAAAAATATTCTTGGCCGTAGTGCATGGATAATTGTGGTCGTGATACTAAAGAATATCCTTGGTAGTAGTGCGAGGGTGATTCGATGATGTGGATTATTTATTAAAATTTGTCACAAATGATAAAAGTCATGAAAAACCTTTTAAATCATAGAAGATAGTAGATTTTATTCTCTACTTCACTCTTCTAATGGATTGTTTGTTCTGCTGCAGTTAAACTTGATGTTTGTTATATTTTATCAGTTTAACATTGTTGAAGGCTAATGATAATTTATTCTGCTTAATCTTAGTCATAATATTTCTTACTGGGCTAGTTGAGCTCACCCTTATTTTCAATGTTCTCTTCAGAAAATGAGAATATAGTTGGGACGAGTCGGGGAACGGAGTGATGGACTAGATGATAGTATTAGTAGTCCTCACTATTCTGTTAAATAATGTGACAATAAATGTAATGAGGACTTATTCTGAGAGTGGATATTATTTAGAAGACAGTATTTGTATTAAAACTCACAACTCTCTTGTTGTATATTAAAGATTATATTTGTATTCTGTACCATGTATTTGGCGACTCAGAATAGGTGATGTATACCTATTTTGGGGGCGTCACAATACCATCTGGCTCGGAGAGATTTGTCATCTACAGTGATGCTTCAAGCAAAGGGTTAGGATGTGTTCTCATGCAACATGGGAAAGTCATAGCATATGCCTCACGAAAACTCAAAGAAATATGAGAGGAATTATCCTACTCATGATCTAAAGTTGGCAGCAGTCATTTTTGCGCTTAAGATTTGGAGGCATTACCTGTATATAGAGAAGGTGGAGATTTATACGGATCATAAAAGCCTCAAATATTTCTTCACTCAAAAGGAACTCAACATGCGGCAACGACGATGGCTTGAGTTGTTGAAAGATTACGATCATACCATTCAATACCATCCTGAAAAAGTGAACGTAGTAGCTGATGTATTGAGTAAAAGATCATATGCGGGTACGAGTACATTATTGTCAACGCAAAGGCCCATTTTATATGACTTACAAAGGATGGAGATAGAGTTAAAGACTCCAGGGACCCATGTGATGAAGGCGAATATATGAGTAAAACCGACTTTAATCGATAAAGTTAAAGTCGCTTTCAAGCTACGGACACGGGTGATGCGTATGAGGAAGAAAGTGCAAGAAGGTGCTTTATCTTAGGAAGCAAGAATCGATGAAGAAGGAATACGTCGAGTCAACTCCAGACTTTGTGTTCCTAACAACCCTGATTTAAAGTATAAAATCATGATGGAGGCGCACAACACACCGTTTGCAATCCATCCTGGGAGTACCAAAATGTATCGTGATCTTCGACATACATTTTGGTGGAGAAATATGAAGAGAGAGATAGCGGAGTTTATCTCAAGGTGTTTAACCTGTCAACGAGTCAAGGCGGAGCATCAAGTACCAAAAGGTCCATTGCAACCACTTGAAATTCCAAAATGGAAGTGGGAGCACATTACCATGGATTTCGTTACTGGTCTTCCCAAGGTTTCTCAAGGCATAGATGCAATTTGGGTCATTGTTGATAGATTGACCAAGTCTGCTCATTTCCTACCTATACGAGAAACTTATACACTTGAACGTCTTGCTCGTATGTATATAAACGAGATTGTAAGACTGCATGGTATGCCGGTATCCATAGTTCTGATCGAGACCCAAGATTCACTTCAAGATTTTGGGTTAGTTTGCAAAAAGCTATGGGCACGAATTTACGTTTTAGCTCGGCATATCATCCTCAGACGGACGGGCAGTCGGAGAGGACTATTCAAACTCTTGAAGATTTATTAAGACTCTGTGTCCTTGACTTCAAAGGAAGTTGGGATAAGTTCTTACCATTGGTGGAGTTTTCCTATAACAACAGTTATCAAGCAAGTATTGGCATGGCTCCATTTGAGGCGTTGTATGGAAGAAAGTGTCGTTCTCCAAAGATCTTTGGGATGAGGTGGGTGAAGCAATGTTGTTCGGACCGGAGTTGGTACGTATGACTACGGAAAAGATTCAAATGATCCGACAACGTATAAAAACCTCACAAGATCGACAAAAGAGTTATGCTGATCTTCATCGAAAGGACGTGAATTTCGATATTGGAGATCATGTGTTATTACGTGTTGCTCCATAGAAGGGAGTTACGAGATTTGGAAAGAGAGGAAAGCTCAACCCTCGATTCATTGGCCCATTTTTAATCCTTGATCGAGTAGGAACTGTGGCCTATAGACTCGCTTTACCGCCAAGTATGTCTCGTGTTCATAACGTTTTTCACATATCTATGTTACGTAAATATGTGAAAGACCCGAACCACATTATTGAATTAGAACCAGACAAGATAGAGGAAGATTTAACGTATGAAGAGTTACCTGTTAAAATCTTGGATAAAAAGGATCATATTCTATGCTCTAAAGTTATACCTCAAGTCAAAGTTTTGTGGAGAAACCACGATGTTGAGGAAATGACCTGGGAGTTAGAATCTGAAATAAAATCAAGGTATCCTCACCTCTTCGATATACCAGGTACGTACCCTAATTTCGAGGATGAAATTTCATAAGAAGGGGAGGTTGTGAGACCCTAACTTTTATGAATAAAGAATAATTTTCTTGAAATATATTTTTGAATATTATGGTGTGGATTTGATATAATGTTATAATTGTGGGTCATATTTACAAATTTTGTAAAGTAAGCAAGTGGTTATATAATATTCAATTGGTCGGGGAATATTCGTACGACGGTACAATCATTGGTGGACCCCACAACGGAAGTATTGTCGTAGTTAAAAAACGACAGAATTATCGTTTTATAAAAATAACTACGAAAGTGTTACCGTTAAAGCCGTTGAACTACCCTAGTAGTAAAAAGTACAATAATCTGGCGTGGTTGCATAGTAGCACGCGGTATTGATTATTGATGCTTACGTGAGAAGTCACTCGCTTATACTCAATTATTGCTACAAAGAATTGTTGCATCATATCTCTCATATTATTGATTCAATTATTGTCACAGTATCATATGCATTATATTTATTATTATTAAATCAATAATTGAGACGATAAAGTTATTCATATTATTATTTACAATATTGACAATGTCTAGAAGTTCTGTCAAGGAGAGGTTTGGTCACCTAATTGCGCGCCAATAAGGAAAAATCCTTATCGGAAAGCCCCCTCTTTCCTGGGAACGACCTGGTTGTTAAATATTGTGAGTTATAATATTAATGATGAATAAGTTGTGTTGATTAAAGATGAATTTGATAGTTCCATTGTGTTGGGATTATTAGTGTTAGTGGAAATCGACATCTATTTCGATGATAATTGATGTCTGGGGGTTATATTGATAAATCGGGTAATTTATCGGATAAATGAGCAATTAATTGCTACTAATTCACATGCTTACATAACTATTTGTTCACATGTGTGTACTATTGAATCACATTCTTGTACTATTAGGGGAGTTGGTGCAAGATTGATAATACTTGCATGACTAAGTTAAAAATGGAGGTATAGTTGAAGGTATTATACTATAATTAGTTTTTTCACATGATTATACTATTGAGTCACATGAATGAACTATTAATTCACATTATTTACTATTAGGGGAGGTGGTGCAAATTTGTTAATACTTGCAGGACTAAATTAAAAATGAAGAAAAAGAGGAAGGTATTATACTGTAATATTTCAAGCCCCAAAACGTGCAATTATCGAAACTATATTTTCCTATAAATAGAAGCTCATTCTTCCTTCATTTCTCACCAATTCACAAAAGCTTTAGAGCAATTATTATAGAGAGAAAGAAGAAGAGAAGTATGCTACTTCACTATTCCAGTATCCAGTTTTTCTAAGGTAAGGGGTATTATTTCTTTCGTGTTCTTGAAGAGAGCTATTGGTATTCCATCC
This sequence comes from Panax ginseng, assembly GCA_020205605.1. Taxonomy (NCBI): domain Eukaryota; kingdom Viridiplantae; phylum Streptophyta; class Magnoliopsida; order Apiales; family Araliaceae; genus Panax; species Panax ginseng. Next base: position 115,836,670 of record CM035138.1, on the reverse strand, counting down.
CTTATTATTCTGTTGGAACATCCTGTCTGTGCAAATTACGCATGACCTGGTTCCGTTATTTATTATTCTTTGAATAACTTTGCTCTACATCTTGCACCGCATACATGGTGAAATTCTTCATTATTCCATTCTTTATTATTTTGTTGGAACATCCTATCTGTAAGCGTACACGCATGACATTCGGTTCCATTATTTATTATTCTATTGAATAACTTTTATGCATGCGATTACTATCGCATGCATGTTGAATTCTTCTGTTATTCCATTCTTTATTATTCAGTTAGAATATCATGTCTGTGCGTTTACGCATGACCTGGTTCCATTATTTATTATTCTGTTGGAATAACCGGTTTGTGAGGTCTATCGCATGTCTGGTGAATTCTTTTGTTATTCAATTTTTTATTATACTCAGTTGGTTAAAGTTTTGGCTTTTATACTCAATGAAATTAGTCGAATATCCTTGATATTTGCGCTTCATCTAGTATCTTTTCATGAAAATATTCTTCTGAGCATTCTTGAATTTTACTCAACAGAGCAGTATCATGTTGACAATTTGGATGTTATCAATTCCTAGATAAATTAATTCTTGAACTTGTTTTATTGAATTCTTATATCATTGTCATCATCCTCATGTTTATATTATGTTGAAAGTCATCTATGGCCTGTAGTGCATAGATGGACTTGGTATGATTATGACCAGGGATTATTCGGTATAATCATGACCGTAATGTTACAAATAATATGGTAAAAGCCCTCATTGGCCCGTAGTGCATTGATGGACAGTTATTGGCATAATCATGACCATTGATGAATACACGAATATCCTTGGCCCGTAGTGCATGGATAATTTGTAGTCGTGATACTAATGAATATCCTTGGTCGTAGTGCAGGGATGATGTGGTTTATTTATTAAGCTGAGTCTAAGCGATAAAAGTGATGAAAAACCTTTTAAATCATAGAAGATAGTAGATTTTATTCTCTACTTGACTCTTCTAATGGATTGCTTGTTCCGCTGCAGTTAAACTTGATAGTTGTTATATTTTATCAGTTTAACATTGTTGAAGGCTAACGATAAATTATTCTTCATTATCTTAGTCATAATATTTCTTACTGGGCTAGTTGAGCTCACCCTTTCTTTCACTGTTCTCTTTAGGAAATGAGAACGTAGCCGGGACTAGTCGAGGAACGGAGTGACGGTCTAGATGATAGCATTAGTAGTCCTCACTATTCTGTTAAATAGTGTGACAATAAATGTAATGAGGACTCCATTGAGTTTGTATATTGTCTAGATGACAATATTCTTATTAAAAACTCTTAGATTATATTTTGTCGTATTTTACACGACTGTTATATAATTAAGTTGTATTTGAATTTTATACCATGTATTTGGCGACCTAAGATGGGTGATGTATACCTGTTTTGGGGGCGTCGCACTTGTTGCTTTTTATTAGGAAATACTGTTTCAAAGAATTCAGCATCTTTTGATTCAATAATCATATTTTCATGTATTTCCTCTATTTTTGATTTATTAACCAAAAATCTATATGCACTGCTATTATTAGCATAACCAATGAATATACAATCTATTGTTTTCGGTCCTATTTTCACTTTTTGGGTGGAGAAACCATTACTTTTGCTAAACACCCCCACACTTTTAAGTGTTTATAAGAAGGCTTACGTCCTTTCCATAATTCATAGGGTGTAACATTAGACTTCTTTTGAGGTATTTGGTTGAGAATAAAATTTGCTGAAAGAATTTCTTCCCCCACAATTTCTGAGGTAGTCTAGAACTTAATAACAATGCATTCATCATTTCTTTTAAAGTTCTATTCTTTCTTTCTGCAACTCCATTTTATTGTGGTGAATAAGGTGCAGTTGTTTGGTGTATTATACCATGTTGTGAACAAATTTCAACAAATGGAAATCCGTATTCCCCACCTCTATCACTTCTAACTATCTTAATCTTTTTATCAAGTTGATTTTCAACCTCAGTTTTGTAATGTTTAAACATTTCCAAAGCCTCATAAAGACTTCTCAATAAGTAAATATAACAATATCTTGTACAATCATCTATAAAAGTGTTAGTATTTCTTACCTCCTCTTGTCTGTATATACTTTAAATCACAAATATCAGTGTGTATTAATTCAAGAGGTTCTGTACTTCTTTCAATTGATTTAAAGGAAGATTTTCTAAGTTTTGCCTCAACGCAAATTTAACATTTATGATTAGAGTTAATCTCACATTTTGGCAAACATTCCATTTTAATTAATCTACGTATAGTATTATAATTAACATGTCCTAATCTACCAAGTCATAAATCAAATGACTCAATCATATAAGCAGAAGAGGTAATTTTATTAATATTAGAAGGTACAACCGTCATTACATTCATTTTGAAGAGCCCATTGCTCATACAACATTTCCCTACATACATCCCAGTTTTAGTTAATACAAATTTGTATGATACAAAGACTAATTTAAATCTCTTTTGACTAAGAAGGGATCCTGTTACTAAATTTTTCCTAATATCAGGCACATGGAGCACGTTATTGAGGGTGAGTTCCTTGCCAGATGTCATCTTCAGAATCACCTTTCCTTGTCCAGCAATCTTGGATGAAGAAGAATTTCCCATGTATAGATGTTCTCCATTCTCAATTTCTTGATATGTGGAGAACATCCTCCTATCGGAACACACGTGGCGGGTTGCTCTAGTATCTACCCACCATTCTCTTGGATTCTCAACCATATTTATTTCTGAAACAACCGCTGAAAGGTTCATTTCAGAAACATCTTGAAGAAGACTATCCACTTCCGTTACATTGGCTTGTGCAGACTTCTTGTTCTGGCCTTTGCATTTTCGACAATCCTTTGCCCTATGTCCGGGTTTGTCACAGATGTAGCATTTGCCTTGGAACTTCTTATTTGTTCCTTGTTGAGGCCCATTTCCAGAGAATTTTCTCTTTTTGGACTTCGGACCTTGTTCCACCACGTTGGCTTTATACTCCACAAAGGTCCTTCCTGTTTTCTTTTTCAGAAGCACGGTTGTCCTCTTCTATCCTTAATCTTACGATTAAGTCTTCAAGTTTCATCTCTTTGCGTTTATGCTTGAGATAATTTTTAAAATCTTTCCACATAGGTGGTAGTTTTTCTATAATAGCAGCAACTTGAAAAGATTCACTTAATGACATACCTTCTGCATGTATTTCATGCATGATTACTTGTAACTCTTAAACTTGGCTGATGACTGCCTTGGAATCCACCATCTTGTAATCCAAAAACCTACCAACTACGAATTTCTTCGTGCCAACATCTTCTGTTTTATACTTTTTATCCAAGGAATCTCATAATTCTCTTGCTGTTTTGAGAGAACTATACACATTGTATAATGTGTTATCCAATCCATTAAGGATATAATTTCGGCACAAAAAATCTGCATGTTTCCATGCATCTATTGCGGCAACAACTTACCTGTCTATTTCATCTTCTTTAAGCACAGGGGGGATCTTCGTGAAGAAACCTCGCTAGGTTCAAAGTAGTAAGATAAAACAACATCTTTTGTTGCCATCTTTTAAATTCTGTTCCATTGAACTTTTCTGGTTTTTCATCATGGTTCACAGGAACATTTGGTATAGAAGGTGTAGAAGAAGAACCAATTATAGTAACAGAATTGGTATCCATATTTCTTGCAAATATATATATAAATAAAAGATGATTTTCTTAAGATTGTTAGTAACCTTTAAAGGAAATTATATATATTGACTTATCTTAATTAAGCAGAGCTGTAGAAAATATTTGTCAAGGTTAGTACTTGGTACAATGTACTTAAGACAATTATGCCCTCCGTATGGTGCTTAGAGTTGATAGCGCTTGTCTCACAGGATACAATGACACCGTATATCTTAGCAGCACTACAAAAGGTATACACAACAAACCAAAAGAAATACTCTAACTCTCTCTCAAATTTACTAAGGAAACTGATGCAAACTATATACTAAAATGCTCTAATATACTAGACTGCTTGAAAATTGAATGAATCAAATGGCTGGCCCCTCCTATCTATTTATAAGAGGGTTAGTGACCCTTCGGATGGGTGCCTAGCCCTTTGAAAAGGCATGAGATGCCACTAAAAAGGCATATATGGCATCAATTGGTCAAAATGACGTAGTTTTGATCATATGCAGTATAGGCGCGTCCATTCGGACATGTACAACGACGTAGTTTAAGTGTTAACATAACCAAAACTACGTAGTTTAGGCTTAGAAGAAAAGGCGCGACAAAAACAACGTAGTTTAGGGCGCCCGTTCAACCTTACAGATATCGCTTGACACAATTTTGATAATATAATAAATACACCTTCAACACGACACAATTTTGATAATAGAATTAAATAAATAAAATTTTAATAAATTTTAATTAAAAAATTTAAATAAAGGTTGTCTAAAAATTATATATGTGCCACGATCATGCATGGCGGCTACACATGAGTTCGAACCTAGCCTTGGCTAGGTCCTCTCCCTTCCAAAAAATTGGGGTGCCCTTGGGGCCCAAACCCAAGAGCACTTTCCTTGTATATAAACATATAAAATATTTAATTCCTAACCTATCTAGGACTTGGTTTTTCCTACATGTATTTATCATCTTTTATTATGTTCTTTGTGAATTAATATCTGATTCATTACTCAATGGATTTGAGCTTCCAAATACTTAATTTAATCTACTCATGGAATAGAACACATTAATATATGAAATCATTAAAATTAATTAATGACACCCATATTAATTTAGGCTCAAATTCCAACAAACACACCTTTCACAACCTCACAAGTGGCCCAACTTGTCTTAGATTCAGTGGTTAAACTCCATGGACCGCCAAAAACTATCATATCAGATAGATAGAGAATTTATCAGTAATTTTTGAAGAAATTATTTAAATTTATGGGAACTCAAATTAAATTAAACACAAATTATCATCCCCCAAACTGATGGACAGAGTGAACGGGTAAATCAATGCATTAAAATGTATATAAGATGCATGACGAGACATAAGCCAACAAAGCCATTAGCTGGATGGTGGTACAACACCACTTTTCATACAGCAATTGAGATGAGTCCCTACAAGGCTTTGCATGGTATCAATCCTGCTATCTTGAATTACCACCAAGAAGTGAAGTTTGTGACCCTGTGGTAGAGGAATGTGTGAAAAACATGGATGTTACACAACAATTGCTCAAATAAAATCTCTAGAAGGCTCGGGAGAGGATGAAATTATATGCAGACAATAAGAGGTCAGAACGGGAATTTGAAATTGGGGATGAAGTACACCTGAAATTGCAGCCATATAAACAGTTAACGGTGACCTCGAGAAAGAATTTTATGTTATCTATTAAATATTATAGTCCATATCCAGTGGTTCAGAGAATTGGGAAGGTGGCTTACAAATTGCAGTTACCTCATACAACTAGGATTCATAATTTATTTCATGTTTCTCAGCTCAAGAAGAAGATAGGCCACAACAAGAAAGTTATTCAGACAGAATTGCCTCAAACCTCTGAAGAATGAGAAATTAGGCCAGAGTCAATAGCTGTTTTGGACAAAAGATTGGTCAAAAAGGGTAACAAACAAGCCACAATGGTCCTGGTACAATGGTCAACCAACATTCTAGAAGATGCAACATGGAAAGAATGGGGTAAAAGTAAGATTTTTCCAGATTTTTATCCTTGGGGACAAGGACATTTTCAAGGAAAGGGAAATTGACAGGATATGAAATTATGGCTTTATAGGCATATTAAGTAGTTAAGTTGTGTTTAAACACAGTCGTTTAGCCTTGGTCCAATTCTTTTTATTTGTGCTATATATCCTTATTAATTAGAGCTGAGCAAGTAATCAAATTGAAATCGAAATCGCACAAAAAATCGCACGAATCACACCAATTAAAACCGCATCAACGGTTTCGGCGTATGTGACGGTTTTAGGTGGGTTAATAACCAAATTTATGGTTCCGGTTTGGTTACTAGCCAAAACCGCACCATATATTATCTCTAATAAATTCTAAAGTTACTTTTCACTTGAACACGTTCAGAGAAAATCTCAGTCTTGCATTGTCATTTTTTCACCGATTGAAAGAAGATGGTTAGAGGTTATAGAGTCAAAAATTAAGCATTTGAGTTTTGAAATTTCAAATTTATTTGATGCGTTACTGGAGGGGCTTATAGCTGAAGGGCCAAATTCATTGGTTCGAGCACTTGATGCATTGGTTAAGGTCTATGCTATAGTAGTAATAATCTAATAGATTATTTTTCAAATTAGATACAGTTAAAATTATATTTTATAAGTCTTCCCTGCAATATACAAGATATAATTTCATTCTATCTCCAATATATACTTTTAATTTTTAGAGAACTAGATAAACTTTCTTGCTTATTTCGTGTGCGGTTTTGATTTTGTCAAACCGCACCTAAACGGTTTCGGCAACCATGCTCACCCCTACTATTAATAGGTGAGGTTGTTAGCACTGTCAGAGTTTGTTAGGTCTTAGGATTATATAAGCATCATCTTGTAAAGAGGGCGGCATCAAATAATAAATCTATGAAATTCCCTTTCCAGATTTTCCTTTCTTTTTCTGCAATTACTTTTCCTTCGTTGAACTGCTGTTTTTTATAGTTTAGTGTTGATATTATAACAAGTTTTTATAAAAGAAGGAAGATTTATTTTATTTTTTTTATAAAAAAACAACGAAGAAGTAGGAAGCATTTTCTTTTGAATTAAGATCTTTTGATTGTTCTGGGTTTGTGGGCTTTGTTTTTGAAGTGTTTACTTAATTTTAAATATTATATGTTTCAAATTATACGATTATTATTAATTTTTGAAAATTAATTTTAAATATTTTTAAATTCAAAATTAAGATGACTTTTTAAAATTATAAAATAATAAAACTTACAACGAATAATATTTTTAAATAGTTTATAATATTTCTTATTGTATTGATTAAAATAAAAAAAAAATTATGTCAATTTTGAGTTTAAAATTTTTTAAGTTGAATTTAAAAAGTCAAAAGTAATCAAATACTCTAATATATATGGAACGGAGGGAGTACAATTTAGTTTTCCTTGATCTACTTCTTATCTGAATTTTAATATATGATTAGTTTTAGGTGAATATAATTTACTTTTAATCTTATTCAGTTTTATTATTAATGATAATTATATTAATTAAATTATTAATGCTAATTTAATTGTTGTAACTAAAATAAAAGTATGTCACAAATAAATGTATTTTTTTTCTACTTACATATTTTTATGCATATAACAATTTAATTTTTAATGTTGTAATGCATTTAATAATTTTATATTCATTTGCATTTGAGATGCTGAAAAGAATAAAAAAAGAGAGGCTATTTAGAGAAAATAAATTATGAAGAGGTACCGTTGTGAGAATGAAAGTAAAACTGTCGGTGGCAAATTAAATAGTTTTTGAATAATATGTGGTGACTCAAGAATTTGGGTAAACCATACGTTATTTTTTGAATTTTACTATTTAAAAAAAAAATCTTACAGAAAACTCCTGAAAATATATCAAGCACAGAAATGGTTAAAATTAAGGGCTCATAAAAAGAGTTCGTATTTTTTTTAAAAAAATCCTCAATTCATTTTTATATTTTAAGTTTATGTAAAGGATAATATTAAGGGTCATAATCTTTTGTTACAGATAAATTTTAAATGACATGACATTAAATATTTTAATATATTTTATCATATAATCAATCACAACCTTATGTAAAAAGCTTAAATATGAATTAATACCCTAAACTATAAATTATAGGTCATATTCCACTTCGGTGATCCACCTTTCAATTTTGTCAATTAGATGATTAAACTATTAATTTTTTCCAATTGTAAAAAATTGAACATGCCACGTCAGAAATCGCTGACGTGACAACTTGTGTGGAGTTGTTAGAGAAAGCATAACAAATGTGTGAGCAACTGACTATATAGCAGAGAGGATGATGTATTAGCTGATTATCAAAAAATCTATAAACAATTTCTTTTGCTATTTCTCTCTACTTTACTCTTTTTAGAAATTATCTAGCTTAATCGTAACAGAATCTCAATAATGTCAACGTATACACCGAACTAAGAACCAGCACAAACAGATTTCCTTCATTCAAAACAACTTCTATCCTACAAAGAAGGGTAAAGTAATTAGAATGTCTGGGCCAATGGCTATAATTTCCAACTTACACCTTAGGAAGATGAATATAGGAATTGATGTTAAGCTCTTCGTCATAGACCCATCTAAACCTGTACGCTTGAGAGGATGATTATTTATTGATTCAAAAGAAAAATAATACATCTGACGCCTCAGCAACTGTACCTTCACTTCACCGTTTCTAACTGCCGTCATCTGGATATCCCTCTCAAACTGCTGCCACCTTTAATCATATGGATTCCGGAAATTCTTTAGGAGATCTGGGATGTCATACCCAAGCATGTCATCAACAGCTTGTATCATTTTAGGCTTCAACTTCTCGAACTTATCGATGTTGTAACCATTCAGGATCTCCCGGAAGTGCTCAACATTTGGAAAATCTCCCGCTGGTAAATGGTGCTCCCTTTGAACCTGTTTGTAACAAGCAGAGATTAATATATAGCAAGTAATAATACAAGACAGATTTTGTGTCATCGCAAAGCAAGAGACGACCTTTCCAAATTCTTCTGCCAAATTATCAATAAGTCTTTGCTGAGCCTTTGCTTTGCCCATCATAGCAGGCATCTCCCTTTTAAGATGGCTGATAATGTACGAATGAATTTTAGCAGCCCTTGCACGTTTAACAAATTCATTGATCTGCAGAAAACAAGGTATCAGAATTTGTATTTACTCTTTGCTGGGAAGATCAATAGATAGTAGAAGATGAAGTTTTCTGGAAAAAAACATGAATCCAAAACTCACACGACGATCACAAGCCTTCTTTGGTATGTCTTTTAGATCAGTGAGAAGGTCCTCCTGTTCTTTCTCAAATAGTTCTCTCCCAAGTGGACCCGCCACAGCCACATTTACAGGTTTGTCGTTGAATGAACTATCAAAATCATGGGAGAAGAGATATATCAAGTTGATGAAAAAAGAAAATATAGACTGGCATGGAGAAGATGGGGTTGGGAGAAATAGAGGAACAAGGCAAATCATGGATATTCTTGGTTTGTAAATTCTTCCTTAAAAAACACAGATGAACACTACTGATGTTTATTATACTACCTCTGTTTCACAGAGGTCCCATTTGTCAACCTTTTTTGTTTCAGTCTCTCGTCTTTATATATAGTTAATTAGATAAAATGACAAAAGGTGACAATGTCCTCAAGTTTGTCATCATAATTTAATTACCATGCCACTACTATCAATCAACAACTTTTCTTTTTGTTCAAGTGTAAACATGGAACAAAAATACATTATCAATATCTTTAACAGCTCCAGAAGAAACTAGGAAGAGTGGATGCAAAAGATCATGTCGCCTATGATGTAAAATAGTAGTTGCTTTTGTTTTGCAGCAAACATGTTAGGTCTTATGTTAACACCTCAAATAATACCTTTTTTTAGCATGTCCCAGGGAAAAAGGTCCACTTTAAAAAGAACGGCAGAAAATCTCATAAAAATTCATACCCAATGTAAACACGCATAACCTCAGGAGTATTCAAAACTTTCCCAAGGGACCACATCAATGCCCCATATACCCTCATCAGCTGCAATAAAAATATTAATTAAAAAGAAACTTAAGCAGCTACTGCAATACAATTATGGCAATTAAAACAAGAAGAATATGAAAAGAAATTAAAAAATATAAAATTGCAAAATTCTTTCTTACTTGCTGGGTATCAACTTGGTCAGCCTTGTTCAACACCACACGTATCTTGTCATCATGTCCTCGTAGGGATGAAATTACGCGCTTAAACTCATCACTGATATCAAGTTTGTGTGGATCAAAGAGTAGTAAAATGAGGTCACACTTCGCAGCAAACCATGATGTTACACCAGTAAAATCATAACTTCGTTGTGTCCGTTGCTTTTCTCCTGATAAAACTCCAGGAGTATCCACAAATGTAATGTGCTCCAGCAGCTTACATTTAGAACTATAGTAAGTTTCAGGTATGATAAAAAGATGACTCAATTATTCTCGTAGTAATCTAGTAATACTTCAAATATTACTCACTGGATGTGGCATTTGAGAACACTCAAATTTTGACAAAAATGAAGTTCCGAAAGTAGTAAGACCGCTATATGGCATGTCTGCTTGAACAGCAATGGTATTCCCTGGTATACTTCTTTCATCTGGTCCATTCTGTATGAAAGTAGAACTAAGTAGTGAAGAAATGGAGCAACTGTTAATTACTGAGATTAGGCACAATTAGCTTGCGAAGAAATGTAATAATAATAGTTAACTAGTGAATCATATTTGACCAAGATATAATAACTAAAGCACCAAGAACAAATGGAACTCAGCAAGTGAAGAAGTTTCACAGCAACAGGGAGGGAGGGTGAGAGAGACGGAGATACCCATCCCACAATAAACAAGAACCATATTATTAGAAGAGAAGAGAGTAACTGAACAAAAATTTCAAAAAATATTTTTTTAAAAACTTAAAATATATGCATAAAGCATGTACCATGTTTCAGTTAAAATTTATGCCTGCAAACACTTGAGACAATTAACCACACAGCTGGATAAATATCAATATATCTAAGAAGTCTGGCCGAAATTCTTGTAGCACAAAGTTGAAAAAAGTTCTATAGCATACTTGTCATGCTTATACGTTCTAAACATCAGAAGTTATTAAATATGGCCATTCAAAACCTCAGACTTGTTTACAATTAAATGAAGATAATAACAGAAGTGCAATATGGAGTATGATATGGATAAGGTAGTTCCAAAATCTAATCTAGTAAGATCTCCCACGCTACAAAGGATGGGAGGAATATCAACTAATGATTGGTCTTGACTACATATAGATACTTGATTATTTTTGTTCTCTCTCAATCTTCTCCAACTCTTTTACCTTTGTTATAACCCTACCCCATGTCCCCACCATCAAGATTTACCAATAATTTAGAATCCTCTGGTTCTTCATCAAAAAGAGAGGGTCCCTCATAATATGCACTTGCTCCTTCCACACTAATAATTATGTAGGCCTTAGGTTGTGTGCATTGATGACCAGCTGTAAGCTTTTTTGTTAGAAGATATTATTACCATAATTGTAGTTCCTATATTAGTGTGTACACATTACTATAAATTAAGGATTATCATACTTGTGTATACCATACTTGTGTATATAAATTCATGTAATTGAGAGTAAATAAATAAAGAAAGTTATTATCAAAACCTCTGTTCCTTCTTTCTTCATGGTAGCAAGGTCGTGCTCCATTAACTACTCATAGTTTTCATCAGAAACCTAGCAAGATCATTTTATATTGAGAAATTGAGCCCATATTATGACTCTACACTGCCAAGTGACCACCACCAGAGAATCATCTCCGGCACCCACTACCCTCCGCGCCCTCACGCGCTACCTCAAGCGCCTGATGCCGACACCACGTGCCTCCTTCTGCCGGCACGTGGTACTTTCTTTGCCGACGTAGCCAATTTTGAGGTGTTCGTTTCTCTCTCCTCTTCTCATTTATAGTAGTTGTGTCTTGGTCGATACAATTTTCTTCAACTTCAAACATAAATTAGTGATACTACTCTGTTTTGGTGATACTGCTTTGTGATTCAATAGCTCTTCAATTTTGCTGGAATACTCGCTGCCTGTTTGTTTTTTGAGCCTTTAAACCATCCTTCTTGATATTTCTTTGGATATTTTTGTTGATCCTATTACATTATCATGGCAAAGTCTAGTTCCATTAAAAGTGGTGGTACTACTCAGACAAATAAAGGGCACTTGATTAGAAATCATCATCTTAACTCTACTTTGGTTCTCAGCCCATTTAAGTTAGATAGAAATAATTATCTAGCTTGGTCTCAAACATGTTGTATGTCAATTGAAGCTAACTGTATGCAACACTTCATCAATGGTACAACCACCATGCCTACACAAGTAGGTGTAGTCCAAGAAGAATGGAAATCTGATAACTCCATGATGAAAATATGGATTTTTAATTCAATGAAACATAATATGCGAAGTAGATATATGTTCTTAAGACACTGCATATGAGCTTTGAGAGGCTATCTCTCAAACTTTCTCTGTTTCTGGTGATATGTTTAAGGCATATGACATCCGTAAACGAATCTGTGAGCTGGGTCAAGGAAAGAAGTCTGTGGCTTAGTATTTTATTGAAATTAATGCACTTTGGCAGGAGCTTGATCATTACCGGGTTTTTTCAGTCAAATGTCTAGAAGATGCGACCGTATCAAAAGTTTGTTACTGAAGATAGAGTTGAGGATTTCTTAGCTGGTTTGAACATAGATCTTAATTTGGGTTATGGTTAGTTAAGATGTTTGGTCTGCGCACACACAGAATGGATCAATTACAGTCTCATGTTTATTAATAGACTTTAAGCCCTTGTTTGTATGCGTTTTGTCCTATTCTCTGAGGATATTTATGTTTGTGCTTAGAGGCCTTAGTATTAGTCTATAGGATTAGTCTTCATTCGTATCTTGCAATAATGGGTATGGATGTCTGTTAGTTTACTTGAGGACAAGCAAAAGCTTAAGTTTGGGGGTATTTAATGAGTAGGATTTATACCTGCGAACCAGATCCTTTGTAGCTTAAGTTGTTGTCTGTTTTCAGTTATTTAGTTAGCCTTTAATTATATTTTGTTGTTATTATGTTTAAGTTCTATCATGCAGGGCTTTGCAGATCGTTTCTATCTTTCATGAATATTTTTATATTCTCGCTAGCAATGCCAAGCCTTATATTATCTGGACCCAAATACAATGGATATTGCTTCAACCTTCTGAAGAGTGACGCCCCGGCGCCAGGAGTTCGCGCCCAAATACCAAGCCATGATGCTACCTCGCTAGAATACGACCTCCGTCTTTTTTTAAGTTCTACGTGGCCGCAAATACCACTTGCTAACAAAGGCTCATGCAGCATACGACCTCCCAGATCCGCATGAAAGAAAGGACTTTAAATGACCTAAAGAGAGAGAGAGGCAAACTACTTAATCTCTCAGCAGCCGCCTGCGATAGAAATTTATTACAGATAGCTTAGAGACGATTATTCTTAGAGTATTAATTTTCTAGAAGAGAAAGAAGCTGTGCTTCAAAGGAAAGAGAGTTATTGCATCCGACAGAGCTCAGGAGCTACACAGTGAAGAGAAGATTTGGAGGAAGAACACTTCAAAACAGGGGTTTTCTTATTCCAAATCTCCCATTTATTTGTGTATTTCTGATAATGTGAAATGTATTGAAAATGTGTGTTAGTACCATAGTTATGAACCAACTCCTTTTTTTTAGGATTGCAATGTAACCTTTTGTTTAGCTTAATTAACTCTCTCCTATTTTATATAATGAATCATTTTGGAATGGGTTGTTGTATTTCTTATTTAATGATTAATTGCTTGATAGAGTAATTGGTATTGATAATAATGGAAATTGACAAATGGATGTTATTATCTATCTTTAAATACAACAACACCTGTTATGACCATGCCAATGGAATGTGTGCATAAACTGCTAATAGGATAGACATATCTCTCTTTGCCTTGTGCGGCCTTGAGACTTAGCTTAATGATCTTGGCCTAGTTATCATCACCAATAGACATATTGTGATTTATCTGGCTAGGGATGTACATTTGGCCTTCGACAGAAGCTTATGCGTATTTACTGTTCTCGGTTGACCATTCCTCGATTCGTTTGTAACTTGGAGAGTTAGGAGATTAGGCGAGGCATTAGGGGAATTGTAATCCTATCCTGACTTCGTAGCACAACTGCTTCTCTTATTCTTACAGTTTTTAATCTGATAGCTTAACCAACCACCTTGTTTTACCTGTTTAGATAAGATAAGTAACGACTTTACCTTAGTATTTGTTTTCTCTTAAGACTTTGTCCTCGTGGGTTCGACACTCTACTTTCATATATTACTTGTGGACCGCGTATGCTTACGCGCGATTTGGCAATTGCTAAATTGACCAACACACCTTACAGTTATGTAAGCGCTACATATATTGGGAAAAGAAAAAAGAGTAGCTAGAAAGAAAGGTCCTAGAACTTGGAGGGGCATCGGAGGTTGCCAACAAGAAGTTGGCGAAGAACTCTAAGAAGATCAAGACAACAGAGCGGATCTCCAAAGAGGTCAAGGAGGAAAACATGGATTTGAAGAATGTTGCTAGCTTGGAGAAGAAGTTGAGTAGAGCCCTCAAGCTGCCTTGGACATAGAGGCATACAAGAAGTCACAGGCATGGGAGGCGGAGGTTAAGCTCTACATGGAAGAGCATGGAGATGAGATGTTCACAGCTGGCTGGGACGAGTTCATGAAGAAGGTGAGGTCGTCCTATCTTGATGTTGACCCTGAGAAATGCCTTGAGCTTGGGAAGGAGATCGTGCGCCTTGGAAGGTAGTCGACCAAGGCATCGCCTAGGCGACCCAAGGCAACGATTTCTTCACCAAGTCACGCGACTTAGCTGCTTCTCTCAAGTCGTCCCTTCGACTTGCTGCTTGTTACCGCTCAGACGCCTAGGCGTCGAATAGTCGACGACTTGATAACCCTGGTTGAGTAGGGTTGGTGGCTTCAAGTCCACTAGGTTGTTTGGGTTGAACACCGGTAACCTTACTAGTTGTCTTACTAGTGGTCTTCTTTGGAGGCATCTTGAGAGGTGATTTTTCACAAGTATGGTTGTGTTTCACACGGACAACGCCAATCAAATTCAGCCAAAAATTATAAAGCCAAGCCAACTATGTAGAAGATCTTCGAGTAGGGTCAACCACACCTAAGAAAGTTAACAAAACGCTTAAAAGGCCCGCACGAGTTATCTGTGGGCAGACCCTTCAATGTCTTAGGTTAGAACTTGAATATAGAGGAAAGCAAATAATTGCTATGTAGAAGCTAAAATTGCATGAACCTTGACGGGTGAACCAAGGAGTTATTTTTAGGGATATCCCCCAGTGGAGTACCCTACTTCAATGAGGCGCACCCTAGGTGCGCGAGGCGACGAGGTGCACGAGGCGTGGGCCTCATCGAAATTGTGTAATTTTTTTTTCTGATCAATCTAGACCTTCAATTGCAGCCTCCTCCAAGTAAGTCTCTACCTTCTTATCTTTTCCCTTTTTTTTAATTCTCCTCTTGCCACAAAAAAGGCTATTTTGCAATATTAAGGGGTTATGCTGTCCAATATTTTTCAGAAACTTTGAGTACTTTACGACACTACTATTCTGATGTTTACTAACTTATTAAATAATTAAATATGTGTACAACTTATAAGTATTTTTTTTAGTATTTAAATATGCATTTATATTGTTGTTTATTCTACTTGAATATATATATATATATATATATATATATAAGTATTTAACTATGTACTTATGCAAAATATAATTATGATATGATTATATCAATGTATCACTATATTACATAGGTATGGTTCTTGTACTTGTTATAGAAACTTTTTGAACATGCTTATAAGTTTGTAAAATTACTTAATGATTGATAAATTTGATACACAAATAATTGAATGTTTGTATATATATTTTTAGTGTTTTTAAAATATGTGTCTCACTTCGATGAGGCGCGCGCCTCTCCTTGCGCCTAGCCCGAACCCGAAGGAGACCTTTGTGCCTCTGTGCCTTGCGCCTTAAACAACAATGGTTGAGTAAACCTAGGATCGTATATTCGTATCCCCTGGTCGTACTCAATCAGGAGTATATCGCTTGGTTGAGTGCACCTAAGATTCTTAGTTTATCTAGAATTCCTAGGAGTTCAACACGGTTAGGGCCTTTGAGTGGCGTATACGTGGAGACGTTCTATAGGTGGATATTTTTACCCACATCAATTTTCATGAAAGAATCAAATTTCTCTTCCATTTTCTGAGATTTGTCCCAAGTATGGTCTACCCATTAAATCTTGTTGTAACAATTATTTTGAATCGTATGAAATGGTCCTGCATTCTATTATGGATATTGGAAAAGAAATTGCAGCTTAAGGATCCAATTTAGCTACAAGAGTTGAAAAATCTGCTTAGTACCAATACTACTTAGTAATGGAGGGTATAAGCTGGAGTGAGTTATGTATAGTGTTTGAGTATAGCAAATGGAGTGGAAGAAGTTCAGATCTAGAGAGAATGGATTGGAGAATTAAAGGAGAAGATTGAGTTTTTGGGAAGAATAGAAGAGTGTTTTGATTGAAATAATTCAGCAAACACTTGGTGTGCAGTTGATAGATTTAGATTTGAGCCAGAAAAGTTGCTTTGTGTCCTGATCTGAGATCCTATTATTCAACAATTTGCAGAGAAAAGAAAATAGAAAGAGAGTAGAATTTAAATGAAACTTGGAAAGAAGCTAAGGTTGGATAAGAATGGAAGGACGTGACTATCAAGAAAGCTCACAAAATTCAGATTTCATTCATATTATCAAGCATAAAGATTCTGTTACACTAATGGATATTTATAGACTACAAATATGCTTATAAAAGACAAAGGTACCCCTCTAACTAACTCTATATTTCTGCTTACAGAACATGCTCAGCTGCTACATAACAATTTATACTTTGTATATTACTACTAGTGCCCATGGACTGACTATTCTGACACTGTTCTTGTCTATTTAAAATGAATTATTCATTAAGAACTTCATAGTCTCTCAAAGACAAAGTAGCCACCATAGTTGTCAAAGGCATGCCTAGGAGGCATGCACCTAGGATCAAGGTAAGGTTGGGGGCAGGTAGATAAAGTGCTGGCTTTTCACACATAAGCCCAACGCACAACACGAGACACGCCTAGGCAATCAGCCTGATTTAATTTTAACAAAGAAAAAATTCGACAACCCAAAAAAGTAACTAGAAAAACATAACTCCAAATCAGAAATACTAACTAGTAGTTGCATTCGATGTGCAACTTTGTCTACCAACATCGACCCTCTTGCGCGATTTCGTTATTCCTCTTCTACCTCTAAGACCATGACAAAAAGCCTTATCCTTCTTTGGAGTTTTGGGAAGACATTCTGAACTGACTAAGGAATGTATTTATCCTCTTACTTTCTCTTGCTTTTGGTGCATTAACAATTATATATTTTAAATGGACCTTTTCTTGACTTATATTTTCACTTTATATGCTTTTGATTGATGTTTTACTTTTAAATTGTTTGAGCATGTTAGAAGTTGATGTAGTTAAATAGAAATAAATTGTTATTTTTTGGTTTGGTAACTAAAATGTCAAAGGAATTGTTGAATGTCAATGAATTATAATAATGTACTGAATTATATAAATTGTGTTTCATTTCAAAAAGGTATGCACTTCACACATGTGCCTTGCGCCTAGGCTACAAAGGACATTTGCAGCTAGGATGCACCTTGCGCCTTAAAAACTATGGTTGTCACTACAGTAATTATAATGTTTATCCATTTATTCAAATATGTAGTATGACAAGTTATGGGAAAGGTCAGATATATTACCATAACAACAACGAATCTGTCTGTTGTAGGCTCAGGTCCAATGTGAGCGCCTGCAAAGTGAGGACACTGAAGCAACTAAATATGAATTCTTTTCTTATTCAGTAGAGAGAAAAAAGAAGTGAAGGGAGACTAGCCTGGATAACTAGTTCTGAGCAAATGTTTAATAAATGTTGTTTTCCCTGTGGAATATTGACCCAAAAGCATCACCATAGGCTTGGCGTCAAAATCACTGTTTGTCTGCCAAGAACAACACAACACAAGATATAACTTAAATATACATCACAAGTCATAAAACTGTTCAGAACTTTATCGATCTTAGGAGACAAGAGAAAATACATAAAAATATATAATACTGCTTAAATGATTACGTTACTCACTCACCAATAAGGGAGAAACAAAATCATTAAAACGGTATGTGACTTCTAGCGGCTTCAGCTTCTGAATGTACAACTTCTTCAAACCATCAACAATTGATGTAACAGATGCTAAAGATAGCTGATAAGACAACAAGAGAAATAAATGGAAGAATTATTTTATAACCAACTAAAGGATATGGAACCTAGAAAACCTATTCAATTATAAGAAAAAATGTGTTATAAGAAAAAAATATTTAATTCAAACACCCACTAATATGCTACTGCTAGAACGTTATATATGGCTACTTGATATTAGGAGACTGCATTCCTTTTGTACCTTTACTATATTTTACATAATTTGAATATCATATACTCAGGTTAATAGCAGAAATTCTTATCCCACTATTTAGCCAGAAAAAAAAATCCCTTGGGCGTTATGTGGCTTGCATCATGAGTCATGAGAACGAACTAGGATCTGCTCTCTTTGAAGATAGACCTTAAATTGGATGGGAATTCATGATTTCTTCTTCGAGTTTGCCAATGGAAACTGTATTCAGTTTAATTTCTAATGAGGAGTGATTGTTTATTTTAGTATATTGATCTTTCAAAACTTAATCACTAGTTCACTACAAAAAAGGCAAAAAATAAAATAGTATGAAGTTTGTTTCACTTTGCAGAGACAGAGACCAATAGTAAGTACAGTGCAATATGTGTACAACTATCAAACCTATTTCTCTAGAATAGTTCTATATAAGACGATTGCATGCACCTTGTGATTAATCCAGTGCACACCCTATGGGTAGTCCTGCGAATCCACCGTGATAAAGTAAATATTTATAATAAAAGGAAGGAATTTTTTTCTCTATTTTGAGCTTCTGAAAACTTATAGAATACAGATTTCAAGTTGAAATCCGCATCCCAAGCATTATGACCATTCCATGTAATTATAATTCAACACATGAGATAAGTCGGAATCTTAGTATATAAAAAATATTACAGGAGGTCTACCAGACGTTATAAAATAATGAAAACAGAAATTGGAAGTTGATAAAGTGGAATCATTCATTTGTAGAGAAGACAATGCATATATCCTCCATGATCAAATTATGGATAAATCATAACCAAAGCACACCTTCTTCGATGATTTTGAAGAGGAAAACCAACTAGCAGCTGGTGAAGGTTGCACTGGAGAAGTACCTACATCATCTCCAGATATTTACAGCAGAAAAGTACAGGCATTTCCGTATCGAGAACTTTCTTACCATTCGGCTCAGTCTCACTTGTTTTAGGTGTGCGCTTTTGCTTCTGCAAATCATCAACCATCAAGGTAAAACCTCACAAAATGAACTTTACGAATTAATAAAAACTAAACCGGCTTACTTACAGCTAGTAAAACATCCAATCCATCCATGGTTGGAGGATTCAGATTTTCAAAGTCAACTGCAACAGAAAATAATGTTTAACCCCATATAATATAAAAAGAATAAAATATACCACATATTAAACCAACTACAGAGAAAGCTCAAGTGTGACGCTAAAGTCGTGAACTTCAACTTATGCTCAAAAGACTAAAACATACTCTATAAAGAGAGAGAAACTGAAACTGTATCGATTACCTTCAGAGTTTAAGAGATCGTTAGTTATGGCTTTTCCAGCTTGTGCTAAAGAAACTAACTACAATTAGAAAGAAAATAGGGATCAGCTCCTAGAAGTAGGATTAAAACTGCAATCAAGACATATGAACAAACTAATACCTGCATTGCAGTAATGAACTCTTTAAAACCAAGAAAGCCTTGTCGCTTGGAATCTGCAATTGCCCACACCTTGAATAATAGATAAAAGGGAAAAGAGGGGGGAAACAGTTGAGAATAACTCCGAAGGAATCAAAAAAAGAGGATTTGTTAATGAAGATCAATTCTAAAGGGACGTGGCGGGCTGGCGGACGGGAGTGGTGCAAAAAGGGCCATCACATATCAATCCTATTGACAGGGACATCTCCAAGAAACATGCAGATATTTGAGAACACACGCATAAGATACAATTTCTCACTTACTACAAACCTATCAATATACAACCATTACAGCATGAGTGCATAAATCTTACAGTAATATCTATTCATAAACCAAAAAACATAGAAACTCTAAGGTAAACTTTTCAATACCTTACTCTACGCTTGGCCACTAAAGTTATGCCCATGGAAACACAAGACAGTGAATTATGATCTTCGAATAAATAGGTCTTATGAGAACTAACCCTAGAAAATCACTATAGGCTAGTCCATTAAAATAAACACATTCAC
This sequence comes from Panax ginseng, assembly GCA_020205605.1. Classification (NCBI taxonomy): domain Eukaryota; kingdom Viridiplantae; phylum Streptophyta; class Magnoliopsida; order Apiales; family Araliaceae; genus Panax; species Panax ginseng. Next base: position 115,816,429 of record CM035138.1, on the reverse strand, counting down.
TTATAAAACAGCATAGAGAAATAGTTTGAAAATAAAGCATTTGTGATACAACTTCATCAAGTATCATGTGTGAAAAGATAATCATATTAAGCATTTCTCTCTCCTCCATTTCTGAGACTGTTTGGTACTCAATGGCTTGCTATCACCGTTTCAATAGATATTTTTTTCCTTTTCTCAGTGGCCAAATAGAACTATGTGTAAGTTGTATGTTTGATTACGCAGCTTTAGCAGTGTTTGGAAGTGAAAACGCATTTAAAAATATTGTTTGTCTATTAACAATCTATTTCAAATGCAGTTTATATGACAAAAACGCATGATTGGGCTCAAAAGCTGCAAACCTACCGCAGCAAAAACGCTAGTAACCGCACAAACCCATATTTAATCAATCAAATAAAACCCATACAAATGGATATAAGCACATATTTATAGAGAAAATTTGCCCAAAACAAAAACCTGCTTAAGATCCGGACGGGGTAAGTTAGACATGGAAAAGAATTTGATGGCATCACCTCCCGTAATGCGCCCATCGCTATCTGAATAATTGAAACAGCTAATTTATATAGAATTCAAAAGCATAAAAAGGCGATTGCATATGAGAAAAGGAATAGAAACAAACCAGAATCGGCGTAATTAAACCATTCCTGATAGATCTTTTGATGCTCTTTGGAGCACTGACTAATCGGAGCCGAACTAATATCCATTCATTCAGAATCCAAAGCTTTTTGTTATGGAGTCGAATTGATTGGATTTGGCTATTAGGTTCGAACAAATTTCAAATGTTTGAAGATGCTTTATTACCAATTCCGAGAGCGAAACAGTTCTTCCTTTATGTGCTTTGGTTTTTGCTGGGGGCCTTGGGAAGACTTGGGGAGTCGTTTGCCAACTGATTGACCCTAAAACGGCGCCGTTATTTTGGGTAAAGCACTTTTAAGCAAAACGCCTCTTTCAGCTTAAAATATAAAAAAAACTTGTTCTTCTGACAAAAATAATATTGTCATTTTTATTGCGGGATATATAACTATAAATTTATATCGAGATTAAATATTTATTATTATTATATGGAGTAGAAAGTAATAAAAAAACAAAGGACTTAAAAATTATTATTCTATTTTAGTGTTTCAATTTCACTTTAATCGCAATTTATATTCCAAATCGTATGAATTATTTTCATTCACGAATTATCCGTGGAGTTCTTTTAATTTTTGCAACATATATCTGTTATTGTTGCAAGTATACAAAATGACATAAATAATAAATTAGTAAAATACATCCATATATAATATTTACAAATTTTTTAAATAGTACTATTTTTGTAGATGGAGAGAGTATTAAAACAAATTAAATTTAGAATTTAAAATTATATTTGTTTGTAATAATTATAATTTTAAAATTATAATTTATGAGATCATAATCTCAATACTATTAATTTTAAAATTATAAATTAACTTCATAAAGTAAAATTGTACTCATTTTCACGTGAGCATCAACTTCTCATGGAAAACTAGGTGCTCTAACAATGAGAGTGTATCATGATAGCGGGGGCTATGTCCCAGACCTATGTATTTTGCTGAAATTTTGATATTTTGAAGTTAATTTATGAAATCAAATTCATGATTTTTTTTATATAAAGATTATTCATTCTATTATCTGAATATATTAAAACGAAATTTTCTAGCAGCAACAATCAATAGGGCTGAACAAGTAATCAAATTGGAATCGAAACCATACCAAAACCGCATTTAATCAGCATTCAATTAAAACCGCACTAACTGCTTCCTGTATGTGACATGATTTTAGGTGGGTTGAATAACCAAATTTATGGTTTCAGATTGGTTATGATGAGTGAGATTTATACCCACGAATTGGATCTTTTATTGTTTAAGAAGTTGTTTGTTCTTCATTATTTATATAGCTTTTATATTACTTTGTTATTATTTTACTTAATCTTTGTGTTACAGGGCTTATCAGGTCATTTCTAGCTTCGCAGGGGCAAAAAGGTCATTTTTGCCATACCGACGCGTTAACGCCGCTTCGAGTGCTTAAATCAAGGCGTTAAGCTGCCATCACTTGCAAAAAGGATATAAGCATAATAACATATAGGCCCCATTCCTTTATAAACCAAGTTCGTTGCAGCGGCACCTCCTATCTTTTTGTCGACATTTGACATTTTAGTCACTGCTCCAAGGTATAGGTATAAACTAGCTCGGTGCTCGGCGAGAGATTAGGTTTTAATGACCTAAAAAGTTGAGAAATTGAGATCTTCTTATCAAGCAACAACCTCCAACATTCTCTGGAGCATAGATAAGGTTTATTAGAGAGTTTCTTAGCTTATAAGAGATAAAAGTTGATCTTCAAGGAAGAAAAGTCTATTGCATCCTTCATAGCTTGGCATCTACACGGAGAAGAGAAGACTTGGAGCTAGATAACTTCACAAAAGGAATTTTCTTTATCCAAATCTTTCATTCATTAGTGTATTATTGAGCATGTTGAACACTTTGAAAATGTGTATTAGTACCAGTCATGAACTAATTCCATTTCTAGGATTGCAATGTAACCTATTGTTTAGCTTAATTAACTTTCTCACCTATTTATATTAATGAATCATTTTAGAATGTGTTGTTGTATTTCATGCTTATTTATTGATTGCTTGACAAAGAAATTTGAAAGTCAAATAATAATCTAGAAGGGGGGTTGAATAGATTATTACATGTTTAAAAATATCTAAGACCTTTTTGAATTTTTAATAATAAATTTGCAGTGTTAGAAATTATTATGCAGGATAGTAAAAATTCAATCACACAATGCACATAGATTTATCTGGTTCACAACATACACCCCTTGGTATGTTGCTACGTCCAGTCTCAAGTCCCTACTTGGAACTTGAGATCCTATTACTATCAGTAATAACAACTCCTTCAATAGGCGGAGAAGCCTTTACAAAGTTTTATAGATAAACTTCCAATTGTTCCTAACTAATCTATCTTGGACAGCAAGCTCCCTGCTCCTTCCTCAAGTTTAGTTGTATCACCTTTGAGTTTAGTTCTATTCTATGATCTGGTCTTGAAACAACAGTCTCTTCCTCACCTTACAAGTACACTAGAGATCCAACTTCCCGCTGTCCTCTCTAAGACTCTGGTCTTGGTCGAAGAAATACTCATCTTTCTCACAGGTACATAAAATAAACTAACTCTACACCTTTTTCTGGTTACAAGTAAGTTTACAACAAGTTGCTTCTTGAATAAGCTGATACAAGTTAAGTATAGAGTAATGCTTCTTAAATAAGCAGATAGAATATTTGTTTAGATCCACTTATACTTCTGATTAAGCAAATATGTGATGTTAAAGCACTTAATAAAAAATTAACAATTCTATAAAATAAAGAGTATTTTTCTATGGATAATATAGAATTGTTTCTTAATTAAACTTAACCAAATATTTTATGAGTGGTATATAAATCAATACTTGTTATGAAATAATAAATCAAATCAAACAATAAGTATAATGTCAGTTAAGCACAATTTGATATAACAAATATTATTTGTTTAACTCAAATAATATATAAGAATATTTTATCTATTATGTGAACTTTTATAGATAATGTCACTTAGTACTATAAGAAATCGTACGGTTCGAATTCCTCTTGGTTGAGATGTATCTCCGTAGCCTTGCGACGTCTAAGTGTGACAAAATTTATAATTTTCACAATTGATATTTATATAAATATTTTCAATAGATCACTACGATTCTCAAATCCGATTCGGATAACTACTCTTTTTGGAGCAGTATCTCAGTGTTGTTTTGAGCTATCAAGTGTCGTATCTATTTTACAATATTTATATAAATAATATCAATAAAAGATTACTGAAGACTATAAGAAATCATACGGCCGGATTCCTCTCCGTAGAGATTTTATCTCTGTAGCCTTGCGGCGCCCAAATATTCTTTTATTTGATAAATAGATGAAATATAGATATATAAAATTGTGTAGAACAATATGTATTTGTATATCTAAAGATAAAATACAAGAAAGAAATAATTCAATAGAAATTAAACTTATCTCAATACTTGGACCAATTTTTCTCTTCAAAAATAATCAGAACTTTTGTATGAAGAGATGTAAAACTTAAAGAGAATGTAGGCAAGGAGAGTATGATTTTCTTTTCACTGATTTGGTAAAAACCAAATGAATGGAATACTCCCTATTTATAGGAATTTTGAAGTTGGGGCAAATTTGTAATTTCACAAATTGATTTTTAAATTAACGGTTATGATCAAGCATTTTTGAATTGGAAGGTCCAAATTTTGCTGAGCTTTTACGCGGAAGAAGAGAAAAACCGTCTGGGCCTTTTTTTAAGCTTTTGAACATTTAATGCTTTGACCAACACATGCTAGCCAATCAATTAAAGCTTTTACACAGTTTGTCCAAAAATGAATGACACTTTAGGCTAACACATATACTCGGTTAACACTTAAAAAGGCACATGCAATTTTTAACAAAGTATGGTATACGGTTTTGTATATATATATATATATATATATATATATATATATATATATATTATATACTGTATAATATATATTATGTATATTAATATTTGATAGTTTTAAGTAAAAAATATTTTGCCCAACTTTGATTTTACAAAAAGAAATAGGGTATCTTTGCCTTGAATAATATATGAATTAATTTATTTAACACTTGACATATAATTTATCAAGGTCAATAAAATTAATTCAAGTAAAAAATGTAAGATAAATAAATAATTAAATATTTATTTAAAACATAATTGTTATCATCAAAATATATAAAAAATTATACCTATCAATCTCCCCCTTTTTGATGATGACAATTATATAAAAATATTTTTGGTTTAGAAAAACTCCCCCTTAAATTGTGAACCCCTTTATAATAGATTAGATTCAATCAATCACAATTAATCATAGCAGTTAAAGTCTATTCATGGCAGTTCATATATAGCAGTTCATATATAACAGTTCATATATGGCAGTTCATATATAGCAGTTATATAATCATATTTTTCTTCTCCCCCTTTGTCATCATAAAAAGTGACGGGGTAAGAAAAATTAACCTGCAGTAAAAATTGTTAGAAATCCTGCAAAGAGAGTTAGAAAAAAATATATATAAGCCGAGTATTAGTAAGTAGTAGTAATAGAGGGTACATGGATTAAGGATTACAGTAGCTGAATAGTTAGTTGAGGAGAGGGATTAAGTATTACAGTAGCCAAATTGTTAGTTGAGTCAGTATATAAAGTTAGATTTCCTCAAGATTGAGAGGAGAAAAATACGACAGATCATGAATATTTCCGTCAGGATCAGCTGGTGAGGGAACAGGAACAGGATCAGCTAGCGGGGGAACTGTGAAGGCGGAATTGGGACTGATGTTGAGGGGATCCATGAACAGGTTGTGTTCCAGGAGTAAGCAAACCACAGATGTAATTGTATTCAAAGATAATTGAACATCTTCCAGTTTTGCCAACATGAGGGACTGATTGTGTAACAAAAGTTGATTCATGCTATTGAGAGAATTGATTTTGGTAGCCAGAATGATGTTTTCTTCAAGAGTTTCATGATCAGAGGGTTTAAAGATAATGAGAGGCTGTGGTGGCAAGTTTAGATGAGCTACTATATTGCTGGTAGGAACTGATTAAGACTGAAGAGTGGACAACGAAAGATTTACATAGTGGAAGATACATGTAAGAAGGAGACCGAATCCAAGGCAATTGTTGTGAAAGCAGTATTCGAATGAAGACAATAAGAAATAGGCAAAATTATAGGGCAGATATTCATTTAGCAGTCCTTTGATGAGTTCTAGATCAAACGACAAAAGTTTTCTGTCATCTCTGACAGACATAACATTTTTTCTTAAGATTTTTCCCAGAAATTGACACTCAGCAGTTAAAAACTCTAGACCGACTTTGCATGGGAAGTCAAATAACAGGGATGATACTAGTTGGTCAGTAACCACAGATAAATTAAACTTAAATAGCATGCATTCTTTGACAGATATGCCGAAAGGATGAAGATAAGAATTAACGCGAGGTAAGTCAAGAGTAGATGGATTTAACTGAAGAGCATGAACAAGAAACAATTCATCGATAATGTAAGTCTGGCCTTGTAGACATGTAGTAATTGTTTTTAACAAGCCAGAAGAGTCATGTAAAAATTCCATGTGAGCATAGAATTCAGCCACAAGACTGGGAAAAATAAACTTATCATTAAAAGAGATCAAGCAATCCCATCTAACATTTTTGAAAGTATCAAACAGTTTTGGAAGACGGTGAAATGTGATTACATTTCTGACACAAAGTCAGGTCTCATGTAATCGATATATTTTGATCAAGCGAGATGGGGTGGTAAGAGTAGGAACAACATTTGAAAAATGTAGTTCAGAGTTAAGAGACAAAGCTTTCCTTTTTGAAGAAAATAAGTTAGTCATGATAAGTAGAGATGCATGAAAGATAGGTGAAAATAGTAAGTGGAAGAGTGAGGATATATAAACACGAAACATTTTGAAAGGTTTGTATATATATAAGTAGAAAGTAGAATATGAAATTAGGCAGGTAATATACACTTAAGTAATCAGAGAAAAGAAGCATTTAATAAACTGAGGTGGGAGGAGTTTTAAAACAGTAACAATATTTAAGTGAAATAGTAAGATAAACACTATTTTAAAAAAATTAAAAAAGAAAACAGTGATCAGTAAAACAAAATTCCAAATGTCGCTTGAAGAATACAGAGAGTAAAAATTGTCAGTCAAATATAAGAATGATTACTGAAGTAAAAAAAATTGTGAACACGGCAAGAAATTATCAAAGAAACAGATAAAATGCAAGATTTCAATATTTATAGCAAATCTTAGATGGAGATATAGCAGTAAATGCAATGAACAACTCGGTGAATATCAGTATTCACACATTATATAAGAAGCTGAAAGTAATCCAGTGGACATCAGTATCCACACAATATACATGATAGATAAAAATAAATCCAGTGGACATCAGTATCCACACAAATAAGAATATAGATAGATAGAAGGGTTATACCTGAGGTGGTATTTATCATATACCGGTTTCAGTATGCTCATCATTTCGTCATTCTTATTTCTCAGTGAAAGCAGCATAAAGCTTAACCGAAATACAGATATATATATATATATATATATATAAACTATTTTAGATTAAAAAAATATCTAGATATAAATATTTTAAAAACATATTATATATATAATTTTTAAAATATAATTATTGTTCATATTAAAAAATGGGTTGAAAGGTGTTCAGAAAATAAAATAGTGTGAACAGATCTTACCAAAATGTATCAGTAGTGATAGAGACTGTGATAAGGTAGACGAGGTTGCTTAAAAAATTGAACAATTGATGATTTTAGTAGAAGCCCTAAACATAAAATTGATTTTGCAAAAATACAAGCAGACAACCCAAGGAAGATTTTTGAAGAAATATATGGGGATTTTGAAGAATAAACAGAGAAGAATATATATACAAAAAAAATGAACACATGCAAAGAATATTTTATAAGATTCGTAAACGAAAAATATATGCAAAATTTTGAGCAGGTATTTTCAGATCTTAGAAAATCCAAAAAAAATGGTGAACGAAGAAACCCTAAGAAAATTTATATGGTTGATTCTAAAATTGAACATAATTATCACATGCAAAAGTTCGAGAATCTTAGATTAACACGAATTTTACCAAAAACCTAAAGTTTTTTTTTAAAAAAATTTGTTTAAAAAGTAGAACAAGAATGAAACAGATTAAAAAAAATCAATTTAAGTATACCAGAAATTGACCGAAACCCTAAACATTTTGTTAAAAATAGTGAAAGTTTGAGAATCATAGATCTTTAAAAATAAAATAAAGACGATTTTATCAAGAACAGAAGAACACATACAAACATTTAAGCGAATGTCTTCAGTTTTCAGACGAAAAGAGATTTCGAAAGATTTTAGTAATAAAAAAATTAGGAAGAAGAGGAGATCGATCTATGAAATAAAAAAATGCCTAAGAGAAATTAGAGGTGATAGAGGATAGCCGGAGATGACAATCTGAAAGATCAGAGGAAGAGAGAGAGAGAGAGTAACGAATGAGAGCGTAGAAAAGAGAGAGATTTTAGAAAAATGAATTAAAAAATAAAAAATTTATATATATAGTCTGTTTTACCGGATGATCCAACGGTGGAGAAGATTGAACATATTTTGATCAATGGCCATAACTCAATCTTAGTTGTGTTTCTTTTAGAAACATGATCTAAGGGCTAAGATCAATACTTGTGTTTGATCGGACGACTTGGAAGCGTGATCCGTGTGCAGTTTGTGATGCCCCCGAATTCGGGTCCTTTGACCCCGGTTCGATCATCACGATAAAATACAAACCTCCACCTCTAAACAACATACGATAACTGAAATGCGGAATATAATAAACGTACGTCGTTCATTCAAAAGGTGTTACTAGTCCCAAGATTCGATAACCTTAAAATATTCTTACAAACATACCCTAAAGTAAATATTAGGGTTCATATTACATAACAATAATTTAAACTAAGCACAAGGTAAAATCTGCTTCTTGCCACTAGTCTACATCTTCCCTTTACCCTTGTCCTTCCCTGAGGTCTTGGGCTTAGCTGCAATATATTCATGATATAGCAAGGATGAGCAAAAAGTTTGCTCAACAAGTTTAAATACAACAATAAGGATATATCATGATGAATGGAAAATATCTGGCAATGGATTCAACAATATGAATATCGCAAGCAAGGACAATGTTTACTTTTAGAATAACTGCTAGTCAAATAGACTTTGAACTATAACACTCCAATGGAATCAATAGTTAATTGACCCTTTAGTTACTGGCTACAGAATAAGTACTTGTGGGGATCAACCTCGCGTACACTATGTATATGCATAACATTTAAATTTGGTCTGTTGTATCTTATATTAGATACCTGGGGTACTCCCCTATCATAAGAGGGGTGTTCTTTCAGTCTAAGAATTCTTACCATCAATTGGTTTGGATAGCTTTTATAAAACTTCATAGGCTAATCTGACCGGACAAAGGTCCAGACTCTATTTACCACAGTTCAAGAATTATTGAACTTTAAATGATGTATAAGTGAAAGACTGTACGAGCTTAAGTGCACTAAGTGCAAATGGCAATAATATCGATGTGGAATAACTGTAAAGTAATTAAACCACTTAATAACATGCTTGGAAATAAGATTCAAGCTTAAATGAATAACTTTCAATTCGACAATATCCTGCTCAATGCAATATAAGAAAGATAGGAAAACTTTCACAAACTCAAAGTTTTGTAAGTTAGGAAACTTGCAACACAATAAATTCGGATACTTGCTTAATATAATGTAGGGTAAGTTTAGGCACTGGCTTAACAAAAGTAGGGTTCAAGGAACTTGCTTAATAAAAATAGGGTTCAAAGAACTTGCATAAATATATACCTATTTTCACAACATAAAGGTAGTGCGTAAGGTTTAGATACTTGCCTGTTTGCTTAACTACAAGATAATACTAGCTTTAACTAACTCGCGTTGAAACGAGTTAACATTAACAAGTCGACCTTTCAATTAATATGTGTAAACCAATACGAGTCTACACTTAAAAGAAACAAGTCATCACATAGCATGCTTCTTAACACATTACATGGCACATTGGTCACATATTACAAGATAAAAAGATCATGTAAGCATGCCTTAAATTTCAGAACCAAAAATAAAGTCCGCAAACCGCAAAATGGTGCAGCCATACCGGTCTAGGCTTAGAGATACAGAATTGCTTGCCACTGCCCCCGCCGAACCGGTGTTTGAAATGTGGTTTCTCGACTTCATCCAACTCTAACACACTAATTACACATACCATTTAACATACATACATGCTAGAGTTTCACATATAACACATGATCATACTTAAGTTCAATACCACAAGTTTAACTTACAAGATATATGTCATTAAAACATAAAAATCATGTAACCATCATGCTCAGTACATATGTATCATATCTAGGAGTATTACAGTTATAACATGACATCTTACTACTTTAGTATCTAAGTACTCACATAATATGCAACTTATATTTGAAAATATGTCCAAGGTTGTCTTTGAAATCTTTTTAGCATGAATGATGCAATATACATGTCGACGTCGAGATTTTTAATTGTCCCTTTCCGTTACTTGTTCTTTGGTGTTCTTATTTTAGGTGAGATTTGTTTGAAAAAATAAGTGAAAGAGGTCCAACATGTATAATGTCGACGATGGACTGTTAAGAGTCGCCAGTTGGTTTTTTAAATGGTTGTACCAACACAACCAAAAAAAGGTTTCAGCACATCACCCGGTGATGTGACACTCATAAAGCAAGTGGTGAAACCGAGATTCATTAGGGTCCGGGACTTGATTATGCTGGAGGGAAGGTGTTAGGCACCCCCGACATCCATGTTACTACGGTGGTAGCCTCTTTCAAGAAACTATTATCTAAATGTGTGTGTGTGGGTCAATGTGTTTGTTATTTGGAAGTAGTCATGCGAGGCCTCGTTAGCACCTATATACATGTGGTTTGAATTTATGTAAAAATTCAGCTTTTTAGCAAGATATATACAAAGGATGTTTTGTAAAAGAGGTTTTTCAAACCCTGATGCTCAATAGTAATTGAGACATTTTAATACTTCCATTTTATTCAATATTCGACTTGATTGATTTTATTTTCGAGATGCGAAGCATCTGTAAGAAAATAATGTACAAAATAATGCCGACTTCCTTATGGGTATGAAAACCATCTGAGGAAATTCGAGACACCAAAAAATAATTTACAAAAGTCGCTACAAACCGAAAATGTCCATCACGAACCGAATCTAGATCCAATAGGTTGAATCACATGATCACATGATTCCTAAAGCGTACATATACCGCAAGTAATTTGTATGAAAGCGAAGAAAGTATATATATATATAAAAGCTATATATATATATATATATACGATACATGATCACCAACCACGAAGCACCTCCACGGGGATCAAAATGTAAATAAAGTCAGTAAAGTTATCAACCACCACGGAGGAAACTCCGTGTGGGACGAAACGTAAATAAAGTCAGTATAAAGTAATTAACTCGCCATGAAGTGAACTCAGTGCGAGATGAAACGTAAAAGAAAGTCAGAAAAGCGATCAACTACCATGAAGTAAACTCTGGGTGGGACGAAATATATATATATATATATATATATATATATATATATATATATATATATATATATATATATATATATATATATAAAGCAATAAACGCATTCTGGATGTAAAATCCGTGCTCATCGAATATAATTCGACAATATTATATATATAAGTATATATATATATATATATATATATATATATATATATATATATATATATATATATAAAAGCGAGTAAACGCATTCTGATATAAAATCTGTGCTCATCGAATGTAGTTCGACAACAGTTCATATATATAAGTATATATATAGAAAAGCGAGTAAAACGTCTGGGATATAAACAGTCAGTCCCACACACACGCTTAATATATATATATATATATATATATATATATATATATATATATATATATATATATATATATATAGCAAAAACACCTGCATCAAGTTCAGGCTCATCAAACAAAGTTTGACACACAGCTATATATATATAAAAAGCAAATAAACGCTCCGCATCAAGTTCAGGCTCAATCGAGGCATAACTCGATAATGTTAGTCCATATATATATATAAATATATATGTATATACAAACTAAAATAAAACCACGGACCGAAGTCCGGGCAAACACACGCAACACGACTCTCAACGTGAAGAAGGGTGTGTGCAAAGATGAAGAGAAAGGCTTTAAAGTGTGTGAGAAGGCTTACAGTGTGAGAAAGGCTTTACGTGAATGTAGGCACTGCAATTTCCGCTCGAACTTTCAGAATTGCAATCCGGGCATCCGACTGAGGTATATAGGACCTATTTCGGACCGCCGTTGTCGAGAGTTATACAATGGCATGGGATTAGAGTTGGTACGAAGTCATTGAAGATGGGGCAATGCCCTCCGGTCTTCAAGCTTCAAATTCTATCCGTTACCCTGTACAATAGTCACTCGGGATTGGTTTTCCTTGATTCTTGTGGGACATTGTTGTGTAGAGATGTGTGTATGAAATGTTGAGACGACATGATGTGGCTTTAGAGTGGCGAGATGATGCCTTGGCCCCTCACCGGAGTTATCTCCATTTAATGATAAAGAAGACGCTGCTCGTGGTTATTCTTTGAGATTAGGCTACACCGAAATGTTAGAGGTCCTCAGTATCATCTCTGAGGTGTGCCTGTCCTCCCGATGTTATCTTCGGGTTGGTATTGGGTGTCTCATTGTGAGTGCCGAGATTGAAGCTGGTTGCATTTGAAACAAGCATTTCTAGGGTTATCGCCGAAACTGCATTCCTTGGGGGTGATCACCAAGGTTGGTAGCTATTCCCATGATTAGAACTGAGACTGGATACCTCGGGGTTATCTCCGAGATTAATCGGTCTTCTTCGGTGTGTGTTCCAGTATTGGATCTGCATGCCTCGGGGTTATCTTCGAGGTTGGAATTGTGACTCCCAGTGTGTGCTCTGGGGTTGATGCTGAACTTCTGGTAGTATCCAGAATGGATATGAACTGTCTTCTAGGGTTCTCTCTTGAAAGACGAATCTGTCCTCCTGCAATATTAATGACAGGTGTCTAGAAAATTTTGAGTGTCTACAGATGCCCCTCTTTATCATACTCATGCAATGCAATGCATGAGTATGATAAAGAATCCTAGACACTTGAAATGCCATAAGACAAACATGATACTATATGTAGCAACATGATGCAAATGTATGATGCATGTGTGCGGGGTTGTTGCCCAACATGTCTTTGGGATGATTCTTTGAATCCTTGTAATGTTTAGCGAGGATTGGCAAATACGACCGATCCGGCGTGTGATCCGAATCAGTTAGGATGTTGATGTTGGAGTTATCACCGAAGTCCTGGAGCCTTGATACAGACTTAATTCCGAAGAGGTGCCTCTTATGTATAAGAGATCTGCAGGGATGAAGCTTTGCCTGTTTGAGGATGTGTATAACATATTCCATCATCAATCCTCCTTGATGATGTTGACCTTTCCTGGTTTGTATCGCCAGGATACGTTAAGATTCTGTTGGATTTACTGCCAACAACAAATAATGTCAGGATTGCCTGACCTTCGTTGATTTGTACTTCACCAACGTGTGAATCAACGGATGAAAACCCTGTGGGGTAGATTGTCAAGGCTACTTGACCTTTACTGACGTGTGAACCAACGACTGATACTCTGTGAGCATATTGTCAAGGTTGCTTGACCTTCGTCGACGTGTGAATCAACGGAACATTACTATGTGACCCCCGCCGAGGATCCACTGGGGACTTATGAATACTAACGTACGCAATCATCGAACATCTTTCGACGCTTCGATGGGTTTACTTGCCATCAGCTGAAATAATGTCAAGGCTGCTTGACCTTTGTTGATGTGTTTGTCAATGGATGAACATGCGTTGTAACCCCCGCCAGGGTTCCACATTGTAACCCCCGTCGGGGATCCACGTTGTAACCCCTGTCGGGGATCCACGTTGTAACCCCCATCGGGGATCCACGTTATAACCCCCGTCGGGGATCCACGTTGAACCCCCGTCGGGGATCACGTTGATCTTTAGGGTAATGACCCAGAATTGGCAGCATCGGACCTATACAAGGTATTGCTGAATGTGACTTGTAACAAATGAAATCATTGGCATGGTGTACCTCGTGTTTGGGTGACTACCAATGAGTGATGTACAGACTCAAAGTTCCATCTGAGAAGACCAGGATTGCAGGCTGTTTTGCTCAATCGTGTAGCGTTTTTATTCCCGGTTTGACTTTTTCAGTCCCCAAGAACTCCTTTGCAACTTGAATTGGATCGAGTCGGAGGGGTGGGGCCCATATAGGGGTGCCGCAGGTACACCTGCTTCAGCCGCAGATGGACTTACGGCTAACCGTGGATATTAATATCCTGCAGGTTGGTCTCACAAGTCACTTTCAACTTATCTCGCGAAGAAAAATCCGGAGCTCTCCTTCAGATCTGCTGAGTTCGGGCTATCTTCTGCAAATTCTGTCACCGTACAAGTGTTCTACACTATCCTGGTAACGTATGCATGTATTTTTTCCACTTTTTATCCGTTGGAAAATGAGTTATCGCATGAAATGCATCTAAACACATAGTAGTGATTATGTATGCTCAAATGACTTGATAAAAAATATTCAACATAGTAAATGTTAGTATTAAACCATGCTGAACAATGATGTGAAAAATTTTGACTTTTGAGATAGTCAAATTGGCATCTTTTTTTGCTATTTTTGTCCTATTTGAGGTCCAATGAGCAAAAGGTAGAAAGGCAAAGTACTCCTGATATTGAGGTTAACCTTATGCATTGATGATTTTGATTTTTAATGCACATATTATGTATATGACTTTGGGGCAGGTGTGCTACTGAATGGCCACCTAGTCATACCTATGTGCATGTGGATAGTCCTATTTTCAAAGGGGACTATGGCAAAATTTTCCAAAATGTAGGCATTTAATTAGTCATGCAATTTTAACTCCACTATAGATGTATGTTAGAGTAATGCATGCATGCATGTAGTCATAAAATGCATTTTGAAAAGCTCCAGGTAAGGAAATACAACACCCTTTTTGAGGTAATTTGGAGACTTGTTGTCCAGATATTATGGATCCGGATCAGTCGAGTAGTTCCCGTAGGACCACTTCTGGTATACAGAGGAGGGCTTCTAAAGTGCCTCGACACAGCCTCGTCGATTGGTGGAGGCAGTGATACGTCCAGTCCGGGCTGATGTGCCGAATGTTGAGGATGAGGATGAGGATATTCTGATTGAGGATCCCACTCCTGCTGCACATGTTCCCCGCAGGGAGCTCCCTTGTATTCATGTGGCAAACCCAGAGCTTCTGGGTGACTTGAGCAGACATCCCTCGATGTACTTGCATGCTAACGAGGTATGACGTTAGATCTTGATCTTCCTTCTTTCCTATTGACGAGGAGTAAAGGATTCTAATGTTGATCTGCATTTTATGCAGGTTCCCGGCTTCACACAGCCTCGAGGGAATTGGTTTAGTATACACTCCATGTATCAGGCTCTTTATCCTGATTATAGAGCGGTAGTGCATGATTGGGGATTCGGGGCATTCTTCTCCATCCTTCCCCGTCGTTGTCCCTGGGGATATCTCAGGGCACTATCTAAGCGGTGGTTTCATTAGACTCAGTCACTCCATTTGCTGGACTGTGAGGTGATGATGACGCCGATGGATTGGCAAATTATCACAGGTATGGAGTTCGGAGGGGAGCCAATGCCTTGCATGGCGAACATTACCCCTACTGCCGTTAGATCCTTGTTAGGAGTTCCGGCGGAGGCGCTCAAGGGCAGGACTATCCGTGCAGGTCCTTTGAGCGTAGATGCTATGAGCGGGCTTTTGAGTGAGCCCATGCCTGATGATGTTAGAGTCAGGGATCGCATTCTTCGGTGATTATTCCTGATGATCATTAGGGGTTGCTTCATAGCAGATAACTCTTTTACGGTATCGTTCGCTTTGATCAACGCCACTCGTCATGTGGACCGTATTGGAGAGTATGATTGGGGTTCCTACACCTTTGCCTATTTCCTCCGGGGCATGCGTATGTGCTCACAGGGTTTGACTGAGGCTTGGCTAGGATTCTACCCATTTCTGCTGTTGAGTATTTCTCTTGTCATTTCCCATTCATAGGTTAAGAGTGTTTACTGACCGCAGATGTTTTGCCATTGTATTAGTAGTTTTGGGCCTATGAGAGGCTCTCATGCTTGCGACTTATGAGTGTGTTAGGTTTAGATACCTATCCACGAGGATGACGATGGCATCATTCCATTTTGACGGAGGTCCCTGTAGCTGAGGGTTTCACTCACTGTCGCATGCAGCTGGAGTTGTTGATAGCTGATACCATCACATGGATTCCCTATTTCGGGGAACATTTGGCTATTGGTTTTGAGGATGGATACCCAACTGACGTTGAATATGTGATCTCCACCCGGAGAGTTCCTCTCTTTACAGATGGAGGATGGGACCTCTATTTAGGAGAGCGCGCTATTAGGAGCACCACAGAGGAGATTCGTATGCCAATCTTGCCTCCTGCCAGGCGTCATTGGCTTGTATCGCAGTCACCCGTCACTGATATCCCATTGTTTGGGTTTGACGACTTTACATTATCAGAGGGTCCTTGCACTCAGGAGATATTCCAGCGTTGGTGGTTCCCTCGTACTATTAGAGCCCAGTCCCACGCCACTCAATTCATGGGGGATATGGTTCCAGGATCCGTGATGATGACGGATTGGATAGCCTGTGTCCGAGATCCGACTCATGTGACACAGATTGATAGTTTGACCCGGCAACTAGACCAGACACATTTCTTTATCCCAAGCATTTGGGCGTAGATCCCAGTGAGGCGTTCGTTTGATCCTTCCACTCAAAGGCCGCCCCTCGAACGACCCATTCGGTTTTGTCGGCCAGAGATCCTCCTCTATATAGCCCCGACATCCCCGCTGATAGAGATCCAACGACTCGGGAGGAGTTACATCGTGGATGTAATTGATGATGTATACATTGACACCATTGTCTTCTTCTGATGTGTATTCTCGTTATATCTTTTGATAGGCCTCTATTAGCTATTGGGTGGATGTGCCCCATTCTCGCTGTATCTTTTGATAGGCCTCTGTTAGTAGTAGGGCGTTTGTGCCCCATTTCCTTGTATTTATAGCTGTACAGAGATGATGTATTAGATGTTAATATACTTAAGAATGTATGCACAATTTTTTTCATTCCCTATATCATATTGCCATCTATTATCTACAATGCATGTATCATGTTATGCATATGTATGTATGTCCAGAGAAATTCAGCATTGACCCCTGGATGGTCTTATAACATGGCCCGTACAGATGTCTTCTTCTACAATTAGCCGTATTGATCATACCCCACCATCATTGGTGGCATCGGGTATGCGATCGTGATATGATAGCATGTCACCATTAGACAGGGTGACCATAGATCATTTGTTGCAGCATACTATGACCCTGTTGATGTTTCAGGTTCCCACATGATTTGTGTATGGCATGCTGGAGCACTAAGTATCAGAGAGGCAGGTTTTTCGATTTGGGACCCAGGAGTTGACTCCCACTATGGAGGAGTATGCACGGTTGACGATGCTGCCGCTGGACAGACCTTGCATACATATGGCTTTGGGGGACATGAGTCGACGGTTCATGACCCTCACTGGATTGAGGCGTAGGGTGGTGCAGGATGAGTTTACATCGAGCCATGTTATATCCCAGCGTTTTCTGTTTGATAGATTTGGCTCTGAGGATAGTTTTACACGATATTCAGGGGATTTCACCGCATCGGATGATCATTGGCATCTAGCCAGGGTTGATGTACTGCAATTATGCGTGCTGTCGTATGTCTATATGCCACGGTACATGGATGAGATAAACATTGGAGTTATCATGGCAGTGAGAGCTCTCAGGGAGGGTCGTACCATTATACCGATGATTATAGCAGAGACTCTGAGGTCAGCTATATACTGCTGCACTTATCCGACAGGAGTGTTCACGGGCAGCTCGGTTATGCTATACGTGTGGTTTATGTCACACTTGAGACCGATTGCACCTTTAGATGGCATGTGTATTGTTTCACCCATGATATAGCCATGTCATACTCCTTTCAGCCATCGGAGTGTACAGATGCCATGTCTTAGTCGATGTTCTTGGCGGATATCAGGGATCCGTTTAGCATATTGCTGTGCTCGGGGCTTAGCTCACCTTACAGCTTTATTACTTATGCTCCGGGCATGGACTATCTCTCTCTGGCTGGCTTGAGGGGAATGACTACTTACTACCCGCTGGCCGTGATGTCGCAGTTTGACCAGTTTCAGGACTTTCATCCTTTCGAGGGGGCGTTAGGTTAGCGTTTAGCTTCTCGCTACCTTTCACCCGAGGACCGATCCCGTGTGTATGCTTGTTGGGATCAGCGTGAGATAGCTGCTTTTTCTATGAGCCATCCAGGTTGTTCTGCAGAGTATTCTGCATGGATGGATACAAAGATTGCATCGGCTGTGGTAGTATCCACATTACCGAGTAGTGATTTAAACAATGTAGAGCCTATGGAGGACATCAATTCCTACATCGAGGAGGAGACATTTCTTTGGGTTACCGAAGATTTCCTTTAGATTCTCCCAAGACTAACCTTTGTCGTGATACTGAGATTCTACAAGATTTTTGACCAGTAGTCTCCATCCGATGACCTTCGAGAGAGACCGTGCTAGAGCCTTGATGTTGATCGCCTTGATGGGAGAGACACAACTCATTAGAGAGAAGAGGCATTAGCTCGCAGAGATGCCGCTATTGTTGAGCGGGATGAGGCTAGATCAGCCAGAGATGCAGTGATAGTTGAGCGGGATAGTACCATATCTGCTCGGGATGTAGCCATTATAGATAGTACTGCAGTGAGGTCCCTTACCACTGGCATGATTGCAGAGATGAGAAAGCACATTGATGAGTATATGGTCACCATGCAGATGGCTGCAGATCTGTTGGGTCGTGTGGATATTCTCGTACAAGAGACCACATCTTCACCTCCTTCTTCTGAGAGGGATGCCATGTTGGGCTTGTTAGCTCGCATATATCCTGACTTGTAGATGAGCTTTTACTTTCCTGCACAGACTAGTTTAGCCATTTTGTCATGTACAACTTACATTGTGTATATCAAACAACATTATATATATATTAGGGAAATATATTTTTGATCACTTCCCTTTTAGATATGCTTTTCTACTTGCTTGATATTTTGTCTGCTGCTTCAGGGCTTGTGATCCTGATGTATTCTGAATTCCTCCTGGATGGATGGACATTGAGATGTCTCTGGACAGTTTAGAATGGATCATTGATCTATGTGTATCCCTACCATCTTTGGTGTCTTGGGACTGGTTTCTGCATGGAAATATGGAGAGGAATGTGGCTTTCCTCTCTGAGATTGACTGCACCACAGATGGTCTCCAGTACTTCTATTCAGGAGAAGCCTAGTTAATTCCATCTCTTATGGATTGGTGTAGCTCTTCAAGGTATGACCGCAACTTAGATGGTCGCCGAATCTCCTATTTGGGAGGAGTTCAGGTAATTCCATCCCTTTGGTCTGAAGCCAATGAAATGTAGTGGATTGAAAGATGATCCCAGTACCAGTTGACAATGGTTTGTGTTTTGGTAGGGGATGAGACCAAACCATGAATGGCTGCCTACGTACTCCTATTGAAGAGGAGATCAGGTCTGCGTAGTTCGAACCTGGTGTAAGAGGTTCAACGCTGTATGTGGCAGAAAAGGGTGTAGAAATGTTGTTGTTGTTTTTGTTTTTGTAAGTGTCGACGTCGGGATTTTTGGATGTCCCTTTCCGTTACTTGTTCTTTGGTGTTCTCATTTTAAGTGAGATTTGTTTGAAAAAACAAGTGAAAAGGTTCTCGATATGTATAATGTCGACGATGGATCGTTAAGAGTCGCCATTTGGTTTTTAAATGGTTGTACAAACACAACCGAGAAAAGGTTTGCACATTGACCCGGTGATGTGACATTATCGCTAAACTGAATTAATGAAACCGAGATTCATTAGGGTTCGGGGACTTGATTATGCGGGGAAGGTGTTAGGCACCCCAGACATCCGTCAATTTACCACGATGACCGCCTCTTTCCAAGAAACTATTATTTGAGTGTGTGTGTGGGTCAATGTGCTGTTATATGGAAGTTGTGTGAGGCCTCGTTCGAACCTATATACACAGGGTTTGAATTTATGTAAAAATTCAGTTTTTAGCAAGATATGGCAAAGATGTTTTATAAAAGAGGTTTTCAACCACGATGCTCAATAGGAATTGAGACCTTTTACACTCCCATTTTATTAAGTGATCGGCTTGATTGATTTTATTTGATTGGATCGCGAGGCATCCGTATTTAAAAATAATATACAAAAATAATGCCGACTTCCTCGTGGGTATGGAAACCATCCGAGGAAATTCGAGACCTTGAGAATAATTTACAAGTCGCTATAAATTTGAAAAATGTCCATCATGGGAACCAAATCTAGATTCAATGGGATGAATCAGTGATCACATGATTCTAAGCGCATAAAATACCGCAATAATTTGTATGAAAGCGATAGCGGTATATATATAAAAGTCAGTAAATATATATATATGAGACATGATCACCAACCACGAAAGCACCTCTATGGGGATCGAAAATGTAAATAAAGTCAGTAAAAGCTATCAATTGCCACGAAGGAAACTCCAGCGGATTTAAAATATATATATATATATATATAGATAGATATATAAAAGTAGTAAACGCACCCGGATGTAAAATCCGTGCTCATCAAATGAGTTCGACCACGCTTCATATATATATAAGTATAAATATATATATAAAAGCGAGTAAATGCACCTGATATAAAACCCAGGCTCATCGAATGCAGTCCGACCACGCTCATATATATATATAAATATATATATAAAAGCGAGTAAACGCACTGCATCAAGTCTAGGCTCATCGAACAAAGTCCGACCACGGTTCATATATATATATATATATATATATATAAGTGAAAGAACGCACTGCATCAAGTTCAGGCTCAATCGAGGCATAACTCGATAATGTTAGTCAATATATATATATATATATATATATATATATATAGACTGAAACGAAACCACGGACAAAGTCTGGGCAAAAGCAAGCAACACGACTCTCAACGTGTAGAAGGGTGTATGCAAAGATGAAGAGAAAGACTCTAAAGTGTGTGAGAAGGCTTACAGCTGACTGATAAAGAAGGCTTCTATATCTTTAGAGTGGGTAAACACTGGCTTTTGTGGGTACAAAAGAGGCTATATATGAGCTCACAGGTGTTTAAAAGGTGAAAATACACTGTATGGGCGAGTGCGGAGCAAATTGTGCAGGGTTTCCCCGTCTTTTTTCTCTTAAAAATCAGCACCCCAAGCCTTCTATTTATAGGCATATTAGCCGGTGAGGTACCTGCTACTGGAGAGCATAAGTGTGCCGTAGGCAACCTGGGTTGGCCCAGTTTTTCTGCCCGGGTTGTCTCAAGCACGGCACTCTGTGCATCAGTAATGTCCACTCGAATTTTTAGAAGCGTAATTCGAGCATCCGTTTGAGGTATACATGACCTATTTCAGACCGCCGTTGTCGAGAGTTGTACGATGGCATGGGATTAGAGTTTGTTCGAAGTCATTGAAGATGAGACGATGCCCTCCGGTCTTCAAGCTTCAACTTTCATCCGTTACCCCGCACAATAGTCACTCGAGATTAGTTAGTCTTGTGGGACATTGTTGCATAGAGACGTGATGTGGCATCGTGTTGACGAGATGACGATGTTGCCCCTCACCGGTGTTATCGCGGATTAATTTGATAAAGCGACGTTGCTTCGAGACTTACTTGAGATTGAATTACTTGAATTGTTGAAGGTCCTCATTGTCACCTTTGAGGTGTGCTTGTCTTCCCGATGTTATTGCCGGTTTGGTACAGTGCATCTCGTTGTGAGTGCTGAGATTGAAGCTGGTCACATTTGAAACAAGCATTTCCGGGGTTATCGCCGAAACTACATTCCTTGGGGCTATCACCAAGGTTGGTGGCTATTCCCATGGTTGGGACTGAGACTGGATACCTCGGGGTCATCTCCGAGATTAATCTGGTCTTCTCAGGTATGAGTTACGTATTGTGTCTCGGGCCTCGGGGTTATCTCCGAGGTTGATTTGGTTACTCCTGCATCGCGATCCGGGGTTTGATCTTGATCTTCCTGTAGTATCCTCCCATGACAAGCTTGATTGTCTTTTAGGGTTCCCTCTTAAAAGATGAATCTGTCCTCCTGCAATGTTAGTAACAGTAGTTCAAAAAATTTCGAGTGTCTACAGATGCCCCTCTTTATCATATTCATGCATGGCGATGCATGGGTAGGATAAAGAATCCTAGACACTTGAAACGTAACAAGACGAACATGGTTCTATGGATAGCAACATGATGAAAATGTATGATGCATGTGTATGGGGTTGTAGCCCAACACATGACCGGGGATGATTCTTGATTCCTGTTGCTTCGATTTGAGGATTGGCAATCTTGACCAGATTCGATGTAAGGCTAATCATTAGGATGTTGATGTTGGAGTTATCACCAAATCACGTGTTTTGATTATGACTTGATCCTGAAGATGTACCTCTTATGTGTAAGAGATCTGTGGGGATAAAGCTTGATCTGTTTGAGGACATGTATAACATATTCCATCATCTATCCTCTTTGATAATGTTGACCTTTCCTGGTTAGTATCGCCAGCGTATGTTAAGATCTTGCTGGATTTACTACCAACAACAAATGTTTTCAGGAATGCCTGACCTTCGTTGACGTGTACTTCACCGACATGTGAATCAACAAAATGAGAAATCACATGGGATATCTTGTCCAAGGTCGCTTAACCTTCGCTGACGTGTGAATCAATGGTTGAGGCTCTGTGAATAGATTGTCAAGGTTGCTTGACCTTCGCTGTTGTGTAGATCACCGGAGCATTGCATTGTGACCCCCGCCGGGGATCCGCTGGGGAATATGAGCAATTGGGTATAAAAACCTCGAATAGCTATAGAGCTCTGATAGGTTTAATCGCTATCGGCTGAAATGACGTCAAGGTTGATTTACCTTCGTTGATATGTGTGTTAACGGTTTGAATGTACGTTGTAATCCCATGCCGTTACTTCACGTTGTAATCCCCATCGGGGATCTACTGGGGACTCATGAGTACGTATGCAACTATCGAACGGTTCTCCATGCTTCGATGGGTTTACTTGCCATCGGCTGAAATAACGTCAAGGCTGCTTGACCTTCGTTGATAAACGTGTCAACGGATGAACGTGTTCTAACCCCCACCGGGGATCTATGTTGTAACCCCCATCGGGGACATACGTTATAACCCCCGTTGGGGACATACGTTGTAACCCCCATCGGGGACTCATTTAGGGTAACGACCCGGAGTTGGCGGCATCGGACCTGTACGAGGTATTACCGGATGTGATTTGTGATAAATGAGATCATTGGCAGGGTATAACTCATGTTCGGGTGACTACCAATGAGTGATGTACAGATTCAAAGTCTCATCTGAGAAGACCAGGATTGCATACTGTTTTGCTCAATCGCGTGGCATTTTTATTCCCGATTTGACCTTTCTAGTCCGTAAGAACTCCTTTGCAACTCGAACTGGACCGAACTGGAGGGGTGGGACCCACATAGGGGTGCCGCAGGTGCACTTGCTACAGCCGCAGGTGGGCCTGCGACCAAACGCAGATCATAAATCCTGCAGGCTGGTCTTCACAAGTTATTTTCAATTAAACAGCGAGAGAAAACCATGAGCCATCTTCGAGATCTCATTGAGTTCGGGTGCTTCAGAAATTCTCATTCTTGTCACAAGTGTTCTACACTATCCAGTAACGTATGCATGTATTTTTTCCAGTTACATCAGTTAGATTGGGAATTATCGCATCGAAATGCATCTAAACACATAGTAGTGATTATGTATGCACAAATGACTTGATAAAAAATATTCAACATAGTAAATGTTAGTATTAAACCATCTTTGAACATAATGATGTAAAAAATTTGACTTTTGAGACAAATCAATTGGCACCTTTTTTTGCTATTTTTGTCCTATTTGAGGTCCAATGAGCAAAAGGTAGAAAGGCAAAAGTACTCCTAGCATTGAGGTTGGCCTTATGCATGATGATTTTGATTTTTAATGCATATATTATGTATATGACTTTTGGGCGTGCTTCTTGAATGGCCACCTAGACATGCATCGTGCATGGGGATAGTCCTATTTTTAGGCATTGGGTAGTCATTGGGTAGTCATCCATTTTAACTCTATTATATGTTAAAGTAAATGCATGCATGCATATAGTCATAAATGCATTTTAAAAAAGCTCCAGGTAAGGAAATACCACACCTTTTCTGAGGTGATTTGGAGAATTGTTGTCCAGATATTATGGATTCGGATCCGTAGGCGCTTCTTACAGACCGCTTCGGCATACTGACGGAGGGCTTCAAAGTGCCTCGTCCCCTGCTTCACAAAAACAAATTGCGCCTCGTCCAGGGCTGGTGGATACGTCGTCCTGCTCGAGTTGATGTTGCGAGACGTTGAGGACGAGGAGGCGGATATTCCGATTGAGGATCCCGCCTCTGCCGCATACATGTCCCTCGCAGGAGCTTTCGAGCATTCGGTGGTGAACCTAGAGTTCTTTGGGTGATTTGGGCGCGTACATCCATCGATGTATTTGCATGCTAACGAGGTATGGCGTTAGACTTTGATCTTCGTTCTTTCCTATTGATGAGGATTAAAGGGTTCGATGTTGATCTCGCATTTCATGCGTGTTCGGTGATTTACACCTCGAGGAACTGGTTTAGCATTCACCGATGTACCAGCGCTTCATCTTGACTTCTGAGGCGGTAGTGCATGAGTGGGGATTCGGGGCATTCTTCTCCATCCTTCCCCGTCATCGTCCCCTCGGGTTATCTCGTGGCATTATCGAGCGATGGTTTCATCGGACTCGATCACTCCATCTGGCTTTGGATTGCGAGGTGATGATGACGCCTATGGATTGGCGATTTATCACGGTATGGAGTTTGGAGGGGAGCCATTGCCTTGCATGGCGAATATCACCCATCTTTAACCCGATCCTTACTAGGAGTTCCAACCGAGGCGCCAAAGGCGGGGATCGTCTGCTCGTGTCCTTTGAGCATAGATGCTATGAGTGGGCTTTTGAGTGAGCCCATGCCTGATGATGTCAGGATCAGGGATCGCGTTCTGCGGCGATTGTTCTTGATGATCATTCGAGGTTGCTTTATAGCAGATAACTCTTTTACGGTATCCTTTGTTTTGATCAACGCCACACGTGATGTGGACCGTATTGGAGAGTATGATTGGGGATCCTATACCTTTGCCTATTTCCTCCGGGGCATCGCGTGCGCTACATAGGGTTTAATAGAGGCTTGGCTGAGATTTTACCCATTTCTGCTTTGGTGAGTATTTCTCTTGTCTTTTCCCCATTCATAGGTTAAGAGTGTTTATTGATAGCGGATGTTTTGCCATTGTGTTGGCGGTTTGGGGCCTATGAGAGGCTCCCATATTTGCGGCCCCTGTGAGTGTGTTAGGTTTAGATACCTATCCACGAGGACGACGATGACACCATTCTATTTTCTTGGGAGGTCTCAGAATGTGGGGATTCACTCACCGCCGCACGCAAATGGAGTTCTTGACGCGGGGTACCATTACATGGATTCCTATTCAGGGGAGCATTTGACCATCGGCTTTGAGGATGGACATCCTAATCGAGTCGAGTATTTGATCTCTACTAGGAGAGTTCCTCTCTTCACTGATGGAGGCTGGGAGCTCTATTTAGGAGAGCGTGCTATTAGAAGCACTACAGGGGAGATCCGTGTACCGATCTTGCCTCTTGCCAGGCGTCATTGGCCCGTATCACAGTCACCCGTCACTGATATCCCATTGTTGGGGGTTGACGATTTTGTATTATCAGAGGGTCCATGTACTCAGGAGACGTTCCAGCTGTGGTGGTCCCCTCGCACTGTTAAAGCCCAGTCCCGCGCCACGCAGTTCGTGGGGAATATGGTTCCAGGATCTTTGATGATAACGGATTGGGTAGCTTGTGTCCGAGCTCTGACTCATATAACCCAGATTGATAGCTTGACCCGGCAGTTGGATCATGCACATATATTTATATGGCATTTGGGCAGAGATCCAGCAGAGGCGGAGTCATTTGTTCCTTCCAGCTCAAGTGCTGGCCCCTCTAACGACCCATTTGGTTTTTCCGGCGTAGATCCTCCTCTTTATAGGCCTGGTATCCTTGTTGATAGAGATCCAGTGACTCAGGAGGAGTTACATTAGGTGGACAGGATTGAGGATGTAGACATCGAGACCCTGGTTTTCTTCTGATGTATATTCTCGTTATATCTTTTGATAGGCCTCATTTAGATATTGGGTGGTCGTTCCCCATTCTCGCTATATCGTTTGATAGGCCTCTCATTAGTAGTAGGCTACCGTGCCCCATTCCTCAGTATTTGTAGTCGTCATGGTGATGTATTATTAAAGATGATATACTTAGGAATGTATGCACCATTTTTATTCCCTATATCATATTGCCATCCATTATCTGTTATGCATGTATCATGTTATGCATATGTATGTATGTCCGGAGATATTCTAAGCATTGACCCTCGAATGGTCTTATGACACTACCGCATGATGTCTTCTTTGGCAGCTTATCCGTATAGATCATACCCACCGCCGCTGGTGGCATTAGGTATCTTGATCGTGGTATAATAACATGTCACCCCGAGATAGGTGACCGTAGATCGCTTGTTGCAACATACCATGACTTTATTGCCTTTTCGTGTTCCCCGCAGGATTTGTAGACGGGATGCTTAGAGCATCGGGTCACCGATAGATGCAGTATTTCATTTTGGCACCCATGAGTTGACTCCTACTCTGGAGGAGTATGCACGTTTGATGATGCTGCCTTTAGACAGACCTTGCGTGCATCTAGCTTTGGGAGACATGAGTAGAGGATTCATGACTCTCACAGGATTGAGGTGCAGAGTAGTGTAGGACGAGCTGATATCTAGCCATGTGATCTCCCAACGTTTTCTATACGACAGATTTGGCTCAGATGATAGCTATTCACGATATTCTGGGGATTTCACCGCACCGGAGGACCATTGGTGTTTGGCCAGAGTTGATGTACTGCTGCTGTGCGTACTGTCGTATGTCTATATGCCACGATATATGGACGAGATAGACATTGGTGTTATTATGGTTGTGAGAGCTCTTAGAGAGGGTCGCACCATTATACCTATAATCGTAGTAGAGACCCTGCGGTCGACATCCTATTGTTGCACGTATCCTACATGAGTGTTCATAGGGAGTTCGGTCATGTTGTACGTGTGGTTTATGTCACACTTGAGACCGGTTGGTACCCTTAGACGACATAGGTATTGCTTCTTCCATGATGTGGCCATGTCATACTCCTTTCAGCCATCGGAGTGTACAGATGCTCAGTCCTGGTCCGCATTTTTGGCAGATATCAGAGATCCATTCAAAGATATTGTCGTGTTTCTGGCTTTGCTCACCATACAGCTTCATTACTCATGCTGCGGGCATGGATTTCCTCCCACTGGCTGGATTGAGGGGCGTGACTACTTATCACCCACTAGCTGTGATGTCGTAGTTCGACCAGTTCCAAGATTTTCATCCTTTCGAGGGGGCGATAGGTCAACGTTCAGCTTCTCGATATCTCTCAGCAGAGGACCGATCCCGTGTGTATGCTTGTTGGGATCAGCGTGAGATAGCTTCTTTTTCTGTCAGTCATCTAGGTAGTTCTGCAGAGTATTCCGCATGGATGGAGACAGAGGTTTTGTCGGCTGCAGCAGTATCTGTAGTACCGGATAGCGAGTCAGACGATGTAGAGCCCATGGAGGACATCGATATCTACATCGAGGAGGAGCCCGTTGCTGGGTTGCCAACATTTCTTCCGGATTCTCCTAATACTAGTACTTTTGTGATTCAACACTCAACACAGTACTTAGAGCAGAGTCTTCATCTGATGACCTTTGAGAGAGACCAGATTCGATCTATGATGTTGACTGCTCTTGATGTGAGGGACACCGCTCTATTGGAGAGAGACGAGGCATTAGATCGCAGAGATGCCGCTGTTGTTGAACAGGATGAGGCTATATCAGCCAGAGATGCAAAGTGATAGTTGAGCGGGATAGTGCTATATCCGCCCGGATGTAGCCACATCAGATCAGATTATCTTCTTGGTGAGGTCCCTTACCACCGCATAATTGCAAAGATGAAATGCATATATTGATGATCATATGGTCACCATGCGATGGCTACTGATCTTTTGGGTCGTGTGGATATTCTCATGCAGAGACCATAACTTTGCCTCCGCCTTTTCTTACGAGAGGGACGCCATGTTGGGCTTGTTAGCTACTTTATATCCCCGACTTGTAGATGAGCTTGTATTTACCGCATGCACAGACTAGCTTAGCCATTTTGTCATGTACAGTTAACATTGTATATATATCAAACAACATTATATATGACAGGGAAATATATTTTTGGATCACTTCCCTTTTAGATATGCCTTGCTATTTGCTTGATATTTTGTCTCTGCCGCTTGTGGCTTTGTGATCTTAATGTATTCTCAATTCTCTTGGGTGGATGGACATTGAGTTGCCTCTGGATAGTTCGAATGGATCATCGATCTATGTGTATCCCTACCATCTTTGGTGTCTTGAACCGGTTTTGGATGGAAATGTGGAGAGGAGTGGCTTTCTCTCTCGAGATTGACCACACCACGATGGTCGCCAATTTTTCTATTTAGAGAAGCCTAGTTAATTCCATCTCTTATGGATTGGTGTTGCTCT
Source organism: Panax ginseng (assembly GCA_020205605.1). Classification (NCBI taxonomy): domain Eukaryota; kingdom Viridiplantae; phylum Streptophyta; class Magnoliopsida; order Apiales; family Araliaceae; genus Panax; species Panax ginseng. The sequence continues at coordinate 115,787,775 of CM035138.1, read as the reverse complement.
TTGAGGTATGACCGCAGCTTAGATGGTCGCCGAATCTCCTATTTGGGAGGAGTTCAGGTAATTCCATCCCTTTTGTCTGAAGCCAAATGAAATGTGGTGGATTGAAGGATGATCCCAATACCAAATGACAAGGGTTTGTGTTTTGGTAGGGGTGAGACCGCACCATGAATGGTCGCCACGTATACTCTATTGAAGAGGAGATCAGTCTCATGTGAGTTCGAACCCACAGTGTAAGAGGTTCAACGTCAGTATATGGGTGACATGGTGTAGGAATGTTTTTGGTTGTTTTGTTTCGAGAAGAGGGTAGAAATATTTTTGTGGTTTTTGTTTTATTATGACCGCCATGTAACATGGTTGCCTACGCACTCTATTGAGGAGAGATCATCGACGACGTTAAGTTCGCCTCGTATGGTAGAAGAAAAGCGTGATCCTATGTGCAGGTTAGAGTGCGGGGAGGCGAAAGTTTAATCCCTAGTTGAGGATAAACTGCAGGTATGAGAAGTTTGATCCTATGTATGGGTAGCCAAACTGCGAACGCAAGAGGTTCAATCCGTGGTGGGATGACCTAAGTTGTATAAGCGCAAAGGAGAAAGCCAGGCTGCTGGCTTGAAGAGTATGTTTCCTTGAGGGGAAAAGTGTAGAAAAGTTGTATGTGGTAAAGGGTTAAAGAACCGGAATGACTGGTGACCTGATGATTATGCACCGTGGTGTTTCTTTGGTTGCTTTGGACATAATACCGCTTTCGGTGTCCGAAGTTGATGAGTTGGGGAAATTCATCGCCCATTTCTTGCAGTAACTGAGAGCGCCTCCTGTCAATACTTCCTTGACAATAAGCGGGCCTTCCCAGTTAGGAGCGAATTTTCCTTTAGCTTGATCTTGGTTGTCAAGAATCTTCTTCAAAACCAAGTCATGTTGTTTAAACTACCGTAGCCGGACTTTTTTGTTGTAGGATCTGGCGATCCTTTGCTGATATAACTGACCATGGAAGATAGTGCGGGTTTTGCCTTTTCGCTACATCGTAGACAATTGGTGATACCTATCTTGTACCCATTGGTCTTCATCCACCGAAAGGCCGATCAACACTCGAGAGATTCCATCTCAACTTCTATGGGGAGCACCGCTTCCATCCCATAGGTTAAAGTGTAGGGGGTTGCCCCAGTTGAAGTACGCATTGAGGTTCTGTAGGCTAACAGAGTCAAAGGCAATAGGTCAGGCCAGTCTTTGTGGTTGGCAGACATCTTTTGCATAATCTTCTTGATGTTTTTGTTAGCCGCTTCAACAACACCGTTCATCTTTGGACGATAGATGACAAAGTTGAGATGTTTGGTGTGGAATTTACTGCATAATTCCTCCATCATTTTTTTGTTGAGGTTCTTGGCATTGTCTGACACAATCACCTCTGGTTGTCCATATCGACAAATGACATTGTTTCTGATAAAAGCAATGATGACTTCTTTAGTAACCCTGGGGAAGGAGGCTGCTTCTACCCACTTGGTAAAGTAGTCGATCATGGTGAAAATAAACCGGACCATTACTGGCTTTAGGCTCAATGCGCCCGATAATGTCCATTCCCCACATTGAGAAGGGCCAAGGCGAACTCATATTGTGGAATTCCCGTGGAGGGGAGTGTATAGCATTCCCATGAATTTGGCACTGATAGCATCTTCGGACGTGGTCATTGCAGTCAGAAATGTAAATAAAGCTGTAAAAAGCTATCAATTGCCACGAAGGAAACTCCAGGCACGACGAAAATAACTATATATATGTATGTATATATATATATATATAGATATATAAAAGCAAATGAACGCACTGTATGTAAAATCTGTGCTCATCGAATGTAGTTCACCACGCTCATATATATAAGTATAAATATATATATAAAAGCGAGTAAATGCAACTTGATATAAAACCTGTGCTCATCGAATGTAGTCCCACCACGCTTCATATATATATATATATATATATATATATATATATATATATATATATATAATAGTAAACGCACTAGCATGTAAGTTCAGGCTCATCGAACAAAGTCCCACCACAGTTCATATATATATATATATATATATATATATATATATATATATATATATATATATAATCGAACGAAACCACTTTGACCAAGTCCGGGCAAAGCAAGCAACACGACTCTCAACGTGTAGAAGGGTGTGTGCAAAGATGAAGAGAAAGACTCTAAAGTGTGTGAGAAGGCTTACAGCTAACTGATAAAGAAGGCTTCTATATCTTTAGAGTGGGTAAACACTGGCTTTTGTGGGTACAAAAGAGGCTATATATGAGCTCACAGGTGTTTAAAAGGTAAAAATACACTGTATGGGCGAGTGCGGAGCGAATTGTGCAGGGTTTCCCCGTCTTTTTTCTCTTAAAAATTAGCACCCCAAGCCCTCTATTTATAGGCATATTAGCCGCAGGTGTACCAGAGGCAACCCGGGTTGGCCCGGGTTTTTTGGGTTGGGTCGTCTCGAAGTACGTGCACTCAGGCACTGTAATGTCCACTCAAACTTTTAGAAGCGCAATCCGGGCATCCGTTTGAGGTATACAGGACCTATTTTGGACCGCCGTTGTCGAGAGTTGTACGATGACATGGGATTAAAGTTTGTTCGAAGTCATTGAAGATGGGACGATGCCCTCCGGTCTTCAAGCTTCAATTTTCATCCGTTACCCCGCACAATTGTCACTCGAGATTAGTTAGTCTTGTGGGACATTGTTGCATAGAGACGTGACATGGCATCGTGTTGACGAGGTGTTATCGCCGGATTGGGCTGATAAAGCAGACGTTGCTCAGACTTCGCTGAGATTGGATGTAAGACCGCAAATTATTAATAAATGAAATTTATTTTCCTCTATTTATTATTTTGAAATAGTAAGGATTGATTTGATTAATGTGGATAGTTATGGGTAAAATACGCAAATATTTCAAAATAAGCAAGTGGTTATAAAATATTCATTGTTGTCGGGGAATATTCGTTTGGTCGTGGAATATTCCTGCTGTCGGGGAATATTCGTACGACGGCGCAGTCTTTTGTTGGCCCCATAACGGAAAACGATTGGATGAGGAAAACGACAAATATAAGTTGTTTAAAAATAACGGCGTAGTTATTACTGATTAATCTTCGTTAAAATACCCTTATGGTTAAAAACACGATGTCTACGCCGTTGTTGCAGACAAGAAGATACCAGTATTGCACCAATTATTGATTCTTACGTAAGAAGGCACTACTCAATAATTGTTACAATAGTTATCGCTCAAAGATTTTATTTTATTGATTCAATAATTAGTGCGTTGATATTTTATATTACTGTTGTTTCAATAATTGTCACTATACAGTATTTTCCATTATCGAAGCAATAATTCATATTATCTGAATAATATTATTAGATAACATTATTGGCAATGTTTAGAAAGTTCTGCTCTAAGGAGAGGTTTGGTCACCTAATCAAGGCTACCAAGAAGGAGAAATTCTTATTGAAAGCCCCTCTTCCTAAGGAACCACTGCCTCAATCAATATTGTGATTCTCGTAATATTATTTGTGAATAATTAATTATTGATTCATATGATGAGGAAAATATTGATTTTATGTGGATATAGATGGAGAAAATTTTAATGTGACAATTGTTGAAAATTGAAATTTTATCTTTTTCTCGATAAAATAATTTATTTAAATATATTATTATATTTTAATAATATAATAATGATGATATTTTTACGATGAATGTGGGATATATGAGTATATGTGGAGGAGGAGTATTTTGTTACCAAAAATATTTAAAACATGTTAAACATGTCTATGGGACCCCATTTATCGATCGAAATTTGATTATAAACGTAAAATCATCCGCTTATGGATTTTGCTAATTTTGTTTGGAATTTGGAAAAACTTTCTTACGCAAAGTTGTAGAGAATTGAATTTCCTATAAAAATTCGCAAGATTCAATTTTCTCGACAAAAGGGCTATTTATTATGAATTATTGAAGTTCAAAACTCCTAAATAATTGATTTTTGGAAGTTTAAAATATTTTAATTATGAAAAACGCTTTTTGTGAGTTAAGTGGGTCTAGCATGTGTTATTGATTGTTGAAATCAGATCTCCAAAAGTGGGCGTATGGAATTTTAACAAATAATAATATTATTTTAATAAATTTTCTAACTTTGGTGTTCTAAGCATTTTCCTATAAATAGGTGCTTAGGTTAAAATTGAAAATTACACCGTAAACCCAAGTTTTCTATATATTTTTCTCTATATATTGAGCGATTCTTGTGAGGATTTTGATACTTTGAGTATTGTTATACGGTGCAAGTTCCTTTCAGCACTATACCCAGTATTCTAGCCGGAGGTACTAATTTTTCGAGGTAAGGGATGTTATTTTATTTGAAAATGATATTATTTCTTCAATATCATTATGCCGAAATATTGGTTGGAAATTTTTATCAAATTTGAAACTTTTCATGTCGGGGTTACTATTCATGAGTTACTATTCACGAGTTACTATTCACGAAGCGTGAAGATGTTTTTTGTGAAATTTCTATCTTTTGGTGTAATAGAGTTACTATTCATGTATACAAAGACTATTCACGATACGACAATTATTCACGAATACTAAGACTATTCAATCAAAAAATGAAATTTCTTCTTTTTGTCCAAAATATCTATTATGGATACTAGCTTTGATTGTATCCATGTTTTGATCATTCTCAATTTTACACCACTATAATTATTTTTGAGGTATTTTTGGACATGGATAAAACAAAGTACTAATCCTTAATCCTTAATCCTTGTCATTTTGTTTCACCGGATTCGCTTTTTTAAAAATATTTTTCATCATCCTCGCCTCTTAAATGATGATATTATTGAATATCTTTGGCTCAGTAGTGCAAAGATGAATGATTTCGATGAATATCTTTGGCCCGTAGTGCAAAGATGAACAGGTGTTTAGATGAACATGACCAACTGATGAATATCTTTGGCCTGTAGTGCAAAGATGAATATTTGATTCCAGATATATATTGATTGATGTTACAGGGATAAAAGATAGACGATGAACTTTTAAATTCATACATAGAAGATAGTAGATTTCATCCTCTACTTAACTCTTCTAATGAATTATTATTTTTCGCTGCGAATATTGATTTAAAACTTGTTGTCTATTGTATTCTATTAGATTTTTCCCTGTTGGAGACTAACGATAATTTGTTGTGTATTATCTTAGTCATAATATTCTTTACTGGGCTAGTTGAGCTCACCCTTTTCCTTTTTGTTCCATTTTTCTTCTCAGGAGGAGATAATGTAATGTAGTATGAAGTCTGGGATGTAATGATGGTTCTAGAGAGAGTTGTTTAGTAGTCCTCACTATTTTTGTAAAATAATGTATCAATAATTATGATGAGGATTTATTTGTATGTGGATATTGTCTCAGATGGCAATATCTCGATTTAAACTCACGCTTTCTTTGTTGTAATAATAAAGTTGTAGTTGTTTCGTATCATGTATTGACAACTCGTAATGGGTGGTGTATACCTATTTTGGGGGCGCCACATTGACCGTCAGTAATTGTTGAAGGTCCTCATTGTCACATTTGAGGTGTGCTGTCTTCTTCCCGATGTTATTCTTAGGGTTGTACAAATGCATCTCATCATTGTATTGTACCGAGATTGAAGTCGGTCGTATTTGAAATAAGCATTTACGGGTTATCGCCAAAGCGCATTCCTTGGGGCTATCACCAAGGTTGGTGGCTATTCCATGGTTGGGATTTGAGATCGATACCTCTGAGTCATCTCCGAGATTAATCGATCTTCTCGGTGTGAGTTCCCAGATTGTGATCCGCAAGCCTCGTGGTTATCTCCGAGGTTGGATTTGGTTACTCCTGCATCGCGATCCGGGGTTTGATCTTCAACCTCTGGTAGATATCCCAGACGACTTGGATTGTCTTTTCGTGGTTCCCTCTTAAAAGACGAATCTGTCCTCCTGCAATGTTAGTAACAGTAGTACAGAAAATTTCAAGTGTCTATAGTAAGGAGAAGGGGGTAGAAATGTTTTTTTTAATTTTTGTTTTATTGTGACCGGGCCATGTAACATGGTTTTCCTACGTACTCCTATTGAAGAGGAGATCAGGTCAGCGTAGTTTGCCCCTCAAGGCGAGGTGAAAAGCGCAATCCCATGTGCAGGTCAGATTGCGGGGAGGAGAAAGTTTAATCCTAGTTTGAGGATAAACTGCAGGTAAGAGAAGTTTGATCCCATGTATGGGTAGCCAAACTACATATGCGAGAGGTTCAATCCATAGTGGGATGACCTAAGTCGTATGAACGCAAAGAGGCCAGGCTGCTGGCTTGAAAAGTATGTTTTCCCTAAGGGGCAGAATGTGGAAGAGTTGTATGTGGTAAAGGGTTAAAGAACCGGAATGACTGTTGATTTGATGATCCAACACCAGGTTGTTTGCTTGATGGTCTCTTCAGACATAATACCGTTTCACGACGTCCGAGTTAATGAGTTGTGGAAATTCATCGCTGTCCATTTCTTGCAATCTGAGAGCGCCTCCTGTCAATACTTCCTTGACAACAAATTGGCCTTCCCAGTTAGGAGCGAATTTCCCCTTAGATTGATCTTGGTTGTCAAGGATCTTCTTTAAAACCAAGTCATGTTGTTTAAACTGCCGTATCCGAACTTTTTTATTGTAGGATCTGGTGATCCTTTGTTGATATAACTGACCATGGAAGATAGCCGCGGTTCGCCTTTCATCTATTAGAGACAATTGGTGATACATGTCTTGTATCCATTGGTCTTTCTCCAGCTGAGCGTTTATTAACACTATGAGGGATTCCATTTCAACTTCTATGGGGAGCACTGCTTCCATCCCATAGGTTAATGCATAGGGGGTTACCCCAGTGGAAGTGCGCATTGAGGTTCTGTAGGCTAACAGAGTAAGAGGCAATAAGTTATGCCATTCCTTGTGATTTGCGGACATCTTTTGCATGATCTTCTTGATGTTTTTGTTAGCCGCTTCAACAACACCATTCATCTTTGGACGGTAGATGACAGGGTTAAGATGTTTGATGTGGAATTTACTGCATAATTCCTCCATCATTTTGTTGTTGATGTTCTTAGCATTGTCTGACACAATCACCTCTAGTTGTCCATATCGATAAATGACATTGTTTCTGTTGAAAGCAATGATGAATTCTTTGGTAACCCTAGGGAAGGAGGCTGCTTCTACCCATTTGGTGAAGTAGTTGATCATAGTGAAGATAAATCGATGTCCATTACTGGCTTTAGGCTCAATGGGCCCGATAACGTCTATTCCCTAAATTGAGAAAGGCCAAGGCGAACTCATATTGTGGAGTTCCCGTGGAGGGGCGTGTATAGCATTCCCATGAATCTGGCACTGATAGCATCTCCTGACGTGGTCATTGCAATCAGCTTTGAGAGATCGCTAATAATGTCCTATCCTGAGGACTTTCTTGACAAGGAGGGGGCCACTCATGTGGGGGCCACAGACTCCACAATGGATTTCATCCATAAGCCTTTGGGCTTGATCTTTGTCTAAACATCTGAGGAGACGTAGTCCTGCATCTCTTTTGTAGAGTGCATCTCCACTCAGGTAGAATTTCATAGCAAGTCGATGGATCCGCCTTTTCTCAGTCGGGCTCGCCTCAGCGGGTGTAGATCCATCTCGTAGATATTCCTTGATATGCTGATACCAAGGATGCTGGATGGGAGGTAGCTCATCCGATACTTCTCCAACGTAATTTCCATAGGCTGGGGCCTTGTGTAGGGAAATTGTGACCCTTGGCAAGTGTCCCTTGTCTGATATGCGAATCAAGGAGGCTAAAGTTGCTAACACATCCGCAAAGTCATTCCTATTACGAGGAACGTGTAGAAAGGAGATTTCTTTGAACTCCAAAACCATCTGTAAACTTGCCAATGGTAAGGCAGTAAATATAGTTCATTGGTTTGATAGATTCCGGTGGATTGTCTGATTACCAACTATGAATCTCCAAAGACAGTTAATCGCCTGATGCCCATTAAACGGGTAAATTTTAGCCCCATGAGACAGCCTTCATACTCAATCATTGTGTTGTTGGTGTTTGATAAACCGTAATTTGGCGACGACGGATATCGCTCCCGTGACGGATACTAAAAGCGCTCTAGCTCCAAAGACCTTCCATATTAACAACTCACCAAAATACATCTTCTATGCTTGGCGTATCATCGTCGATGGTGTTGCCGAATCACATTACCCTTCATCGAAAAATATGTTTCCAGGGTTTGAAATCTCCTGAGGGTGCGGCGGCCAGTTGATCCGCAATTCCTTGACCTTTGATGGACTTTTGAGTCACATATACAATGTTAAATTGTTGTAGGATCAACTGCCATCTGGACAACCGGCAATTTAACATGGGTTTATTGAACACGTACTTGAGAGGATCCACGCGGGATGTGACGCCCCCAATATAGGTCCACACGACCCATTCTGAGTCTCCAGATATCACATTATAAAAATCAAATACAAACTTCATTTATATTAATCATTGAATCGTCAGATGTAGTATGCGATAACGATTAATCGTGAGTTTTAATACAATATTGTCTCGTAGATCGTATCCAAACTCAAATTATTACAATGCCATATATATAAAAGAAAAATAACGCTTCAAAGTCGGTTTCATTTCACCCTATTATAGTTCACCAAAATTAAATATTACGTGACGTATAAAATACGACACCCACATCTTAGGTCCTCAATACAATTATATATTGTATGTCATGCCGCTTTTATAATGTATTGAGAAACTTGACGCCTCTCGAACCATCTCACTATTTCCTGTTATCCCCATCACCCAAACTACACTCTTTATTACGAAAAAGAATTGTGAAGCAAAGGGGTGAGCACAACTAGCCCAAAGAAAGAATATCATGGCTAAGATAATTAATTTATCAACAAATTTCATCGAAATAAATCAGAGAATTCGAACATATGGTAGATAATAAAACTTTTCAACCATAATTGCAGTAATGAATCAACAATCCATTAGAAGAGTCAAGTAGAACATAATGTCTACTATCTCCTCCAAATTAAAAGTCCATCGTTAATATTTCATTTCTGTAATACTCATCAACAGTTCTTCGTTGTACCCAAGATAAAGAGAACTTTCATCACCTGTCTTCACCTGAACCACTAAGATTATAATTAAATTCACAATTCATATTTATAATAATGTGAATTAACAGTTCCTTCTTGCCATAAAGGCTTAATAGAACGTTTACTCAATATCCTTACCCCAAAGGCTGAAGATATTCAAATGTAATAACAATGATCATACCAATCAGTTGTCTATCTTTGCACTACGGGCCAAAGATATTCAACTATTAAAAACAATGGTCATGATCATACCAATCAATTGCCTACAAGTGCACTACGGCCAAAGACATTCAATTGTTAACTAATGGTCATGATCCTGCCAATCACATAATTGAATTATCCATGCACTACGGCCAAGAATATTCATTAGTATCACTAGTGGTCATGATCATGTCATACACCGGCCCATCTTCGCACTACTAATCAAAGCTATCAAATAACGTGATCATCTTTTGCACTACACAGCCAAAGATATTCAACAACATATCATCTTTGCACTACAGGCCAAAGACATACAACTGTAAAACCAATAACTAATAGTATAATAAAGAATATATGAAACTGCAAATGAATTTTCACCCGCCATGCGGTAATCCACGTATACAGATCATTTCCACAATTTAATAAGGAATGAATACAAAGGATCATTCACCATGCATGTGGTAATCCACATAGACATGTTATTCCAACAGAATAATAAAGAATGGAATAACAAAAGACATCACCATGCATGTGATAGAGACCGCACAGACAGGTTATTCTCAACAGAATAATAAATGCGAAATAATAATTAATGGAACCAGGTCCGACGTAAAACGCATGCATGTGATATATTTGACGTAATAATAAATGCAAAACAATAAATATTGGAACCAGATCAGGTGAAATTCACACGCAAGCGTGATATTCCGGCAGAGAATAATAAATGCGGAATAATAAAAGAAGATCACCAAGTATTGGGTAAACCGCATATACAAAAAAGTCATTCCACCAAGTATAGGTAAAATCATGGCAGACACAAAAGTTATTCCAATGTAATAATAAATGCGAATAATAAAAGAAGATCACCAAGTATGGGGTAAACCGGCATATACAAAGTCATTCCACCAAGTATAGGTAAACCATGCATACAAAGTTATTCCAATGAATAATAAATAATAGAATAACAGAAGTTCTCTTCATGAATACGAAAGAATAACACCCCTTACGGGTACAACAAATAATATCCCTTACCACAATAATGATATCCCTTACCTTTCAAATAAGAGTATTCCAACTAGTAGGGCGAGGATATACTCGAAGAAAACTTGCACTACTCTCAAAGTTTTCTTAAACTCTAAAGAAATACGCTCAAGATTATAGAAGAAGAATTCTCTCTATAGTTTCTCTCTCTAGAGTTTCAGTGAATTCGTAAGAAATAATGAAGGAATGAGCTTCTATTTATAGAAGAATGGAATGAATAAGTAACTCAACCCATGAACTATTCAGATTGATTTACTTTAATCGGACGGTCCATATTTAAAGCAAAATCTTTTAAATAAAATATAATATATTCTAATTATTGCTAATAAAACAAATAACTTTATAAAAGTATTTTGTTTTATATAAAAAATTTTACTATGCAAAATACTATGCAACACTATGCATAATAAAATATAATATATTCTATTTATAGAATAACTTTAATAAAGTATTCATTTTATATAAAAAATTTTACTATGCAAAACACTATGCATAATAGAATATAATATATTCTATTTATAGAATAACTTTATAAAAGTATTCTGTTTTATATAAAAAGCTTTTACTATTATAATTTCAACCAACGATCTGAAAAATTAGTACATCTCTTCATGGAATAATATTGTACTCAAAAATGATTTGGACCGAAAAGAAATATATTTCTCGGGTGAATAGTATCCCGTGAATAGTACTTTGGGAATAGTACCCCGTGAATAGTAACTCGTGAATAGTAACTCGTGAATAGTACTTCGACATAAAAAGTGTCCCAAATACTCGAGTGAACAATACTAGAGTGAATAGTAATTTAGGTGAATAGTAACCCGTGAATAGTAACTCGTGAATAGTAACTCCGACACAAAAAGTGTCCCAAATACTCGAATGAATAATACTAGAGTGAATAGTAATATGTGAATAGTAACCCATGAATAGTAACTCGTGAATAGTAACTCTGACACAAAAAGTGTCCCAAATACTCAAGTGAATAATACTAGAGTGAATAGTAATTTGGGTGAATAGTAACCCATGAATAGTAACTCATGAATAGTAACTCCGACACAAAAAGTGTTCCAAATACCCGAGTGAATAATACTAGAGTGAATAGTGACCAGGTATTTTATGACAACTTGTTTACTTTGAAAAAAAATTCACATATCACCTTTAACTTTAACCTTTTATCAATTTAACCATTTACCAAAATAGAAAAATTGAATACTTTTATTTCATAAAATTTGGGGTCTCACACGGGATATGAGATTGGTTGTGTGACCATGGAGGTAATGTTGTAACCTCATGGAAGCCCATGCTAAAGCATAACACGTCTTTTTGATCAGAGTGTACTTATGTTCATTGCTACTGAATCTTTTGCTGAGGTAATAAATAGCTCGTTCTTGGCCTCTATCGTCCTTTTGTCCCAGCATGCAGTCCATGGTTTTATCACTTATGGACAGGTACATAAACAGGGGAACATCATCCCTGGGTGGTACCAAAACGGGAGCTTTGACTAGCTGTTCTTTAATTGCGAGGAAGACATTTTGGCACTCATCATTCCATTTCATGGAGGAGTTCTTCTTTAATAGCTTGAAGATTGGCACACAGGTTGCTGTGAGTTGAGAGATAAACCTGCTAATGAAGTTGATTCTTCCCAAAAATCCTCGTATTTCCTTTTCTGTCTGAGGAATGGGCATTTTTGTGATGGCCTGGATTTTGGTAGGATCCAGCTCAATCCCTTTGTGGCTGACTAGAAATCCTAGCAACTTGCCTGATTTAACGCCAAAGGCGCACTTGGCTGGATTCAACTTCAAGTTGTACTTACGCAACCTGTTGAAAAGTTTTCTAAGATGGTCTAAGTGGTCATCTTCCTTTCGGGACTTGACAATGATGTCATCCACGTAGATCTCAATCTCTTTGTGCATTAAGTCATGGAAGAGAGCCATCATAGCTTCGATAGATAGATGGCTCCAAAGATTGATGAAATTTGAATGACAATCGTCTATAGCAAAAAGTTCCCCAAGGCGTGATGAAAGCAGTTTTTTCACGATCTTCCTCAACAACCATGATTTGATGGTACCCTTCAAAGCAATCAGCAAAGGAGTACATGCAGTATTGAGCAGTATTATCAATGAGAATGTGGATAAATGGCACGGGAAAGCTATCTTTAAGGCAAACTTTGTTCAAGTCCCAATAATCCACGCAGACTCGCACCCTCCCTCCTGGTTTAGGCATGGGAACAATGTTGGATATCCACTCAGGATATGTGGACACCATGATGATGCCAGCTTGAAACTGTTTCACAATTTCTTCTTTCACCTTCAAACTCCACTCAGGTTTCAATCGCCTAAGCTTTTGCTTGACTAGCTTAAATCCCTCTTTAATAGGAAGGCGATGAAGGACAATGTTAGTGGACAAACCCACCACGTCTTCGTGAGACCATGCAAACACTTCATGGAATTGGGTTAGTAGCGTAACCATGTCATTCCGATGGTTTGGGGTAAGGTCTGAACCAATCTAGATTAACTTAGGGCTTTTTAAGGTTCCGAGATTGAAGGAAGTGGTTTGGTCAAGGTTGGGTTTAGGTTTGTCTTTGACCCATTCTTGAATTTCTGGAGGCACCTCAATGTCCTCATGTACTTCCATCAAGGCTGAATTCATCTCTACATCAAAGGTACAATCCTTGTGGAGAAGAGGCAACCGTATGTCGACAAAGTCGAGCACATCTAAATTCAGGGTCCTAAAACAAAATATGCTTTCATTTAGTATATATGAAATGTTTTGATCATACACAGTGTTAGCATATACTGGCAAAATAAACTGCTAATACTGTATAGAAAAGTAAGCAGTTATGATATCTATAGGGCAGAAAGAGTTTCTGCCCATTTTACCCTTGTCGACCAATGCAAGGAGTACTGCTCCAATTGGCAAGGGCAAAGTCCGGGTGGACTACAGTGATGGAGGGGCTGTCATCGTCCTCTTTCTCCCGAATGACGGCCATTGTGTCTGGACAATCATCGTCTGAGGTATATCTGTTTGTATGTTCATCATGAACTATGAAGCGTATGCCCGACATCATTCGGATGACGTCTTGCTTGATTCTTCGTTCCTCCTCTTCCATTGTGGGATCTGGAACAAAGACTTCTTTCTCCTTCACCGGTACCGGCTTGGGAAATAACATAGCCATGATACTGGCTGACACCTTTACAAGAGGTTGTGCGGACTCAGAGTTTGAAGGCGAAGATAAATGCCGCGCGTTTGAAGCTGAAGGAATCTGCTGATGCTTATGAGGATTCCTATGACTAGAACTGGCAGAATAGCCTAGTCCAGCTGTTCTAGTTGGCTTGGTTAATTGAATTGGGTACTTGATACCTTGGAAATCTTTACCCAACTGTTGTCCTGGCTGATGACCCAATGACATCATTTCTTGAGTAGCCAACATTACCTCGGCAGAAATCTTGGGTTCGGTAAATGGCATTCCAATAGCATGGTATTGGGTATTGCTTACTTCCAAGGCATGAAAACTGACCGGTTTAACATCTGCATTAGCATTGATGAATGGCATGTCCCTATGTTGAGGACACTCTGGTTCAGCGTTGACCGTGACTAGGCTATTGTTGATAATGTATTTCAATTATTGATGAAGGGTGGAGGGGACTGCCCCAGCCATATGAATCCATGGTCGTCGCAAGAGTAGGTTGTATCCTGAATCTATCTTGAGTACGTGGAAAGATACGCAGAATGTGTGGGGACCAATTTTGATTGGCAGTTCAATTACTCCGACTGAATTCCGTCGGGCTCCGTCAAAAGCTTTGATGACAGTATGGCTACTCCGGATTCGGTTGAGATTGATATTCATCTTCACCAAGGTAGCGTATGGATAGATATTTAGAGATGATCCTCCATCTATCAAGACTCTAGCTAGCATGTATCCTGAGGACAAGACCGCAATGTGCAACGGCTTGCAATGACCGGTCCCTTCGGCAGGTATGTCATCATCAGTGAAGGATATCACATTGCTGTTGAAAATGTGATCAACCAAGTGTTGAAATTTTTCCGTATCAACTGATGTCGGTAGATAGGCTTCTTCTAAAACCTTCAGCAAGATCGTCCGGTGATCTTCAGAAGTTATGACCAAGTCCAAAATTGATATTTGTTGTGGAACTTCTTTTAAGCTTAAAACCACCTTGGCTTCGTTATGACCCATAGTGCGGAGGAATTTCTCAATCTTCTCCATGGGTATTTTCCCCTTTGATTTGATGGTAGACTTCATCACCCGTTGAGGAAGATACAGTGGATTTTCCTTCGACACTGTAGCAGTTATATGTGAGGTGGATCCTTCACCTTCTCCATAATTCCACGGAACTTTGCGCAAGCTAACAATAGGATATTGTGCTCAACATGGTAAGTTGATTGGCTCGGGAGCGGCCACTTTCAAAGGATTGTTGCTTCCCCTGAGTTGAATTGTTGGCATTGTGAGTGATTGGTTAGCCCCATCAGTCTGAGTAGATATGACTGCTACCAAACTCTTCCATTTAGTAGGACATGTATTCTCACTTGCCCGTAACATAGTATCATCGTCTGCTAGGTGCAGGTCACCACTGTCAATTAGATTTTGGATAAGGTGGCGGAGTGCCCAAAGATTCTTCGGTCTTTGATCACGAGAATGAGAGTGATATTGACATACTCCATCGTAATTGTACCATCTGAAATGGATTGATTGGAGGTAGAAGGGAAGTGATCCTTCCTTCATTGATTAGCATCTAAAGGATTTCCTCCATAGGTGGGCCCAGATATGTGAATTCCCTTTTGTTGGCAAAATCCCGACGGGCTTTGGCATTTACCCTATTTATCACTTTATCTTCCAGCATTTCATTTTCTGAAGGTGACGAGAGCATATTTGTGACAAGAGGGAGGAGACTAGCATGCTCCTGGATGACTAACTGGCATGTCACTTGATGTTGATAGGTCACTAGTTCCGCCAATTGCTCAATTTGCTTGCATAGAGCTTTTGTTGCCTCATTTTTAGTTCTGCAAAAGAGCTCTAACTCATGCAAGCATACATGTGTCAACAAGTAATACGGAGCAAGTAAAGTATCGATCCCACAGGGAAAGTTATTTAATTTAAATTACGAAGCATTAATTAAATCACTATATTTATATGCTCAAACTAATGAATATGATTGGTGAATTACACTAATCGCAAATAACGATTAAAACAATAATAATGATGTAATAAATCAAATCTGAAAGTAATGGGATCCTAACTTCATTTAATATTTCATTTAATCACCACTATCATGCAAGACTTGTTCACATATCACCGAAAAGTAGCCAAGAGCACTAAAAGAGTCATAGCTATTTTTCAATGTACTATGACTTACTTACACAACATCCACAAGCAATACACTTATGTAATCATCAATATAACCAAAATCACTATATGTCTATGTGACATTGCAATTATATTGAATTTAAGCACAAGCTCTTATTTTAATTCATACGGTGAAACAATATATGTCTATCTGATTCACAAAATACACAATCCATATAAAACATCCCCATATACGTATGCTATCATGATTACAATCCATACTTGCATGTTCATTGCCAATTCCATACAAGTACTAAAAGAGAATGGTGATTAAGCATTCATACATGCAAAACAATCATAATAGAAATCCCATATGATATGTAATACAGTCCAGCATTCAAGCATACAACCAAACTACATATTAAAATCCGTTAGCATCCCATAATGGAGTTTAGTTCATGACTGAACCAAAAGCCATTATGGGATCAAAGCTAAACATGATTAATAAGCAATCAATTGAAAGATGAAAGATAGAAATGATCAAACCAATTGCTGAATATAATCCAATAATAACATTCAAATCCTCATAAAAATCTAGCCAACTACTAATAAAAATCCACATTGGTAGCAAATCCCAAGAAGGATTAGAAGAGTAGAGTTTTGGCCTCCTTCTACGTTGGAATCCCTTTCCCAGTGAAAACCCTATTTTCCAAATGTAAATACGTAAAAACTGAATAATTCACCCTCTGACACCAGTCAGAAATCGTTTTAAACCAATTACAATCCTTTTAATTAAAAATTAAAATAAAACAAATCAACATTAATCAAGATCACGCCACGTAGATACTCCTCCAATAGTACCTCATATGCAAGCAAGAACTTGCAAAAGTGTGTAATGTTATCCACCAGTGCTCGCCATGGCGCTGCTTCCCAAGCTTGTCCTGCCGCACCACTTCTGCAATTTTGAGTCCTGGTTCTGCTCACACAGAATCGATCTGCTTCATTTGCTCCTTCCTTTGTCCATCCACGCTTAGTCTTCTGCTCCACTTGATCCTCATGCCATACATATCCCAGCTTATGCCTCGCTTCATGCGTCCATTCGCCTCGTGCTCTCTAATTCCACCAAATTAGGCCGTTTCCTGCACTTTTCCACCAAAAGGAGTTTTGAGTAAATGCAATGAAAAAGAACATGAAATGCAACTAAAAACATATTAAAATGTACTTGAGATAGGCATAGTTCGCGTGAATTGGTATTCCATATGTAGGTATAAAACCTGTAAGACCCCAACTTTTTAATGAATAAAATCGAATCTCCTCTATTTATTATTGTGAATAATAAGGTATTAATTTGATATAATACTTTGGTTATGGGTGAAATGAGCAAAATTTTCAAAATAAGCAAGTGATTATATAATATTCATTGTTGTCGGGGAATATTCGTTTGGTCATGGAATATTCTTTCTGTCGGGGAATATTCGTATGACAGCGCAACTATTTGTGGGCCCCATAACGGATAATTGTCGGATGAAGAAAATGACAAAGTTTGGGTTGTTATAAATAACGACGTAGTTGTTACTGCTAACACTGTGTTGGAATACTTATGGGTTAAAATACGATGAATACGCGTGGTTCGACAAGATAGATACCAGATTGCATTAAAGATTTTTGAATTATTGATCCTTACGTAAGAAGTCACTACTCAATAATTGTTACAGTAATTAATGTTCAATATTTTATTTTATTGATTCAATAATTGCTACGTTGATACTTTATATTATTGTTGTTCAATAATTGTCACTGCACAGTATTTTCCATTATCAGATCAATAATTCATATTATTTGGAATAATATTATTAGATAGCATTATTAGAAATGTCTAGAAAGTTCTGTCAAGGAGAGGTTTGGTCACCTAATTACATTGCCAAAGAAGAGAGAAATCCTTATCGGAAAGCCCCCTTTTTCCGGAGCGGCTACCGGTTGTCATAATTGTGATTCTCATAATATTATTTGTGAATAATTAATTATTGATTTATATGATAAGGAAATATTTATTTGATGTGGATATAAATGATGGGTTTATTTATGTGTTTATAAATGAAGGAGTTAATGTTGAGGTGTTTTATCAAGATTTTGCCTGGATTGGAGGTATTAAAAGATCAAATCTGTTATTACAAACTTTTATTGTGTGAGTTATAATATTTAATCCGACCGTTGGATCGTTGTAATTTTTGGATATGTTATACATATATAAGTTGAGTATATGTCCACAAATTTTGAACCGTTAAAAATGAACGATGATTTGTTATGAATTTTAAGAGGTGATCGTTCGTAAATTGTTGAAGTATCCGAATTTAGTATTTTGGTGGAAAATTCTAGAATTGAGTGGGCCCCACTTGTGGTTGGTGAAGAAATGTGCTGAATTTTATTTCAAATGTGGTGGGTGGGAATAGTAGCAGGTAAAGCCATTAGGTTGCAGGTCAAGTTTGCTAACATTTTCCAATTTGTTTGCAAGTCGATTGTTTTTTCTTTCTTTCCTTTTTACTGTGTTTTTTATTTTTTCTTTTGTATTGCACAAATTACAAAACAACTATCTGACTTGTAAAAATTGACATCAACTTGTAGTGTAAATTTCAGCTTAATAAATTTATACTCCCTCCGTCCCAAGATAAAAATCTTGGTGGACTTTTCACGCATATTAAGAAGATAAATGAAATGACAAAATTATCCATAATAATGTCATTAAATATGGAAAGAGAAGTAGAATAAGAAAAATATAAGATATTTAATGCTACGAGTATAATAGAAAAATATGTGTAAAAGTTTGGTTATTAAAGGAAAATGAACATTTAACATGAGACTACCCAAAATAGTAATAAAGACTTTTATCATGGGACGGAGGGAGTAAATTTTTTTATTGTATTGAATATAGAAAATATTATACTAATTCGAGTCCCTTAATATATGTCATTTTAGAGTTATGAATCAAAATTAAGAAAATAATTATATAACATTAAATATAATATTAATTATCTATAATATCCTTAAATTCCTATAATTATTATACTTATCTCATATTCTCTCGCATCTGTAACATTTTCTCATGAAGGGTAATTTTGGAAAGATTGTAGTTAATTCTCTTAAATTATATAAAACGAAAAATAATTATAGAAAAATAAAATCATCTAAAACAACATATATTAATGGACGGAAGGAGTATTAACTATTGTAATAAAAAGTTATAGAATTTACTATGAAACCCCAGATTTTATGAATAAAGAATTAATTTTCTCGAAATAATTTTTTTTATATTATGGTGTGAATTTGAGATAATGTTATAGTTGTGGGTAATATTTATAAATTTTATAAAGTATGCAAGTTGTCATATTATATTCGATTGGTCGGGGAATATTCGTTTTAAACAAAAAATATTCGTACGATGGCACAATCATTAGTGGACCCCACAACGGAATTATTGTCGGATTGAGAAAATGACAAAAATATTTTATTGAAAATAACGGCGGAAGTTTTACTGCCGATACTTTGTTGAACTACTCGGTAGTAAAGTATAGTAATACGCGTTGTTGCATAGTAGCACACGGTATTGATTATTGATATTTATGTGAGAAGTCACTCAGTTTTGTTCAATTATTGCTACAATAGTTGATTCAATTATTGTTGATTTAGAGGTTTTGTTTTATTCACGTAATAAAATAGAAACATCTTTTTATATAAAACAAAATACTTTATTAAAGTTATTCTATAAATAGAATATATTATATTCTATTACGCATAGTATTTTGTATAGTAAAATCTTTTATATAAAATGAATACTTTATTAAAGTTATTCTATAAATAGAATATATTATATTTTATTATGCATAGTATTTACATAGTAGCAAGATAGTGTTTGCATAGTAAAAAAATCTTTTTATATATACATAGAATATATTATATTTTATTTAAAAGATTTTTCTTTAAATATGGACCGTCAGATTAAAGTAAATCAATCTGGACCGTTCATGGATTAGTTACTATGCATTCCATTTTCCTATAAATAAAAGCTCATTCCTTCATTATTTTCTTACGAATTCACTGAACTCTAGAGAGAGAAACTATAGAGAGAGACTATAGAGAGATAGAAGAAAAGTTTTCTGCTACTTCACTACTTTATATCAAGTATTATTTTACTAGAAGGGATATTATTCTTTTTATTCAAGAAGAGAACTTCATTTATTCCATTTCTTTATTGTTCATTGAATAACTCGATATCACGCCAGCTACCCTATACTTGGTGACATTCTTCTATTATTCTCGTTTTATTATTCCGTCGAATATCCTCATGCATGCTATACGCCGGACTGTTCTATTTTTATTATTCCGCCTTTTATTATTCTGCTGAATATCCTCGTCGTGCTATACGCCTGGACCAGGTTCCATCATTTATTATTCCGCATTTATTATTCTGTTGGAACATCCCGCTTGCGTGAATTTCACGACTGGTTTAAGTTATTATTATTCTGTTGAAATAACCGTCTATGCGAAGTACCGCATGCATGGTGATATCTTTTGTTATTCCATTCGGTATTATACTCGGTTGATTAAAATTTTGACTTCTATACTCTATGAAATTAGTGGAATATCCTTGATATTTGCGCTTCAACCGGTATCTTTTTGTGGAAATATTCTTCTGAGCATTGTTGAATTATTACTCTACAAAGCAGTATCATGTTAACAATTTGGACGTTATTGGTTCCTGGACAAATTAATTCTTGAACTTGTTTAATTGAATTCTTATATCATTGTCATCATTCTCATGTTTATGTTATGTTGAAAGTCATCTGTGGCCTGTATTGCATAGATGGACTTGGTATGATTATGATCAGGGATTATTCGGTATAATCATGACCGTAATGTTACAAATGATGTGAAAATTAAAGTCCTCATTGGCCGTGAGTGCATTGAGACGCCCCAAAATAGGTATACAACACCCATTCTCGAGTCGCCAAAATACATGGTATAGAAAGCAAACTACAACTTTGATAATACAGTATGTCGTGGTAGAATACGCACAATACAACTGTGAGTTTGAATACAAATATTGTCTTCTGACATAATATACACACCCAAATAAGTCCTCATTAATTATTCATACACTATTTTACGTAAATAGTGAGGATAAATAAAACATCTTCCTAGAACCATCACTCCATACCCCGACTCGATCCTCGCTATGTTCTCACCTCCCGAGAAGAAAAAAATGGAACAAAAAGAAAAGGGTGAGCTCAACTAGCCCAAGAAGAATATTATGACTAAGATAATATACAACAAATTATCGTTAGTCTTCAACAGGAAAAATCTAATAGATACAATAGACAACAAGTTTTAGATCAACAAATGCAATGGAACAAAGAATCCATTGTAAGAGTCACGTAGAGAAAGAATTCTACCGCCTTCTAAGGTTTAAAAGTCCATCATCAATAGTTTATCCCCTCGTAATAACAATCAATATACATCTTTAATCATCTTTGCACTACAAAGCAAAGATATTCATTCAGATCACCAAATGGTCATGTTCATCTCAACACTGCTCATCTTCGCACTACAAAAGCCAAAGATATTCATCGCTTAATCGCTCATCTTTGCACTACAAAGCCAAAGATATTCATTTATATCACCATTTAGACCGAGGATGATGAAAAACATTTTTAAAGAAACGAATCCAAAGGAAACAAAATGACAAGGATTAAGGATTAAGGATTCGTATTTTGTTTTACCCATGTCCAAAAATACTTCAAAATAATCATATTGGTGTAAAATTCAAGAATGATCAAAACATGGATACAATCAAAGCTAGTATCCGTATTAGATATTTTGGACAAAAAGAAAATTTTTATTTTTCTATGAATAAGGTCGATTCGTGAATAAGGTCGATACGTGAATAAAGGCCGTATACGTGAATAAGAACCCCGACACAACAAGTTCCAAATTTGATAAAAAAGTTCACCAATACTTCTAAAATAATGATATCAAGAAAAAATATCATTTAAGAAGAAAATAATACCCTTACCTCAAAATAATCGTATTTCCGATCGAATTTCTAGATAAGGTCGATGTAAACCCGCAGACCGTGATAAAGAACACTCAAAGTATACTCACAAGAATACGCCGATAATTTAGAGAGAGAAAGAGAGAAAACTTAGTTTCGTGTGATTTTCAATTCTAACTTAGCCTCTATTTATAGAAAAATGTTAACGCCAAAAGCGAGACTAAATTAATAAATTATTATTATTTATTTTTTTCTTCAAATTCTACGCATGCTTTTCCAAATTTTAGACCAACCAATGTTGAAAAAATTCAAAGCCCACATGTTTTATTCAACACCAACCAAAAAAGTGGGTCCCACCATAATTAATTTAAAAAAATTATTTTATTTTCCGTGAACTTCAATAATTCATAGAAAATAGCCCGCTTATCGTAAAAATTCAAACTCATGACTTTCCATGGGAAATTCCATTCTCACAACTTTGCGTAAGAAAATTTTTCCAAATTCCAAATGTAAATTGACCAAATCCATAAACTATTTATTTTACACCTATAATCAATTTTCTATTAAGAATTGTGTCCACCGACACACAAAACATATGTTAAACATTTAATGCCACAAAATACTCTACCTCCTCATATACTCATATATCCCACATTCATTATAAAATATCACCGCTAATATATTATTAAAATAATATATTTAAATGTATTATTTTATCGTAAAAAGATAAAATATTAATTTTCAACAATTGTCACATTAAAAATTTTCTCCATCTATATCCACATAAAATAAATATTTTCTTTATCATAATAATCAATAATTAATTATTCAAAATAATATTACGTAATCACAAGATCGACAACCGTGCCGCTCCTGTGAAAGAGGGGGCTTTCCAATAAGGATTTCTCCTTACCTACAAAGCAATTAGGTGACCAAACCTCTCCTTAGATGTAACTTTCTAGACATTGCCAATAATGTTATCTCGATAATATTATTCAAATAATATGAATTATTGATTTGATAATGGAAAATACTCGTAATGACAATTATCAAACAATAATAATATAAATATCAACGCAAAGAATTATCAATCAATAAGATATAATAATGAACAAGAATTATCGTAATAATTATCGAGTAAGGCCTTTCACGTAAGGATCAATAATTCAATAATATCGTAATAATACCGCAAAGCCATCGCAAGAACCACGCCAGACATCAGATTTTAACCACCGTAACCCAACAAAGGTTAATTCTGTAATAATTTACGCCGTTATTTATAAAACTCAATCTTTGTCGCTTTCTTTCATCCAACCGCTTTTCCGCATGGGGCCCACTAATGATCAAGCGCCGTCCGCATTTGAGATTCCCGACAAAAAAGAATATTCCACCACCAAACGAATATTCCCCAACAATAATGAATATTTTATAACCACTTGCTTATTTTGTAAACTTTGCACATTTCACCCATAACCAAAGAATTATATCAAATTAACCCTTATTAATTTAGAATAATGAATAAAGAAAAATTCAATTTTATTTATAATAAGTCAGGGTCTTACAACCTCCCTCCTTATGAAATTTCGCCCTCGAAATCGACGACGCACTGTATATCGAAAAGGTGAGGTACCTCGCTTTCATCTCCGATTCCAACTCCCATGTCATTTCCTCAATCGCATGGTTTCTCCACAAAACCTTAACTTGTGGTATAACCTTCGTATGTAAGACATGCTCTTCCTATCCAAAATCTCAACAGTATCTCCTCGTAGGTTAAATCTTCACTATCTCGTCTGGTTCTAATGCAATAATGTGGTTCGGTCTTTCATATTTACGAAGCATAGATATGTGGAATACATCAGAAACACGAGACATACTGAGGTAACGCGAGTCTATAGGCTACGCTTCCTATTCGGCCAAGAATCTCAAATGGACCAACAAACCTTGATCGAGCTTTCCTCTTTTCCCAAATCTTGTAACTCCTTTCCATGGAGCAATACGTAATAATACATGATCTCCAATATTAAACTCCACGCCCTTTCTACGAAGATCAAGATAACTCTTTGTCGATCTTGTGAAGTTTGAATACGCTTGTCGAATCATTTGATCTTTTCTCGTAGTCATGCGCATTTAATTCTCGTCCCAACAATGTTGCTTTCTCCCACCTCGCCCCAAAGATATCGAGAAATCTACATTTTCGGCCCATACAACGCCTCAAATGGAGCCATGCCTATACTTGCTTGATAACTCGTTGTCAGAGGAGAATTCCACCAAAGGTAGGTACTTATCCCAACTTCCTTTGAAATCTAGGACACAGAGTCTTAATAGATCTTCAAGGGTTTGAATAGTCCTCTCCGATTGTCCGTCTGCTTGAGGATGGTATGTCGAATCAATCAGAAACTGCGCTCATAGCTTTCTCGCAAGCTAACCCAAAATCTTGAAGTGAATCTCGTCACGATCCAAACTATGGATACCGGCATGCCATGCAATCGCATAATCTCATTCACGCATATACGAAAGCAAGACGCTCAAGGGAATAAGTCTCACAGACGGTAAGAAAAATGGGCGACTTGGTTAATCTATCAACAATAACCCAAATCAGATCTACGCCTTTGAGAAACTTTGGGAAGACTCAGAATAAAATCCATAGTAATGTGTTCCCATTTCCATTCCTAATCTCAAGTGGTTGCAATGGACCTTTTGCACTGATGCTCCGCCTTTACACGCCGACAAAGTTAAACATCTTGAGATAAACTCCGCAATCTCTCTCTTCATATTGTTCCACCAAAATGTATGTCAAATATCATGATACATTTTGGTACTCCTGTGATGGATTGCAAACGGGTGTCAGGTGCCTCCATCATGATTTTATGCTTCAGTCGTAATCGTTAGAACGCAAAGTCTAGAATTGACTCAAGTATTCCTTCCTCATCAATTCTTGCTTCCTAATAGCTCCCTCTTGCACTTTCTTCTTCATACGATCGCCCCCTGTGTCCGTAGAAGCTTGAGCAGCCTTTTTAACTTTATCGATTAAAGTCTGCTCTACTCAGATATTCGCCATCATTATGTGGGGTCCCCGAGTCTTTAATTCTACCTCCATCCTTTGCAAGTCATACAAAATGGGCCTTTATACTGACAATATCGCACTCAGATTTTGCATATGATCTTCTACTTAATGCGCCACCACTACGCTCGCTTCCAGATGATATCAATAAAGTGTGATCGTAATCTTTAATAGCCCAAATGCAACGCCGCTGCCGCATGTTGAGTTCTTTTTTGGGTGAAGAAATATTTGAGGCTTTTTATGGTCCGTATAAATCTCCACTTTCTCCCATACAAGTAGTGTTCCATATCTTCAACGCGAATACGATCGCCGCTAACTCTGCAGATCACATGAGTAGGATAATTCCTCTCATATTCTTTGAGTTGTCGTGAGGCATAGGCTATGACTTTCCCATGTTGCATGAGAACACATCCTAACCCCTTGCCGTAAGCATCATCAGAGATAACAAATCCATCCGAACCAGATGGTATTGTCGTAACAAAAAAATAAATGAGTCTCCTCTCGAGCTCTTGGAAGCTCTTCTCGCATTCCTCGCCCATAAGAATTTTGCATCCTTCCGAGTCACCGAGTTAATCTGAGTAGCGATTCGAGAAAATCCTTCCACAAATCTCCGATAATAACCAAATAAGCCCGTAAAGTCACAGATTTCTACACCGACTTTGCTGTTCTAACTTTGTATTGCTTCAATCTTCACGTCAACAGATACTCTTTGTTTTGACACCACGCGCCCAAGGAATGCTACTTCCTCAAGCCGTAACTCGTGATTTCTTCAAATTTTGGCATAAAGCTTGTGTTCACGTAAGTCTTTGTAGTACCAAATTTTCAAATGGTGCTCATGATCTTCACTATTTTGAATAGATGAGGATGTCATCAATAAAGACAACAACGAACCGATCCAAATATTCCTTAAATACACGGCTCATCATATCCATGAAAGCAAAGAGGAGCATTAGTCAATCCAAAAGACATGACCAAGAATTCATAATGCCCAGACGAGTCCTCGAATGCCGCCTTTGAATATCCTCGCTTTTAATCTTCAAATTGATGATATCCGTAATCTAAGATCGATCTTTGAAAAGAATCATGCCTCTTGTAATCGGGTCGAACAGTCATCAATGCGAGGTAATGGATACCTATTCTTGATGGTGACATGGTTCAATTCTCGATAGTCAATACAAAAGTCGCATACTCCCGCCTTTTCTTCTTTACGAATAAAACAGAGCACCCCAAGGAGACGATTAGACGAATGAAACCGATGTCTAATAACTCCTCGTAGTTGGACTTTTAACTCCTCAAGTTCAATAGAGCCATTCGATATGGGGTTTTAGAAATGGGCTTTGTACCCTTGCTCAAGGTCAATAAAGAATTCAACATCACGCTCGGGGTAGACCGAAGCTCTTCAGAAATACATCGTGAATTCTTTAACCACGTAAATATTATTCAAATCGACTTGTCTTTATTCAAATCCATAACATGGGCTAAGAAAGCTTGACATCCGCTTTTCAATAAACGAATAGCTTTGTGGCTTGATATGACAAAGACTCGATTTTAGTGGTTTAGTGGTTTGAATTGTATGACAAAGTTGGTTAGGAATATGAAAACTAACAACCTTACGAAAAACAATCAATTTTGGTACGATGAGTGGTTAACCAATCAATTCCTAAAATCACATCAAAAGCAAGTATCTTTAAAGAGATAAGATCAACAGTAATGTGATAGTGCCAACTTGATCATGCAAGATTTATAAACCAGATGTAACGAAGGTTTCACCCAACGGAGTTTCAACAGATAAATCAAAATCTAATTTCTCCTGAGTCAAGTTTAAACGCTGAGCACAAGCAGAGAGAGAAAAAAGAATGGGTAGAACCCAGATTCAGTAAGGTATAAACTTCGCAAGAATTCAAGATTAGCTTACCCGTGATCACCTCGCTTGGGTTCCTCACGCTTTGTCCAACACGACAAACGCCTTCCAGAACCGCCGATTTCGACTTATCCGGATACTTTCTTTGAATCACCACTCCTCCGAACTTGGTTTCGCGATAGTACAATCTCGAGCGATGTGGCCTTCCTTTCCACAAATGTAACATACCTTGATTGTTGTGATGCTTAATGATATGTCCCTCCTTCCCGCATTTGTAACATCTAACCGGCGGGCCGCTTCTCCTCCCCAGCATTTGTTGTTGGTGCCGGTGTCAGCCGCTGATATCTTCCCGCCATCATTGAATCTTCTTTCCGAAATTTCCACTGAGTCACCTCTCCTATTATCATGTCCACGATTACCACCGAGTGGGTTACCGCTTTTGTCCGTATTCTTTCCTCCTCACCGGTTATCATCGCTCGATGACTACCCCGATCAGGGTCCCTATTGAGTATACTCACTATCTCGCTTCTAATAACCGAGCCCTCGCTGACAACATCTC
Source organism: Panax ginseng (assembly GCA_020205605.1). Classification (NCBI taxonomy): domain Eukaryota; kingdom Viridiplantae; phylum Streptophyta; class Magnoliopsida; order Apiales; family Araliaceae; genus Panax; species Panax ginseng. Next base: position 115,760,544 of record CM035138.1, on the reverse strand, counting down.
AATACAGAGAAAATTTATGAGAGATAAGGTATCGACGAATCTCCGGTTTTAGACCTCTCGTAAACATACGCCATTCGCTCCTCATTCTCCACCAAATGAGGTGCAAACTCGATAATTCTCGCGAACTTTGCCTCGCATCGAGACACCGCCATGTTGTTCTCGCTCGAGTCTAATAAACTCTACCTCCTTCATACGACGAATACTTTCTCGAAAGTACTTGTCATCAACAGCTTCAAATCTTTCCCAAGACATGTTAAGTGCATCCGTCAGTACGCCTACGTATTCCCACCAAAGAATCGCTTCACCACGAAACATAAAGGTGGCGAATGGAACCTTCTCGTTCTCCGCACACCCCAAGACATCGAATATCTTGGTAATTTGCTTGACCCACGCTTCGCTTTTTGATCGGATCCGCTTTCCATGGAAATCTGTGGTCCCAACTCCTTAAATTGTTTGGCCGTGATGCATCGCATCGCCATCATTTCCACCCGTATTTTGTACACGAGTCTCCTCGTCTCGATTTTGCATGAACTGCAAAAAGCTTCTAAACATCCCGCTGCTCATCATTTGCTCAAATGCGCTGTTCAGGAGAGAACATTGCCACTGCAGCACGCTTCTCCTCGCTGGTGAGTACCTGCTGCCTCCACTGGCCTCATAAACTCCATTGTTAACGCTTCTCAAAGCCCATTCTTAAATACATCGCCATAAACAAGGGTTAATTAAACAAATTAACATATCACATAATATCCTATATTACGACCGACCAACAAATAAGCTTTTAGTAGACACACTAAATAAGGATTTACTCGCCTCCTCCTCCTAGTTCTATTCCCCGATCTCCGCCAGAGATCATATCCCTAAGCTCGATATTAACCGTGACGCCCCCAAAATAGGTATACAACACCCATTCTCGAGTCGCCAAAATACATGGTATAGAAAAGCAAACTACAACTTTGATAATACATGTCGTCGTGTAATACGCACAATACAACTCGAGTTTTGAATACAAATATTGTCTTCTGTATAATATACACACCCAAATAAGTCCTCATTAATTATTCATACACTATTTTACGTAAATAAATGAGAGGATAAATTAAAACATCTTCCTAGAACCATCACTCCATACCCCGACTCGATCCTCGCTATGTTCTCACCTCCCGAGAAGAAAAAAATGAAACAAAAAGGAAAAGGGTGAGCTCAACTAGCCCAAGAAGAATATTATGACTAAGATAATATACAACAAATTATCGTTAGTCTTCAACAGGAAAAAATCTAATGTAATACAATAGATAACAAGTTTTAGATCAACAAATGCAATGGAAAAAAGAATCCATTGTAAGAGTCACGTAGAGAAAGAATTCTACCGCCTTCTAAGGTTTAAAAGTCCATCATCAATAGTTTATCCCCGTAATAACAATCAATATACATCTTTAATCATCTTTGCACTACAGCCAAAGATATTCATTCAGATCACCAAATGGGTCATGTTCATCTCAACACTGCTCATCTTCAGCACTACAAAAAGCCAAAGATATTCATCGCTAATCGCTCATCTTTGCACTACAAAGCCAAAGATATTCATTTATATCACCATTTAGACCGAGGATGATGAAAAATATTTTTAAAGAAACGAATCCAAAGGAAACAAAATGACAAGGATTAAGGATTAAGGATTCGTACTTTGTTTTACCCATGTCCAAAAATACTTCAAAATAATCATATTGGTGTAAAATTCAAGAATGATCAAAACATGGATACAATCAAAGCTAGTATCCGTATTAGATATTTTGGACAAAAAGAAAAATTTTTATTTTTTCTGAATAAAGGTCAGATTCGTGAATAAAGGTCGATACGTGAATAAAGGCCGATACGTGAATAAGAACTCCCGACACAACAAGTTCCAAATTTGATAAAAAAGTTCACCAATACTTCTAAGATAATGATATCAAGAAAAAATATCATTTAAGAAGAAAATAATACCCCTTACCTCAAAATAACCGTATTTCCGATCGAATTTCTAGATATAAAGTCGATGTAAACCCGCACCAGATAAAGAACACTCAAAGTATACTCACAAGAATACGCCGATAATTTAGAGAGAGAAAGAGAGAAAACTTAGTTTCGTGTGATTTTCAATTCTAACTTAGCCTCTATTTATAGAAAATGTTAACGCCAAAGAGACTAAATTAAAATAAATTATTATTATTTTTTTAAAATCCACGAAGCTACGCAACAAAGACCAAATTTCAACTTGAAAAAAATTCAAAAATTTTTCATGTGTTTTATTCAACACCAACCAAAAAAAGTGGGTCCCACCATAATAATTAATAAAAAATTATTTTATTTTCCTAAACTTCAATAATTCATAGAAAATAGCCCGCTTATCGTAAAAATTCAAAACTCGCGACTTTCCATGGGAAATTCCATTCTCTACAACTTTGCGTAAGAAAAATTTTTCCAAATTCCAAATGTAAATTGACCAAAATCCATAAACCAACGATTTTACACAACTATAATCAATTTTCTATTAAGAATCAGTGTCCACCGACACACAAAAATATATGTTAAAAACATTTAATGCCACAAAATACTCTACCTCCTCATATACTCATATATCCCACATTCATTATAAAAAAATCACCAAGTAATATATTATTAAAATAATATATTTAAATGAATTATTTTATCGTAAAAGATAAAATATTAATTTTCAACAATTGTCACATTAAAAATTTTCTCCATCTATATCCACATAAAATAAATATTTTCTTTATCATAATAATCAATAATTAATTATTCAAAAATAATATTACGTAATCACAAGATCGACAACCGTGCCGCTCCTGTGAGAGTAGGGGGGCTTTCCAATAAGGATTTCTCCTTATCGCCGCAAGCAATTAAAGTGTGACCAAACCTCTCCTTAGATGTAACTTTCTAGACATTGCCAATAATGTTATCTCGATAATATTATTCAAATAATATGAATTATTGATTTGATAATGGAAAATACCGTAAATGACAATTATCAAACAATAATAATATAAAAATATCAACGCAAAGAATTATCAATCAATAAATAAAATAATGAATAAGAATTACCGTAAATAATTATCGAGTAGGCCTTCTTCACGTAAGGATCAATAATTCAATAATATCAGCAATACCGCAAAGCTATCGCATCGCAACCACGCCAGACATCAGATTTTAACCACCGTGTAACCCAACAAAGGTTAATTGTGAATAATTTACGCCGTTATTTATAAAACTCAATCTTTGTCGCTTTTCCTTCATCCAACCGCTTTTCCGCATGGGCCCACTAATGATCAAGGCTATTGTCAGCATTTGAGATTCCCGACAAAAAAAAGAATATTCCACCACCAAACTAATATTCCCCCCGAATAATAATGAATATTTTATAACCACTTGCTTATTTTGTAAACTTTGCACATTTCACCCATAACCAAAGAATTATATCAAATTAACCCTTATTAATTTAGAATAATGAATAAAGAAAAAAATCAAATTTTATTTATAATAAGTCAGGGTCTTACAACCTCCCTCCTTATGAAATTTCGCCCTCTAAATCGACGACGCACTGTATATCGAAAAGGTGAGGGTACCTCGCTTTCATCTCCGATTCCAACTCCCATGTCATTTCCTCAATCGCATGGTTTCTCCACAAAACCTTAACTTGTGGTATAACCTTCGTATGTAAGACATGCTCTTTCCTATCCAAAATCTCAACAGTATCTCCTCGTAGGTTAAATCTTCACTATCTCGTCTGGTTCTAATGCAATAATGTGGTTCGGTCTTTCACATATTTACGGGCATAGATATGTGGAATACATCAGAACACGAGACATACTGAGGTAACGCGAGTCTATAGGCTACGCTTCCTATTCTGGCCAAGAATCTCAAATGGACCAACAAACCTTGATCGAGCTTTCTTTTTTCCCAAATCTTGTAACTCCTTTCCATGGAGCAATACGTAATAATACATGATCTCCAATATTAAACTCCACGCCCTTTCTACGAAGATCAAAGATAACTCTTTTGTCGATCTTGTGAAGTTTGAATACGCTGTCAATCATTTGATCTTTTCTCAGTAGTCATGCGCATTTATTCTCGTCCCAACAATGTTGCTTTCTCCCACCTCGCCCCAAAGATATCGAGAACGACATTTTCGGCCCATACAACGCCTCAAATGGAGCCATGCCTATACTTGCTTGATAACCGTTGTCAGTAGAGAATTCCACCAAAGGTAGGTACTTATCCCAACTTCCTTTGAAATCTAGGACACAGTAGTCTTAATAGATCTTCAAGGGTTTGAATAGTCCTCTCTCGATTGTCCGTCTGCTTGAGGATGGTATGTCAATCAATCAGAACTGCGCTCATAGCTTTCTCGCAAGCTAACCCAAAATCTTGAAGTGAATCTCGTCACGATCCAAAACTATGGATACCGCATGCCATGCAATCGCATAATCTCATTCACGCATATACGAAAGCAAGACGCTCAAGGGATAAGTCTCACAGATTTGGTAAGAAATGGGCGACTTGGTTAATCTATCAACAATAACCCAAATCAGCATCTACGCCTTTGAGAAACTTTGGGAAGACCAGAATAAAATCCATAGTAATGTGTTCCCATTTCCATTCCTAATCTCAAGTGGTTGCAATGGACCTTTTGGCACTTGATGCTCCGCCTTTACACGCCGACAAAGTTAAACATCTTGAGATAAACTCCGCAATCTCTCTCTTCATATTGTTCCACCAAAATGTATGTCAATATCATGATACATTTTGGTACTCCCAGATGGATCGCAAACGGGTGTCAGGTGCCTCCATCATGATTTTATGCTTCAGTGTCGTAATCGTTAGAACGCAAAGTCTAGAATTGACTCAAGTATTCCTTCCTCATCAATTCTTGCTTCCTAATAGCTCCTTCTTGCTTTTTCTTCATACGATCACCCCTGTGTCCGTAGCTCGAGAGCAAATTTTAACTTTATCGATTAAAGTTTGCCTACTTGTATATTCGCCATCATTATGTGGGTCCCTCGAGTCTTTAATTCTACCTCCATCCTTTGCAAGTCATACAAAATGGGCCTTTATACGACAATATCGCACTCAGATTTGCATATGATCTTCTACTTAATGCGCCACCACTACGCTCGCTTTTTCCGTGATGATATCAATAAGTGATCGTAATCTTTAATCAGCCCAAATAACGCCGCTGCCGCATGTTGAGTTCTTTTGGGTGAAGAAATATTTGAGGCTTTTATGATCCGTGATAAATCTCCACTTTCTCCCCATATAAGTAGTGTTCCATATCTTCAACGCGAATACGATCGGGCCGCTAACTCTAGATCATGAGTAGGATAATTCCTCCTCATATTCTTTGAGTTGTCGTGAGGCATAGGCTATGACTTTCCCATGTTGCATGAGAACACATCCTAACCCCTCGCCGTAAGCATCACCAGAGATAACAAATCCATCCGAACCAGATGGTATTGTCGTAACAAAAGCCAAAATGAGTCTCCTCTCGAGCTCTTGGAAGCTCTTCTCGCATTCCTCGCCCCATAAGAATTTTGCATCCTTCCGAGTCACCGAGTTAATCTGAGTAGCGATTCGAGAAAATCCTTCCACAAATCTCCGATAATAACCAAATAAGCCTCGTAAAGTCACAGATTTCTACACACCGACTTTCGCTGTTCTAACTTTGTATTGCTTCAATCTTCACCGTCAACAGATACTCCTTGTTTTGACACCACGCGCTCCAAGGAATGCTACTTCCTCAAGCCGTAACTCGTGATTTCTTCACCTTTTGCATAAAGCTTGTGTTCACGGGTCTTTGTAGTACCACCTTTCAAATGGTGCTCATGATCTTCACTATTTTTTGAATAGATGAGGATGTCATCAATAAAGACAACAACGAATCGATCCAAATATTCCTTAAATACACTAGCTCATCATATCCATGAAAGCAAAGCAGGAGCATTAGTCAATCCAAAAGACATGACCAAGAATTCATAATGCCCAGACGAGTCCCGAATGCCGCCTTTGAATATCCTCGCTTTTAATCTTCAAATTGATGATATCCAGTAATCTAAGATCGATCTTTGAAAAGAATCAAGCCCTCAGAATCGGGTCGAACAGTCATCAATGCGAGGTAGCGGATACCTATTCTTGATGGTGACATGGTTCAATTCTCGATAGTCAATACAAAGTCGATACTCCCGCCTTTTTTCTTTTTACGAAATAAAACAGAGCACCCCAAGGAGACGATTAGACGAATGAAACCGATGTCTAATAACTCCTCAGAAGTTGGACTTTTAACTCCCGTTTCAATAGAGCCATTCGATATGGGGTTTTAGAAATGGGCTTTGTACCCGCTCAAGGTCAATAAAGAATTCAACATCACGCTCGGGGTAGACCGAAGCTCTTCAGAAATACATCGTGAAATTCTCTAACCACGTAAATATTATTCAAATCGATTTGTTTTTATTCAAATCCATAACATGGGCTAAGATTGACATCCGCTTTTCAATAAACGAATAGCTTTGTGGGCTTGATATGACAAAGGATCGATTTTAGTGGTTTAGTGGTTTGAATTGTATGACAAAGTTGTTTAGAATATGAAAACTAACAACCTTACGAAAACAATCAATTTTGGTACGATGAGTGGTTAACCAATCAATTCCTAAAATCACATCAAAAGCAAGTATCTTTAAAGAGATAAGATCAATGTAATGTGATAGTGCCAACTTGATCATGCAAGATTTATAAACCAGAGATGTAACGAAGGTTTCACCCAACTGAGTTTCAACAGATAAATCAAAATCTAATTTCTCCTGAGTCAAGTTTAAACGCTGAGCACAAGCAGAGAGATAAAAGAATGGGTAGAACCCAGATTCAGTAAGGTATAAACTTCGCAAGAATTCAAGATTAGCTTACCCGTGATCACCTCGCTTGGGTTCCTCACGCTTTGTCCAAATACGACAAACGCCTTCCAGAACCGCCGATTTCGACTTATCCGGATGTTTTTCGAATCACCACTCCTCACCGAACTTGGTTTCGCTGATAGTACAATCTCGAGCGATGTGGCCTTCCTTTCCACAAATTTGTAACATACCTTGATTGTTGTGACAGCTTAATGATATGTCCCTCCTTCCCGCATTTGTAACATCTAACCGCTACCGCTCTCCTCCCCCCAAGCATTTGTTGTTGGTGCCGGTGTCATTGCTGATATCTTCCCCGCCATCATTGAATCTTCTTCTCAAATTTCCACTGAGTCACCTCTCCTATTATCATGTCCACGATTACCACCGAGTGGTTACCGCTTTGTCCGTATTCTTTCCTCCTCGCCGGTTATCATCGCTCGATGACTACCCCGATCAGGGTCCCCTCATTGAGTATACTCACTATCTCGCTTCTAATAATCGAGCCCTCGCTGACAACATCCAATACAGAGAAAATTTATGAGAGATAAGGTATCGACGAATCTCCGGTTTTAGACCTCTCGTAAACATACGCTGCCATTCGCTCCTCATTCTCCACCAAATGAGGTGCAAACTCGATAATTCTCGCGAACTTTGCCTCGCATCGAGACACCGCCATGTTGTTCTCGCTCGAGTCTAATAAACTCTACCTCCTTCATATGACGAATACTTTCTCGAAAGTACTTGTCATCAACAGCTTCAAATCTTTCCCAAGACATGTTAAGCAGATCCGGTCAGTACGCCTCACGATTCCCACCAAAGAATCGCTTCACCACGAAACATAAAGGTGGCGAATGGAACCTTCGTTCTCCGCACCCCAAGACATCGAATATCTTGGTAATTTGCTTGACCCACGCTTCGCTTTTTGATCGATCCGCTTCCATGGAAATCTGTGGTCCCAACTCTTAAATTGTTTGGCCGTGATGCAACCGCACGCTACCATCATTTCCACCCGTATTTTGTACACGAGTCTCCTCGTCTGATTTTGCATGAACCGCAAAAAGCTTCTAAACATCCCGCTGCTCATCATTTGCTCAAGGGCGCTGTTCACAGAGAGAACATTGCCACTGCTGCACGCTTCTCCTCGCTGAGTAGACTTGCTGCTCCACTTGGCCTCATAAACTCCATTGTTAACGCTTCTCAGCAGCCCATTCTTAAATACCGCTTAAAAACAAGGGTTAATTAAACAAATTAACATATCACATAATATCCTATATTACGACCGACCAACAAATAAGCTTAGTAGACACACTAACAAGGATTTACTCTGCCTCCCTCCTAGTTCTATTCCCCGATCTCCGCCAGAGATCATATCCCTAAGCTCGATATTAACCGTGACGCCCCCAAAATAGGTATACAACACCCATTCTCGAGTCGCCAAAATACATGGTATAGAAAGCAAACTACAACTTTGATAATACAGATGTCGTAGTAGAATACGCACAATACAACTCGTGAGTTTGAATACAAATATTGTCTTCTGCATAATATACACACCCAAATAAGTCCTCATTAATTATTCATACACTATTTTACGTAAATAGTGAGGATAAATAAAAACATCTTCCTAGAACCATCACTCCATACCCCGACTCGATCCTCGCTATGTTCTCACCTCCCGAGAAGAAAAAATGGAACAAAAGGAAAAGGGTGAGCTCAACTAGCCCAAGAAGAATATTATGACTAAGATAATATACAACAAATTATCGTTAGTCTTCAACAGGAAAAATCTAATGTATCACAATAGACAACAAGTTTTAGATCAACAAATGCAATGGAAATAAAGAATCCATTGTAAGAGTCACGTAGAGAAAGAATTCTACCGCCTTCTAAGGTTTAAAAGTCCATCATCAATAGTTTATCCCCGTAATAACAATCAATATACATCTTTAATCATCTTTGCACTACAGCCAAAGATATTCATTTGATCACCAAATGGGTCATGTTCATCTCAACACTGCTCATCTTCGCACTACAGCCAAAAGATATTCATCGCTTAATCGCTCATCTTTGCACTACAAAAGCCAAAGATATTCATTTATATCACCATTTAGACCGAGGATGATGAAAAACATTTTTAAAGAAACGAATCCAAAGGAAACAAAATGACAAGGATTAAGGATTAAGGATTCGTATTTTGTTTTACCCATGTCCAAAAATACTTCAAAATAATCATATTGGTGTAAAATTCAAGAATGATCAAAACATGGATACAATCAAAGCTAGTATCCGTATTAGATATTTTGGACAAAAAGAAAAATTTTTATTTTTCTATGAATAAAGGTCAGATTCGTGAATAAAGGTCGATACGTGAATAAAGGCCGTATACGTGAATAAGAAACCCGACACAACAAGTTCCAAATTTGATAAAAAGTTCACCAATACTTCTAAGATAATGATATCAAGAAAAAATATCATTTAAGAAGAAAAATAATACCCTTACCTCAAAATAACCGTATTTCCGATCGAATTTCTAGATAAGGTCGATGTAAACCAAGCACCAGATAAAGAACACTCAAAGTATACCACAAGAATACGCCGATAATTTAGAGAGAGAAAGAGAGAAAACTTAGTTTCGTGTGATTTTCAATTCTAACTTAGCCTCTATTTATAGAAAAAAATGTTGTAACGCCAAAGGAGACTAAATTAATAAAATATTATTATTATTAATTTTCAAAATTTCTACGCATGACAAGCTTTGAATTTCAAACTAAAGCCACCAATTTGAAAAAATTTAAAGAAATTCACCATGTGTTTTTCAACACCAACCAAAAAGTGGGTCCCACCCATAAATTTAATAAAAAAATTATTTTATTTTCCTAAACTTCAATAATTCATAGAAAATAGCCCTTGCTTATCGTAAAAAATTCAAAACTCATGATTTTCCATGGAAATTCCATTCTCTACAACTTTGCGTAAGAAAATTTTTCCAAATTCCAAATGTAAATTGACCAAAATCCATAAACTGAGCGATTTTACACCTATAATCAATTTTCTATTAAGAATCAGTCCACCGACACACAAAAAACATATGTTAAACATTTAATGCCACAAAATACTCTACCTCCTCATATACTCATATATCCCACATTCATTATAAAATATCACCGCTAATATATTATTAAAATAATATATTTAAATGAATTATTTTATCGTAAAAGATAAAATATTAATTTTCAACAATTGTCACATTAAAAATTTTCTCCATCTATATCCACATAAAATAAATATTTTCTTTATCATAATAATCAATAATTAATTATTCAAAAAATATTACGTAATCACAAGATCGATAACCAGCCGCTCCTGTGAAAGAGGGGGCTTTCCAATAAGGATTTCTCCTTACCGCCGCAAGCAATTAGTGACCAAACCTCTCCTTGTATGTAACTTTCTAGACATTGCCAATAATGTTATCTCGATAATATTATTCAAATAATATGAATTATTGATTTGATAATGGAAAATACCGTAATGACAATTATCAAACAATAATAATATAAAAAATATCAACGCAAAGAATTATCAATCAATAAAATAAAATAATGAATAAGAATTATCGTAATAAATTATCGAGTAAAGGCCTTCACGTAAGGATCAATAATTCAATAATATCAGGTAATACCGCAATGCATCCGCAACCACGCCAGACATCAGATTTTAACCACCGTAACCCAACAAAGTTAATTCAGAATAATTTACGCCGTATTTTATAAAACTCAATCTTTGTCGCTTTCCTTCATCCAACCGCTTTTCAACATGGGCCCACTAATGATCATACTACCATTTGAGATTCCCCACAAAAAAAATAATATTCCACCACCAAACGAATATTCCCCGACAATAATGAATATTTTATAACCACTTGCTTATTTTGTAAACTTTGCACATTTCACCCATAACCAAAGAATTATATCAAATTAACCCTTATTAATTTAGAATAATGAATAAAGGAAAATTCAATTTTATTTATAATAAGTACAGATTCATAAATCTTTGTCTCTCTAGCTATTATAAGATAATACCGGCTAACTTCATGTTCCCACATCCAGATATTTCTCCATTGTGGGTTAATACCACCAACTTTCGTATCCCCACCTCCGACAATCTGATCAGATGACCAGACTTAAGCTTTTAAAAACCTAGCTCTGGATACTGTATGTAATAACCCAAGTCTAATCCCGAGTACAGAACAAATCGCTAGTTTGAATCGAATATAAGCCATCCAAACAAGGCCTTAAACTATTATCCCAATAATATATTCTTGGGTTATCTTAACCTATCACAGGCTAGCCCAAAATGTCATGATTTAAGGTATTATTGTTAGTAACTTAATTCATTATATAATATAACTCTTTTCATATATTCCGATGTGAAATTGGGGTATTACACAAATAGTATATTAGTCCATAAAAAATGTTTTAAATTAATCTTTTACATATAGAAGAGTAGTAAGAAGTTCTAATTTGTACATGTGATAAATATCACGTAATTAAGTGCAAAATAATTTATTTTTTGGACCAAATGTGATAGTTTCGTAGTAAAAATCTCTCTCCCTTAGTTTCTTCCTCGGGCTCAATGCTAGGTTTGTATGGTGAAATATATCCCTAAAATTGAATTATAATACAATATGGTCTAAGAAAAAAATTTTATTTTTCTTAAAAGAGGTGGATCAGGTTGAGAATTTCAAAACGAGTAATAGAATCACATAATATCCTAATCGAGTAAAACGAGTCGAATCAATGTAGAATCTCAAATATAAGTAAGATCGAATAGCTTCATATGAAATCGCATAGTGTTAGATTTAAGATTTGATCTAAGACACAATCACACAAAAATTATATGAAGAAAAAAAACACAAAGAACACAACACAGGATATACCCTAGTTTCACCAAATTGTGGTTATCCTATATATCTGATATATTCATTAATGTACCTCACACACTCAATGATTTCCACACCTGTAATGACCCCAAATTTCACACAATTCAATTACCGACTTCAGTCGTTAATAATACGTCTAACTTCTAATTTTATATCATTATTCGATGTTAAACTTAATAATATGCAGAATAATTTAAACTTTTCTATCTTCTTACTTTAATTCCCTGATTCAAAACCTTTATCATCTACATTAAGCCTGACAAAATATGGTTACGGGTTGGTTTTGGTTTTCAAAATATGGTTATGGTTCCATTTAAGAACTAAAACCATATTAACCATTTTTAATATGGGTTATGTGGGTTGGAACCATATGGTTATGGTTAAAAACTATATTAACCATATTAACCATTTTAAAATGTTTTGACTTTTAAATAAATTTTTTTAAAAATGAAATTAATATATACTATAGATAGAGAGACGGATATAAGGGGTGGGTAGGTGGAGTGGGTAGGGGTAGGGGTAGGGGTAGAGGGTGGGTGGTGTATACATAATCGTTTAATATTAATTTTTTGGGAGTGATGGGGTGGGGGGTGGGGTGGGTAGAGGGTAGGGGTGGGGTGTATAAATAATCGCATAATATTATTTTTTTGAAGTGGAGGTGGGAGGTGGGGGTGGGGTGGGTGGGGTAGGAGTGGGTGGGGTGGGTGGGGTGTATAGATAATCACATAATATTATTTTTTGGTGGAGGTGGGGTGGGATGGGGGGTGGGTGGGTGGGGGTGAGGGGTGGGTGGGTGGGTTGGGTGGGGGTAAGAGGTATATACATAATCACATAATACTTTTTTTTGGTGGAGGTGGGTGGGAGTGGGTGGGTTAGGTGGGGGTGGGGGTGGGGGTGAGGCGTATACATAATCACATAATATTTTTTTTGGTGGGGGAAGGGATGGGGTGGAGGTGGGTGGGGTGGGGGGTGGGGTGGGGGTGGGGGCGGGGTTGGGGTAAGAGGTGTATACATAATCACATAATATTTTTTTTGGGTGGGGTGGGGTGGGGGTGGGGGTTGGGGGTGGGGGTGAGGAGTGGGGGTTGGGTGGTTGAGCTTCTTGAATATGTAAATATGGGTGAAAAAACTTTTGATTTGGATTTGGAATAAAATATGGGTCGAAAAATGGTTACCCGGGTTGGAACTATATTTTTTTTAAAAAATATGGTTCCAAACTTTAACCAACCAAAATAAAAAAAAACAGTTAACCAACCCATTTGGTTCCAGTTAATATGGATTGACCCGACAGTTAACCAACTATATTGCTAGGTCTAGTCTACATGTCTTTGAATCATATGCAATCCATGATTCACTTCATCACAATTATTATATAAAATTTTACATTTCAATTCAACATAAAACTATACATCATAAAACATTTAGTGCATCTCTTGAATCTTAATCATGATTTAAAGAAATAACAACTTTAGCTAAAATATTAATCTTCATGTATTATTTTTGATCCACGTCATTCAAGTAGCACATAGTGTTACCTTCAATCCTTAACCTACAAAAATGGTTATTTGCAAGGTTGAGCTCGACAACCCAGCAAAATCTAACAGTTTTCATGCATCACATAACACATAATAACATGCTCAACATATATATAACATATATGTTGCAGTTCATATAACAAGTATAAAGATTGAGTTCTTTACTCAATCAGCATGCTTTAATCAATCAACGTAGTCATAAATTGACTTTAACATTTCATACTTTCAACATATATATAACACATCATGCTCTTTGCAATAAAGATTTAAAACAGTTAATCATCAAGTTCACATAGCAAATATTAACTGAAAGACTTGCCTTGATTGTTATTTATCAATAATAGTAACAACTTACCGTTATCTGCACTTCACATGCCCTACACAATTATATAATCATACACATCAACTATTAGTCACATAGCAACACATATTAGTTGTAATGTAAACTTTACTCTACATCTCACAACCCTTCCTATTATATATACACAATGTTCAATTTTATTGTGTTAACTTTTGACTTATATCAGACTATATTTCATATTCGAAGTTCATTCAAGTGTTTAAGTCTTGCTAGGACTACTTATTGGTTTTATATTAACCATATTCAATATCTTATAATATTCATTTTATTTGATTTAAAACACTTTTTCGTTCATTAACAATTATCACGGCATTTCGACGTTTATTCGTCACATGCCCAATTTGTCTCTCTTGTGTGTGCTTAGAATGCATATACAACTTATCTAATATATCATTTTTTAATGTTAAGCATCATTATACTTCATAATATTCATGTTCTATAACTTAGAACAACATCTTTTATCGTCAAGAGCACTACACTTGCATACGTGCATGCCCGACGCCCTCCAATTGCCTCTGAAAACACAACAGTCCTAAAGATGACCATTTTGACCAATGTTCCCGACCTCAAATTGAAAACCTTAAATAATGAAAGTTGTAGGTCTATTCGTCCTCGTTCTGGATCATCTTAAATCACCTCAATCGGAGTTCGTATGAAAAGGTTTTGCCTATTTTACTAAAATAGGTCAAAACAGTCACACCTGACATACTTTGGGCGCAGCTGCGCCCAATTAAGCCTGTACACGTCCAAATTAGTCCGTTTTAGATTCTATGAATTTGTAATTCATAGAACTACAACATACTAGAATTATAACGATTTATAAAAAACATTAACCAACCTAAAATTTGACCCAAAATATATGTTCATACTCTATTTTCATGTTTTAACATCTCTAGCGAAATCGAACACCACAAATTTGTTTCTTAACCATTTGACACCATTCCAACTACGTTGTTTTCGTAATTCAACATACTAACAACATCTAGCACCAATTTCAGATTCTATTCATGAACTAACTAACAATTTTGACTCCAAAATAAGTACATTATCATATATATAACCACAAAACTAAAATTCTTCTTTTAAAAACATAATTACATGAACCTAATTCTTTGAAAACTCAATTATAGAACAAATTATACATATCTAAGAATATATATAATCCAATTTCTTGACAAATAAGTCACCAAAATTCATTTATAAAGAAAAACTCAAGAAATCAAAAACTAGAGTTTTAGGGCTAGGTTATTACCTTTGATTAGCCATAAAGCTTAAACAATCTTCTTGTTTCTTCCTTTGATTCTCACAAAGCACATTCTTCTCAATTTAACAAAGGATTTCTTCTCTTTTTCTCTCAATTTCTCTCCTATTCTTTGTTTTCTCTATTATTAGGCATTAGGAACAAAACACGTAACCTTCATATAACTGATATACACATAATGCGTATACATTATATGGCCTCATCAGTTACAATAACAAAGGGTCACTAAGCCATGTTTGGCTAACAACCAAAATATCCTTTTTAATTTTTTTAATTTATTTTCATACTCCTCTATTATATGGTACATTTGTCATACATAACCAAACCAATCTTATAATTTCATATTAAATTACATTGTGTTTATTAATAACTTAATTGATCAAATCACTCCTTATAAACATAATAAATTTATTTAATAAATCATTCATCCTCTAATTTAATTACTTAATTAACTTAAAAAATTACCACCACATTAATGTAATAATTATGCACAAATTCTAAAATTATTTATCATCAATTTATTTAATATCATCATACTTAAATAAATTATTCCATAATAATTTTCATTTAATATTTATTTTAATCCATAAATATTTCAACTAAAATACTTATTTTACTTGATAAATATTTTAATTATTTACGATCTCACAATCGTAACATATTAACATATTACATTTATATGTAACATATATTACTCTCTCATATCATAATAAGAATGTTATTTATTAAATTTTTATTTTAATAATTTTCAAAAATTTGGGTTATCACATCCTTCCTTCCTTATAAAGATTCCGTCCTCGGAATCACCAAAACACTAACTTACTCAGGTTTTCATTAAATCTCTTTAAAAATTTATCGTTGAATAACTTCAACACATTACCTTAATATAGGTTTTATATTTCGTACTACCTTCATTTCTTCAGCAAATTCTAGGTTTTATTTCATAACCTTCACTTGTACTCAATTATATTTTGAGTATTATAAATTCTTTAACCCATTCATTTCCTTTTCTAAGGATCGTTATCATAAACACTCGGGATATTACATTCACCCCTTCTTCTAAGAATTTTGTCCTCGAAATTTTATTTATTACTCTTCATTCATTCAATCTATCAAAATAGATTTTACGTTAATACTTTATTCATTCATTGGGTTCTATAACCACTTCTTTCCACAAAGATCTTTCTACAATTATTAAACTTTTCTATTAAAAGTTTTACATTATTCTTTGATAACCCATCTCCTTCTCATTTGAAAATTTATTTTCTAACTTATTCAATATATTCATCATTAAGTGTCGCATTCTACGACTTACTTCTTTCTAAGGAATATCATCCTTACAACATTCACCTTTTAGAATAGCAAGAATCTTTCACAATTACTCAATAATTGAGAAGCAGTATGAATAACTCAGGAATTTAAAAGATTCCAAATCATGTTGAGGGGTCATAAGACCTTGAACTACGTCCACGGTTATAAGTACTCTTTCAACTTAAACCTTAACGATCATTAGACTATAGGGACTCCGTGCTTGGGGTGTTAATCTCTTAAATACGATGTATTGTGCCTGACATTTAAACGCTTGTCGTAAATTATCCCCCCAGAGCAGGGTTGTTCACTATGTCCATAGTTATAAGTAATTTTCAACTTAAACTTTAACAGCCATAAGACTATATGGACTCCTCGTACTTAGGAAAATCAACCCTTCGTACAATGTATTGTGCACAAACATCTAAACGCCTCCGCGTAATCTTCTATAAAAGGGTTGTTCACCTCAACTTTTCAACATCTGAATCCGCACCAAAATAATTTGGTTTGACATAACTTCTCAAGAAACACTTGAATTTCATGAACATCTTTCAATATTCATCTAGCTGAATCAAATAACATAGACTTCTACTGTAAAACCCCAACTTTTTGAATAAAGATGAATTTTCTATAAATATTATTTTTGAATATTATGGAGTGAAATTGATATAATAGTTATGGGTAATATTTATAAATTTTGCAAAATCATGAAGTTGTTATATAATATTCGATTGGTGGGGAATATTCGTTTTAACGAGGAATATTAAATACAACGGCACAATCATTGGTGGACCCTGGCCGGAATTATTGTCGGATTAAGAAAAGCGACAAAATACTTTATGAAAATAACGGAAAGTTTCTGGTTAATCTGTTGAAACACACAGTGTTAAAAAATGCGATGTCTGGCATGGTTGCATAGTAGCTTGCGGTATTGATTATTGATGCTTACATGATAAGTCCTCGGTTTTGTTGGTATTATTAATGTAATAATACAAAAAATCTTTTTATATAAAATAGAATACTTTTATAAAGTTATTCTATAAATAGAATATATTATATTCTATTATGCATAGTGTTAACGTAATTATGCATAGTATTTTGCATAGTAAAAACTTTTTATATAAACAGAATACTTTTATAAAGCTATACATTTTATTAGACAATAATTAGAATATATTATATTTTATTATGCATAGTGTTTTGCATAGTGCTGTATAGTGTTTGCATAGTATAATCTTTTATAAAGTTATTAGTTTTATTAGATTATAAATAGAATATATTATATTTTATTTAAAAGATTTTGCTTTAAATATGGATGGTCAGATTAAAAGTAAATCAATCTGGACCGTTCATGGATTATTTACTATGCATTCCATTTTCCTATAAATAGAAGCTCATTCCTTCATTATTTTCTTACAATTCCTTTGAACTACAGAGAAACTATAGAGAGAGACTATAGAGATATAGAAGAAAAGTATTACCTTTTTAACTACTTTTATATTCAGTTCTTTTACGGTAGGGGTGTTATTCTTTCTTATTCATGAAGAAGCTGTTGTTATTCCATTTCTTATTATTACATTGGAATAACTTTGAATACATGTGATCTACCTATACTTGGTGAAATTCTTCTATTATTACATTTGGAACATCACATGCGTGTGTTTTACAGGACATGGTTCCATCTTTATTATTATTAGTTGGAACATCCACATGTATGTGTTTTTACAGGACTGATTCCGTCTTAGTATTATTACATTTGGAACATTACATACGTGTGTTTTACAGGACTGGTTAAAATCTTTATTATTACTGTTGGAACATCACATCGGTTAAAATTTTGCACGACACAGTTACATTATTATTATTATGTTGGAATAACTTTGTCTGTCACAAAATCGCATGCATGGTGATTTCTTTTGTTATTTCATTCTTTATTATACTCAGGTTGGTTAAAGTTTTGACTTATACTCCATAAAATTAGTAGAATTTCCTTGATATTTCGCTTCATCCGATATCTTTTTATGGAAATATTCTTCTTGATCATTCTTGAATTTTACTCTACAAAAGCAGTATCGTGTTGACAATTTGGGCGTTAATAATTCTGGATAAAATAATTCTTGAACTTGTTCTTATTGAATTCTTATATCATTGTCATCATCCTCATGTTTATATTTTGTTGAAAGTCATCGTGGCTTTGTAGGTGCATAGATGGACTTGGTATGATTATGACCGAGGATTATTGGTGTAATCATAACCGTAATGTTACAAATGATGTGGTAAAAGTTCTCATTGGCACATAGTGCATTGATGGACGAGTTGTTGGCATGATTATGACCATTAATGAATACCTGAAATATTCTTGGCGTAGTGCATGGATAATTGTGGTAATGATACTAAAGAATATCCTTGGCGTAGTAGTGCGGGGGTAATTCGATGATGTGGAATATTTATTAAGTGAGTCTCGTGATAACGATGATGAAAAACCTTTTAATCATAAAAGATAGTAGATTTTATTTTCTACTTGACTCTTTTAATGGATTGCTTATTCATTATGCAGATTAAACTTGATGTCTATTATATTTAATCGGTTTAACATTGTTGGAGACTAATGATAATTTATTACGCATTATCTTAGTCATAATATTTCTTCTTGGGCTATTTGAGCTCACCCTTTCTTTTATTGTTCTCTTGAGAAATGAGAATATAGGCTGGGGCGAGTCGGGGAACGGAGTGATGGTCCGAAGGATAGCATTATTAGTCCTCACTATTACAGTGAAATAGTGTGATAATAATTGTAATGAGGACTCCTTTTGAGTTTGTATAATCTCTAGTAGATAATATTTGTATTCAAACTCACGGTTTATGTTTTGTCGTATTGTATTGCGGCCAGATTGTATTTTGTAAGTTTTATTTGAATTACATGCCATGTATCCGACGACCCAAGATGGGTGATGTATACCTAATTTTGAGGCGTCCACATCTCTAACAATTGGACATCAATCAAAATATACATACATATATATATATATATATATATATATATATTCTCATATCTTAAAGAAATCTCAAAAATCTTTTTATGACGTCATGACACCGCACTATATTTACAGCCCGTTTGAGGATTCCGTCATTTTTGTGACTTTGTCATACTACATCATACCATAGTGGGCTGACGATCCTTAGATCACATCCAACACTAAATAATTATGCATTGATAACTCCATCGTTTTTATCATCTTTGCACCAGGTTACATGATGCATTAATGATATAAAATATATTTTGATATTTTCAAATCATTTTTGTCTAGCCGAAACAATTAGCAAAGACTATTCTTTAAACAGTTCAAAAATCTTTGAAAATCAGTTTTAGTGATATCATATCTAAATAGGTAATGATGTGTCAGTGTCCCGAAGTCTACACATACACATTTGTCGCCATGTGTTGAGAGTAAAAAATCATTTTTAAAAGGCACATAGTGCGAATTTAGCTTGATGTCAAAAATTTTGAAGTCTAGCATAGTTAGAAGATTTGGAATACATGTGCTTCAACCATCAACTCCAATTTCTATAATGATCCATTGCTTAATAGGTCTATCTATTCCTATCATCCTCAATACTTTATTCACACTTAATTATACCCCAGTTCATCAAACTTACCGCACATTGAAAGTTCAGAAACTTGCCACAATAATATGAGTTTAAGAAAGTCAGATCATAGGCGTCCATTCGCTGAGGGGTTCAAAACATACCATATATTATGAGTCACGAACTTACCCTATGCATTAGTTTTAAAAACCGCACCTAATCCTAATAATATCTGACTAATCTTAATAGTTTCTAACTATCAAATATACACATAAGAAAAGAATCACCTTTTCACCACATATACATTGATAGCGCGACACCGACATTCCAATGATTATCAATGTGATAAACCAAGTACAAGCACAAAATCTCTTCCCATACAAAGGTTTGTACAACTTAGTCACCATATGAGTCCTCAATTAAAATCCCACCTAACATTACCTTACTCTTAACTTATTCTTAACTTGCTCTTTGTTCGATACGAATTTCTCGTATCACATTAGCTATAACTCCTCATGAGTTTATCTTGAACTATATCATAGTACATCATATTCATAGCATCAAGCTATAATTTTTCAAAAATTATAGACCATCTTTCTTTTATAACTTAAACAGATCACGTCGTGATCTTATTCTATAATCATCTCCCATAAATTCTTTCCTTAACTCGTGTTCGCTTTGTTTTACGATCCCCTTTCTTTCTTTTTTCATCATTTACGACACTATTCGTTATCTTGGCTATTGGAGTTAGGGTAACTCCCATTTCTTATCTTTATATCTCTTCAAGATTCTTCTTTGAATTTTCTTGTTTATATAACAATTCTTCTTTTAAGAATATTTAACTTCATTTACATTGCTCAACATTTCATTCGAGTTCCACATTTTCATCATACGTATCCATTTTCTATACTTGGTACACATCAAGTCTCTAACAATTTCAATATGGTATGCTGAGTGGTTTCCCACAAACAACCAACAAACTAGGTTCTGAGTTGCTAGTTCGTATATACCTCCGCTCTATGAAGGAATCGTTTAGCCCAGATACTATACATCAACTATTAAAGAGTAAAATTGTACCATACTTAAATATAACTTTCTATTCTTAACTTCTTTATCATTCTCTTCTTATAGACATTGTCTACTTATTATCACCTTACATCCTTATTATTGGAGTTGGGTAACCCCACATTCATATTCCTTATAACTATGCGAGATTCTTCTTTGAATCCTCTTACACATGTTTTAAATCCCTTCTTTATAAATTTTTAAAATTACTTCTTATTGTTTAAACTCTATTTGAGCTTATTCGTTCATTATCTTCACCTCTCTTCTCTAAGGTTATAGCCTAAGGTACTCTTACCTAAAGTTTCTAACCTATCAGCTTTGATACCAACTGTAACGACCCCAAATTTCATACAAGTCAATTACCGACTTCGGTTGTTAATAATACGTCTAACGTCTAATTTTACATCATTATTCGATGTTAAACTTAATAATATACGGAATAATTTAAACTTTTCTATCTTCTTACTTTAATTCCCTGAATCAAAACCTTTATCATCTACATGTCTTTGAATCATATGCAATCCATAATTATCACAATTATTATATAAAATTTTACATTTCAATTCGATAACCTTTGCATATCAGATAACTCAAACTTTAACTTTATAATTCAACATAAAACTATACATCATAAAACATTTAGTACATATCTTGAATATTAATCATGGTTTAAAGAAATAACAAGCTATATCAAAATATATTAATCTTTGTGTATTATTTACGATCCACGTCATTCAAGTAGCACATAAGTGTTACCTTGATCCTTAACTTTTGCAAAATGGTTATTTGCAAGGTTGAGCTCGGCAGCCCAGCAAAATCTAACAATTTTCATGCATCACATAACACATAATAACATGCTCAACATATAACATACATGATGTAGTTCATATAACAAGTATAAAGATTGAGTTCCTTACTCAATCAGCATACTTTAATCAATCAACGTAGTCATAAATTGACTTTAACATTTCATACTTTCAACATATATATAACACATCATGCTCTTTGTAATAAAATTTAAAATAGTTAATCATCAAGTTCACATAACAAATAGGAACTGAAAGACTTTCCTTGATCGTTGTTTACCAATAACAGTTTAACAGCTTACAGTTATCTGCACTTCACGTGCCCTACACAATTATATAATCATACACATCAACTATTAATCACATAGCAACGCATAGTAGTTGTAATGTAAACTTTACTCTACATCTCATAACCCTTCCTATTATATATACACAATGTTCAATTTTATTGTGTTAACTTTCGACTTATATCACACTATATTTCATATTCGAAGTTCATTCAAGTGTTTAAGTCTTGCTAGGACTACTTATTGGTTTTATATTAACCCTATTCAATATCTTATAATATTCATTTTATTTGATTTAAAATACTTTTTACGTTCATTAACACTTATCACGACATTTAAACGTTTATTAAATCATTGCATAATTTGTCTCTCTTGTGTGTGCTTAGTATGCGTATACAACTTATCTAATATATCATTTATTAATGTTAAGAATTATTCTACTTCAAAATATTCATATTCTATAACTTAGAACAACATCATTTATCGTCAAGAGCACTACACTTGCATACGTTCATGCCCGACGCCGTCCAATTGCCTCCGAAAACACAACAGTCCTAAAGATGACCATTTTGACCCCTGTTCCCGACCTCAAATTGAAAACCTTATAGAATAAAAGTTGTAGGTCTATTCATCCTTGTTCCGGATCATCTTGAATCACATTAATCGGAGTTCGTATGAAAAGGTTTTGCCTATTTTACTAAAATAGGTCAAAATAGTCACACCTGACATACTTTGGTATTAATTAAACTATGGGCTGTAACGCATCTGCACCTAGGCGCGATTGCTCCCCAAATGAGTTAGGGCATAGCGCAGCTACGCTCGTTAGTAGAAACCGGACCTAAAGCTACTGTTCTCGCAATTTTTTTGAACCTTTTCTCCTTCCAATCTTCATAACTTGAGTTATACACATCCAAATTAGTCCGTTTTCGATTCTATGAATTCGTAATTCATAGAACTACAACATACTAGAATTATAACGATTTATAAAAACATTAACCAACCTTAAATTTGACCCAAAACACATGCTCATACTCTATTTTCATATTTTAACATCTCTAGCAAAATCGAACACCACAAATTTGTTTCTTAACCATTTGACACCATTCCAACTACGTTGTTTTCGTAATTCAATATACTAGCAACATCTAGCACCAATTTCAGATTCTATTCATGAACTAACTAACAATTTTTACTCCAAAATAAGTCGTATCATATATATAACCACAAAACTAAAATTCTTCTTTTAAAACATAATTACATGAACCTAATTATTGAAAACTCAATTATAGAATAAATTATACATATCTAAGAATATATATAATCCAATTTTTTGACAAATCCTCCACCAAAATTCATTTATAAAGAAAAACTCAAGAAATCAAAACTAGAGTTTTAGGGCTAGGTTATTACCTTTGATTAGCCATAAAGCTTAAACAATCTTCTTGTTTCTTCCTTTGATTCTCACAAAGCACATTCTTCTCAATTTAACAAAGGATTTCTTCTCTTTCTCTCTCAATTTCTCTCCTATTCTTTGTTTTCTCTATTCTTAGGCTTTAGGAACAAAACATGTAACCTTTATATAACTGATATACACATAATGCGTATACATTATGGCCTCATCAGTTACAATAACAAAGGGTCACTAAGCCATGTTTGGCTAGCACCCAAAATATCCTTTTTAATTTTTTTAATTTATTTTCATACTCCTCTATTATATGGTACATTTGTCACACACAACCAAACCAATCTTATAATTTCATATTAAATTACATTGTGTTTATTAATAACTTAATTTATCAAATTACTCATTATCAACATAATAAATTTATTTAATAAATCATTCATCCTCTAATTTAATTACTTAATTAACTTAGAAAATCACCACCACATTAACGTAATAATTATGCACAAATTATAAAATTATTTATCATCAATTTATTTAATATCATCATACTTAAATAAATTATTTCATAATAATTTTCATTGAATAATTATTTTAATCCATAAATATTTCAACTAAAATACTTATTTTACTTGATAAATATTTTAATTATTTACGATCTCATGATCGTAATTATATTAACATATTACATTTATATGTAACATATATTACTCTCTCATATCATAATAAGAATGTTATTTATTAAATTCTTATTTTAATAATTTTCATCGTTAAACTTAAGGTTATAATCATCCTTAATAATGTTACTTTAAGTTAATTAAGGTAATAATTCACCTTCAATCAACTTCCACTTTTTTTACATTCATTATCTTTCTTTACTGTCCCTTCTCTAGTACTAGCGTTGCGGCGCTAGCTTCCTATGTATATGTCTCGTATTTATGGCAGAGTAGCGATATTTTCTATATATTTAAAATGTAAATTTTATATAAATAAATCGTAAATTTTATGTATAATTTTTTTTTTTTTTTTTTTTAGGATGAGGATTTGTACAAGATAATGTGTGTATGTAATTATGTAATAAATAAAAATATGTTTATTACATGAATGTTTACAAATAATTTTATTTTAGAATTATTGATTATTATAAAGTTTATTCTTTTAATAATTAATTTTATAGTATAAATATTTTTATTAATTATTTTCCATAAAAATATAATTATATATTATTTAAATAATATATGAAATGGTTATTAGAATTATTATAATAAATATTTTATTATATGAATTTATTTCAGATTAATTAAGTTAATTATTTTAACTTAATAATGGTGTATATGAATATTAAATCAGATATGGAATCCAAACCCTAATTTTAGGTTTGGAATAAAGAAAGAGGATAATAATATAATATTAATTATATTTTGATTTTTCAGTGCTATAATATGTATGCACAGATAATGGTTGATCAATTATGTTGTGGCATGTCAAAACGGTAGCATTAATTCGTTAAACCTTAACTTGAAACTCAAACCGTAGTTGTGGTGGATAGAAAATGGTAGTACGTAATTTATAACCATTATTATATTATGCTAATTAGGTAAACCCTAATTATTGTCTAGAAACCCTAATTGTAAATTAGAAACCCTAATTTCCAATTTGAAACCCTAATTGTTAAAATGGTAACCCTAATTATTATTTTAGTAAATTATTATGTTAATTAGGAAACCCTAATTATTTAAGAAACCCTAATTGCAAATTGAGGGCCCTAATTGTATAAATTAGGAATATTTAATGCTAAAAATTTAAAGCCCTAATTTCCTAATTGTAACCCTAATTGCTAATTGGGTAATCCTAATTGCTAAATTGGAAAGATAAATACTATTTAGAAAAAAAAACTTAACCCTAATTAGGGAGAATCTTAATTATTCAAAAACCTAATTAATATTTAGAAATATTAATTACTACAAATCATAATATTTATATTATAAACCCTAATTTATAAATTGCAAACCCTAATTGCTAAATTGGGAAGTGTAATGCTAATTAGTGTCTCTTAAACCTAATTAGCAAAGTGTTAAGTAATTAAAAACCTAATTGATTAAGAAACCCTAATTTCAATTTTTAGAAACTAAAATTTTAGTTTTATTTTATTTATTTATTTGTATATTTTGTACAAAACCTAGTTGGAAAATCCTATAATTTGTGATAAACCTTAGGATTAAACCCTAAGGGTTTGACTCTAGTTTTGACAATTTACAATTTTGCCATTAAAATAATTTACCAAATGACCTTTTACCCTTAGTTGTATTATTGAAGCTAGAATAGGTTTTGACATTTAGGTGAGTTGGTGACTAACTCATACCAACCCCACATGCTCAAAATCTCAAAGAAAAATCAAGTAATCTATATCTCAAATTTCATTCATCAAGTCATCATATAAATAGAATTGGAGAGAGAAAATGTTACATTATTTGCTTTTGTGCACAACTCTCTTCCAAGACCCCTCTCTCTCTCTCTAACTCACACCTAAATCATAAGACAAATCAGGTCCCCAAAACAAAGCCCCACGAATACACTAACAAATCGAAGCCGTAATCAAAAAATTTTCAAAGAAGGTATAAACCCTAACTTGAAATCATCCAAAATCCTTTGTTAGATGTTAGATTTTTGTGTTAAACATGTTATATATAGTGTATAATGATGATCCGGGTTGCTAGATGTTAGATCCATAACATCTAGAGGCTCGGATTGGCATTTTACAAAATCTGAAAAATTTTTAAAAAGTGGTCACCGACAAATGAATGTGCCTTCATAGATCTTTCTATGTTATATATTTTTTTGTTTAAAGTTTGATCTTATAGTATGTTTGAGATGATCTTTATGAAACTTGAATCAAAGCATGCTAAGATGAACAAGATCGAAAGTTAATTGTTGGTCAAACCATTGTTGAATCGACCATGACTTTCCCATTTCTCGGTAACCCGTAAGTTCTCGTGCCTCGGTTTATAAGATGTTCAAGGCCTCGATCTCTCTTGTGTTAGCTTGATTTATGTTTGTTGTGGTAATCTAATGGTAGTAGTGATATTTGACTTGTTTAAAGCTTTATATCATCTAAATATCGAAATATATTTAATGTAGTATCCTCAAGGCGGGCGAATGATCACGGTCAGCTTGAAATTACGGTTTTCAGGAAAACCCGAGAAACCTGATCTCTACAACGTTTCACATAGTCCGGATCAAGCATGTATATGCTTTATGTGTTGTTGTTATGGTAATGTTTTGTAATAGATATCAGTAGTACTACATGTGGTTTACAACCTTCAAATCTTTAGATCACGAAAACAAAACAAAAAGCAAGTTGTGGAAGCCCAATATGAGTAGCCGAATCGTTTCATCATTTCGGTAACCCGAAAATGAAGAACAACTCGACAACTTGTTCATGGCTCCGGATCTCCTTTGTTATGTGTTGTTTGTCCAGGTTTGTGGTTGTATCTTGTAGTCGTGCATTAGCACTACAACATCTGACTAACAACCTGCCAAGAAACATCAAGATCTGATTAGAAAATTTGGTCAAACTAAGCCCCTCGAAACTGTGTATGAATATCTGGATTTTCATGAAGAATATGAAGAACACCTATAAATGACGCTTTGTCACTATAGGTGGTCTTTAAGCGACGAGTTTGTATATAAAAATTATATATTTTATTAAATAATTAGTATTAATTAGTTTTTAATTATGAAAAATACAAAATAAATTTCTAAAAATTATTTTAAAATCCAAATATTAGTTTTTAATTATTTTGAATATATTTCATAAATATTTAATATTTTTGAATATTAAAAGTATTTAATTTATTTAATTATAATGTTAAATAAATTAGTTAAAAAATGGTTTTAATACTTGAAAATCATTTAAAATTATATTATAGTATATAAGAAAATAATTTAAGTTATTTTTGATAACTTTTAAAATTTTGTGATGAATTTCATTAATTAATTAATATTAATGGTAATTAAAGTTATTTAATAAATGTATTAAATAAATTATGGAAAATAGAATTAATGATTTAAAAATTATAGAAAAATGATTTAAAGGTTATTTAAGTTATAAAATATAACTTTTGATATTTTGTCATGAAAAATATTAATATTTTAATATTAATGATATTAGATTTATTTAATATTATATAAAATAAATTAGTTTAAAAATGATTTTAATATTAGAAAAATTATTTTAAATGAAAATAAATAGTTTTAAAATATTATAAGTTATAAAATATAACTTTCAATATTTAAAGGTAAATTTCATTAATTATTTACTATTAATGATATTAGAATTATTTAATAATTATATTAAATAAAATAGTTTAAAATGATTTTAATATTATAATAATCATTTTAAATAAAAATAAAGTGTTTAAAGATATTTTAAGTTATAAAATATAACTTTTAATATTTAAAGGATAATTTCATTAATAATTTAATATTAATGATTATTAATTTATTATAAATGATATTAGAGTTATTTAATAATAATATTAAATAAATAATTTTAAAATGGTTTTATTGATTTAAAAATCATTTAAAAAGGATATAAATGAATTAAAAATATTATTAAGTTATACTTAATGACTTTTAATATTTTGATAAATAAAACATTAATACTTTAATATTAATAATAATTATTTAAAAATATTTTTAAATGTTTTAAAAAATCATTTAAGGGTAATATAAATACTTTAAAAATATTCTAAGTTATTATAAATAACTTTAATATTTTGACAATGGTTTCATTAATAGTTTAATATTAATTAAATATTAATGATAATAGAATTGTTTAATATTTAAATCATTTAATAATGATTTCAATGTTTGAAAAATTCATGATAAATTATAATAAATGTTTAAAATTATTATAAGTCATTTAAAATAATATAATGATTGATACTTATACTATTGAACTACGGGATAAAGTTTTAGACTCGATAATTACCGATATAGCTTGCTCGGTGAATCACATATTTTTTAAAAATTGATCTGGACTTAGATAATTTGATTAGATATGTGTTTATTTGTGATTCAATGGTTGTTAAACATATGTGACAATGTGATTAGGTTATATGTTGACTGCATAAGCAATGCTTATGTGTTATAGTATGTTATTCTAATCGATCAAATGATCTTATTACTGATAGGTGTTATATAAAGATAAAACTAAGTTGTGAACTGTAAGCAGCGCATCAGGCAAGTATCTTACCTTTGCATTTCCTTTATGCAATGGACATGAGTAAGAAGTTTCAGAATTATATTATTATTATGCTATATTATTAACCCTATTGTGATATATTCTATATCCGATCATTGTTTATCAACATGTTAATATATGATAATTTAGATATATATTACATTAGTTAATTTCTATATATGGTTATACAAGTGTCCCCACTTGGATAATCATTATATTTAATCACATGTTGATATATATATATATATATATATATATATATATATATATATATATATATATATATAAAGTCATCTTAGCTATTTGATCACTAGACACAAATTTCAAAATATCGTTGAATAAGTTAAAACATTTTTGTATCCAATCAAATTGTTTTGGATCGGATTCCAGACTAGGTATGAACATCCCGATTACGGGAAAAATTTTATCTTGCCAAGGCGGACAAAGGATGAACGATAATATCGTTCTAAAGAATGTAAGTATTGATCAATACAGGGGCATATTAAGCGCGATCACCCTCATGCACAGAAGTTATGATGGTTTGCGAGATGAAGTTCTCGCTAAACCTTAGCAAAAACTAAAAACAATATTCATAATCAGTCGACTAATACCTATATATATAGTCAATACGTAGTTTCAAAAATTTGAGATAGAATTGTTATGTTATTATTATCGATTCAGTTTACTTCACAACTATAATTTCGTTGTAGAAGTGATGTACAAAAAAAATATTTATTTCTTTAACTAATTATATTTCTAATTGTTATTACTTGTTGGGCACTCAAATACTCATCCTTGCTTAATTTAAATGTTTTCACTAAGCATGATCAACTTTGAAGGTTCGAGACAAGAACAAGTGAAAAAGAAAAGCAAACCTAATATGTGTAATGGTATCTTTTGTAATAGTTAGACAAGATTAAAGCAATAATATATATTATCTATCATGTAAAGAATTATAGTAAAGGTTACATACTTGAGATTAGACTTTGATATATGTAAATTAAGTTTGTTATTTATATTATTGTTATTATTATTAGTATTATTTCGCCATCATAGAAATGGTATCGTGAAGCACCGAGTTCGGGTTCAAGTACCAAGCGTACATGAATTAGCGATGGGTGGGATTATCCGTTAACACTTGAATTCACAGCTTAAGTTCTTTATTACGCGTTCGTTAAATGTTCGTGAACGTTCATAACTCATTTCTTCGTTTTAAGTCGGAATTTGACTATTCTTGAGTCCGCAACTCTCAAATGCAAAGTTATACTATACGCCATCAAAAACTAAGGTTTTTGAGTTAAACGACGACTTTTGACTTTCATTCCGAGAATTTCACGATTTCGACGATTATCGTCTAATCTCGTAAATTTTGCCATAACTTCGTTACTTGAGATTTTTACTCCGTTCAAAATGGATTCATTCCATCATTCTATCATCCTAACCAAACATATATCATCTAATCCTATACACAATGGTTTTAAACTTGTCCATCAATAACATATGATAAATTTCAAATGTTCTTCATTAGTTCATACTCTATGATTATGATTCCACTTATAACATAGTTTAATAATGTTTTAAGTCCACTAATAGCCATCCTTGTTACTCTTTATGATACATGCTCCACCAATATCCACTTCTCTATCAAACTACAATTGAAGAGATGAAGAATAATGGTCTAAGGATTCCTTACCTTAGTTGTTCTAATATGATTCTTTTTCTTTTTCTTCTTGGATTAGCAAGACAACTTCTCACTTTTCTCTCAATATAATTGTGATAAGTGTTGGTGGAATTCAAATAATTCAACAAATGACCAACAACCTCCTATATTTATAGGATTACAAAGTGAGGGCATAAAGGTCAAAATACCATCCCACCTCCTTACTATTCCACCTCCTTACTATTCCACATCCTTACTATTCATTTCTTGATAACAAAAATCTTATCCCTTGCTTGGCCAACAAGGTGGCCGGCCATGTGCCCCATGGGGGACCCACTTGGGTTGCTTCATGGGTTATTTTCTCACCCGATGACCCATCGGTTCGATCCATGGTTCAGGTTCTTGGTTCAGGCTTAGGTTTAATTAACTTTGGGCCTAACGTTGGGCTTGCATTACTTAGCTTTGGGCCTTAACAATAATTCACTTGAGCTTGCCCAATACGCAAACAAATCCTATTAGTTCATTACTAATGCTTAAGCTTTTAACGCATAATCCTCGTATTTTTCTCGTACACTAGCTCATATAATCATTCATTATGTATGCTATATTATCTTTCATATATACTTGTATAATACATCGTATCATACTCATATTCCTTACCTCGTGTAATAACTTTCTTATTATACGATCATCACTATTCGAATTTTCACTTTCCTAAACATTCTCGAACTTAGTACGCAGGCGAAAAACTGCGTTTGTCATAACATAATTATTATTAAATAATCCATCCTTCCTTAAAATTCTATCATTACATATTTCTCAGAAGTTCAAAATTAATTCCCGAGCAGAAATGGATGAATAGTGTTTTTTGGAGAATTTCTTGGAAAGCTTTTATTTTCGTCTTGGAAATTCAAACACCTTAATTCTATCACGTAGCTAGAATACTACGACATTATTCCACTCTTAGGTTATAAAATAACATTCATCTTGCTTACTCATTATAAATAACATATATTATAATTGTATTCATTATTTATTCAAATAAAATTATTTTACAATTAATCTAATTTTCTCGGTTGTTACAGATTATGTAAAGTATGACGACACCAAATCAACCAATCATTGGTGGGCCCCACAACGACATAATTGCCGGATACAAAATCGACATAAATAACATTTTTAATAAAAAAAATGTCAACCATACTATCACTTTTAACTGTTTAACATACCCGATGATAAAAGTACAGTAGCACGCAATATCACTTTTAACTGTTTCACAGTAACGCACGATATTGCACAATATTTCCAATAATTGTCATAATAGCAACTGAACAATATTTTAAGTTATTGAACTAATAATTGTCACTGCAGTAATTGCACTATATTTCACATTATTGACTAAATAATTGTTACAGTAACAACTGCACAATATTTCATATCAATTAGTATTATTAACAATTTCTATAAGTTCTGCAGAGGAAGTAAGTTATTTGATTGCGCATCGTTTATATGGAAGGCCCCTTCTTTCCTATGAGCGATTTAGTTGTCAATATTGTAAGTTTATAATATATATATATATATATATATATATATATATATATATATATATATATATATATATATATATATATATATATACTCAAAAGGATTTAGTGTTGGATAGTGAGCACTAGTTCACTGTAGCAATTACATGAATTTGGGGATGTCACAACATTTCATACTATTGAACCAATAATTGTCATAGTATCTCATATTATTGAACTAAGAATTGTCATCGCAACAAGGGTAGTAATAGAAAGTTACGTAATTAAAAGTCACTGGTATTATGTATGACGCCTCCAAATTCAAACACTTATATCTCGAATTCGGTGCTTCATGATCTAACTCTAATAACAAACTAAAATCTCAAACAACGGAATAATATAATAATTTATATTGACATAATATAAATATTCTCTTCCCAAGGTCTCGCAACCATGACTATCTTAATACATAACTTAAACTGTCACATAACTTAATACATAATACCAGTTAAGTCTTATTACAAACATAATAACAATACACTTCTAGCATAAAGGACTAAAGCTACTCTATAACCTTGCCATTGCCCTTATCCTTCCCTGAAGTATTGTCTTGCTCTACCTTAACTGAAATGTTTTAGGGAAGCAAGAATGAGCAACAAATTTACCCAACAAGTAATATAGCAATAAGGGTAAACAATCATAATATAAAGTTTGAAATCTCAAGGGTCTAACGGTAAATAATAGCTCAGGAATTAAAAGAATAATGTTGAAAGAAATAATTATCAACTACTCCAAATCTGACCTTTGAATCGAAATAAGAGTCACTATAAACTAAAAGTTATTCAAAAAAAATTCAAAGGTTTCAATACTTTAAGATTTAAAGAAGATTAAACACTAAGTAGTCACTATAGACCAAGAAATTCTGCTAGAATTAACAATATTATACTGAAAATTCAATATAAACAAGTACAATAGGTGATCAACCTGAAGTACCCTACATTATGCAGAACATTTAAACATGTTGTTCACGCGTGTGTTGGTCTCCCAACATAGTATATATATATCCCCTTTTATGAGGGTTGTTCATCTCAACATATTTATAAGAGTTCGCAATGAAACAATTGGATTGAATAGCTTTCTAACTCATAGATATTTGCCTAGCCGAATCAAATGTCTTAGACACCTTTCTCAATACATTTAAGAACAATAAGTTTAAACTCGCAACATGATTCAAGATATAAAGTTTAAGTCGAATTTTAGAATATGAATAACGATTCATACGAGTATAGATATTTGCTTAGTAATTCGAAACTTGCACAATATTCAACGCAGTATAAATTTAGAAACTTTCATTCAATATAAGAATCAAATAAAGTTAGGAGACTTGCCTTTAGCGTAGATTACATGTAACGCCCCAGAAAAATTGGATTTTTGAGAATTAAATTTTTTATTTGATTATGTGGATTAAATGAATTTAATTGATTATTTATGGAGTAAACTAATTGAAGTTTGTTCTATGACCTAGATATGTCGGAACGTCGTAGTATTTTGGCTACATGATAGAATTAAAGTGTTTGAATTTCCAAGACAAAAATAAAAGCTTTCCGAGAAATTTTCTGAAAAATACTATTCACTCATTTCTGCTCAGAATTATTTTTGAACTTCCGACAAATACGCAACGATAGAATATCGAGGTGAAATGGAATATCCAATAATATTTTAGTTATGGCAAACATAGTTTTTCGCCTACGGACTTAAAATCTAACGGTTAGGGAACATGAATTTCGAGAAGGAATTTAAATGTGTATAATGAATTAAAGCAATGATCGTATAGTATGTAGGTATTGTACGAGGTAATGAATACGAGTATGATACGAAGTATTATATGAATATGTATGAATGATGGTATGTCGTATATAAATAAGTATACGAGTTGGAATACGAGATTAATACATAAATTATACGTTATAAGGCTTTTAGACAAATGAATTAAACTTGTTTGATTGTGTATGAAGTGTAAGTCCAATAGGGATTAATGTGAAAGCCCAATGTTAAAGCCCAAGTGTTTGTAATGTATAATCTAATGTGGATTAATGCAAAGCCCAATGTATAAGTTAAGCTAATTAAGCTAGAAGCCCAAAGTATGAACCTATGGGTTATAAGATGGTTTAAACCCATGGGGAAACCCATGGATGACCCAAAGTGGTGAGCAAGTAAAGTAACTTAATAGCTAAGTATTGTGGTGGCCAAGTAAAGTAACTTAAGGGATAAGTGTTGTAATGGCCAAGTAATTAAAGTGAGGAGCAGTTTACTTAATGGTTAAGCTTGGAATAGTAAGGAGGTGGATGGCTTTTTGACCATTATACCCTAACTTAGCAAGTCCTATAAATAGCAAGCTTATAATTTCATTTGTTGGTTGTTTTCATTTCATCCAAACATTTTAAGAGCTTATTTGCTTGAGAGAAAAAGCTAGAAAAGCTAGAAAGTTAGACTTTTCAATTCAAGAAGCAAGAAGAAGATTAAAGATTAACCAAGTGATATTCAAGGGTAAGAAATCCTAAACCATGATTCTCTTTATCTTCCATTGTTAGAGAAGTGAGTAGTAGTAGAACATGTATGCTAATAAGGAGTAGGAATGATGAATCAAAGGGCTTAAGTCTTAAATAAGCCGTAATTAAGTCATGTTGTAAGCTAAGCAATAAATGAAGTTATGAACCAAGGAAGAATGTGTAGGAACTTGTAACATGTTTTACATTAATGAAGATGGTATGATAAGAAGAAGCAAGGATGATGATTAGAAGTTTTAAACCATACTAAGTCATTAGAAAAGAAATCATTTTATACTTTTATAAGTTACAAACTCACAAAGAACAAGTAATAACTTATCACGTTTATAAGTTAAAGAAGTATGTATATTAAGAAGTTAGTATGATGGAATGAATCCATTTGAAACGGTTTAAAAATCTCAAGTAACGGAGTTTTTTCGGAATCCACACGATTAGACGATAATCGTCGATTTCGTGAAATTCTCGGAATGGAAGTCGGATTTTGTGTTTGAACTCAGAAACATTGGTTTTCGATGGAGACAAGTCTTATTTGGCATTATAGAGTTGCTAACTCAAAAATGATCGAATTCTGACTTAGAACAAAGAAACGAGCGTTGAACGTTCATGAACGTTCACGAGCATTTATCGTTTTCGTTAAAAATGGACTAATAGGTGAATTTTTAGTTAACGAAGTCAAATAGATAAAATTCTTGCATGAACACGTAGAGTATGTAATTTGTGACTATAGGCTCTTGAACGAAGCAATTCGGACTTATAACGAAAAAGTTACGAGTCCGGGAGTTTCGTAAAGTAGAAACACTGTCTAAGTTTTCCGATTACATGAATCGGCGCCATGCATGTGCCAAATTTCAAGACTAAATAGATGGCGCAATGGCAAGAGCATGGCCGGATGAAGCTGTAACCCATTGGAGAGTTCTTGTGCAAATACGACCATAACGAAAGGGACTCATGACTG
Source organism: Panax ginseng (assembly GCA_020205605.1). Classification (NCBI taxonomy): domain Eukaryota; kingdom Viridiplantae; phylum Streptophyta; class Magnoliopsida; order Apiales; family Araliaceae; genus Panax; species Panax ginseng. The sequence continues at coordinate 115,725,104 of CM035138.1, read as the reverse complement.
CAATACGAAGTCCTGGTTTCTTAATCTAGCATATAGCGTGCATGACATAGTATAGAGATGAGAAGTTAGCGCCTAACGCTTTGCACTAGATTTTGTGATAATGAAAACTTATGAAGATAGACGGAAGCTGATTGTTTATTAATGAACTAATACCTAAAGAGGGCATTGTTTAAAATGTTTAAACATTAAGTAATACAGTAAAGGTTGAAAGAAAGATTATTTGAATATACGTTATTAATACTGAAGCGATGAATGATAATAAGCCGTAAAGGCAGATAAGTACTTGAAATGAGTGTCATTAATAATGTAAGTACGATTAAGAATATAGAAGGAAATATAGTTAAATGATAATGAATTAATTAACTTAACATAACATTTTTCAATGATGGTAATAATGTTGCGAGTTACAACTAAATGTTGATGAATATTACGTGAACGCGAACGGTATGCAATAAGTGTACTTAACTATTGACGATCGAGTTTTGATTAATAATGTAAGGACATTGGTAAGCCGTGAGGAGGAATGATTAAATCAAAACGAGTTGTATTAATAAAATAATTTTAGTTAAGTTATAAAAGAGAAAGAAGTTGGTAGGAATGATGTAAACTTTAATGGCAAGCCGGAACAAATAATAACAAATCTAATATATGATTAGATTGAGAAGAAGGGTATGATTCATTAGGAACCATGTATGTTCATTCATGACCTAATGTGGTATATTATGTGGTTATGTGTTGTAGAGACCATAAAGACTCAAAGGAAAAGTAATTTTTCTGTAGCAGACGCTGAAGGCAAGTTTTTATTAAACGCTTGTCTAACCTTCGTGTTAGCCAGGTTTTCAATGATTCATGTTATGAGATGCATGAATGATTTTACAAAAGAGTCGATGCCAGTTTTTCCTAGGCTAGACTAAATCTTGAAGAATTGATTGATTTCTTTACAAGTTTTCCATATAGAATTGATAACGCTATCCTACGCCAATTGTTTGGTACGGATTCAAGGTAAGCCTGTGTATGAATAAACAAATATATTTTCATCGAGTATTCGATGGGCACGTGAGGTTGCCATGACTTAAACGTACACACGTTTAAAGAATGTAGTGTTGATCAATATAGAGTACTATAGGCTGATCACCTAGAAGTGCTCGTAAGCTATGCCGGACTTACGGACTTAGTGCCGAGTTGTCCTTTTCAAAGAAATTATGAAATGCTCATGGTCTGGGACCAGAATTGATGTTTTATTGAATATTGTCATTGTAAAACGTTTTGAAGGAAAAGAAATGATATTTTAAATTATTGATAGTACTTCGTAACTATTACCCAGTTATTGAAGATATACGATTCCTATGTTTCAAGCATGTCGTTTAAAAGAAATTATTGTACTTGCTGAGCTTGTTATGCTCACTCTTGCAGGATCCGACAAGGATAAAGTGAAGGCTAAGGAGAACCTGTAGATTGCCTATGTAATAGTATAGGTTTGTAATGATAATATTTGATATTATGACAAGAACAAATGTAACAGTTATAAAGAACCTGGGAATGGTAGTATTATTTTGGAATATTTATAAGACATATTCGTTCTTTTGAGGCATTTCAATTGAATGTTTGTGTGAATCGTAGCACCGTGTAGCACCATATGTCGGGTTGGAAGAGACCCGGATTTGGGGGCGTCACAGGTTGGTATCAAAGCATTAGGTTATAAAACTTAAGGGGGGAAGAACCTTAGGCTAATAACATCGTTAAGGAAGGAAAAGTTCGAAGGAATTAAAACTTGAGCTTTACTTAAGTCGAATGAGTTATTAAGGTATTGAGGAAACTCAGTACCGAAAGATTTAAAAGATGGAAAGTAACCCTAAACAAATTAAATTTGATTTGTGCTTATACTATGGTGTGTTATGTACTAATCAACATATGTGTTATTGTAGGATGTCGATCGATAGCTTGATGTATAGAGATATACCCGCAGTGAGCGAATAAATGTTGAACATAGTAGAGCCTGTACCCATGCCAATGGCGGAGGTACCAATAGTGATTCTAGAGGAGTCAGAGATAGTGGAGTACTTTTATGAGGAGAACTACTCCGAGGGAGATAGCGTCATACCTTAGTATGATGAGCAATGTGAAGGAAGGAATGGAGGTAACATTGGTTGATACGGTGGTACCGACACCAGAGTCATCACCTCCAGATGCAATGAGATCATTGTATCTGGCAGTGTTTGACAGGAATGTGCAACTGAGTACAGTTGTGCAGAATCAGAATAAAGAGATTAGTGCTCTTTATGAAGCGAATGAGTCTGCAAAAGCAGATTTTGAGTCAGAGCATGATGAGAAGGTGCTCATGATAAATAAGGCTAAAGATTATATGAACGAGGTAGTAAAGCTTTGTAAGAAACTGGAGGAGAAGGACCAGAAAATAGCACAGATGTCTTACATCCATAAGAGTGCTCATAAGGATTTCAAGCTGAAAGTTGCTTGTTATTCCATTGAGTCAGGACAAACCCGTCATATGATTAGTCGGGATACTGTAGCAAAGATTGCGAATAAGAAACATGAGAACGCTGTTATGCATTATTAGAAATCTAGAGTTATAAATGTGTGTAGTGACGTAAAACCCTCTTTTGTATAAAAGGGTAGTCTTTTTGTAATCCCAACTTTTGTGAAGTTTAATTGCGGGATAGAAATGTAATAGCTTTTGGCTATGTAAAGAAAAATTGTAAATAGTTTCAAACTGTGAAGAAGCATATTAATATAATGAAGTTTTTATTTAATGTGTTTTGATGTGGTATGAGTTATTAGTATGGAAGGATAACCAAACAAGTAAATAGATAATAATGAAATTTTATTTATTTAATCAGAAAATGCCGCCACGGAAAAGACAACGTAATCAAGAAGCAGAATCATATAATGATAACCAGGGGGGGGGGGGTCAAAAACAACCTTATGCAAGAGTTTGTTAATTTATTAACGGCTACATTTAACTAAACCGGGGGTAGAGCACCCGCGGGACCTAGAATAGCCAGAACGACTACCTTTAAAGAGTTTAAAAGCGTAGGTCCACCGGAGTTCAAAAGAACGACGGACCCAAAAGATTTCTTTTGCGACTTACATGACGAAAAACGAAGCCAACTTTTGGTGGGAGGCTCACTAGGGTGGGGCTAGAACAGATGCGGTAACAGGGGAACAATTCAAGAAGGTTTTCTTTGAGAATTATTTCCCTACAAACGTCGAGGGAGGATGGAGATTAAGTTCTTAGAACTTAAACTAGGGGACATGACAGTTCCCCAGTACGCGACCAAATTCAATGAATTGGCAAGGTTTGCTCCACATCAGGTGGACACTGAGGAGAGGAAGGCTCGTAGGTTTTAGCAGGGCCTGAAACCCTGGCTCTATAGTAGGATTTTAGTGTTTCAGATTGTTTCCTATGGGACCATTCTGGAGAAGGTGATTATAGAAGAGGGTGGTAATGAGGTGTTGACTCAATACCACAAAGAGAGGAAGAATAAGAGCAAGGGAGAGGGATGAACCAAGGCAGAGAATGCCAGTGGCAGTATGCCAAAAAGAAAGAATTTTAACTCCGGGAATACTGGAGTGGGATAAAGGGATCCTAATGGTAAGATCGAAGCGTGTAAGACTCGAAAATGTTGATTTTCGATGGAGACAAGTCTTATTTGGCATTATATAGTTGCTAAATCAAAAATGACCAAATTCTGACTTAGAACGAAGAAACGAGCGTTAAACGTTCACGAACGTTTATCGTTTTCGTTAAAAATGGACTAATAGGTGAATTTTTAGTTAACGAAGTCAAATAGATAAAATTCTTGCACAAACACGTAGAGTATGTAATTTGTGAACCGTAGGCTCTTGAACGAGCCAATTCGGACTTATAACAAAGAAGTTACGAGCCCGAGAGTTTCGTAAAGTATAAAAACTGTCTAAGTTTTCTAGTGCCTGAGTTGGCGCATGGCTACCCAAAGACAAATAGGTGGCGCCACAATATTTGAGCATAGCCGGATAAATCTATAACCCATCGGAGAGTTAGCGCCAATACGACTCAGAACGAAAGGACTCATGCCATGTGCAAGAGTCCCGGTTTCTTAATCTTCAGCATATGGCGCCCCAGCGTGGCATAGAGAAGAGAAGTTGGCGCCACAACGCCAGCACTAGATTTTGTACAGTAATGAAGGCTTATGAAGATAGAAGGAAGCTGATTGTTTATTAATGAACTAACACCTAAAGAGGGCATTGCTTAAAATGTTTAAACCTTAAGTAATACACTAAAGGTTAAAAGAAAGATTAATTGAATATAAGGTATTAATATTAAAGCGATGAATGATAATAAGCCGTAAAGGCAGATAAGTACTTGAAACGAGTGTCATTAAGAAAGTAAGTACGATTAAGAATACAGAAGGAAATATAGTTAAATGATAATGAATTAATTAACTTAACATAACATTTTTCAATGATGGTCATAACGTTGCGAGTTACAACTAAATGTTGATGAATATTACATGAACGTGAACGGTATGCAATAAGTGTACTTAACTATTTACGATCGAGTTTCGATTAATAATGTAAGGACATTGGTAAGCCGTGAGGAGGAATGCTTAACTCAAAACGAGTTGTATTAATGATATAATTTCAGTTAAGTTATAAAAGAGAAAGAAGTTGGTAGGAACGATGTTAACTTTAATGGCAAGCCGGAACCAATAATAACAAATCTAATATATGATTAGATTGAGAAGAACGGTAAGATTCATTAGGAACCATGTATGTTCATTCATGACCTAATGCGGTATGTTATGTGGTTATGTTTTGTAAAGACCGTAAAGACTCAAAGGAAAAGTAATTTTTCTGTAGCAAACGCTGAAGGCAAGTTTTTCTTAAACACTTGTCTAACCTTCGTGTTAGCCAAGTTTTCAATGATTCATGTTATGAGATTCATGAATGGTTTTACGAAAAAGTCGATGCCAGGTTTTCCTTGGCTAGACTAAATCTTGAAGAGTTGATTGATTTCTTTATAAGTTTTCTATATAGAATTGATAACGCTATCCTACGCCAATTGTTTGGTATGGATTCAAGGTAATCCTGTGTATGAATAAACAAATGTATTTTCATCGAGTATTCGATGGGCACGTGAGGTTGCCACAACTTAAACGTACACACGTTTAAGGAATGTAGTGTTGATCAACATATAGTACTATAGGCTGATCACCTAGAAGAGCTCGTAGTAAGCTATCTTGGACTTTACTTGACTTAGTGTCAGGTTTGTCCTTTTCAAAGAATTTATAAAATGCTCATGGTCTTGGACGAATTGATGTTTCTTGAATCATCATTGTAAAACATTTTGAAGAAAAAGAAATGCTATTTTGAATTATTGATAGTACTTCGTAACTATTACCCAATTATTGAAGATATACGATTCCTATGTTTTAAGCATGTCGTTTAAAAGAAATTATTGTACTTGCTGAGCTTGTTATGCTCACTCTTGCTTGAACCATATGAATGTAGCTTAGACCGAACGAACTGAAGGATTTGGCAAGGATAAAGTGAAGGCTAAGGCGAACCTATAGATTGCCTATGTAATAATATAGATTTGTAATGATAATATTTGATATTATGACAAGAACAAATGTAACGGTTATATAGAACTTGGGGAATGGTAGTATTGTTTTGGAATATTTATAAGACATATTCGTTCTTTTGAGGCATTTCAATTGAATGTTTGTGTGAACCATAACACCGTGTAGCACCATATGTCGGGTTGGAAGAGACCCGGATTTGGGGGCGTCACATTACAGTTCTAAATCTTAACATCACTTCAATGTCCTATTGTATCATAGTTATATATATATACACATTCATTAGTTACATAAACTTGCTATATACACTAACCATTTTACACACATATATTGTAATATCCGAGAATTTCTGAATATTATTAATGAATATATTAATAAAAGTTGAGTATTTATTTGTATATAATTGAATATTTTTGTGGCATGGGATATAGTAATTCATATTAAACTAAGTTAAGTATGTGACCACTCTATGTTATGCTGGAATGGATGAAGGGCCTAACGTAAAGCTTATCGGAATTGCCTAGTGTGGCATAATGAAGAACTAAGAAATTCACTAAGTGAATTAATAGAGGAACCATTTAATTAGAGAAAGAGTAATTAATTATTATTAGGAGTAACTCTATGTATGAAAAATGAATAGGATGTTTAATTAGTAGTATTATCTATTTGGATTTAATTCATGCTAGGTGAAATTGGAATGGTGATAGAAGTTGGAATTAACATGTAGATAAACCAGTTTAGCCTTTGCTAGGGACCCATGATTTAAGCCTTTGCTTTTCATAAAGAAATCGCACAAATTGCGCCAATGAGCAGATATGTTGGAAGTTGGTTATTACTGTGAATATTATAAGGAACATTATTGTAATGTGTGACATTATTAAAATCATATGATAAGAGTACATTTAATGGTATGAAGTACCAAGTAACACAATAAAATCATGTGTGTCAGTTAATACAGAAAGAATTAATTAACTGTGCATATCAGAAATTCGGAAAGAAATTGAATGTTATAAAAATAGACATTTGATATTGGATAGTGTCATAATATTGAAGTATGTGCACTAATAATATATATGGAGAATACTAGGTTAATAATACCTAACTGCCTTATTTTATCTGCATTAAATATTAAATTATGTAAACCCAATGTACATGAATTATATGATATGGGTACATAAATAATCCTTAACTTTTCATTTTGTAGTAACATTAAAACATTAAAATCACACTTGTGGACCAAAAATTAATTAAACTAAACACATTGGAACTAAATACTGAGTATTAGAAAAACTTTGTCCCAAAGTATACATCACCTTCTATTGCCTTGAGTCGCCAAATACATGGTACAGACACGAATACAAATACAATCTTTAATATACAACAAGAGAGTCACAAAAACAAATAGTTTTAATACAAAGAGCTATGAGTTTTAATACAAATATTGTCTTCTAGACAATATCCACTCTCGTAATAAGTCCTCATTATATTTATTGTCACACTATTTAATGTAATAGTGAGGACTACTAATACTATCATCCGTCCATCACTCCGCTTTCCCGACTCGTCCCAAATATATTCTCATTTCCTCAAGAGAACAAAGGAAAGAAAGGGTGAGCTCAACTAGCCCAAAGAAGAAATATTATGACTAAGATAATGCGTAATAAATTATCATTAGCCTTCAACAAAGTTAAACCGATAAAATATAACAAACATCAAGTTTAATCATAATGAATAAGCAATCCATTAGAAGAGTCAAGTAGAGAATAAAATCTACTATCTTCTATGATTTAAAAGGTTTTTCATGACTTTTATCATTGGGACTCAAATTTTAATAAATAATCCACATCATCGAATCACCCCTCACTACTACCAAGGATATTCTTTAGTATCACGACCACAATTATCCATGCACTACGAGCCAAGAATATTTGTGTATTCATTAATGGTCATGATCATGCCAACAACTATCCATCAATGCACTACGGCCAATGAGGACTTTTTTCCACATCATTTGTAATATTACTACCATGATTACACCGAATAATCCCTCGTCATAATCATACCAAGTCCATCTATGCACTACATACCACATATGACTTTCAACATAATATAAATGATGAGGATGATGACAATGATATAAGAATTCAATAAAACAAGTTCAAGAATTAATTTATCCATAAACCAATAACGCCCAAATTGTCAACATGATACCGCTTTGTAGAGTAAAATTCAAGAATGCTCGTAAGAATATTTCCATGAAAAGATATCGGATGAAGCAAAAATATCAAGGATATTCCACTAATTTCATGGAGTATAGAAGTCAAAACTTTAACCAACCGAGTATAATAACGAATGGAATAACAAAAGAAATCACCATGCATGCGATTTCAGATAGATAAAGTTATTCCAATGTAATTAATAAGTAATCTAAACCAAAGTCAAAGTAAATTGCACCGACAGATGTTCCAATGTAATAATAAAGACGGAACCAGTCCAAGTAAACGCAGTCCCATGTAAATATTCACGTATACATGATATTCTAACCGTAATAATAATAAAGATTTTAATAAAGACAACTGTCCCAGAAAAACGCACATGCATGTGATATTCCAACAAAATAATAATAAAAAGACGGAATATTAGAAGAATGTCACCAAGTATAGGTAGTCCACAGATAATCGTTATTCCAAAGAGTAATAATAAAGAATGGAATAATATAAGTTCTCTTCATGAATACAAAAGAAATAATACCCTTACGAAAGTACAACAAATAATATCCCTTACCGTAAAAGAAACCTGAATATATAAGAGTAGGGAAGGAGCGTAATACTTTTCTATAGCTTCTATAATTTCTCTCTCTAGAGTTTCAAAGAATTCGTAAGAAATAATGAAGGAATGAGCTTCTATTTATAGAAAAATGGACCGTATAAGAACTAACTCATGAACTATTTAGATTGATTTACTTTTAATCTGATGGTCCATATTTAAAGCAAAATCTTTTAAATAAAATATAATATATTCTATTTATAATCTAATAAAATGAATAACTTTATAAAAGATTTTACTATGCAAACACTATGCAGCACTATGCAAACATGCATAATAAAATATAATATATTCTAATTATTGTCTAATAAAAATGTATAACTTTATAAAAGTATTCTGCTTTATATAAAAAGATTTTACTATTAGCCTAATAAAACGAATAACTTTATAAAAGTATTCTGCTTTTATATAAAAAACTTTTCGCTTTTATTACATTAATAATACCAATAAAACAAAACTAAGTGACTTATCACATAAGCATCAATAATCAATACCGTAGTTACTACAGCAACTACGCCAGACATCGTTTTTTTAACACCGGTGTTTCAACAAATAATCTGTAAAACTTCCGCCGTTATTTCCATAAAGTATTTTTGTCGCTTTTCTCAATCCGATAATAATTCGTTAGGGGGTCCACCAATGATTGTGCCATTATATTTAATATTCCCCGTTAAAACGAATATTCCCCACCAATCGAATATTATATAACAACTTCATGACTTTTGCAAAATTTATAAATATTACCCACAACTATAACATTATATCAAATTCATTCCATAATATTCAAAAATGATATTTATAGAAAATTCATCTTTATTCATAAAAGTTGGGGTCTTACAACCTCCCTTCTTATGAAATTTCACCTCTCGAATTAGGGTACGACTGGTATGTCAAGAGGTAAGGATACCTTGATTTCATTTCGATTCTAACTCCCAAGTCATTTCCTCAACATCGTGGTTTCTCCACAAAACTTTGACTTGAGGTATAACCTCGAGCGTAGAATATGTTCCTTCTTATCCAAGATTTGAACAGAACCTCTTCATACGCCAAATCTTCCGCTATTTCGTCCTAGTTCTAACTCAATAATGTGGTTCGGGTCTTTCACATATTTACGTAATATGGATATGTGAAAAAACGTTATGAACACGAGACATACTTCATGGTAAAGCGAGTCTATAGCCACGCCCCTACTCGATCGAGGATTAAAATGGGCCGATGAATCGAGGATTGAGCTTTCCTCTTTCCAAATCTCGTAACTCCTTTCCATGGAGCAACACGTAATAACACATGATCTCCTATATCGAATTCCACGCCCTTTCGATGAAGATCAACATAACTCTTTTGTCGATCTTGTGAGGTTTTTATACGTCTGTTTGGATCGTTTGAATCTTTTTTGTAGTCATACGCATCAACTCCGGCCCCAACAACGCTGCTTCACCCCACCTCATCCCAAAGATACTCGAGAAACGACACTTTCTTCCATACAACGCTTCAATGGAGCCATGCCAATACTTGCTTGATAACCGTTGTTGTAGGAAAACTCCACCAATGGTAAGAACTTGTCCCAACTTCCCTTGAAATCAAGGACACAGAGTCTTAATAGATCTTCAAGAGTTTGAATAGTCCTCTCCGACTCGTCCGTCTGTCTCGAGGATGATATGCCGAAGCTAAATCAGAATTGCGCTCCATAGCTTTCTGCAAACTAACCCAAAATCGTGAAGTGAATCTTGGGTCTCGATCGTAAACTATGGATACCGCATACCATGCAGCCTTACAATCTCGCTTATGTACATACAAGCAAGACGCTCAAGTGTATAAGTTTCTCAGATCGTAAAGAAATGAGCAGACTTGGTCAATCTATCAACAATGACCCAAATCGCATCTATACCTTGAGAAACCTTAGAAGACCCCAGAATCGAAATCCATGGTAATGTGCTCCCACTTCCATTCTCGAATTTCAAGTGGTTGCAATGGACCTTTTGGTACTTGATGCTCCGCTTTAACTCGCTGACAAGTTAGACACCTTGAGATAAACAACGCTATCTCTCTCTTCATATTGCTCCACCAAAATGTATTTACTTTAATATCATGATACATTTTGGTACTCCTGTGATGGATTGCAAATGGTGTGTTATGCGCCCCATCATGATTTTATACTTTAAATCGTGGTCGTTAGGAACACAAAGTCCGGAGTTGACTCAAAGTATTCCTTCTTCATCGATTCTTGCTTCCCATATAACACCTTCTTGCACTTTCTTCCTCATACGCATCACCTGTGTCCGTAGCTTGAGCAACTTTTAACTTTATCAATTAAAGCCTGGCTCTACTCAGATATTCGCCATCATCACATGGGTCCCCGAGTCTTTAACTCTATCTCCATCCTTTGCAAGTCACACAAAATGGGCCTTTGTGTTGATAATATCGCACTCGCATTTGCATATGATCTTCTACTCAATGCGCCGCCTACCACGCTCGCTTTTCCAGATGGTATTGATGGTATGATCATAATCTTTCAATAGCTCAAGCCAACGCCGTTGTCGCATGTTGAGTTCTTTTTGAGTGAAGAAATATTTGAGGCTTTTATGATCCGTAAAGATCTCCACCTTCTCCCCATACAAGTAATGCCTCCAAATTTTAAGTGTAAAGACAACAGCTGCTAACTCTAGCTCATGAGTAGGATAATTCCTCTCATATTCTTTGAGTTGTCTTGAGGCATAGGCTATGACTTTCCCATGTTTCATGAGAACACATCCCAACCCTTTACCCGAAGCATCATCAGAGATGACAAATCCTCCGAGCCATATGGTATTGTCGTAACAAAATAAATGAGTCTCCTCTCGAGTTCTTGAAAACTCTTCTCACATTCTTCGCTCCAACCAACTTTGTATCTTTCCGAGTCACCGAAGTTAATGGAGTAGCTATTCGAGAAAATCCTTCCATGAATCTCCGATAATAACCAAATAAACCGAGAAAGCTACGATTTTCATCCATCGATTTAGGTTGCTCCCACTTTGAATTGCTTCAATCTTTGTCGGGTCAACAGATATTCCATGACTTGATACTACGTGCTCAAGGAATGCTACTTCCTCAAGCCGTAACTCACATTTCTTCAACTTGGCATAAAGCTTGTATTCACGGCTTTTGGAGTGTCACCTCAAGTGTTGCTTCATGATCTTCACGGCTTTTGGAATAAATAAGGATGTCATCAATAAAGACGACCACAAAGTGATCCAAATATTCCTTGAATACTCTGCCCATCATATCCATGAAGGCAAAGAGAGCATTAGTCAATCCAAAGGACATGACTAGGAATTCATAATGCCCGCATCGAAGTTCTCGAAAGCCGCCTTTTGAATGTCATCTGCTCTAATCTTCAATTGTTGATATCCTAACAAAGATCAATCTTTGAAAAGAATTTGGCTCTTGTAATCGGGTCAAACAGTCATCAATACGCGGCAATGGGTACCTATTTTTGATGGTGACATGATTCAACTCCCGATAATCAATACAAAGTCGAATACTCCCATCTTTCTTTTTCACGAATAGAACAGAGCACCCCAAGGAGAAGTACTAGACGAATAAAGCCAATGTCTAACAATTCCTCGCAGCTGGGTCTTTAACTCCTCAAGTTCAATAGAGCCATTCGACATGGGGCTTTGGAAATGGGTTTTGTACCGTTCAAGGTCGATACAAAATTCAATTTCACGCCTGGGGTAGGCCAGAAGTTCTTCGTGGAATACGTCAGAAATTTATTAACAATAGAAATATCATTCAAAAACCGACGATTTTTGTTTAGATCTGTGACGTGGGCTAAGAAAGCTTGACATCCGTTTTTCAATAAACGAATAGCTTTATGGCTTGAGATGACCGTGATTGATTTTAATGGTTTGGTCGCTTGAATTCGCATAATAGGTTGATTAGGAATATGAAAGCTAACAACCTTACGAAAATAATCAATTTTTGCATGATGAGTAGTTAACCAATCAATCCCTAGAATCACGTCAAATGCAAGTATTTTCAATGAAATAAGATCGACAGGTAATGTGAGGGTACCGATTTGAACCAAACAAGACTTATAAACAGTGGATGTAATGAAGGTTTCTCCCAACGGAGTTTCCACAGATAAGTCAAAGTCTAATTTCTCCGGAGTCAATTTTAATCATTGAGCGCAAGTAGGAGAAATAAAAGAATGGGTAGAACTGGTATCAAATAAAGTATAGACTTCGCTAGAGTTTATGATAAGCTTACCCGTGATGACCTCATTCGGTTCCTTTGCTTTTCGGGAGGTCACAACAAACGCCTCCCTCAGACTACCGGCTTTGACTTTTCTCGGGACGACCTTTGGTGCCTCCATCCTAGCTTTAACTTGTCTTCTGGTGAACGACAAAATCGGGCAAGCAAAGTGACCTTCTCTTCCACAATTATAACATGCTTTGACGACATCGCGCAGCTTTGACCGATGTGTCCCTCCCTCCGCATTTGAAGCATATGATAGGTGGTCGCTTCTCCTTCCTTACAACAACGGTCTTCAGTCCGACGACGCTTTCCATCATTGTTGAATCTCCTCTTCTTGAAATGTCCATTCTTATTGTTTTGGCCTCGATTACCACCGGTGGTTACCATTTCGCCTCGTTGATTCCTCCACGCTTTTGTCACCGCTCGATGATCGCTTCTCATTGGTATTATCATTTTGCTTACCGCTTCTTTTTGGTTATACTGACTCATTATCGCTACCCACTAATCGAGCCCTATTTACAACATCTCAATACAAACACGCTTTATGAGAAATAAGATGTCGACGTATCTCCGACTTCAAACCTCTTAAAAACATCCGCCATTCTTCTTCTTCATTATCCACCAAGTGGGACGAAACCGACAACTCAACAAACTTTGCTTCGCATCATGACACGGGCCATATTATTCTGCTCCAACTTGATGAACTCCACCTCCTTCATGTGATGAATACTTTCGGAAAGTACTTGTCGTTGAATAGTTCTTGAACTTCTCCCAAGACATTTTCAAGACGGGCAGTTTGAGTACGCTTTACCGATTCCCACCAAAGAATCGCCTCCTCGCAACATAAAGGCGGTAAAGGAACCTTTTGCTCCTGAGCATCCCAAGACATCAAATATCTTGGTGATCTGCTTTATCCATGCTTCCGCCTTAAGTGGTTTTGGCTCTCCAATAAACTCCTGGTGGTCCCAGCCCTCGAACTCGCTTAGTAGTGACCGTCCGAGAGTTTCCAAAGTGGTTCCACCTACATTTTGGACAGAGCCGCTCTCGCTTTCATTGCTGCATGAATTGCATAAAGCCTCCTAACATTCCATCATTCATCATTTAGTCGTTGTTGTTGTTTGCATGAGGATTGTCGCCTTCCCGATGTACATTATCCTCGATTATTGATATGTGGTGAATCAACTATGCCTCAGGCTCCATTGCTATTCTCAACATTCTCTTGATGTCATTTTCAGACATCGCCACAAAAAAAAGGTTAATTGACATTTAACATATTATCCCTATATTCTGACCGACCAACTAAATACCAAAAAAAACTTAGGTAGGTCATACTAGCGAATGAATTCCCCGTCTCTCCTCTCCTAGTTCTATTCTCACATCTTAGCCAGGGATCATATCCTTAAGCTATGATACCAACTTTGACGCCCCCAAAATAGGTATACATCACCTATTCTGAGTCGCCAAATACATGGTATAGAAAACAAAAACAATCTTTAATATACAACAAGAGAGCTGTGAGTTTTAATACAAATACTATCTTCTAGACAATATCCACTCTCAGAATAAGTCCTCATTACATTTATTGTCATCACACTATTTAACAAAATAGTGAGGACTACTAATACTATCATCTGGTCCATCACTCCGTTCCTCGACTCGTCCCAGCTATATTCTCATTTCTTGAAGAGAACAGTGAAAGAAAGGGTGAGCTCAACTAGCCCAGTAAGAAATATTATGACTAAGATAATGTAGAATAAATTATCATTAGCCTTCAACAGTGTTAAACTGATAAAATATAACAAACATCAAGTTTAACTCATAATGAACAAGCAATCCATTAAAGAGTCAAGTAGAGAATAAAATCTACTATCTTCTATGATTTAAAAGGTTTTTCATGACTTTTATCGTTGGGACTCAACAATAAATAATCCACATCATTAAATCACCCTCGCACTACTACCAAGGATATTTTTTAGTATCACGACCACAATTATCCATTATCCATGCCAAGAATATTTGGTTTTCATTAATGGTCATGATCATGCCAACAACTATCCATCAATGCATCACGCCAATGAGGACTTTCCATATCAATGCACATTACGGCCAAATTACAGGAAGAATTTCCATATCATTTGTAAGTCCATCAATTACTACATGATGACTTTCAATATAATATAAACATGAGGATGATGACATAATTCATACAACAAGTCCATCTATTAATTTATCCATGAACCAATAACGCTCAAAAATATAAACATGATACTTTGCTGATGACAATGAAATTCAAGAATTCAATATTTCCATGAAAATAAGTTCAATGATTAATTTATCCAATATTCCAATATTCCCCGCCAATCAAATATTAATATGATACTTGCGTGCTTTGCAAAATTTATAAATATTACCCACAACTATAAGAATATTTCCAATTCATTCCATAATGAAATTTCGCCCTCGAAATTAGAGTACGACTGGTATGTTGAAGAGGTAAGGATACCTTGATTTCATTTCGATTCTAACTCCCAAGTCATTTCCTCAACATCATGGTTTCTCCACAAAATTTTGACTTGAGGTATAACCTTGGAGCGTAGAATATGTTCCTTCTTATCCAAGATTTGAATAGGAACCTCTTCATACGTCAAATCTTCCGCTATTTCGTCTAGTTCTAACTCAATAATGTGGTTCGGGTCTTTCAAATATTTACGTAACATGGATACGTGAAAAACGTTATGAACACGAGACATACTTGGCGGTAAAGCGAGTCTATAGGCCACAGTTCCTACTCGATCGAGGATTAAAAATGGGCCGATGAATCGAGGATTAAGCTTTCCTCTCTTTCCAAATCTCGTAACTCCTTTCCATGGAGCAACACGTAACAACTTATGATCTCCTATATCGAATTCCATATCCTTTCGATGAAGATCAGCATAACTCTTTTGTCGATCTTGTGAGGTTTTAATACGTTGTCGGATCATTTGAATCTTTTCTGTAATCACGGGAATCGAATCTAGATTCAAGAGACTGAATTTGTGATCACATGATTCCTAGGCTCACATGATGATGTAATTTATTTGAAAGCTGTAAACAGTTATATATATAAAAAAGCTATAAATATATATATAGACAATTAACTGCCACGAAGTAAACTCCAGGCAGGACAAAATGTAAATATATATATATATAAGCAGTAAATATATATATAGAAATGATCAACTACCATGAAGTAAACTCCAGGCGAGACGGAATGTAAATGAAAGTAATAAATGGCCACGAAGTAAACTCCGTGCATGATGAGAAAAGTATATATATATATATATATATATATATATATATATATATATATATATAAAAGCGGTAAACGCACGGGATATAAAATCCAGGCTCAATCAAACATAGTTTGATGACATGAGATATGTATAAGTATTTATATATATATGAAAACAGTAAACGCTCCGAATATTATATTCAGGCTCAATCAAGATAACTCGATAATATATATCTATATATATATAAGTATATATATAGAAAAGCAATAAAAGCCAGAGACCGACGGTCCGGGCATACACACACACACGACTCTCAACGTGAATAAATGTGTGTGCAAAAAAGTGGAGAAAAGGCTTTAAGAAATGTAAGAAGGCTTACAGTGGACTGCCAAAGAAGACTTAAAATAGCTTTAAATGGATGAACACTCGGTTCCCACCGGTAAAATGTAGCAATATATAAGCTCACAAGTGTTTGAAATGAGAAAGAACTCAGTTTATAGTGTGTACAAAGCAAAATGGACAGGGCTTTCTCGCCTTTTTTCTCTTATAAATGGCCACCCCAAGCCCTCTATTTATAGAGGGGGGAGCCGCAAGTGTACTTGTGGCAGTCGCAAATGTTCATGCGGTTTCCTGGGGTTCCCCGGGCTCTGTGGGCCCTGCCTTCTCAAAGTACGTGCACTTGTGCAACATGTTATCCGCTCGAACCTTCTAACTTTCCATCCCGGCATCCGATTGAGGTGTATAAGACCTTTTACAGAATGCTATTGTTAAGAGCTACACAATGACATGGGATAAGAGGTTGTACGTAGTTGGGAAGATGGGTCCATGCCCAGGTCTTTAAGTCTTCAAATTCTACCCGGTGTGCTATCTTATGTAGTAGTCACTCGGGATTGGAGCTATGGTTCTTGTAGGACACTTCTGTGTAGCATGTAGGTTGAAATGTTGTTGAGACGGCGTGAGTGTGGGATCGAGGTGGCAAAATGATGATTTTGCCGCTCATCGGGGTTATCTCCGGCTCTGGGCTGATTTAGCAGTCGTTGGTCAGGGTTATCTTTGATATTGGGATGCTGCAGTGCTGAATGCCCTCAGGGTTGTCTCTGAGGTGTGCCTGACCTCCTGGGGTTATCTCCGAGTTTGGGACTGAGTGCCTCGGTGATACCACCGAGGTTGAAGCTGATCGCTAAGGATTGAAATAAGCATTTTCGGGGTTATCTCCGGAACTGCAACTGAAACTCCTGGGGTTGTCTCCAGGGTTGGATCTGAATATCTCGGGGTTATCTCAGAGATGGAACTGACTTCTTCGATGTTATCTCCGGAACTGGTACTGCATGCCTCGGGGTTATCTCTGAGGTTGGAACTGAAACTCCCTGGGTTGTTTCTAGGGTTGGAACTGAATATCTTGGGGTTGTCTTTGAGATGGCAAATTGATTATCCCGTGGTTATCTCCAGGACTGTGCTGAATATCTTGGGGTTGTCTCCGAGATGGAAAATTGAGTATCCCGAGGTTGTCTCTGGGACTGGGCTGAATTGACTTCTAGGGTTATCTCTGGAAGATGATTTTTCCCTCCAAAAAGGTTAGTAACAGGAATGCAAAATTTTCGAGTGTATACAGATGCCCCTCTTTATCATATGCATGCAATGTAATGGCATGGATATGATAAAGAACACTAGACACTTGAAACATGACAAGACATTCATGATGTTATGTACTACATCATGATGAAAATGTATGATGAATGTGGTTTGTTGGACCATTTTCCAACGGGATGTGATGACTGTTTGCTCCCATGACTTCTGATAGGTACTGGAGTTATCATAGATGACTTTGATGAATTTCTTGGGTGTGTGATCTAAAGTTCTCAGGGACTTCCAGGATGTTGACGTTGGGGTTATCACCAAATTCTTTAATCGTTGGTACAGACTTTCCATCATAGATGTTCCTCTCATGTACAAGAGACTCTGGGGGATTATGTTCTGTCTGATGAAGATGTGTATAACATATTCCATCATCGGTCCTCTAGGATGAGGATATTTTTCTTAGTTTGTATCGCCAAGTCTTTCCATTGATCTGTCGGAGTTACTGCCAATAGTCCGTGTTGTTAAGGTTGCCTGACCCTCGCTAAAATGTGCATCAGCGGCTGAGATCATCGGACCATCTCCGATGCTTCGTTAGGTTTACCTGCCAACGACTATAGTCATCAGATGGCTTTTGACGCTCCGTTGGGTTTACCTGGCAACGACTAAAATGATGTCAAGGTTGCTTGACCTTCGTTGAAATGTGATTCAACGGTTAAGATTATCAGATGAATTTCGACGCTTCATTGGATTTAATTTCCAACGGTTGAAAGAACTTCAAGGCTGCTTGACCTTCGTTGAAATGTTCATCAACGACTTGACGATGTATGAAATTTCCGTTGGGGAGGGGTTTTGGAGTTACG
This sequence comes from Panax ginseng, assembly GCA_020205605.1. NCBI lineage: Eukaryota > Viridiplantae > Streptophyta > Magnoliopsida > Apiales > Araliaceae > Panax > Panax ginseng. Next base: position 115,706,753 of record CM035138.1, on the reverse strand, counting down.
ACCCCGAACTGACGACATCAGACCTTTGTGAGCTATTATCGAATGTAGTTTGCCACAGCTGTGATCATTGGTGTCGTGTACTCTGTGTTCGGGTGAATACCAATGAATGACATGTAGACCCGTAGTTTGGTCTTGAAAACCAGGATTTCAAGCTTTTTCGCTCAATCACGTTGCGTCTTTTTTCCTGATTTGATTGTTTTAACTTGTGAGACCTCCTTTGCAACTCAAACTGGACCAAGTCGGAGGGGTAGGATCCACCTAGGATAGATATTGGGTGGTTGTGCCCCATTTCCCTGTATTTTCCAGCTTTATACAGAGATGATGTATTTAGATGATGATGTACTTAGGAATGTATGTATGTTGTTTTCCATTCCCTCAATCATATTGTCATCTATTATGTATTATGCATGCATTATGTTATGCATATGTATGTCCAAAGATATTCAGCATTGACCCCTGGATGGTCTTATGATACGGCCCACACAGATGTCTTCCTCGGCAGTCAGCCGTATTAATCACATTCCACCAGTGTTGGTGGTCTCCCGTCTGAGCTCCTGGTATGATAGTTTATCACAGCCAGATCGGGTGACTGTAGATCAGCTATTGCAGCATTCCATGACCCTCCTAATGTTCCAGGTTCTTGTGGGTTTTGTAGATGGCATGCTAGAGTACTGGGTACCGGAGAGGCACGTTTTTCGGTTTGAGACCCAGGAGTTGACTCCCACCTTATAGGAGTATAAGCGGTTGACGGATTTGCCATTGGACATGCCTTGCGCTTGGATGGCTATCGGGGATATGCGCCGATAGTTCATGACCCTCACCGAGTTGAGGCGTAGAGAAGTACAGGATGAGATTACATCCGGTCATGTAGTGTCCAAACATTTTCTGATAGACAACTTTGGCTCAGTGGATAGTTATGCACATCACTCTGGGGATTTCACCACATCGGAGGATTAGTGGCGTGTGGCCAGAGTAGATGTTCTCATGATGTGTGTCGACGTCGGGATTTTTTAGATGTCCCTTTCCGTTACTTTTTCTTTGGTGTTCTCATTTATTTAGATGAGATTTGTTTGAAAAAATAAGTGAAAAAGGTCCGACATGTATAATGTCGACGATGGACTGTTAAGAGTCGCCATTGGTTTTTTAAATGGTTGTACCAACACAACCGATAAAAGGTTTGCACATTGACCCAAGTGATGTGACACTGCTAAACGGGTCGGTGAAACCGAGATTCATTAGGGTCCGGGGACTTGGTTATGCGGAGGAAAGGTGTTAGGCACCCCCCGACATCTGTGTTACCATGGTGACCGCCTCTTTTCAAGAAACTATTATCTGAATGTGTGTGTGTGGGTTAATGTGTTGTTATTTGGAAGTAGTGCGAGGCCTCGTTCGCACCTATATACACAGGGTTTGAATTTATGTGAAAATTCAGTTTTTAGAAAGATATGGCAGTGATGTTTTATAAAAGAGGTTTTTAAAATGCTGATGCTCAATAGTAATTGAGACCTTTTACACTTCCATTTTATTAAGTGTTCGGCTTGATTGATTTTATTTTCGAGATGCGAAACATCTATAAGAAAATAATGTACAAGATAATGCTGACTTCCTCGTGGGTATGAAAACCATCTGAGGAAATTCAGACATCGCAAAATAATTTACAAGCTGCTTATAGCTGAAAATGTCCATCACGGGAACCGAATCTAGATCCAATAGGTTGAATCTGTGATCACATGATTCCTAAGCGCACATGATACCGCAATTTGTATGAAAGCAGTAAGCAGATACATATATAAAAGTTGTAAATATATATACAGACATGATCACCAACCACGAAGCACCTCCATGGGGGATCAGAAATGTAAATAAAGCTGTAAAAGCTATCAACCACTACAGAGGAAACTCTAGGTGGGACAAAATGTAAATAAAGCTGTACAAAGCAATCAACTGCCACGAAGTGAACTCCAGGCAGGATGAAACGTAAAGAAAGATGTAAAAGAGATCAACCACCACGAAGAAAACTCTGTGTGGGATGAAATATATATATATATATATATATATATATATATATATATATATATATATATATATATATAGCAATAAACGCATTCTGGATGTAAAATCTGTGCTCATCGAACATAGTTCGACAACAGCTCATATATATAAGTATATATATATAAAAGCGAATAAACACACCGGATGTAAAATCCAGGCTCATCGAACACAGTTCGACACACAGTTCATATATATATATATATATAATATAAATGTATATACAAACTGAAATAAAACCACGGACCGAAGTCCGGGCAAACACACGCAACACGACTCTCAAAGTGAAGAAGGGTGTGTGCAAAGATGAAGAGAAAGACTTTAAAGTGTGTGAGAAGGCTTGCAGTGAGTTGGCAAAGAAGACTTCTATATCTTTACAGTGGGTAAACACTGGCTTTTGTAAGTACAAAAGTAGCTATATATGAGCTCATAGGTGTTTAAAATGGGAAAGCACTCAATATATTGCAAGTACAGAGCAAATTTGACAGGGCTTCCTCGCTCTTTCTTTTCTCAGAATGACCACCCCAAGCCCTCTATTTATAGATGTGGGAGCCGCAGGTGTACCTGAGGCTGCCCGGGTTGCCTTGGGTTTCTCGGGTTAGGTCATCTCGTAGTACGTGCACTCAGGCACTGTAATGTCCGTTCAAACTTTCAGAATTGTAATCTGGGCATTCAACTGAGGTATATAGGACCTATTTCGGACCACCGTTGTCGAGAGTTGTACAATGGCAATGGATTAGAGTTTGTACGAAGTCATTGAAGATGGGACGATGCCCTCCTGTCTTCAAGCTTCAAATTCCATCCGTTACCCCGCACAATAGTCACTCGGGATTGGTTTTCTGTGATTCTTGTGGGACATCGTTGTGTAGAGATGTGTGTATAAAATTTTGAGACGACGTGATATGGCATCGCATTGGCAAGATGACGAGGTTACCCCTCACCGGTGTTATCACCGATTTGGGCTGATAAAGCAAACGTTGCTCAGGGCTTCCCTGAGATTTGACTGCTGCAAGTATTGTAAGTCCTCAGTGTCAACTCTGAGGTGTGCCTGTCTTCCCGGTGTTATCTCCGGGTTGGTACTGGGTGTCTTGTTGTGAACGCCGAGATTGAAGCTGGTTGCATTTGAAACAAGCATTTTCGGGGTTATCGTCGGAACTGCATTCCTTGGGGTGATCACCAAGGTTGGTAGCTATTCCCATGATTGGGACTGAGACTGGATACCTCAGGGTTATCTCTGAGATTAATCGGTCTTCTCCGGTGTGTGTTCCGGTATTGTGTCTACACGCCTCGGGGTTATCTCCGAGGTTGAAGTTGTTACTCCCAGTGTATGTTCTGGGGTTGATGCTGAACTTCCGGTAGTATCCAGAATAGATATGGATTGTCTTTCGTGGTTCCTCTTGAAGATTTAATCATCCTCCCGCAACGCAGTGATGTGTGCACGTAAAATTTTGAGTGTCTACAGATGCCCCTCTTTATCATACTCATGCAATGCAATACATGGGTGGGATAAAGAATCCTAAACGCTTGAAATGCAAAAAGACAAACACGATATCATGTAAAAACATGATGCAAATGCATGATGCATGTGTACGTGGTTGTTGCCCAACATGCTGGGGATGATTGCTGGCTCCCTCTTGCTTCAACTAGGGATTGGCAATGATGACCAGATCTGATGTGTAATCCGAATCTGCTAGGATGTTGATGTTGGGGTTATCACCAATTTCTTGGATCTTTGATAACGACTTGATCCTGAAGATGTACCTCTTATGTATAAGAGATCTGTGGGGATAAAGCTTGGTTTGTTTGAGGATGTGTATAACATATTCCATCATCGATCCTCCTTGATGACGTCGACCTTTCCTGGTTGGTATCGCCAGGATATGTCAAGATTCTGTTGGATTTATTGCCAACAACAAATGCTGTCAGGGATGTCTGACCTTCGTTGATGTGTACTTCACCGGCATGTGAATCAACGGCTAAAAAAGAGCTATGTGGGGAAAATTTGTCAAGGTTGCTTGACTTTCGTTGACGTGTGCATCAACGGCAGAATGTTCTGTAACCCCCGTTAGGGATTCGCTGGGGAATATGAGCAATCGGGCATGAGATCCTCGAATAGATCTCGAGCTTTGATTGGTTTAATCGCCATCGGCTGAGATAATGTCAAGGCTACTTGACCTTCGTTGATATGTGTGTCAACAGTTGAATGTGCGTTGTAACCCTCTACCGGGGTTTCACGTTGTAACCCCCGTCGGGGATCCACGTTGTAACCCCCGTCGGGGATCACGTTGATCTTTAGGGTAATGACCCGGAGTTGGCGGCATTGGACCTGTACAAGGTATTGCCGGATGTGATCTATAACAAATGAGATCATTGGTAGGGTATACCTCGTGTTTGGGTGACTACCAATGAGTGATGTACAGACTCAAAGTTCCATCTGAGAAGACCAGGATTGTATGCTGTTTTGCTCAATCGCGTAGCGTTTTTATTCCCGATTTGACTTTTTCAATCCGCAAGAACTCCTTTGCAACTCGAACTGGACCGAGCCGGAAGGGTGGAGCCCACATAGGGGTGCCGCATGTACACCTTCTTCAGCCAAAGATGGACCTGCGGCCAACCGTGGATGTTATAATTGGTCTCACAAGTCATTTTCAATTTGTCTCGCAAAGGAAATCTGAGAGCCTCCTTCAGATCTACTGAGTTCGGGCTACTTTATGCAAATTCTGTCACCGTACATGTGTTCTGCACTATCTTGGTAAAGTATGCATGTATTTTTTCCAGTTTTTATCCGTTGGAAATTGAGTAATCGCATGAAATGCATCTAAACACATAGTAGTGATTATGTATGCACAAATGACTTGATAAAAAATATTCAAAATAGTAAATGTTAGTATTAAACCATGCTGAACATAATGATGTGAAAAAAATTTGACTTTTGAGATAATCAAATTGGCTCATTTTTCTGCTATTTTTTGTCCTATTTGAGGTCCAATGAGCAAAAGGTAAAAAGGCAAAATACTCCTGATATTGAGGTTAACCTTATGCACGAATGATTTTGATTTTTAATGCATATATTATGTATATGACTTTGGGGCAGGTGTGCTACTGAATGGCCACCTAGTCATGCCTATGTGCATGTGGATAGTCCTATTTTCAAAGGGGACTATGTCAAAATTTTCCAAAATGTAGGCATTTAATTAGTCATGCAATTTTAACTCCACTATAGAGGTATGTTAAAGTAATTCATGTATGCATGTAGTCATAAAATGCATTTTAAAAAGCTCCAGGTAAGGAAATACCACACCCTTTCTGAGGTTATTTGGAGACTTGTTTTCCAGATATTATGGATCCGGATCAGCTGAGTAGTTCCCGTAGGACCACTTCTTGTATACGGCGGAGGGCTTCTTGTGACGCCCCCAAAATTAGGTATACATCACCCATTATGAGTCGTCAGATACATGGTACAAAGTTCAAATATAACTTCATTTATACAACTGTTGAACTGTCGTATAGAATACGACCTCAGTTAATTGTGAGTTTTAATACAAATGTATGTAACTCTCATGGTGCCTCGACCACAACCTTACAATGGTACTTTACATAAAAGTATAGTCAAAAACTATTTTGGGAAGTGCTCAAGGAAACCTTCGTACATGGGAGGCCATGCGTCTAGGTTATAATAGATATCATATGTCCACAGAATTATCCTTGGTTGACCCAATAGACCCCAAAGAAAAACGAGAAGATTATTATCATCTTCTTTCCAATGGTGAGTCTTCTCTTGACATATAACTATCTCCACTGTCTCCAAGTGAATTTATATTTCAAATAAACTCCAAGATCATATAGGTAGTGCCCGTAGATATACTCAGCAAGTGGATGTGCACAACCCTGTCTTATAATAACATGAGGTTGTATGTCATTAGACATCTTGTATGATAGTGGCAAAACACCCTTCCAAAGTTGGGTTCACCTCACCCTATTTGATTCACCAAATATAACTACTAAATGTTGTATAGAATACAACACACTTTTCTATACTATTTAGGGACAACCTCCACAGCTAGAGACCAATCGCTCTATTCCCTCGTTATCCCCGCCGACAATTCAAACACTCTTATTACCCGAAAGGAATTGTGAAGCGAAAAGGGTGAGCACAACTAGCCCAAAGAAAGAATATCATGACTAAATATAATTAAATTATCAATAGATTTCATCAATAATAAATCGTAGATTTAGAACATATGGTAGATGATAAAACTTTTCAACCATAGTTGCAATGAATTAACGAGCAATCCATTAGAAGAGTCAAATAGACCATAGGGTCTATTATCTTCTATGTTAAAAGTCCACCAATAATGTTTTATCCATGTAAAATAAATCAATCAGCCTCGTCCCACAATCATATGAATAACTCATAATCATAATTGTGGTTCTAAATTCCTCTTCGCAACTGGTGATCTAAGATAATTTTCATCACCTATCTTCACCTAAAATATCAAAAATCATGGTTATACCAAATCAGAATTCCTGCTCATAATCATACTAATAAATTCATCTTTGCACTACATGCCAAAGACATACAACTGTATTTTAGAAGAGTCAAGTAGAGCATGATATCTACTATCTTCTATGAATTAAAAGTGTATAAAAAATATTTTATCGCTGAGACTCAGCTTAATAAATAATCCACATCATCGAATAATCCCTGCACTACGGCCAATGATATTCGTTAATATCACATCCATGAATTTATATTTCATCACGAGACTCACCGATAATAAATCCATATCAATTGAATTATCCACGACTACACCTAAGGATATTCGTTAATATCACGACCACGAATTATCCATGCACTACGGGTTAAAGATAATCATGTTTTTCATCAATTATGATGATCATGCCATAAAACAATTCATCTTTGCACCCTCGGCGAAGAGAATCCATAGCCATAATCATACTCAAAACTCGCCCATCAATGCACTACGGGCCAATGAGGACTTTTTTCACATCATTTGTAACATTACGGTCATGATTATACCGAATAATCCCTGGTCATAATCATACCAAGTCCATCTATGTACTACGGCCAAAGATGACTTTCAACACAATATAAGCATGAGGATGATGACAATGATATAAGAATCAATCAAATGAGATAAATGATAAATATTAAACATTTATAATACAATTTATCCAGCATTCAATAATAACCAAATGTTATCAATCACTTAATAATCTCATAATCTAATATCATTAATATTATAACAATATTTTAATCATTTCTTAAACTTATAAACAATTTATTTCAATTGTTTACACTTTATCAAATAATGCATTTAATCCTTCAAAAATGCCATACTCATAAGATTTCATAATCAATGATCAAATCCCTCATCAAAAATCTACATATACCCTATATAGGATTCTCAAGCCATAAAATCTTATTTTCCAATTTTATTATTTCACATAACATATTTAATTCATTTACTCATAACTAATTCATTTTCATGAAAAATACCAAAACATTCCCAAAAATATTTCTTTTCCGGAATTTAGCAGAATATAGTCCCATCTTGAACATATATTTTTTTCAGAATTTTTAAAATTCATTTACTATTTTTTCATATGGCTAAAACTGCCGAATAGTTAGACATTTATCATAAATTGTACTTTTGTCCAAAAATTCCAAAATTTACAGGGTATACTCCTGTTATATACACGTACTCCCAATAAAAATTTCACCAATTTTGGAGTTAACCACAAGGAGTTATAAGGGTTTACTTTTAAAATTGTCTTTTCTCATAAAATCTATAACTCTTAATCTATACATCCAAAAATCACCATTTTTGGACACAATCTAGAAAACTCATCAAATTATCATTTCAAATTTTTTCAGAATTTTTGAGGGTCAGAAAAATTACAAATCTGCCCCTAGCAGAAACCCCTTTTTAATGAAAATACTATTCGTATGAATACAAATGATCATTTACCATGCATGCGGTAATCTACATAGACATGTTATTTCAACAGAATAATAAAGAATGGAACGGTGTCATGCGTAAACGCGCCGCATGTGATATTCCAAATGTAATAATAAATAATGGAATAATGTAAGAATTCACCAGCATGCGATGACCGCACGATGCATAAAAGTTATTCCAATGTATAATAAATAATGGAACCAGTCATGCGTAAAGCATAGATGGATGTTCCAATAGAATAATAAAGAATGGAATAATGTAAGAATTTCACCATGTATGCGGTGATTGCATAAACAAAGTTATTCCAACATAATAATAAATAATGGAAATAGTCCCACAGAACGTTATTACATCTGAGGATATTCCGATAGAATAATAAAGAATGGAATAACAGAAGAATTTCACCAAGTATAGGGTAGCCCGTATATATAGGTTATTCCAACATAATAATAAAAAAAATGGAGTAACAGAAGTTCTCTTCATGAATACAAAAGAAATAATACCCCTTACCGTAAAAGAAACTGAATATAAGAGTAGGGAAGTAGCATAATACTTTTCTATAGTTTCTCTATAATTTCTCTCTCTAGAGTTTCAGTGAATTCGTAAGAAATAATGAAGGAATGAGCTTCTATCTATAGAAGAATGGACAACATAGTAACTAATTCATGAACGGTCTAGATTTATTTACTTTTAATCGGACGGTCCATATTTAAAACAAAATCTTTTAAATAGAATATAATATATTCTATTTATAATCTAATAAAACAAATAACTTTATAAAAGTATTCTGTTTTATATAAAAAGATTTTACTATGCAAAACACTATGCAGGCACTATGCAAACACTATGCATAATAAAATATAATATATTCTAATTATTGTCTAATAAAATAGATAACTTTATAAAAGTATTCTGTTTTATATAAAAAGATTTTACTATTAGCCTAATAAAACGAATAACTTTATAAAAGTATTCTATTTTATATAAAAAGCTTTTCTGTTTTATTACATTAATAATACTAATAAAACAAAACTGAGTGACTTATCACGTAAGCATCAATAATTAATACCGTGTGTTACTATGCAACCACGCGTATTACTGTAATTTTAACACCGGGTGTTTCAACAGTTAACGGTAAAACTTCCGCCGTTATTTTCATAAAAATAATTTTGTCGTTTTCTCAATCCGATAATAATTCCGTTGTGGGGTCCACCAATGATTGTACCGTCATATGGATATTCCCCGACAAAAAGAATATTCCCTGACTAATCGAATATTCCCCGACACAACGAATATTTTATATTAACTTGCTTACTTTGCAAAAAAAATTTCACATATTACCCTTAACTTTAAACTTTTATCAATTTAACTATTTACCAAAATAGAAAAATTGAATACTTTTATTTCATAAAATTCGGGGTCTCACACTTCTGAAGTGCCTCGACCCCGTTCTGTCAGACAGCCTCGTCGATTGATGGAGGTCGTGATTCGTCCAGTCCGGGCTGACGTGCCAGACATTGAGGATGAGGATGAGGATATTACGATTGAGGACCCCGCTCCTGCTGCACATGTTCCCCGTAGGGAGTTCCCTTGTATTCAGGTGGCAAACCCAGAGCTTCTGGGTGACTTGAGCAGACATCCCTCGATGTACTTGCATGCTAACGAGGTATGGCGTGAGATCTTGATCTTCTTTTTTTCCTATTGATGAGGATTAAAAGGTTTTTGATGTTGATATGCATTTCACGCAGGTTCCCGGCTTTACACAGCCTCGAGGGAATTGGTTTAGTATACATTCCATGTATCGGGCTCTTCATCCTGATTACAGAGTGGTAGTGCATGATTGGGGATTCAGGGCATTCTTCTCCATCCTTCCCCGTCGTTATCCCTGGGGTTACCTCAGGGCATTGTCTGAGCGACAGTTTCATCAGACTCAGTCACTCCATCTGTTGGACTGCGAGGTGATGATGACACCGATGGATTGGCGGTTTATCATAGGTATGGAGTTTGGAGTGGAGCCAGTGCCTTGCATGGAGAATATTACCCCTACTGCCGTCAGATCCTTGTTAGGAGTTCCGGCGGAGGTGCTCAAAAGCAGGACTGTCCGTATAGGTCCTTTGAGCGTAGATGCTATGAGCGGGCTTTTGAGTGAGCCCATGCCTAATGATGTTAGAGTCAGGGATCGCATTCTTCGGCGATTGTTCCTGATGATCATTAGAGGCTACTTCATAGCAGATCACTCTTCTACGGTGTCGTTCGCTTTGATCAGCACCACGCATCATGTAGACCGTATTGGAGAGTATGAATGGGGTTCCTACACCTTTGCCTATTTCCTCCGAGGCATGCGTATGCACTCACAGGGTTTGACTGAGGCTTGGCTAGGATTCTACCCATTTCTGCTGGTGAGTATTTCTCTTGTCATTTCCCATTTATAGGTTAAGAGTGTTTACTGACCCCAGATGTTTTGCCATTGTGTTGGAAGTTTTGGGCCTATAAGAGGCTCCCATGTTTGCGTCCTGTGAGTGTGTTAGGTTTAGACACCCATCCACGAGGACGACGATGGTATCATTCCATTTTGACGGAGGTCCCTGTAGCTGAGGGTTTCACTCACTGCCGCATGCAGCTAGAGTTGTTGATATCTGATATCATTACAGGGATTCCCTATTCCGGGGAACACTTGACCATCAGTTTTGAGGATGGGAACCCGACTGGTGTCGAGTATGTGATCTCCACCCGGAGAGTTCCTCTCTTTACAGATGGAGGATGGGAGCTCTATTTAGGATGGCGTGCTATTAGGAGCACTACAGGGGAGATTCGCATGCCAATCTTGCCTCCTGCCAGGCATCATTGGTCTGTATCGCAGTCACCCGTCACTGACATCCCATTGTTGGGGTTTGACGGCTTTACATTATCAGAGGGTCCTTGCACACAGGAGATGTTCCAGCGTTGGTGGTTCCCTCGTACCATTGGAGCCCAGTCCCGCGCCACTCAGTTTATGGGGGATATGGTTCCAGGATCCGTGATGATGACGGATTGGATAGCCTGTGTCCGAGATCCGACTTATGTAACACAGATTGACAATTTGACCCGGCGACTAGACCAGACATATTTCTTTATCCGGTATTTGGGCAGAGATCCGGCATAGTTAGATTCATTTGATCCTTCCAGCTCAGGCCCTGGCCCCTCAAATGACCTATTCGGTTTCGCTGGTGCAAATCCTTCTCTATATAGGCCTGACATCCGTGTTGATAGAGATCCAGTGACTCAGGAGGAGTTACATCAGGTGGACAGAATTGATGATATAGATATTGACACCAATTTCTTCTTCTGATGTGTGTTCTCGTTATATATTTTGATAGGCCTTTGTTAGTTATTGGGTGGCTATGCCCCATTCTCGCTATATCTTTTGATAGGCCTCTATTAGTAGTAGGGCCTTTGTGCCCCATTTCCCTGTATTTGTAGCTGTACAGAGTTGATGTATTAGATGTTGATATATTTAGGAATGTATGCACATTTTTTCATTCCCTATATCATATTGCCATCTATTATCTGCTATGCATGTATCATGTTATGCATATGTATGTATGTCCAGAGATATTCAGCATTGACCCATGGATAGTCTTATGACACAAATCGCATGATGTCTTCTTCGACCGTTAGTCAGATTGATCATACCCCACCATCATTGGTGGCATCGGCATCGATCGTGGTATGATAAAGATGTCACCATCGAGACGTGGTGACCGTAGATCATTTATTGCAGCATAGCATGACCCTGTTGATGTTTCAGGTTCCTATAGGATTTGTGGATGGCATGCTAGAGCATTGGGTATCGGATAGGCAGGGTTTCTAATTTGGGACCCATGAGTTGACTCATACTCTGGAGGAGTATGAACGGTTGATGATGCTGCCGCTGGACAGACCTTGCGTGCATATGGCTTTAGGGGATATAAGTCGACGGTTCATGACCCTCACTAGATTGAGGCCTAGAGTGGTACAGGATGAGCTTACATCAAGCCACGTTATATCCCAGCATTTTCTGTTTGACAGATTTGGCTCTGAGGATAGTTATTTACTACAATCCGGGGATTTCACCGCACTGGAGGATCATTGGCGTCTAGCCAGGGTTAATGTATTGCTGTTGTGCGTACTGTCGTATGTCTATATGCCACGATACATGGATGAGATAGACATTAGAGTCATCATGGCGGTGAGAGCTCTTAGGGAGGGTCGTACCATTATACCGATGATCATAGCAGAGACCCTGCGGTCAACCACCCATCTTTGCCTTATCCGGCATACGAGTGTTCACTAACTTTCGGTGATGCTATATGTGTGGTTTATGTCACATTTGAGACCGATTGGCACTCTTAGACGGTATGGGTATTGGTTCACCCATGATATAGCCATGTCATACTCCTTTCAGCCATTGGAGTGTATAGATGCTATGTCTTGGTCCACATTCTCGTGGATATCGAGATCCATTTGTCATATTACGTGCTTTCGGGCTCGACTCACCATATAACTTTATTACTCATGCTCCGGGCATGGACTACCTCCCTCTGGCTGGTTTGAGGGGCGTGACTACTTATCACCCGCTGGTCGTGATGTCGCAGTTTGACCAGTTTCAGGACTTTCATCCTTTCGAGGGGGTGATAGGCCAGCGTTCAGCTTCTCGCTATCTTTCAGCAGAGGATCGATCCCGTGTGTATGCATATTGGGATCAACGTGAGATAGCTGATTTTTTTATTAGTCATCCAGGTTGTTCTACAGAGTATTCCGCATGGATGGAGACAGAGATTTTATCGGCTGCGGTAGTATCCACAGTACTGGATAGTGAGTCAGATGATGTAGAGCTCAGGGAGGACATCGAATCCCACATCGAGGAGGGACTAGGTGCTGGGTTGCCAGCATCTCTTCTAGATTCTCCCAAAGACAAAGATCACGTGATTCAAAGACTCAAGACAATGACTTTGAGCAAAGTCTTCATTTGATGACCTTCGAGAGAGATCAGGCTCGATCCTTGATGTTGACTGCCCTTGATGGGAGAGACGTAGCTCCGTTAGAGAGAGACAAGGCATTAGCTCGCAGAGATGTCGCTGTTGTTGAGCGAGATGAGGCCAGATCACCAGAGATGTAGTGATAGTTGAAGCGGGATAGTGCCATATCTCGCCTCGGATGTAGCCACAATCCACGGATAATATTCACTTGTTGAGGTCCCTTACCAACGGCATGATCGCGAGATGATGCGCTTACATTGATGAGCATATGGTACCATGCAGAGATGGTTTGTAGATCTATTGGGTCGTGTGGATATTCTCGTACAGGAGACCACAACTTTGCCTCCTTCTTCTGAGAGGGACGCCATGTTGGGCTTGTTAGCTCGCATATACCCTGACTTGTAGATGAGCTTGTATTTTCCTCGCATGCACTAAACTTAGCCATTTTGTCATGTATAGTTTACCTTGTATATATCAAACAACATTATATATATATGATGAAAAATATATTTTGATCACTTCCCTTTTAGATATGCATTGCTATTTTTAGATGAGCTTGATATTTGTCCTGCTGCTTCAGGGCTTGCGATCTTGATGTATTCTAAATTCCTCCTGGGTGGATAAACATTGAGTTGTCTCTGGATAGTTCAGAATGGATCATCGAGTGTCTTGGGACTGGTTTATGTATGGAAATATGGAGAGGAGAGTGGCTTTCCTCTCTGAGATTGACCGCACCACAGATGGTCACCAGTACTTCTATTTAGGAGAATCCTAGTTAATTCCATCTCTTATGGATTGGTGTTGCTCTTCAAGGTATGACCGCAACTTAGATGGTCGTCGAATCTCCTATTTGGGCGGAGTACAGGTAATTCCATCCCTTTGGTCTGAAGCCAATGAAATGTAGTGGATTGATGTTTGATCCCAGTACCAACTAACAAGGGTTTGTGTTTTGGTAGGGGGTGAGACCGAACCATGAATGGCTGCCTACGTACTCCTATTGAAGAGGAGATCAGGTCTGCATAGTTCGAACATGGTGTAAGAGGTTCAACGCTGTATGTGGCAGAAAAGGTGTAGGACTTTGTTTTTGTTTTTGTAAGGAGAAGAGGGTAGAAATGTTTTTGTTGTTTTTTTTATTACGACCGGGCCATATGAAATGGTTGCCTACGTACTCCTATTGAAGAGGAGATCAGGTCGACGTAGTTCGCCCCTCGTATGCAGGTGAAAAGCGTGATCCCATATCACAGTCGATTGCGGGGAGGAGAAAGTTTAATCCTAGGTTGAGGATAAACTGCAGGTATGAGAAGGTTGATCCCAAGTGTGGGTAGCCAAACTGCAAACGCAATAGGTTCAATCCGTAGTGGGATGACCCAAGTCGTAGGAACGCAGAGAAGCCAGGCTGCTGGATTGAAAGGTATGTTTCACTGAGGGACAAAGTGTGGAAGAGTTATATGTGGTAAAGGGTTAAAGAACCGGAATGACTGGTGATCTAATGATCCAACACCAGTGTTTGCTGGTTACTTCAAACATAGTACCGTTTCACGGAATTTGAGTTGATGAGTTGTGGAAATTCATCGCCGTCCATTTCTCGTAATTTGAGAGCGCTTCCTGTCAATACTTCCTTGACAACAAACGGGCCTTTCCAGTTAGGAGCGAATTTTTCCTTAGATTGATCTTGGTTGTCAATGATTTTCTTCAAAACCAAGTCATGTTGTTTAAACAGTCGTAGCTGGACTTTTTTGTTGTAGGATCTGGCGATCCTTTGTTGATATAACTGACCATGGAAGATAGCTGTGGTTCGCCTTTCATCTATCAAAGACAATTGGTGATACCTGTCTTGTACCCATTGGTCTTCTTCCAGCTGAGCGTCTATCAACACTCTGAGGGATTCCATTTCTACTTATATGGGTAAAGACTTGCTTCCATCCCATAGGTTAATGTGTGGGGTGGCGCAGTGGAAGTACGCGCATTGAGGTTTTGTAGGCTAACAGAGTAAGAGGCAATAGGTCGTGCCAATCTTTGTGGTTCATGGACATCTTTGCATAATCTTCTTGATATTTTTGTTAAGCGCTTCAACAACACCATTCATCTTCAGACGATAGATGACATAGTTGAGATGTTTGATGTGGAATTTATTGCATAATTCCTCCATCATTCTGTTGTTGAGGTTCTTAGCATTGTCTGACACAATCACCTCTGGTTGTCCATATCGACAAATGACATTGTTTCTGATGAAAGCAATGATAACTTCTTTGGTAACCCTTGGGTAGGAGGCTGCCTCTACCCACTTTGTGAAGTAATTGATCATGGTGAAGATAAATCGATGTCCATTACTGGCTTTAGGCTCAATGGGCTCGATAACGTCCATTCCCCACATTGAGAAGGGCAAAGGTAAACTCATGTTGTGGAGTTCCCTAGGAGGGGCGTGTATAGCATTCCCATGAATCTGGCACTGATAGCATCTCTTGACGTGGTAATTACAATCAGCTTTGAGAGATAGGCAATAATGTCCTATCTTGAGGACTTTCTTGACAAGGAGGGGCCACTCATGTGGGGGCCACAGACTCCACTGTGGATTTCATCCATAAGCCTTTGGGCTTGATCTTTGTCTAAACATCTGAGGAGACCTAGTTCTGCATCTCTTTTATAGAACGCATCTCCACTTAAGTAGAATTTCATAGCAATTCGATGGATCAACCTTTTCTTAGTCGGGCTCACCTCAGCGGGTGTATATCCATCTCGTAGATACTCCTTGATATGCTGATACCAAGGATGTTGGATGGGAGGTAGCTCATCCGATACTTCTCCAATGTAATTCCCATAGGTTGGGGCCTTGTGCAGGGAAATTGTGACGCTTGGCAAGTGTTCCTTGTCTGATATGTGAATTAAGGAGGCCAAAGTTGCTAACGCATCCGCAAAGTCATTCCTATTATGAGGAACGTGTATAAAGGAGATTTCTTCGAACTCCAAAACCATCTGTAAAACTTGTCGATGATAGGGCAGCAAATGTAGTTCCTTGGTTTGATAGATACCGGTGGATTGTCTGATTACCAACTCTGAATCTCCAAAGACAGTTAAATGGCTGATGCCCATTGAACGGGCAAGTTTTAGCCCCATGAGATGTGACCTTCATACTCAATTTGTGTTGTTGGTGCCGACAAACCAGTAATTTGACAACAGATATCGCTTCTCCCGTGCAGATACTAGAACTGCTCCAGCTCGTAACCTTCCATATTAATGTACCCCATCAAAATACATCTTCCATGATTAAGCGCGGCGATCGTCTTCGATGGTATTACTAAACTGTCATTACTCCTTCATCGGGGAAATATGTTTCCAAGGGTTTGAAATCCCCTAAAGGTGCGGCGGCCAGTTGATCCGCAATTCCCTGACTTTTGATGGACTTTTGAGTCACATATACGATGTTAAATTGTTGTAGGATCAACTGCTATCTGGACAGCCGACAATTTAACATGGGTTTATTGAACACGTATTTGAGAGGATCCACGCGAGATATGAGATGTGTTGTGTGACCATAGAGATAATGTTGTAACCTCATGGAAGCCCATGCTAAAGCACAACAAGTCTTCTCAATTAGAGTGTAGTTGTGTTCACTGCTGTTGAATCTTTTGCTGAGGTAATAGATAGCTCGTTCTTGGCCTCTATCATCTTTCTGTCCCAGCATGCAGCCCATGGCATTGTCACTTATGGACAGGTACATGAACAGGGGAACATTATCCCTGGGTGGTACCAAAATGGGAGCTTTGACTAGCTGTTTCTTGATTGTGAGGAAAGCATTTTGGCACTCATCATTCCATTTCATGGAAGAGTTCTTCCTTAATAGCTTGAAGATTGGCTCACAGGTTGCTGTGAGTTGAGAGATAAACCTGCTAATGAAGTTGATTCTTCCCAAAAATCCCCGTATTTCCTTTTCTCATGCGAGGAATGGGCATTTCCGTGATGGCTCGGATTTTGGCGGATCCAACTCAATCCTTTGTGGTCGATTTAGAAATCCTAGCAACTTGCCTGATTTAACTCCAAAGGCGCATTTTGCTGGATTCAACTTCAAGTTGTACTTACACAACCTGTTGAAAAACTTTCTGAGATGGTCTAGATGGCCATCCTCCTTCCGGGACTTGACAATGATGTCATCCACGTAGATCTCGATCAATTTATGCATTAAGTCATGGAAAAGAGCCATCATAGCTCGCTAATAGGTGGCTCCGGCATTGATGAGGCCGAATGACAACCGTCTATAGCAAAAGGTTCCTCAAGGCGTGATGAAAGCAGTTTTCTCACGATCTTCCTCAGTAACCATGATCTAATGGTACCCCGTAAAACAATCAGCAAAGGAGTACATGTCGTATTGAGCAGTATTGTCAATGAGAATGTGGATAAATGGCACGGGAAAGCTATCTTTTAAGCAAGCTTTGTTCAAGTCCCGGTAATCCACGCAAACTCGCACCTTCCCTACGGGTTTAGGCACGGGAACAATGTTGGATATCCACTCAGGATATGTGGACACCATGATGATGTCAGCTTGAAATTGTTTCACAATTTCTTCTTTTACCTTTAAACTCCACTCAGGTTTCAACCGCCTGAGCTTTTGCTTGACTGGCTTAAATCCCTCTTTAATGGGAAGGCGATGAAGGATAATATCAGTGGACAAACCCACCATGTCCTCATGAGACCATACAAACACATCCTGGAATTGGGTTAATAGTGTAACCATGTCATTCCTTTGGTTTGTGGTAAGGTCTGAACCAATCTGGATTAACTTAGGGCTTTCTATGGTTCTGAGATTGAAAGAAGTGGTTTGGTCAAGGTTGGGTTTAGGTTTGTCTTTGACCCATTCTTGAATTTCTGGAGGCACCTCAATGTCCTCCTGTATTTCCATGAAGGCTGAATTCATCTCTACATCAAAGGTACAATCCTTGTGGAGAAGAGGCACCGTGTCGACGTAAATACATGTGCACAACTAAATTGTGGTCCTGAAACAAAATATGCTTTCACTTAGTATATATAAAACGTTTTAATCATACACAGTGTTAGCATGTACTGACAAAATAAACCGCTAATACTGTACATAAAAGTAAGCAATTATGACATCTACTGGGCAGAAAGAGTTATGCCCATTTTACCCTTGTCGACCAATACAAGGAATGCTGTTCCAATTGGCAAGGGCAAAGTCATGGTGGACTACAGTGATCGAGGGGTTGTCATCATCCTCCCTATCCCGAATGATGGCCATTATGTCTGGGAAATCATCGTCTGGGGTGTATCTGTTGGTATGTTCATCATGAACGATGATGCGTATGCCTGACATCATTCGGATGACGTCTTGCTTGATTCTTCGTTCCTCCTCTTCCACTGCGGGGTTTGGAACAAAGATTTCTTTCTCCTTCACCGGTACCAGCTTGGGAAATAACATAGCTATTACATTGGCTGGCACCTTTACAGGAGGTTGTGCGGACTCAGAATGTGAGGGCGAAGATAAACGCCGCATTATTGAAGCTGAAGGAATTTGCTGATGCTTATGAGGATTCCTGTGACTAGAACTGGCAGAATAGCCTAGCCCAGTTGTTCTGACTTGTCTGGTTAAGCGAATTGGGTACTTGATACCCTGGCAATCTTTACCCAACCCTTGTCCCGGCTTATGACCCAACGACATCATTCCTTGAGTAGCTGACATTACCTCGGCAGAAATCTTGGGTTCGGGCAGTGGTGCTCCAATAACATGGTATTGGGTGTTGCTTATTTCTAAAGTATGCAAACTGACTGGTTCCACATCCGCATTGGCATTGATGAATGGCATGTCTCCGTGCTGAGGAATCTCCGGTTCAGCGTTGACTGTAACTAGGCTATTGTTGATAATGTATTTCAACTGTTGATGAAGAGTAGAGGGGACTGCCCCAGCCATATGAATCCATGGTCGTCCCAAGAGCAGGTTGTATCCCGAATCTATCTTGAGCACATGGAAAGATACGCAGAATGTGTAAGGACCAATTTCGATTGGCAGCTCAATTACTCAGATCGAATTTCACCGGGCTCCATCAAAAGCTTTGATGATAGTATGGCTACTCCGAATTCGGTTGAGATTGATGTTCATCTTCACCAAGGTAGCGTATGGGCAAAGATAAACGCTGCATGGTTGAAGCTGAAGGAATTTGCTGATGCTTATGAGGATTCCTATGAATAGAACTGGCAGAATAGCCTAGTCCAGCTGTTCCAGTTTTCTTGGTTAATTGAATTGGGTACTTGATACCCTGGCAATCTTTACTCAGCCCTTGTCCCGGCTTATGACCCAATGACATCATTTCTTGAGTAGCCGACATTACCTCGGCAGAAATCTTGGGTTCGGGAAATGGCATTCCAATAGCATGGTATTGGGTATTGCTTACTTCCAAGGTATGAAAACTGACCGGTTCAACATCTGCATTGGCATTGATGAATGACATGTCCCCGTGTTGAGGATACTCTGGTTCAGCGTTGACCGTGACTAGGTTATTGTTGATAATGTATTTCAACTGCTGCTGAAGAGTGGAGGGGACTGCCCCTGCCATATGAATCCATGGTCATCCTAAGAGCAAGTTGTATCCAGAATCTATCTTGAGCACGTGGAAAGATGTGCAGAATGTGTGGGGACCAATTTCGATTGGCAGTTCAATTACTTTGACTGAATTTCGACGGGCTCCGTCAAAAGCTTTGATGATAGTATGGCTACTCTGGAGTTGGTTGAGATTGATATTCATTTTCACCAAGGTAGCGTATGGAAATATATTTAGAGAGTAACCTCCATCTATCAAGACTCGAGCTAGCATGTATCCGGAGGACAAAACTGCGATGTGCAACGGCTTGCAATGATCGGTCCCCTCGGGCGGTATGTCATCATCAGTGAAGGATATCACATTGTTGTTGAAAATGTGATCAACCAGGTGTTGAAACTTTTCCGTATCAACTGATGTTGGTAGATAGGCTTCTTCTAAAACCTTCAGCAAAATCATTCGGTGATCCTCAGAAGTTAGGACCAAGTCCAAAATTTGATATTTATTGTGGAGCTTCTTAAAACCACCCTGGCCTCGTTATGACACATAGTGCGGAGGAATTTCTCAATCTTCTCCATGGGTATTTTCCCCTTTGATTTGATGGTAGACTTCATCACCTGTTGGGGAAGATACAGTGGATTTTCCTTCGACACTGTAGCAGTTGTATGTGAGGTGGATTCTTCACCTTCTCCATAATTCCATGGAACCTTACGCAAGCTAACAATATGATATTGTGCTCTATATGACAAGTTGATTGGCTCGGGAGTGGCCACTTTTAAAGGATTGTTTGCTTCCCTTGAGTTGAATTGTTGGCATTGTGAGTGATTTGTTAGCCCCATCAATTTCAGTGGATATAACTGCTACCAAACTCTTCCACTTAGTAGGACCCGTATTCTCACTTGCACGTAACACATTATCATCGTCCGCTAGATGCAGGACACTACTATCAATTAGATTTTGGATGAGGTGGTGGAGTGCCCAACATTCTTCTATGCTATGACCGCGAGAATGGGAGTGATATTGACATACTCCATCAGAGTTGTACCATCCTGAACGGGGGTTGATTGGAGGCAGAAAGGAACTGATCCTTCCTTCATTGATTAACATCTAAAGGATTTCCTCCATAGGTTGGCCTAAATAGGTGAATTCCCTTTTGTTGGCAAAATCCCGACGGGCTTTGGCATTTTCTCTCTTTGTCACTTTGTCTTGCAGTATTTCATTTTCTGAAAGTGATGAGGGAATATTCATAACAATAGGTAGGAGACTGGCATGCTCCTGGCTGATTAATTGACGTGTCACTTGATGCTGATAAGTCACCAATTCTGCCAATTGCTCAATTTGCTTGCATAGAGCTTTCATCTTTCGTTCCATTGTGAACTGGAACTTGGCATAATCCTATTTGTCAACACTATCTTTGAGGGTCTGGGAGGATTCACAGTTGAAATTGGAATTCTGTCCATTGCTCCAATTGATCATGTTGACCTCTTCTTCTTTGTGTTGAGGAAGAGGGTTGTCTTGAACGTGAGGCTGATCTGGTTTGGTAACCACGATCTCACCGTTTTCTATCAGGTCTTGGATCTTCTGTTTCAAGGCCCAACAATCCTGAGTATCATGTGCAGGTGCCCCGACATGATAAGCACATTTCCGAGAAGCATTGAAACCCCGTCCATTAGGGCTGGCTGGTGGAAGAAGATGCGTAATTTTCTTCTGTGTTGTCAGAAGAGTGAGAATGTTCTTGAGGGTATCCCCTAAGGGTGTGAACACTCGAGGGCGTTTGACTTCTCCACCTTTTGGTACTGGAGGGTTCGAAGACTGTGCTTGAAAGGGAGTGTAGTTTTTCCTTTGAATAGGCATGTTCTGATTGCTTTTTTGACCCTGTAGTATCATGGAAACATCTTCCTCTTTCTTTTTATGGACCCTTCGGGGGTTGTTCCCATAATTTTCGGATTGGATGTGATCAGTAACAGCTTAAAGGGCAGCTAGGTCTTGAATCTTTTCGGACTTCAATCCCATCTCATCCATCTCCCCATGTTTGACCATTTCAGAAAATGGTTTGCCGATGCCGGCTAAAACTCTTTCATAGAAAAGAGCTTCTTGTATTTCTATGAAAGTCATGACCATTTTTGATTCTGTCATGGAAGAACTAACTTGGGTAGCCAGGCGTCTCCACCTTTAAGCATACTCTCTGAAAGACTCGTTAGACTGTTTCTTGATCTTGGTAATTTGATACCGATCAGGAGCCAGTTGAGACTGAAAGTTGTATTGAGTGAGGAACGCATGTGCTAGCTCTTCCCAACTATGGATCTTTGAGTTATCTAATCTTGTGTACCATGAACGGGCTTCTCCAGTTAGACTTTTTTGGAACAGCTGCATTCTGAGCTTTTCGTCCTCTGTA
This sequence comes from Panax ginseng, assembly GCA_020205605.1. Lineage (NCBI taxonomy): Eukaryota > Viridiplantae > Streptophyta > Magnoliopsida > Apiales > Araliaceae > Panax > Panax ginseng. The sequence continues at coordinate 115,684,786 of CM035138.1, read as the reverse complement.
TAAGATCCAAGTTCTCCAATAAACACCTTTAAATTTGTGTAATGATCTCCTAACCCATCATATTTTTCAAAGTCAGGAGTCTTAAATTTTTCTGAATAATGAACACCAAGAAAAATGCACAGATTAGCATATGAAACACTCCCGTGTGTTCCAATTCCTTTGATAGAACGAAGGGTCTCTTCCATTTGGAGGACTTTCTTTTTGATGTCGCCGGTATCTGGATCTCCAGTGGGATGGGCAGCATCATGAGTTTTGTTGGTTGTATCCTACTGTAGTTCAGGTATTGTAATGACCTGGGTTCCCCCTTGTGTGGAGGATTAAAGATGTACGGGTATTTTTGGGCCCCGAGTAGACCGGGTGTAGTTCTTTGAGTAGAACAACCAAATCAGAATTTGTTTGCTTAATCCACAAATTCTTTATGAAAAACTCAATTAAGGTCGATCTGTCGATGATGACGACATGATTGACTGTAGGCCTGCAGCCTTTTTGGATTTTGACCGGGTAGTAGGTCCAATTGGTTCCCTGCGAAAGACTTGCATAGTTTAGTCTTTAGGGAATGTAAATTAACATGCTATGTGATGCGTCCATTTTAGGAATTTTATCCTGCAGAAAGGATGTCAGCTGTTTGTAACATGCAAATTTAAATATGTATGTGTACATATTTCTTCATATTTCTCATTACATGGAGATAGATATGGAATGAAATTACAAGTATTTGTGTTTACAAGTAATTGAAATGAGAGATTATGAAGAGACTTTCCTCCGTTTTGGGTTTATCAGAGGCTGACTTATCTTAGGTTACTCTTGCAGCTTTTTGGGATGAAGGTTCCCAAATCATCGCAATTTGGGAAATTAATCCGGTCTTTCAACTGGAGTGAATTTGGGTGGTACCTTTCCTGAGCGTCAGGGAATCAGTCTTCCCACGAGTCCAGTAATCAAACACCGACGGGATAGCCTCCTGGTGGAGGGACCACACAACATACATTCACATACATCGTGTCTCACCCTATAAAAATGATGATATGTGCGAAGCACTAATATCACAAGCAGATATGGTGCGAGGCACTAAGTGCAATAAGTAAATGCATTCGTACACATTCATCATAAATGTAAATGCAAAATCCACACACAAGCGGATACAATGATTTTGAAAAGATTGTAATAGCGGCTTAAGTCCTCTTCTTGGAGTCCCCAAATGAGTCGCCACCGTCGACGCTTGATTTTTTTAGATGTCCCTTTCAGCTACTTGTTCTTTGGTGTTCTCATTTTAGATGAGATTTGTTTGAAAAAACAAGTGAAAAGGTCCGACATGTATAATGTCAACGATGGACCGTTAAGAGTCGCCATTGGTTTTTAAATGGTTGTACCAACACAACCCGATAAAAGGTTTGCACATTGACCCAAAGGATGTGACACATGCTAAACGAATTGCGTGAAACTGAGATTCATTAGGGTCCGGGGACTTGGTTATGCGGAGGGAAGGTGTTAGGCACCCCCCGACATCCGTGTTACCACGGTGATCGCCTCTTTTCAAGAAACTATTATCTGAATGTGTGTGTGTGTGGGTCAATGTGCTGTTATTTGGAAGTAGTGCGAGGCCTCGTTCGCACCTATATACACAGGGTTTGAATTTATGTAAAAATTCAGTTTTCAGAAAGATATGGCAGTGATGTTTTATAAAAGAGGTTTTTCAAACCCCGATGCTCAATAGTAATTGAGACCTTTTACACTTCCATTTTATTAAATGTTCGGCTTGACTGATTTTATTTTCGAGATGTGAAGCATCTATAAGAAAATAATGTACAAGATAATGCCGACTTCTTCGTGGGTATGAAAACCATATGAGGAAATTCAGACACCGCAGAATAATTTACAATCTGCTTACAGCTGAAAATGTCCATCACGGAACCTAATCTAGATCCAATAGGTTAAATCTGTGATCACATGATTCCTAAAGCATACGATACCACAATTTGTATGGAAGCGGTAAAAGATATATATATATATATATATATATATATATATATAAAAGCTATAAATATATATATACGAGACATGATCACCAACCACGAAGCACCTCAATGGGGGATCGAAATGTAAATAAAGTCATGTACAAAGCAATCAACTCGCCACGAAGTGAACTCCAGAGCGTGACGAAAACGTAAAGAAAGTCATAAAAGCGATCAACCACCACGTAAGTAAACTCGAGTGGGATGATATATATATATATATATATATATATATATATATATATATATATATATATATATATATATAAAAATAAACGCATTGGATGTAAAATCCGGGCTCATCGAACAAAGTTCGACAACAGATACGATTAATATATATATATATATATTAAAGCAATAAATGCTCTGCATCAAAGTCTAGGCTAATCGAACAAAGCTCAACACACAATTCATATATATATATATATATATATATATATATATATATATATATATATATATATATATATATATATATATATATACTGGTCCAACTTTCTCTAGCGAACCTTAAAGAGCGAACCAAGAGCCAACCGTCTTTTGGTGTCTATAGCGACAGCGATCTGTCGCCATAGCCATGTAGTCTTTGGCGACGGGTCGAACTGTCACCATAAACACCAAAGACGACGGTTGATCTTTGGTTAAACTTTAAACCTCTCCATACACACACACACACACACATATATATATATATATATATATATATATATATATATATATATATATATATAAAAAGCAAATAAACGCCTGCATCAAGTTCAGGCTCAATCGAGGCATAACTCGATAATGTTAGTCCATATATATAAATATATATATATATAATATGTATAAACAAACTGAAATAAAACCACGGACCGAAGTCCGGGCAAACACACGCAACACGACTCTCAATGTGAAGAAGGGTGTGTGCAAAGTTGAAGTGAAAGACTTTAAAGTGTCTGAGAAGGCTTACAGTGGGCTGCCAAAGAAGACTTTTATATATTTAAAGTGGGTAAACACTGGCTTTTGTAAGTACAAAAGTAGCTATATATGAGCTCACATGTGTTTAAAATGGGAAAGCACTCAGTATATTACAAGTACGGAGAAAATTTGACAGGGTTTCCTTGTTCTTTCTCTTCCTAAAATGGCCACCCCAAACCCTCTATTTATAGAGGGGGAGCTGCAGTGTACACGAGATTTGCTGGGGTTGCCCCTGGGTTTATCAGGTCAGGTCGTCTCGTAGTACGTGCACTCGGGCACTGTAATGTCCACTCGAACTTTCAGAATTGTAATCTAGGCATCCGACTGAGGTATATAGGACCTATTTTGGACCGCCGTTGTCGAGAGTTGTACAATGGCATGGGATTAGAGTTTGTACGAAGTCATTGAAGATGGGACGATGCCCTCTGGTCTTCAAGCTTCAAATTCCATACGTTACCTCGCACAATAGTTACTCGGGATTGGTTTTCCCTGATTCTTATGGGACATCGTTGTGTAGAGATGTGTGTATAAAATGTTGAGATGACGTGATGTGGCATCGCGTTGGCAAGATGACGAGGTTTCCCCTCACCGGTTATCGCCGATTTGAATGCGTCATGCGACGTTGCTCAGGGCTTCACTAAGATTGGACTGCTGCAAGTGTTGAAAGTCTTCAGTGTCAACTCTGAGGCGTGCTTGTCTTCCCAGTGTTATCTCTGGGTTAGTACTGGGTGTCTCGTTGTGAGCGCCGAGATTGAAGCTGGTTGTATTTGAAACAAGCATTTCCGGGGTTATCGCCGGAACTGTATTCCTTGGGGTGGTCACCAAGGTTGGTAGCTATTCCTATGATTGGGACTGAGACTGGATACCTTGGCGTTATCTCCGAGATTAATCGGTTTTCTTCGGTGTGTGTTCCGGTATTGTGTCTGCACGCCTCGGGGTTATCTCCGAGGTTGAAGTTGTTACTCCCAGTGTGTGTTCTGGGGTTGATGCTGAACTTTCGGTAGTATCCGGAATGGATATGGATTGTCTTTCAGGGTTCCCTCTTTAAAGACGAATCTATCCTCCTACAACGTTAGTGACAGGTGCATAGAAAATTTCGAGTGTCTACAATGTGCATAGTGGCTTGTTTATAAATGTTATTGTATATGGATGAGCTGGACATCAGTGTTGTCATGGCGGTGAGAGCTCTAGGGGAGGCTCATACCATTGTGTCGATGATTGTGGCAGAGACACTGAGGTCAGCTACGTATTGCCATACCTATCCTGCAGGGGTATTCATAGGCAGCTCAGTCTTATTGTATGTGTTTTTTATGTCACACCTGAGATCGATTGACACGTTCCAACGGTATGGGTACTATTTTTCCCATGAGATAGCCATGTCTTACTCCTTTCAGCCAGCGGAGTGTACAGACGCTACATCCTGGTCAGTGTTCTTGGCAGGGATCGAGGATCCATTTGATATTTTGCCGTGTACATGGCTCAGCTCACCCTACAACTTCATTATTCATGCACCTTACATGGATTATCTCCCTCTGGTTGGTTTGAGGGGCATGACCACATATCACCCACTAGCTGTGATGCCATAATTTGACCAGTTTCAGGATGTCCATCCTTTTGAGGGGGCATTGGGTCAGCGTTTGTCATCTCGACATTTGTCAGCAGGGGACAGATCCAGGGTGTATGCCTGTTGGGATTAGCGTGAGAGTGCTGAGTTTTCTGTTAGCCATCTGGGCTGTTCGACAGAGTATTCTGCATGGATGGAGACAAAGACTGCATCGATTGTGGTTGTATCCACAGTGTCGGGGATTGATTAAGATGGTGGAGAGCCCATGGAGGACACCAATTCTCACACCGAGGAGGAGCTATACATCGGGTTGCCAACAACTCTTGTAGATTCTCCCAGCATGACTGCCACTATGATCCAGCATTCAGTAGAGTATTTCGAGTAGAGTCTTCATCTGATGACCTTCGAGAGATCTCAGGCTAGGGCCTTGATGTTGACAGCTCTTGCTGGGAGAGATTTCTCTCTATTAGAGAGATAATGCCTTAGCCCATAGAGATACCACTGGTGTTGAGCGGGATAAGGCCAGATCATCTAGAGATACAGAGTTTGTTGAGCGGGATAGCGCTATATCTACCCGAGATATTGCTATTACGGATAGTAATGTAGTGAGGTCCCTTACTACAGGCATTATTGTAGAGATGAGCATGTATATTGATGAGCATAGTGTCACCATGCAGTTGGTTGTAGATCTGTTGGCTCGTATAGAGACCCGAGGCAGGAGATCATAGTGTTACCTCCTTCTTCTGAGAGGGATGCCATGTTGGGCTTGATAGCCTGCATACATACTGACTTATAGACGGACTTGTATTTTCCTACACAGAATAGCTTAGTTATTTTGTCATGTATAATACATATTTTATATATTAAACAACATTATATATGGCAGGGAAACATATTTTGATCACTTCCCTTTTAGTTGTGCCTTGTTGCTTGCTTGATATTTGCATGTTTCTCCAAGGCTTGTGATGTTGATCTATTCTGAACTCCTCCTTGATGGATGGACATTGAGATGTCTCAGGTTCTTTCAGAATGGATCGTTGATCTGTGTGTATTCCCTACCATCTTTGTTGTCTTGGGACTGGTGTATGGAGATATGGAGAAGAGTGTGACTTTCCTCTCTGAGGTTGACCGCACCATAGATGGTCGTCGGTACTCCTTTGTATGGTGGAGCCTAGTTAGTTCCATCTCTTATGAATTTGTGTTTCTCTTTGAGGATTCAACCGTAGCTTAAATGATCACCGATTCTCCCATTTACGTGGGGAGGTCAGGTAGTTCCATCCCTTTGGTCTGAAGCCAATGAAATATGGTGGATTGAAGGATAATCCCAGTACTGTTTGACAAGTTTTTGTGTTTTGGTAGGGGGTAAGACCGAACTATGAATGGCTGCCTACATACTCCTATTAAAGAGGAGATCAGGTCTGCGTAGTTCGAACCTGGTGTAAAGGTTCAACGCTGTATGTGGCAAAGTGACTTAGAGATGTGTTTATTTTTGTCGTTATTTTTTTTCCAGTGCGATCGGACTATATAAAATGGATGCCTATGTACTCCCGTGTATTAGGGAGATCAGGTTGGCGTAGTTCGCCCCATGTACAGGGCGGATTGCAGCCGAAAAGTTTAATCCCATGTACATGATAAACTGAAGGTGTGAAAAGTTTAATCCCTGGTGGGATAAACTGAAGGTGTGAAGGGTTTAATCACTGGTGGGATAACCTAAAGGTGTGAATGTTTATCCCGAGTGGGACAAACTGAAGGTGGGAAAGGTTTCGAAAACCTGCGGGGAGTGAAGGATCTAGTGATCCGAAACCAGGCTGCTGGTTAGAAAGTGTGATTGTCCCTGATGGGGAAATGGGTGTGAAGAAAGTTGTATGTAGGAGGTTTAGAAAACTTGAATTGACTGGGGATCTGGTGATCCATAACTAGGATGTTTTCTTTATGGTAACCTCAGACATAGTATCGTTTCACGGTGTCTGAGTTAATGAGTTACAGAAATTCATCGCCATCCATCTCATGTAATTTGAGAGCTCCTCCGATCAATACCTCCTTGACAACAAATGGGCCTTCCCAGTTCGGGGAAAATTTCCCTTTGGACTGATCTTGGTTGTCAATTATCTTTTTCAAAACAAAGTCATGTTGTTTAAACTACCGTAGTCAGACTTTTCTGTTGTAGGATCTGGCGATCCTTTGTTGGTATAACCGACCATGGAAGATAACAGCGGCTCGCCTTTCATCTATTAGAGACAATTGGTGATACCTATCTTGTAACCATTGGCCTTCATCTAGCTGAGCGTCTATCAACACTCTGAGGGACTCCATTTCAACTTCTATAGGGAGCATTGTTTCTATCCCATAGGTTAATGAGTAAGGGGTTCCCCAGTGGAAGTGCGCATTGATGTTCTGTAGGCTAACAGAGTCAGAGGCAATAAGTCAGGCCATCCTTTGTGATTGGCAGACATCTTTTGCATAATCTTCTTGATATTCTTGTTAGCATCTTCAAAAGCACCATTCATCTTTGGACGGTAGATGACGGATTTGAGATGTTTGATGTGGAATTTACAGCATAACTCCTCCATCATTTTGTTGTTGAGGATCTTAGGATTGTCTGATACAATTACCTCTGGTTGTCCATAACGACAAATGACATTGTTTCTGGTGAAAGCAATGATAACTTCTTTTGTAACCTTGGGGAAAGAGGCTGCTTCTACCCATTTGGTAAATTAGTTGACCATGGTGAAGATAAACCAATGCCCATTACTAGCTTTGGGCTCGATGGGCCCGATTACGTCCATTCCCCACATTGAGAGGGGTCAGGGAGAACTCATATTGTGGAGCTCCCTTGGAGGGGCGTGAATAGCATTCCCATGAATTTGGCATTGGTAACATATCTTGATGTGATCATCACAGTCAGCCTTGAGAGAGAGCCAATAATGTCCGTTCTTAGGATCTTCTTGACAAGTAGGGGGGCACTCATGTGTAGGCCACATACTCCACCATGGATTTCATCCATGAGCCTCTAAGCTTGGTCCTTGTCCAGACATCTTAGGAGACCTAGTCCTGCATCTCTTTTATAGAGTGCGTCTCCGATCAAGTAGAACTTCATAGCCATTCGATGGATCCGCTTTCTTTCAGTTGGACTCGCCTCAGTGGGTATAGATCCATCTCGCAGATACTCCTTGATATGTTGATACCAAGGGTTTTGGATCGGAGGTAGCTCATCCAATACTTCTCCAACGTAGTTCCCATAGGCTGGTGCCTTTTATCAGGCAAATGTGATGTTTGGCATGTTTTCCTTGTCAAGTATGTTGATCAAAGAGGCCAAGGTTGCTAGCGCATCCGCAAAGTCATTCCTATTTCGAGGAATGTGGAGGAAGGATATTTCTTCAAACTCCGAAGCCATCTATAGAACCTGTCGATGGTAAGGCAGCAAATGTAGTTCTTTGGTGTGATAGATTCATGTGGTTTGTCTGATTACCAATTCGGAATCCCCAAAGACAGATAACCGTCTGATACCCATTGATTGCGCAAGTTTTAGCTCTATGATACAACCTTCATACTCAGCTGTGTTGTTGGTGTTGGCAAACTGCAATTTTATGGTGACGAGATCTTTCCCCGTGTCGACGATACTAGAATTTCTCCAAATTTCGAAACCTTTTATATTTACAGCTCTATCAAAATACATCTTCCATGATTGGTGTGCATCATATTGATGGTGTTGCTGAACTTTCATTACCCCTTCATCAGGGAAGTATATTTCCAAGGGTTTGAAATCCTATGAAGGTGCGACGACCAGTTGATCCGTAATTTCTTGACCTTTGATACACTTTTGCATCACGTAGAAGATGCCAAATTGTTGTAGGATCAACTGCCATCTAGATAATCGACAATTCAACATGGGTTTACTAAACACGTACTTAAGAGGATCCACGCGAGATATGAGATGGGTTGTGTGACCATGGAGATAATGTTGTAACCTCATGGAAGCCCATGCTAAAGCACAACAAGTTTTCTCAATCAGAGTGTACTTGTGTTCACTGTTGCTGAATCTTTTGCTGAGGTAATAAATAGCTCGCTCTTGGCCTCTATCGTCTTTCTATCCCAGCATGCAGCCCATGGCATTGTCATTGATGGACATGTACATGAACATGGGAACATCATCCCTGGGTGGTACCAAAATAGGAGCTTTGACTAGCTGCTCTTTGATTGTAAGAAAGGCTTTCTGACACTCATCATTTTATTTCATGGAGGAGTTCTTCTTTAACAACTTGAAGATTCGACTTCTAATTCGAGCTTAAACTTTGTTAATTCTTTCTTTTATGTTTTGTTTTTACTTGTTTAGTGTTGTTTTGTGTTTAGGTGTGGTGGAGTGGCAATTGGACATAAAAGGTGGAATTATGGCGAAAATTGGCAAGTTTAGGAGCTAAATTGGACAAATAGCAGAAGCGACCCCCGCCAGGGCGGACTTTCTACACATAAAACCTCCGCTGGGGCAGGGGGTGCTGTGACACCCCCAAATCTGGGTACTTCATTCCCACAAGATTTGGTGTTCATTTGATAAAAACATTCATTTCTAACTACCCAAATGTAATAAAATTTACCAATAAACCTTCCCATTAAAGGATTACATTAATAAGTTCAATAAAATCTCCCAGGTTATCTAACCTTTAAAATACAAATATCAAGTGCGGAAAATCAAATAGCTACATCACATTATTTAAAATAGAGTCTGACAATATAAACGTCAACAGGTTTAAAAGTATTCAATACTTGTTCATCTTTCCTTTCCCTTTACTACTGGTAGGTTCATCGACCTTCTCAACTTTAGCTTTAATAGTTATATAAGCAAGAGTGAGCAAACAATGCTCACTTGAAATGACAATGAATAAAACATCATAACAACTGCCAAATGAATAGGCTCAATAGAACTGAATAATATGCTCTATCAAGGATAATCAGGAACAAAATTTGAAATATATATCTGAGGGTTATAAGACCACGAACTATGTCCAAAGTTATAAGTATTCTTTTAACTTAAACCTAAACAGTCATAAGACTGTAGGGACTTCTCGTACTTAGGGGGATCAACCCTTCATACAATGTATTGTACACAAACATCTAAACGTTTTGTGCGTAAATTATCCCCTGTAATAGGGTTGTTCATCTCAGTGTTTAGAATACAAGTCAGCACTAAAGTAAGTTTGGTTTGGATAAGTTTCAAGGTAATTTAGAGTTTTAACGAACATCAACTAAGGATTAGTTGAATAAACAATATACTATGGAATAAGTCATAAATGAATCGACATTTGTATGTTAAGGTCATACTTTAGAAATGAATTAAAAGCATAAGCATAGAATAACATAACATACCTTGCTTGAACAATATTAAGCTAAGGCTAAAATTTTATTTAGTAAAGGAATTGAGTTATTGAGCATGCATAATAATTAAGTCGTATAAATTGGATTAGGAATTTCTCGCTCAATATAAAAGTAAATAGAACAAACTCAAATAGAGGTTAGAGTTCGAAAACTTGCTCAATTGTAAATGAGATAGGGTAAAGAAAACTTGCACAATATAAAATTAGAGTTAAGAAACTTGCCTTGCGTGTAAGCTAAACCATAATAATTCGATTCACAATACCCTATACACATGTCATTACAACATAATTAGTTAATACATATACTCTGTATACAATTAAGTATCTATTTCATGTATGTTTTGGTTTTAATCATATAGTCAAGTCACACTAGTAATGCGATAATATCACTCATTAATTGTTAATAATATTCTCACCCTTGGTACTAAAATACCACAATATAAAAATTACATTTCAACAGTACTAACATTTCACTTTGTCAACAGTTACAGATTTTTGTACAATAAAAACAACCTTTACGGCCATCTCGTTAATTAGCATTGTTACTGCACTGATTCGGATTCTATGGGAATAGCATGCGGTATGGAGTTAGCTGCTATGAGAAAGCGAGGGACATGCTCTTACAAGGCGTTATGACGTAAGACTTGGCTACTGCTTGCGCTCGAGTTCAATTTAGAACAACGCGAGCACATGCAAATCCAAATTTGTCCTACGCTTAGTTTCTAGCAACCAATTTAACCCGTAATACTTACATAGATTTCTTATAAACATTACCCATCATATATATACTGATTTAGAACAATTAACAACAATTATGTTGGGAGATTGCATATTATGATTTGATGTTTTAATGTATATGCTCATGATTATTTGTAAAGTCCTTCAAGTAATATATGTACAAGGACTTAGTGATAGATCAAATTTGTTATGTTGATCTAAGCTCTTAACGTGTATCATTCTGTAATAGAATGTATAGATAGAAAGATCAAAGCTGTTAGGTTCATCTTGAGATGTAATATATAGGCTTCGAAGAAATTGTAGTGTATAAATCTGATCAACATTGCAGAAGTCAAGGCAGAAACATAGAGCTTCAAAGATCGTAGTATGCCTGCCTTGAAGGGCCTCTTCGGAAATCGTAGAGTGGTCCCAATGTTTGCCGAGCCAACTCAACGATCGTAGTGTGCTCTCAGAACGTGGAGTTTACAAGTCAACGATCGTAGTGTGCTCTCGAAAACGTAGAGTTTACAACTCAAGCAAGCGAAGATCGTAGTGTGCAAAGACATAAGAGAAATCGTAGTGCTCTCGGCTGATAGCATCAGACCAGACACCAAGGTGACAAGTCACCAAGATCTGAATCGTAGAGTATCATCTGTCTTGTGTTAGAAACGTCGAGCCTCATGATTTGTGTGGAGACAGACTCCAACATAAGAGGAATGGATTCTAAACATTGCAATACTCACCAGTCCCAAAGTCATAAGAAATATCCTTAGTATACAACAAAGAAGCGTATTGAAGAAGCTAAGGAAAGTACCATTGGTAAGGGGGAAAACACCTTTTCAGGTGTTAGGTGAGAAAGCGATCTGCGGTGTCGGTTGGGCGAATGCGCTTCGAGAAGATGTGCAAAAATGTCTCCATCAAAGATCAGAAAGGTCAAACGCATTTAATGCCTCAACGGATGGATCCAACAGATAGTTTTCAAGATCACATATATACAAATCAAGCAGATGAGAGAGAGATAAGAAACCATTGAACAAACAATGTGAACAACTCTCAAAGCTCAACTCTACGATATGAGAAATAGCAAAGCTTGCTCAGCTACTTAGTTCTATCGAACAAGTGCTTAAACAGCAACTGAGTAGCAACCATCAAGAACTCAACATCTACCAATCAACTGAAGTAGAGTACCAAGTCTGCTAGACTTGAAGAGTTCTAAGTGAACTGTAAGAAAGCCAAGTCTGCTGGACTTGAAGAGTTCAAGAGCGAACTCAGAAGTTCCTAGACTGCTGGTCTAGAAGGAATCTATGTGATTAAAAGGTTGTAAAAGACATCCTTAGTGGATTTCCTACTCGGGAGTAGAAGAGTAGACTAGGAGCTTTAAGTGCTCTAAACCACTTAAAACGACCGTGTCTTTTACGTTCATACTATAACTGCTATATCTGCCATAACTGCTATAACTGCCTCACTATCATAACTCCACTACTTCTTAAAGGAGATTAAAACAAATATTAATTCCGTTAAGTTTTAATCATCATCAACGAACAAGTTTAAAATGAAAAGATTTTTAAATATCTATTCAACCCCCCTTCTAGAAAACTATTCTGCCTACTGGGAACTAACAATTGGTATCAGAGAAGGTTCTATTATAAAGCTTACAAGCTCTAGTAGATCCAATGGCACACGTACCAAACGAATCTAGGATTGGAGGAAGCAGCAAGCCACCAATGTGCAACAAGGATAAATTTGCAAACTGGAAAGTCAGGATGCAAGCGTACATGGACTGAATAGATGAAGATCTATTTGAGACCGTTCAGAATGGGCCCTATGTTCCAACAAAGCTTGCATCAACCACTGACGATCCAAACAGAATACAAATCAAGGTTAAAGAAGAGTGGACAGACAATGAGAAGAGAGTTGTCCAACTTGACAAAAAGGCCAAGAATATCCTGTTCCAATCCTTAGAAGACGATCTGTTCAAAAACATTGTCAACAACAAAATAGCTAAGGAGGTTTGGGAAGCACTGTTAATCATGCACGAAGGAACTGAAGAAGTTAGAGAAAATAAACAATCACTCCTGACACAGCAGTATGAGATGTTTGCTCATGTTCAAGGATAAAACGTAACGGCCACCTATGAGAGATTCAACATTCTGCTCAACTCTCTACGAGCATATGGGAATATCTATCCAAACAAAGATATGATCATAAAGTTCATGAGAGCCCTACCGAGCAGGTGGGATGCCAAAACCACTGCTATAAGAGAGTCAAAAAATCTTCACGAGATGGCAGTTCAATAGCTATATGGCAATCTCCTGATATACGAACTGGAGCTAACTCAACGAGCTAAAACCCTATCAGAAGGAAGAAGGAAGGACAAGGGTGTTACTCTCAAGGCAACTGAAGGTGCATCTAAAGTCAACACTGAGATTGACTCTGATTATGATGAAGATCTTGCTATGCTGGTAAAAAGACTAAGAAGGTTCATGCGTCAAGGCAAAGCCAACAAGCTAAAGAAGGTCAGCAATTATAGTAGTCAAGAGCAAATGAATGATCTATGCTACAACTACAAGAAGCCTGGCCACTTTATTGCCAACTACAACAAACCTCTCCGAGAAGAACTAAAGAAGAAATCACATGCAAAGAAGGAATACAAAGGCAACAAAAGGCCTCAGAAGAGAGACAAAGGCCTGGTAACTGGAGGATCGTGGAGTGATTCAGACAATGACTCCAATCCTGACTCCGAAGATGATGAAGAACCACAAATGGCTAATATTTGCCTAATGGCCAAACATGCAAAGGACAAACAAAATCTCAACATTCGTGATGTAAGTCTCGATGAGGTATTTGATTTCAACTCACCTGATGTAGACATAAATGATTTAAGAACTACACTATATGGCATAACCACTGATCTACATCAATACATGAAGTGGTTCAGAGTTTTGTCTAAGGATCATTCACTTCTCCAAGAGGAGAAGAAGAAAGTTCAAGAAGAGCTTGAAACAACCCTTCTAAGTACTAACCTTCTCTCCAAGCTTGAGGCTGAGAATGAGATCTTAAAACAGACAAACAAACTCAATGCACAAAGAGAGTCTAATCTAGCCTCTAAAATTGAGGATCTAGAAAATACTACCTCTACATGGAACAAATCCTCATCATCCATGGACTCCCTGCTCTCTAGTCAGAGAAGTACATGCGACAGAACAGGCTTAGGCTTTGGGGAATCCATCTCAGAGCCAAGTGTGGAAAAGACAAAGGAAACTAGCACTAGTAATGCCTGAAGTTTTAGTAGAAGCAATACCTTTGTGAAATCCTCACAGAAGGAAGAACCAGTTGAACCTTGTTCTACTGTTTCCAGTCAAACTCAAAGGAGTAAAGGATCTCATGCTGGCCTGGGCTTCATAAAAGAGAAGAGTAACCTAACCTCTACTCACCAACCTAGAAGAATCGTAGAGTCAAGCAAGACCAACTCTACGAATCAACTGGGAAGGTACAGTAGAGGTAAGGCACACTCATCACTATTTATGAAATCCAAGTACACGTGGAAGAATGAGAATCAGTTTAATAGAAGGATAACTAAAGAACCATACAAGTCCAAATGGAGGATGAATCATCATACACACACAGGCATGCATCATACTAGATGTTTAATATGCAATAAATATGGTCACAAGGCTGCCAAGTGTTATTATAATTCCATGCATGTGAGACCCAAGATTAGACAGATTTGGGTCCCCAAAGGCACTAACAAAGAAGGACCCATGCAAATATGGATACCAAAATGAAGGTTCAATGTTTTGAAAGGAAAAGAGCTCCACGATCACAACATGGTATCTGGACAGTGGATGCTCAAGGCACATGACAGGGAACAAAGCCCTTCTATCTAACTACATAGAAAAGGAGTGTTCCTCAGTCATCTTTGGAGACAACGGCTCAGGCAAGACAAGAGGATACGACTCTACTAGCAATGGTACAGTATCTTTCAGCAAAGTAGCATATGTGGAAGGTCTCCAACACAACCTTCTAAGCAATAGCCAACTCTACGACAAGGGTCATCAAGTAACATTCCTCAACAACCAGTGTCATGTCAGAGATTTAAAGACATTTGCTGTAAAGCTAACCGGGACAAAAGAAGGAAATGTCTACACAGTGGATCTTGGTCAACTAAGCTCAGATGAGACAATATGTTTTTTGGCAAAAGCATCCAAGAAATGAGTCAAGGCTATGGCATGAGCGATTGTCCCACTTAAACTTCAAAAGCATGTCCAAACTGGCATCAAAAGATCTCGTAGTTGGCCTACCTAAGTTCAACTTCGTTAAAGAAAGGCCATGCAATGTCTGTCAGCTTGGAAAGCAAACCAGAAGCTAATTCAAGAGCAAAACTGCCAACTCTATTGACTAGGAGTGAGTAAAAAACGGATAAAACCGAACTACCGAACCGAACCAAAATTTTTTAACCGAATTATTTCGGTTTTTCGATTTTTTTTACAATTTCGGTTATATCCGAATTATATTTCAGTATTCGGTTACGGTTACGGTTTCAAAAAACGGGTTATTCGGATACCCGAATAACCGAACCTTAATTATTAAAAATATTAATTTTATAATATTATTATTATTATCTAATAACTCCTAAGTCCTAAGCCTAACTTACTAACTCCAGTCTGTCCAGACCCAGAGACCAGAGTCCAGATCTTTCATCCTAAAGTGACCGAGTCGGGCCAGTCAGCTTTAGTCTTCACTCTTCAGATATGAGAAATTGAGAATCTTCATCTTGCTTCACAGCTTCAGACTTCAGTTGCTCTTACTTCATGCTTGCCTCGACACTCGACAGTCGACTACTCCCTTACGTTACGACTGATCAAAGACTCTTGACTCTCTGTCTCTTACGACTTCAGTTGAACGGTTGAACTTGAACCACGCCTTCAGACTTCAGAAATTGGTGGTATGTTTGTTTTCTTAGTTGTTCCATACTTACATCTATGTTTGATTTGAACCCTTTTACGTGTTATTCAATCTGATTTTGTTAGTTAGGAGTTAGAGTTTTGATCTAATTTTTGTTGTCTGACTGCAGTGTTCAATCTGTTTTGATCTTCATTCTTCACTCTTGCCTCTCGACAGTCGACAGTCGACGACTACTCCCTGTCTCCCTTAGTCCCTTACCCCGTACCTGAGCAAATCCAATCCTTGATTTCGGTATGTTTACTTCAGACTTCAGTTGATTTCTGTATGTTTACTTACATCTATGTTTGATTTGAACCCTTTTACGGGTATTCGATTTGATTTTGTTAGTTAGGACTTAGGGTTTTGAACTGATTTTTGTTGTCTGACTGGCGACTGCCGACTGCAGTGTTCAATCTGTTTATATGTATGATTGATAGAAATGTATGATTTATATGTATGATTGATAGACAAAATGTATGATTGATAGAAATCATGTGATTATACATCTGATTTTGGTTTTTTTTTGTTTGACATTTGTAGATGATGTCAAGTCTTTTAAATGATTTGCACATGGTGGATGATACGGACGAGCCTAACCTTAATGACCTTGATCCAATTGGAGATGGGACAGAGGCAAATGACAGTGTTCCCACCAATACAGAGCCCCGTTCAAAAGAACCCACGATAAGTACAAAAACTACGGGACACTTAGAAAGTGTAAAGGGGCCAAGAAAAAGGATGGCACCTAGATCCAAGGTGTGGACTGAGGGGCACTTCATTCCCGTGAAAGATAAGGATGGTAATGTCATCAAAGGTAAGTGTACTTATTGTGAAAAAGAATTAGCTGCTGATTCATCCTCAAATGGCACTACTTCTTTAAGAAATCACTTTAGAACTTGTAAAAAAAATCCTATCAACATGGACAAAGCTCAACCCCAACTTGTAGGGATTAAAGAGGGAGAGGGAGAGGGAGGGGCATGTGAGGGTACACTCACTTCTTGGAGGTTTGACCAAGAAGCAGTTAGGGCAACCGTGGTTCACCATCTTATTGTAGACGAACTTCCTTTCAAACATGTTGAGAAGGAGGGTTTTAAAAGACTTATGCAAGTTGCTTGTCCTAGGTTTCAATTGCCTTCACGTTTTACATTTGCTAGAGATTGTATTCATTTGTATGAGAATGAGAAGAGTAAGTTGAAAACAATCCTTAGAAAACATTGTGAACGTGTTTGCCTCACAACTGACTCTTGGACTTCTAATCAACGTTTGAATTAAATGTGTGTTACTGCTCATTTTATTGATGAAAACTGGAAATTGAATAAGAAAATCTTGAATTTTCGAACCATCACAAGTCATAAGGGGAAGGACATTGGGAAAATGGTTGAGTCTTGTCTAATTGAGTGGGGAATTTCTAAAGTTATGACACTCACTGTCGATAATGCTAGCTCAAATGATACTGCGACGGCTTACTTGAGAGATAGATGTACATACTGGAAAACCAATGTCTTAGGTGGTAAATTCATTCGCATGAGATGTATAGCTCACATTATTAATCTTGTTGTGAATGATGGGTTGAAGTTGATTAAGAAATCTATTGAGTCAATTAGTCGTGCAGTGAAGTATGCAAAACAATCTCCAGCTAGGGTCAATTCATTTAAGTAATGTATTGAGTTTTGTGGTCTTGAAGATAAGAAAGGCTTAAGTCTAGATTGCCCAACTAGATGGAACTCAACTTACTTGATGTTAAGTTCGACCTTAAAATACCAGGAAGCTTTTGATCGATTTGGGTTTAAAGATCGTGGCTTTGAAAAAGAGATGGGGGAAAAAAATATTCCAACGGACTCGGATTGGAATAGGGCCAAATTGTTTGTTGGATTCTTAAAACATTTTTATAATCTCACTGTGCGTATTTCGGGCTCATCTTATGTCATATCAAATAATGCATTTCTTGAAATATGTGACACATATATTATTTTGAATGACTGGGAAAGAAGCAATGATATAGAATTGCAAAAAATGGCCAAGGCAATGAAAATGAAATATGATAAGTATTGGGGAGATGTTACAAAAATGAATATGTTATTATATATTCCCGTTGTGCTTGATCCTCGGTATAAGTTTAGCTTTGTTCAATTTGGTTTAGGAAGAATGTATGGAAATGGTGAAATTGTAGTTGAAAATCCGTTGGAGGGTTTGGAAATAGATCTTCACTTTGATATTGATAATGAATATAGGAATTTAGAATATCAATCAAGTAATAAGGCCACTGGGATGGAGATTGCCGATGGTGTGAAGAGATCAATGGAAGATTTGTTTAATGAGTACAGGAAAAAGTATTCAACTCAAGAAAGTGGAAAATCAAGTTTAAGTAATATGTCAATGTCATCCCAAGGTTCTAGTTCAATGGAATCCCAAAATACAAATAGAATTACAGAAGAGTTCAAAAGGAGTCGGACCGGAGTTATACTTGGAGAAAAATTTGAATTGGACAAGTATTTAAGTGAAGATGTTGAAGAAGTTGATGAGACTTTCGATATTTTGGGATGGTGGAGAGTTAATAGTGCAAGATTCCCTATCCTTGCACGTATTGCCCGTGACGTGTTGGCTATTCCCATTTCTACCGTTGCTTCGGAGTCCATATTTAGCACGGGGGACGCATTCTTGATGCATTTAGGAGTTCATTGTCTCCTAATATGGTGGAAGCTATCATATGTTCTCAAGATTGGGTTAAAGTGAAGAATCATATTGATGTGGAGGAAGATATCGACTTTGCCAATAAATTTGAGTGTGGTAATAATTATTATTTTTGTTTATTTATTGAATTAATAAAACAATTGTTTGTTGAAAATCATGTGTTTAATTATATTTTTTAATTTTCAGCAATATCCAACTTGAGCCTTGTTACTAATGATGCCAATGTTTCCGTGACTCAACTTGATTAATGAGGTAAATTCGTCTCTCGATTCATCATTGCAATTTGAGCCTTGTTTTTGTTTATCCAACTTGAGCCTTGTTTTTGTTTATTTTTTTGATTGTAGCCTCATCTTCCCACTAAAATACTGCACCAGGTTCTTTCCTCTCCACACTTGTGTATTCTTTTTCATTTTATTTCGTTCTTTCTTTCATAATTGTCAAAAAATTCCTTCTAGTCTTGAAATTTGGTATTAAGAAGATCGTAGCGCAACTATCAACATGTCGGCATAATCTCAAGATAATCCTCTTAGAATATTTCGGATGTAGTCATACATGCTTTTGCAAAATCTTGAGGGGCCATCTAATTATATCATATGTTCGAAGTTCATTATGTAGTGCAATTTCACTTTATTGATGTCAATCAATTAGGGGTTTATTTACAGCAAATATATTTGTTCCCATCAAGTGAATTAGCAATCTCACACAAAGAGTATCTATGCTTTAGTACTTACCTTCTAAAAGTTTCAACAGTCCGAATAACTAGTTTTAATATCTGTGATTCTGTGAATGCATCAATAATTTTCTGAATCTCATATTTGGTAGTTTGTCAAGGAATTGATAGTTTGTTGCCCTTGGCTGTCTTTTGTTGACAGGGTGCTATGATGCAGATTGATGCTTGTTGATGCAGACTATCAGACTGGAGCTTGTTGATGCTGAATTATTGATGCTAATGCTGCTTGTGGGAGATTGCAAGACCGGAACAATTTGTAATATGCTTGTTAGGTGCTTGTGG
Source organism: Panax ginseng (assembly GCA_020205605.1). Taxonomy (NCBI): domain Eukaryota; kingdom Viridiplantae; phylum Streptophyta; class Magnoliopsida; order Apiales; family Araliaceae; genus Panax; species Panax ginseng. Next base: position 115,665,520 of record CM035138.1, on the reverse strand, counting down.
GAAACTGCCAGACTTAATGTAATAGTGTAATGACAATTGACATGAACTTTGGGTTACTACTTTGTGTTTGGGCTTGTTAGTTGTTGACTTGTTGCTGCTGTAATTTTTTAAAAGTGATACTGTAGCTGCTGTAATTTTTTGGACAGTGTTAACTGTTAATTTGCTGCTGTAATTTTTACTTTGTTGTTGAACACTGGACAGTGTTAACAGTTAATTTGCTGAATTGCTGGATAGTGTATTAGTGTTTGCTAAACATGTAAGGTAACAGTTGGATGCTGATTCAGTTTTTACCCGAATTACCGAAATTATAATTCAGTAATTCGGTATTCGGTAATTCGGTTAATACCAAATTTCGGGTTTTGCTTCGGATAGTAAAATTAGCATTATTCTGGTTTTCGGTTATAACCGAATAGCTTATTCGGTTCGGTTATAACCGAATGATCACTCCTACTATTGACAAGCCCCTGCAGTTGCTCCACATGGATCTATTTGGGCAAATTCCTACAACTAGTCTTGGAGGAAAAAGATACTCTCTAGTTATAGTCGATTTATCACACCAGATTCACATGGGTATTCTTCCTAACTTCAAAAGATGAAACGAGCTCCCAATTAATCAAGATGTTCAGACTGGTGATGAACGAGAAAGAAGAGAAAATCAAGGCCATAAGGAGTGATCATGAAAGAGAATTGATTTCTCGAAATGGACCCGATTCTGCACAGCACAATGGCATCGATCACTATAACTTCTCACCCTCACGAACTCCTAAACAAAATGGAGTAAATTTGAAAGAAAGAATGTAACTTTGATAGAGGTCGGAAGAACTCTACTAGCGGCAACTCATCTGCTGAATACTTACGCGTAAGTTGTCAACACCGCCGCTACACGCGTAAGCGATCAACGATACACTCTCACGATCAAGAAGACGCCTTACTTAACCGTGTGAAAGGAAAAAAAGCCAGTGTCGTACTTACTTTCATGTTTTCTTCGTGTGCATGCTACATTCTCAACAATGGAAAGCGATGATTGACAAAATTTCAATTAAGTCGGGATGAAGGAATCTTTCTTGGATATGCCCGCATGCATATAAGGCCTACAGAGTGTTCAACAAGAAGACACTGAGTGTTGAAGTCTCAATTCACATCACCTTTGATGAAACAGACTTAGACAACACAGTGCTTCAAGACACTACGACCGATAATGCAAACACTACGAATGAAGTCGTCAACACTACGATCGTAGTGCCAGATAGTGAAATCGTTGAGCAACAAAATGAGATCGTAGAGAGGTCTATGCAAGACAACGAACCTCCCCACCAAGAAGAAGAAATAGATCTTGAAGACTTAAGATAAGAAGGCGTCAGGATAGATGTCCCAACCGATAACAGATGGGCCAGAGATCACACTCAAGATCTAATCATTGGAGATCCAAGTGCTAAAGTCAAAATAAGAGCTGCCACTCAGAATGAATGCTTTTATCTAAGTTTCCTGTCTCAAATGGAACCAAAGAAGATAGAGGATGCTATGGAAGACTCCAGTTGGATAGAAGCCATGCAGGAAGAACTCAACCAATTTGAACGAAGCAAAGTATGGAGATTGGTACCAAGACCAAAGAGTCATCCTGTCATTGGAACTAAGTGGGTCTTCAGACACAAAATGGATGAAGATGAAGTTATAACCAGGAACAAGGCAAGATTAGTGGCAAAGGGCTACTCTCAAAAAGAAGGTGAGACATTTGCACCTGTTGCCAGACTAGAAGCCATCAGAATCTTCCCTGCCTTTGCTGCTCACATGAAGTTCAAAGTCTTTCAGATGGATGTCAAAAGTGCATTCCTAAATGGAGAACTCTAAGAAGAAGTCTATGTAGAACAACCTCTAGGTTTCATCAACCCATCTCTTTCCAATTATGTTTATAGATTAGACAAAACCTTATATGGACTTAAATAAGCATCTAGAGCATGGTATGAAACACTAACTAACTTCTTAATTGAAAATGGGTTCACTAGAGGTAGAGTAGATACCACACTATTTTTTAGAAAGCATAAAGACAAAGTCTTATTAGTTCAAATATATGTTGATGATATTATTTTTGGTTCTACTGACGAAAAGTTATGCAAGAGATTCTCTAAGCTAATGCAGAGCAAGTTTGAAATGAGCATGATGGGTGAGCTGAATTTCTTCCTTGGACTGCAAGTAAAGCAGACTGATGAAGGAATTTTCATAAACCAAGCCAAGTACATCAAAGACTTACTCAAGAAGTATGGCATGGAATCAGCCTCTCCCATGAAAACACCAATTGCTCATGCAACCAAGCTTGACAAAGATGAAAAAGGTAAAAGTATTGATATAACTCAATACAAAGGTATGATAGGTTCTCTCTTATATCTAATTGCCAGTAGACCAGACATAATGTTTGCAACATGCATATGTGCTAGATTTCAGGCTAACCCTAAAGAGTCACATTTATCTGCTGTAAAGAGGATCTTCAGGTATCTCAAGGGTACACCTTACTTGGGGCTTTGGTACCCCAAGGAATCCTCATTTGAACTAACAGGATACATAGATGCTAATTTTACAGGATGCAAAATAGATAGAAAGAGTACCAGTGGCACCTGTCAATTGCTAGGAAACAGACTTGTGTCCTGGTTTAGCAAAAAGCAAAACTCAGTGTCTACTTCAACTGCAAAAGTTTGAATACATTCTTTGGCAAATGGCAAATTTGTTTTTTCAGATCCTATGGATGAAAAATCAGCTAGCTGACTATGGGTGTAATTTCAAATCTATTCCCATTCACTGTGATAACACAAGTGCCATAGCAATAACTTATAATCCTTTTATGCATTCTAGGACTAAGCATATAGAAATAAGGTATCACTTCATTAGGGATCATGTGCAAAATGGAACTATATCTTTACAATATATCCCTATTGAAAATCAACTTGCTGATGTTTTTACTAAACCTCTAGATGAATCCAGATTTAATAAGTTAATAAGTGAGCTAGGCATGCTAAATCTGCATCTATAAAAATATATGTTCTAGACTGTGCTAACCATAACAGATACAAAGGCTAAACTCAAAATCGTAGACATGATCAAGGGAAGTCCACGATCGTAGAGCTGAAGAGACAAAACTACCTCAACGATCATAGAAAAGACTCAACCATCGTAGTGCAGACTCAACGATGACAAAAGCCCCATCAACAAAGCAACAATGCATCCTGTGATGATAAGCTTCAAAGCAATCCCTCTGATAAGCGCCTCAGGAACAAACCTAACCCTTGACTCACTCTAAGAGGTTGGCCCTTCCTGAGTTACCTTAAAAGAATGCTATGTCAAAAACTTATCACAAGGATCCGATCAGACTCGACAATCGTAGATCAGACACTACGGTTGCTGAACAGACTCGACGATCGTAGCTCAGACACGACGAATGCTGGATAGACTCGACGATCGTAGCTCAGACTCGACAAATGAAAAGCAGACTCAACGAGCACAAGACTACCTCAATGATCGTAGTCCTCCCTACGGACACATCAGCTCTGCAGGAGCCAAGGGCAAATCAGTACGATCCTTATCAGTCAAAATCATAGAGCCAAGCAAAAGTCGACACCTGTCCCACTAAGCAAAAAGGAGATAGGGAAGTTACAAGTACAAATTGAAATCGTCTTTTTGAAATCAGAAGTTCAAAAGATTATCTCTCTCATCCTCTCTCAAAGCAGAAACCCTAAATCAGAAGAAAGCTTAGTTAACTCTCATTGCTAGCAAGAAAATCAATGGCGACTTCCAGTGTAATCTCCGACTACAGACTCTGTTTTGACGAGTTCAAAATAGCTCAACCTAAATTTCACAAGACTCTGGCGCTACTGAAGAAGGCAGGTCTCGAAGAGGCTTTGAGCACAGACACATTGATCTATCCCAAGCTGGTGAAAGAATTCTACAGGAATGGTGTGTTTGAGAACGACACCATCACTACGAGAGTAAGGGAAGTGGAAATCAGACTGAAGACCGAAGACATCAACCTCGCCCTAGGTCTCAAAAATGAAGGGCATCCAGTCATAGATAGCGTAGACTACCAAGAGGGACTTAGAAGAATGTATCACAAGAAACTCCCCTCTGTGAAAGGATACAAGAAGAAGGAGTTTCCACAGAGGTATGAATTTCTAGTCGATATTGTTGGGAAATGTATATGTTGTAAGAGCTCAGGTCATGACTCTGTGAATGAAGTACAACTCAAGCTCATGATTGCCATGAGTTATGGAATACAACTCAACTATGGAGCCCTATTGCTTGAGTGGATTGGAAAGTGGATTACCAACTCAAAAAAGTCAAAAAGCCCTCAAAAGATGTTATTCGGGTGATTCATAAGTATCATTCTACAGTCAGCCCTGGGTGACAAAATTGGAGATGAAGAAGGAGAAGCTACCCAAACAGACGAATGACCTAGAAATTGTTTGAAAATTGAAAGAGGAACCTAGTTGAGTATGTTCGAATGATGACCAAGTCCAGTGAAAGAACTGGTGATCTGAAGGATTCAGGCCTTCCAGGAAATATGTCTGTTGTTAGGGAAATCGAAGAAGAAGAAGAAATTGACAAAGGAGAACCCTCTGTCCTTACCAGAAAAAGCAAGGGCAAGAAGAAGCTAAAGGCTAGACTGGTAGAAGTACCTCAAGGATCTACCACTGATATACCTATAGAGTCCTCTGATATAGAGACTCTGAGGATGCTAAGAAGAAAGCAACATCAATATGAAGCAGATGAGGATCAAGCTACCATATCCCAGATGCTGAAGAAGAACAAAGTTGGTCATAAGTCCAAAAGGCCATCAGTCTCCTTAATCGTAGAGTCTCTACTGTTCGTAGAGACCTGACCAAGCATATCAGGAAAGGAAGTAGCTGGATCAAGCATAGTGGCTATTGAACAGGACAAAACTGAGGTTCAGGAAAGTCTTGAGGCTGTGGCTCAGCCTAGAAAATCAAGGAGAAAGCTGATCAAGAAATACATCCTTAAAAATGAAAAAGTGCTGAAGAAGGAAGCAAAGAGTATGGCTACCAAAGAGGAACTATCCAGAGCAAGTCAAGAGGACAATGCTCCAGCTAAGGGGGAGATCCCTGAAATTCTCATGATAGAGAATACACCAGCTGAGGGGGAGGTGCCTGAAGCTCTAGAAAAAGCTCCAACTGAGGGGGAGTTTTTGAGCTTACAAGAAGATGATGAAGTTGAGGGGGAGCCTCATGATATCTCCATGGCAGAAGGAGAGGTCCCTGCCAGTAATGAAGAAGAACCAGTGCATGAACATCAAGAGGCCATTGAGATAATGGAATCCTCCAACGAGAACAGAGAAGAGGAAGAAGATGATGATGACCTTGAGATCACTGGTGTGGGCAAAGATGGGTATAGAAGTTATCTCTACAATCAGATGTTCTCTTACCTACCCATTATGCCATATCATCAGGCCCAAATCCTAAACTATTGGGATCACATGTTCTGGAGTTTCAAAGAGTATTCGGCCATCTAAGTACAAGCTCATGGATTCCCAGGAAGATTCAACTTTGCCAAGAAGTTACTTACCAATAACTCTTCCTCAAAGGATAAACCTGAGGTACTGTCTATCCCAACCCTCTTAAGAGTTAATCACTTGCCATCATCCTCATTTAGCCATTTTTATGAATTCTCACAATGGTTAGAAGTGATACTTCATCCACTAAATCAATTTCCAGTTGCAGAATCCCAAAATTCTGTAACTGAGGAACCAAATGCAGTCAACTTCATTTTGCTCCCACAAACCACCATCTCTACGATCCCTGACTCTAGCTCCATCGTAGAGTCCCAAATAGAAATCGTAGAGCCACATATTCCAAACATCGAAACTCAGGCCCCTCCATCAGACATACCATCCTCCTCATCAAATGAATATTTTAGCCTTGATCTTGCAATCTACTCCCTGCAAGATCAATCCCAGAAAACATCCCCTCCATTCAACAATCCTCAACCCAGTGATACACTCCCAAATCTTCCCATAAAAGATGACTTGAAGGAAGCATCCAAGAACATGGTCAAGAACATAGAAGAGAGCCTGGAAACTCACTCAGACCTCATTCATCTCCGGTTGAATCAAATGATCACTGCTGCAAATAATCTCCCTGGCACTATGAACGCTGAGCTTACAAAGAAGCTGAGGGAAATTATCCAAGAAATTCTTCAAAGCATGAAGGACAGAGTTGAGATTCACTTCTGGATTGCTACCAAACAGAGAGAGGATGTTCTTGAAATGCAGAAATCTCAAGAAAAAAAAATAATCTTATGCTGGAGAACATTATCAACCTGAAAGCTTCAGTCAAAGAATTCCAGAAAGCTTATGTAAATCAGGAACAGCAGAGTGACATTGTTCTCACTGCCCTCCAAAACAAAGAAGCTAGATCTGAAGTCCTGATCAAGGAAAGTCGAGAGGACATTGCTCAAACACAAAGTCAACTCAACGAGCTTGTCCAATGAGTAAATCGACTTTCTGCAGACATTTAAACCCTTGATGCTGATATAAAGGGGGAGAATAAAGGGAAAGGAGTTCAAGGAACACCGGGAGGTCAGGTCAGAGGCAGAGGAGGTCAAGGAAGCCAAGAAAGGGGAAGAGGACAATTTCACGCTCAAGCATCAAGAAGCCCTCCTGCAAGACAATTCCACCAACAGACTCTACGATCAAGCAATCAGACTCAGCGATCTGATCAGCAGGAAGTCTTGATGGCTCAGCCATTAAGGAGTCAAGGGCCAACTACCAGCTCACCAAATGTGACCACCACAGGCCTAAGAATGCTAATTGGAGATCCAACATTCATGAATAGGCATGATCACAACCCGTTAGTAAGCCCAAGTGAGCTGGAAGAAATAGCCAGAAGGGATGAAGCGAGCAGGAAAAGAAGGGCTGAGGAGTATGCCAATCCTCCACGGAAAAGATCAAAGAAATAGAGATAAGTTGAAACTTTAAATTTTTATTGATGTAAAGCTAAACTGCAATATTCCTTGAACATCAATAAATTCATGCTTATTCTCTAGAAATTTTAATTTCTTCATTTGAAATACTAAGTCATGTTTAGATTTCCTGCAAATGCATCTAGACACTAATAATCATGACAACAAATCTCCTTGGTTATGTCAACATCAAATAGGGGAGATTGTTGGGAGAATGCATATTATGATTTGATGTTTTAATGTATATGCTCATGATTATTTGTAAAGTCCTTCAAGTAATATATGTATAAGGACTTAGTGATAGATCAAATTTGTTAGGTTAATCTAAGCTCTTAACGTGTATCATTCTGTAATAGAATGTATAGATAGAAAGATCAAAGCTGTTAGGTTCATCTTGAGATGTAATATATAGGCTTCGAAGAAATTGTAGTGTATAAATTTGATCAACATTGCAGAAGTCAAGGCAGAAACGTAGAGCTTCAAAGATCGTAGTATGCCTGCCTTGAAGGGCCTCTTCGGAAATCATAGAGTGGTCCCAATGTTTGCCGAGCCAACTCAACGATCGTAGTGTGCTCTCGGAACGTGGAGTTTACAAGTCAACGATCGTAGTGTGCTCTCGAAAACGTAGAGTTTACAACTCAAGCAAGCGAAGATCGTAGTGTGCAAAGACTTAAGAGAAATCGTAGTGCTCTCGGCTGATAGCATCAGACCAGACACCAAGGTGACAAGTTACCAAGATCTGAATCGTAGAGTATCATCTGTCTTGTGTCAGAAACGTCGAGCCTCATGATTTGTGTGGAGACAGACTCCAACATAAGAGGAATGGATTCTAAACGTTGCAATACTCACCAGTCCCAAAGTCATAAGAAATATCCTTAGTATGCAACAAAGAAGCGTATTGAAGAAGCTAAGGAAAGTACCATTGGTAAGGGGGAAAACACCTTTTCAGGTGTTAGGTGAGAAAGCAGTCTGCAGTGTCAGTGGGCCAGAATGCAGTTTAGAAGATGTGCAAAAATTTCTCCATCAAAGATCAGAAAGGTCAAACGCATTTAATGCCTCAACGGATGGATCCAACAGATAGTTTTCAAGATCACATATATACAAATCAAGCAGATGAGAGAGAGATAAGAAACCATTGAACAAACAATGTGAACAACTCTCAAAGCTCAACTCTACGATATGAGAAATAGCAAAGCTTGCTCAGCTACTTAGTTCTATCGAACAAGTGCTTAAACAGCAACTGAGTAGCAACCATCAAGAACTCAACATCTACCAATCAACTGAAGAAGAGTACCAAGTCTGCTGGACTTGAAGAGTTCTAAGTGAACTGTAAGAAAGCCAAGTCTGCTGGACTTGAAGAGTTCAAGAGTGAACTAAGAAGTTCCTAGACTGTTGGTCTAAAAGGAATCTGTGTGATTCAGAAGTTGTAAAAGACATCCTTAGTGGATTTCCTACTCGAGGAGTAGAAGAGTGGACTAGGAGCTTTAAGTGCTCTGAACCACTTAAAACGACCGTGTGTTTTACGTTTATACTATAACTGCTATATCTGCCATAACTGCTATAACTGCCTCACTATCATAACTCCACTACTTCGTAAAGGAGATTAAAATAAACATTAATTTCGCTAAGTTTTAATCATCATCAACGAACAAGTTTAAAACGAAAAGATTTTTAAATATTTATTCAACTCCCCCCCCCCTTCTATATAACTATTGTGCCTACTGGAAACTAACAAACTACAATCAAATTAAGAATTTTGAATTCCATATTTTTTGCCAAAACTCCATTTTTAACATACTTGACAAAATTTACACTATGATCACCATTGTACACCAAATTAACTCATTCAAGCTACGTTTTCTTCGTTACTTACTGAATTAATACATTCAAGACTCAATTTACAGACTAGTTTACAAACTAAGTATCAATTTTGAACTCCAACAAGCCATATTCATACACACATGCACTATAATCAATTTTTTCTTATTTTTTTTGAACGTAATTAGTATACCAAATCCTTGTCTAGATGTTAATTCTAACATCACAATTACATATACACACAATTTACACTTTATATAACAACAATTCATCAAATTAAAATTCATAGAGACTTTGGAAATCATGAACACAGAACTTTTATATATAACATATTACGTTTATAGGAGTATACCTTCTTTTACTTGAACAATCCTTGTTAACCACAAAATTTGTTTTGGAATCACAGAACTCTCTCTCAAATTTCTTTTCTCTGTATTTTCTCTTCTCTTTTCTTCTTAGGTTTAGGCCAACTAACACTTATGCGTAAATTATAAACTGATAGCCATAATACTAAGCACACTTAATTTATCAGTTACAAAAACTTAAACGTATATCAGCTATAAAATATATTTTATTTATTATTTTGATTTATTTTATTTATATTATAATTTAAATTCAAAATTCAAAAGCTATAAGGCTTCGTTTGGCAAAAACACTTTTAAAAATAAAATAAAAAAATAAAGACTTAATGTCTTTAAGCCTTGTTTGGTTAAATCCATTTAAACTAATTTAATTTATCTTACTAAATCATTTATATAATAGTTTATTGTCACACTTTTATTATTAAATTAAAACATTATAGTAGTTCATTTAATCCATATCAATTCTCTAATTTAATTATTAAATTAAATTAGAATATTATCTCATAATAATTATTTTCTTTAACTCATAAATTATTTATTTAACAAATAAATAATCAAATTAAATCACATTAAACAAATATTTACTCAACAATAAACACATCCATTAAAATATTTATATAATTCAATAAATATTTGGAATTACAATTTAAAATTCCAGATTCTTACATCCTTCCCTCCTTACAAGGATTCTATTCCCAGAATCACAACTCAAACAATTCATTCAAACAAATCATTCGTCACATTCTTCCCTTCTTACAAGGATTCTTTCCCCAGAATCGAAGACATAGATTAAACAAATAATTCAGGATAATTTTTTCATCATTTTATCTTCGAGTTCCCACGTAGCTTCTTAAGCAGTGTGGTTTCTCCATATCACCTTCACAGAAGGTATTACTTTATTCCTGAGCACTTGTTCTTTTATGTCAACTATCTGTATATGAACTTCCTCATAAGACAAGTCCTTATCGAACTTTAATGGTTCGTACTCGATCACATGCTTGTAATCGGGTTTATATGGTCGTATCACTGAAACATGAAAAACATTGTGATCATGTTCTAACTCTGGAGGTAGAGCTACCTCATAAGCCACCTCTCCTACTCTTCGCAACACCTCGAAGGGTCCAATAAACCTCGGGCTTAGCTTTCCCTTTTTACCAAAACGAATTTTTCCCTTCCAAGGAGAAACTTTTAAGAACACGTAATTTCGTACGTCGAATTCACGATCTTGTCTGTGTTGATCAGCATACTTCTTCTGTCTGTCTTGAGCAGCTACCAATCTTGTTCTAATGAGTTTGACAACTTTAGCAGTTTACTGTACCAGTTCTAGTTCTAATAGTTGACGTTCAACGACTTCATTCCAGCACAGTGGAGTTATGCACTTTCTGCCGTACAATGCTTCGTAAGGCGGCATGCCGATGCTTGTACGGTAACTATTGTTGTAGGAGAATTTTTCCAATGGTAAATGTTTATCCTAGTTCCCTTTAAAATCCATGATGCATGCTCTGAGCATATCTTCCAACGTCTGGATTGTTCGTTCGCTTTGGCCATCTGTTTGCGGATGGTACGCCGTACTCATTCTCAACTGTGTTCCCATGCATTCTTGTAGTCTCTTCTAGAAGTTTGACGTGAATCGCAGATCTCTATCTAACACAATTGTCACTGGAACTCCATATCTCGAAATGATTTCTTTAATGTATAACTTTGCTAACTGATCAAGATTGAATCTAATCTTTATTGGAAAAAGTGTGCTGATTTTGTCAGTCTGTCCACTATCATCCAAATCGCATCGTATCCTCTTTGTGTAGTTGAAAGACCCACCACAAAATCCATTGTGATGTGTTCTCACTTCCATTCCTGTATTTCTAGCGGTTGTAGTAATCTGCTTAGTCTCTGATGCTCGGCTTTAACTCTTTGACATGTCAAGCATTTCACGGCACATTCTGCAACATCTCTTTTAATGTTTGGCCAACAAAAATGTCGTCATAAATCTTGATACATCTTCGTACTTCCCAGATGAATCGAGTATCTTGAGTTATGAGCTTCGATCAATATTTCTTCTTTAATATCTGGTACTGGTGGAACCCATATTCTCCCCTCGAATCTTAATAGTCCTTCGGTATCGATATTGTATTTCACTACCCCCAACCACTTTCTCTTTCATTTTTCCACATTCTTCATCTTGTAGTTGAGCATTCTTTACCTTGTTCACCAAAGTTGGACTAGCTTCTATCTGGAATAGTCGTTCATCGGATTCTTTTGGAATTTTTATTTCCAACTCTAGCTTTGTCAGTGCTGAAATAAGCTCCACCTGGGTGGTTATCAGCATCAACTTTTCCCGACCTTTTCTACTCAAAGCATCTGCAACCACATTTGTCTTTCCCAGATGATAAAAGATCTCACAATCATAATCTTTTATTAATTCCATCCATCTTCTTTGACGCATGTTTAAGTCTTTCTGTGTGAAAATATACTTTAGACTCTTATGGTTTGTATATATCTCATATATCTCTCCATAGAGATAGTGTCTCCATATTTTCAGAGAAAATAATACCACAACCAACTCTAAATAATGAGTCGGGTATCCTTTCCCATAGTCCTTCAATTGTCGTGATGCATAAGGACATACCCTATTCCTTTATGTGATGCATCACTATACACCACAAAGTTTCTTGTATTATATGGTAATGACAACACAAGTGCCACACTTAACTTCTTTTTCAAGTCTTGAAAACTCTCTTCACACTTCTTTGTCCAAACAAATTTTACAGCTTTCCTTGTCAAATTTGTTAACGAAGTGGAAATCTTGGAAAACTCCTGAATAAACCGTCTATAATAGTCGGCCAGTTCCAAGAAACTCCTCACCTCTGATGGTGTCCTTGGTTGTTCCCAATTGATTACGTCTTCAACTTTTGATGGATCGACTGAAATCTCGTCTTTGTCTATCACATGCCCAAGAAATTGTACACGTTCTAACCAAAATTCACATTTAGAGAATTTCACGTATAACTTTTCATTTCTTATCGTCTCCAACGTCAAACGTAAATGTTCCACATGTTCTTCTTGAGATTTGGAGTACACAAGAATATCATCGATAAATACCACCACAAACTTATCTAAGAATGGTTTAAACACCCTGTTCATCAAATCCATGAATGTAGCAGGGGCGTTGGTCAAACCAAAAGACATCACCAGAAACTCGTAATGTCCATACCAAGTTCTGAATGTCGTTCTAGGTACATCCTCCTTCCTTACCTTTAATTGATGATACCCACTTCTTAAATCTATTATTGAGAAGTATCTAGCACCCTTCAATTGATCAAACAAGTCATCTATTCTTGGCAATGGATATTAATTGTTAATAGTGACTTTGTTTAATTCCTTATAATCAATGCAAAGACGCATTGACCCATCCTTCTTCTTCACGAATAACATCGGTGCTCCCCACGGTGATACACTCGGCTGAATGTATTTCTTGTCCAACAGCTCTTGCAATTGTTCCATCAGTTCCTTCATCTTTATCGGAGCCATTCTGTACGGGGTCTTCGATATCGGAGCAGTTCCTGGCGCCAAATTGATAACGAACTCGATCTCTCCGTCAAGCGGAAGTACTGGCAAATCCTTTGGAAATACATCTACAAATTCCATAACCACTGGTATCTCTTCTAGTATCACCCCCTTCCTCTGAGTATCGACTTTTTAAGCTAGATATCCCACACAACTATGACTTAATAACTTCTTGGACTATATAATCGTCAGACATCTACCTTTATTTTGATACAATCTCCTATCATCTCTCACTCTACGATTACTGATCCAAGCCCAATCGTAGAGTCACATGCTCAAGTCTTAGAGTCACCTCCTTCTGAAGCTCTACCCCACACACCAACCCCTCCATCAGATATCCATTCCTCATCCTCTAATTAATATTTTAACCTTGACCTTGCTCTCTACACTATTCAAGATCAATACACAAGGGCCCCTCCTCCAAACAATTCGCAACTCCTTGAACTCATATTAGATCTTCCCACCAAAACAGAGTTGTCTGAAGCATCCAAAAAGGTGACCAAGGACATATAAGAAGAACTTAAAGTTCACTCAGACCTTGTTCAACTAAGGCTGACTCATCTGATCAATGCTGCTAACACTCTCCCAAGCACCCTAAGTTCGGAGCTCACAAAGAAGCTTAGGGAGATCATAAAGGAGATGATTCAGAGCATAAATGAACGGGATCAAATCCACTTTCAAGCTGATAAGAAACAAAGGGATGTTGTTCTTATTTTATAGAATATTGAGGAATCCCAAAACAACCATATGATGGAAAGTCTCACGAATCTACGAACTGCAATGAAAGAATTCCAAGGATTCTCCATGGGCTAAATGAAACAGATAGAAAATGTCCTGACTATTCTCCAAAAGAGGGAAGGTCGATCTGATTCTCTAATTCAAGAGAATCGTGAAGACTTTGCTCAATCCCAGAATTAGCTCAACGAACTTGTCCAAGGCATGACTCGCCTATCTGAAGACATTCAAGCCCTTGATGCTGACATAAAGGGGGAGAAAAAAGGGAAAGGAGAAAAAGGCAAGGGCATAGGCAAAGGCACATTCATCGCTCAATCATCAAGGAGCCCTCCTACAAGACCGCCTCACCATCAGACTCCACGATCTGAACAGCAACAAATTATCATGGCACAACCACTAAGGAGTCAAGGGCCTTCTCCTAGCTCATAAGAAGTGACCTCCACATGCCTAAGAATGCCAATTAGAGATCATGGATTCATGAATATGCATGATCATCATGAAAGACTAAGTCAAAGCGAGCTGGAAGATATAGCACTAAGAGACGAAGTGAGCAGGAGAAGAAGAGCCGAGGAGTATGTAAATCCTCCGAGAAACAAAAGGCAAAAGAAATAGAGATAAGTTGAAACTCAATTCTTATTGGTGTAACTAAGCTTAATTGTAATATCTGTCTTTACAAACATCAATAAATTCATGCTTTTTCTCTAGAGATTTTAGTTGCTCACTGAAACATTAAGTCATATTTATTTTCTAGCAACTGCATCTAGAAATTGATAATCCTGACACAAATCTCCTTGGTCATGTCAACATAAAATAGGGGGAGATTGTTAGGAGATTGCAAATTTAAATTTGATGTTGAAAGTAAATATTCATGATTATATATAAAGTCCTTCAAGGAATATATGTACAAGGACTTAGTGGTAGATCAAACTTGTTAAATTGATCTAAGCTTTTAATGTTTATCATTCTGTAAATGAATGTATAGATGAAGAGATCAAAGCTGTTAGGTTGATCTATGTCTTGAGATGTAATAGGAAACTGTGACGCCCCAAAAATTAGGTATACATCACCCATCTTGAGTCGCCAGATACATGGTATAGAATTCAAATACAACTTAATAATACAACTGTCGTGTACAATACGACAAAACATAAACTGTGAGTTTGAATACAAATATTGTCTACTAGAGAGTATACAAACTCAACAGGATTCCTCATTATAATTATTATCACATTATTTCACATAATAGTGAGGACTGCTAATGCACCATCTAGGACCATCACTTCGTTCCCCGACTCGTCCCAGCTATATTCTCATTTCCTGAAGAGAACAGTGAAAGAAAGGGTGAGCTCAACTAGCCCAGTAAGAAATATTATGACTAAGATAATGCAGAATAAATTATCATTAGCCTTAAAACAATGTTAAACCGATACAATATAACAAACATCAAGTTTAATCTGCAATGAACAAGCAATCCATTAAAAGAGTCAAGTAGAGAATAAAATCTACTATCTTTTATGATTTAAAAGGTTTTCATCACTTTTATCACCGAGACTCGACAATAAATAATCCACATCATCGAATCACCCCGCACTTTTCTGCCAAGGATATTCTTTAGTATCACCACCACAAATTATCCATGCACTACGACTTAAGATAATCATGTTTTCATCAATCTGGCCCGATCATGTCATAAAATAATTCATCATCAGCACTACTGACCAAAGAGAATCCATAGCCATAATCATACCAAAAACTGTCCATCAATGCACTACGGGCCAATGAGGAATTTTTTCACATCATTTGTAACATTACGGTCATGATTACACCGAATAATCCCTGCTCATAATCATACCAAGTCCATCTATGCACTACATGCGACAGATGACTTTCAACAAAATATAAACATGAGGATGATGACAATGATATAAGAATTCAATAAAACAAGTTCAAGAATTAATTTATCTAGGAACTGATAACATCCAAATTGTCAACATGATACTGCTTTGTAGAGTAAAATTCAAGAATGCTCAGAAGAATATTTCCATGAAAAGATACTGGATGAAGCGCAAATATCAAGGATACTCCACTAATTTCATGGAGTATAGAAGTCAAAATTTTAACCAACTGAGTATAATAAAGAATGGAATAACAAAAGAAATCACCATGCATGCGGTACTTCGCATAAATAGGTTATTCCAACAGAATAATAATAACGGAACTAGGTCAGGCGAAATTCGCACCGACAGGATGTTCCAACAGAATAATAAATAATAGAATAACAACAGAAATCACCATGCATGCAGTACTTTGCATAGGCAGGTTATTCCAACAGAATACTAAATAACGGAACTAGAGTGCAGCGTGTCATGCAAGCGCGATGTTCTAACAGAATAGTAAAGATCGAACGGGTCCGTAAAAGCATACGAGATAGGATATTCAAATGAATAATACATAATAGAATAACAGGAGAATTTCACCAAGTATAGGGAAGTCCGCGTATACAGGTTATTCCAACAGAATAATAAAGAATGGAATAACAGAAGTTCTCTTCATGAATACAAATGAAATAATACCCCCTATGCTTACAACAAATAATATTCTCTACCTTAGAAAGAAGAGTACTGGATATAGAAGTAGTGAAGTAGCAGAACACTTTTCTTCTTTCTCTCTAGTTTCTCTCTCTAGAGTTTCAAATGAATTAAGTAAGATATAATGAATGAATGAGCTTCTATTTATAGAAAAATAGATTGCATAAGAACTAACTCATGAGCGGTCCAGTTTGATTTACTTTAATCGACGGTCCATATTTAAAGCAAAATCTTTTAAATAAAATATAATATATTCTATTTATAATCTAATAAAACGAATAACTTTATAAAAGATTTTACTATGCAAACACTATGCAAGCACTATACAAACACTATGCATAATAAAATATAATGTATTCTAATTATTGTCTAATAAAACAGATAACTTTATTAAAGTATTTTATTTTATATAAAAAGATTTTACTATGCAAAACACTATGCAACACTATGCATAATAGAATATAATATATTCTATTTATAGAATAACTTTATAAAAGTATTATGTTTTATATAAAAAGTTTTTCTGTTTATTACATTAATAATACCAATAAAAAAACTGAGTGACTTATCACGTAAGCATCAATAATCAATACCGTGTGCTACGATGCAACCACGCGTATTAATATACTTTTACTACCGAGTAGTTCAACAGTATTAACGGTAAAACTTCCGCCGTTATTTTCATAAAATATTTTTGTCGTTTTCTCAATCCGATAATAATTCTGTTGCGGGGTCCACCATTGATTGTACCGTCATACGGATATTCCCCGACCAAAAAGAATATTATACAATAACTTGCGTACTTTTAAAAATTTATAAATACTACCCACAACTATAACATTATCTCAAATCCACACCATAATATTAAAAAAAATATTTCGAGAAAATTAAATCTTTATTCATAAAATCTGGAGTCTCACAATCACCCCTCCTTATAAAATTTTTCCCTCAAAATTTATGTACGTACCTGGTATGCCGAAGAGGTGAGGATACCTTGACTTCATTTCAGATTCTAATTCTTGAGGTATAACCTTTGAGTGTTGAATACGATCCTTCTTATCCAAGATGTTAACACGTATCTCCTCATACGTTAAATCTTCTGCTATCTCGTCCAGTTCTAAATTAATAATGTGGTTCGGGTCGTCCACACATTTATGTAACATCGATACGTTAAAAATGTTATGAACACGCAACATACTTGGCGGTAAAACGAGTCTGTAGGCCACAGTTCCTACTTCATCGAGGATTTCAAATGGGCCAATTAAATCGAGGGTTTAGATTCCCTCTCTTCGTCGATTCTTGCTTATAGAATAACGCCCTCTTGAACCTTCTTCTTCACATTCATCAGCTCTGAGTATGTAGCTTGAGCGGCTTTAACTTTATCGATTAAAGTCGATTCTAATCGTATATTCATTATCTTCACGTGGGTCACTAGAGTCTTTAACTCTATCTTCATCATTTTTAAGTTATATAAAATGGGTTTTTGTGTTAACAACATCGCACTCGTAAACGCATACGATCTTCTACTCAACGCGTCAGCTACCACGTTCGCTTTTCCATAATGATATTGAATGGTACAATCGTAATCTTCAACAGCTAGAGCCAAACTCTTTGGCACATTACACGTTTATTTTGGGTGAAGAAAATATTTGAGGGTTTTAGAAATGGGTTTTGTACTGGGGTCAATACAAAATTCGATTTCACAGTCTAGGGGTAGGCTAAGAAGTCTTCAAGGATACGTCAGGAAATTTATTAACAATAGAAATATCATTCAAAACTGTGACTCTCATCCAAGACTTGGATAGCATGTCACATTGATACCTATCAACTTGTCACCGTCATTCACGACGTTGCCTACAGAAAGTCTGGCTTCGGTGCATTCCACACAAGAAAGTCAACAACAAAAGGATCGGGGCTCTTTATTTATGGCTTGATATGACAATGATTGACTTTAGTGGTTTGGTTACTTTGAATTCGCATAACAGGGTTGGTTAGGAGTATGAAAGCTAACAACCTTCGAAAAGCATGATGAGTAGTTAACCAATCGATTCCTAAAATCGTATCAAAGGCAAGTATTTTCAAAGAGATAAGATTGACAGGTAACGTGAAAGTGTTGATTTGAACAAGATTTATAAATAGTGGAGGTAACGAAGGTTTCTCCCAACTAAGTTTAAACAAATATATCAAAGTTTAACTTCTTCGGAGTTAACTTCAAACATTGAACACAACTAGGTGCAATAAAAGAGTGAGTAGAACCGGTATGTAACACGGTATAGACTTCGCAAGAGTTTATGACTAACATACCCGTGATAATTTTATTCAGGTTCCTCGTCACGAAAAAAAAATGCTCTCTCTTAAACTACTGGCTTTGGCTTGTCTGGGACATCCTTTGGTGCCTCCATCCTAGCTGAACTTGTCTTCGATGAACGACAAAATCGGGCTAAGTGATCTTCTCTTCCACAATTATAGCATGCTTTGGACGGCATCACGCAGTTTGGACTGATGTGTCCCTCCCATCCGTATTTGAAGCATACAACTGGTGGTCGTTCTTCTTCCTTTGAAATGGGTGTTGGTGCCGACGTCTTTACGTCATTGTTGAACCTTCTCTTCTTGAAATGTCCATTCTTATTATTTTGGCCATGATTACCACCGAAGTGGTTACCATTTCTGGCATGTTGATTCCCTTCATGCTTATTGTCACCGCTTTGATGACTGTTATCACCGGTATTATCATTTTGTCGGCTGCTCTCTTTTGGTTTGGTTGACTCATTATCACGCTCGAATAACTGAGCCTTATTAACAACATCTGAATACAAACACAGTTTATGAGAGATAAGATATTGACGTATCTCAGGTTTCAAACCTCTTAAAAACATCCGAGTCATTCTCTCTTCATTATCAACCAAGTGGGATGTAAGTCAGGACAACTCGGCAAACTTGGCTTCGTACTGTGACACGGTCATGTTGTTTTGCTCCAACTTGATAAATTCCACCTCCTTCATGTGACGAATGCTTTCGGGAAAGTACTTGTCATTGAACAGCTCTTGGAACTTCTCCCAAGACATCTTGAGTGCGTCAGGCTGGGTACATTTTACAGATTTCCACCAATGATCTGCCTCTTCACGCAACATAAAGGTGGCAAAGGGAACCTTTTTCTTCTCAGAGCAGCCCAAGACATCAAATATCTTGGTGATCTGCTTTAACCACGTCTCCGCCTTAAGTGGTTCTGGCTTTCCCAAAAACTCTGGTGATCCTAACTCCTTGAATTCCTTAGCGGTGACCAACCGTGGGTTACCATTGTTTCCTCCTGCATTATGAACAGGAGCCGCCTTCGCTTGATGTTGCATGAATTCTAAAAAGCTCCTAAACATACCGTCGTTCGACAATTGATCAGTGTTGTTATTACAGGAGGATTATCACCATCCTGTTGCACATTGTCCTGATTTTTGATCTGTGGAGAATCAACAGTCTCCTGTGCTCCATTGCTTATCTCAACATTTTTAGATGCCATTTTCAAATACTGCCACAAAACAAGGGTTAATTAACATATCACATATTATCTCTATACTATGACCGACCAATTAAATATCAAATAAACTTAGGTAAGTCATACTAGTGAAGGAATTCCCCGTCTCTCCCCTCCTAGTTCTAGTCTCACATCTTAGCCATGGATCATATCCCTAAGCTTTGATACCATCTGTGACGGCCCCAAAATTAGGTATACATCACCCATCTTGAGTCGCCAGATACATGGTACAGAATTTAAATACAACTTAATAATACAACTGTCGTGTAGAATACGATAAAACATAAACTGTGAGTTTGAATACAAATATTGTCTACTAGAGAGTATACAAACTCAAAAGGATTCCTCATTACAATTATTATCACATTATTTCACATAATAGTGAGGACTGCTAATGCACCATCTAGGACCATCACTTCGTTCCCCGACTAAGTCAAATTTATATTCTCATTTCTGAAGAGAACGAAGAAAGAAAGGGTGAGCTCAACTAGCCCAAGAAGAAATATTATGACTAAGATAATGCGAGAATAAATTATCATTAGCCTTAAAACAAAGTTAAAAGCGATACAATATAACAAACATCAAGTTTAATCTGCGGTTTAACAAGCAATCCATTAAAAGAGTCAAGTAGAGAATAAAATCTACTATCTTTTATGATTTAAAAGGTTTTCATCACTTTTATCACGAGACTCGACTTAATAAATAATCCACATCATCGAATCACCCCGCACTACTGGCCAAGGATATTCTTTAGTATCACGACCACGAATTATCCATGCACTACGGCTTAAGATAATCATGTTTTCATCAACGGTCCTGATCATGTCATAAAATAATTCATCATTGCACTACGGCCAAAGAGAATCCATAGCCATAATCATACCAAAAACTGTCCATCAATGCACTACGGGCCAATGAGGAATTTTTCCACATCATTTGTAACATTACGGTCATGATTACACCGAATAATCCCTGCTCATAATCATACCAAGTCCATCTATGCACTACATGCCACGAGATGACTTTCAACAAAATATAAACATGAGGATGATGACAATGATATAAGAATTCAATAAAACAAGTTCAAGAATTAATTTATCTAGGAACTGATAACATCCAAATTGTCAACATGATCTTGCTTTGTAGAGTAAAATTCAAGAATGCTCGGAAGAATATTTCCATGAAAAGATCTTTCGGATGGAAGCGCATATATCAAGGATATTCCACTAATTTCATGGAGTATAGAAGTCAAAACTTTAACCAACCGAGTATAATAAAGAATGGAATAACAAAAGAAATCACCATGCATGCGGTACTTAGATAAATAGGTTATTCAACAGAATAATAATAACGGAACTAGGTCGAGAAATTCATGACCGACATTATGTTCCAATGAATAATAAATAATAGAATAACAACATGTAAATCACCATGAATGCGGTTGCATTAAGTGAGTTATTCCAATGAATACTAAATAACGGAACTAGAGTGCAGCGTGTACGCATCGGCATGATGTTCTAACGAATAGTAAAGATCGAACCAGTCCATGAAAACGCATTATGATAGGATATTCCAATGAATAATAATGTGAATAGAATAATAGGAGAATTTCACCAAGTATAGGGAAGTCCACAGATCAAAGTTATTCCAATGTAATAATAAAGAATGGAATAACAGAAGTTCTCTTCATGAATACAAATGAAATAATACCCCCTATGCTTACAACAAATAATATTCTCTACCTTAGAAAGAAGAGTACTAGATATAGAAGTAGTGAAGTAGCAGAACACTTTTCTTCTTTCTCTCTATAGTTTCTCTCTCTAGAGTTTCAGTGAATTCGTAAGATATAATGAATGAATGAGCTTCTATTTATAGAAAAATAGATTGCATAGTAACTAACTCATGAACGGTCCAGATTGATTTACTTTAATCTGACGGTCCATATTTAAAGCAAAATCTTTTAAATAAAATATAATATATTCTATTTATAATCTAATAAAACGAATAACTTTATAAAAGATTTTACTATGCAAACACTATGCAGGTACTATGCAAACACTATGCATAATAAAATATAATATATTCTAATTATTGTCTAATAAAACAGATAACTTTATAAAAGTATTTTGTTTTATATAAAAAGATTTTACTATGCAAAACACTATGCAGACACTATGCAACACTATGCATAATATAATATAATATATTCTATTTATAGAATAACTTTAAAAAAGTATTCTGTTTTATATAAAAAGTTTTTTCTGTTTTGTTACATTAATAATACCAATAAAATAAAACTGAGTGACTTATCACGTAAGCATCAATAATCAATACCGTGTGCTACTATGCAACCACGCGTATTACTGTACTTTTACTACCGATATTTTTATAAAATATTTTTGTCATTTTCTCAATCCGACAATAATTCCGTTGCGAGGTCCACCAATGATTGTACCGTCATACGGATATTCCCCGACCAAAAAGAACATCATACAACAACTTGCATACTTTTCAAAATTAATAAATACTACCCACAACTATAACATTATCTCAAATCCACACCATAATATTAAAAAAATATTTCGAGAAAATTAAATCTTTATTCATAAAATCTGGGGTCTCACAGTAACAATCCAGAATTTTATTTTAAATTGTAATTTAAAATATTTATTGAGTTATATAAATATTTTAATTGATGTGTTTATTGTTGAATAAATATTTATTTAAGGTGAGTTGATTTGATTATTTATTTGTTAAATAAATAATTTACGAGTTAAGGAAATTGATCATCATGAGATAATATTTTAATTTAAATTAATAAATTAAGTTATAGAGTTTATAATGATTAAATAAATTATTATTATAATATTATAAATTTTATTTTTGTAATTAAAATGATGTGTAAATTTATTAAATAAAATTATAATTATAAAAAAATTATAGTTTTGTTGTATTGATTTATGTGGTAAATTTATTTAATAAATTGTTATTAGAATTAATTAAATTGAATATTAAAATTTTATTAAATAAAGTGTGACCATAATATATGCTATAAAGGAGTTATTAAAATAAGTTAAAAGAGATTAATTCAGTTTTGCCAAACGAGGCTTAATGAATGTTAAGTCTTTAATTTAAATATATTTTACCAAACAAGGCATAAGGATTTAAATGGTTAATTTTTAAAGTAATTAGCCAAACAAGCCTTATGGCTTTTGATTTTCAAAAATAAAATAACTAATGTCAGTTATAGATATATTTATATTATATAATTAATACCTATATTATTATTTACGTTATAATTTTAGTACGTAAGATTAGAATAAAGAGGAAGAACACAGAAGAAGAAAAAAAGAAGAAAAAGTTGAGAGAGAATTGAGAGAATTCTAGAGAGATTTTGAGAGAGAAATTGTGGGAAGGAAGCTTGACAATCAAAGGGTAGCTATCATCTTCTAGAAAACAAATGTATCATCTTACTCTTTTATTTTTCAAAATGAGTAGTTTTATTCTATTAAAAATCCTCTATAAAACTTTGTGAGGGTTGAATTATTTGTTATATATAGTTTTTATATGATAATTGGTTGTTATAAAGTTATTTTCATAAGTTTATAGATGAGTTATATTAAATTGATTCATGTTATGTATTTATTTATGAAGGAAATCATATTACAGTTAATTGGTATGAATATAAATGAATATGGCTTAGTTTAAAGTAAAATTGAGGTTTAATTCTTTGTATAACATATAAATTGACTATTGATTTTGAAAGTAGATGAAGAAACTAAAACAAAGTATTTTGAATTAACTGTTTTGGTTGAAAAACAAAATCACAGTGATGATTTTCACTAAAAATGTCAAAAAGTGAAGTTTTAGCAAAAATAGTGAAATTAGATGTTTTAAATTCGATGTTTATATTGTTATATGGGTAAAATCATGTTAAGAGACCTTAAATTATGTTTGTGTGAAGTCTATATATGTATTACATGTTAATTTAGTTGTTAGAAAGTAGCTTGTAGGGAAAAATTGGCTTTGTTTATGTTGTTGTTGGAAGTTGGTCACGGCATCTTTGTAATTCGGCATTCTGGCAGTGCAAGATCGCAATACAAGTCTCGCACCTCGGTAAGCAAATACCACGCCGTCAGCATGATGCCACCTAGATCGCCATGAATTGGCATGTGCCTCTCCTTGCAGCCATAACGCCGCGCCAATCGCCGTCATCCCCACAATGTAAATCGTGTGGCGCCGCATCATCAAGTTAGCGAGAATGGTCGACAAAGGTATTTTAGTTACACAAAGTCTAAAAAAGTTGTTAATGTGAAATAATATGACTGTTAGGATGTAATTTTGGTATTACTATACTAAGAATGAACATATTATTAATAATTAACGAGTTTTATTACTAATGTAACTTGACTATGTGGTTAAAAATCAAACTATACGTGAAATATATACTTATTTATAGAGTATTTGTAATGACTAATTATGTCATGATGATATGTGTATAGGATATTGTGAATCAAATTGTTACGGTTTAGCTTACACGCAAGGCAAGTTTTCTATCTCTAAACTTTCGTTGAGCAAGTTTCGTAACACTATTTATATTGTGCAAGCTCTTAAACCTTACCTTTTGATATTGAGCAAGTTTCTCTAATCTTTAACTTGTTATTTAGCATGCAAGTTTCTACATTCTGATATACTAATGTTGAACCAATTTTATCGTTCAATTTACTATTTGTTATGCATGCTCAGTACTCAATTCTAAATAACCTTAGCTTAATATTGTTCAAGCAAGGTATGTTATGTTATTCAATGCTTATGCTCTTAGATTATTCCTAAAGCATGACCTTAGTATACAACGTTGATTCACTTATGATTTATTCCATAGCATAATGTTATTACCTTTTTATTCAACTAATCCTTAGTTGATGTTCGTTAAACCTAAATTACCTTGATACTTATCTAAACTAAACTTACTTTGGTGAGACCTCGTATTCTAAATGCTGAGATGAGCAACCCTATTATAGGGGATAATATACGCATAGCGTTGAAATGTTTGTGCACAATACATTGTATGAAGGGCTGATCCCCCTAAGTACGAGGAGTCCCTATAGTCTTATGACTGTTAAAGTTTAAGTTGAAAAATTACTTATAACTATGGACATAGTTCGCGATCTTATGACCCTCAGATATATATTTCAGATTTTGATTATCATTGATAGAGCATATTATTCAGTTCTATTGAACCTATTATTTGACAGTTGTTATAAAGTTTTATTCATTGTCATTTCAAGTGAGCCTTGTTTGCTCACTCTTGCTTATATAACTATTACAGCTAAAGTTGAGAAGGTCGATGTACCTAGAACCAGTAAAGAGAAAGGAAAGATGAACAAGTATTGAAGACTTGTAACATGGTAACTTTTAATATTGTCAGACTTTGTTTTAGTTATAATGATGAAGTTATTTAATTTTCCTCACTTGATATTTGTATTTAAAGTTTAAGATGACCTGGGAGATTTTATTTGAAATTATTGATGTAATCCTTTAATAGGAAGGTTTATTGTTCCATTTTATTATATTGGGTAGTTAGAACTGAATGTTTTTATCAAGTGAACACCAAATCTTGTGGGAGTGAAGTACCCAGATTTGGGGGTGTCACATAATAGATAGGCTTCAACAAAATCGTAGTCTATCGAGCTGATCAAGAGATTGCAGAAGCCAAGGCAGAATCGTAGAGCATTGAAAATCGTAGTGTGTCAGCTTTGAAGGGGCTCTCCTAAAATCGTAGAGTGGTCCAAACGTTTGTCGAGCCAACTCAGAGATCGTAGTGTGCTCTCAGAAACGTAGAGTCTGCAAGACAAACAAGTGAAGATCGTAGTTTGCCAGTCCTTAAGAGAAATCGTAGTGTTCTAATTTGCTAGTATCTGATCAAGCACCAAGGTGGCAAGACACCATGATCAGAATTGTAGAGCATCATCTGCATGTGTCAGAAGCATCGAGCCTTGCCCATTTGTTTAAGAATAAATCCTAACAAATGTGGAAAGGATTATAAACATTGAAGCCCTCGGCAGTCCCAATGTCACAACAGTCATCCTTAGTGTACCACAAAGAAACGTATTGAAGAAGTTAAAGAAAGTACTATGGGTCAGCAGAAAACACCTTTTCAGGTGTTAAGTGAGATAGCAATCTGTTGTGTCAGTGGGCCAGACTGCTAATCAGAAGATGTGCAGAAAGTCTCTATCAAAGCTCAGAAATGTCAAATGAATTTAATGCTTCAACGGATACAATTTAAAGACCTAATATATGCAAAACATCAGCAGATGATAGAATCAAGCAAGCATTGAACAAAAACGCTGAAGAACACTCAACTCTACGATCTGAAAAGAGAAAGCTTGCTTAGATACTCAGTTCTTTCGAACAAGAGCTTAACGGAAACTGAGTAGCACCATTCAAGAACTCATCAACTATTATCAAGTGAAGTAAGAAGTTCCAAGTGAGAAGGACTTGAAGAGTTCTAAGTGAACTGTGAAGAACCAAGTCTGCTGGACTTGAAGAGTTCAAAAGTGAACTGAGAAGTTCCAAGACTGCTGGTCTTGAAGGAATCTGTGAGATTCAGAAAGTGTAAAGATATCCTTAGTGGATTTCCTACTCGAGGAGTAGAAGAGTGGACTAGGAGCTTTAAGTGCTTTGAACAACTTAAAATTGTCGTGTCTCTTACACTCTTGCTATAACTTCTATAACTTTTATAACTGCCTCACTCTCATTAACTCACTATATCTTAAAGGGAGAACAAACAAATCTTAATTCTGATGTGTTTCAATCATTATCAAAACTAACAAAGTATTTCGAAAAGAATTTAAAATATCGATTCAACCCCCCTTCTAGATAACT
Source organism: Panax ginseng (assembly GCA_020205605.1). Classification (NCBI taxonomy): domain Eukaryota; kingdom Viridiplantae; phylum Streptophyta; class Magnoliopsida; order Apiales; family Araliaceae; genus Panax; species Panax ginseng. The sequence continues at coordinate 115,639,082 of CM035138.1, read as the reverse complement.
ATTGTGCCTCCGGAAACTAACAGGTATAATAATGACCTGTAATGTTACAGACAAATAATGTGGTGAAAGTCATCTTTGGCCCGTAGTGCATAGATGGACAGTTGATTGGCATGATCATGACCACTAGTGATACTAACGAATATCATTGGAACGTAGTGCATGGATAATTCGTTGATTTAAAATATTTATTGAGTTGTGTTAGAGAGATAAAATATTGATGATGAACTTTTAAATCATAGATGATAGTAGACATCATGTGACGCCCCCAAAATAGGTATACATCACCCATCTTGAGTCGCCAGATACATGGTACATAAATTCAAATACAACTTAATTATACAACAATGTGTAAATATACAAAAAACATAGTGAGAGTTTAATTAAGAATATTGTCATCTAGACAATATCCACACTCAATGGTGTCCTCATTACAATTATTATCACATTATTCTGTAGAATAGTGAGGACTACTAAAGCCATTTATCTTGGAGCATTACTCCATTCCCTGACTCGTCCTAGCTATATTCTCATTTCCTGAAGAGAACAATGAAAGAAAGGGTGAGCTCAACTAGCCCAATAAGAAATATTATAACTAAGATAATGCAGAAAAAATTATCCTTAGCCTTCAACAGTATAACAACTGATAGAATACAATAGACAACAAGTTTTAGATTTACAACTGCAGCGGAAATAAGAAATCCATTAGAAGCGTCAAGTAGAGCATAAAATCTACTATCTTCTATAATTTAAAAAGTTTTTCATCAACTTTATCGCTGAGACTCAGCTTAATAAATAAACCACATCATCGAATCATCCCTGCACCACGGCCAAAGATATTCATGTAATCATCAATGGTCATGATTATACCGAATAATCCCTGGTCATAATTATACCAACAACTGTCCATCAATGAACTACAGGCCAATGAGAACTTTTACCACATCATTCGTTACATTACGGTCATGATTATACCGAATAATCCATGGTCATAATCATACCAAGTCCATATATGCACGTAAGCCAAAGATGACTTTTCATTACAATATAAACACGAGGATGATGACAATGACATAATAATTCAATAAAAAAAGTTCAAGGATAAATTTTAAAGATTTATAATTTAATTTATCCAGAAATCAATAACGTCCAAATTGTCAACGTGATACTACTTTGTGCGGTAAAATTCAAGAATAATATTCATGTACCAAAAATAATTTGGACAGAAAAGAAATATATTTTTTTGGTGAATAGTACCCCGTGAATAGTACTTCGGGAATTGTACCCCGTGAATAGTACCCCGACACAAAAAGTGTCCCGAATACCTGAGTGAATGATACTAGAGTGAATAGCAATCGGGTGAATAGTAACCCGTGAATAGTAACTCATGAATAGTACTCCAGCATGAAAAGTGCCCCGAATACCCGAGGGAATAATACTAGAGTGAATAGTAATCAGTTGAATAGTTGTAATATCCGAGTTTTATTTTTAATTTTTTTTTAATTTTTTTATATAATTTAAGAATTGTTAATAAACGAATTTATATGAAACTTTTGGGTGATTTCATTTATTAGATGTCTGTGTGTGGTTCATATATGTGTTATTTCAATATATGTGATGAGATGTATTTAAATGGTTGGTTTAGTTTTATTTAACTATTTAAATAAAATTAAGTAGGGAATTATTCTATTTTATTACGTGGGATGGTATTAAATCATGAGCTGGAGTTAGGATCAGAATTTAGAGATGGGGACTGTGTATTCGAGTCCGGAACGTCGAAATTAGTCAGGATAGACTATAATCACGAAAAAGTGTCACAGTTGACTTTTTGGTCAAAGTCAACCTGTTGACTTTTTCGAGGAAAAAGTCCACTACAAATTTCAGAGATGAATTTGACTAAACTGATAGTCCCATAACGTCCGGAACGTCGACTTTAGTAGGAATCGATATATGTTTCGCAAAGTTTGGTTCCGAAGGGTAAAATAGTCAAATAGCATATTAATTGATTAATTGATTAAAATAATATATGTATTTTTTTAATAGAAATCAGCTGAACTGATGGACCCATGAGACTATTAAATTGGGACAAGGGAGGGAGTATACGTATATTACATAATAGCTAATTTTGGAAATTCCATAATTTTTTTCTAAGTATAAAACTAGTGCTTGCACGCTTTTCTATGCAGTTGGTTTGTGGTCTTAGCATGCTAGTTTTATGAATGTTATATTTTTGTAAAATACCTTGATGTATGAAGGTTATTGTGTCCAAGTATCATGGTCATATCATCTTTAGATTAGCGGGAATAAAATCGTAGAGTTAGTGAAAATCGTAGAGTCAGTGAAAATCGTAGAGTAAACTCTGAAAATCGTAGAGTCAGTGAAAATCGTAGAGTAAACTCTGAAAATCATAGAGTCAGTGAAAATCGTAGAGTAAACTCTGAAAATCGTAGAGTCAATGAAAATCGTAGAGTAAACTTTGAAAATCGTAGAGTCAGTGAAAATCATAGAGTAAACTCTGAAAATCGTAGAGTCAGTGAAAATCGTAGAGTAAACTCTGAAAATCGTAGTGTCAGTGAAAATCGTAGAGTAAACTCTAAAAATCGTAGAGTCAGTGAAAATCGTAGAGTAAACTCTGAAAATCGTAGAAATCGTGGAAGTAAACTCTCAAAAATCGTGGGAGTCAATGAAAATCGTGAGAGTAACTCACGAAAATCGTGGGAGTTAGTGAAAGTCGTAAAGTAAACTCAAAAATCGTGAGAGTGCGGATAGTAGATTGAAAATCGTAGAGTCAACACTTGAAAATCGTGAGAGTCGATTGAAAATCGTGAGAGTGAACTCTCGAAAAATCGTAGAGTCACGAGATAGTAGAGTGAAAATCATAGAGTGAACTCAAAATTATAGAGTAAAGTTTATATTACAACTCACGTGCGTTGCTAATAGTTGATGTGCATGATTATACATTGTGTAGGGCACGTGAAGTGCGAGATAGTATAAGTTAATTAATCATTATTGGTAAACAACGATCAAGGCAAGTTTCTTACCCTATTTTTCATTATGAATTTATTCAACTCTTATTCAGTTGATTGCAGCGAGTGTAAGTTTGGGCTTGTGATTAAGTAATCATTCGTGCAAGCTCCTCTATTGTAAAGTTCTATAACTTCAATTGTGATGTGAAACGTTATTGATGATTATTTAGTTCCTATAGTAACTGCTATACTTTAAAGTTCGTATAACCTTAATGAACTATATTCAAGCATGCTTTCTAGCTTTCGTTTCAGCTAGATGTTATTAATGCAAATGTAGTATAATGTTTGAACAATTCAAATACTTTGAAGCTATTGAATGCTTACCAATCCAAATTGCTTTGGTAAGGTCCCACACGAATACTAAGATGAACAACCTGGATAACGGGGTAACTGATGTCGGGCATATAGTCCCATTTACGCTTATGCGTTTAAACTTTATACTTGTGCACAATGTAAGAGTGCGATAAATTTGATCACACAGTACATGCAGAGACCGTTTATAATCTATTTGATTGTTAAACCGTCTGATGGTTTTTGATGAAACAAAGTAATGTTCAGGGTATCTAACACCCCTTAGTATGTTATTGAGAATTCCAGAACTCTTATCTTGATATTCCAGTTTATCTCTTGATATTTATTTCGATTATTGAGAAATATTCATACTAATGCTTCTACTTCTGACGTATGTTCTCAAACTACTTTATATACTTGCTGGGTAATTTGTGTTCATTCTTGCTTAAACTTTTCGATTAAAGGTATTGATATCATTTGAGGGCTCGAGCAAGGACAAAGGAAAGTCTAAGATGAAATGATGACAGTTATTTATGTAATAATTATATTTCCGCATATGATGTGATGTAGCGATACACGCTAAGTTTAAGTTTCAGTTTATTAAAGGTTGTAAAGACTTGGGACTTTATTTTGAATAAGTATGTAATAGTTAATATTATTATTATTATTAGAGTTACTTAGATAGATGATGATGTATGTTATATCGTGAGCACCATGTCCTGTAATTGATGTTACACGGATTTGGGGGCGTCACAGGTTGGTATCAAAGCAATAGGTTATAAACCTTAGGTGGGGAACCTTAGACTATAACCTTAGGGAAGTTAGTGGAGAAAATAAAGAGATGAACTCATGTAGAGTTCTAGGGGTTGTGTCAAATCTATTTTTCCTAAAAACAAAAACAACTATTTTAAAATACTAACCGAAAGTGATTTTTTTTTCTTGTTTGAAGGATGTCAGGAGAAGAGGAGGTTAGAGATATCCACGTTGTGAGTGAGTAGTTGGTGACAATTGCATTCGAGCTATATAAGTGAGGCGATGGTGACTTAGACCCAGAGGAGTATCCCGAAGAGGAAGAGGAGCCCGAGGAGGACTCGGAAGAAGCACCTGAGGATACTTTATTGGATGAGTTGATGGATAGGATTACGGAGTTGGACGACAAGGTCCATGAGTTGAAGAAGTCATGATGTCGGGGGCGCAAAGAACTGCGATTGCTTGAGGCATTGGTGCACCACGATAATTAGGAGCAGGGATCTGGTGACAAGTTGCGGGCATCGATTAGAAGGCGGATAGGCTGGAGGATGAGAAAGAAGCTATTAGGACCCACTTGGGGCATACCATTAATGGGTTAGAGTCGAGGATTCAGAGTCTTCAAACTAACAAGCGATTATTACCACATTACGGGAGAAGAGAGGAGAGACAGTGTTGGGTGAGAAGCTAATGGGCGAGTTAGAAGGAGAGGTGAGAGATAAGAAGGTTAAGATAGACAAGATGAAGTACGCATTTAAATCAGCACATGGAAGGTTTCAACATAGGGTGAATCATTTTCCAAGTGAGGAGCACCGGTCTAGACGTGTTATAAGCCGAGGGCTGGTAATAGAGATAGCGCATGAGGAGCATGAGGACGCCATTAGGCGGGGATTTTAGTTTATTATGATGAACTTTTACTACTGGCGTATAGAACGCTTATCTTTGAATAATAAGCTTGGTTTCAGTTTTTACCAAGTATGTTGGTTTAAAGTGATGTAAATGGCTTAATGTTATAAGACGATGAAATACCTTGGGTATTATGTTTATAAATAAATATGTTTTTTATTTAAGTATATGATGTGATGATTAAGTCTCTTCTTATAATTGATATATTATGTAGAGTAAGTGATAAGATAATAACATTAAGTTCATTTTAAACAGATAGATGGCTAGAGGAAGACGTCGTCAAACACCCGAGGGGTCAAAGTGGTAATCTTTGAGGGATCCACCGAATCTATCGCAAAGCAGCTTTGTAGACATGTTAGTGGGGGCACTTCAGAATCTAACCCCGAATGCCAATAACCCTCCAGTGGCCTAGGTGGCACACTTCAAGGACTTCAAGAGCGCGGGACCCCTTGAGTTCAAAGGAACCACTGAACCCATCGAACTCAAACTTGGGTCAAGGAAATCGAAAAGGTGTTCGCTATCGCCCGAGTAGGTGATGATCAGAAAATAATCTTTGCCACTTACATGCTGAAGGGTGAAGCTAACTTCTGGTGGGAGGCAAACCAGACCAGGACTGGAGAAGGCGTGATACCTTGGGAAGGGTTTAAGAAAATCTTTTTTGATAACTATTTTCCGGTTAGTATGCAGAGTCACATGGAGATGCGATTCCTGAAGCTGAAGCAAGAAGACATGACGGTACCTCAATATGTCGCAGTAAATTCAGCGAAATTTGGCGAGGTTTATACTCTCACCAGTCAACACCGAGAAGAGAAAAACGAGGAGGTTTGAGGGGTCTCAAACCATGGCTATATAGCGAGACTCTCGATTATTCTGAGATTTAAAGCTTCACGACTCTCCCGGAGAAAGCTATAATCGCTGAGGGCGGAAGTGAGGCCCTGATGAAAATTAATAAGGAAAAAAAGAAGAAGAATGAAGGAGGGAATCGTGGGGAAGGTAGCAGCAGCAGTGGTGCAAACAAGGAGTGTGGGGGAAAACCAGAGGAAACAAAGAAGAGAACAGAGGCATGCAAGGAGTGTGGGAGGAATCACTCAGGGGCATGTCTAAAAGGAAAGAATGTCTATTTCAACTGCGGGCAGGAGGGGCACATCTCTCCCAATTGCTCTGCACCAAAGAGAAATGGATGCTTCAGCTGTGGAGAATTGGATCATCAGGTAAGGAATTGCCCAAAGAAGAACACATCAAGAGGAAATGGAGGAAGGGGACCAAGCGGTGGGAATCTCACGATTAATGGACCACCAACTCAGAATCGACCAACAACAAGGACTTTCAACATGACAGTTCAGGATGCGGTCCCATCCAGGGACGTGTTTTCAGGTATCATTCCGATCAATGATATATCTGCTTACATATTATTTGATTCGGGTGCTACTTGTTCCTTCGTATCGCATGAATTCTCCCAACGATTAAATTTACCCCAGGAAGAATTAAAATATCCTATGAACATAGAAATTGCTAATAAGGAAATGATTCCCGTTAGCTATGTCTATAGAAATTGTGTTGTAAACATCAGGGGATATAAGTTACCCGTGGATTTAATTCCAATTCAATTAGGAGAATTTGATATAATTCTAGGAATGGATTGGTTATTTAACCATGGAGCGATGATAGATTGCCAAAAGAAGTGTATAAACCTTAGGACTCCAAATAAGTCTAAGGTAGCATTCTATGGAAGTAGGTCGCCGAGACGCTCAAGTTGTCTGACGATGATGCAAGAAAGGAAGTTACTAAGAAAGGGATGTGTAGGATATTTGGCCCATATCATCGATACGCAGAAAGTAGGGATAGAGATGGGACATATACCAGTACTGAACGAATTTTTGGAGGAATTGCCAGGACTTCCGCCGAATCGGGAGGTCGAATTCGTTATAGATTTATTACCGGGGATGGCACCGATTTCGAAAGCCCCTTACAGAATGGCACCGGCAGAAATGAAGGAGCTGATGGTACAGTTGCAAGAGTTATTGGATAGGAAGTATATTCAACCGAGTGTGTCTCCTTGGGGAGCACCAGTTTTATTTATGAAAAAGAAGGATGGATCGATGAGACTATGTATCAACTATCGAGAGTTGAACAAGGTGACGATTAAGAACAAGATCCGTTACCTAGGATAGATGATCTGTTCGATCAACTGAAGGGAGCAAAATATTTTTCCAAGATCGACTTGAGGATGGGATATCACCAGTTAAAGGTAAGGAAGGAGGATGTACCTAAGACAGCGTTCAGGACACGTTACGGTCACTACGAGTTCCTGGTGATGTTGTTCGGGTTAACAAATGCGCCAGCAGCATTTATGGACATGATGAATCGGGTATTCAAGCAATACTTAGATAAATTCGTAGTTATGTTCATAGATGATATCTTGATCTATTCTAAGACTCGGAGACGATCATCTTTGAACATTTAAAGTTTAGTGTTGGAGGCGTTGAGGAAGGATAAGTTATACGCAAAATTCTCGAAGTGTGAATTACGGTTGGAGAAAGTTCAATTTACGGGTCACATGATCGACAAGGACGGAATTTACGTGGATCCAAAGAAAGTGGAAGCGGTTGAAATTGGGAACAACCAAAGTCACCGACTGAAGTAAAAAGTTTCTTAGGACTGGCAGGCTATTACAGATGGTTTATCCAAGATTTTTCAAAGATAGCAGGAACGTTGATGAATTTAACGAAGAAGTCGGTAAAATTTGTCTGCATGGAGAAATATGAAGAGAGTTTTAAGGAACTCAAGAAAAGACTGAGTGAAGCACCAGTGTTGTCTTTACCTGACGATACAGGTGACTTCGTGATTTTCAGTAATGCGTCACACAAAGGACTTGGTTGTGTGCTTATGCAACATGGTAAAGTTATTGCGTATGCATCGCGTCAATTGAAGGATTACGAGAAGGGATATCCTACCCATGATCTGGAATTGGCGGCAGTAGTATTTGACTTAAAGATATGGAGGCACTATTTATATGGTGTAAGGTGTGAAATATACACGGACCATAAAAGTTTGAAGTATATTTTTCACACAGAAGGAGTTGAATATGAGACAAAGAAGATGGTTGGAACTTATAAAGGATTACGATTGCGACATCTTGTATCATCCTGGGAAAGAGAACGTGGTAGCAGATGCGCTAAGCAGAAAGGGCAGTGGTAGATTGGAAATGCTAACAACTTAAGGGGAGTTAATTAAGGAGATGGCTAGATTGGAACTCGAGATAAAAAGTCCAAGAGAGCCAGAGGGGAAATTGTTAGCAATGGAGGCTCATCCAACTCTATTGGACAAAATCAAAGAAGTACAAGGCAGCGATGAGGAATGTGTGAAGGTGAGGACAAGAATTTCAGATGGAGAAGAGCTTAAATTCAAAGATGGGGGTGATGGACTATTAAGATTTGAGAAGAGAATTTGGGTGCCGGTGATTATGCAGATTAAAGGAAGAAATCTTGCGGGGAAGCTCATAGCTCAAGTTACTCAATTCACCCGGGAAGCACAAAGATGTATCAGGATCTCCGCCAACATTATTGGTGGCCCAATATGAAAAGAGAAGTTGCAGAGTGCGTCAACAAGTGTTTAAGATGCCAGCGAGTTAAGGTGGAACATCAGAAACCGAGCGGGCTACTTCAACCTTTAGAAATTCCAGAATGGAAGTGGGAGCATATCACGATGGACTTCATGGTAGGACTTCCAACTATGCAGAAGGGTTACGATGCAGTTTGGGTGATCGTTGATCGATTGACCAAGTCAGCGCATTTTTTGCCAATCAAGATCAGATATACCTTGGATCAGTTGGTAAATCTTTACATCAAAGAGATTATTTCCAGGCACGGGGTACTTGTATCAATTGTGTCAGATCGCTATCCACGGTTCACAGCAAATTTCTGGAGAAGTTTTCAAGAACGCACGGGAATGCAACTGAGGTTGAGCACAACGTATCATCATCAAACAGATGGGCAGAGTGAGAGAACTATTCAAACGTTAGAGGACATGCTGAGAGCATGCGTTATGGATTTCAAAGGGAGCTGTGATGATCACGTACCGTTGGTAGAATTTGCATACAATAACAGTTATCATGCGAGCATCGGTATGCCACCTTATGAAGCTTTATATGGAAGGAAATGCAGAACGCCATTGTGCTGGGATGAAGTGGGAGAAAGACAATTGCTAGGGCCAGAATTGGTGCAACAAACTGCAGATGTGATCAAAATAATACGAGCGAGGCTCGTGACGGCTCAGGATCGACAGAAGAAATATGCAGATCAACATCGACAACAACGAGATTTCGACGTCGGCACTTATGTGTTTTTGAAAGTGTCACCTTGGAAAGGGAAAATGAGATTTGGGAAGAAGGGAAAACTTAGTCCCAGATTCATAGGACCCTTCGAAGTGTTGAGGCGAGTGGGTGAGGTAGCTTATGAAATAGTCTTACTCCTCAGTTTAGAACATATACACAACATGTTCCATGTTTCGTCCCACGACCCTATAAGCGGGGATTACAAGCATGTCATAGAGTATAAACCTATTCAGTTTGAAAAGGACTTAACCTACGAAGAGGTCCCATTGCAGATAATCGATAGAAAAGAACAAGTGTTAAGAAATAAGATAATACCTTCTGTTAAGGTATTGTGGAGGAACCACAACGCCGATGAGGCTACGTGGGAACTCGAAGAGAAAATGATGAAAAATTACCCTAATCTTTTTGATTGATGTGTAATGATTCCGGGGACGGAATCCTTTTAAGGGAGGGTGAATTGAATATCCGAGTTTTATTTTTTATTTATTTTTTTATTTTTTTATGTAATTTAAGAATTGTTAATAAATGAATTTATATGAAACTTTTGGGTGATTTCATTTATTAGATGTATGTGTATGGTACATATATGTGTTATTTCAAGATATGTGATGAGATGTATTTAAATGGTTGGTTTAGTTTTATTTAACTATTTAAATAAAATTAAGTAGGGAATTATTCTATTTTATTACGTGGGATGGTATTAAATCATGAAATTTGGAGTTAGGAAATGAAATTTAGAGATGCGAATCGTGTATTCGAGTCCTAACGTCGAAATTAGTCGTGATAGATCGTAATCACAAAAAAGTGTCATAGTTGACTTTTTGGTCAAAGTCAACCTGTTGACTTTTTCGAGGAAAAAGTCAACTACGAATTTTAGAGATGAATTTGACTAAACGGATATTCCCATGACGTCCAGAACATCGACTTTAGTAGGAATCGATATATGGTTCGCAAAGTTTGGTTCCGAAGGGTAAAATAGTCAAATAGCTTATTAATTGATTAATTGATTAAAATAATATATGTATTTTTTTTTAATAGAAATCAATTTGACCGATGGACCCATGAGACTATTAAATTGGGACAAGGGAGGGAGTATACGTATATTACATAATAGCTAAGGTGGAAGTAATTTATTTTATTCCTTAAAATCAAAATTCTTTTTATTTTTCTAACTCCCACATTTATTTTCTCTAACTCCCACATTCTTCATATTAATTAACTATGTTATTGTAGTATTAAGTATTGTGAGTAACTAATCATTAGAGTTGGGGGTTATGGGAATCAAAAGACTCTAACAAAGCTATACATATATACAAACACACTTTTCTTTTAAGAAAATTCCACCAAGTGAGTAAACATGGAGAGAAATTGAGAGCCTAAGAGAGTTAGAACTAATTTTGGAGGATTGCAGAGGATTTGACAAGCAAGGAGAAGGAGCATCATATTAAACCAAGAAGAAATTCATCAAAAGGTAATTCATGAACCCATTTTATTTTTATAACAAAAATGAGAAGAAAATGCATATAAAATTGGTAAATGATTTGTTGTGGCTTTGTGTTGCCATGTTACTATTGTTTGATGATTATAGATCATTAACAACAAAAGATATGGGTTAATCATGCATCAAATTCATAGAAAATCAAAGAATTAAGCAATGCATGCTCTACCTTTGATAAAATGTCTCTAAGGTGCTAAATTAATCAAAAAGGTGGAAGTTTGTTGAAGTTTGATGTTGTGAAATGTGAAAACATGTGAGAGTAGATGATCTGGACATTAGGAATAATTTAATTGCATGCTAGAAGCAAAATCCCAGTTTTTTGTCAAATTGGGTTTAACTAGTAATCTGTGATTTTTGGGGTTTTTCGGAGCCTCGGGATCATGGTGTGTATGACTCGATTAACGTATGTAATAATTTTATAAAATAGTATGTAACATGAGGTACAACATGTCCAAATTTCATAGGAAAGGGAGTTAAATTGAGCAAGTTATGAAAATCGCAAGCATGCATGTTGGTAATAAAATCTGCAGAATTTTGGAAATTCCAGAATTTTTTTCTAAGTATAAAACTAGTGCTTGCACGCTTTTCTATGCAGTTGGTTTGTAGTCTTAGCATGCTAGTTTTATGAATGTTATATTTTTGTAAAATACCTTGATGTATGAAGGTTATTGTGTCCAAGTATCATGGTCATATCATCTTTAGATTAGCGGGAATAAAATCGCAGAGTCAGTGAAAATCGTAGAATAAACTCTGAAAATCGTAGAGTCAATGAAAATCGTAGAGTTAACTTAGAAAATCGTAGAGTCAGTGAAAATCATAGAGTAAACTCTGAAAATCGTAGAGAGTAAACTCAAAAATCGTCGCAGGTCGAACAAGAAAATCGTAGAGTAAACTCTGAAAATCGTAGAGTCAATGAAAATCGTAGAGTAAACTCTAAAAATCGTAGAGTCAATGAAAATTGTAGAGTAAACTCTGAAAATCGTAGAGTCAGTGAAAATCGTAGAGTAAATTATGAAAATCGTAGAGTCAATGAAAATCGTAGAGTAAACTCTGAAAATCGTAGAGTCAGTGAAAGTCGTAGAGTAAACTCTAAAAATCGTAGAGTCTGCGATAATAGTGAGAGTGAAAATCGTGGATTCAACACTTGAAAATCGTGAGTCGATTGAAAATCGTAGAGTGAACTCTGAAAATCGTAGAGTGCAGATAGTAGAGTGAAAATCATAGAGTGAACTCTGAAAATTATAGAGTAAAGTTTATATTACAACTACTATGCGTTGCTAATAATTGATGTGCATGATTATACAATTGTGTAGGGCACGTGAAGTGCAGATAGCTGTAAGCTATGAATCTGTTATTGCTAAACAACGATCAAGGCAAGTTTCTTACCCTATTTTTCATTATGAATTTATTCAACTCTTATTCAGTTGATTGCAACGAGGGTAAGTTTGGGCTTGTGATTAAGTAATCATTCGTGCAAGCTCCTCTATTGTAAAGTTCTATAACTTCAATTGTGATGCGAAACGTTAATGATGATTATTCTGTTCTTATTGTAACTGCTATACTTTAAAGTTCGTATACCCTTAATGAACTATATTCAAGCATGCTTTCTAGCTTTCGTTTTAGCTAGATGTTATTGATGCAAACGTAGTATATTGTTTGAACAATTCAAATACTTTGAAGCTATTGAATGCTTACCAATCCAAATTGCTTTGGTGAGGTCCCGCATGAATACTAAGATGAACAACCTGGATAACAGGGTAACTGATGTCGGGCATATAGTCCCATTTACGCTTATGCGTTTAATCTTTATACTTGTGCACAATGTAGGGTACGATAGGCTGATCACATGGAGTACTTGCAGAGACCGTTTACAATCTATTTGATTGTTAAACCGTCTGATGGTTTTTGATGAAACAAATTAATGTTCAGGGTATTTAACACCCCTTAGTATGTTATTGAGAATTCCAGAACTCTTATCTTGATATTCTAGTTTATCTCTTGATATTTATTTCAACTATTGAGAAATATTCATACTAATGCTTCTACTTCTGATGTATGTTCTCAAACTACTTTATATACTTGCTGGGCAATTTGTGCTCATTCTTGCTTAAACTTTTCAGTTAAGGATGATATTGCTGAGGGCTCGGGTAAGGACAAAGGAAAGTCTAAGATGAAATGATGAGAGTTATTTATGTAATAATTATATTTTCGCATATGATGTGATGTAGCGATAAACGCTAAGTTTAAGTTTCAGTTTATTAAAGGTTGTAAAGACTTGGGACTTTATTTTGAATAAGTATGTAATAGTTAATATTATTATTATTATTATTATTAGAGTTACTTAGATAGATGATGATGTATGTTATATCGTGAGAACCATGTCCTGTAATCGATGTTACACGGATTTGGGGGCGTCACAATAGTAACCCGTGAATAGTACTCTCTGGCATAAAAAGTGCCCCGAATACCCGAGTGAATAATATTTGAGTGAATAGTAACTAGGGGAATAGTAACCCATAAATAGTAACTCATGAATAGTATTCCGTCATGAAAAGATCAATAATTATCAACAAATCTCAGAATAATATTTGCATGAAAAGATACTGGATGAAGCGCAAATATCCAAAATATTCTACTAATTTCATGGAATATAGAAGCTAAAACTTTAACCAACTGAGTATAATAGAATATATGAAACTGTAAATGGATTTTCGCCTGCCATGCGGTAATCCACGTAGATAGATCATTTCCACAATATAATAAGGAATGAATACGAAGGATCATTCACCATGCATGCGGTAATCTACATAGACAGGTTATTCTAACAGAATAATAAAGAATGGAATAACAAAAGAATTCACCAGGCATGCGATAGACCGTAGAGACAGGTTATTCCAACAGAATAATCACTACAAGAAAATCAGGCATTGCCGACGGGCACCGCCGTCGCTTATGACCATAGAGCCGTCGACATTGAGGTCATTGGCGACGGCAGATGCCATCGGCAAACCCGTCGCCCCTGGCTCTCGTCGTCAGTTGTCGACATCATTATCATTTTCGACAGGACTCATTGGCATCGACATAACATCAATACCTACGGCCATACCGACAGCTTAGCCGTCGGCAAAGACATATTAAATTTTTGAGTGAAAAACTCATTGCCGACGGCAGGACCGTCGGCAATGCCTTTCTAGCCGTCGGCAATGACCCTTTACTCATATCTGTCGCTAGATGTCATTGGCGACGGCTAGGCCGTCGCCATTACCCCCGTCGACAATGACTACATATATTTTGAATTTTTTTTTAAATTTCAAAATTTTCCTGTTCATTTACAAATATACAACTGTTATAAACTAAAAACAACCATCAAATAACAACTAAACCTGTTATAAACTAGTAATCCAAATCAAATATATAGATCAAAAATATAATGGTCGTCGATACAACTCAAAAACTGTACAAATACATAAATGAAACTTAGAATATAACATAAACTAAACTAACTACAACCCGTCGCCTGTCTCCATGTCATCGAGTTGGTGGTCATCCCCCTGTACTGGAGGAGGCTGCTCGTCATCAACTCGACGGTCATCACCCTATACTGGAGGAGGCTGCTCATCATCAGCTCGGCGGTCATCACCAGTGCCTCCACCTCCACCTCCACGAGTCTCATCAACAAGACCCTACAAAATTAAAATATTAATAACAAAATCAAAATTAAAACATATTTACATTATTTAGTTTGTGTTCTTTAAGTTAGGCGGACGGGACTCGAACTCGGGCTCCGTATATCAAAATCGAGTCCCGTCAGTTATAATGCGTGTCTATTGCCTATGCGGTGCTATTGTCTATGTTCAAGTGTCAACTGGACGATCGGGGTGGGTTTTAGGCTCTTTTTTGGCTTTTTGCCTAACTGTTGGCGGGTTTTGCAAACTAGGACTTAACTCGGGCACCGTATATCGGAATCAAGTCCCGTAAGTTATAACGCATGTTTATTGCCTATGCAGTGCTATTTCCTGTGTTCGCGTGTCAACTGGACGACCGGGGCGGGTTTTGGGCTCTTTTTTGGCTTTTTGCCTAACTGTTGGCGGGTTTTGTAAACTGGGACTTAACTCAGTCTCTGTATGTTAGAATCGAGTCTCGTAAGTTGTAACGCGTGTCTAATACCTACGCGGTGCTATGTGTGTGTTTGCGTGGCGTTCGGACGGCCGAGGCTGGTTTTGGGCTCTTTTTCGGCTTTTTGCCTAACTATTAGCGGGTTTTGCAAAGTGGGACTTAACTCGGTCTTCGTATGTCAGAATCGAGTCCCGTAAGTTGTAACACGTGTCTCATACCTACTCTGTGCGATGTGTGTGTTTGCGTGGCGTTCGGACGGCTGAGGCAGGTTTTGGGCTCTTTTTTGGCTTTTTGCCTAATTTTTAGCGGGTTTTGCAAATTGGGACTTAACTCGGTCTCCGTATGTCGAAATCAAGTCTCATAAGTTGTAACGCGTGTCTAATACCTACTCGGTGCTATGTGTGTATTTGTGTGGCATTCGAACAACCGGGGCGGGTTTTGACCTATTTTTTGGCTTTTTACCAAAGTATTGGCGAGTTTTGCAAACTGGGTGATAACTCGGATTCTGTATATTGGAATCAAGTCCCGTAAGTTGTAACACGTGTCTAATACCTACTCGGTGCTATGTGTGTGTTTGTGTGGCGTTCGGACGGCCGAGGCGGGTTTTGGGCTCTTTTTCGGCTTTTTGATTAACTGTTAGCGGGTTTTGTAATCTGGGACTTAACTCAGTCTTCGTATATCAGAATCGAGTCCCGTCAGTTGTAACGCGTGTCTATTACCTATGCAGTGCTATTGTCTATGTTAGCGTGTCAACTGGACGACCGGGGCGGGTTTTGGGCTCTTTTTTGGCTTTGTGCCTAACTGTTGGCGGGTTTTGCAAACTGGGACTTAACTCGAGCTCCGTATATCGGAATCGAGTCCCGTAAGTTATAACACGTGTTTATTGCCTATATTCGCGTGTCAACTGGACGACCGGGGTGGGTTTTGTGCTCTTTTTCGGCTTTTTGCCTAACTATTGGCGGGTTTTGCAAACTGGGACTTAACTTGATCTCCGTATGTCAGGATTGAGTCCCGTAAGTTGTAATGCGTGTCTAATACCTACGAGGTGCTATGTGTGTGTTTGTGTGGTGTTAGGACGGCCGAGGCGGGGTTTGGGCTCTTTTTTGGCTTTTTGCCTAACTGTTAGCGGGTTTTGCAAACTGGGACTTAACTCGATCTCCGTATGTCAGAATCGAGTTCCGTAAGTTGTAACGCGTGTCTAATACCTACTCGGTGCTATGTGTGTATTTGCGTGGCATTCAAAGGATCGAGGCGAGTTTTGACCTATTTTTTGGCTTTTTGCCTAAGTGTTGGCGAGTTTTGCAAACTGCGCGATAACTCAGATTCTGTATGTCGGAATCGAGTCCCATAAGTTGTAACGCGTGTCTAATACCTACTCGGTGCTATGTGTGTGTTTGCGTGGTGTTTGGACGGCCGAGGCAATTTTTGGGCTCTTTTTTGGCTTTTTGCTTAACTGTTAGCGGGTTTTGTAAACTGGGACTTAACTCAATCTCCGTCTATCGGAATCGAGTCCCGTCAGTTGTAACACGTGTCTATTGCCTATGCGGTGCTATTGTCTATGTTCGCGTGTCAACTGGACGATCGGGGCGGGTTTTGGGCTCTTTTTTGGCTTTTGCCTAACTGTTAGTGGGTTTTGCAAACTGGGACTTAACTCGGGCTTCGTATATCAGAATTGAGTCCCATAAGTTGTAACGCGTGTTTTATTGCCTATGCAGTGCTATTGCCTATGTTCGTGTGTCAACTGGACGACCGGGGCAGGTTTTTGGCTCTTTTTTGGCTTTTTGCCTAACTATTGGCGGGTTTTGCAAACTGGGACTTAACTCGGTCTCCGTATGTCAGGATTGAGTCCCGTAAGTTGTAACATGTATGTAATACCTACGAGGTGCTATGTGTGTGTTTGCGTGGCATTCGGACGACCGAGGCGGGTTTTGGGCTCTTTTTTGGCTTTTTACCTAACTATTAGCGGGTTTTGCAAACTGGGACTTAACTCAGTCTCTGTATGTCGGAATCGAGTCCTGTAAGTTGTAACGCATGTCTAATACCTACTTGGTACTATGTGTGTGTTTACGTAGCGTTCGGACGGCCGAGGCGGGTTTTGGGCTCTTTTTCAGCTTTTTGCCTAACTGTTAGCGAGTTTTGCAAACTGGGACTTAACTCGGTCTCCGTATGTAGTAATCGAGTCCTATAAATTGTAACACATGTCCAATACCTACGCGGTGCTATGTGTGTGTTTGCGTAGTGTTCGGACGGCCGAGTCGGGTTTTGGGCTATTTTTCAGCTTTTTGCCTAACTATTAGCGGGTTTTATAAACTAGGACTTAACTCGGTCTTCGTATGTCAGGATCGAGTCCCGTAAGTTGTAATGCGTGTCTAATACCTACTGGGTACTATGTGTGTGTTTGCGTGGTGTTTGGACGACCGAGACGGGTTTTGGGCTCTTTTTTGGCTTTTTGCCTGACTGTTAGCGGGTTTTGCAAACTGGGACTTAACTCGATCTCCGTATGTCGGAATCGAGTCCCATAAGTTGTAACGCGTGTCTAATACCTACTCAGTGCTATGTGTGTGTTTGCGTGGCGTTCGAACGACCGAGGAGGGTTTTGACCTATTTTTCTGCTTTTTGCCTAAGTGTTGGCGAGTTTTGCAAACTGGGCGATAACTCGAATTTCGTATTTCAGAATCGAGTCCCGTAAGTTGTAACGCGTGTCTAACGCCTATGCCTAGGCGTGTTAACTAGTTATTTGACAGTTTATATAAGCAATATAATTACAAATAAGGAAATACATCAATAATAAGTTTTACATGTAGAATATGTGGATGAAAGATGTTGGCCAAGACAACTGCACATACACGAATGGCCTCCTCCCGGACTACACCCATGAGGTCGTCAGCGGCAGCTGCAGGATCTATGGAGTCGTGGACAACCTCCTGATCAAGCTAGTAGATCCGCTCGCGTGATTGTGCGCTTGACTGCACGACACTGCTCTCCATGCACCCCTCTATGATCCGCCTGAAGAAGTCGTCAGATAATGAAGGGTCGGCACCTGATCCACTCGCACCACTACCTCCGGTGGGTGGGCGACGTCGAGATCTTGCAGCAGAGACTATAGTGTAGGCTGGGACACGGGGGATGCCCACAACTCTACCCTTCTTCGGCCCCCTATAGCCGGCAGCCAGTCCTCCATCTCCTCGTCATCACGCTCAGCATCAGCCACTTGAGTGTCACCTCTCTGGGTGCTCCGAACCACAGAAAGGTCCTCGAACCTTGTCTGAAAAAACACAAAAATAGGTGAAAAGTAAGTATTACACAAAAAAATTTAAAAGAATTTCAAAGCCATCAAATACAAACTAAATGAAATAATTAAATTACTTACCGCAATGCGCTCTGCCTCAGGTGAGATATAACCACCGTCACCTTTCTTCTGGTGAGCGTGCCACCAAAACTCGAGGTGGGAAGGTCGGTGCTTTAGACTCGCCTGGAGTCTCTCCCTATAGAGGTCGTATATGACCGACTCCCAAAGTCAAAGGTGGGAGACGACTCACTGCTTGTCGGGCAAATTGTCTGTTGTCTTGACATCTTCTTGAACGCCTCTCCCTCCTAAATATCACATACCTGCTCCCACACACATGAAGATTAATGAAATCGGCCGACATCTCTAAGTATCTCATCCATCACCATCTTGGTGCAGGCCTTCTTCTTCCAAATCGTGAGACCTACTTGTGCCAATTCATCTCGAGATACTTCTCGAGAACAGTCATCCCATGGGCTTCCTGCCCGTCCTCGAAGCGATAATATCTCTACAGTACAACATATGAATATCAGCAGTTACTATTTAGATAAAAGGAAGAAAAAAAATAAGACCCCAAGTGTTTTCTTAATTTGTTTCAGACACAAAAAATCTATTATGAAATGTTCTCGAATCATGTAATCATAAAAATAATAAAAGTAAAAAACTAAACAATCATAATGCATGAACAAAGACAAACACTAGAACTGACGATTCCACCACTAATAAAAACACTTGGATTGGGAAAATAAACATGATATGGTTAAGAAAGTACTAACTAATAAATTCATTCTATATACTATGAAAATTTTACCAGTTAAAGGTTTGTCAGGCATAATTGGACATTTTTATTTTTACTTTGTTTTTGTTATTTTATTTTTTAGAACACTTATCATGTTCAAAACAATATCCTTAAGAGTACTATATCCTCATTTTCACTACATAGTTCAAATAGAAATAACTAGCATGGCAAGAAATATCACATTTGTTACAACAACAATACTTTTTGAGGGCATACATATACTATGAATTTTTTAACATCAGTACAATATCAATTGCACCTAATAGAAGCAACAAATTGCAGCAATGAGAAAAAAGAGAGATGGAGATATATGTACTTACAAGCTTGAAGTTGTCGCCTAGTTCTCCTCCCAAATTAGCAGCAACTAGTCCATTAAACAACAAAGAATCACAAATAAATTAATTTTTGGGCAAAAATTAACTCAAACATTTTTCGAAACTGAAAAAAATTAAATTTGGGAGAAAAAAGTCACGACAGATGAAACCCTTACCTTACAATTTTGAAAAAATCAGACAGAGGGGGGAGGAGATGATTATTCAGAGATAATGGACAAGAAAGCTTTTACCAAACCCATATGCTTGAGCAGAAAAAATCATAAGAATTTATGAAGAACCCAACTTAATCAAACGAATTTGGGAAAACCAAACTCAGTCGAACGGCTTAAACTCAGACGAACAAAGCCAATTTGGAAAGAAACTGAAACTAATTTTTGAAGAAACCAGACAAGAAATCGAAGTTTAGAGAAGAGGAAGGAAGAAAAAGCGCGAACGAATTTTTTGTACAAAAGTGAGAGACTGTTGTCGAGGTCAGGGCTGATAAAATTAAAACCTCATTCCCGACGGGACTGCCGTCGCTACTAACACTGTCGATAGTTTGTCATTAACGACGGGTCGCCAATAATACTTTCCTCGTCGCCCCCTTTATTTCCCTTCCCCGCGTTATTTACGCGCCAAAAATAACTCATTATCGACGGCCGAATTGTCTTTACCGACGGACTCCCGTCGACACCCATAGCACTTTTGGAGGGAACCAATACATTGACGACGGGCGTCATTATCAACGGGGTGGCCGTCGCCAATGAGGTTACTCTCGACGGCATATAAGCCGTCGGCAATACTACCGTCGGTAATGATCCTTTTTTTTGTAGTGAATAAGGAATGGAATAACAGAAGAATTTCACCATATATGCGATAGACCACACAGATAGGTTATTCCAACAGAATAATAAAGAATGGAATAACAAAAGAATTCACCAGGCATGCGATAGACTGCACAGACATGTTTTTCCAACAAAATAATAAAGAATGGAATAACAGAAGAATTTCACCATGTATATGGTACTTCGCATAGACAAGTTATTCCAACATAATTATAAGGAATGGAATAACAATAGCTCTCTTCATGAATATGAAAGAAATAATACCACTTACCTTTGAAGAAACTGGATACTGGAATAGTGAGGTAACAGATTTATCGTCTTCTTTCTCTTTATAATTTCTCTATAATAATTGTTCTATAGCTTAAGTGAATTGGTGAGAAATGAAGGAAGAATGAGCTTCTATTTATAGGAAAATATAGTTTCGATAATTGCACGTTTTGGGGCTCAAAATATTACAGTATAATATCTTCCTCTTTTTCTTCATTTTTAATTTAGTCCTGCAAGTATTATCAAACTTGCACCACCTCCCCTAATAGTAAATTATGTGAATTAATAGTAAATCATGTGACTCAATAGTATAATCATGTGAAAAAACTAATTACAGTATAGTACCTCCATCTATACCTCTATTTTTAACTTAGTCATGCAAGTATTATCGATCTTGCACCACCACCCCTAATAGTACAAGAATGTGAATCAATAGTACACACATGTGAACAACTAGTTATAAGCATGTGAAATAATAGCAATTAATTGCTAATTTATCTGATTAATTACCCGATTGATCAATATAATCTCCAGACATCAATTATTATCGAAATAAATGTCGATTTCCACCAACACTAATAATTCCCACACAATGGAACTATCAATTTCATCTTTAATCAGCACGAACTTATTCATCATTAATATTATAACTCACAATATTTAACAACCAGGTTGTTCCCAGGAAAGAAGGGGCTTTCCGATAAGGATTTCTCTTTATTGGCGCACAATTGACCAAACCTCTCCTTGATAGAACTTCTAGACATTGTCAATATTGCAAATAATAATATGAATAACTTTGCCGTCTCAATTATTGATTTAATAATATATATTATGCAGATGATACTGTGACAATAATTGAATCAATAATATGAGAGATATGATGCAGTAATTAGTGTAGAAATAATTGAGTATAACTGAGTGACTTCTTACATAAGCATCAATAATCAATACCGTGTCCTACTATGCAACCACGTATATTATTGTATTTTTACCACCGGGTAGTTCAACAGTTTAACGGTAAAACTTTCGCCGTTATTTTTATAAAAAGATAATTCTATCGTTTTCTAACTACGACTATACTTTCGTTGTGGGGTCCACCAATGATTGTACCATCGTACGGATATTCCCCGACAAAAAGAATATTCCCCGACCAAACGAATATTTTATAGCAACTTGCTTACTTTGCAAAAAATTTCACATATCACCCTTAACTTTAACATTTTATCAATTTAACCATTTACGAAATAAAATAATAATTATAAGAAAATTGAATACTTTCATTTCATAAAATTCGAGGTGTTACACATCATGCTCTGCTTGACTCTTCTAATGGATTGCTTATTCCGCTGCAGTTGTTGATCTAAACTTGTTGTCTATTGTATTCTATCAGACTTTACACTGTTGAGGACTAAGGATAATTTATTATACATTATCTTAGTCATAATATTCTTTACTGGGCTAGTTGAGCTCACTCTTTTCTTTCATTGTTCTCTTCAGAAAATGAGATATAGCTGAGACTAGTCGGGGAATGGAGTGATAATCCAAGATGGTGGCTATAGTAGTCCTCACTATTCTATAAAATAGTGTGATAATAATTGTAATGAGGACTTATTTTGAGTTTGGATATTGTCTAAGAAACAATATTTGTATTAAAACTCACAGTTTATTTTTGTCAACAGTTCAATAGTGGTATAAATGAAGTTTATATTTAAATTATGTACCATATATTTGGTGACTCAGAATAGGTTGTGTAGACCTATTTTGGGGCATTACAAATAATACATACACACACATGGTGTGATTTCGGTTTTATGCGTGCGGTGTTGGTCGATTTTGCAAACGATAAAACATGCGCAAGTATACGCGGTCAACAAGTAATATATGATAAGTTGAGTGTCGTACCCACAAGGACAAAGTGTTAGATGCTAGTCAATTACTAAAATTGGTTCAATACAGCCTTATCTAAACAAGTAATTGAAGATGGTGTGTTAAACTATATGATTAAAATTAGTAGAATTAAGAGAGAGAGTTGTACAAGAAAGTTAAGCTAGGATCACAACTCCCCTAATGCGTCACCTAATCTTCTAACTCTCCACATTACAAACAAATCAAAGGAAAGGCCAACCGAGAACAGTAATTACACATAAGCCTCTTTCGAAAGTCAAATGCACATCCCTTGCTAGATGAATTACAATATTTCTATGGTGAAAATAACTAGACTAGGGTCATTAAGTTTAATCTTAATGGTTACACAAGGCAAATAGAGATATTTTTATCCTATTATGCAGATTACGCACACATTCCCATAGGCATGGTCATAACAAGTGTTCTTGTATTTTAGGGTTAGACATTAATATCCATCAATATCTATATCAATTTCTTTGTCAAGCAATCAATAAATAAGCATGAAATAAAACAACCCATTCCAAAATGATTTATTAATATAAATAGGAGAAAAAGTTAATTAAGCTAAATAATAGGTTACATTGCAATCCTAGAAATGGAATTAGTTCATGACTATGGTGCTAATACACATTTTCAAAGTGTTCAACATGCTCAATAATACACTAATGAATGAAAGATTTGGATAAAGAAAACTCCTTTTGTGAAGTTTTCTAGCTCCAAGTCTTTTATTCTCCGTGAAGATGCCAAGCTATGAAGCATGCAATAGACTTTTCTTCCTTGAAGATCAACTTTTATCTCTTATAAGCTAAGAAACTCTCTAATAAACCTTATCTATGCTCCAGAGAATGTTGGAGGTTGTTGCTTGATAAGAAGATCTCAATTTCTCAGCTTTTTAGGTCATTAAAACCTAATCTCTGCCTGGGCACCGGAGCCGGCGCTGCACCGCCCATTTTACACCTTGGAACGACACTACATCACTGTGTCAGCATAAAAAGACCAGAGGTGGCGCTGCAATGCCAATTTATAAAGGAACTAGGGCAATGCAATATATACTTATACTTATCACTATATGCCCGACAATGGCAATCATAACGCCAGCTTTTAAGCTCAATAATACGGTGATGGCAAAAATGACCTTTTTGCCCCTACAAAGCTGGAAATGACCTGATAAGCCCTGCAACACAAAGATTAAGCAAAATAATAACAAAGTAATATAAAAGCTATATAAATAATGAAGAACAAACAACTTCTTAAACAATAAAGGATCCGATTCGCGGATATAAATCTCACTCATCAAATACCCCCAAACTTAAGCCTTTGATTGTCCTCAAGCAAACTATCTGAAAAATCACACCCACAGTAATGTAACATGCGAATAAAGGCTAACTATACTAGCATTGTGAGACCCCAAATTTTATGAATAAAGATTTAAATTTCTCGAAATATTTTTTTGAATATTATGGTGTGGATTTGATATATTGTTATAGTTGTGGGTAATATTTATAAATTTTGCAATGTAAGCAAGTGATTATATAATATTTGATTTGTAACGCCCGAGAAAATTGGATTTTTATGACAATTAAATTTTTATTTGATTATATGAATTAAATGAATTTAATTGATTTCTTTGTGAGTAAGCTATGTGAAGGTCGTTCTATGACCTAGAATGTCCTAACGTGGTTAGTATTCTGGCTACGTGTTAGAAATGATTGTTTGGAATTTCCAAGACGAAAAATAAATATTTTTCGAGAAATTTCCGTAAAAACACTATTCATCCGTTTCTATTCGGGGAATTATTTTGAAATTCTGAGAAATGCGTAATGATAGAATATCGTGATAAGATGGAATATCTGATAATATTTCATTTATGGCAAACGCAGTTTTCGCCTGCGGACTTAAAACCTAAGGGTTGAGTATATTAATTTCCGAGAAGGAAATAATATGCGTAGAAGGAATGGCGTTAGGGTTAATGCGAGTGTTATACATTTGGTGATACTATTTAGTATTTATGTATAATACGTTGAGTAAATACGAAGTACAATACGATTAAGGTACGAGTAGTATACGGAGATAATACGTGAATTGTACGTATGTGATACGATTCGTATTATAGAATTAAGTTAAGACTTAATGACTAATTCATTTGAGTTGGATTATTAATTAATCCAATCATTTGAATGATCAAGGCCCAATGTTAATTTAGTTAAGCCCAATTCAAGAAAACCAAACCGTGGGTCAAACCGGTGGGTTACCGAATGGGTAGAACCCATGGGGCAACCCATGGGATGTCACATGGGGTGGTGGGCCGGCCACCTTAGTGTGGAAGCCAAGCATAAGGCTTGGTCACCAAGTGTTTTACTTGGTGACCACACATGAATAGTAAGGAGGTTTGTGGTTTAAAGTCCAAATTGCCCTCCATTCTAGTTTTCTATAAATAGAAAGCTAGGTTAATTCATTTGGGAGTTTTTCAACTTGCCAACCTAGATTATTTGAGAGAGAAAGAGAGCTATACTTGCAAAACATACACTTAGAAGCTTGATCTTAGAGTTTTCCAAGAAAGAAAACCAAGAGTTCTTAAGGTATAATCCTTACCTTTCATCTCCATCTCTTTTAGATTTTCTTTAATCTTAGAGAATCATAGAATGGGTGGTATATGTCTTGTGTGAGGATTTAAAGATGACTTACCATAGATTCAATCTCTATAAGTCATGAGATTATAAGAATCATAAGGTTTAATATAGTTTTGAACCATGAAAATATTGATAGTTGAGATCGATTGTTGATAAACAATTGAGCTCCATCAATACGTTAATATATGCATCTTTTTTGGTTAGGATGTACATATGAAATCCATGGAGTATTCCATATGATTTGGCTTAGAGAACATTACTAACGAAGTTATGGTGAATTTTACGAAAAATAGACGTTAAACGTTGAAAATGTAGAAATTCTAGAATGGTAGTCGAAAGTTGCCATGAGACTTGAAAACATTGGTTTTCAATGTTAACACGTGAGATAGGGTGATTAAGAGTTGTGGGTTCGAGAATCGTCAGATTTCGACTTAAAACGAAGAAAACGAGCATTGAACGCTCATTAACGTTTCTGAACGTCTATAAAATGAACTCAATAGTGAATTTTGAGTTAACGGATTCAAAAGTGTCGAATTCTTATATGAACGCGTAGGGTATGTCATTTGTGACGTGTAGGCTTTTGAACGGACCAAATCGGGCTTATAACGAAGAAGTTACGGCCCCGGGAATTTCACAAAGATTTTCAAAATTGCTGAGAATCTGGTACTGAAGTCTGGCGCCGCGGCGCCAGACGTAGTGTAAAAAGCCGCACCGCAATGCCAGTTATGGCCGGGAAAAAAATAAAAAGGTCTGGAGACTCGCGTCATCAACATGAGAGAGTTTATACATGGACTCGTCGCAGCATTAAGTCCCGCAAAACCTAGAGAGTGGCGGCCAATACCACTAGTATATTTTAGATGTCATGTCACAGTATGAGTTCGTGGCTTATGATAGTAACTTAGGTTTTAAACTTCAGTTGTTTCGAGACCTACCAGAGTTGAGTTTATATACTCAATAAATGTACTAAGACTAATCCTATATTACCTATACTAAGGTATATGGTATGAAACTTAGGAATGTAATGAATGTTAACAAGATATGTACAATGAACAAAGTTGGTACTTTATCAACGATGTTTGAGTCCGGTTAATAAATGTCAGTTGAGTGATAACCGGGACGAAGGGTAATAAGTCATGTTGACTTTAATAAATATATTTAGTTAACAAAGACATAGAAGAGAAAGAAGCTTGTAGGAACAATGTGAATAGTTGTTTAATAGCTAATTACAGTGTGCTATGTGAATATATCATGTAGATTCTGTAAAGGTTGTGGTCAGTCGAGTAAGTTATTTGAAGATGCTGAAAGGCAAGTTTTCTTAATGCTTGTCTAACTTCCATGTTAGCCAAGTTTCATGTGATTCGTTGAACTGAATTGCAAGACTTGTTTTAAAGAAAGGGTCGATGCTAGATTTTAACTTGGCTAGACTATTCGTAATATATAGATTGATTATTATTCATATCATTCTATATCGAAATGTTAACGCTATCCTATGCCAAGTAATTGGTACGGACGTGAAGGTAAGGTTTGTCTATGAACAAACAAAAGTATTTTTCATCGATTATTGGATGGGCACACGAGTTTGCCAAAAATATTAAACGTAAATACGTTTAATGAATGAGTGTTGATCAACATAGAGTACTATAGGCTGATCACCTAGAAGTGCTCGTAAGTTATACGGATGAACGGCCTTAGTGTTGTGGACTCCTTTTCAAGTATGAAAACTGAAAGTTTCTGTTCATGGTCTATCGACCGGTTCAAAATTCCTAATCTATTCTATACCTTGGGAATTGATGTTATGAACTGTTAAAGTATTATTGATTCATAATACTTCATAACTATTGTTCAGTTATGTCAGAATTGTTATATGATTCACGAATGTGGTATTACTGTTATCCTTGATTAAACTTGTTTGAAATCATGCTCACTTCTTTATGTGAATTATATAACTGCAGTTAAAGATGAACGTACTGTGAATGCCAAAAGAGATAAGGGCAAAGCTAAGATAGATGCTTAGGCATTGTGTAATAGTTTAGTAAGTTTGTATGTATTATACATTATGAACAATGAACGATGTAACCGGTTTATGAACCTAGGAAGGATTATACTTTGATTGTAATAAGAAGATAGTAATTAACTTCATTTTGTTGTATTTCAATGGAATGATTGTATTGATGTTAGTACAGTGGAGCACCATTTGTTGGGTTGGAAGATACCCAAATTTGGGGGCATCACGTGATTGGTCGGAGAATATTTGTAAAATTCGTACGACGGCACAATCATGGGTGGACCCCACAACGGAAGTACTGTTGTAGTAAGAAAACGACAGAATTATCTTTTTATAAAAATAACGGCGAAAGTGTTACCGTTAAAACTGTTGAACTACCCGGTAGTAAAAGTACAGTAATACGCGTGGTTGTATAGTAGCACACGGTATTGATTATTGATGCTTACGTAAAAAGTCACTCGCTTATACTCAATTATTGCTACACAGAATTGTTTGCATCATATCTCTCATATTATTGATTCAATTGTTGTCACAAAGATCATCTCAGATAATATGTTATATTATTAAATCAATAATTGAGATGACAAAGTTATTCATATTATTATTTGCAATATTAACAATGTCTAGAAGTTCTGTTAAAGAGAGGTTTGGTCACCTAATTGCGCGCCAATAAGGAGAAATCCTTATCGGAAAGCCCCCTCTTTTCTAGGAACGACCTGGTTGTTAAATATTTTGAATTATAATATTAATGGTGAATAAGTTCGTGTTGATTAAAGATGAAATTGATAGTTCCATTGTGTTGGAATTATTAGTGTTAGTGAAAATCGACATTTATTTCGATAATAATTGATGTCTGGAGGTTATATTGACCAATCGGTAAATTAACCGGATAAATGAGAAATTAATTGCTATTGATTCACATGATTATAACTATTTATTCACATGTGTGTACTATTGATTCACATTCATTTACTGTTAGGGGAGTTGGTGCAAGATTGATAATACTTGCAGGACTAAATTAAAATTGAAGGAAAAGTGAAAGGTATTATACTGTAATATTTTGAGCCCCAAAACGTGCAATTATCGAAACTATATTTTCCTATAAATAGAAGTTCATTCTTCCTTTATTTCTCACCAATTCACTAAAGCTATAGAGCAATTATTATAGAGAGAAATTATAGGGAGAAAGAAGAAGAGAAGTCTTCTACCTCACTATTCTAGTATCCAGTCTTCTTTTGAGGTAAGGGGTATTATTCTTTTGTATTCATGAAGAGAGTTATTTTCCTTTAATACTCGTAAGGGTTGTTATTACATTTTTTATTATTATGTTGGAATAACTTGTCTATGCGAAGTACCGCATACATGGTAAAATTCTTCTGTTATTTCATTCTTTATTATTCTATTGGAATAACCTGTCTGTGCGGTCTATCGCATGCCTGGTGAATTCTGTTGTTATTCCATTCTTTATTATTCTGTTGGAATATCCTGTCTGTGCGGATTACACATGACCTGGTTCCGTTCTTTATTATTCTGTTGGAATATCCTGTCTGTGCGGATTACGCATGACCTGGTTTAATTCTTTATTATTCTATTGGAATAACCTGTCTATGTGGATTACCGCAAGCATGGTGAATGATTATTCGTATTCATTCCTTAATAAATTGTGGAAATGATCTGTCTACGTGGATTACCGTATGGTGGGTGAAAATCTATTTGTAGTTTCGTATATTCTATTATACTCGTATGAGATATCATTTCTTTTGTATTCATCATGGAATATCATTTTCTTTGGTATTTTTCTTTTATGAGTTACTATTCATAGGTTACTATTCACCTGGTTACTTTTCACTCTAGTATTATTCACTCGGGTATTTGGGGTACTTTTTGTGCCGGAGTACTATTCACGAGTTACTATTCACGGGTTACTATTCACCCAATTACTATTCAGTCTAGTATCATTCACTCGGGTATTCGGTACACTTTTCGTGTCGGGGTACTATTAACGGGGTACTATTCCTAAAGTACTATTCACGGGATACTATTCACCCAAAAAATATATTTCTTTTATGTCCAAATTATTTTTAGTACATGAATATTATTCTTGAATTCTACTCTACAAAGCAGTATCATGTTGACAATTTGGGCGTTATTGATTTCTGGATAAATGAAATTATAAATCTTTAAAATTTATCCTTGAACTTGTTTTATTTAATTATTATGTCATTGTCATCATCATCGTGCTTATATTGTGATGAAAGTCATCTTTGGCTTACGTGCATAGATGTACTTGGTATGATTATGACAAGGGATTATTCGGTATAATCATGACCGTAATGTGACGAATGATGTGGTAAAAGTCCTCATTGGCCTGTAGTTCATTGATGGACAGTTGTTGGTATGATTATGACCAGGGATTATTCGGTATAATCATGACCAGTGATGATTACATGAATATCCTTGGTCGTGGTGCAGGGATGATTCGATTTTATTTATTAAGCTGAGTCTCAGCGATAAAGTTGATGAAAATTTTTTAAATCATAGAAGATAGTAGATTTTATGCTCTACTTGACTCTTCTAATGGATTGCTTATTTCCACTGCAGTTGTTGATCTAAAACTTATTGTCTATTGTATTCTATCAGTTGTTATACTGTTGAGGCTAAGGATAATTTATTCTGCATTATCTTAGTCATAATATTTCTTACTGGGCTAGTTGAGCTCACCATTTCTTTCATTGTTCTCTTCAGGAAATGAGAATATAGCTGGGACGAGTCGGGGAATGGAGTGATGGTCCAGGATAAATGGCTTTAGTAGTCCTCACTATTCTACAGAATAATGTGATAATAATTGTAATGAGGACACCGTTGAGTGTGGATATTGTCTAGATGACAATATTCTTGTTTAAACTCTTAGAATATGTTTTGTCGTATTTTACACGACTGTTGTATAATTAAGTTATATTTGAATATTGTACCATGTATCTGGCGACTCAAGATGGGTGATGTATACCAGTTTTGGATGCGGGTCACAGTTGGTATCAAAACATAGGGATATGATCACTGGCTGAGATGTGAGACAAGAACTAGGAGGGGAGAGACGGGGAATTCGTTCGCTAGTATGACCTAACTAAGTTTATTTGGTATTTAATTGGTCGGTCAAAGTATAGGGATAATATATGATATGTTAATTAACCCTTGTTTTGTGACAGTGTTTGAAAATGGCATCTGAAAATGTTGAGATCAGCAATGAAGCACATGAGACCATTAAGTCACCAACGATAAATACCCAAGATAATGTGCAACAGGAAGACAATAATCCTCAGGTAAAAAATAACACCGATGAAATGATGAACGATGGGATGATCAGAGACTTTATGCAATTCATGCAACATCAGGCGAGAGAGACTCTTGTTCAAAATGCAGGTGGAAACAATGGCAACCCACGGCTGGTCACTGCTAAGCAGTTCAAGGAGCTGGGACTGCCGGAGTTTTTGGGAAAGCCAGAACCACTTCAGGCGGAGCCGTGGTTAAAGCAGATCACCAAGATATTTGATATCTTGAGATGCTCCGAGGAGCAAAAGGTTCTCTTTGCCACCTTTATATTGCGTGAAGAGGCAGATTATTGGTGGGAATCTGTGAAACGTACCCAGCTTAACGCATTAAAGATGTCTTAGGAGAAGTTCCAAGAGATGTTCAACGACAAGTAATTTCCTGAAAGTATTCGTCACATGAAGGGGGTGGAGTTTATCAAGTTGGAACAAAACAATATGATCGTGTCGCAATACGAGGCTAAATTTGCGGAGTTATCCCGGTTTGCATCCCATTTGGTCATTAATGAGGAGCGAATGATGCGAATGTTTCTGTGAGGTTTGAAACCTGAGATACGTCAATACCTCATTTCTCATAAACTTTGTTTATATTCAGATGTTGTGAATAGGGCTCAGTTATTGGAGCACGATAATGAGTCAGCACAACCAAAAGGTAACGAGCAACAACACGATAATAATCATTCCGGTGGAAACGGCCATCAGAACAATGATAACCATCGTGGGGGAAATTATAATGACAAGAATGGTAACCACTTCGGTGGTAATCATGGCCAAGATAATAGGAATGGAAATTTCAAGAAGAGAAGGTTCAACAACGATGGAAAGATAGCAGCACCAACAACCGTTTTCAAGGAAGGAGAATGACCACCAATTGTATGCTTCAAATGCGGAGGGGAGGGACATATCAGTCAAAGCTGCACGATGCAGTCCAAAGCATGTTACAAATTTTGAAAAGAAGGTCACCTAGCCTAATTTTGTCCTCCACCAAAGTCAAGTCCAGCTGGGACGGTGCCACCAAAGGCAGATACGGACAAATCAAAGTCAGTGGTTTTAGGAAGAGCATTTTTCGTGACTTCTCAAAAAGCGAGTAACCCGAACGAAGTTAGCACGGGTTAGTTAATTATAAATTTTTGCAAAGTCTATACCTTATTAGATAACGGTTCTACCTATTTTTATCTATCATGCTTGCGCTCAACGTTTAAATTTGACTCCGGAGAAATTAGACTTTGACTTATCGGTTAAAACTCCGTTAGGAGAAACCTTCATTACATATGTTATCCAAGTCTTGGATGAGAGTCACAGTTTTGAATGATATTTCTATTGTTAATAAATTTCCTGACGTATTCTTGAAGACTTCCTATCCTACCCCTATAGTGTGAAATCGAATTTTGTATTGACCCCAGTACAAAACCCATTTCTCAAACCCTCAAATATTTCTTCACCTAGAACGAACATAACATGCGCCAAGGACGTTGCTCGAGCTATTAAAGATTACGACTATTCCATTCAATATCATTGTGGAAGAACGAACGTGGTAGCTGACGCGTTGAGTAGAAAATCATATGCATTTACGAGTACGATGTTGTTAACACAAAGACTCATTTCGTATAACTTACAAATGATGAAGATAGAGTTAAAGACTCTAGGGACCCATGTGAAGATAACGAATATACTAGTAGAATCGACTTTAATCGATAAAGTTAAAGGCCGCTCAAGCTACACACCCGGAGCTGATGAATGTGAAGAAGAAGGTTTAAGAGGGCGTTATTCTAGAAGCAAGACTCAATGAAGAGAGGAAATCTCAACCCTCGATTTAATTGGACCATTTGAAATCCTTGATTGAGTAGAAACTGTGGCCTATAGACTCGTTTTAACGCCAAGTATGTCGCGTGTTCATAATGTTTTTCACGTGTCGATGTTACGTAAATATGTGGATGACCCGAACCACGTTATTAAATTAGAACTAGACGAGATAATAGAAGATTTAACGTATGAGGAGATACGTGTTAAAATCTTGGATAAGAAAGATCGTACTCAACACTCAAAGGTTATACCTCAAGAGTTAGAATCTGAAATGAAGTCAAGGTATCCTCATCTCTTCGGCATACCAGGTACGTACGTAAATTTTGAGGGCAAAATTTCATAAGGAGGGGAGATTATGAGACCCAAAATTTTATAAATAAAGATTTAAATTTCTCAAAATATTTTTTTGAATATTATGGTGTGGATTTGATATATTATTATAGTTGTGAGAAATATTTATAAATTTTTCAAAGTAAGCAAGTGGTTATATAATATTTGATTGGTAGAGGAATATTCGAAATATTCGTACGACGACACAATCATTGGTGGACCCCACAACAGAAGTATTGTTGTAGTAAGAAAATGACATAATTATCTTTTTATAAAAATAACGGCGAAAGTGTTACCGTTAAAACTGTTGAACTACCCGATAGTAAAAGTACAATAATACGTGTGGTTGCATAGTAACACACGGTATTGATTATTAATGCTTACTAAAGAAGTCACTCAGTTATACTCAATTATTGCTACAGTAATTGCTGCATCATATCTCTCATATTATTGATTCAATTGTTGTCACGGTATCATCTGTATAATATGTTATATTATTAAATCAATAATTTAGATGACAAAGTTATTCATATTATTATTTGCAATATTAACAATGTCTAGAAGTTCTGTCAAAGAGAGGTTTGGTCACCTAATTGCGCGCCAATAAGGAGAAATCCTTATCGGAAAGCCCCCTCTTTTCTGGGAACGACCTGGTTGTTAAATATTTTGGATTATAATATTAATGGTGAATAAGTTCGTGTTGATTAAAGATGAAATTGATAGTTCCATTGTGTTGGAATTATTAGTGTTAGTGAAAATCGACATTTATTTCGATAATAATTGATGTCTGGAGGTTATATTGACTAATCGGTAAATTAACCAGATAAATGAGAAATTAATTGCTATTGATTCACATGATTATAACTATTTATTCACATGTGTGTACTATTGATTCACATTCATTTACTGTTAGGGGAGTTGGTGCAAGATTGATAATACTTGCAGGACTAAATTAAAATTGAAGGAAAAGTGAAAGGTATTATACTGTAATATTTTGAGCTCCAAAACGTGCAATTATCGAAACTATATTTTCCTATAAATAGAAGTTCATTCTTCCTTCATTTCTCACCAATTCACTAAAGCTATAGAGCAATTATTATAGAGAGAAATTATAGGGAGAAAGAAGAAGAGAAGTCTTCTACCTCACTATTCTAGTATCCAGTCTTCTTTTGAGGTAAGGGGTATTATTCTTTTGTATTCATGAAGAGAGTTATTTTCCTTTAATACTCGTAAGGGTTGTTATTACATTTTTTATTATGTTGGAATAACTTGTCTATGCGAAGTACCGCATACATGGTAAAATTCTTCTGTTATTTCATTCTTTATTATTCTATTAGAATAACCATTTATCATAAGGCTTCTATCGCATGCCCGTGAATTCTCATTGTTATTCCATTCTTTATTATTCTCATTGGAATATCCCGTGCATGCGGATTATACATGACTGGTTCCGTTCTTTATTATTACATTTGGAATATCCTCGTCTGCAAGTGCGGATTACGCATGACTCGTTTTAATTTTTTTATTATTACGCTGGAATAACTTTTGTCTATGTGGATTACCGCAAGCATGGTGAATGATTATTCGTATTCATTCCTTAATAAATTGTGGAAATGATCTGTCTACGTGGATTACCGTATGGTGGGTGAAAATCCATTTGTAGTTTCGTATATTCTATTATACTCGTATGAGATATCATTTCTTTTGTATTCGTCATGGAATATCATTTTCTTTGGTATTTTTCTTTTATGAGTTACTATTCATAGGTTACTATTCACCTAGTTACTATTCACTCTAGTATTATTCACTCGGGTATTTTGGGTACTTTTCTTGCCGGAGTACTATTCACGAGTTACTATTCACGGGTTACTATTCACCCAATTACTATTCACTCTAGTATCATTCACTCGGGTATGCGGTACACTTTTCGTGTCGGGGTACTATTAACGGGGTACTATTCCTAAAGTACTATTCACGGGGTACTATTCACCCAAAAAATATATTTCTTTTATGTCCAAATTATTTTTAGTACATGAATATTATTCTTGAATTTTACTCTACAAAGCAGTATCATGTTGACAATTTGGGCGTTATTGATTTCTGGATAAATTAAATTATAAATCTTTAAAATTTATCCTTGAACTTGTTTTATTTAATTATTATGTCATTGTCATCATCATCATGCTTATATTGTGATGAAAGTCATCTTTGGCTTACGTGCATAGATGTACTTGGTATGATTATGACAAGGGATTATTCGGTATAATCATGACCATAATGTGACGAATGATGTGGTAAAAGTCCTCATTGGCATGTAGTTCATTGATGGACAGTTGTTGGTATGATTATGACCAGGGATTATTCGGTATAATCATGACCAGTGATAATTACATGAATATCCTTGGTCGTGGTGCAGGGATGATTCGATTTTATTTATTAAGCTGAGTCTCAGCGATAAAGTTGATGAAAAACTTATTAAATCATAGAAGATAGTAGATTTTATGCTCTACTTGACTCTTCAAATGGATTGCTTATTTTCGCTGCAGTTGTTGATCTAAAACTTGTTGTCTATTGTATTCTATCAGTTGTTATACTGTTGAAGGCTAAGGATAATTTATTCTGCATTATCTTAGTCATAATATTTCTTACTGGGCTAGTTGAGCTCACCCTTTCTTTCATTGTTCTCTTCAGGAAATGAGAATATAGCTGGGACGAGTCGGGGAATGAAGTGATGGTCCAAGATAAATGGCTTTGGTAGTCCTCACTATTCTACGGAATAATGTGATAAAAATTATAATGAGGACACCATTGAGTGTGGATATTGTCTAGATGACAATATTCTTGTTTAAACTCTTAGATTATGTTTTGTCGTATTTTACACGACTGTTATATAATTAAGTTGTATTTGAATTTTGTACCATATATCTGGCGACTCAAGATGGGTGATGTATACCTGTTTTGGGGGCGTCACAAGCATCATGGCTTCTAAGCATAATTATAGCCACTCTTAGAGAACATGGCAAACACAAATATGAATAAATGTTCAATACCAACTTTTAAGTATAAGATTGTATTCGATCCATTCTGTGTGTGTGTGTGTGTAAAGACCAACTATCCTAACTAATCATAGCTCAAAATAAGTTCACATAGTCGATTGTAATAACCAATATGATAACTCTGCAACTCGAACAATCAACAAGTATTAAGAACAAGAAGCAGATGCAAGAAAGGATCAAAAGGGTCTAGCATTAAGACATTAAAATTTGACTCGGACAGTGCTTAATTACCTTTGGCTATTCAGAGCTACCCGTTAATGAGCTTTTGATCAATGACTCCCAAGCTAGATGACTTTAGGGAACTAGGTGTAGAACACTCCTATGAATCTAATAACTAGAGCAACAAAGGCCGCGTAATCAACTTAAGCTAAATTAGACTTTACGATATCCGAAGATTATTATTTGAGTGCATTGTATGCTCCATCTCAACTTAAGTCCGCGTTTATGGGCGAGTGCGTTTCACGCTCCATCTCGACCCACCGCAAGAGATTTTTTTTCTTTTCAAAATGCTAGAACTCAAGATCCAAAATTGTATAAACGTCTAAGTCTTTTATTACCTTGTAATCATGAAAGTTTTAACAGAGTGTACATATTCTAAAAATAATAAACAAACAAGCTATATCCAAAAAATAACTAGTTAATATAAAATAGTTGGTCAATGCTTGCTAAGAAGGACAGATCAATAACAGTCTCGACTTATCAACTAAACTAACCCCTCATCCACACATGTTTGACACTAACTCTAAGAAATAGCCCTAATCACTTGACGTTTATCATTAGCCATAATAAAAAATTATAACTCTAAAACCTCTACCCAGCATAACAACAGTTAAAGAAATGGCCACAAGGTTGAACAAAAACCATAGCAAGAAAGATAATAGTTAAAGTTTACCCTTGCACTAATACCATCTCAAAATAGGGTAAAGCCAAAACATGGCATCAAGTATACCAATATGTACAAATCCCAAAAGATGGCTAAATAAAGCCATAGAATAATCAAAATCTGTTCATGCATCCAAAATATACTAAAGCAGTAAATAATTTGTTCATGCATCCAAACATAATAAAACATTAAACATAAGTCTTAAAACATTAAACATAAGTCTATGGCTATAACAACCCAAAAGATTACGATAGCAGTTCATACATAACTCCACTACAATACTAATAAAAACATAACATAATACTAAGATGGCAACCAATCATGGCAAAAGACAGATTAAAATAGATAAAACACCCTCAGACTGAAGATGAGCAATGCCCTCATTGCTAAGCATATATAAATCAAATCAAGAGGGCTTCCCTGAGGTCTGCTCACTCGGCATCATCATCATCATCTTCAGCATCCGCAGTCGGTGTTGGTGGAGGATATGGAGGGCATGCTGGAGGCACCGGGAACTGGAATGGCAATGAGTCTGCTTTGTCGCCCCAAGATGCAACGTAGATGATCTCCACTATATTGGAAAACTCCGCTTGATATTGCATGAAGAGATCTTGCCTTTGAACCACTCCATAAATCTTCCTACCTTGCTTGTCAACCTTTTGGTGCAGGAGGTTCATGGATGCCAGTATCTATGTCAATTGATCAGAAATAGAAGGACCTAGCTGTATGGGCAGTGCAGATGTGCCAGCCTCAGAAGATGGAGGCAGGGGCTAAGTAGCAGGCAAGAAGCCCTCACCGTGAGGATGAGACTCTGCACCCTCCTAGATTTGGTATCGGATAATAGTGGTGTGATCTATAATCGTTATGAGAAGAAGGAGTATCTCATCTGTGGCCACGAGTATCGTTGCTATCTGGCACAAGAAGGTGATGGTCGAAGGATGCGATAGTCCTCCCGAAGTGCTACCACGCAGAGACTTAAGGATGGACTCTTGGATAAGGTATCCAACATCAATGTTCAGCCCCTGTGACTATGGCAAATAGCATCACTACTCTCTCTCTAATCACATCGTTGACATGCCTGGTTGGTATCAGGTTTTGGCAGATGAAGCTATACCATGCTTTCCCATAGCGCGACAGCTCAGTATGTGCGAAGCTGGACTTCTCGCCCGTGTATTGGTTTATCTTCCATGTGGTGCCGGGTTTACACAACCTTTTCACTATGTCATCCGCATCGTAGCTGCACATCTGATAAATAGGTTTTATATCTACTTATACGGTATCTGTTACTTGAATTAGTTTTTTAATCTGATGTTTCTTAGTTACTTTTCATGCAATTTTTGTTCGTTTTGTAGATTATATGCTTGGGAGCTAAAATCGCAAAGAATTGGTATGAAATCGCAAAGAAAAGCCATCCGGACATCGTTTAGGCTTTCATGTTCATTTCATGTTCTTGGTTTGGAACTTGGATTACATTGTAGAACTTATTCTTAGCTTTCCGAAACATCTTGAATCATTCCAATCAGAGTTCGGATGCAAGAGTTATGACATTTGTACCAACGGACGTCGAACGTCACTGTTTTGGGTGGCCATTTGCATAGTAGTCACTTCCAGCCCAATTTCGACCTTCATCCATCCGTTATTTCTCAATTCTCACAGAATGAAAGTTGTAGAGCTCGTCAATATCTTCGATTTGTTAGGTAGCAAGCCTCGTAACTCTTTCCGGATCAAACGTTATGGCCGTTTTCCCAAAGGACGTTAGAGCAGAAAAGGTTCCTTCATAAAACCCCCGCTGGGTGGGCATACCAACTACAAACAGGGCCCCTAGTTCACCGTGGTGGCCCTTTATTAAAGTTTAGACCCCACGGGCGGGGTATGCCAAGAAAATACGAATTTTGTCCAAATTTGAGTTTGGGAAGGATTGTTTCGATCCGATTGACTCAAGGACTTCCAAGATGACTTAAAGAAATTTAAAGAGATTTATAAAATGAGGAGAATCACAAGGATTAGAGGGGAGATTAGATTAGAGAGAGGATTCTATTAGATTAGATTAGAGTAGATTAGGACCAAAACTCTAGTTCTTATGAGATTTGGAGATTGAAGCAACTTGGAGACCATTGAAGATTCAAAGTAGGAGCGAGGAGGGAGCATCAAATATACAGAAAATAGATTCTATATTCTCATCTTCTTCTATCTTTGTCTTTATTTGTTTATTCAATTGTGGATTCTTAGTTTTAATTCAATAATAATGAACTAATTCTTTGTTTGAGATTACAATAGATCTTATTGTGTAGTTTATTTTAATATGCTTCACTATTAATTATTATGTTCTATTGTGAGGATTGTCTATTGTGATTTGGACTTAATTGCTTAATTGCCTAGCTAACAATTACCGTGATAATCTATATGAACTCGAGAGATGAAATATTGATTTAGATCTTATCATGATAGCATGTGTTTGTGATTTCGTTTTAGATGGAATTCATGATTCGTGTTTAGGATAGAGATATGCCTTTACGCCATATGTAATCTTATAGAGAACTTGTGCTTTAAATCCTTTTTAATTGTAATTCATATAAAGATATAGTGGATTAGTTAATTAGGGTATCTTGCGTAATTCTATCATCTGTGGATTTAAGTGAGTATGGGTATTACACATGTAGAGGTGGTTTTATCTGCTTTAGTGTTCTTGATTAACAATTCAAGATAGAGAATAATTGATGAGAAGTGTGTTAACTTAAATGAAGTAATAAGTGAAGTTGTGATCTTAAATCTCCGTAATCTTAATTTAACTAGTGATAATTAGAATTAGTTTACTTATAAATTGAAATTCATTCGTTTATATAAGATTGAGTTGGTTACGGGTTAGTACTTGGTGATTTTTATTAAACAATTCCTCGTGGGAACGATACTCTACTTTCACTTTATTACTTGTTGATAGGGATGCACAAAAGGCCCGAGGCCTGCGGCCTGGCCTTGATCTAGCCTGGGCTCGGCCTGGTCAAAGTCCGGCCCGGTCAAGGCCTGGCCCGGGCAAGCCTGGCCTGGAAGGCTTGAAAAGGCCACTTTTTTTATACAAAAATTTGGCTTGGCCTGGCCTTGGGCCTGGCGTGGGGTCTGGCCTGTCCTGAGACCTTACATGATTTTTATCAAATTATTTGTAATTTTTGAACTTTAAATTTATAATTATTCATCAATAAATTATAAAATTTTACTTATTCATTATTATAATTTATAAATTATAATACATTAGTTTTAATTAATACATCAATAAAATTTAAGATTTTAATTATTCATTCTTGATTTCTTGTTGATACATTTAATTAATATACATCTTCAATGAATATAACTAGTTAGTATATTTAATATTAATAATAAGTTAGTTACTTAGTTGATTAAATATTAATAATAAGTTAATTTATTGTAAATACTAAAGTACTAATATTTAACAATAAAATTTTATTAATATTCTTTGTTACTTTAATGAATATTAACATTAATTTATACATCAATAAACTAATTTTTAATATTAAATATTAATAATAAGGTAGTTTCTTGTAAATACTCATGTTCTTCATTAATTTGGATATGCTAAATTCTTGGGGTGATTTATGATTTTAGTTATTTTTTAGGTATTAATTATGTTGTACCAATTTAAATAAATATTCCATAAAGTAATTAGAAAATTAACTGGAATTAATACTTGAGATATAACCATGTAAGAGTTTAATGATCATAAATGAAAAGATATATGTGTGTTTAAACTTTACAAAATATATGTTCAACCAATCCTAGTACGTACTATAAGAAAATAAAATCGAAACTAACTTTATATTCAAAAAATAAAAGTTTAATCTACAATATTAATATTTTACAAAATTAATTAATTTGTATTTTATTATTTATATTTTTAATATTTAATATGTAACATTAAAAAAAAGGGACGAGACAGTCAAGGTGTGACGCCCCCAAAATAGGTATACAACACCCATTCTGAGTCGCCAAATACATGGTACAAAAAGCAAACTACAACTTCAATAATACAATTGTCGTACAAAATACGACAACACAAACTGTGAGTTTAAATACAAATATTGTCTTCTAGACAATATCCACACTCAAATAAGTCCTCATTACAATTATTCAAACACTATTTTACATAAATAGTGAGGACTGCTAAAACATCTTTCTAGAACCATCACTCCGTACCCCGACTAGTTCCTGCTATGTTCTCACCTCCTGAGAAAAATGGAACAAAAAAAAAAGGGTGAGCTCAACTAGCCCAGTAAAGAATATTATGACTAAGATAATATAGAACAAATTATTGTTGGTCTTCAACAAGGAAAAATCTGATAAAATATAATAGACAATAAGTTTTAGATCAACAACTGCAGCCGAAACAGCAATCCATTAGAAGAGTCAAGTAGAGAAAGAAGTCTACTATCTTCTAAGATTTAAAAGTCCATCATCAATATTTTATTCCTGTAACAACAATCAATATACATCTTTAATCAATAATCAACTTTGCACTACAGGCCAAAGATATTCATTTGTATCACCAGTTGGTCATGTTCATTTCGACACCTGTTCATCTTCGCACTACGGGCCAAAGATATTCATCAGTTAATCATTCATCTTTGCACTACAGGCCAA
The DNA here is from genome assembly GCA_020205605.1 of Panax ginseng. NCBI lineage: Eukaryota > Viridiplantae > Streptophyta > Magnoliopsida > Apiales > Araliaceae > Panax > Panax ginseng. The sequence goes on along the minus strand of CM035138.1, from coordinate 115,598,069 downwards.
AAATATTCAGTAATATCATCATTTAGGACTAAGGATGATGAAAAATATTTTAAAGAAAACGAATCCAGTGAGACAGAAGGACAAATAGTAAGGATTCGTATAACAGTTTATCCAAGATCAATAATACTCCACAATAACCAATTTTGAAGCAAAATTCAAGAATAAAGATCAAAATATGGATACAATCAAAGATAGTAACCATAATAGACATCTTGGACAAAAAGAAGAAAATTTTATTTTTCGGTGAATAGTGCCGTATTCGTGAATAGTGTCGTATACGTGAATAGTGCCGTATACATGAATAGTAGCCCCGACACAAAAAGTTCCAAATTTGATAAAAAGTTCTTACCAACATTTCGGTATAATGATATTGAAGAAAATATCATTTTAAGAAGAATATAACACCTCTTACCTCAAAATATCAGTACTTCTGATCGGAATATCGGTATAAGGCTGAAGGAAACTTGTACTGATGAATAGAAACTCACAAAGTATCTAAATACTCACAAAATACACTCAATAATCTAGAGAGAGAAAGAGAGAAAGATTATGTTTTTGGTGTGATATTCAATTCCAACTTAGCCCTCTATTTATAGGAGAATGTTAGCAAACTTGACCTGCAACCTGATGGATTTACCTACTACTATTCCCACCCACCATATTTGAAATAAAATTCAGCACATTTCTTCACCAACCACAAGTGAGGCCCACTCAATTCTAGAATTTTCCACCAAAATGCTAAATTCGGATGCTTCAACAATTTCTGAACTAGTCACCTCTTAAAATTCATAACAAATCATACGATCATTTTTATCGATTCAAAATTTGTGGCCATATACTCAACTTATATATGTATAACATATCCAAAAATTACAACGATCCAACGGTCGGATTAAAAATTATAACTCACACAATATATCTCAAAAACACTGGTTTAATTTTTTAATACCTTCATTCCGACAAAAATACTGATAAAACACCTCAACATTAACTCTTTCATTTTTAACCACAATAAATATATCCAACATTTATATCCACATAAAATAAATATTACCTTATCATATGAATCAATAATTAATTATTCACAAATAATATTACAGAATCAAATTTATGACAACCAGGCCGTTTCCAGGAAAGAGGGGGCTTCCAATAAGAATTTATCCTTACTGGCGCGCAATTAGGTGACCAAACCTCTCCTTGACAGAACATTCTAGACATTGCCAATAATGCTATCTAATAATATTATTCAAATAATATGAATTATTGATCTGATAATGGGAAATACTGTGCAGTGACAATTATTGAAACAACAATAATATAAAATATCAACGCATCAATTATTGAATCAATAAAATAAAATATTGAACCGTAACTACTGTAACAATTATTGAGTAGTGCCTTCTTACGTAAGGATCAATAATTCATCAATACTGCATGCATCCACGCCATTCATCGTATTTTAACCACCGGGTATTCCAACAATGTTAATTGTAACAACTACTACGCCGTTATTTATAAAAACTCAAACTTGTCATTTTCTTCATCCGAAAATTATTACATTATGGGGCCCATGAATGATCAAGGTCATTGCATTTAATATTCCCCCTAAACAACAAGAATATTCCACGACCAAATGAATATTCCCCGACAACAATGATTATTTTATAACCACTTTCATATTTTGCAAAATTTGCACATTTCACCCATAACCAGAGAATTATATCAAATTAATACCTTATTATTCAAAATAATAATTAGAGAAAATTCGATTTTATTTATAATAAGTTGGGGTCTTACAACCTCCCCTCCTTATGAAATTTCGTCCTCAAAATTGACATACGTACCTGGTGTTTCAAAAAGGTGAGGATACCTTGCTTTCATTTCTGATTCCAACTCCCAGGTCATTTCTTCAATAGCATGGTTTTTCCACAAAACCTTAACTTGTGGTATAACCTTGGTGCGTAGGACATTCTCTTTCCTATCCAAGATCTTAACAGGTACTTCTCCGTACGTTAAATCTTCGACTATCTCGTCTGGTTCTAACGCAATAATATGGTTCGGGTCTTTCACATATTTACGAAGCATGGATATGTGAAAAACATTATGAACACGAGACATACTTGGAGGTAATGCGAGTCTATCGGCCACATTTCCTATTCGGTCAAGAATCTCAAATGGACCAACAAATCGTGGATTGAGCTTTCCTCTCTTTCCAAATCTTGTAACTCCCTTCCATGGAGCAACACGTAACAATACATGATCTCCAATATTAAACTCCACGTCCTTTCTATGAAGATCAGCATAACTCTTTTGTCGATCTTGTGAGGTTTGAATACGTTGTCGAATCATTTGGATCTTTTCTGTAGTCATGCGTACTAATTCTGGTCCCAACAATGTTGCTTCTCCCACCTCGTCCCAACATACTGGAGAACGACACTTTCGTCCATACAACGCCTCAAATGGAGCCATGCCTATACTTGCTTGATAACTGTTGTTGTAGGAGAATTCCACCAGTGGCAAGTACTTATCCCAACTTCCTTTAAAATCTAGGACGCAAAGTCTTAATAGATCTTCAAGGGTTTGAATAGTCCTCTCTGATTGTCCGTCCTTTTGAGGATGGTATGCTGAACTGAATCGTAAATCCGTGCCCATAGCTTTCTATAAGCTAACCCAAAATCGTGAAGTGAATCTTGGGTCATGATCCAAAACTATAGATACTGGCATGCCATGCAATCTCACAATCTCATTCACGTACATACTAGCAAAATGTTCAAGGGAATAAATCTCACGTACCGGTAAGAAATGGGCAGACTTGGTTAATCTATCAACAATAACCCAAATAGCATCTATGCCTTGAGAAACTTTGGGAAGACCTGTAACGAAATCCATAGTAATGTGTTCCCACTTCCATTTTGGAATCTCAAGTGGTTGTAATGGACCCTTTGGCACTTGATGCTCCACCTTTACACGTTGACAAGTTAAACACCTCGAGATAAACTCCGCGATCTCTCTCTTCATATTGTTCCACCAAAATGTATGTCGAATATCATGATACATTTTGGTACTCCCAGGATGGATTGCAAACGGTGTGTTGTGTGCCTCCATCATGATTCTATGCTTCAAGTCAGAATCGTTAGGAACACAAAGTCTGGAGTTGAATCGAAGTATTCGTTCTTCATCGATTCTTGCTTCTGGAATAGCACCTTCTTGCACTTTCTTCTTCATACGCATCAGCTCCATGTTCGTAGCTTGAGTAGCTTTAACTTTATCGATTAAATTTGGTTCTACTTGTATATTCACCATCATCATGTGGGTGCCTGGAGTCTTTAATTCTACCTCCGTCCTTTGCAAGTCTTACAGAATGGGCCTTTGCATTGACAATATCGCACTCGTACTAGCATATGATCTTCTACTCAATGCGTCAGCTACTACGTTCGCTTTTCCAAGATGATATTGAATAGTGTGATCGTAATCTTTCAATAGTTCAAGCCAACGTCACTGCCGCATGTTGAGTTCTTTTTGGGTGAAGAAATATTTGAGGCTTTTATGGTCCGTATAAATCTCCACTTTCTCCCCATACAAGTAGTGTCTCCAAATTTTCAACGCGAATACGATAGCTGCCAACTCTAGATCATGAGTAGGATAATTCCTCTCATATTCTTTGAGTTGTCGTGAGGCATAGGCTATGACTTTCCCATGTTGCATGAGAACGCATCCTAACCCTTTGCTTGAAGCATCGCTGTATATAACAAATCCATCTGCATGCGGATGGTATTGCCGTAACAGTGCCAAATGAGTCTCCTCTTGAGCTCTTGGAAACTTTTCTCGCATTCCTCGCCTCCATAAGAATTTTGTATCTTTCGAGTCACCGAGTTAGCAGAGTAGCGATTCGAGAAAATCCTTCCACGAATCTCCGATAATAACCAAATTAAGCCCGAAAGCTTACGCACTTGGTCCACCGACTTTTGGTTGCTCCCAACTTTGTCTCGCTACAATCTTTCTTGGGGTCAACATATACTCCATGTTTTGACACCACGTGCCCAAGGAATGCTACTTCCTCAAGCCAGAACTCACATTTCTTCAGCTTGGCATAAAGCTTGTTTTCACGAAGCCTTTCAAGTATCAGCTTCAAATGGTGTTCATGATCTTCACGACTTTTGGAATAGATGAGGATGTCATCAATAAAGACAACAACAAACTGATCCAAATATTCCTTGAATACACAGTTCATCATATCCATGAAAGCAGCAAGAGCATTAGTCAATCCAAAAGACATGACTAAGAATTCATAATGCCCGTACCAAGTTCTGAAGGTAGTCTTTGGAACATCCTCAATTTTAATCTTCAGCTGATGATATCAAGAACGAAGATCGATCTTTGAAAAGAATTGTGCTCCTTGCAACTGGTTGAACAGGTCATCAATGAGAGGTAGCGGATACCTATTCTTGATGGTGACATGGTTTAATTCTCGGTAGTCAATACAAAGTCGCATACTCCCGTCTTTCTTCTTTACGAATAAAATTGGAGCACCCCAAGAAGATGTACTAGGACGAATGAAACCTATGTCTAACAATTCCTATAGTTGGACTTTTAACTCCTGAATTTCAATAGGAGCCAATCGATATGGGGTTTTAGAAATGGGTTTTGTATCCGGCTCAAGGTCAATAAAGAATTCAACATCACGTTCTGGGGGTAGACTAGGAAGTTCTTCAGGAAATACATCAGGAAATTCTCTAACAACAAAAATATTATTCAAATCTGACTTGTCTTTGTTCAAATCCATAACATGGGCTAAGAAAGCTTGACATCCATTTTTCAATAAACGAATAGCTTTATGGCTTGATATGATAGTGACTGATTTTAGTAGTTTAGTTGTTTGAATTTGTATGACAGGTTGGTTAAGAATATGAAAACTAACAACCTTACGAAAACAATCAATTTTGGCATAATGAGTGGTTAACCAATCAATTCCTAAAATCACATCAAAAGAAAGTATCTTTAAATAGATAAGATCAACAGGTAATGTGATAGTGTCAACTTGGATCATGCAAGATTTATAAACTGTGGATGTAACGAAAGTTTCACCCAACGGAGTCTCCACTGATAAATCAAAGTCTAATTTCTCCGGAGTCAAGTTTAAACGTTATGCATGCTGGGAGAGATAAAAGAATGGGTAGAACCGGTATATAGTAAGGTATAAACTTCGCAAGAGTTCAAGATTATCTTACCTGTAATCACCTCGTTCAGGTTCCTAGCGTTTTGGCCAGTCATGACAAACGCTCTTCCAGGAATCGCTGATTTTGACTTATCCGGGACAGCCCTTGGAGTCACCATCCCCGTTGAACTTGGTTTTGCTACAGAACAATCCCGAGCTATGTGGCCTTCCTTTCCACATTTGTAACATACCTTGGATTGTTGTGGACAGTTTGGGCTGATATGTCCCTCTTTCCCACATTTGTAACATCTAACTGGCGGTCGTTCTCCTCCCCTAGAATTTGTTGTTGGTGTTGGTGCTGCTGCTGATGTCTTCCCATCATTGTTGAATCTCCTCTTTTTGAAATTTCCATTTGACTCACCTCTCCTATTATCATGGCCACGATGACCACCCGAGTGGTTACCGCCTTTGTTCGTATTTTTTCCTCCTCGTTGGTTATCATCGCTTTGATGACTGCTGTCACCCGTATGACCCTGGTTGTGGTCCCTTTGTTGCACATACTCATTATCTCGCTCTAATAATTGAGCCATGTTTACAACATCTGACTATAAAGAAAATTTATGAGATATAAGATATTGCCGAATCTCGGGCTTTAGACCTCTCAGAAACATCCTTGTCATTTGTTCCTCATTTTCGACCAAATGAGGTGCAAACCTGGATAACTCTGCAAACTTCGCCTCGTACTGGGACACTGTCATGTTGTTTTGTTCCAGTCTGATAAACTCCACCTCCTTCATATGATGAATACTTTCAGGAAAGTACTTGTCATTGAATAGTTTCTGAAATGTTTCCCAAAACATGCTTTGAGTCTTGGTGGTCAGACGCTTCACGCACTCCCACCAAAGAGTCTTCCTCACCGCGAGCATAAAGGTGGAAAATGGAACCTTCTGTTCCTCCGTGCATCCCAAGACATCGAATATCTTGGTAATTTGTTTGACCCACGCTTCCGCCATGATCGGATCCGGCTTTCCTTTAAATTCGTGGTCCCAACTCTTTGAACTGCTTGGTTTGTGACAAGCCGCGATTACTAGCATTTCCACCAGTATTCTCAATGCACGAGTTTCCTCGTGCGTTTTTGCATAAAATGCAAAAAACTTCTGAACATCCCATCATTCATCATTTGTTCGGTAGTGTTGTTTACAGGTGGATTATTGCCTTCATGTTGCACGTTCTCCTGGTTTGTAACTAAAGGTTATTCCACAGTCTCATACACTCCATTGTTAACGTTCTCAGCAGCTATTCTTAAATACTGCCATAAAACAAGGGTTAATTAAACAAATTAACATATCACATAATATCCCTATATTATGACTGACCAACAAATAAGCTTGGATAGGACACACTAGCGAAGGATTTACTCATCTCTCCCCTCCTAGTTTTATTCCTCGATCTCCGCCAGAGACCATATCCCTAAGCTCCGATACCAACTGTAACGCCCCCAAAATAGGGATACAACACCCATTCTGAGTCGCCAAATACATGGTACAAAAAGCAAACTACAACTTCAATAATACAATTGTCGTACAAAATACGACAACACATACTGTGAGTTTAAATACAAATATTGTCTTCTAGACAATATCCACACTCAAATAAGTCCTCATTACAATTATTCAAACACTATTTTACGAAAATAGTGAGGATCGCTAAAACATCTTTCTAGAACCATCACTCCGCACTCTCGACTAGTTCCTGCTATGTTCTCACCTCCTGAGAAAAATGGAACAAAAAGGAAAAGGGTGAGCTCAACTAGCCCAGTAAAGAATATTATGACTAAGATAATATAGAAAAATTATCGTTAGTCTTCAACAGGGAAAAATCTGATAAAATATAATAGACAATAAGTTTTAGATCAACAACTGCAGCAGAAACAGCAATCCATTAGAAGAGTCAAGTAGAGAAAGAATTCTACTATCTTCTAAGATTTAAAAGTCCATAATCAATATTTTATCCCTGTACCAACAATCAATATACATCTTTAATCAATAATCAACTTTGCACTACAGGCCAAAGATATTCATTTGTATCACCAGTTGGTCATGTTCATTTCGACACCTGTTCATCTTCGCACTACGGGCCAAAGATATTCATCGATTAATCATTCATCTTTGCCTACTACAGCCAAAATATTCAATAATATCATCATTTAGGACCGAGGATGATGAAAAATATTTTAAAGAAAAGCGAATCCAAATGGAGATGTAAGGACAAATAGTAAGGATTAGTATAACAGTTTATCCAAGATCAATAATACTCCACAATAACCAATTTTGAAGCAAAATTCAAGAATAAAGATCAAAACATGGATACAATCAAAGATAGTAACCATAATAGACATCTTGGATAAAAAGAAAAAAATTTCATTTTTCGGTGATTAGTGTCGTATTCGTGAATAGTAACCCCGACATAAAAAGTTCTAAATTTGATAAAAAGTTCATACCAACATTTCGGTATAATGATATTGAAGAAAATATCATTTTAAGAAGAATATAACACCCCTTACCTCAAAATATCAAGATTTACGATCGAAATATCGGTATAAAAAATCAAGGAAACTTGCACTGATGAATAGAAACTCACAAAGTATCTAAATACTCACAAAATACACTCAATAATCTACAGAGAGAAAGAGAGAAAGCTTATGTTTCTGGTGTGATTTTCAATTCTAACTTAGCTCTCTATTTATAGGAAAATGTTAGGAGACTTGACATGCAACCTGATGGCTTTACATGCTACTATTCCCACCCACCACATTTGAAATAAAATTCAGCACATTTCTTCACCAACCACAAGTGGGGCCCACTCAATTCTAGAATTTTCCATCAAAATGCTAAATTCGGATACTTCAACAATTTCTGAACCAGTCACCTCTTAAAATTCATATCAAATTATACGTTCATTTTTAACGGTTCAAAATTTGTGGACATATACTCAACTTATATATGTATAACATATCCAAAAATTACAACGATCCAACGGTCGGATTAAAAATTATAACTCACGCAATATATCTCAAAAACACTAGTTTAATTTTTTAATACCTTCATTCCGACAAAAATACTGATAAAACACCTCAACATTAACTCTTTCATTTTTAACCACAATAAATATATCCAACATTTATATCCACACAAAATAAATATTACCTTATCATATGAATCAATAATTAATTATTCACAAATAATATTACGTAATCACATTTATGATGACCAGTAGTTCCTGGAAAGAGGGGGCTTTCCAATAAGAATTTCTCCTTACTGGCGCGCAATTACGTGACCAAACCTCTCATTGACAGAACTTTCTAGACATTGCCAATAATGCTATCTAATAATATTATTCAAATAATATGAATTATTGATCTGATAATGGGAAATACTGTGCAGTGACAATTATTGAAGCAACAATAATATAAAATATCAACGCATCAATAATTGAATCAATAAAATAAAATATTGAACAATAACTACTGTAACAATTATTGAGTAGTGCCTTCTTACGTAAGGATCAATAATTCATCAATACTGTGCATCCATGCGTATTACTGTATTTTAACCACCGGGTATTCCAACAGTGTTAACGGTAACAACTACGCCGTTATTTATAAAAACTCAAACTTGTCATTTTCTTCATTCGAAAATTATTCTGTTATGGGGCCCACAAATGACTGCGCCATCGTACGAATATTCCCCGACAACAAGAATATTCCACGACCAAATGAATATTCCCCGACAACAATGATTATTTTATAACCACTTTCATATTTTGCAAAATTTGCACATTTCACCCATAACCAGAGAATTATATCAAATTAATACCTTATTATTCACAATAATAATTAGAGGAAATTTGATTTTATTTATAATAAGTTGGGGTCTTACACAAGGCCTTGGGCTGGCTCGGCCTTGGAGTGCAGGCACACTGCTGAGCAGCCTAACTGTGCCACGACCAATGACAAGGCTCGACTGGCACGGCCTAGAGGCCAAAAGTCAACTGGCTTTGGCTGCCCGGTCAAAGCCAAGCTGGCGAGCACAGCCGAGACCGGTGCCAGCCTACTTATTGTGCATGCCTACTTGTTGACCACGTATACTTGCGTGCTGTGCATAATTAGATTTTACCTAAGTTTTTGGCGCCGTTGCCGGGGTATTAGTTAATATATTTTTGCCAATATTAGCTTCAATCAAATTAGTCTTAATTTAATCATTTTTTCCCTTTTTATTTAATTCTCTTCCTATTTTTCTTTCTTTTCAAGTACCATGGCGGAATTTAATTATCAATGGCCGTATACGAGAATGACTCAGCCAAGGGAAGCGGGGATTGATGGTCTCAATGCATTTTTTGCATTATCAGCGCAGCTTGAGACAATTTCAAGGAGGTTGGACGTTGTTGCAGCCCAACATAATCGAAGGATAGAAGTTAATTGCAATTATTGTGCTGGTAATCATCCGAGTCATCAATGCACCGTTAGTTTTGGGTCGGGACAACACGGTGGTGAATACCTCAACGATTATACATATGCTAATTATCATCAAGTTTGGGGGTATCACCCAGATTCTTCAGGGAGCTATATTTATGATGACCAATATTACGCACCAAATCCATCATACACACCGGAATTTTCATGTCCACCTCCATTGCCACAAGAAGAAAAACCAAATCTGAGGGATGTAATATTGAAGGGCATAACAAACCTGGAGGGGAAGAGGATTAGCCAAGAGCTATCAACCAAAAATTTTAATAATCGGATGGAACAAATCGTCACTACGTCAACCAATGGTCCTCAATACATGGCTTCCGAGACTGAAACAGAAAATTCAAGGCTGGAGGAATTGTTGTCCAAGTTCATAGCATCAAATGAGGAGAGAAGGATTAATCAAGAGCGGTCAATTCAGAATCAAGATATATCAATTCAAAATCTACAGAACCAGATGGATCAAATGCTCAAAGCCTTGAATGACTGTCCTCAAAATAATTGGTGTTATGACTAGGATTCCGAGATTGATGAAGTACCCTAGCCAAATCTACAACTGGATGAGACACAAGATATTGAAAAGGGGAGACAAGAGGGGATAATGAAAATAAGGTCGGTGCAGAACTAACTATAAGTACCAACGAGGATGAGCCGATGTTATTAGTGCCCTAAGTTCCTTCTCCGCTAAATATTAAGGGTCCAGTTAGATTTGCAAAATCGTGCCCGCTTGGTAGTTATGTCGTCGGCAAGGCTCTTTATGACATGAGAGCTAGTACAAATATAAAGCAATGGTGGGATGAGGAGAAGAAGATAGAAGAAGAGCCCGTTGTGCTTTCCAAGCCTCAAAGCCCTAATCAAATCATAGGCTCAACGGACGACAAAACACCTAGTTATTTAACATTCTCAATTGGGCACATATTTAAACAAAGCATGATAGGTGACTTTAATTCTATAGCTGTCACAAATGGGAACCTACCAAAAGCTAAATTATTTCCGATGGATGGAGGGTTCCTAAATTACCGAAGAGGAATTGGATAGCGTTGACCAGACAAAGTCAGGCTGAAAGACTATAATTCAAGCGCTAACTGGGAGGCAACCCAAACATTTTTATATTTATATACTTTACTCGGTTATTTATTAGATAAGAATTAATTTACTTATTAAGTTCTTTTACCAATCCAAGTGCTATTCTAATCCATGTTGTCTCTCTTAATTGTAGGTATTGGAGGTTTAATGGACAAACAAAAGATTATGAAAAGGTTATTCAAGTCCAATTCAAGTGTGGTGCCCAATTTATTCCATGTGCCTAACCTATTCTCAAAACTTAGCGGACAAGGATGAGAATTGCTATATTTTCAGGGAAGTCATCTTCTTTACTTTTCTCTATTTCAGCCATTGAGGACAATGTCTAGTTTAAGTTTGAGGGGCATTTTTGTGTCGTATTGCATATAGTTAGTTATTTACATTGTAGTTCGTATATTTACATTTAGTTTTTGCATTCAGTTTTCTTGAAATAAAAAATTGAAAAAATTAAAAAATTAGTAGTTAGTTTATTATGTTTACATAGCATTTAGTACATCTTGCATGATTCCAGCTGTTAGATAGTTACAGTTTATTTTGTCCAATGATGAGATTTGAATTGGGTAAACAAGTATATTATTGACTATTAGAGCTTGGATGTGATTTCTTGTTATGAATTGAGTCTTTTTCTATTTGAAATTGGTATAAAAAGGATAGGACATTAAAAACAACTTGTTGATTGATTGAGTTTAAATTGATACATAATGGGATTCTAAAGGATAATGCTAGTTTGAATGAAAGAATGACAAGAATAAGTAGTGATGGCTAAAGTTAGACAAGAACCTAAGTTTGGGGGAATATTTGGGGTATATAAGCTATAAAAAAAAGAAAAAAAAGAAAGTATGAATAAACACCGTGGCGTGCTTGTCTAGTTTTGTGGCCTTTGTTACTTGAGTAAGTAAGCCCGAGGGGATTGTCTTTACACCTAGCGCCCTAAGGACTTAATGGTCTGGGAGTTGTTCGTTGAAAGCTCGTTAAGGTAGCATTGAAAAGCCTAAGGGAATAAGACATTGCATAGCTATGTGTATATAAACCAAAAGAAAAAAATGAATAAAACGGGAAATAAAAGCAAAAAGCCCCTGAAAATTAAGCATAAATATCCCATGTTGACCCTCGATATTGGTAATTGTTTGATTTTAGTTGGATCTAGCTTATTTTTTGGATTTCTTGAGTTTACATTGTATAGTGCCTTCGAAGAGACTTATTATGTGTTAAATTTGATTTTATATCAGTTAACATTGTTGTGGAGCACACACGCACTATATTAGTGATAACATTCTAAGATTTGATGATTAATTGGGAAGTTAATGATTTGTTTTTATGATGGATTATCATGTTTACATGATTTCTCTAAGGCCGGTTAAATAGACTTGTTTCTGTCATTACTGTTGGATTCGTAGGCATGTAGATTAGTTGCATTGCATAGGATTGTTATTTTATGTTTTTCCTTGTGGACAAGCAACGGTTTAAGTTTGGGGATATTTGATAAGTAGGTTTTATATCTACTTATCCGGTATCTGTTACTTGAATTAGTTGCTTAATCTCATGTTTCTTAGTTACTTTTAATGCATTTTTTGTTCGTTTTGTAGATTATATGTTTGGGAGCAGAAATCGCAAAGAATTGGTATGAAATCGCAAAGAAAAACAATCCAGACATCGTTTGGGCTTTCATTTTCATTTCAAGTTCTTGGTTTGGAACTTGAATTACATTGTAGAGCTTATTCTTAGCTTTCCAGAACATCTTGAATCATTCCAATCGGAGTTCGGATGCAAGAGTTATGACATTTGTACCAACGAACGTCGAACGTCACTGTTTTGGGTGGCCATTTGTATAGCAGTCACTTCCAGCCCAATTTAAACCTTCATCCGTCCGTTATTTCACAATTCTCTCAAAATGAAAGTTGTAGAGCTCATCGATATCTTCGATTTGATAGGTGGGAGGCCTCGTAACTCTTCCCAGATCAAACGTTATGACCATTTTCCCAAAGGACATCAGAGCAGAAAAGGTTCCTTCACAAAACCCCAGTCGGGGTGGGCATACCAGCTACAAAATAGGCCCCTAGCCCGCCGGGGGGGGGGGGGCTTTACAAGCCTATACCCCCGCCGGGGCGGGCGTATGCCTAGAAAATACGAATTTTGTCCAAATTTGAGTTCGAGAAGGATTGTTTCGATTCGATTAACTCAAGGACTTCCAAGAGGACTGAAAGACATATAAAGAGACTTATAAAAAGAGGAGAATCACAAGGAATAGAGGGGAGATTAGATTAGACAAAGGATTCCATTAGATTAGATTAGAGTAGATTAGGACCAAAACTCTAGTTCTTATGAGATTTGGAGATTGAAGTAACTTGGAGACCATTGAAGATTCAAAGTAGGAGCGAGGAAGGAGCATCAACTCTACAGACAATAGATTCTATCTTCTCATCTTCTTCTATCTTTGTCTTTATTTGTTTATTAAATTGTGGATTCTTAGTTTTAATTCAATAATAATGAACTAATTCTTTGTTTGAGACTACAATGGATCTTATTGTGTAGTTTATTTTAATATGCTTCGCTATCAATTATTATATTCTATTGTGAGGATTGTCTATTGTGATTTGGAATTAATTGCTTAATTGCCTAGCTAACAATTACCGTGATAATCTATATGAACTCGAGAGATGAAGTATTGATTTAGATCTTATCATAATAGCATGTGTTTATGATTTCTGCTTAGATGGAATTCATGATTCGTGTTTAGGATAGAGATATGCCTTTACGCCATATATAATCTTATAGAGAACTTGTGCTTTAAATCCTTTTTAATTGTAATTCACATAGAGATATAGTGGATTAGTTAATTAGGGTGTCTTGCTTAATTCTATCATATGTGGATTTAAATGAGTATGTGTATTATGCATCGAGAGGTGGTTTAATCTGCTTTAGTGTTCTTGATTAACAATTCAAGATAAAGAATAATTGATGAGAAGTGTGTTAACTTAAATGAAGTAATAAGTGAAGTTGTGATCTTAAATCTCCGTAATCTTAATTTAACTAGTGATAATTAGAATTAGTTTACATATAAATTAAAATTCATTCGTTTAAATAAGATTGAGTTGGTTACGGGTTAGTACTTGGTGATTTTTATTAAACAATTTCTAGTGGGAACGATACTCTACTTTCACTTTATTACTTGTTGACCACGTATACTTGCGTGTTGTGCGTAATTAGATTTTACCCAAGTTTTTGGCGCCGTTGCCGGGAAATTAGTTAATATATTTTTGCCAATATTAGCTTTAATCAAATTAGTCTTAATTAAATCATTTTTTTCCTTTTTATTTAATTCTCTTCCTATTTTTCTTTCTTTTCAAGTACTATGGCGGAATTTAATTATCAATGGCCATATACGAGAATGACTCAGCCAAGGGAAGCGGGGTTTGATGGTCTCAATTCATTTTTTGCATTATCAGTGCAGCTTGAGACACTTTCGAGGAGGTTGGACGTTGTTGCAGCCCAACGTAATCGAAGGATAGAAGTTAATTGCAATTATTGTACTGGTAATCATCCAAGTCATCAATGCACCATTAGTTTTGGGTCGGGACAACACGATGGTGAATACCTCAACGATTATACATATGCTAATTATCATCAAGTTTGAGGGTATCACCCAGATTCTTCAGAGCTACATTTATGATGACCAATATTACGCTCCAAATCCATCATACACACCGGAATTTTCATGTCCACCTCCATTGCCACAAGAAAAAAAGCCAAATATGAGGGATGTAATATTGAAGGGCATAGCAAACCTAGAGGAGATGAGGATTAGCCAAGAGCTGTCAACCTAAAATTTTAATAATTGGATGGAACAAATCGTCACTAAGTCAACCAATGGTCCTCAATACATGGCTTCCGAGACTGAAACAGAAAATTCAAGGCTGGAGGAATTGTTGTCTAAGTTCATAGCATCAAATGAGGAGAGAAGGATTAATCAAGAGCGGTCAATTCAGAATCAATATATATATCAATTCAAAATCTGCAGAACCAGATGGATCAAATGCTCAAAGCCTTAAACGACTGTCCTCAAAACAATTGGTGTTATGACGAGGATTTCGAGATTAATGAAGTGCCCGAGCCAAATCTACAACTGGATGAGACACGAGATGTTGAAAAAGACGAGACAAGAGGGGATAATGAAAATAAGGTCGGTGAAGAACTAACTATGAGTACCAACGAGGATGAGCCGATGTTATTAGTGCCCCAAGTTCCTTCTCCGCTAAAGATTAAGGGTCCAATTAGATTTGCAAAACTGTGCCCGCTTGGTAGTTATGCCGTCGGCAAGGCTCTTTATAACATGAGAGCTAGTACAAATATAAAGCAATGGTGGGATGAGGAGGAGAAGATAGAAGAAGAGCCTGTTGTGCTTTCCAAGCCTCAAAGTCCTAATCGAATCATAGGCTCAACGGACGACAAAGCACCTAGTTATTTAACATTCTCAATTGGGCACATATTTAAATAAAGCATGCTAGGTCACTTTAATTCGATAGCTATCACAAATGGGAACCTACCAAAAGCTAAATTATTTTCGATTGATGGAAGGTTCCTAAATTACCGAAGAGGAATTGGATAGCGTTGACCAGACAAAGTCAGGCTGAAAGACTACAATTCAGGCACTAACTGGGAGGCAACCCATGAATTTTTTATATTTATATGCTTTACTCGTTTATTTTGTAGATAGGAATTAATTTACTTATTAAGTTCTTTTACCAATCCAAGTGCTATTCTAATCCATGTTGTCTCTCTTAATTGTAGATATTGGAGGTTTAATGGACAGACAAAAGATTATGAAAAGGTTATTCAAGTCCAATTCAAGTGTGGTGCCCAATTTGTTCCATGTGCCTAACCTATTCTCCAAACTTAGCGGACAAGGAGGAAGATTGCTATATTTTCAGGGAAGTCATCTTCTTTACTTTTTTCAATGTCTAGTTTAAGTTTGAGGGGCATTTTATTATCGTATTGCATATAGTTAGTTATTTACATTGTAGTTCGTATAGTTACATTTAGTTTTTGCATTCAGTTTCTTGAAATAAAAAAATGAAAAAATTGAAAAATTGAAAAATTAGTAGTTAGTTTACTATGTTTATATAGCATTTAGTACATCTTGCATGATTCTAGCTTTTAGATAGTTACAGTTTATTTTGGCCAATGATAAGATTAGAATTGGGTAAACAAGTATAATATTGACTATTAGAGCTTTGATGTGATTTCTTGTTATGAATTGAGTCTTTTTCTGTTTGAAATTGGTATAATAAGGATAGCACATTAAAAACAACTTGTTGATTGATTGAGTTTAAATTGATACATAATGGGATTCTAAAGGATAATGCTAGTTTGAATGAAAGAATGACAAGAATAAGTAGTGATGGCTAAAGTTAGACAAGAACCTAAATTTTGGGGAATATTTGGGGTATATAAGCTATAAAAAAAGAAAAAAAGAACAGAAAAAAAAGTAAAAAAAAAGTATGAATAAACACCGTGGCGTGCTTGTCTAGTTTTGTGGCCTTTGTTACTTGAGTAAGTAAGCCCGAGGGGATTGTCTTTACACCTAGCGCCCTAAGGACTTAATTGTCTGGGAGTTGTTGGTCGAAAGCTCGTTAAGGTAGCATTGAAAAGCCTAAATGAATAAGACATTGCATAGCTATGTGTATATAAACCAAAAGAAAAAAAATTGAATAAAACGGGAAATAAGAGCAAAAAGCCCTCGAAAATAAAGCATAAGTATCCCATGTTGACCCTCGATATTGGTAATTGTTTGATTTTAGTTGGATCTAGCTTATTTTTTGGATTTCTTGATTTTACACTGTATAGTGCCTTCGAAGAGACTTATTATGTGTTAAATTTGATTTTATATTAGTTAACATTGTTGTGGAGCACACACGCACTATATTAGTGATAACATTCTAAGATTTGGTGATTAATTGGGAAGTTAATGATTTGTTTTGATATGATGTATTATCATGTTTACATGATTTCTCTAAGGCCGGTTGAATAGACTTGTTTCTATCATTACTGCTGGATTCGTAGGCATTAGTTGCATTGCATAGCATTGTTGTTTTGTGTTTTTGCTTGAGGACAAGCAACGGTTTAAGTTTGGGGGTATTTGATTAGTAGGTTTTATATCTACTTATCCGGTATCTGTTACTTGAATTAGTTGCTTAATCTCATGTTTCTTAGTTACTTTTCATGCATTTTTTGTTTGTTTTGTAGATTATATGCTTGGGAGCTGAAATCGCAAAGAATTGGTATGAAATCGCAAAGAAAAGCAATCCAGACATCGTTTGGGCTTTCATTTTCATTTCATGTTCTTGGTTTGGAACTTGGATTATATTTTAGAGCTTCTTCTTAGCTTTCCGGAACATCTTGAATCATTCCAATCGGAGTTCGGATGCAAGAGTTATGACATTTGTACCAACGGACGTCGAACGTCACTGTTTTGGGTGGCCATTTGCATAGCAGTCACTTCCAGCCCAATTTCGACCTTCATCCGTCTGTTATTTATCGATTCTCTCAGAATGAAAGTTGTAGAGCTCGTCGATATCATCGATTTGATAGGTGGCAGGCCTCGTAACTCTTCCCGGATCAAACGTTATGGCCATTTTCCCAAAGGACGTCAGAGTAGAAAAGGTTCCTTCACAAAACCCCCATCGGGGTGGGGCATACCAGCTACAAAACAGGCCCCTAGCCCGTCGGGGTAGGCCCTTTACAAGCTTAGACCCCCGTCGAGGCGGGGGTATGCCCAGAAAATACGAATTTTGTCCAAATTTGAGTTCGGGAAGGATTGTTTCGATCCGATTGACTCAAGGACTTCCAAGAGGACTGAAAGACATATAAAGAGACTTATAAAAAGGCGGAGAATCACAAGTATTAGAGGGGAGATTAGATTAGAGAGAGGATTCCATTAGATTAGATTAGAGTAGATTAGGACCAAAACTCTAGTTCTTATGAGATTTGGAGATTGAAGCAACTTGGAGACCATTGAAGATTCAAAGTAGGAGCGAGGAAGGAGCATCAAATCTACAGACAATAGATTCTATCTTCTCATCTTCTTCTATCTTTGTCTTTATTTGTTTATTCAATTGTGGATTCTTAGTTTTAATTCAATAATAATGAACTAATTCTTTGTTTGAGATTACAATGGATCTTATTGTGTAGTTTATTTTAATATGCTTTGCAATCAATTATTATGTTCTATTATGAGGATTGTCTATTGTGATTTGGACTTAATTGCTTAATTACCTAGCTAACAATTACCGTGATAATCTATATGAACTCGAGAGATGAAGTATTGATTTAGATCATATCATGATAACATGTGTTTGTGATTTCTGCTTAGATGGAATTCATGATTCGTGTTTAGGATAGAGATATGCCTTTACGCCATATGTAATCTTATAGAGAACTTGTGCTTTGAATCCTTTTTAATTGTAATTCACATAGAGATATAGTGGATTAGTTAATTAGGGTGTCTTGCTTAATTCTATCATCTGTGGATTTAAGTGAGTATGTGTATTATGCATCAAGAGGTGGTTTTATCTGCTTTAGTGTTCTTGATTAACAATTTAAGATAAAGAATAATTGATGAGAAGTGTGTTAACTTAAATGAAGTAATAAGTGAAGTTGTGATCTTAAATCTCCGTAATCTTAATTTAACTAGTGGTAATTAGAATTAGTTTACTTATAAATTGAAATTCATTCATTTAAATAAGATTGAGTTGGTTACGGGTTAGTACTTGGTGATTTTTATTAAACAATTCCTCGTGGGAACGATACTCTACTTTCACTTTATTACTTGTTGACCACGTATACTTGCGTGTTGTGCGTAATTAGATTTTACCCAACAACATCCCATCAATTAAGTAATCCCTATCAAAATTTTGCATCTGGAAGCAATCATTGATGGTCCTCTTGTCGAACCGAACTGTCTTGCCCCTTATTAGCACCGCCAAACTCCCCTCTGCCCAGGCGTTGGTATAAAATTCTTTCACCAAGGCAATGACGGGGGACACTGGCTGGTGAGTGAAATGTTTCCAGATCCTGTAAGCTATCATTTGTAACATCTCGCCATCGAGCCGTGCATTAGGCCTGAGGCCTCTCTCGGGCACTAAGCTTTTGTTAGCCAAGGTGGTGTAGAACTTTTCTGATGCCTCCTTGCTAATGAACCTTGTTCGATCCTAGTGTGGCAAGAATGAAGAGGGACTACCCATAGTCAGCTTTTGCTTCTTTGGTGCCATTTCAGAACTTAGTAGTCTATATACACACTTACAAGAAAAACTTCGAATACCAAGCACACCGCCGTAAACACCCTTTGTGGCAATATGGCAAACACCTTATGTGCACTACTCAAAAATAGGGTTTTTCAATGATAGCTAAGGCAGTTGTGTCTCAAGGAATAACTCACAACATAAACAATAATCCAAAGAAACTCAAAGCCCAATCACAAACAATACCAGAATTAACCCTAATCAATTAGTTCAATTCAGAAAACTTTTGAAAACCTTAGCACACAATTACCTTGGATTAATGGGGAAGAAGAACTGATGAGAATCATGTGCCCTTGATGTAGATGAAGATAATTTGTATGAAGGTTGCTAAGACAAAATCGGGTGTGAACTGCTTTGGCTGCTTAGAATACTTAGAAGGGGAGTATGTCGAGATGGGAGATGTAACTGACGAGAGGCTTGGCTAATTATGAGAAAAAGAAACTCATCAGCCCTTTTTAATCAACTGAGACGCGCTAACGACGCTGAGGCGCCATTTTCCCTTTGTTAAGTGGCTTGTAGCACATGTATTGAATACTAGATTTTAAATTGGCACTGCAGCGTTGTGTATAGGCATGACAGTGGCACTGCAGCGCATCTCTCTTGTAGGTTTGGCACGAAGACGGCGTTATGTATTTGGTTTTCCTTTGTGAAGTTATTGGCAACCCATATTTCGATGAGCTCGACCGATATATCTTTGGCATAATAGTACCGGTTTTCCTTTGTAAAATGGCGCTGCAACGCATATTTCCAGTAGGTCGCATGATATAATTGGTATTGTCATTGCTTCAAGATTACACACTGGCGCCCACAAATACCCCCCCGTATAACCTCAAGATGTACTCTTTCCCCGCACAACCAAAGCCAGATATCAGCCATCTTACTAATCAACACAAAAACTTATACAAAGCTTAGCTCTACCTAATATATACATAATAGCATCAGACTAGATAAACATGATACTATCATACTATAGACACAATACATGCATATTAGGCAAGATACTACAGTAATAAACATACAGAAAACTATATTACTCACTAAAGAGACAAAATGCAATGTAAACTAGACATAAGTAAAGAGAAACATAATATTTTGATACTGAGATGGGGTTGCCTCATACCAAGCGCTTGATTTAAAGTCGTCGGCTAGACTTTTTCCCTGCCTTACACCGGGTCACCCAATGTGATGGAGGTGTTCTGTCGGTCGACCTCGTCTCCCCAGTAGTGTTTCAGGCGTTGCCCATTTACCTTAAAGGTTTTGTCAGAATTAGGGTCTTCGACCTCAATAGCACCGTGAGGATACACCTTGGCAATTGTGAACGGTCCCGACCATCGAAACTTCAACTTCCCGGGAAATAGTTTCAATTGGGAGTTGAATAGAAGCACTTTCTGGCCCTGTTCAAAATCCCTTTCGGCTATTTTTTTGTCATGCCACCGCTTCATCTTCTCTTTGTACAACTTAGCGTTTTCATACGCTTGAAGATTAACCCCGTTTGATTCATTTAGTTGTATCAATCTCTGTTCACCTGTTGCATCCAAATTGAAATTTAGCCTTTGAATTGCCCAATAAGCGCTATTCTCCAGTTCGACCGGGAGATGACATGCCTTTCCATAAACAAGCATATACGGGGACATTGCGATAGGCATCTTGTATGCAGTGCGGTATGACCACAAGGCATCATCTAGCTTTTTGGACCAATCTTTCCTATTTGGGTTAACAATCTTTTCTAGGATGCGCTTGACCTCCCTGTTGGATATCTCCGCTTGGCCACTTGTTTGTGGATGATAGGCAGTGGCTATTTTATGGGACACCCCATATTTAGAGAGAAGGGCTTCGAAATATTTATTGTAGAAATGTGACCCCTCGTCACTAATTATTGTCCGAGGTGTGCCAAACCGGGTGAATATATTCTTTCTTAAAAAATTCAGCACAACCTTAGCATCATTTGTAGGCAGGGCAACGACTTCTACCCACTTGGAGACATAGTCTACCGCAACTAGGATATATATATTGTTATAGAAAGACGAAAATGGGCCCATGAAATCTATTCCCCAGACATCGAAAAGTTCCACTTCTAGGATATTCTGTAGAGGCATTTCATGCCTTTTGGAAATGGTTCATACCCTTTTGCAATTATCGCAACGCGATACATAAAGATGAGCATCTTTAAAAAAAGTAGGTCAGTAGAAACCAGATTGGAGTACCTTTACAGCTGTTCTTTGGCCACCAAAATGTCCTTCGTAGTTCGAGGAATGACAATGATGGAGCACACCCTGAATTTCCTCCTCCAGCAGATATCTTCGCAGAATTTGGTCAGCACACTATTTGAATAGGAAAGGCTCATCCCACAGATATTGCTTCACATCATTTAGGAATTTCTTCCTCTGTTGATAGCTCATGTTGGAAGGAAGCACATTACAGGCGACAAAATTAGCAAAGTCAGCATACCATGGGGCTATGGTTTGAACACACTACTACAAAACAATAAATAAATAATGCGTAAAAAATATTGTAGAATGTCTTATAGAAACGTCGTATTTAAGGGTGTTGTCTATTTGACACCTTTATACAACGTTTTTAAAACGTTGTAGTTTGACACATTACACAACGTTTTTTTTCTTAAAAAACGTATATTTGTTTTCCATAAATTCTTGGATGCTTGAAAACGTTGTAGATGATATGATTCCACAACATTTTTTGGCATAAAATGTTGTGGTTTGATACATCAGACAACATTTAAACACATTTATACAAAGTTTAGAATGTGTCATCTATTTAAAGCCAAAATGTATCAAACATTCAAAATATACTAATTACAAATAATATCACTATCCATACATCTCAAATTCAAAATATACCAATTACAAAGAATATTAATACCATACAATACGTTTACATCCCAATAATACAAATCAAAAGTTTAGACCGAACGAAAAAACTTAACCTCTTGTAATTAACACTCCACCCTCCTTCACCATCCAAGGACAAGACCACATCATGAAATGCAACTAGTGCAGGGCGATGAGATATTATGATGCATGATGTTCCCATGGCTTGAACTTTAGCACAGAAACGATCTTCCATGTCAGTCGTTACCGCACTGGTACATTCATCAAGAGTAGCAAATTTGGGTTTATGGTAGAAGAGTCTGGCCATTCCCATTCCCAATCTTTGTTTTTCTTCAGACATTAATTTCCCAAATGCAAGAGAGAAATTCTTTATTATTGTTCCTGCTCCTAATACATAGGTCTAGAAAGTAACATCACAATTTGAGTTGGGAGGCAAAGGGCTTGAATAAGAACACAGGCGCCAGGTATAAAGCAAACCATCAGTACCTGCGGTAAGATCTTCCTGTACAAGGTCACTCAACTCTGAACAAAACTTTGGTACATCACTCGCAATTCGTTGTTCAGGATTATTTATTCGCCCATCAACATGGGATATTTTGTAGTATACCATATTCTGGAAGCAAGATAACGAGTTTAAAAAACAACAAAGTCAACAAAATATAAAATTCTGACAAAATAGGTAAGACAATAATGGGAACAATTTAAAGCTCACTGTAGTACTAGTAATGGCAAGAGTGTGAATCGCCTGCTACTTTACTTCCGAGTTGCCAAAGAATGTTGAACTATGGTTTTACCTAAACAGTAAACAATGAACTTCAAATTTGCTCAAATAAAGAGGCACTTACCACTATGGCTACTAATGACAAAAAGTCCCTTGCACCCATTCTGCCCATGTGAGATAGTAGAATTGCAGCCAAAACCTTGAGTGAGCGTAATCCTCATTTCTTTTGCCTACTTTTCTTTACAATGCTAATTTTATCAACCACCTTGTCCGGTTGTTCGTTGTTATATTTGATCCCATTGTGATGACTGAAATATTCAGGCCTTCTAGAACTATAGCGAGATTTCATGTATGCATCAGCTGTCCCCCCAGCAACTATGATGCCAGAAGCCACCAGTAGAGATTTCCTATAAAAAAATAGCTAGACGTGATGGAATCATACTTCTCTTAATTTTTACAAATTTCTTAATGAAGATGTCACCCTAATCCTGTGCCAAACAA
The DNA here is from genome assembly GCA_020205605.1 of Panax ginseng. Taxonomy (NCBI): domain Eukaryota; kingdom Viridiplantae; phylum Streptophyta; class Magnoliopsida; order Apiales; family Araliaceae; genus Panax; species Panax ginseng. Next base: position 115,574,935 of record CM035138.1, on the reverse strand, counting down.
TAATGAAATTTAAATGATCGAGTTAAAATTTAACCAGTTTCAGAAATACAAAAAGTCTAATATGGAATTTACCCAAACTCAGGAAATAAATTGCGGGTTATAATAACATGGGCATGACAAAGGTAATAAACTAATAATCATTTAAGGAGATGGACAATTTTCAGCAAGGCAATAGGATCTCACAGTTTGGCTGATGGCCATACATGGAGTGAATTATGAAGCAGCACAGATAATGTTTTTTACACTACCTCCTTCCCCAGAATCTATTAAATACATTAACCACATATCCTTATACATTAACATCTATATGTGAACAAAAACAATGAAGATCTGACAAGTAATGTGAGATTGAAAGTTGATTTCCAATACTAAAAAGTGAAGAGATATCAGAAACCAGGAGTCCGAAAATCTAAGGAGTTATGCTAAAAGTAAATGTAATTCAACACATTCGAGTTTATAGTTTTGTTGAGCTTGGGCATCCACAATTTCTCTCTTAGAGACACCACTTCCTATTTTGCTCCTAATCAGAAAAACTAAATGGTGGATAAGTGTTTTTCAGAAGTTTCTTCTTTAACTTATTAGGTTTGTCCTTATAATCATTTCAGTACTTTTAGCAAAAATGCTAGTCATCATAGACTAGTTTCCTCATCATTCCCCAAGTTGGCACCAGCTTGAAACCTCAAGGCTACCTACTTTTCAATTTCCATTTTCCTTCTACCATATGAATATCCTAAATCAAAACAATACTTAAAAAACTAAAGTGTTTCCCTATTGTTCTAATTCAAAACTATATCCTGACTACTCAACATGTGTAATCAAAATCTGAGATTTCCAATTACATTCCAACTAAATAATGACCAACCAACCTTAATCAAGCTATATGTATTTAAGTATTCACTTCTCAGTTCTATCACCTAAAATTCTTTTAGCTGAATAATAGCAACTGGTTTGTAAGTTTATTTTTGGCAAAAATTGCAATTAAAAGTTCCCTGAACACATTAAACCAAAATTAAAATATACTATTAAAGCCTATTAAGATGAATAATTAAAGCCTATTGTATATCCTATAAACCAAAATTCAAATATACTTTAATCTCCACATATTTAAGTGAACTAACAAAACAAATCTCTCTGCTGCTTTTAAAATGTATTTAAAGCATAGGATTCAACTATATTAAGCAAATGAAAGACTGATCAAGGCCAAAACGATTAGATCGCACATATTACAAATTTAGACACATACATCTACTAATAAAAAGCAAGTCCGAAACTTCAAAACTAGAAAAATGAAAAAAAAGAAACTAACATGGAAAATAGAGCTTATTAGAGGGATCAAGACGTAAATGACGCCGTGTGGGAATCAGAGATCTGGCAACGGAAGAGACAGAGTTGCTCGAGCTGCTTTGGCCATTCGAGCCTTCGATTTGTGTATTATTTTGACTCTGTAGAGTCACTTGATTGTCTTTGAGAGGAAGACAAAGACGACGTCTTCGGTTTTCAATTATCGGAGTTTCAAAATGTCGACTTGAATAATCCCCAAACTCTACCGTCCTAACGGTGGTTTATCCTCATCGATTGCCATCATCACCGATTTTCGATTCATCGGAAAACTTAAACACTTAATACGCCGCCGCTTACGAACAATTTGTATCTCTCCTCCGCTCTATCTGTATGTGTGTGCGGTGTCTTTGAGTTAAATCGTCGACTTTTTAGTTTGGACCATTATGTTTCTTGGGTACCCGGGATGATCGACGAGGGTCCATTGAGAAGTGAAGGGTGGAGTAGAGGATTTAGGGTTTAAGGTATTGGTGGTGGTGAAATTAGCACGGGGAGGGTTTAGATTGGGATTTGGGAGAGCTGTTTCAGTTGCTGGGAGGCAAGGAGAGGGTTTTTAATTTCAAGTTTTCACTTGGCGCGATTTATTTTAAGCTTCGTTTTTTTGACATAGATAACGTTTTTATTTAAAATAAAAAATTGCCCTTATAAATAGATAATGTTTTTTCATATGTATCTACAACGTTTTGTTAAAAAATGTTGTGAAAAAAAATACCACAACATTTTTTATATAAACGTTGTTGTTTAAGTGTTGTATATTTACTGTTTTGTACTAGTGACAACAAACAGTTGTTCATCTGGGAAGAAGTCATTTATGTCTGTTTCTACATATCCCGAATGAGTTGGGTTGTCCAACCTCGATAAGTGATCCGCAACTTGGTTTTTAGTCCCTTTTTTATCGCGGATCTCCAAATCGAATTCCTGGAGGAAAAGGACCCATCTAATCAGCCTAGACTTCGCATCTTTCTTTGAGATAAGGTATTTGATGGCTGAGGGATCAATGTACATGATAACTTTGGTTCCGATGAGATAGGAACGAAACTTATCAAAGGCATAAACCACTGCCAACAGTTCTTTCTCAGTTATGGTTTAGTTAAGTTGAGCATCAGTCAATGTCTTACTCTCATAGTAAATCGTGTGAAACACTTTGTCCCTCCTTTGGCCCAAAACTGCTCCAATGGAAAAATCAGTAGCATCACACATGAGTTCAAACGGGAAGGTCCAGTCAAGAGCCACTTGTGACGCCCCCAAAATAGGTATACATCACCCATTCTGAGTCGCCAAATACATGGTACATAAATCAAATACAAACTTCTCTTATACAATACGACAAAAGAGTAGTTTAGAGTTTTTACACGAATATTATCTCATAGACAGTATTCAAACTCAAATGAAGTCCTCATTACATTTATTATCACACTATTTCATAAAATAGTGAGGACTACTATAGCCACCATCTCGAACCGTCACTCTGTTCCCCGACTAGTCCCGGCTATGTTCTCATTTCCTGAAGAGAATAATGAAAGCAAAAGGGTGAGCTCAACTAGCCCAGTAAGAAATATTATGACTAGGATAATGCAGAATAAATTATTGTTAGCCTTCAACAGTGTTAAACTGATAAAATACAATAAACATCAAGTTTAACTGTAGCGGAACAAGAAAATCATTAGAAGAGTCAAGTAGAGCATGATATCTACTATCTTCTATGATTTAAAAAGGTTTTCATCAACTTTATCGCTGAGAATGAGCTTAAAAAATAAACCACATCATCGAATCATCCCTGCACTACGGGCCAATGATATTCATGTAATCATCAATGGTCATGATTATACCGAATAATCCCTGGTCATAATCATACCAACAACTGTCCATCAATGCACTATAGGCCAATGAGGATTTTTAACACATCATTTGTAACATTACGGTCATGATTATACTGAATAATCCCTGGTCATAATCATACCAATCAATAGTACATCTATGCACGTAAGCCACATAAAACTTTTATCACAATATAAGCATAAGGATGATGACAATGATATAAGAATTCAATTAAAAGAAAGCATAGGATAAATTTTTAAAGATTTATAATTTAATTTATACAGAATTTAATAATGTTCAAATTGTCAACATGATACTGCTTTGTGGAGTAAAATTCAAGAATAATATTATATCAGAAATGATTTGGATAACAAAAAAATCAATTTTTGTCATGAATAATTCCCTAGGTGAATAGTACCTGAGTGAATAGTAACCCATGAATAATACTTCGAGAATAGTACCCCGTGAATAGTACTTTTTGAATAGTACCCCGTGAATAGTATTTTGTGAATAGTACCGTAAAAATAAATACTACTCATGGACAGTACTCTGGCATGAAAAGCTTAAAATTTAACAAGAATGTGCATAAAATATCCTTGTGAAACGATACTAGATGAAGCGCAAATTTCAAGGATATTCTACTAATTTCACAGAGTATAGAAGCAATACTTTAACAAAATAAGGGTATAATCAGGAATACGAGACAAAATAATATTACTCACATACTACAGAGTATGGAAGAAAATATTATTTATATGAATACTGAACAAAATAATATCCCTTACCTTAGAAGAAGACTGAATACTGGAATAGTGAGGTAGTAGACTTTTCTTCTTCTTTCTCTCTAAAGCTTCTCTCTCAATAATTTCTTTTGTGAGTCTTAGAGAATTGGTGAGAATGAAAGAAGAATGAGCTTTTATTTATAGGAAAACATAGTTTCGATAATTGCATGTTTTGGGGCTCGAAATATTACAGTATAATACATTCATCTTTTTTTTCATTTTTAATTTAGTCCTGCAAATATTATCAAACTTGCACCACCTCCCCTAATAGTATATCATGTGAATCAATAGTACACACATGTGAACAAATAGTTATAAGCATTTGAATTAATAGCAATTAATTGCTCATTTATCCGATTAATTACTCGATTGGTCAATATAACCTCCAGACACATCAATTATTATCGGAATAGATGTCGATTTCCACTAACATTAATAATCCCAACACAATGGAAATATCAATTTCATCTTTAATCAACACGAACTTATTCATCATTAATATTATAACTCACAATATTTAACAACCAGATCATTTCCAGGAAAGAGGGGGCTTTCCAATAATGATTTCTCCCTATTGGCACGCAATTTGGTGACCAAATCTCTCCTTGACAGAACTTTCTAGACATTGTCAATATTGAAAATATTAATATGAATAACTTTGTCGTCTTAATTATTGATTTAATAATATAAAATATTATGCAGATGATACTGTGACAATAATTGAATCAATAATATGAGAGATATTATGCAGCAATAATTGAGTATAACTGAGTGACTTCTCACGTAAGCATCAATAATCGATATCGTGTGCTACTATGCAACCACGCCAGACATCGTTTCTTTTACCAATTTGATAGTTCAACAGTTTAACGGTAAAACTTCCGCCGTTATTTTTATAAAAAGATAATTCTGTCATTTTTTAACTACGACAATACTTTCGTTGAGGGGTCCACCAATAATTGTGTCGTACGAATATTTCCTATTAAAACGAATATTCCCCGACCAATCGAATATTATATAATCAGTTGCTTACTTTGCAAAATTTGTAAATAATACTCACAACTATAACATTATATCAAATCCACATCATAATATTCAAAAATATATTTCGAGAAAAAAATTAATCTTTATTCATAAAAGTTGGGGTCTTACAACCTTCCCTTCTTATGAAATTTCATCCTCGAAATTAGGGTGCGTACCTGGTATGTCGAAGAGGTGAGGATACCTTGACTTCATTTCAGATTCTAACTCCCAGGTCATTTCCTCAACATCGTGGTTTCTCCACATAACTTTGACTTGAGGTATAACCTTGGAGTGTAGAATATGATCTTTCTTATCCAAGATTTTAGCAGGTACCTTTTCATACGTTAAATATTCCGATATCTCATCCGATTCTAATTTAATAATGTGGCTTGGGTCTTTCACATATTTACGTAACATAGATATGTGAAAAATGTTATGAACATGAGACATACTTGGCGGTAAGGCGAGTCTATAGGCCACAATTTCTACTCGATCGAGGATTAAAAATGGGCCAATGAATTGAGAATTGAGCTTTCCTCTCTTTTCAAATCTCGTAACTCCTTTCCATGGAGCAACACGTAACAACACATGATCTCCAATATTGAATTACACGTCCTTTCGATGAAGATCAGCATAACTCTTTTGTCGATCTTGTGAGGTTTTTATACGTTGTCGAATCATTTGAATCTTTATCGTAGTCATACGTACCAACTCTGGTCCCAACAACGTTGTTTCACCCACCTCATCCCAGCATACTGGAGAACGACATTTTCTTCCATACAACGCCTTAAATGGAGCCATGCCAATACTTGCTTGATAACTGTTGTTGTAGGAATACTCCACCAATGGTAAGAACTTGTCCCAAATTCCTTTGAAGTCAAGGACACAGAGTCTTAATAAATCTTCAAGAGTTTGAATAGTCCTCTCCGACTACCCGTCCATTTGAGGATGATATACTGAACTAAATCGTAAATTTGTGCCCATAGCTTTTTGCAAATTAACCCAAAATCATGAAGTGAATCTTAGGTCTCGATCCGAAACTATGGATACTGGCATACCATGCAATCTTACAATCTCGTTTATGTACATACGAGCAAGACTTTCAAGTATATAAGTTTCTCGTATTGGTAAGAAATGAGCAGACTTCGTCAATCTATCAATAATGACCCAAATCGCATCTATGCCTTGAGAAACCTTGGGAAGACCAGTAACAAAATCCATGATAATGTGCTCCCACTTCCATTCTGGAATTTCAAGTGGTTGCAATGGACCTTTTGGCACTTAATGCTCCTCTTTGACTCGTTGACACGTTAAACACCTTGAGATAAACCCCACTATCTCTCTCTTCATATTTCTCCACCAAAATGTATGTCAAAGATCACGATACATTTTGGTACTCCCAAGATGGATTGCGAACGGTGTGTTGTGTGGCTCCATCATGATTTTATACTTCAAGTTAGAATTGTTAGGAACACAAAGTTTGGAGTTGACTCAAAGTATTCCTTCTTCATCGATTCTTGCTTCCGGAATAGCACCTTCTTGTACTTTCTTCCTCATACACATCAGCTCCAGGTTTGTAGCTTGAGCAGCTTTAACTTTATCGATTAAAGTCGGTTCTACTCGTATATTCGCCATCATCACATGGGTCCCTGAGGTCTTTAACTCTATCTTTGTGACACACCCAAATCTGGGTACTTCGATTCCACGGGATCTGGTGTTCACTGTACAAATATCATCTATCTATCTACCCATAATAAATGCAAACCATGCATTAGATAGAATAAAAATCTTCCCCTTAAGGGTTACAACATCCAAATAATAATAATACAATCCCAGGTTAAACTAACCTTAAACATCTGTGCACAATCATAAACAAATAAGTCTTAACAACATCATTAACTCAAGTCTTAAACATGAATACATCATCTGTAAGACCCCAAATTATTTTAAATAAAATCGAATTTTCTCTAATTATTATTGTGAATAATAAGGTATTAATTTGATATAATTCTCTGGTTATGGGTGAAATGTGCAAATTTTGCAAAATATGCAAGTGGTTATAAAATAATCATTGTTGTCGGAGAATATTCATTTGGTCGTGGAATATTCTTGTTGTCGGGGAATATTCGCATTTACTGCAGTAGCGATCATTTAGGCCCCATAAATGTAATAATTGTCGGATGAAGAAAATGACAAGTTTGAGTTTTTATAAATAATCGCGTAGTTAGTTATTAATTAAAACACCATTGGAATACCTAGTGGTTAAAATATAGTAATACGCGTGGATGCACAGTATTGATGAATTATTGATCCTTACGTAAGAAGGCACTACTCAATAATTGTTACACGATGAATTATTGCTCAATATTTTATTTTATTGATTCAATAATTGCTTGTGTTGATATTTTATATTATTGGTTTTCAATAATTGTCATCGCATGAGATTTTCCCATTATCACATCAATAATTCATATTATTTGAATAATATTATTAGATAGCATTATTGGCAATGTCTAGAAAGTTCATCGAGGAGAGGTTTGGTCACCTAATTGCGTGCGATAGAAGGAGAAATTCTTATTGAAAAGCCCCTCTTTCCTGAGCGACACGGTTTGTCATAAATGTGATTCTATAATATTATTTGTGAATAATTAATTATTGATTCATATGATAAGGAAATATTTATTTTATGTGGATATAAATGTTGGATATATTTATTGTGGTTAAAAATAAAGGAATTAATGTTGAGGTGTTTTATTAGTATTTTTTCGGATTGGAGGTATTAAAAATCAAACCAGTATTTTTGAGATATATTGCGGGAGTTATAATTTTTAATCCGACCGTTGGATCGTTGTAATTTTTGGATATGTTATACATATATAAGTTAAGTATACGTCCATAAATTTTGAACCGTTAAAAAATGAGCGTATGATTTGTTATGAATTTTAAGAGGTGGCTGAATCGGAAATCAGGTTATAAATCATTTTGGTGGAAAATTCTAGAATTGGTGGGCCCCACTTGTGGTTGGTGAAGAAATGTGCTGAATTTTATTTCAAATGTGGTGGGTGGGAATAGTAGCAGGTAAAGCCATCAGGTTGCAGGTTAAGTCTGCTAATATTTTCCTATAAATAGAGGGCTAAGTTAGAATTGAAAATCACACTAGAAACATAAGCTTTCTCTCTTTCTCTCTTTAGATTATTGAGTATATTTTGTGAGTATTTAGATACTTTGTGAGTTTCTATTCATCAGTGCAAGTTTCCTTCAGCCTTATACCGATATTCCGATCAGAAGTACTGATATTTTGAGGTAAGGGGTGTTATATTCTTCTTAAAATGATATTTTCTTCAATATCATTATACCGAAATGTGGGTATGAACTTTTTATCAAATTTGGAACTTTTTGTTTCGGGGTTACTATTCACGTATACGACACTATTCACGTATATGACACTATTCACCGAAAAATAAAATTTTCTTCTTTTTGTCCAAGATGTCTATTATGGTTACTATCTTTGATTGTATCCATGTTTTGATCTTTATTCTTGAATTTTGCTTCAAAATTGGTTATTATGGAGTATTATTGATCTTGGATAAACTGTTATACGAATCCTTACTATTTGTCCTTCTGTCTCACTGGATTCGTTTTATGTAAAATATTTTTTATCATCCTCAGTCCTAAATGATGATATTACTTAATATCTTTGGCCTGTAGTAAAAAGATGAATGATTAACTGATGAATATCTTTGGCCCGTAGTGCGAAGATGAACAGGTGTTGAGATGAATATGACCAACTGGTGATACAAATGAATATCTTTGGCCTGTAGTGAAAAGATGAATATTGATTAAAGATGTATATTGATTGTTGTTACAGGGATAAAATTGATGATGGACTTTTAAATCTTAGAAGATAGTAGAACTCATTCTCTACTTGACTCTTCTAATGGATTGTTGTTTCCACTGCAGTTGATCTAAAACTTGTTGTCTATTATATTTTATCAAATTTTTCCCTGTTGAAGACTAACGATAATTTGTTGTATATTATCTTAGTCATAATATTCTTTACTGGGCTAGTTGAGCTCACCCTTTTCCTTTTTGTTCCATTTTTCTCGTGGAGGTGAGAACATAGCAGAACTAGTCGAGTGCGGAGTGATGGTTCTAGAAAGATGTTTTAATCAGTCCTCACTATTTCGTAAAATAGTGTTTGAATAATTGTAATGAGGACTTATTTGAGTGTGGATATTGTCTAGAAGACAATATTTGTATTTAAACTCACGGTATGTGTTGTCGTATTTTGCACGACAAATTGTATTATTAAAGTTGTAGTTTGCTTTCTCGTATGCCTATATTTGGCATACTTCTCGTAATGGGTGTTGTTGTATACCTATTTTGGGGGCGTCATATCATCTAATAAAATAACAAGTCTTCATCACTTGCTAACTTTGCCCTTGCCCTTACTAGTGGAAGGTTCATCAGTTCTTTCGTTCTTAACTGCAATGTTATTATTAAGCAAGAGTGAGCACTATTGCCCACAAGTATAATAATGAAATAACAGTATAATAACATGCGAATAAATCAAAGACATCTAAATGAAAGCTCAACTTTTGAATCAAGAATGAATAACAAGAATCAAAAGAATTCTGAGGGTCCTAAGACCTTGAACTATGTCCTAGGTTATCAAGGGTTATACTTGAAACCTTTAACAGTCATAAGACTATGGACCTTTCTACTCGTACTTAGGGGATCAACCCTTAGTACCATACTGTGCACAATATCTTAACGCTAACGCATAAGTAAATCCCTTTGCAGGGTTGTTCATCTCAGTTTGACATTCGAGTCCGCACCAAAGGAAGTTTGGTTTGGATAATTCAATAAGGTTCTGAAATTTAGAACGTTCATCAACTAAGGACTAGTTGAATCAATAAAGTTCACTAGTATAATAAGGTTCAACAATAATGATATTCAATTTGAATAATAATCTCAAGAAGTATACAATAGGACAATTATTGTATAACTGAATCATGCTTTGAAAAGATAATCAATCTTTAATATAACAATTGAACTTAAATAATAGTAATGATAATTTACTCTAGGTAAATAATAAACTTGAACAATAATGACAAGTAGGGTTAGGAAACTTGCCTCGTGCGTAGATTACACTTTAACTAAGCACGTTCTTTGAATTTAATCCTACATACCATTCATATTCACAATACCAGTTAATTAAAACTTAATTAATCATCAATGATCATTCTTTTGTCTAAACTTTGGGTATGACTATACTTAGTCAAATTATCACATTTATTATCATATAATATCATCTCATGAATAATAAATTAATTATGTATTCAATAATTCAATCCACATGTAATTATGTTATTTACATGTTAAACATCTATTTTATCTTCACATTATACTTATAACATAGTTTTATTAAATCAAGTTGCTTTCACGTTGCTAGACTTGAATATTAAAAATATTTCATTTCTGGACATTCTACAGAGTGGTCTTTCAAGCATACCACTTTTACACTGCTCTCTCTCGGTGCCAAGCTAGTATGTAGTAGTTAACCTTTGCAAATATGAGTCTCAAGGTTAGAGTCGGTAGCCATGAACGCGAGGTTCGATTTTAGTTCTGCAATTCGCGAAAATTGCAGAACATGGCCAAGGAACTCCAATAAAATTATTACTACTCGAATTTAATCATACCCACATGATATAATTCATGTATAATCATAACCCAACATTTATATACTGACATTAACCAATTTAAACATTTAACAACAGATTTAAAGCATGTGAATTTCACTGACTTTGATGTTCTTGGAGGTTTTGAAAATAAAACATGAAAATTATCACTACGGATTCGTTATAACACCGAATCCGTTCATTTAAACTTTGGTCTCTTCATATCAACATGCATAACAACATACAAGTGTAAAATTTAGGGATAATATACGATTAATACATAAAATATCACGTATAAGGCCATAAGGCCAAAACCCATACTCTGTAATTTTGTAGAAATCATATACGACATGTTTTCATGAATTTGATGATATGATTTATATAATATATATAATTAAACACGATTTGATATGTCATAACACACATACAACCCATAATCATTACTCCTACCCCAATTACAGAGGTTAAACCAAAAACTTTAAAAGCCATTTTCATGAAAACTAAAATACGTAAAGTACAAATTGGGAAGGAGGAGATTACCCAAAGCGTAGTGTGGATTTTAATAAGAGATGAATATCAATTTCTCTCTGACTTCTCAACTAATACTCTGTATCTCTCTTTGTGAAAGCTCTCTAGACTTAGCAATAATGAAGAAAGAAAAGAAGACGTCTGATATATTAAAGGAACTGACGCACTGAGTGGTCAGTTAACCCAGTCATGGGCAACTGCTAGTAACTCCCATTAAGGCCATGTTTGGCTAGGCTTAATAGATTTCAAAACCATTTAATTTAATAAAGCTTTATCATGTGGTTTAATTAATGTCACACTCCTTCATAAAATAAATCAATATCTTATTTAATTTATTTTAAATAAAATATAATAATTTCTCATAATTTCACATAATTAAATTTCTCATTAATAATTAATGTCAAATTATTAACTCTCTAATTAATAATTAAATTAATTAAAATAACATCATGCCTAATTAAATATTTTATTTAATTCAATAAGCTCATATAAATACATACTTGAATAATAAATATTATGTACATTAATTTAATAAATGTAACATATAATTAAATTAATCTATCACAATTGCATCAAATAATTATTTAATCCAATAATTAAATCATCGAAAAATAGTTATTTAATTTAATAAATATTAAAATTAAATTACAAAAATATCGGTTGTCACATCTTTCCCCCCTTAAAAGGATTCTGTCCCCAGAATCACGACTCAATAAATTCGACCGGTTACATTCTCCCCCCTTACAAAGATTCTGTCCCCAGAATCGCTTACACATAACTAAGTAAATAAATGAGGGTAGTTCTTCATCATATTCTCTTCGAGTTCCCACGTAGCTTCTTCAGCGTTGTGGTTCCTCCAAATTACCTTAACAGAAGGTATGACTTTATTTCTGAGAACTTGTTCTTTTCGGTCGACAATTTGGATAGGAATTTCTTCGTAAGATAAGTCTTTCTCAAAATGTAGGGGTTCATATTCAATTACATGTTTGTAATCGGCTTTGTATGGTCGTAACACAGAAAAATGGAAGACGTTGTGGACATTCTCGAGTGCTGGAGGTAAAGCTACCTCGTACGCAACTTCTCCGATTCTTCTCATTACTTCAAAGGGTCCAATGAATCTTGGGCTCAATTTCCCTTTCTTTCCGAACCTGATCTTCCCCTTCCAGGGAGAGATCTTCAAGAAAACATAACTACCTAATTCAAACTCGATATTTTTACGATGTGGATCAGCGTATTTCTTCTGTCGATCTTGAGCCGCTATCAGTCGTGCTCGGATCACTTTGATTATTTCTGATGTCTGATGTACTAATTCTGGCCCTAGCAATTGTCTCTCACCAACTTCATCCCAGTAAAGCGGAGTTCTGCACTTTTTGCTGTATAACGCTTCGTAAGGCGGCATACCAATACTAGCGTGGTAACTGTTGTTGTGGCCGAACTCTACTAACGGTAGGTGATCATCCCAATTTCCGTTGAAGTCCATCACACATTCTCTTAACATATCTTCTAACGTTTGAATTGTTCGTTCGCTCTGTCCGTCTATTTGAGGGTGAGAAGTTGTACTCATTCGCAATTGCGTACCCATGCATTCCTGAAGGTGTTTCCAGAAATTTGATGTGAAGCGCGGATCCCTATCTGAAATAATTGATATCGGAACTCCATGCCTCAAAACAATCTCTTTTACGTATAGCCTCGCCAACTGATCTAAGTTGAATCTTATTTTGATCGGAAGGAAGTGTGCAGATTTCGTCAATCGGTCAACGATAACCCATACTGCGTCGTAGCCTTTCTGAGTCGTCGGAAGGCCAACCACGAAGTCCATTATAATATGTTCCCATTTCCATTCTGGGATCTCTAACGGTTGTAGCAATCCACTCCGTCTCTGATGTTCTGCTTTTACTTTCTGACAGGTCAGACACTTGGCAACACATTCTGCAACATCACGTTTCACTTGGTACATCTTAGTACTACCAGAAATGTTGTCTAAGATCTTGGTACTACCAGGGTGAATCGAATATTGTGAACTATGAGCCTCGCTCAAAATATCTTCCTTAATCTTTTGTACTGGCGGTACCCAAGTTCTACTCTCAAATCTCAATATTCCTTCCTTATCCATCTTAAATCTTGGTTCGGTTCCTTCAGATATATTCTTTGTCACCTTTATACATTCTTCGTCCTGAAGCTGAGCCTCATTCACTTTATCTAGTAGAGGTGTACCAGATTGCATCTGAAATAGCTTCTCATCGATCTCCATAGGATACTTCACTTCCAACTCCAGTTTCTCCATTTCTGAAATTAGCTCCTCCTGAGTAGTTAACATCATCAATTTCTCACGACCCTTTCTACTTAAGGCGTCGACAACTACATTTTCTTTCCCCGGATGGTATAAAATCTCATAGTCGTAATCCTTAATTAATTCCAACCATCTTCTTTGACGCATATTCAAATCCTTTTGTGTGAAAATATATTTCAGACTCTTATGGTCCGTATATATTTCACACTTCTCCCCGTAGAGATAGTGCCTCCAAATTTTCAAAGTAAAAACAACTGCAGCTAACTCCAAGTCATGGGTTAGGTATCCCTTCTCGTAATCCTTCAATTGTCGTGATGCATACACAATGACTTTGCCGTTTTGCATCAGCACACAGCCAAGTCCTTTATGCGACGCATCACTATAAACAACAAAATTTCCTGTATCATCCGATCATCCGTAAGAGAACCACGGTAGTACTCTCAACCTCTTCTTCAATTCTTAAAAACTTTCCTCACACTTATCCGTCCAAACAAATTTCACAGCTTTTCGAGTTAAATTCGTTAACGGAGTTGCGATCTTGGAAAAGTCTTGTATGAACCTTCTATAATATCCCGCCAATCAAAGAAAACTTCTTACTTCCGACGGCGTTCTCGGCTGATCCCAGTTAATCACGGCTTCTACTTTGGATGGATCTACCGAAATTCAGTTTTTATCGATTACGTGACCAAGAAATTGTACTCGCTCGATCCAGAATTCGCATTTTGAAAATTTAGCGTACAACTTCTCCCTTCTCAATACTTCCAATGTTAACCTCAAATGTTCTTCGTGTTCTTCTTTGGTTTTGGAATATACCAAAATGTCATCTATAAATACCACTACGAATTTGTCCAAAAATGGCTTGAACACACCATTCATTAGTCCCATAAATGCTGCAGGAGCATTCGTTAGACCAAACGACATTACTAAAAATTCATAGTGACCGTATCGCGTTCTGAATGTTGTCTTCGGTACATCCTCTGGTCTCACCTTCAATTGATGATAACCGCTTCTCAAGTCTATCTTGGAAAAGTATCTCGCTCCCTTCAATTGATCAAACAGGTTGTCGATCCTTGGTAATGGATATCTGTTCTTAATCATGACCTTATTCAGTTCTCTGTAGTCAATGCAGAGCCGCATCGATCCATCCTTCTTTTTCACAAACAACACCGGCGCTCCCCACGGCGATACGCTCGGTTGAATGTACTTCTTATCCAACAATTCTTGTAGTTGTACCATTAGTTCTTTCATCTCTATAGGTGTCATTTGGTATGGTGCCTTCGATATTGGAGCGGTTCCGGGCGCCAGATCGATCACAAAATCTACCTCTCTATCCGGTGGAAGTCCTGGCAAATCGTCTGGAAATACGTCGACGAAGTCCTTCACAATCGGTATCTCTTCTACCTTCGGATTCTCTTTTCGACTGTCGACTATGTAAGCTAAGTATCCTACACAGCCTTGTCTTAATAACTTCCTGGCCTGCATCATCGTCAGACAACTCACTTGTCTAGGCGACTTGCTACCATAAAATACAACCTTTGACGGAGTCATAAGGTTAAGACGCTTCTTTTGGCAATCAATTACAGCACCGTAATTGAATAACCAGTCCATTCCCAATATAACGTCAAATTGCCCAAGTCGAATAGGGATAAGATCTACGTTCATGATATTACCCTTAATATCCACTCTACAGTTCTTATGTACATACTTAACATGGATTATTTCTCTATTCACAATTTCTATGTTCATGGGATAATCAAATTCATCCTTAGGTAAATCTAAATTCTTGGCAAAATCATCGGATATAAGTGAACAAGTAGCACCCGAATTAAATAATACGTAAGCATTAACTTTATTGATCGAAATGATACCTGACACCACATCACGAGATTGAACTGCATCTTGCACCGTCATGTTAAAAGTTCGGGCGGTCAGTCGGTTTGTTGCGGTTGGTCCGGTGATGGTTAAGGCATTTCCACTGTTATTTCCCCAATTTCCTCTTGATCCTGACCCTCCCGATCCCTTCTTGGGACAGTCTCTTGACAGATGGTCCTTCGAACCACAAGTAAAACAAGCACCCTTCTTTGGGTTTGGACAGTTTGGTGCTATGTGGCCTTCCTGACCACAATTGTAGCACACTCTTTTTCCTTTCATACAAACTCCCAGATGGGCTTTCCCGCAAGTCGGGCATGCTTCGATTCTTTTCTTCTGATTACCTTGCTGATTTCCCGATGATGAGTTATCGTTCCACCTTTTCTTCCGATTGAAATTTCCTCCTCCTGTGCCACTTCCGCTGGCCTTGTTATTAATTTCACATTCACTCTTCTTCTTCTTCTTCTTCTGATCTTGATTGTACTTGGTCACCGCATCGCTTCCACCTTCAACGAGGATGGCCGATTCCAGTACTCCAGCAAACGTGTTTAGTTGAAACATTAAAACTTTACTGTATACCCAAGGCTTTAGTCCTTGCTCGAATCTTCTGGCTTTTCTCTCGTCGGTGTGTACTTGGTAGGGGGCGAACCTTGCCAACTCGTTGAATTTAGCCGCGTAGTCAGGTACACTCATGTTTCTCTCTGCTTGATTAGGAAATTGAACATCCATCTGATTCTGCGAACTAGTTGGGAAATACATTTCGAAAAACATCTCTTTAAATCTTTCCCACGTAATCACGCCTTCACCTCCTCGTACTTTGTTTGCTTGCCACCAGTAGCTAGCCTCAGACTTCAACATAAACGTTGCAAAAGCGGTCTTCTGGTCTTCTCTAACCCTAGGAACGTCGAAAACCTTCTCCATTTCCATAACCCACGTTTAAGCCTCGATTGGGTTCATGGTACCTTTGAACTCTGGCGGTCCCACCGCCTTGAAGTCCTTAAACGTTGTGTTTGGTGGAGCTTGAGGTTGGTTATTCATGGCTCCAGTCAGTAAGTTAACCAACTGCTGCACGGGATTAACGTTGGCATTATTTTATTATTGGTAGACTTTTCCTGAGACGGTTGACGTTGTTGTCTTCTCCTTGGCAACATTTTTCTGTTAAATAAATGCTTATTAGAACTTTATTTATTTCTCTAAATAGTTAAGGCATTACTTAACAATTTAACATACTCATTTAACACATCATCTCAAACAACTTGATATATTTTCATTCAAATCAAAAGTTTTAACATCAGACTATAGCATCACTGCTATTTACATCATCTATCTAGGAATAAACAATCCACAGGATTTAAAACATTTAAAATATTTCTACGTTCATAACATATCGGAATTTACATATAAAATTAACTAAGTCTTTCACATAATTAAGCAAATCATATCACTGCCGGTTAAGGTGCTGAATAGCCTTGCTACGCTCCTCTTCTAAGATGCGATATCATCATCCTGCGATCCATCATGTACAATGGTAGCCCTTCGAACTGGATTGGGTACCTCAAAACTCGATCTTGGGTCTCATTCATTGCCTTGTTAAGTGTAGAATATGTCTCCCCAATCTTCACCTTCTTTGCACGACCATCATCTTCTGCACGATCAGCTCGACGTGATTCTCTTACCTAGCCTTCCTCTGCTATTTTCAGTCTTTCGGAGGTTTCCTTCAGTTCCTTCTTCAGCTTCTCTATCTCCTCGGTCTTATCTTCGGTTTGACCCTTCTCATGGACCAAATCTCATTTTACATTTCTCAGTCGTGAGTGAAGAGTCGAAATCTCCCTCTCCTTCTCCTCTAAGGTAATCTGTTGAGTAATAGCTCGCTCGGTCAGATCCTGCACCTCATCTCGTAACTCCACGTTACGGTCGTATAATGTGTCATACATCTCAGCATCAACGGTGTACCGTGGTAACTCCTCTTCTTCCTCTTCCTCTTCCTCAACAAATTCCTCCTCAGGATCAGTCTCAGGTTCATGCTCCTGACCAACAACGGTGATAAATTGAGATGATTCCCTCTGCACCAGCTGCTCCCTAACGACATGAATGTCTCGGGGCTCCTCCTCTGTCGGTACTATAGGTACACGGGGTTCCTCCTCAGTAGGTACTATAGGTACACGAGGTTCTTCCTCCCAAATTTTGACTAGCTTCTCCAACATTCGACATCCTGACAACAAAATTTTAAGTTTTAGTTACTAAGTCGTATCATCTAACGCATACTTTAACACATAAACACATAAGGTCTTTTATTATCTTCAATGAATTATAGAAATTCATTTCTTATAACTCGATAAGAGTTTTCCATCACTATCTTCTTTCTATAAGGCTGCTACCTAAGGTTGTTTCCCCCACCTAAGGTTCATAACCTACAGTTCTGATACCAACTTGTGACACCCCCAAATCCAGGTACTTTGATTCCACGGGATCTGGTGTTCACTGTACAAATATCATCTATCTATCTACCCATAATAAATGCAAACCATGCAATAGATAGAATAAAAATCTTCCCCTTAAGGGTTACAACATCCAAATAATAATAATACAATCCCAGGTTAAACTAACCTTAAACATCTGTGCTGAATCATAAACAAATAAGTCTTAACAACATCATTAACTCAAGTCTTAAACATGAATACATCATCTAATAAAATAACAAGTCTTCATCACTTGCTAACTTTTCCCTTGCCCTTACTGGTGGAAGGTTCATTAGTTCTTTCGTTCTTAACTGTAATGTTATTATTAAGCAAGAGTGAGCACTATTGCCCACAAGTATAATAATGAAATAACAGTATAATAACATGCGAATAAATCAAAGACATCTGAATGAAAGCTCAACTTTTGAATCAAGAATGAATAACAAGAATCAAAAGAATTCTGAGGGTCCTAAGACCTTGAACTATGTCCTAGGTTATCAAGGGTTATACTTGAAACCTTTAACAGTCATAAGACTATGGACCTTTCCACTGTGCTTAGGGGATCACCTTTAGTACCATCATCGTGCACAATATCTTATCTTAACGCTAACGCATAAGTAAATCCCTTTGCAGGGTTGTTAATCTCAGTTTGACATTCGAGTCCGCACCAAAGGAAGTTTGGTTTGGATAATTCAATAAGGTTCTGAAATTTAGAACGTTCATCAACTAAGGACTAGTTGAATCAATAAAGTTCACTAGTCTAATAAGTTTCAACAATAATGATATTCAATTTGAATAACAATCTCAAGAAGTATACAATAGGACAATTATTGTATAACTGAATCATGCTTTGAAAAGATAATCAATCTTTAATATAACAATTGAACTTGAATAATAGTAATGATAATTTACTCGAGGTAAATAATAAACTTGAACAATAATGACAAGTAGGGTTAGGAAACTTGCCTTGTGCGTAGATTACACTTTAACTAAACACGTTCTTTGAATTTAATCCTACATACCATTCATATTCACAATACCAGTTAATTATAACTTAATTAATCATCAATGATCATTCTTTTGTCTAAACTTTGGTTATGACTATACTTAGTCAAATTATCACATTTATTATCATATAATATCATCTCATGAATAATAAATTAATTATGTATTCAATAATTCAATCCACATGTAATTATGTTATTTACATGTTAAACATCTATTTTATCTTCACATTATACTTATAACATAGTTTTATTAAATCAAGTTGCTATCACGTTGCTAGACTTGAATATTAAAAATATTTCATTTCTGGACATTCTGCAGAGTGGCGTTGCGGCGCCACTTTTTACACCGTTCTCGTGACTGCATGGTATGGTAGTAGTCGACATCATGGCGCGAGAGTCTCAAGGCACGAGTCGGCGCACAGCATACGACGCTTAGTTCGATTCTGCAATTCGCGAAAATTGCAGAACATGGCCAAGTAACTCCAATAAAATTATTACTACTCGAATTTAATCATACCCACATGATATAATTCATGTATAATCATAACCCAACATTTATATACTGACATTAACCAATTTAAACACTTAATAATAGATTTAAAGCATCTGAATTTCACTGACTTTGATGTTCTTGGAGGTTTTGAAAATAAAACATGAAAATTGTCACTACGGATTCGTTATAACACCGAATCCGTTCATTTAAATTTTGGTCTCTTCGTATCAACATGCATAACAACATACAAGTGTAAAATTTTGGGATAATATACGCTTAATACATAAAATATCATGTATAAGGCCGTAAGGCCAAAACCCATACTCTGTAATTTTGTAGAAATCACATACGACATGTTTTCATGAATTTGATGATATGGTTTACATAATATATATAATTAAACACGATTTGATATGTCATAACACACATACAACCCATAATCATTACTCCTAACCCAATTACAGAGGTTAAACCAAAAACTTTAAAAGCCATTTTCATGAAAACTAAAATACGTAAAGTAAAAATTGGGAAGGAGGAGATTACCCAAAGCGTAGTGTGGATTTTAATAAGAGATGAATATCAATTTCTCTCTGACTTCTCAACTAATACTCTGTATCTCTCTCTGTGAAAGCTCTCTAGACTTAGCAATAATGAAGAAAGAAAAGAAGACGTCTGATATATTAAAGGAACTGACGCACTGAGTGGCCAGTTAACCCAGTCATGGGCAACTGCTAGTAACTCCTATTAAGGCCATGTTTGGCTAGGCTTAATAGATTTTAAAACCATTTAATTTAATAAAGCTTTATTATATGGTTTAATTAATGTCACACTCCTTCATAAAATAAATCAATATCTTATTTAATTTATTTTAAATAAAATATAATAATTTCTCATAATTTCACATAATTAAATTTCTCATTAATAATTAATGTCAAATTATTAACTCTCTAATTAATAATTAAATTAATTAAAATAACATCATGCTTAATTAAATATTTCATTTAATTCAATAAGCTCACATAAATACATACTTGAATAATAAATATTCTCTACATTAATTTAATAAATGTAACACATAATTAAATTAATCTACCATAATTGCATTAAATAATTATTTAATCTAATAATTAAATCATCGAAAAATATTTATTTAATTCAATAAATATTAAAATTAAATTACAAAAATCTCGTTCGTCACAATCTCCATCCTTTGTAAATCATACAAAATGGGTCTTTGCGTTGACAATATCGAACTCGTACCCGCATATGATCTTCTACTCAATGCGTTAGCTACTACGTTCGCTTTTCCAGGATGGTATTGAATGGTATGATCGTAATCTTTTAATAGCTCAAGTTATCGTCATTGCCGCATGTTGAGTTCCTTTTGAGTGAAGAAATATTTGAGTCTTTTATGATTCGTATAGATCTCCACCTTCTCTCCATACAGATAATGCCTCCAAATCTTAAGCGCAAAAACGACAGTTGCCAACTCTAGATCATGAGTAGGATAATTCCTTTCATATTCTTTGAGTTGTCATGAGGCATAGGCTATGACTTTCCCATGTTGCATGAGAACACATCCTAAACCCTTGCCTGAAGCATCACTGTATATGACAAATCCCTCCGAACCAGCTGGTATTGTCAGAACAGGTGCTGAAATGAGCCTTCTCTTGAGTTCTTGAAAACTCTTCTCACATTCCTCGCTTCAACCGAATTTTGTATCTTTTCGAGATCAGCTGAGTTAATGGAGTAGAAATTCGAGAAAACCCTTCTACAAATCTCCGGTAATAACTAGTTAAGCCGAGAAAGCTACGTACTTCGGTCACTGACTTAGGTTGCTCCCAGCTTTGAATTGCTTCAATCTTTGCCGGGTCAACCGATATTCCATGATGTGATATCACGTGCCCAAGGAATGCTAATTCCTTCAGCCAGAACTCGCATTTCTTTAACTTGGCATAAAGCTTATTTTCATGAAGCTTTTGGAGTATCAGCTTCAAGTGTTGCTCATGATCTTCACGACTTTTGGAGTAAATGAGGATGTCATCAATAAAGATGACCACAAAGTGATCCAAATATTCCTTGAATACTTGGTTCATCATATCCATGAAGGCAGCAGTAGCATTAGTCAATCCAAAAGACATGACTAGGAATTTATAATGCACATACGGAGTTCTGAAAGGAGTCTTTGGAATGTCATCAGTTTTAATCTTCAACTGATGATATCCATAACGAAGGTCGATCTTTGAAAAGAATTTGGTGCCTTGCAACTGGTCAAATAGATCATCAATATGAGGTAACTGGTACCTATTTTTGATGGTGACATAATTCAACTCTTGATAATCAATACAAAGTCGCATACTTCCATCTTTCTTCTTCACGAATAGAACAGGAGCACCCCAAAGAGACGTCTTAGGGCCAGAATGAAACCAATGTCTAACAATTCACAGAGTTGGGTTTTAACTCCTGAAGTTCAATAGGAGCCATTCGATATGGGGCTTTGGAAATGGGTTTTGTACCGGATTCAAGGTCGATACAAAATTCAATTCACACTCTAGGGGTAGGCCAGGAAGTTCTTCAGGGAATATGTCAGGAAATTTATTAACAATAGAAATATCATTCAAATCTGACGTATTTTTGTTTAAATCCGTGACATGTGCTAAGAAATCTTGACATCCATTTTTCAATAAACGAATAGCTTTATGGCTTGATATAAAAGTGATTAAGTTTAGTGGTTTGGTTGCTTGAATTCGCATAATAGGTTGGTTAGGAATATGAAAGCTAACAACCTTACGAAAATAATCAATTTTTGCATGATGAGTAGTTAACCAATCAATCCCTAAAATCACATCAAATGCAAGTATTTTCAAAGAGATAAGATCGACAGGTAACGTGCGTTTACCGATTTGAATCAAACAAGACTTATAAACAGTGGATGTAATGAAGGTTTCTCCCAATGGAGTTTCAACAGATAAATCAAAGTCTAATTTCTCCGGAGTTAAATTTAAACGTTGAGCGCAAGTAGGAGAAATAAAAGAATGGGTAGAACCGGTATTAAATAAGGTATAAACTTTGCTAGAGTTTATGATTAGCTTACATGTGATCACCTCGTTTGGATTCCTCGCTTTTTGGGAGGTTACGACAAACGCTCTCCCTTGAACTACCGATTTTATCTTGTCTGGTATGGCCTTTGATGCCTCCATCCCAGCTGGACTTGACTTCGGTGCATGACAAAATCAGGCTAGGTGACCTTCTCTTCCACAATTGTAACATGTTTTGGACTACTGCGTATAGTTTGGACTGATGTGTCCCTCCCCTCCACATTTGTAACATACGACCGGTGGTTGTTCTCCTTCCTTAACAACATGTGCTGGTGTTGATGTCCTTCCATCATTATTGAATCTCCTCTTCTTAAAATTCCCACTTTTATTGTCTTGGCCATGATTACCACCGAAGTGGTTACCATTTCTGGCTACCACTGGTATTATCATTTTGTCGACTGCTCTCTCTTGGTTGGGTTGACTCGTTATCGCGCTCCAATAACTGAGCTCTATTTACATCATCTGAATACAAACAAAGTTTGTGAGAAATTACATATTGACGTATCTCGGTTTTCAAACTTATTAGAAACATTCACGTCATTCTCTCCTCATTATCAACCAAGTGGGACATAAACCAGGACAACTCGGTAAACTTAGCTTCGTACTGCGACATGGTCATATTTTTTTACTCCAGCTTGATAAACTCTACATCCTTCATGTGACGAATGCTTTCGGGAAAGTACTTGTCGTTGAACAGTTCTTGGAACTTCTCCCAAGACATCTTCAGTGCGGCAGGTTGAGTACGCTTTACCGATTTCCACCAGTAATCTGCCTCTCCTCACAACATAAAGGTGACAAAGGGAGCCTTTTGCTCCTCGAAGCATCCCAAGACATCAAATATCTTGGTGATCTGCTTTATCCACGTTTCTGCCTTAAGTGGTTTTGGCTCTCCAATAAACTCCGGTGGTCCCAGCTCCTTGAACTGTTTAGCGGTGACCGTCCGAGAGTTGTCAGTGTTTCCACCTGCATTTTAAATAGGAGTCGTTCTCGCCTAATGTTGCATGAATTGCATAAAGCCTTTGAACATCCCATCGTTCATCATTTGGTCAGCATTGTTGTTTTCTTGAGGATTATTGTCATCCTGATGCACATTATCTTGTGTATTGATCGTTGGTGACTCAACGGTCTCATGTGCTTCATTGCTTATCTCAACATTTTCGGATGCCATTTTCAAATACTACCACAAAACAAGGGTTAATTGACATCTCACATATTATCCCTATACTCTGACCGACCAAATAAATACAAAATAAACTTAGGTAGGTCATAATAGCGAAGGAATTTCCCATCTCTCCCCTGTTAGTTCTAGTCTCACATCTCAGCTAGGGATCATATCCCTAAGCTTTGATACCAACTGTGACGCCACCAAAATAGGTATACATCACCCATTCTGAGTCGCCAAATTCATGGTACATAAATCAAATACAAACTTCTCTTATACAACACGACAAAAGCGTAGCTTAGAGTTTTTACACGAATATTGTCTCATAGACAGTATTCAAACTCAAATGAAGTCCTCATCACATTTATTATCACACTATTTCATAAAATAGTGAGGACTACTATAGCCACCATCTCGGACCGTCACTCTGTTCCCCGACTAGTCCCGGCTACGTTCTCATTTCCTGAAAAGAACAATGAAAGAAAAAGGGTGAGCTCAACTAGCACAGTAAAAAATATTATGACTAAGATAATGCAAAATAAATTATCGTTAGCCTTCAACAGTGTTAAACTGATAAAATACAATAAACATCAAGTTTAACTGCAGCGAAACAAGCAATCCATTAGAAGAGTCAAGTAGAGCATGATATCTACCATCTTCTACGATTTAAAAAGGTTTTGATCAACTTTATCGCTGAGACTGAGCTTAATAAATAAACCACATCATTGAATCATCCTTGCACTACGGGCTAAGGATATTCATGTAATCATCAATGGTCATGATTATACTGAATAATCCCTGGTCATAATCATACTAACAACTGTCCATCAATGCACTACAGGCCAATGAGGATTTTTAACACATCATTTGTAATATTACGGTCATGATTATACCGAATATTCCCTGGTCATAATCATACCAATCAATAGTACATCTATGCACGTAAGCCACATATAACTTTTATCACAATATAAGCATGAGGGTGATGACAATGATATAAGAATTCAATTAAAAGAAACCAAATGATAAATTTGTAAAGATTTATAATTTAATTTATCTAGAATTCAATAATGTCCAAATTGTCAACATGCTACTGCTTTGTGGAGTAAGATTCAAGAATAATATTATATCAAAAATTATTTGGATAACAAAGAAATCAATTTTTGTCATGAATAATTCCCCGGGTGAATAGTACCTGAGTGAATAGTACCCCCTGAATAGTACCCCATGAATAGTACTTTATGAATAGTACTCGTGAATAATACTCGTGAATAATACTTTGTGAATAGTACCCATGAATAGTACTTTGTGAATAGTATTTTGTGAATAGTACCGTAAAAATAAATACTACTCATGGACAGTACTCCGGCATGAAAAGCTTAAAATTTAATCAGAATGTGCAGAAAATATCATTGTGAAATGATACTAGATGAAGCGTAAATTTCAAGGATATTTTACTAATTTCACGGAGTATAGAAGCAATATTTTAACAAAATAAGGGTATAATCAGGAATATGAGAAAAAATAATATTACTCACATACTACAGAGTATCGAATAAAATATTATTCCTATGAATACTGAACAAAATAATATTCCTTACCTTAGAAGAAGACTGGATACTGGAATAGTGAGGTAGCAGACTTCTCTTCTACTTTCTCTCTAAAGCTTCTCTCTCTATAATTGCTTTTGTGAGTCTTAGAGAATTGGTGAGAATGAAAGAAGAATGAGCTTTTATTTATAGGAAAACATAGTTTCGATAATTGCATGTTTTGGGGCTCGAAATATTACAGTATAATACATTCATCTTTTTTTTCATTTTTAATTTAGTCCTGCAAATATTATCAAACTTGCACCACCTCCCCTAATAATATATCATGTGAATCAATAGTACACACATGTGAACAAATATTTATAAGCATTTGAATTAATAGCAATTAATTGCTCATTTATCCAATTAATTACTCGATTGGTCAATATAACCTCCAGACACATCAATTATTATCGAAATAGATGTCGATTTCCACTAACATTAATAATCCCAACACAATGGAAATATTATTTTCATCTTTAATCAACACAAACTTATTCATCATTAATATTATAACTCACAATATTTAACAACCAGATCATTCCCAGGAAAGAGGAGGCTTTCCAATAAGGATTTCTCCCTATTGGCGCGCAATTAGGTGACCAAACCTCTCCTCGACAGAACTTTCTAGACATTGTCAATATTGAAAATAATAATATGAATAACTTTGTCATCTCAGTTATTGATTTAATAATATAAAATATTATGCAGATGATACTGTGACAATTATTGAATCAATAATATTAGAGATATTATGCAGCAATTATTGTAGCAATAATTGAGTATAACTGAGTGACTTCTCACGTAAGCATCAATAATCAATACCGTGTGCTACTATGCAACCACGCCATTCATCGTACTTTTACCACCGGGTAGTTCAACAGTTTAACGCTAAAACTTCCGTCGTTATTTTTATAAAAAGATAATTCTGTCATTTTCTAACTGCGACAATACTTCTGTTGTGGGGTCCACTAATGATTGTGTCGTCGTACGAATATTACCTGTTAAAACGAATATTCCCCGACCAATCGAATATTATATAATCACTTGCTTACTTTGCAAAATTTGTAAATAATACCCACAACTATAACATTATATCAAATCCACACCATAATATTCAAAAATATATTTCGAGAAAAAAATTAATCTTTATTCATAAAAGTTGGGGTCTTACACCACTACTATAGGAGCTGAGACGAGTCTTTCCTTTAACAATTTAAACGCTTCTAGGCAGACTTCGTCAAACTGGAAAGACATGTAATTTTCCAATAGGGTACAGAGTGGCTTAGTTATTTTTGAAAAGTCTTGGATAAACCGTGTATAGAATCCCGCATGCCCAGATGACTTTTTACCCCTTTCACAGATGTAGGCGGTGTAGATTATCGATAACAACGATTTTGGCCATGTCTACTTCAATACCGGAAGCAGATACCATGTGCCCCATAATAATGCCCTCTCTTACCATGAAGTGGCACTTCTCCCAATTCAACACTAGGTTTATCTCTACACATCTTTTCAGGACGACAGTCAAATTTTGTAAATAATTTTCGAAGGAGCTCCCGAAGATAGGAAAATCATCCATGAAGACCTCGAGTGTCTTTTCCACCATATCTGAGAAGATGGACATCATGCAACACTGGAACATTGTAGGAGCGTTACACAGCCCAAAAGACATTTTCCTAAAGGCAAAGGTCCCATAGGGGCATGTAAATGTGGTTTTCTTCTGATCTTCGGGAGCTATAAAAATTTGATTGAAGCCAGAATAACCGTCAAGGAGACAATAGAATTCGTGCCTAGCGAGTCTATCGAGCATCTGATCAATAAAGGGTAGAGGGAAATGATATTTATGCGTGGACTTGTTCAACTTCATGTAGTCTATGCATACCCTCCATCCAATAACCGTTTTGGTGGGAATAAGCTCATTATTCTCATTCGATACGACTGTCATGCCGACCTTCTTTGGTACACATTGGATAGGACTCACCCACAAACTGTTAGAGATTGGGTAAATAATGTATACATCTAGCAACTTGATAATTTCTTTTTGGACTACCTCTTTCATAATTGGGTTCAGTCGCCACTGATGCTCGATAGAAGGCTTAGACCCCTCTTCAAGTAGGATTTTGGGCATGCTAAAAGATGGACTGATACCTTTAATATCTGTAATTGACCATCCCAAGGCTATTTTATATTACCTGAGAACTTGAAGTAGCTTCTCTTCTTGGACCTCATCTAAAGATGCAGAAATAATAACAGGAAAGGTGGATGACTCCCCTAAATAGGCATACCTCAAATGGTTTAGCAAGGGCTTGAGGTCAAGGATAGGCAGTTCTATGATCGATGACTGTGCCTTGGAAGTGGATGCTTCTTGATCATTCAGAGATTCAAACTGTCGGTGGAACGGTTTTGATCTTTGGGGTGCATCCAACCACTTAGCATATTCAAGATGAGTAGGCTCTTCCATAGCACTAGCACTTGTCAGTATAGCCTCAAGTGAGTCAGACATTCAAGGTTTTGAAAATACTTCCCTCACCGATTTGTCAATCACATTAATCTGGAAGCAATCTTCAGAGGCATTTGGATATTTCATGAACCTGAATACATTGAATGTTACCTCCAGGTTCTGTACTCTCATAGTCAACTCCCCCTTTTGCACATCTATTAGTGTCCTTCCAGTTGCCAGGAATGGTCTGTCTAGTATAATTGGGACCTCCTTATCTTCCTCGAAGTCCAAGATAATAAAATCCACAGGGAAAATGAACTTGTCCTCCTTGACAAGCACATCTTCAACTATCCCCTTCGGGTAAGTAAGAGATCTATCAGCCAGTTGCAGGGTCACACTTGTAGGTTTGGATTCAATTAACCACAACTTTTTATTAATTGACATAGGCATCAGATTAATACTAGCCCCCAAATCACACAAGGCTTTGCCAATGAATTAATCCCTTATTGTGCATGGTATAGTGAAACTCCCAGGATCTTTCAGCTTTGGTGGAAGCTTGTTCTGTAAGATGGGACTACATTCCTCTATTAGTGCAACTGTCTCGTAATCCCCCAACTTCCTCTTTTAGGACAAAATGTCCTTCATAAATTTGACGTAGCTAGGCATTTGATCCAACGCCTCTGCAAATGGAATATTTATATGAAGCATAATCTAAGAGTTTTAATAAGAATATTGTCATAACATAATCTAAGAGTTTTAATAAGAATATTGTCATCTAGACAATATCCACACTCAATGGAGTCCTCATTACATTTATTGTCACACTATTTTATAGAATAGTGAGGACTACTAAAATAACCATCTGGACCGTCAATCCGTTCCCCGACTAGTCCCAGCTATATTCTCATTTCCTGAAGAGAACAGTGAAAGAAAGGGTGAGCTCAACTATCCCAGTAAGAAATATTATGACTAAGATAATGCAGAATAAATTATCCTTAGCCTTCAACAGTATAACAACTGATAGAATGCAATAGACAACAAGTTTTAGATCAACAACTGCAGCGGAATAAATAATCCATTAGAATAGTCAAGTAGAGCATAAAATCTACTATCTTCTATGATTTAAAAAGTTTTTCATCAACTTTATCGCTGAGACTCACCTTAATAAATAAAATTGAATCATCCCTGCACCACGATCAATGATATTCATGTAATTATCAATGGTCATGATTATACCGAATAATCCCTGTCCATAATCATACCAACAACTGTCCATCAATGAACTACAGGCCAATACAGACTTTTACCACATCATTCGTCACATTACGGTCATGATTATACCGAATAATCACCAAGTCCATCTATGCACGTAAGTCAAAGATGACTTTCATCACAATATAAGCATGAGGATGATGAGAATGACATAATAATTCAATAAAACAAGTTCAAGGATAAATTTTAAAGATTTTTAATTTAATTTATCCAGAAATCAATAACGCCCAAATTGTCAACATGATACTGCTTTGTAGAGTAAAATTCAAGAATAATATTCATGTACCAAAAATAATTTGGACATAAAAGAAATATATATTTTCGGGTGAATAGTACCCTATGAATAGTACTTCAGGAATAGTACCCAGACACGAAAAGTTTCCCGAATACCCGAGTGAATGATACTAGAGTGAATAGTAATTGGGTGAATAGTAATCCATGAATAGTAACTCATGAATAGTACTTCGGCACAAAAAGTACCCCGAATACTTGAGTGAATAATACTAGAGTGAATAGTAACCGGGTGAATAGTAACCTATGAATAGTAACTCGTAAAAGAAAAATACCAAAGAAAATGATATTCCATGACGAGTACAAAAGAAATAATATCTCATACGAGTATAATAGAATATACGAAACTGCAAATAGTTTTCACCCGCCATGCGATAATCCACGTAGACAGATCATTTCCAAAATTTAATAAAGAATGAATATGAATGGTCATTCATCATGCATGCGGTAGTCCGCGTAGATAGGTTATTCCAACAGAATAATAAAGAATGGAATAACAAAAGAATTCACCATGCATGCGATAGACCGCACAGACAGGTTATTCCAACAGAATAATATAAAATGAAATAACAGAAGAATTCACCAGGCATGCGATAGACCGCACAGACATGTTATTCCAACAGAATAATAAAGAATGGAATAACAGAAGAATTCACCAGGCATGCGATAGACCGCACAGACAGGTTATTCCAATAGAATAATAAAGAATGGTATAACAACCCTTACGAATATTGAAAGAAATAACTCTCTTCATGAATACGAAAGAAATAATACCCCTTATGAATACTAAACGAAAATAATATTCATACGAATACGAAAAATAATTTCTCTTTCGAATATGAAATAAATAATACCCCTTACCTTAGAAGAAACTGGATACTGGAATAGTGAGGTAGCAGACTTCTCTTCTTCTTTCTCTCTATAATAATTTCTCTATAGCTTTAGTGAATTTGTGAGAAATGAAGGAAGAATGAGCTTCTATTTATAGGAAAATACAGTATAATACCTTTTTCTTTTTCTTCATTTTTAATTTATTCCGACAAGTATTATCAAACTTGCACCACCTCCCATAATAGTAAATCATGTGAATCAATAGTAAATCATGTGACTCAATAGTTATAATAATGTTAAAAAAAACAATTACAGTATAGTACCTTCATCTATACATCCATTTTTAATTTAGTCATGCAAGTATTATCAATCTTGCACCAACTCCTTTAATAGTAAATCATGTGAATCAATAGTACACACATGTGAACAAATAGTTATAAGCATGTGAATTAATAGCAATTAATTGCTCATTTATCCGGTGAATTACCCGATTGGTTAATATAACCTCGACACATTAATTATTATCGAAATAAATGTCGATTTCCAATAACACTATTAATTCTCACACAATGGAACTATCAATTTTATCTTTAATCAACACGAACTTATTCATCATTAATATTATAACTCACAATATTTTATAACCAGGTCGTTCCTAGGAAAGAGGGGGCTTTCCGATAAGGATTTCTCCCTATTAGCGCGCAATTAGGTGACCAAACCCCTTTCTTCGACAGAACTTTCTAGACATTGTCAATATTACAAATATAAATATGAATAACTTTGTTGTCTGAATTATTGATTTAATAATATAAAATATTGATACTGTGACAATAATTGAATCAATAATATGAGAGATGATGCAGCAATTACTGTAGCAATAATTGAGTATAACTGAGTGACTTCTTACGTAACCATCAATAATCAATACCGTGTGCTACTATGCAACCACGCGTATTACTGTACTTTTACTACCGGATAGTTCAACATTTTAACGATAAAAATTTCACCGTTATTTTTATAAAAATATAATTTTGTCATTTTCTAACTACGACAATACTTCCGTTGTGGGGTCCACCAATGATTGTGTCATCGTACGGATATTCCCTGACAAAAAGAATATTCTTCGACCAAACGAATATTTTATAACAACTTGCATACTTTGCAAAAAAATTAACATATCACCCTTAACTTTAACCTTTTATCAATTTAACCATTTAAGAAATAAAATAATAATTATAAGAAAATTGAATACTTTCATTTCATAAAATTCGGGGTCTTACAATCTCCACTCCTTATGAAATTTCGCCCTCAAAATTTACGTACGTACCTGGTATGCCGAAGAGGTGAGGATACCTCGACAGATTCTAACTCTTGAGGTATAACCTTTGAGTGTCGAATATAATCCTTCTTATCCAAGATTTTAACACGTATCTCATCATACGTTAAATCTTTTGCTATCTCGTCTAGTTCTAATTCAATAATGTGGTTCGGGTCGTCCACATAATTACGTAACATCGATACGTAAAAAACGTTATGAACACGCGACATACTTGGTGGTAAAACGGGTCTATAGGCCACAATTCCTACACGATCGAGGATTTCAAATGGGCCAATTAAATCGAGGGTTGAGATCGACTCTTGCTTCTAGAATAACGCCCTCTTGAACGTTCTTCCTCACATTCATCAGCTTCGGGTGTATAGTTTGAGCGACTTTAACTTTATCGATTAAAGTCGATTCTAATCGTATATTTGTTATCTTCACGTGGGTCCGTAGAGTCTT
Organism: Panax ginseng; assembly: GCA_020205605.1. Taxonomy (NCBI): domain Eukaryota; kingdom Viridiplantae; phylum Streptophyta; class Magnoliopsida; order Apiales; family Araliaceae; genus Panax; species Panax ginseng. The sequence goes on along the minus strand of CM035138.1, from coordinate 115,543,181 downwards.
TAACTCTATCTTCATCATTTGTAAGTTATACGAAATGGGTTTTTGTGTTAACAACATCGCACTCATAAACGCATACGATCTTCTACTCAACGCGTCAGCTACCACGTTCGCTCTTCCACGATGATATTGAATGGTATAGTCATATTCTTCAATAGCTCGAGCCAACGTCCTTGGCGCATGATACGTTCATTTTGGTTGAAGAAATATTTGAGGGTTTGAGAAATGGGTTTTGTACTGGGGTCACGCTATAGGGGTAGGCTAGGAAGTCTTCAGGAATACGTCAGGAAATTTATTAACAATAGAAATATCATTCAAAACTGTGACTCTCATCCAAGACTTGGATAACACATGTAATGAAGGTTTCTCCTAACAGAGTTTCAACCGATAAGTCAAAGTTTAATTTCTCCGGAGTCAAATTTAAACGTTGAGCGCAAGTAAGAGAGATAAAAATGGGTAGAACTGGTATCTAATAAGGTATAGACTTCGCAAGAATTTATAATTAACTAACCCGTGATAACTTCGTTTGGTTTCCTCGTCACAAAAAATGCTCTTCCTGAAACCACCGACTTTGTTTTGTCCGTATCCGCCTTTGGTGCCATCGTCTCAATTGGACTTAACTTCGCTATGGAGTACATTCCACCCTCAATTGCTTCGTCGTATTTCTGATCCATGATTTGAATCATTACTCTATGATCCATATTGAATTGGGGTTGACCGCTCTGCACAAGGTAATTTTGAACTCGATGTTGGATTCTCCCAATTGTTACCAAAAAGAGAAATTCGTTTCATCTATTTTAGCCTTATTAGATCGGACGTCTTTTTCTACAATATCAGCACGTCGTGCGGCTTTTACCCATGCATCCTCCATTCTCATTCGTTCAGTTGTTTCTTCTTTCATCAGAATTTTGATCATACAATTCTCAGATTCCAGCTTTAATATCTTATAATCTGCCAAAGAGTGCTTCTGTTCAAGCATCGCACATCGGGTAACACAATTTTGAATTGTTGCATCCCTTTGTTCCACAACCTCCTGCCGTTCTTCAACTTATTCTTCTAACTCATGAATACGATTTTATAATTCTACATTTTGATCATAAAGTTCTTCTAATATATTCGCCTTATGTTCCTCTTCTTCCTCACTCTCAACTGCTACCTCTGCGACTAGCTCGGGTGCAACTATTAATTCTTCACTCATCACATAGATATCTCTAATTCCTTCTTCGCCTGACATCATATTATCCTAGTTGGTGATTAGAGGTGTCTCCACGGTCTCATTCACTCCATTGTTAACATTTTCAGCTGCCATTTTCAAACACTGCCACAAAACATGGGTTAATTAACATATCACATATTATCCCTATACTATGACTGGCCAATTAAATACCAAATAAACTTAGGTAGGTCATACTAGCGAAGGAACCCCTCCTAGTTCTTGTCTCACATCTCAGCCAGGGATCATATCCCTAAGTTTTGATACAAACTGTGACGCCCCTAAAATAGGTATACATCACCCATCTTGAGTCGCCAAATACATGGTACAAAATTCAAATACAACTTAATTATACAACAGTCGTGTAAAATAAGACATAACATAATCTAAGAGTTTTAATAAGAATATTGTCATCTAGACAATATCCACACTCAATGGAGTCCTCATTACATTTATTGTCACACTATTTTATAGAATAGTGAGGACTACTAAAATAACCATCTGGACCGTCAATCCGTTCCCCGACCAGTCCCAGCTATATTTTTATTTCTTGAAGAGAACAGCGAAAGAAAGGGTGAGCTCAACTAGCCCATTAAGAAATATTATGACTAAGATAATGCAGAATAAATTATCCTTAGCTTTCAACAGTATAACAACTGATAGAATACAATAGACAACAAGTTTTAGATCAACAACTGCAGCGGAATAAGCAATCCATTAGAAGAGTCAAGTAGAGCATAAAATCTAATATCTTCTATGATTTAAAAAGTTTTTTCATCAACTTTATCGCTGAGACTCAGATTAATAAATAAAATCAAATCATCCCTGCACCACGGCCAAGGATATTCATGTAATCATCAATGGTCATGATTATACCGAATAATCCCTGGTCATAATCAAACCAACAACTGTCCATCAATGAACTATAGGCCAATGAGGACTTTTACCACATCTGTAAAACCCCAACTTTTTGAATAAAGATGAATTTTCTATAAATATTATTTTTATATATTATTGAGTGAAATTGATATAATGTTATAGTTGTGGGTAATATTTATAAATTTTGCAAAGTACGCAAGTTGTTATATAATATTCGATAGGTCGGGGAATATTCATTTTAACAGGGAATATTCGTACAACGACACAACCATTGGTGGACCCCACAACGGAATTATTGTCGGATTGAGAAAACGACAAAAATACTTTATAAAAATAACGGCGGAAGTTTTACCGTTAACTGTTGAAACACCCAGTGTTAAAAGTACAGTAATACGCGTAGTTGCACAGTAGCACACAGTAGCTCACCGATACCTCAATTCCCACCAAAATGACGCCGATTCCTGCACTTATTCACCAAAAGGAGTTTAAATACATGCAATGCAAAATAACATGAAATGCAACTAAAACACAATGAAATGTGCTCAAGGTGGGCACAATTCGTATGGATCGGTATACAATAAGTGAGTAAAAATATCATTTATCAAGCGAATGACGCGAATGTTTTTAAGACCCAACTACAGGAATTGTTAGACATCGGTTTCATCTCATAAACTGTGTTTGTACTCAGATGTTGTAAATAGGGCTCAGTTATTGAAGCGCGATAACGAGTCAACGCAACCAAGAGAAAGCAGCCGGTAACATGAAAATACCAGTGGTATCAGTCATCGAAACGGTGACAACAAACGTGGAGGGAATCAACATGCCAGAAATGGTAACCACTTCGGTGGTAATCATGGCCAAGACAGTAAAAATGGACATTTCAAAAAAAGGAGATTCAACAATGATGGAAAGACATCAGCACCAGTAACTGTGGTTAAGGAAGGAGAATGACCACCTATCATATGCTTCAAATGCGGAGGGGAGGGACATATCAGTTCAAACTGCGCGATGCCATCCAAAGCGTGTTATAATTATGGAAGAGAAGGTCACCTAGCCCGATTTTGTCATTCACCGAAGACAAGTTCAGCTAGGATGGAGGCACCAAAGGCCGTCCCAGAAAAGTCAAAGTCGGTAGTGCAAGGGAGAGCATTTGTAGTGACCTCCTAGAAAGCAAGGAACCCGAATGAGGTCATCACGGGTAAGCTTATCATAAACTCTAGCGAAGTCTATACCTTATTTGATACCGGTTCTACCCATTCTTTTATTTCTCCTACTTGCGCTCAACGATTAAATTTGACTCCAGTGAAATTAGACTTTGACTTATCTGTAGAAACTCCGTTGGGAGAAACCTTCATTACATCCAGTGTTTATAAGTCTTGTTTAGTTCAAATCGGTACCCTCACATTACATGTCGATCTTATTTCATTAAAAATACTTGCATTTGACGTAATTCTAGGGATTGATTGGTTAACTACTCATTATGCAAAAATTGATTATTTTCGTAAGGTTGTTAGCTTTCATATTCCTAACCAATCTGTTATACGAATTCAAGCCACCAAACCATTAAAATCAATCACTGTCATCTCAAGCCATAAAGCTATTCGTTTATTGAAAAACGGATGTCAAGCTTTCTTAGCTCATGTCACGGATCTAAACAAAAATACGTCAGTTTTGAATGATATTTCTATTGTTAATGAATTTCCTGACGTATTCCCTAAAGAACTTCCTGACCTACCCCCAGAGCGTGAAATTGAATTTTGTATCGACCTTGAACCTGGTACAAAACCTATTTCCAAAGCCCCATATCGAATGGCTCTTATTGAACTTCAGGAGTTAAAGACCCAACTACAGGAATGGTTAGACATCGGTTTCATTCGTCTTAGTACTTCTCCTTGGTGTGCTCCTGTTCTATTAGTGAAAAAGAAAGATGGGAGTATGCGACTATGTATTGATTATCGGGAGTTGAATCATGTCACCATCAAAAATAGGTACCCATTGCCACGTATTGATGACCTATTTGACCAGTTGCAAGGAGCCAAATTCTTTTCAAATATTGATCTTCGCTCTGGATATCACCAATTGAAAATTAGAACCGATGACATTCCAAAGACGGCTTTTCGTAACTCCTATGACGGGCATTATGAATTCCCAACCATGTCCTTTGGATCGACTAATGCTCCTCCGCCTTCATGGATATGATGAACCGAGTATTCAAGGAATATTTGGATCACTTTGTGGTCGCCTTTATTGATGACATCCTTATTTATTCCAAAAGCCGTGAAGATCATGAGCAACACTTCAGGCTGATACTCCAAAAGCTTCATGAATACAAGCTTTATGCCAAGTTGAAGAAATGCGAGTTCTGGCTTGAGGAAGTAGCATTCCTTGGGCACGTGGTATCAAGTCATGGAATATCCGTTGACCCAAAGAAAGATTGAAGCTATTCAAAGTCGGGAGCAACCTAAATCGCTGACCGGCACGTAGCTTTCTCGAACAGCCGGTTATTATCGAGATTTGTAGAAGGGTTTTCTCGAATCGCTACTCCACTAACTCACCGACTCGAGAAGATACAAAGTTCTATTGGAGCGAGGAATGTGAGAAGAGTTTTCAAGAACTCAAGAGAGACTCATTTCAAAGACCTGCTCGACAATACCATCCGGTTCGGAGGGATTTGTCATCCATGGTGATGCTTCGTGCAAGGGGTTAGGATGTGTTCTCATGCAACATGGGAAAGTCATAGCCTATGCCTCACGACAGCTCAAAGAATATGAGAGGAATTATCCTACTCATGATCTAGAGTTAGCAAATTGTTGTCTTCGCACTAAAGATTTGGAGGCATTACTTGTATGGGGAGAAAGTGGAGATCTTTACGGATCATAAAAGCCTCAAATATTTCTTCACTCAAAAGGAACTCAACATGCGACAACGACGTTGGCTTGAACTGTTAAAAGATTATGATCATACCATCCAATACCATCCTGGAAAAGCGAACGTGGTAGCTGACGCATTGAGTAGAAGATCATATGCGGGTACGAGTGCAATATTGTCAACGCAAAGGCCCATTTTGTATGACTTGCAAAGGATTGAGATAGAGATAAAGACTCCAGAGACCCACGTGATGATGGCGAATATACGAGTAGAACCGAATTTAATTGATAAAATTAAAGCTGCTCCAGTTACAGATCCGGAGCTGATGTGTATGAGGAAGAAAGTGCAAAAAGGTGTGATGCCGGAAGCAAGAATCGATGATGAAGGAATACTTCGAGTCAACTCCAGACTTTGTGTTCCTAACAATCTTGAGTTAAAGTATAAAATCATGATGGAGGCGCACAACACACCGTTTGCAATCCATCCTGGGAGTACCAAAATGTATCGTGATCTTCGTCATACATTTTGGTGGAGCAATATGAAGAGAGAGATAAATACTGCTTATCTCAAGGTGTCTAACTTGTGAACGAGTCAAGTAGAGCATAAAGTACCAAAAGGTCCATTGCAACCACTTGAAATTCCGAATGGAAGTGGGAGCACATTACCATGGATTTCAAGCATTGGGTCTTTCCAAGGTTTCTCAAGGCATTGATGCAATTTGGGTCATTGTTGATAGATTGACCAAATCTGCTCATTTTTTACCAATACGAAAAACTTATACACTTGAACGTCTTGCTCGTATGTACATAAACGAGATTGTAAGACTGCATGGTATGCCAGTATCCATAGTTTATGATCGAGACCCAAGATTCACTTCACAATTTTGGGTTAGTTTACAAAAAGCTATGGGCACGGATTTACGATTTAGTTCGGCATATCATCCTCAGAAGGATGGACAATCAGAGAGGACTATTCAAACTTTTGAAGATTTATTAAGACTCTGTGTCCTTGACTTCAAGGGAAGTTGGGAGAAGTTCTTACCATTGGTGGAGTTTTCCAACAACAGTTATCAAGCAAGTATTGGCATGGCTCCATTCGAGGCGTTATATGGAAGAAAGTGTCGTTCTCCAGTATGCTGGGATGAGGTGGGTGAAGCAACGTTGTTGGGACCAGAGTTGGTACGTATGACTATGAAAAAGATTCAAATAATCCGACAACGTATAAAGACGTCACAAGATCGACAAAAGGGTTATGCTGATCTTCATCGAAAGGACGTGGAATTTGATATAGGAGATCATGTGTTATTACGAGTTGCTCCGTGGAAAGGAGTTATGAGATTTGGAAAGAGAGGAAAGCTCAATCCTCGATTCATCGGTCCATTTTAATCCTCGATCGAGTAGGAACCGTGGCCTATAGAATCGCTTTCACCAAGTATGTCTAAATGTTCATAACGCTTTTTCACATATCCATGTTACGTAAATATGTGGAAGACCCGAACCACATTATTGAGTTAGAACCGGACGAAATAGTGGAAAATTTGACGTATGAAGAGGTTCCTGTTCAAATCTTGGATAAGAAGGAACATATTCTACGCTCCAAAGTTATACCTCAAGTCAAAGTTTTGTGGAGAAACCACGATGTTGAGGAAATGACTTGGGAGTTAGAATCTAAAATGAAATCAACGTATCCTTACCTCTTCGATATACCAAGTACGTACCCTAATTTCGAGGGCAAAATTTCATAGAAGGGGAGATTGTAAAACCCCAACTTTTTGAATAAAGATGAATTTTCTATAAATATTATTTTTATATATTATGGAGTGAAATTGATATAATGTTATAGTTGTGGGTAATATTTATAAATTTTACAAAGTACGCAAGTTGTTATATAATATTTGATTGGTTGGGGAATATTCGCTTTAACAGGGAATATTCAGACAACGACACAATCATTAGTGGACCCCACAACCAAATTATTATTTGGATTGAAAAATGACAAAATACTTTATGAAAATAACTACAAAAGTTTTACTGTTAACTATTGAAACACGGTTGTTAAAAGTACGAAGAATATCGTAGTTGCACAAAGAAAGACGGTATTGATTATTGATGCTTACGTGAGACGTCCTCCTGATTTGTTCAATTATTGCTATAGTAATTGTTGTGAGTTTTGCTTATTTTATGGACCCCCATTTGCCATTTTTCAAAATAATCTGTGAAAGTTATTCTAATATATATATATATATATATATATATATATATATATATATATATTTATTTATTTATAAAATTACCCACTTTGAAATTGAAGGAGGAAGGTGACTGATAAGTTCCACGGGTGGCTTGTTTATTCAATTATATATATATATATATATATATATATATATATATATATATATATATATATATAGGTATTAAATAAGTAATATATGTAATATATATATATATATATATATAGGATATCCTGTTGATTCACTTGGGGGGAAGTTCACGAGATTATGTATATATATATACATATATATATATAGTATGTTAAGTGGTGGAACATGGGATATCACGGGATTTACCCCATAAATTCAAAAATTGACATATGTTATATATATAAATAATATATATAATATATATTATATTTTATTTAAAAGTTTTTATTTTTATTAGAATATTTTATTGCATAGTATCCTTTTCATTCTTCTATAAATAGAAGCTCATTCCTTCATTATTTCTTACGAATTCACTGAAACTCTAGAGAGATAAACTATAGAGAAAAAGAAGAAAAGTATTCTACTACTTCACTACTCATATATCCAATACTCTTCTTCTTAAGGTTGAGAATATTATTTGTTGTACTCTGTAAGGGGTGTTATTCTTTTTTTATTCATGAAGAGAACTTATGTTATTCCATTCTTTATTATTCTCATTGGAATAACTTTTGATCACGCTGCCACCCTATACTTGGTGACATTCTTCTATTATTCCGCCTCTTTACTATTCTCGTTGGAATATCCTGTCTACAGGCATTTTACGCCGGACTGATTCCGCCTTTTATTATTCTCATTGGAATATCATGTACACAGGTTTTACGCCGACCGGTTCCGCTCTTTATTATTATTACTCGTTGGAATATCCTCGTTCTATGCGCTTTTACGCCTGACTTCGATTCCATCCTTATTAGTTTTCTCGTTGAATAACCTGTCTATATGCAAGTAATCGTGCATGCATGGTGATTTCTATTGTTATTCCATTCTTTATTATTCTATTGGAACATCCCGCTTGCATAAGTATTTCACGACTTCGTTCCATTATTTAGTATTCTATTGGAATAACTCGCCTCATGCAATACCGCATGCATGGTGATTTCTTTTGTTATTCCATTCTTTATTATACTCAGTTGGTTAAAGTTTTGACTTCTATACTCCATGAAATTAGTGGAATATCCTTGATAATTGCGCTTCATCCAGTATCTTTTCATGGAAATATTCTTCTGAGCATTCTTGAATTTTACTCTACAAAGCAATATCATGTTGACAATTTGGACGTATTAGTTCTTGAATAAATTAATTCTTGAACTTGTTTTACTTAATTCTTATATCATTGTCATCATCCTCATGTTTATATTTTTTTGAAAGTCATCTGTGGCCTGTAGTGCATAGATGGACTTGGTATGATTATGACTAGGGATTATTCGATGTAATCATGACAGTAATGTTGTAAATGATGTGGTAAAAGTCCTCATTGGCCCGTAATGCATTGATGGACAGTTATTGGCGTGATCATGACCATTAATGAATACACAAATATTCTTGGCCCGTAGTGCATGGATAATTGTGGTCTTGATACTAAAGAATATCTTTGGTCAGTAGTGCGGGGTGATTCGATGATGTGGATTATTTATTAAAAAGTGAGTCCCAAATGATAAAAGTGATGAAAGACCTTTTAAATCATAAAAGATAGTGGATTTTATTCTCTACTTGACTCTTTTAATGGATTGCTTGTTCATTACCGCAGCTAAAACTTGATGTTTGTTATATTGTATCGGTTTAACAACACGCTTAAGGCTAATGATAATTTATTCGCATTATCTTAGTCATAATATTTCTTCTTTGGGCTAGTTGAGCTCACCCTTTCTTTCACCGTTTCTTCAAGAAATGAGAATATAAATTTGACGAAGTCGGGAAGCGAGTGATGGTCCGAGGATAGCATTAGTAGTCCTCACTATTCTCGTGAAATAGTGTGATAATAATTGTAATGAGGACTCCTTTTGAGTTTGTATACTCTCTAGTAGACAATATTTGTATTCCAACTCACAGCTTTATGTTTTGTCGTATTGCATACGATGGTTGATTAGTAAGTTGTATTTGAATTACAGTACCATGTATCCATGCGACCCAAGATGGGTGATGTATACCTAAATTTTGGGGCATCACAACATCATTCGTCACATTACGCTCATGATTATACCGAATAATCCCTGGTCATAATCATACCAAGTCCATCTATGCGCGTAAGTCAAAGATGACTTTCATCACAATATAAGCACGAGGATGATGACAATGACATAATAATTCAATAAAACAAGTTCAAGGATAAAATTTAAAGATTTATAATTTAATTTATCCAGAAATCAATAACGCCCAAATTGTCAACATGATACTTCTTTGTAGAGTAGAATTCAAGAATAATATTCATGTACCAAAAATATTTTGGACATAAAAGAAATATATTTTTCGGGTGAATAGTACTTCAGGAATAGTACCCCGTGAATAGTACCCCGACACGAAAAAGTGTCCCGAATACCCGAGTGAATGATACTAGAGTGAATAGTAATAGGGTGAATAGTAACTCGTGAATAGTACTCCAGCACGAAAAGTACCCCGAATACCCGAGTGAATAATACTAGAGTGAATAGTAATCAGGTGAATAGTAATATATGAATAGTTACTCGTAAAAGAAAAATACCAAAGAAAATGATATTCCATGACGAGTACATAAGAAATGATATCTCATACGAGTATAATAGAATATACGAAACTGCAAATGGATTTTCACCCGCCATGCGGTAATCCACGTAGACATGATCATTTCCACAATTTAATAAAGAATGAATACGAAGGGTCATTCACCATGCATGCAGATAGTCCGTGAGACAAAGTTATTCCAATGTAATAATAAAGAATGGAATAACGTAAGAATTTACTATGCATCCGATAGATCGCATGCATAAAAGTTTATTCCAACATAATAATAAAGAATGAAATAATGTAAGAATTCACGAGTGCATGCGATATCGATCGCATGCGAGTGTTATTCCAATAGAATAATAAAGAATGGAATAACAGAAGAGTTCACCAGGCATGCGATAGATCGCACAAACATGTTATTCCAACAAAATAATAAAGAATGGAATAACAAAAGAATTTACTAGGCATGCGATAGACCGCACAGACAGGTTATTCCAACAGAATAATAAAGAATTGTATAACAACCCTTACGAATATTGAAAGAAATAACTCTCTTCATGAATACGAAAAAAATAATACCCCTTACAAATATTAAACGAAAATAATATTCATACAAATACGAAAAATAATTTCTCTTTAGAATATGAAATAAATAATACCCCTTACCTTAGAAGAAATTGGATACTGGAATAGTGAGGTAGCAGACTTCTCTTCTTCTTTCTCTCTGTAATAATTTCTCTATAGCTTTAGTGAATTGGTGAGAAATGAAGGAAGAATGAGCTTCTATTTATAGGAAAATATAGTTTCGATAATTACACGTTTTGGGGCTCGAAATATTATAGTATAATACCTTCCTCTTTTTCTTCATTTTTAATTTAGTCCTGCAAATATTATCAAACTTGCACCACCTCCCCTAATAGTAAATCATGTGAATCAATAGTAAATCATGTGACTCAATAGTTCTAATCATGTGAAAAAAACAATTACAAATATAAGTCCCTTCATCTATACCTCCATTTTTAATTTAGTCATGCAAGTATTATCAATCTTGCACCAACTCCCCTAATATTAAATCATGTGAATCAATAGTACACACATGTGAACACATAATTATAAGTATGTGAATTAATAGCAATTAATTGCTCATTTATCCGGTGAATTACCCGATTGGTTAATATAACCTCGACACATTAATTATTATCGAAATAAATGTCGATTTCCAATAACACTATTAATTCTCACACAATGGAACTATCAATTTTATCTTTAATCAACACGAACTTATTCATCATTAATATTATAACTCACAATATTTAACAACCAGGTCGTTCCCAGGAAAGAGGGGGCTTTCCGATAAGGATTTCTCCCTATTAGCGCGCAATTAGGTGACCAAACCCCTTTCCTCGACATAACTTTCTAGACATTTTCAATATTACAAATATAAATATGAATAACTTTGTCGTCTCAATTATTGATTTAATAATATAAAATATTGATACTGTGACAATAATTGAATCAATAATATGAGAGATGATGCAACAATTACTGTAGCAATAATTGAGTATAACTGAGTGACTTCTTACGTAAGCATCAATAATCAATACCGTGTTCTACTATGTAACCACACGTATTACTATACTTTTACTACTGGGTAGTTCAACATTTTAACGATAAAACTTTCGCTGTTATTTTTATAAAATTATAATTCTGTCATTTTCTAACTACGACAATACTTCCGTTGTGGGGTCCACCAATGATTGTGTCATTGTACAGATATTCCCCGACAAAAAGAATATTCCTCGACCAAACGAATATTTTATAACAACTTGCATACTTTGCAAAAAAATTAACATATAACCCTTAACTTTAACCTTTTATCAATTTAACCATTTACAAAATAAAATAATAATTATAAGAAAATTGAATACTTTCATTTCATAAAATCCGTGGTCTTACATATTTAGTTATTATTTCATTTATTATGAACTAATTGCTTTTTAGGCTTAAGACGGTTCTTTAAGTGGAATGATGAATATTAATCTTTGATTTCAGTGTATAAGCTATTATCCGGTTTATCTATATTAATTTGTGCGTGAATTTATGAATTGACTTATCAACGATTCTTTATGGACTTGTATGAACTCCAAAGATAAAATACGAGTCTAGACTTAATTAATATAGCATTTGTTCTTGATTTATGTGAATGAATAGAATCATGATGAATGTTAGGGTAGAGATATGCTTGATATCACATGTAATCAGATAAAGAGCTTGAACGCCAACCTTCTTTAATTGTAATTCACATAGAGATATAGTGAGTTAGTTGATTAAGGTGTTTAACGTAATTCTATCTTAATTGTGGATTTGGGTTAATACTGTATTAGTGCATCGAGATGTGGCTAGTACTACATACGTGTTCTTGATTAATAAACTAGGATAGTGAGTTAAACTGGAATAAAGGTGTAAAAATCAAAGTGATGCTTAGAGTGAAGTCGAAAGCCTAATTCTCCATTATTTGTTTGAAAATTTAGTTTTTAGTGTTTATTGATTGTTTGGTGATTTTACTATTTTTAATACTTTTAGTTATAAACTGGAAATTGAATAGTTTAATAAAATTAGGATTAATAGAAAATTGGTACTTGAGAGGTTTAATTTATATTTACAGTCTCTGAGGGAACGATACTCTACTTACTATTATATTACTTGTTGACCACGTATACTTGCGTGTTGTGCGTAATTAGATTTTACCCAACAAGTTTTTGTCGCCGTTGCTGGGGACTTTAGTATAGATTTTATTATTTTGCAATATCAATTTAATTAGTCTAGTTTTACTTAAACACTTTTTGATTTTGTTTTGTTCATCTTATTTCAGGTTTTTAAAGTTGGTTTATGCAAACTCGGTCCAAAAATCCAGACTTGCTGCCTTTTGAGGACAACATTGAGATAAGGTTTCAGAGGTTAAGTAAGTGGATCAAGGAAACAAGGGACGACTTCGAAAATTTTGAAAAAGAAGAAGCAATGGCTGCCGAAGACCAGAAAGTGTTGAGGGATTTTTCTACTCCCAAGGTGACTGAGCTGCAGTCGAGTATCACCAAACTTGCTATAGCTGCGAATACATTCGAGATTAAGCCTGGGACGATTCAGATGATCCAAAATTCGGTTCAGTTTGGGGGACTTGCAAATGATGATCCTAACGAGCATTTGATCAGTTTTTTGGAAATTTGCGACACTTTCAAGTACAATGGGGTGTCGGATGAAGAAGTTAGACTTCATTTGTTACCATTCACTCTGCGGGACAAGGCGAAGAGTTGGCTACACTCTCGACTAGCGGGTTCGATAACGACATGGGATGACCTGGCTCAGAAATTTCTAGCAAAATTCTTCCCGTCAACGAAAACTACAAAGATGAGGAATGAGATTACCATGTTTGATCAGCAACATGGGGAGTCATTGTACGAGGCATGGGAGAGATATAAGGAATTGCTCATTAAATGCCCACATCACGAATTTCCTAAGTGGTTGCAGATGAATACATTTTACAACGGACTACATGGGAATCTCAGGACCAGTATTGATGCAGCGTCGGGGGGAGCTTTTATGGCAAAGAACTATGAGGAGGCATATCAGTTGATAGAGACAATGGTTTCTAACAACTATCAGTGGCCCACGGAAAGAATGACACAATCTACAGTCGCTAGAGTGTTAGAGGTAGATGGAGTGACGTCAATAACAGCGCAAATTTCAGCTCTCTCCAAGAAGTTTGACGTTTGGTCAAGAGGACAGACACAACAAGTTGCAGTTATTTGTGAGTTGTGCGTGGGTGAACATCCGAAGGATCAATGTGAAATCAACCCAGAGGCAGTACAATTTATGGGTAGCTACAACAGAATTCCTCAGAATAAGTACCAAAATGCATATAATCAGGGGAATAAAAATCATCCAAATTTGTCGTGGAATAATAATCAGAATCAGCAAGCTCCATGACCATCGTATCCCCTTGGATTTCAGAAGCAACAACAACCAGTTCAACGTCAAGAGAGGAAATCAGATTAAGAGGAGTTGATATAAAAGTATATAACGAGCGATGAGGTAGCTATGAAAAATCAAGCAATGGCAATGAAATTGTAAGAGATAGCCATCAAGAATCTAGAGAATCAGATGGGACAAATTGCATTAGCATTGAACAATAGACCTCAAGGGATGCTACCAAGTGACACCGAAAGAAATCCAACGGGAAATCATGAACAGTGTCAGGCAATCACCTTGAGAAGTGGAAAACATTTGGATGGGAAAGGTATAGAAAATTCAGCTATATCGGATGACAAAATTGATGATAACAAAGTGGTTGAAGAAAAATAGGGTGAGGATAAGCAAATTGAGAAAACAAAGTTAGATGACAAGCCAGTTGTGTATCCTCCACAGCCTTTTCAGCAAAGAGTTTAAAAACAAAAATTAGACAGGCAGTTTGCAAAATTTTTGGATGTTTTTTAAGAAACTTCAGATTAATATCCCATTCGCAGAAGCCCTAGAGCAGATGCCGAGTTATGCAAAATTCATGAAAGGGATTTTGTCCAGGAAAAAGAATTTGGAAGATTTTGAGACAGTGGCATTAACAGAGGAGTGTAGTGCGGTATTATAGCGAAAGTTGCCACCAAAGTTGAAAGATCCCGGGAGTTTCACCATTCCATGCACGATTGGGAATATGGCATTCAATAAATGTTTATGTGATTTGGGAGCGAGTATGAACCTTATGTCGTTATCAGTTTATACAGAATTGGGGTTGCCTGCTCCAAAGCCTACGAACATCTCTTTACAGTTGGCAGATAGGTCGGTCACGTACCCGAGGGGCATTGTGGAAGACATATTGGTTAAGGTAGACAAGTTCATATTCCCCGCGGATTTCATTGTTCTGGATTTTGAGGAAGATACGAATATCCCAATCATCCTCGGGAGATCGTTTTTGGCTATGGGTAAGACATTTATCGACCTACAAAAAAGTGAACTAACGATGAGGGTCCAAGATCAAGAAGTACAATTCAACATTTTCAAGGCCATGAAATTTCCTACAGATGAAGAAGATTGTTTCTGGATGGACATCATTGATCAAATAATCAGCGAAGACTTGGGCAAGAGTTTGGTTAACGATCCATTGGAAACGACACTATTGGGAGATGAAGACTCAGATGATCTGGAATTTGTGGACTACTTGCAGATGGTAGACTCCCTGCCATGAGTTAGCAGATTTAGAGCACCATTTGAACCATTGCACACGGATGAAAAAGCCACAGCAAAGATAAAATCGTCATTGGAGGAGCCATCGACTCTTGAACTTAAGCCACTCCCTAAACACCTCAGGTATGCATATTTAGACCATTCTAATTCTTTACCTGTTATTATTTATGTTTCACTTAACGAATTGCAGGAAGAAAAGTTGCTGAGACTGCTTAGGAACCCCAAATCGGCTATAGGATGGACAATTGCGAATATCAAAGGAATCAACCCATCCTTTTGCATGCATAAAATTTTGATGGAAGACGATGCAAGACCGACAGTGGAGCAACAAATACGACTTAACCCTATCATGAAAGAAGTGGTTAAGAAAGAAGTCCTGAAATGGTTGGATGAGGGTATCATTTACCCGATTTCAGACAGTAAATGGGTAAGTCCAGTGCAATGTGTGCCGAAAAAAGAAGGAATGATCGTGGTTCAGAATGATGACAATGAGCTAATTTTGACAAGGATAGTGACTGGTTGGAGGGTTTTCATGGATTATAAGGAAGTTGAATAAGGCAACCCGCAAAGATCACTTTCATTTGCCATTTATCGATCAGATGTTGGACAGATTAGCGGGACATAAGTACTATTGCTTGTTGGATGGATATTCGGGTTATAATCAGATCATAATTGCTCCTGAAGATCAAGAGAAGATGACATTCACATGCCTATACAGCACATTCGCATTCAGGAGAATGTCGTTCGTCTTGTGTAATGCACTCGCTACCTTCCAGAGGTGTATGATGGCCATCTTTTCAGACATGGTGGAGGAAAATGTGGAAGTCTTCATGGACGACTTCTCTGTGTATGGGGATGATTTTGATGCATGTTTGGAGAATTTGGTAATGGTCTTACAAAGATGCACTAACACGAACTTGGTACTTAACTGGGAAAAGTGCCACTTCATGGTTGAAGAAGGCATAATTTTGGGACACAAGGTCTCGGCTCAAGGATTAGAGGTTGATAAAGCGAAGTTGGAAACAATTGAAAAACTTCCTCCACCGAGTTCAGTTAAGGGAATTAGAAGTTTTCTGGGGCATGTTGGGTTTTACAGACGATTTATAAAAGACTTCTCTAAAATTGCAAAACCTCTGTGTAGTCTTTCAGAGAAGGATTTGGTTTTTAAGTTTGATGAGAAGTGTAAATTAGCATTCGAGTTGTTGAAGAAGAAATTGACTACAGTTCCTGTCATCGTCGCACCGGATTGGACTGTGCCCTTCGAGTTAATGTGTGATGCAAGCGATTATGCAGTTGGGGCTATTTTGGGTCAACGCCGAGAGAAGGTATTTCACGCCATATATTATGCAAGTAAGACACTCATGGAGACTCAAATGAACTACACAACTATGGAAAAGGAATTGCTTGCAGTAGTGTATGCGTTCGATAAATTTCGGGCGTACTTAATCTGGACAAAGGTAGTAGTTTATATAGATAACTCGGCCATTCGGTACTTCATTTCGAAAAATGATACTAAGCCATGCCTTATTTGATGGATTCTCCTTTTACTAGAGTTTGATTTAGAAATAAAGGATAGAAAGGGGACGGAAAACCAATTCGTCGATCATTTGTCTAGGCTGGAAAATAAGAATAAAAAGGAAGAGGACAAGTGTGTAATCAACGAGTTATTCTCGGATGAGCAACTATTTGGGATAAATGCAGAATTTCCATGGTACGCGGACTTCGCGAATTATCTAGTGAGCAACATTCTTCCCCCTGATCTTAAATGACAACAGAAAAAGAAGTTTCTTCATGACGTCAAGTGGTATATGTGGGATGAGCCTTACTTATTCAAACAGTGCGCCGACAAGATGATCAGAAGATGTGTGCCCTACAGTGAAGTGAGGAACATACTGCATGAATGCTACTCATCGGCGTATGGGGGACACTATGGTAGTGAGAGAACAGTGGCAAAAGTGCTTTAAGCCGGGTTTTATTGGCCTACATTATTTAAAGACGCCCACCAATTTGTTAAAACTTGTGATAGATGTCAATGGGTGGGCAACATATCGAAAAGGAATGAGATTCCACTTCAAACTATTTTAGAAGTTGAGATTTTCAATGTATGGGGCATAGATTTCATGGGGCCATTCCCTTCCTCATTTACCAATCAGTACATTTTGCTTGCGGTGGACTATGTATCAAAGTGGGTGGAAGCCGTAGCACTCCCGACTAACGATGCCAAGGTGGTTCTCAAATTTTTGCATAAGAATATTGTTATGAGGTTTGGCACGCCGAGAGCTATTATAAGTGATGAAGGTAGTCATTTTTGCAACAAATCGTTCACAACTCTATTGGCAAAGTATGGGGTCAACCATAAGGTCGCTACAACATATCATCCCCAAACAAGTGGGCAATTTGAGGTTTCGAACATGGAGGTGAAGAGAATTTTGGAAAAGGTAGTGAATCCGAATCGAAAGGATTGGTCTCTCAGGTTGGACAATGCACTATGGGCTTACCGGACTTCGTATAAAACACCGATTGGTATGTCACCATACTAATTACTTTACGAGAAAACTTGCCACCTACCTGTCGAGTTACAATATAAGGCTTACTGGGAAATTCAGAAATTAAACTTTGATCAAGCAACTGTGGGTGAAAAGAGGCTACTCCAGTTAAATGAGCTCGATGGATTCCGACTGCAAGCTTATGAGAACTCAAAGTTATACAAAGAAAAGGTCAAGAAATGGCACGATCAGAAAATCATGCACCGAACGTTCGAGTCGGGGAAATCAGTAGTGTTGTTCAACTCACGATTGAGGTTGTTCTCAGGAAAGCTTAAGTCAAGGTGGTCGGGACCATTCACCATCAAAAACGTTTTCCCATATGGTGTCGTTGAACTCTACATTTGAAATCCATTGGAAACGTTCAAGGTCAACGGTCAACGGTTGAAGCATTATTGGGGTGGCGAGTCCAATTAGGACGTCATCGCAATCACACTGACCGACGCACCATAAACAGGGAGTAGTCAGGCTGAACGACTTAAAATCAAGCGCTAATTGGGAGGCAACCCAATCGTACTTTTATTTTTCATATTTTTATTCATAACCATCAAAATATAGTTAGCTTAATTAGTAATATATAATAAGTTCTTATACTAATTAGTTAAGTTGCATACTAATGATATTCTCTCCATCGTGTTGATAATCCACTTATAATGATGTTTCATGGTATGGCAGGATCCTAATTTGGTCATAGTTTGGAGTTGAAGGGAAGAAACAAGCAAAAAAAGGACTCAGTTGATAAAGTACACCCCCGCCTGGGCGGGCCCCCTCAAGCACAAAACCCCCACCTGGGCGGGGGTCTCCAGGTATATCTTACAGGTCGCATGCTCATCGGGGCGGGCTTTGTAAGCCTTTTACCCCCCGCCGGGGCGGGGGTCCTGGATTTGAAAAGGCTGGTTCGACAGTTACATGTGAGCCCACTCTTACAACTTCCTTCAAACGAACCTCCCATTCCCATCCATTACCCCCACTTTTTACCCACGAATCTGGCAACCCCCACTCAATTTCCCCTCTTCATTCCCACGATTGTGGCATCCTCCACTCCATCTCCCACCACTTCTCCAACACATCACCATCACATCACATCTATATAAACACACCCTCACAACCCCAGTTCATCACCTGCATTCAAGTTTAACTCAGAAAGCCACGAATTAGGGTTCGTATCGTGGGAATTCATCTTGTACTTGAGAGTGAGTAACCCATCTTCAAGTTCTTCATCTTCTCCTACCATATTTGCCACAAAATCATCAAGTTTGGGGGAAGAAATCAGTGTTCACACCACGTGTTCGACAGAGTGTGTGAGTGAAATTTGGGGAGAGAGTAGTGTGTTCAGACATCCGGATTCAATGGCGTCTCAACCCACTTCCAAACAACAACGGGGAGAAATTTCAAGGCCAACACCACCATCATGAACCTTCGACCGACGCAAGTTTAAAAGTGTCGTTGCCGCCGACCGTTACGACTACATGGTAACAAAGGCTCTTACACCGGAACGGGGGTTGGCACCGGATCATGTGGATGGGGAGATGATGCAACAGATTTATCAGAAAGGATGGAACAAATTCACTGAGGAACCTGAGCCCGCCGTTGTCAACGTGGTCAAAAAGTTCTATAATAACACCGAGGACAAGGCACCTTTCAACGCTTTTGTGCGGGGTAGATTGGTCCCATTCATTGCCAATGCCATCAACACGTATTATCAGTTGCGGGTACCTAGACAGTGTTAATATGCTCACTTGAGGGATTTCGACTCCGACTTTGAGGCGATTATCAAAGAAATGACTAAGCCGGGAAGAACATGGATCAAGGGTCGGAAAGGAGGCACAATGTTTCACAGCAAAGATCTTAGCAGGTATAGAAAGATTTGGTATGCCTTCTTATGTGCGAAACTTTTTCCGTCCACGCACACCTCTGATGTGACCAAGGAGAAGGCACTACTTCTATATGCCATTGTGCAAGACTGCATCATCGACGTCGGGGCCATAATCAGTTTTTCCATTCGCCGATGCCTACGGGGTAATTTTTCGGGCGGCCTGCCACACCCATCACTCATATATGTGTTGTGTCGCAAGCAGGTGTTCGATGGTCTGATGATGAAACCACCCAAATGTCGCTGCAGCTACTAGATTCTAGAATGATAGCGCGGTATTTGGTGTGGGCCGGAGGTGAATCACATCCACGAGGGTTAGTTTTTGTATTTCCATCAGCTTCGGAGGATGAAGTTGACACTGAAGACACCTCGGATGATGAGGACGAGACTATGGGAGAGCTGTAACGATCGAGAAATTTGTAATTTAATTTAAATATTTATTGAATTAAATAAATACTTTAAATAATTTATTTATTAAGGAAAATAAATAATTGATAATTGTGGTGAATTAATTTGGTAACTAAATTGATTAATGCTAATTAAATTGAATAATGATAATTTTATTGAAGGATTTAATTTAAGAAAATAATTAAATTAAATCAATTGCTTAATATTTTAAAAAATAATTAAATTAAATGAATTGTTTAATTTAAAGGAAATAAATAAATTAAATAAAGTGATGTTTCTAATTTATTAATTAAATTAGATATATATTTATTTATTAATTATAAGTATGAGTTAATTAAATTAACGGTGTGACATGAAAATATATAATAAAAATAATCTAGTAAAGAAATAGTGTGGTTAGCCAAATAGTGTCTTGTGACCTTTGGCTTATTCAACTGACGTCTTTTATTTTTTTTTAAAACTGATGAGTATGTGGGGTGAGGGAGGTCAGTTATTTTTCTACGCTTCTTATTTTCTCCTAAAGCTAGATTATAGAACTACAAGAGAGAAATAGCAGAGGGTTTAGAGAGAGAGCATGGAAGCAAGAGAGAAAATCAGTGAAAGAAAGAGTTCTCTGTGAATTTCAGTGGTGTTGCTAGAAGGGTTGCTAATTGTTTTACTAATTCAAGGTATAACTTATTCCTATATTTTCTAGTTAGAATTGTAATTGATTTAAATTTCTTTGTAAATTGATTTTTGTTGATTTGTTATTTCAAACATGATTATATGATGAGGGTTGTATTGTTGAATCCGTTGTCATCATATGTGAGTATTATTTGATTTCCAAACACGTGAATTTGGGTTTATAGGAAGAAAACATATAATAGTGTTTTTGCTTGAGAAAATGGCTTAGAAAGTACCAATTTAAGTGATCAATGTATATGTTAAATTGTAAATTTAAGCTTGTTTATGCTAGTTCATTAAGAAACGAAGATAACGTAGTTTGAACGAAGTGATTTGCTGAAAAATTGAGATGTCAGTGATGATTTTTGTGAAGAAGTTCAAAAATGGAGTTTTATATGAAAATATGGAATTTTTAGAAATTAAACTACTTTTACTTGATGTTAAATTGTGTTAATTGGTTGTAAATGTTAACAAACATGTTTGTAATAGTTTATACCAATTGTAGATGTTAATTTCACTATTTTATGGGAGAAATTCGTGTTTGTTGGGCTAAAGTCACTCTTATTCATTGCCATTTACGCTTTTCTGTCATGCACAAATAAGAAAAGGCTGGTCTTGTTAGTGCAAAAATCAAAAAATTGTATGTTCTGATCCCCAAGCCTTGTTGCTTATACTCTGGTCTGAGGCAGTGAAGTCTGCTCATTTGCAGGTCATGTGTAAGGGACTTAGGTTGCTCAAGCATGCATGTTAATGATGTTAAGACATAATATAAGCTATAATATCAGATTGTAATGTGTGGTAATGCGAAGTGTGAAGATTTTTAAATAATTGTTAAATAAGTTATAAAATGAAACCAAATGTGGTGTTTTCAATGTTAGAGATGAACAATTAAGTTATGTTGGATCGTACTTAGATTTCAGATTCGTTAAGTATGTTAACCTACGTGGTTAGGTGCTAGATCAGGGTTATGACCTAAATGATGGTTTAAACCCCTAAAGCTAATATTCATACAACTAATTGTTGTTACGATTTCAATGATATATGTAGGGTAATTGGCGAATATTACATTTGTGTAGCTTACATTCAAGGCAAGTTTCTAAACCTTAACTCTTTACATTGAGCAAGCTTTCTAACTTCATTCTTTTGTTTATGAATGCAAGTTTCTTATCCTAAACTTTCATTGAGCAAGACTATTGATTCTATTCTTATATATGATTGAATAAGCTCTTGTAACCTAATTCGTTACATCGAATGAGTTTCACATTCTCATTTCTTATTATTATTATTCAAAACATATATTTTTCTAACACATTGATTCAAAGGAGAGTGTTCTAATTCTTTGAATATAATACTTTGCATGTATATCACGTTTATTCAATTATATATTGTTGATATCCGATCTTTGACTTTGATAGCCTTGTTCAGTTATACATTCTTGTATTAAACCTTTATTGATGGAAATTGAATAAGTGTTCTAAAATTCTAGAAACACTGATAAGCTAGTTCCAAACTAAACTTTCTTTAGTGCGGAAATTCTAAATTCAAACTGAGACGAACAACCCTAACATGGGGGATTTTGTACGTATATAACGTTTAGATGTTTGTGCACAATACATGGTACAAAGGGCTGATTTCCCTAAGTACGTTAAGAAGAGTCTGTACAGTCTAATTAACTGTTAAGGTTGGGGTAGTAATACCTAATCACCGTGGACATAGTTCGTGGTCATAAGACCCTCAGATATTAAAGTTCGAACTTGTTTCTGTTTCTATTCGTAGAACAAGTTCATTATTGTACATCATTCGTTGTTCATTCTCATATGGTTGTTATTACTACTCTTTATGTTAGTGATCAATTGTTAACTCACTCTTGCAATTAACAATGCAACTAAAGTCGAAAGAGGTGATGAGCCATCTACTAGCAAGGGAAAGGGCAAGATGTCCAAGTGTTGAAGAATTACTTAAAGTTTATTTAAATGCATGATGTTATAAGACTTGTTTTATTTTATAATGTATTCCGCAAACTGATGTAATAATTTAAGGTTAGATTACCTAGGATTGTTTATGAGATGATGTAACCCTTTAATGGGAAAGATTATTATTTAAGTTATTTAATGTTTTATCCTTTATTATGGGTAGTTAGATGTAATTATTTTGATAGTGAGCACCAAATTCGGTGGAAATGAAGTACCCGGATTTGGGGGTGTCACAAGTTGGTATCAAATCCATAGGTTATGAACCTTAGGTGGGGAAAACCTTAGGAAGTAGCCTTTAAGTAAATAGAAAACATAGAGGTATTTAACTCTTATCGGGTTTTAAGGAATGGATTAAGGCATCCCTTGAAACTAAACAATAAAATACATTATGTGTTAAAAACTTATGTGATCGCGAGTATCGATAATGTTAAGTAAAACTTAAAGTATTTTGTTGTCAGGATGTCTGGCGAGGGAGGATCTAGTCCAGCTAGGGAGGTGATACCCTTAGATACCTAGAGATGACGAACCCCGGGATATTCACATAGTGCGGGAAAAGTTGATCCAGGAGGATGAGCTTGTGACCAATCCCGAGGAGTATAGTCCTGAGGAGATAGAGGAGGATGATGAAGAAGAGGATCATGTGGAGTTTCCACCAAACTCCGTATCGGCTGAGATGTATGATGCTTTGTACGACTGTAACATAAAGTTACAGGATAATGTAGAGGAACTAAAGGAGATGGTTGATGTGCATCAAGTTGCGTTGGAACAGAAGGATGTGGAGATTCAGGAACTTGACTCAAAACTTGGAAACAAATAATGGGATTTAGTTCATACCAAGGGTTAGCATGAAGACCTGTTGGCAGTGAACGAGAAGATTAAGAATGACATGGAGAAGTTAAAAGATGACTTCAAAGAGGAATCATCTAAGCGTACAAGAGTAGAGGACGCTTTGATGAAGGCGACTCAATGTACAGACCGTGCTGAGGCTAAAGTCCAAGTGAAGAAGGCCAAAATGAACGAAATGGATCATGCCTTTAATTCTGCGATTGATAGGGGCTAGGATCGAGTCTTTTATTACCCGCCTCAATTTGAAGGCTCGCCGTGGTTCGTGATGGATCGTAGGACATCATATCGCATCATGGAGGAGGAGCGCAGAGAAGCCTCTCGACGTCTTAATATGAATAGATAGAAAATAAGAGTGATGATAATATGTGGTTATTATGTAAATAAATAAAGTTTTAAATCCCTTATCTTGAGATGAATAAAGGGGTAGTATGAGTATGTAATCCTGAAACTGGTTTAGTTCAGGAAAGTGGATATTTATAGTAGATATGCTATCTTTTATATATTTTAAAGCACTATGAATGAATAAAATATCAAAGTTTATTTGAAATGTTATTTGTTATAGCTTTAATCTTAAAATGTTTAAGTTAAACTTCCATTACTCAAGAAGTTGAGTGAGGAACTAATAAGCGTATGTTTTTAATAGAAAATGCCTCCTAGAAGAAGACAACCACGTCAACAACCAGCTCCTGAGGGGTCTACTAACAATAACGATGAGGCCAACACTAATCCGGTTTAGCAGTTTGTAACTCTGTTGATGGGAGCACTTGCGAATCAACCGCAAGCTCAAGTTACGACTTTCAAGGAATTCAAAGCGGTTGGACCGCCAGAGCTTCAAGGGTCTATGAATCCAGTGGAAGCCCAAACCTGGATCATGGAAATGGAGAAGGTGTTTAATGTTGCTACAGTTAACGAAGATCAAAAGACTGCATTCGCGACGCTCATCATGAAGTCCGAAGCTAGCTATTGGTGGCAAGCAAATAAGGTTCGTGGGGGACAAGGAGTGATCATGTGTGTGACGCCCTTAAAATTAGGTATACATCACCCATTCTGAGTTGCCAGATACATGGTACAAAATTCAAATATAACTTCATTTATACAACTGTTGAGTATGTCAGTATGTAATCGACCACCACGCTTAATATGTGTTTTAATACAAATGTATGTAACTCTCATGGTACCTTGACCACAACCTTACAATGATACTTTACATAAAAGTATAGTCAAAAACTGTTTTAGAAATTAAAATATTTGGGAAGTGCTTAAGGAAACCTTCGTACATGGGAAGCCATGCGTCTAGGTTATGATAGATATCATATGTCCACAGAATTATCCTTGGCTGACCCAAAAGTCCCCAAAGAAAAACAAGAAGATTACTATCATCTTCTTTCCAATGGTGAATCTTCTCTTGACATAAAAATATATCTAATATCTCCAAGTGAAAATTATATTTCACATAAACCCCAAGATCGTATAGGTAGTGCTCGTAGATATATTTAGCAAGTGGATGTGCACAACCATGTCTTATGAGAACACGAGGTTGTACGTCATTAGACATCTTGTATGATAGTGGCAAAACACCCTTCCAAAGTTGGGTTCGCCTCACCCTATTTGATTCACCAAATATAACTACTAAATGATGTATAGAATACAACACACTTTTCTATATTGTTTAGGAGAACCTCCATGACTAGAGACCACCGCTTCTATTCCCTATTATCCCCTCGACACGGAAACACTCTTACTAACAACACTCTTATTACCTGAAAGGAATTGTGAAGCTAAAAGGGTGCGCACAACTAGCCCAGTAAAGAATATCACGACTAAAGATAATTAAATTATCAATAGCTTTCATCAATAATAAATAAGAGATTTAGAACATATGGTAGATGATAAAACTTTTCAACCATAGTTGCAGTGGAACGAGCAATCTATTAGAAGAGTCAAATAGACCATAAGGTCTATTATCTTCTCTATGTTAAAAGTCCACCAATAATATTTTATCCATATAAAATAAATTAACAGTTCCTGTCCACAATCATATGAATAACTCATAATCATAATTGTGGTTCTAAATTCCTCTTCGCAACTAGGACGAAGATAATTTTCATCACCTATCTTCACCTGAAACATAAAAAATCATGGTTATACCAGATCAAAATTCACCTCTCATAATCATATTTAATAAATTCATCTTTTGCACTACTGACCAAAGATATTCATTAACAATTCATCTTTGTACTACATGCCAAAGACATACAACTGTATTTTAGAAGAGTCAAGTAGATCATGATATCTACTATCTTCTACGCATTAAAAGTGTATAATAAATATTTTATCGCTGACACTCAGCTTAATAAATAATCCACATTATTGAATCACCCCTGCACTACGGCCAAGGATATTCGTTAATATCACATCCATGAATTTATATTTCATCGCTGAGACTCAGCTCGATAATCAATCCATATCACTAAATTATCCATGCACTACGGCTAAGGATATTCGTTAATATCACGACCATGAATTATCCATGCACTACGGGCTAAAGATAATCGTATTTTCATCAACGGTCATGATCATGCCATAAAATAATTCATCTTGCACCCTTGGTCAAGAGAATCCATAGCCATAATCATACCAAAACGTCATCCATCAATGCACTACGGACAATGAGGACTTTTTCCACATCATTTGTAATATTACGATCATGATTATACCCTAATAATCCTCGGTCATAATCATACCAAGTCCATCTATGCACTACGGTCTTCAACTCAATATAAGCATAAGGATGATGACAATGATATAAGAATTAATCAAATGAGATAAAGGATAAATATTAAACATTTATAATACAATTTATCCAGCGTTCAATAATAACCAAATGTTATCAATCACTTAATAATCTCATAATCTAATATCATTAATATTATAACCACATTTTAATCATTTCTTAAACTTATAAACAATTTATTTCAATTGTTTACACTTTATCAAATAATGCATTTAATCATTCAAAAATGCCATACTCATAAGATTTCATAATCAATGATCAAATTCCTCATCAAAAATCTGCATATACCCTATATAGGATTCTCAAGCCATAAAATCCTATTTTCTAATTTTATTACTTCACATAACATATTTAATTCATTTACTCATAACTAGTTCATTTTCATGAAAAATACCAAATCAGTCCCAAAAATATTTCTTTTCTGGGATTTAGCAGAATATAGTCCCATCTTGAACATATATTTTTCTCAGAATTTTTAAAATTTATTTACTATTTTTAATATGGCTAAAACTGTCGAATATTTAGACATTTATCATAAATTGTACTTTTGTCCAAAAATTCCAAAATTTACAGGGTATACTCCGGTTATATACATGTACTCCTAATAAATATTTCACCAATTTTGGAGTTAACCACAAGGAGTTATAAGGGTTTACTTTTAAAATAGTTTTTTCCCATAAAATCCATAACTCTTAATCTATACATCCAAAAATTGCCATTTTTGGGCACAATCTAGAAAACTCATCAAATTATCATTTTAAAT
Source organism: Panax ginseng (assembly GCA_020205605.1). Lineage (NCBI taxonomy): Eukaryota > Viridiplantae > Streptophyta > Magnoliopsida > Apiales > Araliaceae > Panax > Panax ginseng. Next base: position 115,516,172 of record CM035138.1, on the reverse strand, counting down.
TTTTTCAGAATTTTTGAGGGTCAGAAAAATTACGAAACTGCCCCGGCAGAAACCCCTTTTTAATAAAAATACTATTCAAATGAATACGAAGGATCATTTACAATGTATGCGGTAATCCATATAGACAGGTTATTTCAACAGAATAATAAAGAATGGAACCAGGTCATGCGTAAATGCACATACAGGATATTCCAACAGAATAATAAATAATAAAATAACAGAAGAATTCACCAGGCATGCGATAGACCGCACAGACAGAATATGCCAATAGAATAATAAATAATTGAACCAGGTCATGCGTAAAGCATAGACAGGATGTTCCAACAGAATAATAAAGAAGGGAATAACAGAAGAATTTCACCATATATGTGGTACTTCGCATAAACAGGTTATTCTAACATAATAATAAATAATGGAACCAGGTCCGACATAAACACACAGACAGGATATTCCGACAGAATAATAAAGAATGAAATAACAGAAGAATTTCACCAAGTATAGGGTAGCTCACGTATACAGGTTATTCCAACAGAATAATAAATAATGGAATAACGAAAGTTCTCTTCATGAATACAAAAAGAAATAATACCCTTACTACAGTAAAAGCCGAATATAAAAAAGTAGGAAGTAGCAGAATACTTTTCTATAGTTTCTATATAATTTCTCTCTAGAGTTTCAAAGAATTTGTAAGATATAATGAAGGAATGAGCTTCTATTTATAGAAAATGGATCAAGCATACTAACTCACTTTCATGAGCAGTTCAGATTGATTTACTTTAATCCAATTTCGGTCCATATTTAAAGCAAAATCTTTTAAATAAAATATAACATATTCTATTTATAATCTAATAAAACGAATAACTTTATAAAAAAATTACTATACGAAACACTATGCAAGAGCCTTTATGCAAACACTATGCATAATAAAATATAATATATTCTAGTTATTGTCTAATAAAATAGATAACTTTATAAAAGTATTACATTTTATATAAAAAGATTTTACTATTAGCCTAATAAAACGAATAACTTTATAAAAGTATTACATTTTTATATAAAAAACTTTTTCATTTTATTACATTAATAATACAAATAAAACAAAATTGAGTGACTTATCACGTAAGCATCAATAATCAATACAGGTGTCTTACTATGCAATCACCAGATTCTTTATGCTTTAACAATTGGGTGTTTCAACAGTTAACGATAAAACTTCCGTCGTTATTTTCATAAAAATATTTTTGTCGTTTTCTCAATCCGACAATAATTCCGTTGTGGGGTCCACCAATGATTGTACCATCGTACGGATATTCCCCGATAAAAAGAATATTCCCCTACTAATCGAATATTCTCCGACACAACGAATATTTTATATTAACTTGCTTACTTTGTAAAAAAAATAAATTTTCACATATTACCCTTAACTTTAAACTTTTATCAATTTAACTATTTACCAAAATAGAAAACTTGAATACTTTTATTTCATAAAATTCGGGGTCTCACAATCACCCCTCCTTATGAAATTTCGCCCTCGAAATTTACGTACGTACCTGATATTCAAAGAGATGAGAATATCTTGCTTTCTTTTCGGATTGTACCTTCCCAGTTATATCCTCTATATCATGATTTTTCCATTGCTCATCTCCTGTATTTCAGATATCATTCTAGAATATATCTTCAAAACAAAGGTTAATTGACATATCACAATTTGTCAACTTATAGAGTAAACAATTTCAGCTTAGGTAAGTCACACACTAGCGAAGTATATAACTCGTCTCTCCCCTCCTAGTTCTAGACTCTTATCTCCGCCAGCGACCATATCCCTAAGCTCTGATACCAACTGTAATATCTAGTAAAATAATAAATAAATAAATAACATTTAAATGCATATTTTAATTTTTTTAATTGGACTTTGTCATTTATTTGGGTCAAACTAGTATTTAATTTTTAGGGGCTAATGTATTAATAAGTGTTGGGTAAATTTAATAGGTAAAATTGGGCTTTAAACTAAGTAGGTCTAATTTTTAATTGTGTAATTTCAAAATCCTTTTAAAATTTTGAGAGTTAAAAAAATATATTAATTAATAAAATCTATTTTTTTAGTGAATAAATAACTAAACCTAATTCACTTAAACATTACGTCTAATACGAGTTTGGGAAAGAAGAAAGCAAGCGGCTGAGTTGTGACTTGCAAAAGGAGGCGAATCACAGTTTTAATATTTTGTCTGGTAAATTGCTATTATTTATCAATTCTTTTATAATCGATGTATATCATATGTATGATAAACCTAATTGAGTAAATATTCAAGTGAAATCACGATGGTACTCATTCAATCGGCAATAACTGTGAATTGCAGGTTCAAGTTATTATATTATGAATTAGAATTTTTTTTTTAAAGTCTTGCAGGTTTGCTTTTGGCAGGCATTGGTTAGGTTACTTTATATATATATATATATATATATGATATATATATATATATATATATGATATAATGACACTTAAGAAATTTCATAATTTTATATACATATTATATTTAGTTAATTTAAGTTATATTTCGTTAATTCAAATTATATATATTATATGTTAATAAATTTTCCCCATGAAACTTATAAATAAAATTACTAAATTAAATTGAAGTTATATATATTAATTCAAATTAATTAATTTTGCCGACATAGTTATAAAGTTTTAATAATAAATTTAATTATATTATGTTATTAATGATTGGATTGTAATAAAATCTTATTAAATTATTTGGATTGAACGGAGAGAGTCTAAACGAGTTTTTGGAATAACTTTGGGTATTACATTGCTTAATCCAGGTACGGATTCCGTACTCTTTCAGCGAGACTCTTTTGTTTTTAATTTGTTCGTGTCTTTATTCATTTCGAAATTTAGTATTGCTTCTCATAATTGTTCATTGTCAATTATTGTGATAGTTTTGTTTTGGCGTTGTATTAGAACTCATATTTGTACTCTTTAGACTAGTATATCTTGTCAAAATTTTATTTTGATATTTGTAGTAATGTACATGTTAATATATATTTTGGAGATTTTGTGTTGATGATTCGTTTCAGTTTAACATGTATACGTTAGAACCCCTTTGTGTTGATATTTTGTCGCATGTGTTGTGACATTATATTTTGTTAGAATACCATAGGGTATACCGAGCTATAACCACTGTTGGGGTACCACAGGCATATCCTCTTAATCATCGAGGCATGACACCTTCGTGGCGGTGTGATCGATTACGGCATCTTCGTTTTGTGCTCGTTGGGAGTTGGCCATTTGATATGTTTTGTTGTGGGAGGCGTATGGGTTGAACCCTAGTTTTCTGATACTCGTTACATTACTGCGGATTGGTGAAGTTTGTGCCAAACACGCCTTCCGATTTTATATGCATTGGATTCGCGGTCCAATGTGTGTGACTTGCCTGTGTGGCATTATTTGACTTGCCTATGTGGCATTATTTGACTTGCCTGTGTGGCAAGGTATATTTTTATTTTATTCTGAGCTCGGTATGAAATAACACCAAGCCATTTGATTCAGCCTATTATTTTATTGTGTTAGATTTGTTCGTTTCGTCTCTTTTCATTTAATTGAGTTAGTTATTTTGGTTCATTATTTGTATTCTATATCCGTACTGGGCATTTGGCTCATGCTGTGTTTTCTTCCGGCAGGTAATCAGTGGAATCAAGGGCAAGTGTGATGAGAGCACAATTCATTCCAATGATTTAGAAATATTCTGTTTAGACTTGATGTGTTAGTTTACTTGGAATTGTAATAATTATTTTAGATTGTGGTTTGAGACAGTTTGAGATTTATTATGGTCGACTTGTGGTATTTATCAGATATTAAGACTATTATTTTGGGTCTTTGAGCCTTGCTATTAAATTCATCAGTTTTGATAAGTTTTGAGTAACCTCTCTTTCTATTTCGGAAAGGGGGTGTTACAGAGTTAGTATCAGGGGTTAGGTTCTTTTTTGTAGAAAACCTATTTAGGTTTGACCTATGAGTTATGGGTAGACTTATGGGTTAGGTTTTGTTCTGTTTGATTTTCTGTTCAACTATCATATCAGCTATATTCGAATCTGTCTTTAATCTGCTTTGTTATCTATTCGTTGATCACTTTGTTAGATGGTTCATAGATCATCCAGAGTTGCTTTGAAGGCGAGGTAATAATAGGGGAAGAGGTGAGGTTGATTGATGAGCAACCTAATAATCAGATAAATGCTCAGTTGGCTACCTTGGTGAATCAGACTGTGAATCAGGCGTTACCTCAGTTGGTGGCACAGGTTGTACAGTAATGATGAAATTGCCACCGAAAATTCTGAGCAAGGGAATCTGGGAAATAATGGTCAACAAGCAAATGTCGAGGAAGGGAATACAGATGATCTTGATCAGCAGGTAGTTCCAATGTATGTATGGTTGGAGAGGTTTTAGAAGTAGAAACCACATGCATTCAATTCAGCTCCGACTCCAATTGATGCAAAGAATTGGATTGCTCACCTAGAGAAGATCTTTGATGTGTTGGGGTGCTCAGATAATCAGAAAGTGTTGCTTGCAACTTACAAGCTAGAAGGGGATGCACAGAGGTGGTGGAAAGCAATGAAAGTAACAACGGGTGATGGTTATGTTGAGGCACTTAGTTGGGCAGAGTTTTGTGAGGTCTTTTATCAGCAGTACTTCCCAGCTATTGATAAAGAGGCCTATGCTAGAGAGTATCTGTCGATTCGGCAGAAAGATGATGAGTCTATCACGGACTTCATGACGAGGTTTACTAGGTTGGCAGGCTTTGCGGGAACCTCAGCAGGGACTGCAACAGAGCAGGCAGAGAAGTTTAAGTGGAGGATTCATTATAGGTATCGACAACATCTCATTAACAACAAGTTTACAGACGTGTCAGCAGTGGCCAATGCGGCCAAGAATATTGAGATGGAGCGATAGGACTTTCGGTCTTCTAAACCAGAAGGGAGTCGAAAGAGGGACAGAGATGACCAGCAGGGTCAAACTTCGGGTCAGCACGGAAAGAATCAGGGTGGCCAGTGGAACATGAACCGTGGTGGCCAGCAGGGGCAGTGGCGTGGCCAGAATCAGAATAGGGGTTATCAGCAGATGCCTCAGCAAGGGTAAAATCGTTAGCTTCAGCTACCTTGGTATGGACAGAATCGTCATCAGGGGCATAATCGTCAGTAGGGGCAATATCAGGGTCGTTATCCGGGACCAGCTGGTGGGGGTAACCCAAATCTTATCCCGATAGCTCCTTGTGCTACTTATGGGGCTATTCATCCATGGAGGCAGTGTCATAGAATCACAGGTGCATGCTTTTTATGTGGACAGATGGGTCATATTGCTAGGGATTGTACCGGTCCACGTGGTAATGGTGGAGGTGGTGATAATGGTGGCAATGGAGGTCAACGTTAGGGTGGTCAAGTGTTTGCCTTGACGTATAACCAGGCAGCAGGTGCACCAGGTATTGTTTCTGGCACTCTTTTAGTTGGTAATCGCGAGGCTTCTATTTTGTTTGATACGGGTTCTACTCATTCCGTTGTTGCTTAGTCTTTTGTTCGGCACCTAGGTGTGTCATCTCAGTATTTAGATTCTGTTATGTCTATTGCTACCCCGATGGGGACTTCTGTTGTTATTTCTGATTTGTATCGAGGGTGTCCGATAAGTTTTGGGGATAAGATTCGTAAGACTAATCTTCTTCCGATGAGTATGCACGATTTTGATGTCATTCTTGGGATGGACTGGTTGGATAAGCACCAGGCCACTATTGATTGTCAGGCGAAGAAGGTTATATTTGGAGATGTGAAGTCTCCGGAATTCGTGTTTCAGGGTTCACAGCCGTGTAGGGTGTTGAAGTTGATTTCAGCTTTGAAGGCTGGAAAGTTGGTGGCAAAGGGTTGTGAAGGGTATTTGGCGTTTGTGAAAGATACCTCCAAGGGTGAGTCTCGTATTGAAGATGTTCCAATTGTTCGTGATTTTTCTGATGTGTTTCCTGAGGAGTTGTCAGGGTTTCCACCACAGCGGGAAGTAGAATTTTCTATTGAGCTTGTTCCTGGTGTGGAGCCTATCTCTAAGGCGTCGTATCGGATGGCACCGTTGGAGTTGCAGGAGTTGAAGGAACAGTTGCAGGAATTGTTAGATCGCGGTGTGATTCGGCCGAGTGTTTCCCCATGGGGTACTCCAGTCTTGTTTGTGAAGAAGAAGGATGGGTCTATGAGACTGTGTATAGACTACAGGGAGTTGAACAAGATTACCATCAGGAATCGGTATCCATTGCCGAGGATTGATGACTTGTTTGACCAACTTCAGGGGGCAAAATATTTTTCGAAAATAGACTTGAGGTCGGGTTATCATCAGTTGAGGGTGAGGAATGAGGATATTCCTAAGACGGCTTTTTGCACTCGATATGGGCATTACGAGTTTTTGGTGATGCCATTCGGGTTGACTAACGCTCTGGTGGTGTTCATGGATTTAATGAATCGGGTGTTCAGAGAGTACTTGGACCAATTTGTCATTGTCTTTATTGATGACATTTTGGTTTACTCCAAGTCTAAGGAAGAGCATGAGGAACATCTTCGCATAGTGTTGGGGATTTTGCAGAAAGAGAAGTTGTATGCTAAATTCTCTAAATGCGAGTTTTGGTTGGAGCAGGTGGCATTTTTGGGCCACGTTGTTTCTACTGAGGGCATTAAGGTGGATCTTGCGAAGGTTGAGGCTATCACTAAATGGCCGAGACCTACTACAATGACAGAGATTAGGAGTTTCTTGGGTTTGGCAGGGTACTATAGGCGATTTGTGGAAGAATTTTCTTTGCTTGCCTTACCATTGACCCAGTTGATGAGAAAGGGCACGAAGTTTGTGTGGAATGAGGAGTGCGAGAAAAGTTTTGAAGATTTAAAGAAACGGCTTGTGATAGCTCCTATACTTGTATTGTCGTCGGGGACTGGAGGTTACCAGATTTATAGTGATGCTTCCAAGAAGGGTTTGGGGTGTGTCTTAATGCAACACGGTAAGGTGATTGCTTATGCTTCTAGGCAGCTTAAACCTTATGAGGTGAACTACCCCACACATGATTTGGAGTTAGCAGCGGTGATCTTTGCCTTAAAGATTTGGAGGCATTATTTATATGGAGAGACTTGTGATATCTTCACCGATCACAAAAGTCTTAAATACATTTTCACTCAGAAGGAGCTCAATATGAGGCAGAGGCGTTGGTTGGAGCTTCTAAAAGATTATGATGCTAGAATTCAGTATCACTCGGGGAAGGCAAACGTGGTTGCAGATGCTCTTAGCCGAAAGAGTTCACGGAGTGTAGCAGTCCTTATTACACAACCTCAGCTTATTTCGGATATAGATCGGCTAGAGTTGGAGTTGTATGTATGAGGTTCAGATGGGCATTTGGCGGGTATGAGAGTGGAGCCCTCTCTTATATCGCGGGTCAAAGAAGCTCAAAAAGAAGATGGGGAGTTGTGGAGTATGACGGAAAATCTAGAGGAAGGCAAGCAGCCCGAGTTTCGTATTGATGACCACGGTGTGATTTAGTTGGGTGAGCGGTTGTGTGTATCGTCGAATCCAATCATTCGGGAGGCTGTGTTAGTTGAGGCTCATAGTTCGCCATTTTCTATTCATCCAGGTTCTACAAAGATGTATAGGGATTTGAAGAAGAATTTTTGGTGGAATGGGATGAAACATGATGTGGCTGAATATGTTGGGAAGTGCCTCACTTGTCAACAAGTGAAGATAGAACATCAACGAGCTAGTGGGTTGCTGCAACAGTTAGACATTCCAGTGTGGAAGTGGGAGGATATCACGATGGATTTTGTGACTGGTTTGCAGAAGACTTTCAGGAAGAATGATGCCATATGGGTAGTAGTGGACCGGTTGACCAAATCAGCACACTTTTTGGCTATCCATAAGGGTTACATAGTGGATAGGTTGGCACATATCTTTCAGTAGGAGATTGTTAGACTTCATGGTACTCTGGTGTCTATTGTTTCATATCGGGACCCACGGTTTACTTCGCGGTTTTGGAAAGGGTTTCAACGAGCCTGGGGCACTCGGCTCAACTTTAGTACTTCTTTCCATCTGCAAACTGATGGGCAATCCAAACGGACTATTCAAACGCTGGAGGATATGTTGAGATCTTGTGCACTTGAGTGGTCGGGTAATTGGGATGATTACTTGAGCCTAGTTGAGTTTGCTTATAACAACAGCTGGCATGCAAGTATTGGAATGGCTCCGTTTGAGGCACTGTATGGTAGAAAGTGTCGGGCACCAACTTGTTGGGATGAGGTTGGCGAAAGGGCCATAGAAGGGCTGAGTTTAGTTCAAATCACTACGGAGAAGGTAGTGGTGGCTAAGGAGAAATTGAAGTCGGCTCGATCACTACGGCGAAGTGTTATCTTGATAAACATAGGAGAACTTTAGAGTTTGAACACGGTGAGCACGTGTTTCTAAAAGTTTCTCCTTGGAAGGGAATTCAACGATTTGGGTTGAAAGGAAACTTAGTCCACGTTATATCGGACCATTTGAGATTTTAGAGAGGGTTGGTGAGGTTGCATATCGGTTAACTTTGCCTCCACAGCTAGCTCATGTGCACAATGTAGTCCATGTGTCTGCGTTGAGGAGTTATCATTATCATCTGTTACACGTGGTGCAATATCCGTTCGATAAGATTCAGAAGGATATTACTTGTGAGGAGCAAGCCGAGGCAATTTTGGGTCATCAAGAAAGTATTATGAGGAGGAAGACTATTCTGTTTGTTAAAGTTTTGTGGAGGAATCATTCAGAGCGGGAAGCTACATTGGAGATGGAGGAGTCTATTCGAGTGGAGTATCCGCATCTCTTTGAAAATTAGGTGCGTTCCATTCTTTTGATTCCGGGGACGAAATTCTTTTTAAGGGGTAGGTGATGTAATACCCAGTAAAATAATAAATAAATAACATTTAAATGCATATTTTAAATTTTTTTAATTGGACTTTGTCATTTATTTGGGTCAAACTAGTATTTAATTTTTGTGGGCTAATGTATTAATAAGTGTTGGGTAAATTTAATAGGTAAAATTGGGCTTTAAACTAAGTAGGTCTAATTTTTAATTGTGTAATTTTAAAATCCTTTTAAAATTTGGAGAGTTAAAAAAATATATTAATTAATAAAATCTATTTTTTTTTAGTGAATAAATAACTAAACCTAATTCACTTAAACTTTACGTCTAATACGAGTTTGGGAAAGAAGAAAGCAAGCGGCTGAGTTGTGACTTGCAAAAGGAGGCGGATCACAGTTTTATTATTTTGCAAGGTAAATTGCTAATATTTATCAATTCTTTTATAATCGATGTATATCATATATATGATAAACCTAATTGATTAAATATTCAAGTGAAATCATGATGGTACTCATTCAATCGACAACAGCTATGAATAGCAGGTTCAAGTTATTATATTATGAATTAGATTTTTTTTTTTTAAAGTCTTGCAGGTTTGCTTTTGGCAGGCATTGATTAGGTTACTTTATATATATATGATATAGCGTGATATATATATATAAATATAAATTTCATAATTTTATATACATATTATATTTAGTTAATTTAAGTTATATTTCGTTAATTCAAATTATATATACTATATGTTAATAAATTTTGCCCATAAAACTTATAAATAAAATTAGTAAATTAAATTGAAGTTATATATATTAATTCAAATTAATTAATTTTGCCGACATAGTTATAAAGGTTTTAATAATAAATTTAATTGTATTATGTTATTAATGATTGGATTGTAATAAAATCTTATTAAATTATTTAGATTGAACGGAGAGAGTCTAAACGAGTTTTTGGAATAACTTTGGGTATTACATTGCTTAATCCAGGTACGGATTCCGTACTCTTTTAGCGAGACTCTTTTGTTTTTAATTTGTTTGTATCGTTATTCGTTTCGAAATTTAGTATTGCTTCTCATAATTGTTCCTTGTCAATTATTGTGATAGTTTTGTTTTGGCGTTGTATTAGAACTCATATTTGTACTCTTTAGACTAGTATATCTTGTCAAAATTTTATTTTTATATTTGTAGTGTTGTACATGTTAATATATATTTTGGAGATTTTGTGTTGTTGATTCGTTTCAGTTTAACATGTACACGTTAGAACCCCTTTGTGTTGATATTTTGTCGCACGTGTTGTGACATTATATTTTTATTAGAATACCATAGGGTATACCTGAGCTATAACCACCTGTGGGGGTACCACAGGCATGTCTTCTTGGCACCGAGGCATGACACCTTCCGTGGCGGTGTGATCTGCCCACGGCGTCTCTGTTTTGTGATTCGTTGGGAGTTGGGCATTTGGTATTTTGTTGTGGGAGGCGTATGGGTCCACCCTAGTTTTCTGTTCTGTTCTGTTCTGCGAATTGGTGATGTTTGTGCCAAACACGCCTTCTAATTTTACATGCATTGGATTCGCGGTCCAATGTGTGTGACTTGCCTGTGTGACATTATTTAACTTTCCTATGTGGCATTATTTGACTTGCCTGTGTGGCAAGGTATATTTTTGTTTTATTCTGAGCTCGGTATGAAATAACACCCAGCCATTTGATTCAGCCTATTATTTTGTTGTGTTAGATTTGTTCGTTTCGTTTCAGTTCGTTTCGTCTCTTTTCATCTAATTGAGTTAGTTATTTTGATTCATTATTTGTATTCTATATCCGTACTGGGCATTTGGCTCATGCTGTGTATTCTTCCGGCAGGTAATCAGGGGAATCAAGGGCAAGTGTGATGAGAGCTCCATTCATTCCAATGATTTAGAAATATTCTGTTTAACTTGATGTGTCAGTTTACTTGGAATTGTAATAATTATTTTAGATTGTGGTTTGAGATAGTTTGAGATTTATTATGGTCGACTTGTGGTATTTATCAGATATTAAGACTATTATTTTGAGGCATTGAGCCTTGCTATTAAATTCATCAGTTTTGATATGTTTTGAGTAACCTCTCTTTCTATTTCGGAAAGGGGGTGTTACACCAACTGTGACGCCCCCAAAATTAGGTATACATCACCCATTCTGAGTCACCCGATACATGGTACAAAAATTCAAATACAACTTCATTTATATAATCATTGAAATCAGTCAGTATAGAATAATTACCACGATTAACTATGTGTTTTAATTTAAATGTATGTAACTCTCATGGTACCTCGACCACAACCTTACAATGATACTTTACATAAAAGTATAGTCAAAAACTGTTTTAGAAATTAAAATCTTTGGGAAATGCTTAAGAAAACCTTCGTACATGGGAGGCCATGCGTCTAGGTTATGATAGATATCATATGTCCACAGAATTATCCTTGGTTGACCCAAAAGTCCCCAAAGAAAAACAAGAAGATTACTATCATCTTCTTTCCAATGGTGAGTCTTCTCTTGACATAAAAATATATCTAATGTCTCCAAGTGAAAATTATATTTCACATAAACCCCAAGATCATATAGGTAGTGCTCGTAGATATATTCAGCAAGTGGATGTGCACAACCATGTCTTATGAGAACACGAGGTTGTATGTCATTAGACATCTTGTATGATAGTGGCAAAACACCCTTCCAAAGTTGGGTTCGCCTCACCCTATTTGATTCACCAAATATAACTACGAAATGATGTATAAAATACAACACACTTTTCTATACTGTTTAGGGAGAACCTCCACAGCTAGAGACCACCATTCTATTCCCCCATTATCCCCGCCGACTCGACAACACTCTTCCAAAGAACACTCTTATTACACCGGAAGGAATTGTGAAATGAAAGGGTGAGCACAACTAGCCCAAGAAGAATATCATGACTAAAGATAATTAAATTATAAATAACTTTCATCAATAATAAATCGTAGATTTAGAACATATGGTAGATGATAAAACTTTTCAACCATAGTTGCAAAGCGTGAATCTAGCAATCCATTAGAAGAGTCAAATAGACCATAAGGTCTATTATCTTCTCTATGTTAAAAGTCCACCAATAATGTTTTATCCATGTAAAATAAATCAACAGTTCCCGTCCACAATCATATGAATAACTCATAATCATAATTGTGGTTCTAAATTCCTCTTCGCAACTAGGACGAAGATAATTTTGATCACCTATCTTCACCTGAAACATCAAAAATCATGGTTATACCAAATCAGAATTCTTGCTCATAATCATACTAATAAATTCATCTTTGCACTACTGACCAAAGATATTCATTAACAATTCATCTTTGCACTACATGCCAAAGACATACAACTGTATATTTAGAAAGAGTCAAGTAGAGCATGATATCTACTATCTTCTACGCATTAAAAGTGTATAATAAATATTTTATCATTTGACCGAAGCTTAATAAATAATCCACATCATCGAATCACCCCCTTACTACTGACAAGGATATTCGTTAATATCACATCCATGAATTTATATTTTATCACGAGACTCAACTCGATAATCAATACATATCACCGAATTATCCATGCACTACTGACTAAGGATATTCGTTAATATCACGACCACGAATTATCCATGCACTACTGGGCTAAAAGATAATCGTGTTTTCATCAACTGGTCATGATCATGCCATAAAACAATTCATCTTTGCACCCTTGGCGAAGAGAATCCATAGCCATAATCATACCAAAAGCTGTCCATCAATGCACTACACAGCCAATGGCGACTTTTCCACATCATTTGTAACATTACGGTCATGATTCTACCGAATAATCCCTGGTTATAATCATACCAAGTCCATCTATGCACTACGGCCAAAGATGACTTTCAACACAATATAAGCATGAGGATGATGACAATGATATAAGAATTAATCAAATGAGATAAAGGATAAATATTAAACATTTATAATACAATTTATCCAGCGTTTAATAATAACCAAATGTTATCAATCACTTAATAATCTCATAATCTAATATCATTAATATTATAACCATATTTTAATCATTTCTTAAACTTATAAATAATTTATTTCAATTGTTTACACTTTATCAAATAATGCATTTAATCATTCAAAATGCCATACTCATAAGATTTCATAATCAATGATCAAATCCTCATAAAAAATCAGATATACCCTATATAGGATTCTCAAGCCATAAAATCCTATTTTCTAATTTTATTACTTCACATAACATATTTAATTCATTTACTCATAACTAGTTCATTTTCATGAAAAATACCAAATCAGTCCCAAAAATATTTCTTTTCTGGGATTTAGCAGAATATAGTCCAATCTTGAACATATATTTTTCTCAGAATTTTTAAAATTCATTTACTATTTTTCATATGGCTAAAACTGCCGAATATTTAGACATTTATCATAAATTGTACTTTTGTCCAAAAATTCCAAAATTTACAGGGTATACTCATGTTATATACATCTACTCCCAATAAATATTTCTCCAATTTTGGAGTTAACCACAAGGAGTTATAAGTATTTACTTTTAAAATATTCTTTTCCCATAAAATTTATAACTCTTAATCTATATATCCAAAAATCGCCATTTTTTGGAGACAATCTAGAAAACTCATCAAATTATCATTTCAAATTTTTCCAGAATTTTTGAGGGTCAGAAAAATTACGAAATCGCCTCCAGAGAACCCCTTTTAATAAAAATACTATTATTATGAATACGAAGGATCATTTACAATGTATGCGGTAATCCACATAGACATGTTATTTCAATGTAATAATAAAGAATAGAACCAGTCATGCGTGCTTACGCATGCATGGATATTCCAAATGAATAATAAATAATGAAATAATGTAAGAATTCACCAGGCATGCGATAGACCGCACAGATAGATTATTCAAACAAAATAATAAATAATGGAACCAGGTCATGCGTAAAGCATAGACAGGATGTTCCAACAGAATAATAAAGAATGGAATAACAGAAGAATTTCACCATGTATGCGATACTTCGCATAAACAGGTTATTCCAAAATAATAATAAATAATGGAACCCGAATCCCAAGAACGCAACGCACAGACGTGATATTCCGGCTGAATAATAAAGAATGGAATAATAGAAGAATTTCACCAAGTATAGGGTAGCCCACGTATACAGGTTATTCCAACAGAATAATAAATAATGGAATAACAGAAGTTCTCTTCATGAATATAAAAGAAATAATACCCCTTACCGTAAAAGAAACTGAATATAAGAGTAGGGAAGTAGCGAGGATACTTTTCTATAGTTTCTCTCTATAATTTCTCTCTAGAGTTTCAAAGTGAATTAAATAAGAAATAATGAAGGAATGAGCTTCTATTTATAGAAAAATGGATCAGATAAGAATTAACTCATGAACTGTTCGATTGATTTACTTTAATCGACGGTCCATATTTAAAGCAAAATCTTTTAAATAAAATATAATATATTCTATTTATAATATAATAAAACGAATAACTTTATAAAATATTTTACTATGCAAACACTATGCATAATAAAATATAATATATTCTAATTATTCTCTAATAAAATGTATAAATTTATAAAAGTATTCTTTTATATAAAAAAGATTTTACTATTATCCTAATAAAACGAATAACTTTATAAAATATTCTCGCTTTATATAAAAAAGTTTTCATTTTATTACATTAATAATACCAATAAAACAAAACCGAGTGACTTATCACGTAAGCATCAATAATCAATACCGCATTGCTACTATGCAACCACGCCAGACATCGTACTTTTTTACTACCAAGTAGTTCAACAGTATTAACGGTAAAACTTCCGTCGTTATTATCATAAATATTTTTGTCGTTTTCTCAATCCGACAATAATTTTGTTGCGGGGTCCACCAATGATTGTACCGTCATACGGATATTCCCCGACCAAAAAGAATATTATATAACAACTTGTGTACTTTGCAAAATTTATAAATATTACCCACAACTATAACATTATATCAAATCCACACCATAATATAAAAAAAATTATTTCGAGAAAATTAAATATTTATTCATAAAATTTGGGGTCTCACAATCTCCTCTCCTTATGGAATTTCGCCCTCGAAATTTACGTACGTACTTGGTATGCCGAAGAGGTGAGGATACCTTGACTTCATTTCATATTCTAGCTCTTGAGGTATAACCTTTGAGTGTTGAATACGATTCTTCTTATCCAAGATTTTAACACGTATCTCCTCATACGTTAAATCTTCTGCTATCTCGTCTAGTTCTAATTTAATAATGTGGTTCGGGTCATCCACATATTTACGTAACATCGATACGTAAAAAAAAATGTTCTGAACATGCAACATACTTGGCGGTAAAACGAGTCTATAGGTCACAGTTCCTACTTCATTGAGGATTTCAAATGGGCCAATTAAATCGAGGGTTGAGATTTCCTCTCTTCATCGATTCTTGTTTCTAGAATAACGCCCTCTTGAACCTTCTTCTTCACATTCATCAGCTCTGAGTATGTAGCTTGAGCGGCTTTAACTTTCTCGATTAAATTCGATTCTAATCGTATATTCGTTATATTCACGTGGGTTCGTATATTCGCACTTGTAACCGCATACGATCTTCTACTCAACGCGTCAGCTACCATGTTCGTACTTCCACGATGATATTGAATGGTACGATCGTAATCTTCAACAGCTCAAGTCAACGTCTTTGGCGCATGTTACGTTCATTTTAGTTGAAGAAATATTTGAGGGTTTAAGAAATGGGTTTTGTACTGGGGTCAATACAAAATTCGATTTCACGCTCTAGGGGTAGGCTAAGAAGTCTTTAAGAATACGCCAGAAAATTTATTAACAATAGAAATATCATTCAAAACTGTGACCCTCATCCAAGACTTGGATAGTACGTCACATTTATACCTATTAACTTGCCATCGTCATTCACGACGTCGCCTACAGAAAGTCTGGCTTCGATGCATTTCACACAAGCAAGTCAACAACGAAAAGATCGGGGCTCTTTACTTATGGCTTGATATGACAGTGATTGACTTTAGTGGTTTGGTTGCTTGAATTCACATAATAGGTTGGTTAGGAATATTAAAGCTAACAACCTTATGAAAAGCATGATGAGCAGTTAACCAATCGTTTCCAAAAATCACATCAATGCAAGTATTTTCAAAGAGATAAAATCGACAGGTAACGTGAAAATGTCGATTTGAATCAACAAGATTTATAAATAGTGGAGGTAACGGAGGTTTCTACTAACGAGGTTTCAACCAATAAGTCAAAGTCTAACTTCTCCAGAGTTAAATTTAAACGTTGAGCGCAAGCAAGAGAGATAAAAGAATAGGTAAAACCGGTATCGAATAAGATATAGACTTCGCAAGAATTTATAATTAACTAACCCGTGATAACTTCGTTCGATTCCTCGTCACGAAAAATGCTCTCCCTTAAAACTACCGAATTTGACTTGTTCGGGACAGTCTTTGGTGTCATCATTACCACTGGAATTGACTTTCGCTATAGGGCATATTCCACTCTCATCTGTTTCATCGTACTCCTGATTCATGATCTGAATCATCAATCTTCGATCCATATCGAATTGAGATTGACCACTCTGTACAGGGTAACTCAAAACTCAATGTTGGGTTCTCCCAATTACTGTCGAAAAAGAGAAATACATATAATCTATTTTAGCTTTCTTGGATCGGACTTCTCTTTCCACAATATCAACGCGTCGTGTGGCTTTTACGCATGCATCTTTCATTCTCACTTGTTCAGTTGTTTCTTCTTTCAGCTGCTCCTTAACATTTGAATTCTCAGATTCCAGCTTTAATATCGTATACTCTGCCAAAGAGCGCTCCTGTTCAGCTATCGCACATCGGGTAATACAATTTTGAATTGTTACATTCCTTTGCTCCACGACCGCCTTCCGTTCTTCAGCCTGCTCTTCTAACTCATGAATATGATTTTGCAATTCTACATTTTGATCAATAAGTTCTTCTAATA
Organism: Panax ginseng; assembly: GCA_020205605.1. Taxonomy (NCBI): domain Eukaryota; kingdom Viridiplantae; phylum Streptophyta; class Magnoliopsida; order Apiales; family Araliaceae; genus Panax; species Panax ginseng. The sequence goes on along the minus strand of CM035138.1, from coordinate 115,499,206 downwards.
AATCCTCCTTAGGTTCCTCTTCTTCCTCACTCTCAATTGCTACTTTTGCGACTAGCTTAAGTGCAACTTTTAATTCCTCAATCATCGCATGGATGTCTCTAATCACATTATCTTGGTTGGTGATTAGAGGTGTCTCCACGGTCTCATGTGCTCCATTGCTATTCTCAACATTCTCCGATGTCATTTTCAAATACTGCCACAAAACAAGGGTTAATTAACATATCACATATTATCCCTATACTCTGACTGACCAATTAAATTCCAAATAAACTTAGGTAGGTCATACTAGCGAAGGAATTCCCCGTCTCTCCCCTTCTAGTTCTTATCTCACACCTCAACCAGGGATCATATCCCTAAGCTTTGATACCAACTGTAACACCCCAAAAATAGGTATACATCACCCATCTTGAGTCGCCAAATACATGGTACAGAATTCAAATACAAACTTAATTATACAACAGTCGTGTAAAATACGACAAAACATAGGCTGTGAGTTTTAATACAAATACTGTCCTCTAGAGAGTATACAAACTCAACGGAGACCTCATTATATTTATTATCACATTATTTCACAGAATAGTGAGGACTACTAATGCACCATCTAAGACCATCACTCTGTTCCCCGACTAGTCCCCGCTACGTTCTCATTTCAAGAGAACAAAGGAAAGAAAGGGTGAGCTCAACTAGCCCAAAGAAAAAATATTATGACTAAGATAATGCGTAATAAATTATCATTAGCCTTAAACAAAGGTTAAACCGGTACAATATAACAAACATCAAGTTTAATGCGCAGTGAACAAACAATCCATTAAAAGAGTCAAGTAGAGAATAAAATCTACTATCTTTTATGATTTAAAAGGTTTTCATCACTTTTATCATTTGGGACTCGACAATAAATAATCCACATCATCGAATCACCCCGCACTACTACTGCCAAGGATATTCTTTAGTATCATGACCACAATTATCCATGCACTACGGGCCAAAAAGATAATTGTGTTTTCATCAACAGTCTGATCATGCCATAAAACAATTCATCTTTGCACCTTGGCGAAGAGAATCCATAGCCATAATCATACCAAAAGCGTCCCATCAATGCACTACGGGCCAATGAGGATTTTTTCCACATTATTTGTAACATTACGGTCATGATTATACCGAATAATCCCTGGTCATAATCATACCAAGTCCATCTATGCACTACAGGCCACAGATGACTTTCAACATAATATAAACATGAGGATGATGACAATGACATAATAATTCAATAAAACAAGTTCAAGAATTAATTTATCCAGGAACTAATAACGTCCAAATTGTCAACATGGTACTGCTTTGTGGAGTAAAATTCAAGAATGCTCAGAAGAATATTTTCATGAAAAGATCTTTGGATGAAACGCAAAAGAATGGAATAACAAAAGAAATCACCATGCATGCGGTATTGTGATGTACGAGTTATTCAACAGAATAATAATAACGGAACCGAAGTCGGCAAAATTCTCACCGATGTGGATGTTCCAACAAAATAATAAAGAATGGAATAACAACAGAATCACCATGCATGCGATAAACCGCATGCATGTTTATTCCAATGAATAATAAATAATGGAACTAGGTTCGGCGTAAACACACAGACAAGATATTTCGACAGAATAATAAATAATGGAACCCGAGTCCCAAAGTAAACGCAAACGCATTGCAGACGATATATTCCAATGAATAATAATAAAGGCGGAATCGGTCCCACAGTAAAAGCGTCTGATAGGATATTCCAACAGAATAATAAAGAATGAAATAATAGAAGAATTTCATCAAGTATAGGGTATCTCGCGTATATAGGTTATTCTAACAGAATAATAAAGAATGGATTAACAGAAGTTCTCTTCATGAATAAGAAAGAAAGAATATCCCTTATGAGTACAACAAATAATATTCCCTACCTTAGAAAGAAGAGTACTAGATATAAAAGTAGTGAAGTAGCAGAACACTTTTCTTCTTTCTCTCTATAGTTTCTCTCTCTAGAGTTTCAAAGTGAATTAAGTAAGAAATAATGAAGGAATGAGTTTCTATTTATAGAAAAATGGACCGCATAGTAACTAACTCATGAACGGTCCCAGTTGATTTACTTTAATCGACGGTCCATATTTAAAGCAAAATCTTTTAAATAAAATATAATATATTCTATTTATAATCTAATAAAACGAATAACTTTATAAAAGATTTTACTATGCAAACACTATGCAGGCACTATGCAAACACTATGCATAATAAAATATAATATATTCAAATTATTGTCTAATAAAAATGTATAACTTTATAAAAGTATTCTGCTTTATATAAAAAGATTTTACTATGCAAAAACTATGCGCATAACTATGCAACAAAGATGCATAATAGAATATAATATATTTTATTTATAGAATAACATTATAAAAGTATTCTGTTTTATATAAAAAGATTTTCTGTTTTATTACATTAATAATACCAATAAAACAAAACTGAGTGATTTATCACGTAAGCATCAATAATCAATACCGTAATGCTACTATGCAACCATCGCCAGACATCGTACTTTTTACTACCGAGTAGTTCAAAAGTATTAATGGTAAAACTTCCGCCGTTATTTTTATAAAATATTTTTGTCGTTTTCTCAATCCGACAATAATTCCGTTGCGGGGTCCACCAATGATTGTACCGTCATACAGATATTCCCCGACCAAAAAGAATATTATATAACAACTTGTGTACTTTGTAAAATTTATAAATATTATCCACAACTATAACATTATATCAAATCCACACCATAATATTAAAAAAAAATATTTCGAGAAAATTAAGTATTTATTCATAAAATCTGGGGTCTCACAATATATATATATATATATATATATATATATATATATATATATAAAGAGAAGAACGGGAAATAAGAGCAAAGAGCCCTCGTCAATGAAAAAAAAGAGAGCATGAATACCCTATTCGGACCCCTAATCTTCGAAAATGTTTGATTTTAGTTAGAACTTATTTGTTTTTGAATTTTTTTTGTTTATTTTGTATGATTCCTAATAAGAGATTGGTTATGTGTTGAATTTGAATTAATATCAGTTAGAATAGATGTTGATCACACACACACTATATCGGTGATGACAATATAAGATTCAAGGATTGATAAGAAGTTATTGATTGGTTTTAATATGAAGTGTTGTAATGTTTGCTTGATTTTTCTGAGGCCAAAGGAATAAATTTGATTCTATGATACTGTTGGATTCGTAGACATATAGTTAGATACATTACATCTCATTGCATTGCATTGCATTGCATGTTAGTTTGTTTGATTGCATGTGCTCGAGGACTAGCACGTTTTAAGTTTGGGGGATTTTGATAAGTGGATTTTATATCCACGAATCGGTTCCTAATCCAAGCTTAATTGGTGTTAAATTCTAGTGTTTATGTTCTATTTCACTTGTTTATTGATATTTAATGTGTAGGTATGGTGGTGTGGCAATTGAGCATGAAAGGAGTACATTCGTGGCAAGAAAAGATCTAGACAAGAGGTTCAAAGAAGTCAGCAAAAATTCCCTACCCCGGCCGGGCGGGCCTCTTTTAGCCTTACACATACGCCGGGGTGAGGGGTGCCGAATCTGGACAATCCTGGTGGTCTTCAAACTCTGCTGGGACTTGGAAATTAGAACTTGCATGGCATATGGACTCTAATATACATGGGATTTCGACCAAGACTTCATGTTGGATATATATTGTAGAACAAACATGAAATAATCATCATGCAAAGCAATTAACATAGATTAATTACAGAATTTCATATTGAGCAACGGAGTGAAGATTTTAAAGAACGGTCATATCGATTGCGGATAAAGGCTAAAGTGAAGGGTGTTCTGCGTTATTCTTCTACTTTAGTTTATATTTGTAATTGAGAAGATGTTATCTTTAATTTATTCAGTTATTATTTCATTTATTATGAACTAATTGCTTTTTAGGCTTAAGACGGATCTTTAAGTGGAATGATGATTATGTAATCTTTGATTTCAGTTTAATAAACTATTATCCGGTTTATCTATATTAATTTGAGCGTGAATTTATGAATTGCCTGATCAACGATTCTTTTTGGACTTGTATAAACTCGAGAGATGAAATACGAGTCTAGACTTAATTAATATAGCATGTGTTCTTGATTTATGTGAATGAATAGAATCATGATGAATGTTAGGGTAGAGATATGCTTGACATCGCATGTAATCAAATAAAGAGCTTGAACTTCAACCTTCTTTAATTGTAATTCACATAGAGATATAGTGAGTTAGTTGATTAAGGTGTTTAACGTAATTCTATCTTAATTGTAGATTTGGGTTAATACGGTATTAATGCATCGAGAGGTGGCTAGTGCTACATACGTGTTCTTGATTAATAAACTGGGATAGTGAGTTAAACTGAAATAAAGGTGTAAAAATCAGAGTGATGCTTAGAGTGAAGTCGAAAGCCTAATTCTCCATTATTTGTTTGAAAATTTAGTTTTTAGTGTTTATTGATTATTTGGAGATTTTACTATTTTTAATACTTTTAGTTATGAAATGGAAATTGATTAGTTTAATAAAATTAGGATTAATAGGAAATTGGTTCTTGTGAGGTTTAATTTGTATTTACAGTCTCTGAGGGAACGATACTCTACTTACTATTATATTACTTGTTCACCACGTATACTTGCGTGTTGTGCGTAATTAGATTTTACCCAACAGTAGTGAGTATGAAGATTTACATTTTTCTGTCGCCCATAGTTTGAAACAAATTGGACTGATTCAAGGCTTATGGCGCACTGATCAGTTGGGTGGCTTCCTGCACATAGCTCACATGGCACCGCGACACTTTGCACATTTTGCACTGATTGCACTCCCATAGTGTCAAGTCTTTTGGTTAGTGCTGCAACCTGAGTAGCTAATGTCATGACTGAGTCAACCTCATACACCCCTACTACTCTCATAGGGGCTTGTTTATCATTTGGCCATTGATAATTGTTGGCAGCAATTGTTTCCACCAAGTCATATCCCGCTGCATGATGCTTTGACATGAATGCCCCCACCAGATGCGGCATCTATACTCAAACGAGTAGACCCGGATAAACCATTATAAAATGTTTGACTGGGAAGCCATTCTGGCAATCCATGGTGGGGGCATCTTCTCAATAAATCCTTGAATTGCTACCATGAGTCGTACAAAGACTCGGATTCAAATTGGATGAAGAATGTAATGTCATGCCTAAGCCTGACTGTTTTGGCAGACGAAAAGAACTTCTCCATGAACTTTTGAGACAAGTCAGCCTATGTGGTGATGGAGCCTGGCGGAAGTGAATGCAGCCAACTCTTGGCCTTTTCCCGCAGAGTGAATGGGAACAATCGAAGTTTGATGGCATCGTCAGACACTCCGTTGCATTTAAATGTATCGCAGATCTCCAAGAAATTGATCAAATGATCATTTGGGTCATCATTTGGCAATCCGTGATGAGTAGGTTTTCAACCTATGATTTATGTTCGTTTAGCTTGTTATATTATTAGTTTTTGGTACATTCATATTACTTTTGATGGGTTTTGTGCTTGTTGTAGGATAATCAGTGTGCCTATTAGAATGCTAGCATTGGAAGGAGTTTTCAAGAAATTTTTGGACTTTCTGACTACATAGCGTGGCTATTTACGCGTGAACTTCTCTGGTGCAAGATATACGGACCGCGCTTATCGAGAGAACAAAGTGTAGCGTGGGGCGACCGTGTCTAACACCCCGATCTAGGCGAAGAAGTAATTTTGTGCTGGAATATGGGCATTGTGGGAGCTATTAATTCTTTATGTAATATGATCATAATTGGATTGTTGGAATGGTGGTTATTCCATTTTGTGGGAGTCTTTGACTAGTGACTTGTTGGTGTTGAAAAGGATTTAGATTTCTATTTTTGACTTTCTATGTGATGAGTTAGAGTTGGATTAGGATTGGTGGTATGAAGCTGAGTTGAGGCCATTTTTATGTGAAGTGTTGGAAAATGTGGGGGACATTCAGACACACTTCGAGAACGAGATTGAAAGGCAAGAGCTTGGAGGAACGAAGAAGAAGAATAATTTTACGAAGATTCCAGATTTGAAGGGCGAGAAGGGTGGTGTATTACTATTCTCCTTTTATTTCAAATTCTGTAATTGGGATAATGTTTTCTTTTATTTATTCAGTATTTAATTCATTAGTTATGAACTAAATTACTTATTAGGCTTATAATGGATCTTTAAGTGGAACGATTGTTATGTAATCTTTGATTTTCAGTTTAATAAGCTATTATGCAGCTTATCTATATTAATATTAGCTTGAATTTATGAATTGCATGATCAACAATTTTATGTGGATTTGTATGAATTCGAGAGATGAAATATGAATATAGACTTAATTAATATATCATGTGTTCTTGATTTATATAGATGAACATAATTTTGATGTATGTTGGGGTAGAGATATGCTTGACATCGCATGTAATCATATGAAGAACTTGAACTTAAACCTTCTTTAATTGTAATTCACATAGAGATATAGTGAGTTAGTTGATTAAGGTGTTTAACACAATTCTATCTTAATTGTGGATTTGGGTCAATACGGTATTAGTACATCGAGATGTGGTTAATACTACTTATGTGTTCTTGATTAATAAACTGGGATAGTGTGTGACGCCCCCAAAATTAGGTATACATCTGTAAGACCCCGAATTTTATAAAATAAAATTATTCAATTTTTCTTATAATTATTATTCAGTAAATGTTAAAATTGATAAAAGTTGAAGTTAAGGATGATATATGAATTTTTTTTTTCAAAATACATGAGTGGTTATAAAATATTCATTGTTATCGGAGAATATTAGTTTGGTCGTGGAATATTCTTTTTTTCGGGAATATCCGTCTGACATGCCTAGCAGATCATTTGTGGGCCCCATAACGTAATAACCGTCGGATGAAGAAAACGACAAGTTTGAGTTTTACCGTAACAATTTGTTGGAATACACGGTGGTTAAAATACAATAATATGCGTTGTTGCACAAGAAGCACCGGTATTACAGTATTTTTTTTGAATTATTGATTCTTACGTAAAAGGCACTTTACTCAATAATTGTTACGATAATTATTGCTCAATATTTTATTTTATTGATTCAATAATTGCTGCGTTGATATTATATATTATTATTGTTTCAATAATTGTCATTTGACAAGATTTTCTATTATCGGATCAATAATTCAAATTATTTGAATAATATTATCGAGATAACATTATTGGCAATGTCTAGAAAGTTACGCCAAGGAGAGGTTTGGTCACCTAATTACGCGCCAAGAAGGAGAAATCCTTATTGAAAGCCCCTCTATCCTCGAACCGCACCTCGGTTGTCGATCTTGTGAGTCTGTAATATTATTTGTGAATAATTAATTATTGATTATTATGATAAAGAAAATATTTATTGTGGATATAGATGGAGAAAATTTTTATTTTGCCAATATTGAAAATTAATATTTTATCTTTTTCTGATAAAATAATTCATTTAAATATATTATTTTAATAATATATTAACGGTAATATTTTTACAATGAATGTGGGATATATGAGTATATGAGGAGGAAGAGTATTTTTGTGGCATTAAATATTTAACATATGTTTTGGGTGTCGGTGGACACAATTCTTGACCGAAAATTAATTATAGACTGTAAAATCGCTCGTTTGTTAATTTCGGTCAATTTCTGTTTGGAATTTGGAAAACTTTTCTTCTGCAAAGTTGTAGAGAATGGAATTTCCCATGGAAAATCGCGAGTTTCGAATTTTTCTGATAAACGGGCTATTTTCTATGAATTATTGAAGTTTTAGAAAATAAAATGATTTTTATTAAAATATATGGTGGGACCCACTTTGGTTGGTGTTAATAACATGTGGGCTGCTATATTTTTTCAGAATTGGCATGTTTGGATGGCTGGTCTTGGATGGTTGGTGTGTAGAAAAGAAAAATAATATTTTATTATTTTAGTCTCCTTTGGCGTTCTAGCATTTTCCTATAAATAAAAGCTTAAGTTAGAATTGAAAATCACACCAGAAACTGAAGTTTTCTCTCTATTTCTCTCTCTATATTATCAAGTGTATTCTTGTATCTTGAGTGTTGCTATACGGTGCAAGTTCGTTCAGCGTTATTCCAGTCAGAAATATTGCTCTTTTGAGGTAAAGGATTTTAAGGGTTGTGATGTTTTTCATGTTTCGTAACTTTTCAGACCTTTAAAAATTCTGGAAAAATTTGAAATGATAATTTGATGAGTTTTATTGATTGTGTCCAAAAATGGCGATTTTTGGATGTATAGATTATGAGTTATAAATTTTACGGGAAAAGACTATTTTAAAAGTAACCGCTTATAACTCCTTGTGGTTAACTCCAAAATTGATGAAATTTTTATTGGGAGTACATATATATAACATGGGTATATTCTATAAATTTCAGAAATTTTGGATAAAAGTACAATTTATGATAAATGTTTTAATATTCGGCGATTTTGGCCATATGAAAAATAGTAAATGAATTTTAAAAATTCTGAGAAAAATATATGTTCAATATGAGCCTATATTCTGCTAAATCTCAGAAAAGAAATATTTTTGGAACTGATTTGGTATTTTTCATGAAAATGGACTAGTTATGAGTAAATGAATTAAATATGTCGTGTGAAGTAAGAAAATTGGAAAATAAGATTTTATGGCTTGAGAATCCTATATGAGGTATATCAGATTTTTGATGAGGGTTTTGGTTATTGGTGATGAAATCTTATGAGTTTGGCATTTTAAAATGATTAAATGCATTATTTAGTAAAGTGTAAACAATTAAAATAAATTGTTTATAAGCTTAAAAAAATATTATTCTTTCAATATCATTATACCAAATATTGGTATGGATTTTATTGTGGAATTTCTACCTTTTTGAGTCGGGTTTACTATTCATGAGATACTATTCACGAGTTACTATTCATGAGTTACTATTCACGGGTTACTATTCATGACAAAATTGTTTTCTTTTTTCTAACCAAATTATAGTTGATTTATGAATATTACTCGGAGATTAAAACTATATATTGATTATATTGATTTTATTATCATATATAACATTTTATAACCACGATGTTGAAATTCTCTTTCACCGGAGTGTAAAGATTGATAGATTATTGGTATGATCATGACTAGGGTTCTTTTGGCGATGGTGAAAAGTTGAATTGTGGTTGGTATGATCATGACCATTGAATTTATAATTGAATATCTTTAGCTTAAGTGCAAAGGTGAATTAATCAACATGGTTATAATTATTGTTTATATAAATTCTGAAATGATTATATATTTCTTTGAGATATTAATATATTTGGCATGTAATGCAAAGATGACTTGTTGTTGAATATCTTTGGCATGTAGTGCAAAGATGAACTGTTGATGAATATCTTTGGCCTGTAGTGCAAAGATGAACTGTTGATGAATATCTTTGGCCCGTAGTGCAAAGATGAATTTATTAGTTTGATTATGAACATGAATGTGATTTGGTATAACCATGATCTTTGATGTTTCGGTGATGAAAATTATCTTTGTCTGGATGAGAAAAAGGAATTTAGAACAACAATTACAATTATGAGTTATACATGTGATTGTGGGCGAGAATTATTGATTGATGTTACAGAATAAAACATTGTTGGTGGACTTTTAACATGAAGAAGATAATAGACTTTATAGTCTATTTGACTCTTCTAATGGATTGCTCATTCCGTTTTGCAACTATGGTTGAAAAGTTTTATCATCTACCATATGTTCTAAATCTACGATTTATTCTTGATGAAGACTATTGATAATTTATTTATCTTTAGTCATAATATTCTTTATCGAGCTAGTTGTGCTCACCCTTTGCTTCACAATTCCTTTCGGGTAATAAAAGTGTAAATTTGGGTCGAGTGGGGGATAACAGGAATAGAGCGGTGGTCTATAGTTGTTGAGGTTCTCCCTAAAGAGTATGGAAATGATTTTATTGAGGACTTTAGATAAGTGTGTTTGTATTTTATACGTCATTTAATAGTTATATTTGGTGAATCAAATAGGTCGAGTGAACCCAACTTTGGAAGGTGTTTTGTCACTATCATACAAGATGTCTAATGATATACAACCTCGTGTTATCATAAGACGGGGTTGTGTACATCCTCTTCTTTGAGTATATCTCGAGCACTACCGTATGATCTTGAAGTTTGGTTGAAATATAATTTTCAATTGCGGATAAAGTGGAGATAGTTATATGTCAAGAGAAGACTCAACATTGGAAAGAACATGATAGTAATCTTCTCGTTTTTCTTTGGGGTCTATTGGATCAACCAAGGATAATTCTGTGGACATATGATATCTATCATAACCTAGACGTATGGTCTCCCATGTACTAAGGTTTCCTTGAGCACTTCCCAAAGATTTTAGTTTCTAAAACAGTCTTTGACTATACCTTTATGTAAGGTGTCACTGTGAGGTATTGTCCACGGTTGGGACATGTGTCACATTTGGTATATATTTGTATCCAAACTCACAGTATATGTGTTGTTGTATTTTGCACGACAATTGTTGTAATAAAGTTGTAGTTGTATTCTGTACCATGTATTTGGCGACTCAGAATGGGTTGGATTGAATGGACCTATTTTGGGGTCGTTACATTTGGTATCAGAGCTTAGGGATATGATCTCTGGCAAAGATCGGGGAATAGAACTAGGAGGGGAGAGATGTGTAAATCCTCCGTTAGTGTGCCCTACCTAAGCTTATTTGTTGGTCAGTCATAATATCGGGATATTATGTGATATGTTAATTTATTCAATTAACCCTTGTTTTGAAGCGGTATTCTAGAATGATATCTGAAATACAGGAGATGAGCAATGGAGAAATCATGAGAACAGGAAAGATGGACTCTGAAATGAAAGCAGGGTATTCTCAACTCTTTGAAATACCAGGTACGTAAATTTCGGGGACGAAATTTCATAAGGAGGGGAGATTGTAAGACCCCGAATTTTATGAAATAAAATTATTCAATTTTTCTTATAATTATTATTCAGTAAATGTTAAAATTGATAAAAGTTAAAGTTAAGGATGATATATGAAAAAAAATTTCAAAATACGCAAGTGGTTATAAAATATTCATTGTTGTCGGAGAATATTCGTTTGGTCGTGGAATATTCTTTTTGTCGGGAATATCCGCATTTACTTGCCGTACTCATTTGTGGGCCCCATAACGGATAACTCGCTTGGATGAAGAAAACGATAAGTTTGAGTTTTTACCGAATTAACACTTGTTGGAATACACGGTGGTTAATATACAATAATACGCATTGTTGCACGAAGAAAGACACCAGACACAAATTTTTGAATTATTCATTCTTACGTAAGAAGGCACTACTCAATAATTGTTACGATAATTCTTGTTTAATATTTTATTTTATTGATTCAATAATTGTCATATTGATATTATATATTATTATTGTTTCAATAATTGTCATCTTACGACAAGATTTTCTATTATCGGATCAATAATTCAAATTATTTGAATAATATTATCGAGATAACATTATTGGCAATGTCTAGAAAGTTCGCCTCATACAAGGAGAGGTTTGGTCACCTAATTGCGCGCCAAGAAGAGAGAACTCCTTATTGAAAGCCCCTCTATCATGGGAACTCACTGGTTGTCGATCTTGTGAGTCAGTAATATTATTTGTGAATAATTAATTATTGATTATTATGATAAAGAAAATATTTATTGTGGATATAGATGGAGAAAATTTTAATGTGACAACTATTGAAAATTAATATTTTATCTTTTTGATAAAATAATTCATTTAAATATATTATTTTAATAATATATTAACAGTAATATTTTTACAATGAATGTGGGATATATGAGTATATGAGGAGGAAGAGTATTTTGTGGCATTAAATATTTAACATATGTTTTGGTGTGTCATGGACACAATTCTTGATGAAAATTAATTATAGGCAGTAAAATCGTTCGTTTGTTGATTTCGGGCCAATTTCGCTTGGAATTTGGAAAAATTTTCTTCTTGCAAAGTTGAAGAGAATGGAATTTCCCATGAAAAACGCGAGTTTCAATTTTTCCGAAAACGGGCTATTTTCTATGAATTATTGAAGTTTTATAAAATAAAATGATTTTATATAAAATATATGGTGGGACCCACTTTGGTTGGTGTTAATAACATGTGGGCTGCTATATTTTTCAGAATTGGCATGTTTGGATGGCTGGTCTTGGATGGTTGGTGTGTAGAAAAGAAAAATAATATTTTATTATTTTAGTCTCCTTTATGCGTTCTAGCATTTTCCTATAAATAGAAGCTTAAGTTAGAATTGAAAATCACACCGTAAACTCAAGTTTTCTCTATTTCTCTCTCTATATTATCAAGTGTATTCTTGTATCTTGAGTGTTGCTATACGGTGCAAGTTCGTTTCAAAGATTATTCCAATCGAAATACTTGCTTTTTTTGAGGTAAGGGGATTTTAAGGGTTGTGATGTTTTTCATGTTTCGTAACTTTTCAGACCTTTAAAAATTCTGGAAAAATTTGAAATGATAATTTGATGAGTTTTATTGATTGTGTCCAAAATGGCGATTTTTTGGATGTATAGATTATGAGTTATGAATTTTACGGAAAAGACTATTTTAAAAGTAACCGCTTATAACTCCTTGTGGTTAACTCCAAAATTGATGAAATTTTTTATTGGGAGTACATATATATAACATGGGTATATTCTATAAATTTCAGAAATTTTGGATAAAAGTACAATTTATGATAAATGTTTTAATATTCAAGGTTTTGGCCATATGAAAAATAGTAAATGAATTTTAAAAATTCTGAGAAAAATATATGTTCAATATGAGACTATATTCTGTTAAATCTCAGAAAAGAAGTATTTTTGGAACTGATTTGGTATTTTTCATGAAAATGGACTAGTTATGAGTAAATGAATTAAATATGTCGTGTGAAGTAAGAAAATTGGAAAATAAGATTTTATGGCTTGAGAATCCTATACGAGGTATATGCAGATTTTTGATGAGGGTTTTGGTTATTGGTGATGAAATCTTATAAGTTTGGAATTTTAGAATGATTAAATGCATTATTTAGTAAAGTGTAAACAATTAAAATAAATTGTTTATAAGCTTAAAAAAAATATTATTCTTTCAATATCATTATACCGAAATATTGGTATGGATTTTATTGTGGAATTTCTACTTTTTTGAGTCGGATTTACTATTCATGAGATACTATTCATGAGTTGCTATTCATGAGTTACTATTCACGAAGTTACTATTCATGACAAAATTGGTTTCTTTTTCTAACCAAATTATAGTTGATTTATGAATATTACTCTGGAGATTAAAACTATATATTGATTATATTGATTTTATTATCATATATAACATTTTTATAACCCTGATGTTGAAATTCTCTTTCACTGGAGTGTAAAGATGGATAGATTATTGGTATGATCATGACTAGGGTTCTCTTTGGCCAGTAGTGAAAAATTGAATTGTGACTGGTATGATCATGACCATTGAATTTATAATTGAATATCTTTAGCTTAAGTGCAAAGGTGAATTGATCAACATGATTATAATTATTGTTTATATAAATTCGAAATGATTATATATTTCTTTGAGATATTAATATATTTGCACCCGTAATGCAAAGATGACTTGTTGTTGAATATCTTTGGCATGTAGTGCAAAGATGAATCGTTGATGAATATCTTTGGCCCAGTAGTGCAAAGATGAATTTATTAGTTTGATTATGAACATGAACGTGATTTGGTATAACCATGATCTTTGATGTTTGGTGATGAAAATTATCTTTGTCTGGATGAGAAAAGGAATTTAGAACAACAATTACAATTATGAGTTATACATGTGATTGTGGGCGAAATTGTTGATTGATGTTACGTGAATAAAACATTGTTGGTGGACTTTTAACATGAAGAAGATAATAGACTTTATAGTCTATTTGACTCTTCTAATGGATTGCTTTCATTCATTTAACTATGGTTGAAAAGTTTTATCATCTACCATATGTTCTAAATCTACGATTTATTCTTCGATGAAGACTATTGATAATTTATTTATCTTTAGTCATAATATTCTTTATCGAAGCTAGTTGTGCTCACCCTTTTGCTTCACAATTCCTTTCAGGTAATAAAAGTGTAGCTGGGTCGAGTGGGGGATAACAGGGAATAGAACGGTGGTCTATAGTTGTTGAGGTTCTCCCTAAAGAGTATGGAAATTATTTTATTGAGGACTTTAGATAAGTGTGTTATATTTTATACGTCATTTAATAGTTATATTTGGTGAATCAAATAGGGTCAGGCGAACCCAACTTTGGAAGGGTGTTTTGTCACTATCATACAAGATGTCTAATGATATACAACCTCGTGTTATCATAAGATGAGTTGTGTACATCCTCTTCTTTGAGTATATCTACGAGCACTACCAGTATGATCTTGAAGTTTGGTTGAAATATAATTTTCAATTGCGAATGGTGGAGATAGTTATATGTAAAGAGAAGACTCAACATTGGAAAGAACATGATAGTAATCTTCTCGTTTTTCTTTGGGTCTATTGGATCAACCAAGGATAATTACGTGGACATATGATATCTATCATAACCTGGGCGTATGGTCTCCCATGTACTAAGGTTTCTTGAGCACTTCCCAAAGATTTTAGTTTCTAAAACAGGTCTTTGACTATACCTTTATGTAAGGTGTCACCGTGAGGTGTTGTCCACGGTTGGGACATGTGTCACATTTGGTATATATTTGTATCCAAACTCACAAGATATGTGTTGTTGTATTTTGCACGACATTGTTGTAATAAAGTTGTAGTTGATTACATACCATGTATTTGGCGACTTCAAGCAGGTTGGATTGAATGGACCTATTTTGGGGTCGTTACAACATCACCCATCTTGAGTCGCCAGATACATGGTACAGAATTCAAATACAACTTAATAATACAACTGTCGTGTACAATACGACAAAACATAAACTGTGAGTTTGAATGTAAATATTGTCTACTAGAGAGTATAAAAACTCAAAAGGAGTCCTTATTACAATTATTATCACACTATTTCATAGAATAATGAGGACTACTAATGCAAACATCTAGGATCATCACTCTGTTCCCCGACTAGTCCCAGCTACGTTCTCATTTCCTAAAGAGAACAGTGAAAGAAAGGGTGAGCTCAACTAGCCCAGTAAGAAATATTATGACTAAGATAATGCAGAATAATTTATCGTTAGCCTTCAACAGTGTTAAACTGATAAAATATAATAACTATCAAGTTTAACTGCAGCGGAACAAGAAATCCATTAGAAGAGTCAAGTAGGGAATAAAATCTACTATCTTCTATGATTTAAAAGGTTTTTCCATCACTTTTATCGCTGGTACTCAGCTAAATAAGTAATCCATATCATCGAATCACCCCTGCACTACGGCCAAAGATATTCTTTAGTATCACGACCACGAATTATCCATGCACTACGGATAAAGATAATCATGTTTTCATCAACGGTCCTGATCATGCCATAAAACAATTCATCTTTGTACTACGGCCAAAGAGAATCCATAGCCATAATCATACCAAAAATTGTCCATCAATGCACTACGGGCCAATGAGGACCTTTTCCACATCATTTGTAACATTACGGTTATGATTATACCGAATAATCCCTGGTCATAATCATACCAAGTCCATCTATGCACTACAGGCCACAGATGACTTTCAACAAAATATAAACATGAGGATGATGACAATGATATAAGAATTCAATAAAACAAGTTCAAGAATTAATTTATCTAGGAACTGATAACGTCCAAATTGTCAACATGTTACTGCTTTATAGAGTAAAATTCAAGAATGCTCAGAAGAATATTTCCATGAAAAGTATTGGATGAAGTGCAAATATCAAGGATATTCCACTAATTTCATGCAGTATAGAAGTCAAAGTTTTAACCAACTGAGTATAATAAAGAATGGAATAACAAAAGAAATCACCATACATGCGATAGATCGCATGTGAGTTATTCCAATGTAATAATAAATAACGAAAGCAGTCCGACGTAAAATGCACAAACAGGATATTCCAATAGAATAATAAATCTCGAACCGTGTCCGCGTAAAATGCATGCACAAGATATTCCAAATGTAATAATAAAGATCGAACCCAACCCGACGTAAACGCATGCATGTGATATTTCAAACAAAATAATAAAGATCGGAACCAGTCCCACCAGAAACGCATTGCATGTGATATATTCAACAGAATAATAAAGAATGGAATAATGTAAGAATTTCACCAAGTATAGGGTAGCTCAGCGTGTAAAAGTTATTCCAACGTAATAATAAATAATGGAATAATGTAAGTTCTCTTCATGAATACAAAAGAAATAATACTCCTTACGAGTACAACAAATAATATCCCTTCACCGTAAAAGAAACCGAATATAAGAGTAGGGAAGTAGCGAGAATCTTTTCTATAGTTTCTCTATAATTTCTCTCTCTGAGTTTCAAAGTTGAATTCGTAAGAAATAATGAAGGAATGAGCTTCTATTTATAGAAGAATGGACTGCGTAGTAACTAATTCATGAACGGTCCAGATTGATTTACTTTTAAACGGACGGTCCAATTGGTTTACTATTAAAACTTAAAGTAATGGTCCATACTGATTTACTATTAAAATTTTAAACCAGCGATCCATATTGATTTACTATTATACTTTCCACCAGCGGTCCATATTGATTTACTATTATATCTTCAACCAATAGTCCGAAAAATTAGCACATCTCCTCATGGAATAATAATGTACCCAAAAATGATTTGGACCGAAAAGAAATATATTTTACGGGTGATCAATAGTACCCCATGAATAGTAACTCATGAATAGTAACTCGTGAATAGTAACTTGTGAATAGTAACTCATGAATAGTAACTCGTGAATAGTACTCTAACACGAAAAGTGTCCCGAATACCCGATTGAACAATACTGAGTGACTTCTCACATAAGCATCAATAATCAATACCGTGTACTACTATGCAACCACGCGTATTACTGTACTTTTAACACTGGGTGTTACAACAGTTAACGGTAAAACTTCCGCCGTTATTTTCATAAAGTATTTTTGTCATTTTCTCAATCCGACAATAATTCTGTTGTGGGGTCCATTAATGATTGTACCGTCGTACGAATATTCCCTGACAAAAAGAATATTCCCCGACTAATCGAATATTCCCCGACAAAATGAATATTTTATATCAACTTGCTTACTTTAAAAAAAAAATTTATTTCGAGAAAATTAAATCTTTATTCATAAAATCTAGGGTCTCACATAGTGAATTAAAATGGAATAAGGTATAATAATCAGAGTGATGCTTAGACTGAAGTTGTAAGCCTAATTCTCCAATAATTATTTGAAAATTCAGTTTTAGGGTTTGTTGATTTTTACGTAATTTTTTATATATATGTATATTTTTTTACTATAAACTGGAATTTGATTAGTTTAATAAAATTAGGATTAATAGAAAATTGGTAATTGTAAAGTTAATTTCTTGCTGAGTCTTTGAGGGAACGATACTCTACTTACTATTATATTACTTGTTGACCACGTATACTTGCGTTCTGTGCGTACTTAGATTTTACCCAATAAGTTTTTGGCGCCATTGTCGGGGACTTTAGTATAGATTTTATTATTTCGCAATATCAGTTTAATTAGTCCAGTTTTACTTAAACACTTTTTGTTTTTGTTTTGTTCTTCTAATTTTAGGTTTTTGACTCGATCAAAAAATCCAGACTTTCTTCCTTTTGAGGACGACATTAAGAGAAGGTTTCAGAGGTTAAGTAAGTAGATCAAGGAAATAAGGAACGAATTCGAAAACTCTGACAAAGAAGAAGCAATGGATGTCGAAGACCAGAAAGCGTTTAGGGACTTTGCAACACCCAAGGTGACTGAGCTGCAGTCGAGTATCACCAAGCCTGCAATAACTGCGAATACTTTCAAAATCAAGTCTGGGATAACTCAGATGATGCAGAACTCGGTTCAGTTTAGGGGACTTGCAAATGACGATCCTAACGAGCCTTTGATCAGTTTTCTGGAAATCTGCGACACTTTCAAGTACAATGGGGATTCAGATGAGGCAGTAAGACTTTGCTTGTTCCCATTCACTCTGCGTGACAAGGTGAAGAGTTGGTTACATTCTCTACCAGCGGGTTCGATAACGACATGAGATGACCTGGCTCAGAAATTCCTCGCTAAATTTTTCCCGCCAGCGAAAACTGTAAAGATGAGGAATGAGATTACCATGTTTGATCAACAACATGGGGAGTCATTGTACGAGGCATGGGAGAGATACAAAGAATTACTCAGAAAATACCCACATCACGGATTGCCTAAGTGGTTACAGATGAATACATTTTACAATGGACTGCTTGGGAATCTCAGGACCAGTATCGACGGAGCATCGGGGGGAGCTTTTATGGCAAAGAACTATGAGGAGGCATATTAGCTGATAGAGATGATGGCTACTAACAACTATCAGTGGCCCATGGCAAGATTGACACAACCTACAGTCGTTGGAGTGTTAGAGGTAGATGGAGTGACGACAATAACAGCACAGATTTCAGCACTCTCTAAGAAGTTCGACGTTTGGTTAGAGGGACAGTCACATCAAGTTGCAATCATTTGTGAGTTCTGCGTGGATGAACATTCGATGGATCAATGCGCAATCAACCCAGAGTCAGTACAATTCATGAGTAGCTACAACAGAATTCCTCAGAATACATATCAGAATGCATATAATCAGGGGAATAGGAATCATCCGAATTTGTCGTGGAATAATAATGAGAATCCGCAAGCTCCACGACCATCGTATCCCCCTGGATTTCAGAATCACAACAACCAGTTCAACATCAAGAGCGAAAATCAGATTTAGAGGAGTTGTTGTCAAAGTATATAACAAGTAATGAGGCAGCGAAGAAAAACCAAGCAATGGCCATCAAGAATTTGGAAAACCAGATGGGACAAATTGCCTTAGCATTGAACAACAGACCACAAGGGACTTTACCGAGTGACACCGAAAGAAATCAAAAGGGAAATCATAAACAGTGTCAGGCAATCACTCTGAGAAGTGGAAAACATTTGGATGGGAAAGATGCAGAAAATTTAGCTATCTCAGATGATAAAATTAATGACAACAAGGTGGTTGAAGAAAGACAGGGTGAGAATACACAAATTGAGAAATTAGATAAGCAGTTGTGTATCCTCCACCGTCGTTTCCGCAGAGAGTCCAAAACCAGAAATTAGATTAGCAGTTTGCAAAATTTTTGGAAGTTTTTAAGAAACTTCAGATTAACATCCCATTCGCAGAAGCCCTAGAGCAAATGCCAAGTTATGCGAAATTCATGAAAGGGATCTTGTCCAAGAAAAAGAAATTGGAAGATTTTGAGACAATGGCATTAACAGAGGAGTGTAGTGCAGTTTTACAGCGAAAATTGCCACCAAAGTTGAAAGAATCGGGGAGTTTCACCATACCATGCACGATCGGGAATATGGCTTTCAATAAGTGCTTATGTGATTTGGGGGCGAGTGTGAACCTCATGCCGTTATCAATTTACACAGAATTGGGTCTGCCAGTTCCAAAGCCTACGAACATCTCATTACAGTTGGCGGATAGGTCAGTCATGTACCCGCGAGGCATTGTAGAGGACATATTGGTCAAGGTTGACAAGTTTATATTCCCAGTGGATTTCATCATTCTGGATTTTGAGGAAGATAAGAACATCCCGATTATCCTAGGGAGAACATTTTTGACTACGGGTAAGACACTCATCGACGTACAAAAAGGTGAACTAACGATTAGGGTCCAAGATCAAGAAGTTAAGTTTAACGTTTTCAAAGCCATGAAATTTCCTACGGATGAAGAAGAGTGTTTTCGGATGGATATCATTGATCAAATGGTCAGTGAAGACGTGGGAAAGAGTTTGGTTAATGATCCATTGGAAACGACTTTATTGGGAGATGAAGAATCAGATGATCTAGAATTTGTGGACTACTTGCATATGCTAGACTCCCTGCCACGAGTCAGCAGATTTAGAGCGCCATTTGAGCCATTGTACACGAACTAAAGATCAACAATCAAAATGAAACCGTCATTGGAGGAGCCACCGACTCTCGAACTTAAACCACTACCTAAACACCTCAGGTATGCGTATTTAGGCAATTCAAATTCTTTACCTGTTATTATTTCTGCTGCACTGAACGATTTGCAGGAAGAAAAGTTGCTGAGGGTGCTTAGGGAACACAAATCGACTATAGGGTGGACAATCACAGATATCAAGGGAATCAGCCCATCCTTTTGCATGCACAAAATTCTGATGGAAGACGATGCAAAACCGATGGTGGAGAAATAACGACAAATCAACCCAATCATGAAGGAAGTTGTAAAGAAAGAAATTCTGAAATTGTTGGATGCCGGTATCATTTACCCAATTTCTGACAGTAAGTGGGTTAGTCTAGTTCAGTGTGTGCTAAAAAATGGAGGATTGACTGTGGTATAGAATGATGACAACGAGCTAATTCCGACAAGGACAATGACTGGTTGGAGGGTGTGCATGGACTACAGGAAGTTGAATAAGGCGACCCGCAAAGATCACTTTCCTTTGCCCTTTATCGATCAAATGTTGGATAGATTAGCGGGACATGCATACTACTGCTTATTGGATGGATATTCGGGGTATAATCAGATCGTCGTTGCTCTTGAAGATCAAGAGAAGACTACTTTCACGTGTCCATACGGCACATTCGCATTCAAGAGAATGTCATTTGGTTTGTGTAATGCACCTGCTACCTTCCAACGGTGTATAATGTCAATTTTCTCAGACATGGTGGAGAAAAACGTGGAAATATTTATGGACGAATTTTCAATCTATGGTGACGATTTTGATGCTTTCCTAGAGAATCTGGTGATGGTGTTACAACGATGCAAAGACACGAATCTTGTACTTAATTGGGAAAAATGCCACTTCATGGTTGAGGAAGGCATAATTTTGGGTCACAAGGTATCGAATCAAGGATTAGACGTTGATAAGGCGAAGCTGGAAACAATTGAAAAACTTCCTCCACCAAGCTCAGTTAAGGGAATTCAAAGTTTCTTGGGACATGCCGGATTTTATAGAAGATTTATAAAGGACTTCTCTAAAATTGCAAAACCTTTATGCAGTCTTTTAGAGAAGGATTCGATTTTCAAGTTTGACAAAGAATGTAAATTGGCATTCGAGTTGTTAAAGAAGAAATTGACCACAGCTCCCATAATCGTCGCACCGGATTGGTTAATGCCCTTCGAGGTAATGTGTGATGCAAGCGACTATGTTGTTGGGGCTGTTTTAGGTCAACGCCGAGAGAAGGTATTTCACGCCATATATTATGCAAGTAATACACTCACAGAGACTCAAATGAATTACACAACTACAGAAAAGGAGTTATTTACAGTGGTAAATGCGTTCGATAAATTCCGGGCATACTTGATCGACACAAAGGTGGTAGTTTATATGGATCACTCGGCTATTAGGTACTTAATTTCGAAAAAGGATGCTAAGCCACGCCTTATCCGATGGATTCTCCTCTTATAAGAGTTTGATTTAGAAATAAAGGATAGAAGGGGGATGGAGAATCAAGTTGCCGACCATTTATCAAGGCTAGAAAATTATGATACAAAGGTAGGGGACAAATGTGTAATTAACAAATCATTTTCAGATGAGCAGCTGTGTGGGATCAATACGGAATTTCCATGATACGCGGATTTCGTAAACTATCTAGTGAGAAACATCCTTCCCCCTGATCTTACTCTGCAGCAGAAGAAGAAATTCATGCATGATGTCAAATGGTATTGTTAGTAGAGTGCATATTTTGATTTGATGTTTAAATATAAATGCTCATGATTATTTGTAAAGTCCTTCAAGGAATATTTGTATAAGGACTTAGTGATAGATCAAATTTATTAGGTTAATCTAAGCTCTTAATGTATATCGTTCTGTAAATGAATGTATAGAAAAAAAGATCAAACTTGTTAGGTTGATCTTCAGATGTAATAGATAGGCTTTGAAGAGATCGTAGTGTATCAAACTGATCAAGATTAAAGAAACCAAGGCAGAACGTAGTGTTTTGAGGATCATAGTGTGCTTGCCTTAAGGGCCTCTTCTGAAATCGTAGAGTGGTCCCAACGTTTGCCGAGCCAACTCAGAGATTGTAGTGTACTCTTGGAAACGTAGAGCTTGCAAAGTTAGCAAGTGAAGATCATAGTGTGCAAGTCTTTAATAGAAATCGTAGTGCTCTTGTTTGATGGAATCAGACCAAGCACCAAGGTAACAAGACACCACGATCTGGATCGTAGAGTATCATATGTCGTGTGTTAGAAGCATCGAGCCCTACCTTTTTGTTTGAAGATATATCTCCAACAAATATGGAATGGGTTTCAAATGTTGAAGTCCCCACCAGTTCCAATGGTACAAAAGATATCCTTAGGATGCAACAAAGAAGTGTATTGAAGAAGCTAAGGAAAGTACTATTGGTAAGAGAAAAACACATTTTCATGTGTTAGGTGAGAAAGCAGTCTGCTGTGTCAGTGGGCCAGAATGCAATTCAGAAGATGTGCAGAAAAGTCTCCATCAAAGTACAGAAATGTCAAACGCATTTAATGCTTCAACGGATGGATCAAACAGATAGATTTCAAGATCACATATATGCAAAAGATATGCAGATGAAAGATGCAAGCAAGTATTGAACAAAACACACAAGAACACTCAACGCTCAACTATACGATCTGAGAAAAAGAAAATCTTGCTCATCTACTCAGTTCTTTCGAACAAGTTCTTAACAACAACTGAGTAGCAACCATCAAGAACTCAACAACTATCAATCAACTAAAGTAAGAGTTCCAAGTCAGAAGGACTTGAAGAGTTCTAAGTGAACTGTAAAGAGCCAAGTCTGCTGGACTTGAAGAGTTCGAGAGTGAACTAAGAAGTTCCTAGACTGGTGGTCTAGAAGGAATCTATGTGATTCAGAAAGTGTAAAAGACATCCTTAGTGGATTTCCTACTCGAGGAGTAGAAGAGTGGACTAGGAGCTTTAAGTGCTCTGAACCACTTAAAACGACTGTGTCCATTCAATTCTTGCTATAACTGCCATATCTGCCATAACTGCTATAACTGCCTCACTCTCATAAACTCCTTATCTTAAGGGAGATTAAAACAAATATTAATTTCGCTAAGTTTTAATCATTATCAACTAACAAGTTGAAACGAGAAAAGATTTTAACTATTATGCCTCCGGGAACTAACATGTATATGTGGGATGAGCCTTACCTATTCAAGCAGTGCGCCGACAAGATGATTAGAAGGTGTGTACCCCACAGTGAAGTAAAGAACATATTTCATGAATGTCATTCGTCTATATATGGGGGACATTATGGGAGTGAGCGTACAGCTACAAAAGTGCTTCAAGCCGGGTTTTATTGGCCTATATTGTTCAAAGACGCCCACCAATTTATTAAAACATGTGATAGATGTCAAAGGCTAGGCAACATATCGAAAAGGAATGAGATGCCCCTACAAACAATTCTAGAACTTGAAATTTTCGATGTATGGAGCATTGATTTTGTGGGGCCATTCCCTTCCTCATTTACCAATCAGTACATTTTGCTTGCGGTGGACTATGTGTCAAATTGGGTTGAAGCAGTAGCACTCCCAACTAACGATGCCAAAGTGGTTCTCAAATTCTTGCAGAAAAATATTTTTACAAGGTTTGGCACACCGAGAGCCATTATAAGTGATGAAGGTAGTCACTTTTACAACAAATCATTTACAGCTCTCTTGGCTATGTATGGAGTAAACCATAAGGTAGCTACATCGTATCATCCCCAAACAAGTGGGCAAGCTGAGGTTTCGAACAGGGAGGTGAAGAGAATCTTGGAAAAAGTGGTAAACCTGAATCAAAAGGATTGGTCCCTCAGGTTGGACGATGCACTATGGGGTTACCGAACTGCGTATAAAACACCGATTGATATGTCACCATACCAATTACTACATGGGAAAGCATGTCACTTGCATGTGGAGTTACAACACAAGGCTTACTGGGCTATTCAAAAATTGAACTTCGATCAAGCAGCTGTGGGGGAAAAGAGATTACTTCAGTTAAATGAGCTCGATGAATTCCGTCTTCAAGCTTACGAGAACTCAAAACTATACAAAGAAAAGGTCAAGAAATGGCACGATAAAAAAATCATACACCAGACGTTCGAGCCAGGGCAATCAGTACTGTTGTTTAACTCACGATTGAGGTTGTTCCCAGGAAAACATAAGTCAAGGTGGTCGGGACCATTCACCATCAAAATAGTTTTCCCACATGGCGCCGTCGAACTCTACAGTCGAAAGCCATTGGAGACGTTCAAGGTCAATGGTCAACGGTTAAAACATTATTGGGGTGGTGATTCAAATTGGGATGTAGTCAACATAACCCTCGTCGATGCACAGTGATACAAGAGGCATCGTCGGGCTTACAACCTTAAAACTAGCGCTACTTGGGAGGCAACCCAAGCTCTAAACTCTTTCTCTTTCAATTTTTTCTTTATATTATAGTTTATAATCTAGTTTAAATATGAAGTTTTCATAGAATTTTGACTTCATTCCTGGATGATTCGCAGGTTGAAGAAGGAAAATCAAGCCATGATTTCCTTGACCCCATAGCGTGGGTTGCGCTGCCCAATGAACATGCCAAGCGCGGAGCGCACTACAACCCCAGTCCCTTCCTACCATGTCAGCGTGGGTCGCGCCAATTCGTCGATCTCATAGCGTGGGGCGCGCTATTGTTCATCCTGTTCGACCCCTCTAGCGGGATCGCTTCTTACTCAATACCTATACACAAGGGGTGCGTGCGCTAAGATGCCAAAGACACTCCCACCTCCTAGCACGAGGCGCGCTACCTCCAAATTATTATCCACATGGTCGCGCCAACGAAGAACTCAAAGTGACTGAACTGCTTTATTTACGTGTCTTAGGCCATAACTGCTTTTCCTTTCCTTCATACACTCAACTTCCCCACTTCTCCTACACCCTTCACACTTCCATAACTCCATAACTTCATAACTCCTATACTAATGCCACTACACCATCACTCCTTCTCATTTTCAACTTTTATTCACATTAAACCCATACACTTCCCATCTCCCAACCCACGTTGGTTTTCCATCCCTTATATGAACTCCAACTATACATATAACCCAATTCATATCAGATATACACTCTATACTCCAATCCTAAATCTATTTCATTCCTTACACAAATTCATTCAATTTGGGATTCTTTACAAAGAGGAAAACAAAAATTTATTCAAGGTAAGCACAACTCACTTCTTCCTCAATCTTCTTCTCTTTTATTGATAGCAAGTGAGTATCTTAGATATTGGGTGCCCAGGGAGTATGTGTTTGTTTTTACATATTGGCTAGCAAGATAATACCAATTAAGCTATTTTAGGGGGAAAACTCAGCCCACTCGCCAACTGTTTGATAAAAGTCCTGAACCAATTTTCAAACCAATACATCATCAAAAACACCATGTCTTCCCATAAAAGACAACGACTGTAACATTCCAGAATTTTAAATTATAATATTAAATAGCTATTGATTTATATAAATATTTAATGGATATGTTTATTGTTGAATAAATAATTGTTCAAATTGAGTTGATGTGGTTAAGTTAATTATTTGTTGATTAAATAATTAAATATTAAATATTTATTGATTTATATAAATATTTAATGGATATGTTTATTGTTGAATAAATAATTGTTCAATTTGAATTGATGTGGTTTAGTTAATTATTTGTTGAATAAATAATTAAGGAGCTAAGAAAATTAATTGTTATGAGGTTATATACTAATTTAATTTAATAATTAAGTTAGAGAGATAATAATGATTAAATGAATTATAATATTCTAATTGGAATTTGTGATTTAAAATAAAGTGTTAGTTGGTTGAATAAAATTATAATTATAAAGGAAATTATAATTATGAGATAATGATTTATGTGTTAAAGTAATTTAATAGATTAGTATTTGAATTGATTAAATTGATTATTTAATTTATTAGAAGTGTGACAAATAACATTGCTATAAAGGAGTTATTAAAATAAATTGAAAGAGTTTAATTTAGTTTTGGCCAAACAAGTCTTAATGCATATTAATAGTATTTTATCAAACAAGGTATAAGGATTAATCCATTTGTTTTAGTTAAGTTTACCAAACAAGGTGTAAGGATTAAAGAGTTATTTTATTAGCTTAGCCAAACAAGCCTTATGGCTTTTGATTTTCAAAACTTACATAACTGATATCATTATATCTATACTTATATTATATATTTAATATATATTATATCTTATACGTTATAATTCTATTACGTATGTTATACTAGAGAAAGAAAATATCAGAAGAAGAAAAAGGGAGAGAAGAATAAAACTCTAGAGAGAATTGAGAGAAATCCTAACAGGTTTTGATAAAGGAATTGGGAAAAGAAGGTTCTTGATCAAAAGGGAAGGGTATCATCTTCTTAATCAAAGGTAGGCGCTTAATCTTTTTCTTTAAAAGTTTAGTTTTCTTCTTCTTCCAAAAAGTCTCTCTAAAATAATTTTAACAATATGAATTGTTGATATATATATATATATATAACTTTGTATGATAATTGTTTGTAAAATGTTGTTCATGAGTTTATATATGATTATAGGAAAATTAAGTCATGTATGTATGTAATTGTAAGGAAAACCATATTACAGTGTTTGTATGAATATATATGAATATGGCTTAGTTTAAAGTAAAAATTAAGGTTTTATTAGTTGTTAAACTGATAAATTGACTATTGAATTTGATAGAGTATGTATAATCATAACTACGATATTTTGAATTTACTGTTTTGGTTGAAAAACAAAATCACAGTGTTGATTTTCATTGAAAACATCAAAATGGAGTTTTTATCAAAAACAATGAAATTGATTGTTGTAATGTTGATGTTTATGTTATTATATGTGTTAAAACTTGTTAAGAGTATCGAAATTATGTTTATATGAAGTCTTTATATGAATTACATGTTAATTAGCTTATTAGATTGGAGCTTGTAGGCCAATTTGGCTTTTTGTTCATGTTGTTGCGATCTTGGTCGCCGAGTTCTGGACTCTGGCGCCGCATGATCGCGCCCAAAGAAGATAAGTTTCATGCATGAATACCAATCTTTGGCATGTAACTTCAAGCGTGAGCGAGCATTACTTCAATGTAGCACCGACCACAATGTAAGTTAGCGAATGGTCTCGAGCAGGTTTTAGTTTGTTACACAAATTTTAAAAATAAATGTTATGTGTTAATAATAGGACTGTTAAATGATGATTTCAGTAGTATTAAACTATGAATGAGCATGTTATCAAGGGTTAATTAGTATTAACATAGTTTGATTATGTGAATTGGTAATTTAACTTACATGATGTATATACTTGTTTGTATAGATATAAAATGTTGGTAATAACTAATTATGTCATGATGACATATGTATAGGGTATTGATTCAAGTTATAAGGTTTACCTTGTGCTCAAGGCAAGTTCTCTAACTCTAAAACTTCATTATGCGAGTTTGATTTTGTTGAGTACATTATTGTTTTGAATTCAATTTCAATTACACAAATGGCTAACTCTGCACTTTCGTAGAGCTAGACAGTTTATTATTGAGAAAGCTCTTGTATCTAGTTGTTCATAGGGATGCAAGTATTCTAAATCGTATATTTAGTATTGAGCAAGTTTCTTTAATATGTAACTTGTTATTTAGCATGCAAACGCTATATTTTCATATTCTAGGGTTGAACAACTCTATCATTCAAATTACTATTCATTATGCATGCTTAGTATCCAATTCTCAATAACTTTGAATTAATATTGTTCAAAGCAAATTATGATATGATTATTCAATGCTTATGCTATTAGATTATTCCTAAAGCATGATGTTAATTTACAAATATCAATTCAGTTATGATTATTCCATAGCATACAGTTATTTCTTTTGTAATCAACTAATCCTTAGTTGATACTGTTGAATTCTAAATTACCATGTAATGTATCCAAACCAAACTTACTTTGGTGCGGACTTGTATTCTAAATACTGAGATGAACAACTCTTTTAATGGAGGTTTACGCTTAGCGTTGAAATGGTTGTGCACAATACATTGTACGAAGGGTTGATCCCCTAAGTGCACGTGGAGTCCTTATAGTCTTATATTCATTAAAGTTAAAGTTGAAACATTACTTATAACTGTGGACATGATTCGTGGTCATTAGACCCTCAGTAGTATGTTTAAAAATGTTAATAGAACCTATCATTCAGTTCTATTAGGCCTATTTCTGGCAAATGTTGTAATGTTGTAAAGTTATTCATTCTTATTTCAAGTGAGCCTTGTTTGCTCACTCTTGCATATTAAATACTTATTGCAGCTAAGGTTGAGAAGGTCAATGAACCTACTACTAACAAAGGAAAGGGAAAAATGTACAAGTGATGAAGACTTGTAATTTTATTTTATCGTTATAGACTTTTGAATGATGTAATAACTTAATTTCCGCATTTGAATGATTGTAATTAAAGGTTAGATAACCTGGGAGATTTTTATTTAAGTTTAATCATATATGGGCAGGTTTTTATTATTCAATTTTATTATGATTGGTAAGTTAGAAATGAATGTTTTGATTAAGTGAACACCAAATCTTGAGGAAATGAAGTACCAAGATTTGGGGGTGTCATAGGTTGGTATCAAAGCCTTAGGTTATGAACCTTAGGTGGGGGGGGGGGGGAAGCCTTAGGAATTAACCTTTGAAAAGATAGTTGAGATAACTCTTATCGAGTTTTAAGAAAGAGTAATAAAACACTTATGTGCTTATGTGATTATAATTTATGTACTCGTGAGTGT
Source organism: Panax ginseng (assembly GCA_020205605.1). Taxonomy (NCBI): domain Eukaryota; kingdom Viridiplantae; phylum Streptophyta; class Magnoliopsida; order Apiales; family Araliaceae; genus Panax; species Panax ginseng. The sequence goes on along the minus strand of CM035138.1, from coordinate 115,470,113 downwards.
CGAGTAGTAATGATTAATAATTAAAACTTTAAAACTTTAAAACTTTATTGTCAGGATGACTAATGTCGGAGAATCCAGTCAGGCTAGGGAGGAGGGACCTCAAATGCCTATAAAGGAGGAGCCTCACGACATTCAGGTAGTTTGGGAACAACTACTGCCACGGGAGTCAGCCCCGTTGGTCATAGTAGTTGAAGATGAGGATGATGACGTGGAAACAGATGAGGAGGATCCCATTGAGTTACCACAGGAGGATGAGGATGACGAGGACGAGGAGGAGAAGACTCCACTAACCTCGATGGCTTCTCGTATGTATGATGAAGTCTACGACCGTAACGTGGAACTTCAGGATACAGTTGAGGAGTTGCAGGAGATAGTAGTTGAACAACAGACTGCAATGACACAAAAAGACGACGAGATCCAGGATCGTGAGGAACGGCTGACAAACGCCGAGGAGAAACTAATACAGACTGAAGGAGAGAAAGAACAATTAATCGAGATGGTTGCTGAACTGAAGAGCAAGCTGAGAGAAGAAGCTGCTAAGAGGGCAAGAGCTGAAGATGCATACAAGGAAGCTTTTCAACGAACCAGATTAGCAGCAAGAGACACGCAAGCAAAGAGGATGAAGATGGAAGAGATGGATAAAGTATTTAACATCTCAATTAATCGAGCTCAAGATCGGGTCATGGGATATCCGATTCAGTTCGAGATGCTGCCATCATTTGTGTTAGATCACAGAACAATGTTTCGAGTCATGGAGGAAGAACGTGATTGGGCTAAGAAGTATCTTAATAGAACATCGTAGCTGTTGTACGATGAGTGAAAGGTTAAATAAATTGTAAATCCCAAGTGTTATGCAACCTATGGGATATGACTATGATGTTGCCCTGAAACTTTTGTAGTTTAGGAAAGTAATGTAGGTAGCAGTGATGCTATTGTTTTATGTTTTCAAAAAGGTTATGAATAAATAAAAGTTGTTACTTTATTCAAAGTGTTATGTGCTATATGGTTAATTCTTTTTGGAGACAAGTTAAGTAGAAATTACTTAAAAGAATTGAATAATAATCTAATAAATGTACTTTTAACGTAAAAATGCCTCCCGATGTGTCAACCACCACGACGAGAGAACCACCGAAGGAACCAATAACGACAATGTTAACGGTAACCCCGTTCAACAACTAGTGACACTACTGACAGGAGCGTTGCAGAATCAACCACAAAACTATAGTACAACGTTTAAGGATTTCAAGGCGGTTGGACCACCTGAATTCCGTGGGTCTATGAATCCAGTCGAAGCACAAACCTGGATTATGGAGATAGTAAAGGTGTTCGATGTCGCTAGGGTAGGGGATGACCAGAAGACTACTTTCGCAACATTCATGTTGAAAGCAGAAGCTAGTTATTGGTGGCAGGCCAATAAAACTCGTGAAGGGCCAGGAGTGATGACCTGGGATAGGTTCAAGGAGTTGTTCTTCGAGACCTATTTTTTGGAGAGTTCGAAGAGTCAGCTAGAAGTGCAGTTTCTAGAATTAATGCAGGAAATGATGATGGTATCTGAGTATGCCACGAAATTCAATGAATTGGGGAGGTTTGCACCATATCAAGTCAGCACAGACGAGCGTAAAGCAAAGAGATTTGCACAGGACCAAGCCACAGGTCAGACAATGAGGGTCTCCTGCTCCAGTTGAAGACGCTTACAAAGGATGGAGAAGCGATTACTCACGATGATGGAGGCTAGCAAAGGACAAAGTTCAATCAGGAACAAAAGAAGAAGAAGAATGAGAATGAGATTAAGAATGGAGGTGATAACGGTGGAAACAACAACACCAGCAACAACAGCTTGAAGAGGAAGTGGAATGGGAACATGGGTGCTGGAAACCATCAGGGTAACCAGCAAAACAAAAAGTTTGAAGCATGTGCGACATGTGGGAAATTTCATAAGGGTGCGTGCTTGATGGGGAAACGAGTTTGCTTCAATTGTGGCCAGGAGGGTCACATCGCCCCAAATTGCACTCAACCAAAGAAGAATGCGTGCTTCACTTGCGGATCCAAGGATCACTTTACTCGTGAATGCCCTAAGAAGAAGGATGGAGTGACAACTAGAAGTAATGGAGGTAACAACGGAAGTACATGGGCCATTACAGGACCTGCAGCATCAAACAAACCCACAGCCAGAACCTTTAACATGACTGTGCAAGATGCTGTGTAATCAAAAGATGTGGTGTCAAGTATTATCCCAATCGATGATATGAATGCATATATATTATTTGATTCGGATGCTACTTGCTCGTTTATATCTGATGAATTTTCTAAGAGGTTAGAATTTCCTAGAAAAGAACTGAATTTTCCTTTGAACATAAAAATTGCGAATAAGGAAGTAATCCCTGTTAGATTCGTATACAAGAACTGTAGGGTGAACATTAAAGAGAATATCTTGTTGGTTGATTTGATTCTGATTAGACTTGGAGAGTTTGATGTGATTTTAGGAATGGATTGGCTGTTCAAATACGGAGCAGTAATTGACTGCCAAAAGAAGTGTGTAAACCTTATGACTCCGTCAAAGGTAGTATTTCATGGTCGCAAGTCGCCTAGAGAAATGAAATGTCTGACGACTATGCAGGCCAAGAAATTGTTGAGTCAAGGTTGTGTGGGCTATTTAGCTTACATAGTTGATACTCAGAAGAAGGGTGTGAAACTAGAAGAAATATTAGTAGTGAGGGAATTCGAAGACGTGTTTTCAGAGGATTTTCCAAGACTTCCGCCAGACAGAGAAATTAAGTTCGTGATCGACTTAGCGCCGGGAACAACACCAATATCGAAGGCCCCGTATACAATGGCTCTGGTAGAAATGAAGGAACTAATGGTACAGTTGCTAGACAAGAAATATATTCAACCAAGCGTATCGCCGTGGGGAGCGCCAGTTTTATTCGTGAAGAAGAAGGACGGATCAATGCGTCTTTGCATTGATTACAGGGAGTTAAACAAGGTCACTATTAAAAACAAATACCCGTTGCCAAGAATAGATGACTTGTTTGACCAGTTGAAGGGTGCTAAATACTTTTCGAAAATAGATTTGAGAAGGTCAATGAACCTACTACTAACAAAGGAAAGGGAAAAATGTACAAGTGATGAAGACTTGTAATTTTATTTTATCGTTATAGACTTTTGAATGATGTAATAACTTAATTTCCGCATTTGAATGATTGTAATTAAAGGTTAGATAACCTGGGAGATTTTTATTTAAGTTTAATCCTGTATGGGCAGGTTTTTATTATTCAATTTAATTATGATTGGGTAGCTAGAAATGAATGTTTTGATTAAGTGAACACCAAATCTTGAGGAAATGAAGTACCAGGATTTGGGGGTGTCACAACGACCATCCACCTCTACTGCTCGGCCTCAATATGATCATACAAAGTTTGTTAGTGAGAGGGCCGCAGAACGATTCACGTCATCAATTGACAAGAAAACTTTGGTGCTAGACCGTGGATTGAAGCCGGATGCTAATTTGGATGGAGATATGGCGTTGCAAATTGTAGAGCATAATTGGTTTCATTTAGTCAAACAACCACTTCCAGCGGCGATCAATATATTGAAAGATTTTTTCACCAACGCAATGGAACATGTCAATCATGTAGTCATGGTTTGGGGTAAATCGGTGGCATTTCATGCCGATGCTATTAACGCATATTTTGGCTTAGAGGCACCACAAACTGACCGATATGAAGATGGTTTGCCCGAGTTAGATGAGTTAATTATCAGATTATGCAAACCAGGAACTCAATGGGTAATTCAAGCCAGAACGAATGAAAAGATAAGTTTTCCCCACTCAGCACTTAGTCGGTATGGAAAATCTTTGTATGCATTTATATGTGCCCGTTTAATGCCCACTCACCACCAAAATGATGTAACTAAGGCACGGGCTCGGCTATTATATGGGATTGTACATCACCATTTTCGTGTGAATAACTCCATTGCATTCTACAATATCGATGTGGGGGAGTGTATTAAAGAATCCATTGACTGGTTATTGCGAGAGAGTACTACGGGAGGTTTGCTGCATGGTTTCTTAATCACTTATTTATGCCATAAAGCTGGAGTGCAGTGGCAACCTTCCGAGCCTGTCCAACAACCGATGGCTAATATCGATCATGCAACAATTGAGAAGTACAAGGCGTAGGATGGGGCGAGATCACATCCACGTGGAGAAGGCTATATTATGATCGAGCACCAGTTAGAGTGGAACCAATGCATGAGCAACCACCTCGGGCTTCACGGAATCAATTTATGTGGTTGGCCCAGCGTTAAGATTTAATGCATCAGTACAATGCTAATGCATTCAACATGCTTGCTGATGCGCTTTCCCGCTGCAATCCTAGTGCACTTCCGGTGGTCATAACTATTCCTCCGATTCTGCCAACATATCCTCCTTCGGACGACGAGAAGTAACTCGTTCTCAGGGAAATCCTCATACTTTTTTTTGATTTATTTTGATGTAACGAGGACATTACTTCAGTTAAGTTTGGGGGATTATGTTTCTGCTTGGTTAATTAGTGAAAATTTTCAAGAATCATGTTAGTTAGTATAGTAATAAGTTGTTTAGTCTTTATAATTGTTCGTATTCATGGAAGTTTAAAAAACAAATAATAAATATTTTGCATATAGGTTGCATGAATCCAGTTATTAGATTGTATATGTTGATTCTTGGCCTATGATGAGATTGAAATTTTGTAGACAAGTACATTACTAAGTATGAGGACCTTGATGTAGTTTCTGTTATGATTTGGATCTTGTTCTGATTTGAAACTGGTATAATACGGGTAGCACGTTAATAACATCTATGTTAATGGATTAGTTCAAATTGTTACATAAGGATTTTCTAAAGGATAATGCTAGTGTAAACGAGAAAATGACAAGGAAAGATAGTGAAAGCTAAAATTAGGCAAGAACCTAAGTTTGGGGGAAAATATGGGGTATATAAGCTTTATAAAAAAATAAAAAACTAAAATAAACACTATGGCTAGTTTTGTTTCGGGGCCTTTGTTACTTGAGCAAGTACACCCGTAGGGGTGTCTTAACACCTAGCGCCCTAAGGTCTTTTATGGTCTGGGAGTTATTCGTTGAAAGTTCGCTAAGGAGAGCACTGTTAGCCTAATGGAATAAGACATTGCATAATCATGTTTATAAAAAAAATATGGTGGATATGGGAACGGGAAAAGAGCAAAAAGCCCCCGTATAAAAAAAATAGCATATCTATATATATAAAGTATAAGTACCCTATGTGAACCCTTGATAGTGGGAATTGTTTAGTTTTAGATGGAACTTGTCTGCCTTTGAACTTTTTGAGTTTGTGTTGTATAATTCCTTATAAAAACTGGTTATGTATTGAATTTGAGTCGATATCAGTTAGCATTGGTGTTGAACACACACACACACACACACTATACTAGTGATAACAGTTTAAGATGCAAGAATTGGTAATGAATTGCGGAGTGGTTTTGTTATGAAATGTTGACTTGTTTACTTCATTTTTCTGAGGATGTATTAGTAAACTATCTTTACTGTCTTAATATTGGATTCGTAGTTTTTAGTTGTTAGTGCATTGCATTGCATTTTGCTAGTTTTATACACATGAATTGGATACATTTGGGCTTAATTTATTATTGTTCTCAAGTCTTTTAGGATGTTTTTATGTGTTTGTGTCTATTCATGCATGTTTTATATTGTTTTGTAGGAATTGGGACAAAAGTTACATGGATCGGCGTTTGGGGTGGCTAGATTAGCGTTTTAAACTTGCCATTTACACGATGATCACTTGAGAGCCAATTTGACTATAGCTCCGGACCTTATTTCGAAAAACTCAAAGAATGAAAGTTGTAGATCTACTTTTCCTCTTTCCGGAACATCTTGAATCATCAAAATCGGAGTTGAGACGAAGAAGTTATGGCCATTTTCCCAAAGGGCGTCGGAATGAGAAAAATGTTGGAAAAAAAGGGCACAGAATATAGTTGGGCGCTATTTTTTTAAGCTATGGACAGCGTGGAGGCTATAAAAAAAGCGATGTGTGAGCGTCAAGCCCAGTATTTGAGGTGACTGAGGAAGAGGTTAGTTGGGCACAGGCCGCGTTTTGGGTGAATTTTGACACCTTTTAGACTCCAAATTGGATTGGGTTTGTTCTAAACTCAAAATTAGACTTGTAATCTATAAATACATGATGTAAGACATAAAATAAAGAGGAGATTACATAGATTAGACTAGATTAAACACTCCTTTAGATTAGAACATAACCCTAGTTCTTATTAGTTTTGGAGATTGAAGCAACTTGGAGACCATTGAAGATTGAAAGCGGGAGCGAAAAGAGGAGTCTCAAGGCTACTGACAATAGATTATATTCTCTTCTCTTCTCTTACTTTTATCTTTTAATGTCTATTCAATTGTGGATTCTTGATTTTAATTCATTAATTATGAACTAACTCTTTCATTAAGATTTTAATTGAACTTTTTATGATTATGAATTGATTATTTGATTTATTCTAATTATTTATGTTGAAGTGAATTGTTCATCTTGCTTTGTGCTTATTGATTAATTATCGATCGATAATTACCTTGTTACTCTAGAAGGAATTGAAAAGGAATTCTAGGGTTAGAAGCTGGGCATGGTGACATGTGACTTAGTTATTTGCAGTGAATAATTAGGTTTGTGAATAGAATGAGAATATCTATTTGCGCATGTAACACATAAGGAATTGGGATTATAATGAGTTTAATTCAATTGTTTTGCATAGAGATATAGCAAAATTAATCTGGGTTAAATAGAAGGCAATTGATCAATCGAGAGAGGGCTTTTGGCATTTGAGAATTCACATTAACAATTCGATGAGACATAATAATTGGGATAATTGGATAATTGATTTATAATTCATAATTGGGGATATTGGAGTCTTAATCCTTATTTACCTAAATTTAATCAAATCTTAGTTGTTTATTTGCTTTCTTTTAGACTAATCTCTTTTAATTGTTTAATTTAGTTTTCTTAACTAGAAAAATCACAATTATTGGTTGTTTAAATAAAATTGATTTGGTTAAGAGTTAGTACTTGGTAATTTTTATTAAATAATTCCTCGTGGGAACGATACTCTACTTTCACTTTATTACTTGTTGGCCAGTGTATACTTGCGTATTCATTGATTAACGAAATCGATCCAACAAGTTTTTTGCGCACCGTCTTCTTAGGGAATTAATTTAATAATTATTTACCAATATTAATTTCAATCAAATTAGTCTTAATTTAAACATTTTTATTTTATTTTAATTCTCTTCTATATTTCTCTCTTTTTAGGTACCATGGATGACTTTGCGTATCAATGGCCATACCTACGAACATGACTTCGACCAATGGAAACATGGAGTCCACCATCCACACACAAAGTAGCAATGGTTTGTGATTATTGTCTTTGGAAATCATATGAGTCATCAATGCGCCATCGGTTTTGGTAGGTACACTATGGTGGTGATTACCCCAATAATTATGTATATCCCAACAACTATCATCATGATTGGGGGTATCACCGATTTTTCATGGAGTAACAATCAAGCTCAAGCTCAAGCCAGAGACAACAAAACAATTAGGGTTTCAAAATCGAGACACAACAACGAGGCGGAAAGCAAGTTGGGAAGAAGCCTTGGATAGATTTATTACGACTTACGAAAAGAAACACGAGGAACATGAAAGGAAACAAAATAAAAGCAGATCTGAATACACAAAGCATAAATCGTCGATCAAGAATTTGGAAAATCAATTGGGGCGAGATAGCACATCGTTGAACTTCCATCTTGATACACTTGGCTCTATGACATGGATAATGAGGCCGATGATGAGCAGATGGTGAACCTGAGCCAAATCTACAAAAATGAGCCATGAGATGAAAAGAGAGAGACAAGTGGGGATAATGACAACAAGGTTCGGTGAAGAACTAATTGTGAGAACCAATGATGATGAGCCAATGTTATTTATGCCTCAAGTGCCTTCTCCTCCACAGATTCGAAGAGTCCGGTTAGATTTGCAAAACCTTGTCCGATTGGTAGTCATGTAAATCGGCAATACTCTACTGTGATGTAAAAGCAAGTACACCTTGAAACCATGGTGCGATGAAATTTGGAGAAGATAGAAGAAGAAATTGTTGTGTCGACGTGAGCCTCGATGCGAAATATATTCATGAGACACAATGGAGAAACCACTGAATCTTTGGGCGTTCTTTAATGTGATCTTATCTAAACAAAGCATGCTAGGTGACTTTAATCTGATGGCTATAAATAAAATGGAACCTACCAAAAGCTATATTATTTAGATGGATGGAGGGTTCCTCAACTTTCGAAGAGGAATTGGATAGCGTTGACGAGACAAAAATCGAAATTTGAAAAGGCTATAAAACAAGCGCTTATTGGGAGGCAACCCAAGTTTAATTTTTATTTTAATTTTTATTAAGTTTTATATTAGTAGTTTGGAATTTGCATTTATTTAGGATTTAATAAAATTGCTTCTATCATGGTTTCTGAGTTTATTCAAGTCAAATACAAGTGGTGCCCAATTTGTTCCATGTCTTGCTTTATTCTCCAAACTTAGCGGACAAGGAGGAAGATTGCTATATTTTTAGGGAAGTCCTCTGCTTTAATTTTTTTATTATTGTAGCCATTGAGGACAATGTCTAGTTTAAGTTTGGGGGCATTTTAGTGTCGTATTGCATATAGTTAGTTATTTACATTGTAGTTAGTTATGTTTTGGGTTATTTACATTTAGTTTTTGCATTCAGGTTTTTGTTTAAAAAAAAAAAAATTAAAAATCATAAAAATAGTAGTTAGTTCTTGTGTTTGTTGCGTTTAGTTTATATTTGCATGATTCAAGCTGTTAGATAGTAAAAGTCTATTTTGGCCATGATGATGAGGCTGGAATTAAGTAGATAAGTATAGTATTGAATATTAAGGCTTTGATGTGATTTCTTGTTATGAATTGAATCTTTTCTGTTTTGAAATTGGTATAATCAAGGTTATACGTTAATACTTGACTATATTAGCGATTAAGTTTAAATTGATACATAATGGATTTTTTAGGATAATACTAGTTTGAAGGAATGAAAGACATGAATAGTAGGAGATGGCTAAATTTAGATAAAAACTTAAGTTTGGGGGAAAATTTGGGATATATAAGCTTAAAAAAAAAAAAAAAAAAAAAAAAAAAAAAAAAAAAAAAAAAAAAAAATAAAATTTCTGGTGGCTAGTTTTTGTTTGGGGCCTTTGTTACTTGAGTAGAAATGCATGAGAAGAATATCTTAAAACCTAAGCGCCCTAAGGTCTTATATAGTGCAGGAGTTAGATTGGTGAAAGCTTCGCTAAGGGGTGACCTTTGTTAGCCTAATGGAATGAGACATTGCATCAGTCGTGGTTAAAAAAAAGTAAAAAAAAAAAACAATAAAAAAGGAAAAAAGAAGCAAAAAGCCCCGTAATGAAAAGTAAAAGCATAAGTATCCGGATTGGACTCTTGAACTTGGTGGATGTTTGAATTTTGTTGGATTTAGCTTGTTAAGTGAATTTTGTGAGTTTACAGCATGTATGATGCCTTGAAGATATCTATTATGTCTTAAATTTGATTTTATATCGATTAGCATTGTTGTGGAGCACACACGCACTATATCGATGATAACGATCTAAGATTTGATGATTGATTGGGAAATTCTTGATTTGTTTTAATATGATGTATTATCATGTTTACTTGATTTCTCTAAAAAGTAGGTTGAATAGACTTGTTTACTGTCATTCTTTGTTGGATTAAGTAGGCATATAGATTAGTTTCATTACATTGCATTGCATAACATTTTGTGTTTTTGCTTGAGGACAACAAAGGTTTAAGTTTGAAATTATTTGATGAGTGAGTTTTATACACATGAATTGGATACATTTGGGCTTAATTTATTATTGTTCTCAAGTCTTTTAGGATGTTTTTATGTGTTTGTGTCTATTCATGCATGTTTTATATTGTTTTGTAGGAATTGGGACAAAAGTTACATGGATCGGCGTTTGGGGTGGCTAGATTAGCGTTTTTGACTTGCCATTTACAATGATCACTTCAGAGCCAATTTGACTATAGCTCCGGACCTTATTTCGAAAACTCAAAGAATGAAAGTTGTAGATCTACTTTTCCTCTTTCCGGAACATCTTGAATCATCAAAATCGGAGTTGGACGAAGAAGTTATGGCCATTTTCCCAAAGGATGTCGGAGTAGAAAATGTTGGAAAAAGGGGACGACAAGGCAGGCGCTATTTATTTTTTAACCTATGGACAGCGTGAAGGCGCTAAGGCGATGAGTGTGTGAGCGTCAAGCCCAGTATTTGAAGTATTGGGGAAGAGGTTGGTTGAGCTGGGCGCGTTTTGGGCGAATTTTGACACCTTTTAGACTCAAATTGGATTGGGTTTGTTCTAAACTCAAAATTAGACTTGTAATCTATAAATACATGATGTAAGACATAAAATAGGAGGAGATTACATAGATTAGACTAGATTAAACACTCCTTTAGATTAGAACATAACCCTAGTTCTTATTAGTTTTGGGGATTGAAGCAACTTGGAGACCATTGAAGATTCAAAGCGGGAGGCGAAAGAGGAGTCTCGAGGCTCTTGACAATAGATTATATTCTCTTCTCTTCTCTTACTTTTATCTTTTAATGTCTATTCAATTGTGGATTCTTGATTTTAATTCATTAATTATGAACTAACTCTTTCATTAAGATTTCAATTGAACTTTTTATGATTATGAATTGATTATTTGATTTATTCTAATTATTTATGTTGAAGTGAATTGTTCATCTTGCTTTGTGCTTATTGATTAATTATCTGATCAGTAATTACCTTGTTACTCTAGAAGGAATTGAAAGGAATTCTAGGGTTAGAAGCTGGGCATGGTGACATGTGACTTAGTTATTTGCCAGATGAATAATTAGGTTTGTGAATAGAATGAGAATATCTATTTACTTGCATGTAACACATAAGGAATTGGGATTATAATGAGTTTAATTCAATTGTTTTGCATAGAGATATAGCAAAATTAATCAGGGTTAAATAGAAGGCAATTGATCACTCGAGAGAGGGCTTTTGGCATTTGAGAATTCACATTAACAATTGATGAGACATAATAATTGGGATAATTGAATAATTGATTTATAATTCATAATTGGGGATATTGGAGTCTTAATCCTTATTTACCTAAATTTAATCAAATCTTAGTTGTTTATTTGCTTTCTTTTAGACTAATCTCTTTTAATTGTTTAATTTAGTTTTCTTAACTAGAAAATCACACATTATTGGTTGTTTAAATAAAATTGATTTGGTTAAGAGTTAGTACTTGGTAATTTTATTAAATAATTCCTCGTGGAGCGATATACTCTTTGACTTTTTTATATTACTTGTTGATCGCATGTAATCATATGAAGAACTTGAACTTAAACCTTCTTTAATTGTAATTCACATAAAGATATAGTGAGTTAGTTAATTTAGGTGTTTAACACAATTCTATCTTAATTGTGGATTTGGGTTAATACAGTATTAGTACATCGAGAGGTGGTTAATACTACTTATGTGTTCTTGATTAATAAACTGGGATAGTGAATTAAAATAGAATAAGGTATAATAATCAGAGTGATGCTTAGAGTGAAGTTGTAAGCCTAATTCTCCAATAATTGTTTGAAAATTCAGTTTTAGGGTTTGTTGATTTTTACGTAATTTTTTATATTTTATTTACTTTTACTATAAACTGGAATTTGATTAGTTTAATAAAATTAGGATTAATAGAAGATTGGTAATTGTGAAGTTAATTTCTTGCTGAGTCTCTGTGGGAACGATACTCTACTTACTATTATATTACTTATTGACCACGTATACTTGCGTGCTTTGCGTACTTAGATTTTACCCAACAATCCCCCGAACTGAACATTATTTTGGATCATTTGGATGGTGCTCGGCTTGACCTCAAAGTTGTTAGCTTAGATCGCGGGCCTGAGAATGCTCGCTTGTAAATCTGCGATATAGGGCATGGCATACTCCCTTAAAGATTTTTTAATCTCCTCAGCCATAATAATAGGAGTAGGTATGTCCCGAGCTTTTTCTCTTCGCCGTCGTCTGTACGTTCTGTCTACCTCGGGATCGAGAGGTACTATATTCTGACCCCTTCGAGGTGGCATACACAGTTGACACTACCTGAGAAGAAGATTATACAGATATGATCAGTTCAAATTAAGATCGTATTGAGTTAGTGTTAATATTGATAAACAAATAATACTAAGTCCCGAGCAACGACGCCAAAAACTTATTGTTCGATTTCGCAACCTATAAAACACGCGCAACTATAAGCGGTCAACAAGTAATATATATGATAAGTTGAGTGTCGTACCCACGAGGACAAAGTGTTAGGTGCTAGTCAATTACTAAAATTAGTTCAATACAGTCTTATCTAAACAAGTAATTAAAGATGGTGTGTTAAACTATATGATTAAAAATAGTAGAATTAAGAGATTAAGTTGTACAAGAAAGTCAAGCTAGGATCACAACTCCCTTAATGTGTCGCCTAATCTCCTAACTCTCCACATTACAAACAAATCAAAGGAATGGCTAACTGAGAACAGTAATTACATATAAGCCTCTTTCGAAAGTCAAATGCACATCCCTAACTAGATGAATCACAATATTTCTATGGTGAAAATAACTAGACTAGGGTCATTAATCTTAATCTCAATGGTTACACAAGGCAAATAGAGATATGTCTATCCTATTATGCAGATTACGCACACATTCCCATAGGCATGATCATAACAAGTGTTCTTATATTTTAGGGTTAGACATTCATATCCATTTTTCAATATCCATTAATATCTATATCAATTTTGATATGTATAATTTTTTATATATTTTGATGATAACAAATATTTTTTAAATAAATATTTAATTATTTATTTATCTTCTATTTTTACTTGAATTAATTTTTATTGACCTTGATAAATTATATGTCAAGTGTTAAATAAATTAATTCATATATTATTCAAGGCAAGGATATCCTATTTCTTTTTATAAAATCAAAGTTGGGCAAAATATTTTTTACTTAAAACTATCAAATATTAATATACATAATATATATAGTATACCGTATATAATATATATATACAAAACCGTATACCATACTTTGTTAAAAATTTCATATGCCTTTTTAAGTGTTAACCCAGTATATGTGTTAGCCTAAAGTGTCATTCATTTTTGGACAAACCGTGTAAAAGCTTTAATTGATTGGCTAGCATGTGTTGGTCAAAGCATTAAATGTTCAAAAGCTTAAAAAAAAACCCAGACGGTTTTTCTCTTCTTCCGCGTAAAAGCTCAGCAAAATCTGGACCTTCCAATTCAAAAATGCTTGATCATAACCATTAATTCAAAAATCAATTTGTGAAATTACAAATTTACCCCAACTTCAAAATTCCTATAATTAGGGATATTTCATTCATTTGGTTTTTACCAATTCAGTGAAAAAAAAAAATCATACTCTCCTTGCCTACATTCTCTCTAAGTTTTACATCTCTTCATACAAAAGTTTTGATTATTTTTGAAGAGAAAAATTGGTCCAAGTATTGAGATAATTTTAATTTCTGTTGAATTATTTCTTACTTGTATTTTATCTTTAGATATACAAATACATATTGTTCTACACAATTTTATATATCTATATTTCATCTATTTATCAAATAAAAGAATACTTGGGCGTCGCAAGGCTACGGAGATAAAACCTCTACGAAGAGGAATCCGACCGTACGATTCCTTATAGTCTTCAATAATCTTTTATTGATATTATTTATATAAATATTGTAAAATAGATACGACACTTGATAGCTCAAAACAACACTGAGATACTACTCCAAAAAGAGTAGTTATCCGAATCGAATTTGAGAATCGTAGTGATCTATTGAAAATATTTATATAAATATCAATTGTGAAAATTATAAATTTTGTCACACTTAGATGTCGCAAGGCTACAGAGATACACCTCTACCAAGAGGAATTCGAACCGTACGATTTCTTATATTACTAAGTGACATTATCTATAAAAGTTCACATAATAGATAAAATATTCTTATATACTATTTGAGTTAAACAAATAATATTTGTTATATCAAATTGTGCTTAACTGACATTATACTTATTGTTTGATTTGATTTATTATTTCATAACAAGTATTGATTTATATACAACTCATAAAATATTTGGTTAAGTTTAATTAAGAAATAATTCTATATTATCCATAGAAAAACACTCTTTATTTTATAGAATTGTAAATTTTTTATAAAGTGTTTTAACATCACATATTTGCTTAATCAGAAGCATAAGTGGATCTAAACAAATATTCTATCTGCTTATTTAAGAAGCATTACTCTATACTTAACTTGTATCAGCTTATTCAAGAAGCAACTTGTTGTAAACTTACTTGTAACCAGAAAAAGGTGTAGAGTTAGTTTATTTTATGTACCTGTGAGAAAGACGAGTATTTCTTCGACCAAGACCAGAGTTTTAGAGAGGACAGCGGAAAGTTGGATCTCTAGTGTACTTGTGAGGTGAGGAAGAGACTGTTGTTTCAAGACCAGATCATAGAATAGAACTAAACTCAAAGGTGATACAACTAAACTTGAGGAAGGAGCAGGGAACTTGTTGTCCAAGATAGATTAGTTGGGAACAGTTGGAAGTTTATCTATAAAACTCTGTAAAGGCTTCTCCGCCTATTGAAGGAGTTGTTATTACTGATAGTAATAGGATCTCAAGTTCCAAGTAGGGACTTGAGACTGTATGTAGCAATATACCAAGGGGTGTATGTTGTGAACTAGATAAATTTCTGTGCATTGTGTGATTGAATTTTTACTATCCTGCATAATAATTTCTAACACTGCAAATTTATTATTAAAAATTCAAAAAGGTCTTAGATATTTTTAAACCTGTAATAATCTATTCACCCCCCCTTCTAGATTATTATTTGACTTTCAATTGGTATCAGAGCGGTGCTCTTTAACTTGTTTGTTGAGTATATACAGGCATACTTAAGAGTAGTGTTGCCTCTTTTTTAGTTCTAACAAAAGAACTCTAACTCATGTAAGCATACATGTGTCAACAAGCAATACAGAGAAAGTAAAGTATCGATCCCACAGAGAAAGTTGTTTAATTTAAATCAATATGCATTAATTAAATCACTATATTTATATGCTCAAACTAATGTCTAAGATTGGTTTGTTCTCGAATCGCAAATAACGACTAAAACAATAATAACGACGAAATAAATCAAATCTGGAAATAATGGGATCCTAACTTCATTTAATATTTCATTTAATCACCACTATCATGCATGACTTGTTCACATATCATAGGAAAGTAGCCAAGAGCACTAAAAGAGTCATAACCATTTTTCAATGCACTATAACCTACTTACACAACATCCACAGATGATAGACTATATGTAATCATCAATATAACCAAAATCACTATATGTCTATGTGAAATTGCAACTATATTGAATTTAAGTTCAATCCCTTATCCTAACTCATACGGTGAAATAGTATATGTCTATTTGGTTCACAAAATACACAATCCATATAAAACAGCCCCATATACGTATACTATCATGATTACAATCCATACTTGCATGTTCATTGTCAATTCCATACAAGTACTGAAACGAATGGTGATCAAACATTCATACATGCAAAACAATCATGATAGACATCCCATATGATATCTAAAACAATCCAGCATTCAAGCATGCAATCAAACTACATATTAAAATCCGTTAGAATCCCATAATGGAATTTAGTTCACGACTGAACCAAAAGCCATTATGGGATCAAATCTAAATATGATTAATAAACAAACAATTGAAAGATGAAAGGTAGAAACAATCAAACCCAATTGCTGAATATAATTCACTATTCAAATCCTCATATGAATCCAGCAAATACTATTAATAATCTACTCTGGTAGAAAATCCCAAGAAGAAGTAGAAAAGTAGAGTTTTGGCCTCCTTCTACGTTGGAATCTCTCCCAGAGAGTAACCCCTAGTTACGATGTTGAAAATACGTAAAAACTGAATAATTCTGAATAATCCTCCTCTGACACCAGTCAGAATCGTTTTAAAAACCAATTACAACCATTTTAATTAAACATTAAAATAAATAGCTCAGCAGTGATTAAGCATCGCGCGCGGCCGCGCGCTCCTTCAGTGTAATCCTCACGCGGGCGCACAACTTGCAGTGTGTTATGATGTCCAGCCGGGTTCTCGCGCAGGCGCGCGTTCCCATACTTGTCCTGCCGCGTGGCCGCGCAGCTTCTGCAATGTTGATTCCTGGTTCTGCTGCTGCAACTATTCTATCCTGCTGCTCATTCCTTTTTTTCACCCCTGATTAGTCTCTGCTCCATTTGATCCTCATGCCACACATCCATAGCTCGTGCCTCACTTCATGGGTCCATTCGTCTCGTGCCCTCTAAATCCATCAAATCAGGTCGTTTCCTGTACTTTTCCACCAAAAGGAGTTTTAAGTATATGCAATGCAAACTAACATGAAATGCAGCTAAAACATACTAAAATGTTCTTGACATGGCCATAGTTCACATAAATTGGTACTCCATTAGTGTGACGCCCCCAAAATTGGTATACATCACCTATTCTGAGTCGCCAAATACATGGTACAAAATTAAAATACAACTTAATTATACAACAATCGTGTAAAATACGACTAAACATATGTTGTGAGTTTTAATACAAATATTGTCATCTAGACAATATACAAACTCAATGGGGTCCTCATTACATTTATTATCACACTATTTCATAGAATAGTGAGGACTACTAATGCTATTATCTGAACCATCACTCTGTTCCCCGACTAGTCCCTCCTACGTTCTCATTTCCTGAAGAGAACAATGAAAGCAAAAGGGTGAGCTCAACTAGCCCAATAAGAAGTATTATGACTAAGATAATGCAGAATAAATTATCATTAGCCTTCAATAGTGTTAAACTGATAAAATATAACAAACATCAAGTTTAACTACAGCGGAACAAGCAATCCATTAGAAGAGTCAAGTAGAGAATAAAATCTATTATCTTCTATGATTTAAAAAGTTATTCATGACTTTTATCACTAAGACTCAGCTTAATAAATAATCCACATCATCCCTGCACTACGGCCAAGGATATTCATTAGTATCACAACCATAAATTATCCATGCACCACAGCCAAGGATATTCGTGTATTCATCAATGGTCATGATCATGCCAACAACTGTCCATCAATGCACTACGGGTTAATGAGGACTCTTTCCACATCATTTGTACCATTACGGTCATGATTACACCGAATAATCCCTGGTCATAATCATACCAAGTCCATCTATTTACTACAGGCCACAAATGACTTTCAACATATTATAAACAAGAGGATGATGACAATGGTATAAGAATTCAATAAAACAAGTTCAAGAATTAATTTATCCAGGAACCAATAACATCCAAATTGTCAACATGATACTTCTTTGTGGAGTAAAATTCAAGAATGCTCAGAAGAATATTTCCATGAAAAGATACTGGATGAAATGCAAATATCAAGGATATTCCACTAATTTCATGGAGTATAGAAGTCAAAACTTTAACCAACTGAGTATAATAAAGAATGGAATAACAAAAGAAATCACCAGGCATGCGATAGACGCATGCACGAAGTTATTCCAACAGAATAATAAATAATGGAACCAGGTCATGCGTAAACGCACCGACAGGATATTCCAACAGAATAATAAATAATGGAACCAGGTCATGCGTAAATACACATACATGATGTTCCAACAGAATAATAAACAACGGAACCAGGTCATGCGTAAACGTACATACAAGATGTTCCAACAGAATAATAAATAATAGAATAATAGAAGAATTTCACCAAGTATAGAGTATCTCGCGTATACAGGTTATTCCAACAGAATAATAAAGAATGGAATAACAAAAGAATTTCACCAATAAGAAATAAGGAATACCCCTAACGAGTACAACAAATAATATCTCTTACCGTAAAAGAAGAGTACTTTGACTGGTAGGGCGAGGATATATTCAAAGAAAACTTGCACTACGCTCAAAGCTTTCTTAAACTCTAAAGAAATACGCTCAAGATTATAGAAGAATAACTCTCTCTAGAGTTTCAGTGAATTCGTAAGAAATAATGAAGGAATGAGCTTCTATTTATAGAAGAATGGACTGCAAAGTAACTAATTCATGAACGGTCCATATTGATTTACTTTAAACGGACGGTCCAGATTGGTTTACAATAAAATATAATATATTTTATTTATAATCTAATAAAACGAATAACTTTATAAAAGATTTTACTATACAAACACTATGCAGGCACTATGCAAACACTATGCATAATAAAATATAATATATTCTAATTATTGTCTATTAAAACAGATAACTTTATAAAAGTATTCTGTTTTATATAAAAAGATTTTACTATTAATCTAATAAAACGAATAACTTTATAAAAGTATTCTGTTTTATATAAAAAGTTTTTCTGTTTTATTACATTAATAATACTAATAAAACAAAACTCATCATCATTATTATAATTCACAATATTAATCAACCAGGTCGTTCCCAGGAAAGATGGGGCTTTGCAATAAAGATTTCTCCCCATTGGCGCGTAATTAGGTGACCAAACCTCTCCTTAACAGAACTTCTAGACATCGTTAATATTACAAATAATAATATTAATAACTTTGTCATCTCAATTATTGATTATAAAATATTGACAATAATTGAATCAAATAACGTGAGATCTTATGCAACAATTCATCATGAATAATAATTGAACAAAAGCGAGTGACTTCTCACGTAAGCATCAATAATTAATACTGGTGTGCTATCTTTGTGCAACTACGCCAGACATTATTCTTGTACTTTTAACTCTCAAGGGTGTTTCAACAATTAGCAGTAAAACTTCCGCCGTTATTTTCATAAAAAGTATTTTTATCGTTTTCTCAATCCGACAATAATTCCGCTGAGGGTCCACCAATGATTGTTCCAGTTGTGCTGAATATTCCTATTAAAACGAATATTTCCCGACCAATCGAATATTATATAACAACTTGCGTACTTTGCAAAATTTATAAATATTACCCACAACTATAACATTATATCAAATTTATTTCATAATATTCAAAAATGATATTTATAGAAAATTCATCTTTATTCATAAAAGTTGGGGTCTTACAAGCTCCCCTTCTTATAAAATTTCACCCTCGAAATTAGGGTATGTACCTGGTATGTCGAAGAGGTAAGGATACCTTGATTTCATTTCAGATTCTAACTCCCAAGTCATTTCCTCAACATCGTGGTTTCTCCACAAAACTTTGACTTGAGGTATAACCTTGGAGCGTAGAATATATTCCTTCTTATCCAAGATTTGAACAAGAACCTCTTCATACGTCAAATCTTCCACTATTTCGTCTGGTTCTAACTCAATAATGTGGTTCGGGTCTTCCACATATTTACGGAACATGGATATGTGGAAAACGTTATGAACACGAGACATACTTGGCGGTAAAACGAGTCTATAGGCCACAGTTCCTACTCGATCGAGGATTAAAAATGGGCCGATGAATCGAGGATTGAGCTTTCCTCTCTTTCCAAATCTCGTAACTCCTTTCCATGGAGCAACACGTAACAACACATGATCTCCTATATCGAATTCCAAGTCCTTTCGATGAAGATCAACATAACTCTTTTGTCGATCTTGTGATGTTTTTATACGTTGTCGGATCGTTTGAATCTTTTCCGTAGTCATACGTACCAACTCTGATCCCAAAAAGGTTGCTTCACCCACCTCATCCCAGCATACTGGAGAACGACACTTTCTTCCATACAACGCCTCCAATGGAGCCATGCCAATACTTACTTGATAACTGTTGTTGTAAGAAAACTCCACCAATGGTAAGAACTTATCCCAACTTTCCTTGAAGCCAAGGACACATAGTCTTAATAAATCTTCAAGAGTTTGAATAGTCCTCTCCGACTGCCCGTCAGTCTGAGGATGATATGCCGAGCTAAATCGTAAATTTGTGCCCATAGCTTTTTTTAAACTAACCCAAAATCGTGAAATGAATCTTGGGTCTCGATCAGAAACTATGGATACTGGCATACCATGCAGTCTTACAATCTCGTTTATGTACATACGAGCAAGACGTTCAAGTGTATAAGTTTCTCGTATCGGTAAGAAATGAGCAGACTTGGTTAATCTATCAACAATGACCTAAATCGCATCTATACCTTGAGAAACCTTAGGAAGACCGGTAAGAAAATCCATGGTAATGTGCTCCCACTTCCATTCTGAAATTTTAAGTGGTTGCAATGGACCTTTTGGTACTTGATGCCCCGCTTTAACTCGTTGACAAGTTAGACACCTAGAGATAAACAGCGATATCTCTCTCTTCATATTGCTCCACCAAAATGTATGACGAATATCATGATACATTTTGGTACTCCCAGGATGGATTGCAAACGGTGTGTTATGCGCCTCCATCATGATTTTATCTTTAAATTAGGGTCGTTAAAAACACAAAGTTCTGGAGTTGACTCGAAGTATTCCTTCTTCATTGATTCTTGCTTCTGGCATAACACCTTCTTGCACTTTCTTCCTCATACGCATCGGTTCAGTGCGTAGCTTGGCAGCTTTAACTTTATCAATTAAAGTCGGTTCTACTCGTATATTCGCCATCATCACATGAGTCCCTGGAGTCTTTAACTCTATCTTCATCCTTTGCAAGTCACACAAAATGGGCCTTTGTGTTGACAATATCGCTTTTCGTGACTTGCATATGATCTTACTACTCAATGCGTCAACTACCACGTTCGATTTTCCAGGATGGTATTGGATGGTATGATCATAATCTTTCAACAGTTCAAGCCAACGTCATTGTCGCATGTTGAGTTCCTTTTGAGTGAGGAAATATTTGAGGCTTTTATGATCCGTAAAGATCTCCACCTTATCCCCATACAAGTAATGCCTCCAAATTTTAAGTGCGAAGACAACAACTGCTAACTCTAGGTCATGAGTAAGATAATTCCTCTCATATTCTTTGAGTTGTCTTGAGGCATAGGCTATGACTTTCCCATGTTGCATGAGAATACATCCCAACCCTTTGCCCAAAGCATCACTGTAGATGAAAAATCCCTCCGAGCTAGATGGTATTATCAGAACAGGTGCTGAAATGAGTCTCCTCTTGAGTTCTTGAAAAGTCTTCTCACATTCTTCGCTCCAACTGAACTTTGTATATTTTCGAGTCAGCTGAGTTAATGGAGTAGCTATTCGAGAAAATCCTTCCACGAATTTCCGATAATAACCAGCTAAGCCAAGAAAGCTACGTACTTCGGTCACTGATTTAGGTTGCTCCCAACTTAGAATTGTTTCAATCTTTGCCGGGTCAACAAATATTCCATGACTTGATACTACGTGCCCAAGGAATGTTACTTCCTCAAGCCAGAACTCACATTTCTTCAACTTGGCATAAAGCTTGTATTCACGAAGCTTTTGGAGTGTCAGCCTTAAGTGTTGCTCATGATCTTCACGGCTTTTGGAATAAATAAGGATGTCATCAATAAAGACGATCACAAAGTGATCGAAATATTCCTTGAGTACTCAGTTCATCATATCCATGAAGGCAGCAGGAGCATTAGTCAATACAAAGGACATGACTAGGAATTCATAATGCCCATCTGGGGAGTTCTGGCCGTCTTTGGAATGTCATCGGTTCTAATCTTCAATTGGTGATATCCGAGCGAAGATCAATCTTTGAAAATAATTTGGCACCTTGCAATCGGTCAAACGGTCATCAATACGTTGGCAATGGGTACCTATTTTGATGGTGACATGATACAACTCCAGATAATCAATACAAAGTCGCGATACTCCCATCTTTCTTCTTCACGAATAGAATCAGGGAGCACCCCGAGGAGACGCGTCTTTAGGAATGAATGAAACCAATGTCTAACAATTCTTGCAATTGGGTCTTTAACTCCTCGAAGTTCAATAGGAGCCATTCGATATGGGGCTTTGGAAATGGGTTTTGTCTTAGGGTTCAAGGTCTATACAAAATTCAATTTCACGCTCTAGGGTGAGGCCATGAAGTTCTTGAGGGAATACGTCGAGAATTTATTAACAATAGAAATATCATTCAAACTGATGTATTTTTGTTTAGATCCGTGACATGAGCTAAGAAAGCTTGACATCCGTTTTTCAATAAACGAATAGCTTTATGGCTTGAGATGACCGTGATTGATTTTAATGGTTTGGTCGCTTGAATTCACATAATAGGTTGATTAGGAATATGAAAGCTAACAACCTTACGAAAATAATCAATTTTAGCATGATGAGTAGTTAACCAATCAATCCATAGAATCACATCAAATGTAAGTATTTTCAATGAAATAAGATCGACAGGTAATGTGAGGGTACCGATTTGAACCAAACAAGACTTATAAACAGTGGATGTAATGAAAGTTTCTCCCAACGGAGTTTTCACAGATAAGTCAAAGTCTAATTTCTCCGGAGTCAAATTTAATCGTTGAGCGCAAGTAGGAGAAATAAAAGAATGGGTAGAACTGGTATCAAATAAAGTATAGACTTCGCTAGAGTTTATGATAAGCTTACCCGTGATGACCTCATTTGGGTTCCTTGCTTTCTGGGAGGTCACAACAAATGCTCTCCCTTGCACTACCGGCTTTGACTTTTCTGGAACGGCCTTTGGTGCCTCCATCCTAGCTGAACTTGTCTACGGTGAACGACAAAATCGGGCTAAGTGACCTTCTCTTCCACAATTATAACATGTTTTGGATGGCATCGCGCAGTTTGGACTGATGTATCTCTCCCCTCCGCATTTGAAGCATATGATAGGTCGTCATTCTCCTTCCTTAACAACGGGTGCTGGTGCTGACATCTTTCCATCATTGTTGAATATCCTCTTCTTGAAATGTCCATTCTTATTGTTTTGGCCCTGATTACCACCAAGTGGTTACAACTTCGGCTTTGTTGATTCCTCCACGCTTGTTGTCCTCACCGCTTCGATGGTTCTCTCTCTTTGGTATTATCATTTTGCTTAATTGCTCTCTTTTTGGTTCACGTTGACTCGTTATTGCGCTCTACTAACTAAGTCCTGTTTACAACATCTGAATACAAACACAGTTTATGAGAAATAAGATGTTGACGTATCTCCGACTTTAAACCTCTTAAAAATATCCGCGTCATTCTATCTTCATTATCCACCAAGTGAGACGTAAATCGAGACAACTCGGCAAACTTAGCTTCATACTGCGACACGGTCATATTATTCTGCTTCAACTTGATGAACTCTACCTCTTTTATGTGACAAAAACTTTTGGGAAAGTACTTGTCGTTGAATAGTTCTTGGAACTTTTCCCAAGACATCTTTAGTCTTTGCGAGGTTGAGTCACGCGTACTGGATTCCCACCATGTCTGCCTCTCTAGCAACATAAAAGGCGGCAAAGGAACCTTTTGCTCTCGGAGCATCCCAAGACATCAAATATCTTGGTGATCTCGCTTTATCCATGATTCCGCCTTAAGTGGTTTTGGCTCTCCAATAAACTCCGGTGGTCCCGGCTCCTTGAATCTGTTTAGCGGTGGCCGTCCAGAGTTTCAGTGTTTCCACCTACATTTTGGATAGAGCCGCTCTACTTTCTTTGTTGCATGAATTGCACAAAGCCTCTGAACATTCCATCATTCATCATTTGGTCGGTGTTATTGTTTGCATGAGGATTATCGCCTTCTTGATGCACATTATCACGATTATTGATATGTGGTGAATCAACGATCACTTCATGCTCATTGTTATTATCAACATTCTCGGATGTCATTTTGAGATCTTGCCACAAAACAATGGTTAATTGATATGTAACATATTATCCCTATATTACGATGAGCCAATTAAATACCAAATAAACTTAGGTAGGTCATACCAATGAAGGAATTCCCGTCTCTCCCTCCTAGTTCTATTCTCACATCTTAGCCGGGGATCATATCCTAAGCTTTGATACTAACCTGTGGCGCCCCCCCAAATTGGTATACATCACCTATTACGAGTGCGCCAAATACATGGTACAAAATTTAAATACAACTTAATTATACAACAGTCGTGTAAAATACGACTAAACATATGTTGTGAGTTTTAATACAAATATTATTATTTAGACAATATACAAACTCAATGGGGTCCTCATTACATTTATTATCACACTATTTCATAGACTAGTGAGGACTACTAATGCTATTATCTGAACCATCACTCTGTTTCCAGAGCTAGTCCTCGCTACGTTCTCATTTCACGAAGAGAACAATGAAAGCAAAAGGGTGAGCTCAACTAGCCCGATGAAATATTATGACTAAGATAATGCGAGAATAAATTATCATTAGCCTTCAACGGTGTTAAACGATAAAATATAACAAACATCAAGTTTAATCTGCGGTGAACAAGCAATCCATTAGAAGAGTCAAGTAGAGAATAAAATCTACTATCTTCTATGATTTAAAAGGTTTTTCATGACTTTTATTGCTGAGACTTAGCTTAATAAATAATCCACATCATCCCTGCACTACGGCCAATGATATTCATTAGTATCACAACCACAAATTATCCATGCAGCACAGCCAAGGATATTCGTGTATTCATAAATGGTCATGATCATGCCAACAACTGTCCATCAATGTACTACGGGTCAATGAGGACTCTTTCCACATCATTTGTAACATTGTCATGATTACACCGAATAATCCCTGGTCATAATCATACCAAGTCCATCTATGCACTACAGGCCACAGATGACTTTTAACATAATATAAACATGAGGATGATGACAATGATATAAGAATTTAATAAAACAAGTTCAAGAATTAATTTATCCAGGAACCAATAACGTCCAAATTGTCAACATGATACTTCTTTGTGGAGTAAAATTCAAGAATGCTCAGAAGAATATTTCCATGAAAAGATACTGGATGAAGGACAAATATCAAGGATATTCCACTAATTTCATGGAGTATAGAAGTCAAAACTTTGACCAACTGAGTATAATAAAGAATGGAATAACAAAAGAAATCACCATGCATGTGATAGACCGCACAGACAGGTTATTCCAACAGAATAATAAATAATGGAAGCAGGTCATGCGTAAACGCACCAACAGGATATTCCAACAGAATAATAAATAATGGAACAAGGTCATACGTAAACGCACAGACAGGATGTTCCAACAGAATAATAAACAACGGAACCAGGTCATGCGTAAACGCATAGACAGGATGTTCCAACAGAATAATAAATAATGGAATAACAGAAGAATTTCACCAAGTATAGGGTATTCCGCGTATACAGATTATTCCAACAGAATAATAAAGAATGGAATAACAAAAGAATTTCACCAATAAGAAAGAAGGAATACCCCTAACGAGTACAACAAATAATATCCATTACCGTAAAAGAAGAGTATTTTATTATGCAAACACTATGCAGGCATTATGCAAACACTATGCATAATAAAATATAATATATTTTAATTATTATCTAATAAAACAGATAACTTTATAAAAGTATTCTGTTTTATATAAAAAGATTTTACTATTAGTCTAATAAAATGAATAACTTTATAAAAGTATTCTGTTTTATATAAAAAGTTTTTCTGTTTTATTACATTAATAATACTAATAAAAACAAAACTCATCATCATTATTATAATTCACAATATTAATCGACCAGGTAGTTCCCAGGAAAGAAGGGGTTTCCAATAAGGATTTCTCCCCATTGGCGCGCAATTAGGTGACCAAACCTCTCCTTGACAAAACTTCTAGACATCGTTAATATTGCAAATAATAATATTAATAACCTTGTCATCTCAATTATTGATTATAAAATATTGACAATAATTGAATCAAATAACGTGAGATACTATGCGTGATTCTTTATCGTAACAATAATTGAACAAAAGCGAGTGACTTCTCACGTAAGCATCAATAATCAATATCGTATTGCATCTCTTAACAACTCTGCGACATTACTATCTTTTATTAACACGGGTGTTTCAATAGTTAACGGTAAAACTTCCGCCGTTATTTTCATAAAGTATTTTTGTCGTTTTCTCAATCCGACAATAATTCCATTGTGGGGTCCACCAATGATTGTGCCGTTGTACGAATATTCTCTGTTAAAACGAATATTTCCCGACCAATCGAATATTATATAACAACTTGCGTACTTTGCAAAATTTATAAATATTACCCACAACTATAACATTATATCAAATTCATTCCATAATATTCAGAAATGATATTTATAGAAAATTCATCTTTATTCATAAAAGTTGGGGTCTTACAATAAGTAGGTATAAAACCCACTTATCAAATACCCCCAAACTTGAACTGTTGCTTGCCTTCAAACAATGCATAGTAATGAACAATGAAAATGCAGCTATATCACTATGCAACTAAATTATCATGCAACTAATCTCACATGTCCCAACTATCATAAAAATTCAGTCCAAAATGCCTCAGCGAATTTTTTAAGATTCAAGAATACAGATTCAAGCCAAACTGTAAGTATAATGTCATACACTCAGATAATTCTTAAAATGGTATAAATATGTTGTGTGTGTGTGTTATGTTCACCAAAACTTGATTTAAGCAAAGAATACTCATGCTATATTGCTTAAAACAGAAAATTATAATTTAAAGCAAGAATCATGTATATACATACAACAAAGACTATTCCAACATATCAAAACAAACTGAGGTTCAACAATGGGCTTAACTGCTTTATTTTTACTCACGAGGGTGATTTTTGCACTTTTTCGCGGTGTTTATTGCTAGTTTTCTTTTCTTTTTTCTTTTTCTCTTTTTTTTCACATAACTGTGCAATGTCTTACTCCATTAGGCAACACTGCTACCCCTTAGCGAGCTTTCAACCAACGACTCCCAGACCATGAAAGACCTTAGGGCGCTAGGTGTAGAGACAATCCCCTCGGGCGTACTTACTCAAGTAGCTAGGGCCCCGAAATAAGACTAGCCACGTTATTACTACATATTTTTTTTATACATAGATACCCATGTTTTCCCAAAGTTTAAAAATCAATGTTATAAATCGTCTAAGTTCATTTTCCACATATTTCCCTTTTTAAAACTACATTTTCTATCAAGCAATGCAAAACATCCTTCTTATACCTACAAGTGATTGTGAACACATTCGCGCAAACCGAAAGCATTTAAACAACATTATGAATTGCATTGTGTAAAACATTATATCTCAGCTTATATTATCTCACTATCATCATCAGCTAGACAAAAATTTCTATACGGCAAGAACTGTGAGAAGATATGCAAACTAAACATGAACATGCAACTATATATGAAAAAATAATTATATGATGCAAAAATTTAAACCAAACATGCAAAAACTACAAAAATTAAAAATTTAAACTAAACATTCAAAACTACATGCACTACACTACTCCCCAATACCCCCAAACTTATAATATTCAATGCCCCATTGAATGAAAGTAAAGGGTAACGAAAAACTCCCCTAATTATCAGTGGTACCACCCTCCTCAGGTGTCAAATCTGGTGGTGGATATGGTGTTGTTGTTCCGAATTGAGGCCACTCTAGCGTTGCTCCTTGCTGCGTAAAAGCTTCGGCCAAGGCCCTTGTGAGTCCCGTCGCAAATGTGCCCAAATTATCATACATGTCATCGACTTTTCGCTCCAACCTTCGGAGCTGGCGATCACCATGGGTGACACGTGCGTGTGTGGACGGGCCTGCTTCATCTGTTTGAGGGGGCTGCTGTGACGACTCTGGAAAAGTGGGCTGAATGATGAATCCTAGTCCACGTGGGTGTAGTACACCACATGCCCAGTCCTCAAATCTTTCAATTGTGACACCCCCAAATCCGGGTACTTAAATTCCACGGGATTTGGTGTTCACTGTACAAACGTCATCCATCTATCTACCCATAAATAAATGCAAACCATGCAATAGATAGAAATAATAATAAATCTCCCCTTATGGGGTTACATTTACTACATAATAAATAAATCCCAGGTTACTCTAACCTTAAATCATCTGTGCGGAAACAAAAACAAATAAGTCTTAAGTAACATCAATTCTAATTATCATTACATAACCACATAAATAATCAATCTTCATTACTTGCTAAGCTTGCCCTTGCCTTTACTAGTGGAAGGTTAAATGCGCTCTTTTCGTTCTTAAGCGCAATGTTATTATTACGCAAGAGTGAGCACGATTTCCACAGGTATAACAATATAACAATGAATAATAACATGTGAGAGAAATAATAACTTCGAATATAAAATCTCAACTTTTGAATCAAGAATGAATAACAAGAATCAAAAGATTTCTGAGGGTCATAAGACCTTGAACTATGTCCTAGGTTATCAAGGGTTATACTTGAAACCTTTAACGATCGTAAGACTATGGACCTTTTACTCGTACTTAGGGGATCGACCCTTAGTACCATCATCATGCACAATATCTTAACGCTAACGCATAAGTAAATCCCTTTGCAGGGTTGTTCATCTCAGTTTGACATTCGAGTCTGCACCAAAGGAAGTTTGGTTTGGATAATTCAATAAGGGTTCTGAAATTTAGAACGTTCATCAACTATGGACTAGTTGAATCAATAAGGTTCACTAGTCTAACAAGGTTCAACAATAATGATATTCAAATTGAATAATAATCTCAAGAAGTATACAATTGAACAAATATTGTATAACATATTCATACTTTGAAAGGATAATCAATCTTTAATATAACAATTCGAACTTGAATAATAGTAATGAGAATTTACTCAAGGTAAATAATAAAATTGAACAATGATAACAAGTAGGGGTAGGAAACTTGCCTCGTGCGTAGATTACACGTTAATTAAACTTGTTCTTTGATTTAAATCCTACATATCAATTATGTTCACAATACCAGTCAATTACAACGTACTAAACATCATAAGTTTATTCTTTTGTCTAACTCAAATTCATGACTATACTTAGTCAATTACTACACTTATTGTCAAAATTAGATTTCACGAACAATAAGCTAACTATGCATTCAATCGTTCAATTCACACGTAATTGTGTTATGGACGTGTTAAGAATTTATTCTAACACCTCATTATATGTCTAGCAAGTTTTTATATTCATTAGACTAGGTTACTAACACATTTCTATACTTGAACATTAAAAAAATGCATTTTTCGGACATTCTGCTAAGTGGCGCTGCGACTCCACTTTTGTACTGGGTTTTGGCGTTGCGGTTGAGGAGCCATGACCAGCTAGGTGTCCAACCTTTGCGGCGCGATGTACTTCTGCAATATGAGTCTCGACTTTGAGTTGGCCAGCATGACGCGACACTCCAGACTCTGAATTCCCAGTTCGCGAAGAACACATAATTCAGCAAAATAAACACTACATAATCATTAATTCTCCAAATTAAACATACCCACATGTTAGAATTCATATATAATCAATGCCCAACATTTATAGAGTGATTTTAACCCATTAAAACACATAATCACATAATTAAATTATGCAAATTATACTGTTCTTGATGTTCTTGAAGGTTTTTGAACAAAACATAGAATTTAATACTACGGATTCGTTATAAGACCAAATCTAACCATTCAAGTTTCGTTTTGTTCGTTTTAGCATGCATAATCATATACAAGTGGAAATTTTGTAGAAAAATCTATGGTTGACATATTAAAATTACGTATAAGGGCCATATGGCCAGATAACGTACTCTATAAATTTTGATATAACATGTCATCATATTATGAAACTTATGATATAGAATCATGCAATATATATATATATATATATATAACATGTTATGCTACTCGTATTATTACAAATATCCATATAACAACACAATTTCCCAATTACAGAGACTTTACAGGATGAATGAAAGCCATTTTCATAAAAACTAAATGACGTAAAATATGAGAATTGGGTTGGAGAGAATTACCCAAAGTGTAGATGAACAAGGATGATAATTTCTCTCTACTTCAATCACAGTACTCACAATCTCTCTCAAAAATTTCTCAAACTCTCTCTGTTTTTATTTCTAGACTTAGTCAATTAAGGAAAAAGAAAGGCGTATACTAATAAATAAGTTGAACCAATGCGCATGATGGAGGTCAGTTACCTAACATGGGTAACTGCTCCCAACCCCCCTTAGTGCCATGTTTGTCTAGCTAGAATAGGTTTCAAAAACCATTTAATTTAATAAAGCTTTATCATATAGTTTAATTAATGTCACACTCCTTCATAAAATAAATCAATATCTTATTTAATTTATTTTAAATAAAATACAATAATTTCTCTCATTAATTCATACAATCACATACTTAAATTTCTCCTTTAATAATAATGTCAAATTATTAAATCTCTAATTAATAAATAAATAAATTAAAATAACATTAGGCTTATTTAGTATTTCTTTTAATACAATAAGCTCACATAAACATATATCGAATAATAAAATTCTCCACATTAATTTAATAAATGTAACACATATATAATTAAATTAATCTATCGCAATTGCATCAATTAATTAGTTAATCTAATAATTAATTCATCGAAAAATATTTATTTAATTCAATAAATATTAAATTAAATTACAAAAATCTCGTTCGTCACATCTTTCCCCCCTTAAAAGGATTCTATCCCCAGAATCACGACTCAATAAATTCAACCCGTTACATCAATTGTGGCATTAGTTATGTCCTGGCTTGGGTATTGCATTTGTTCGTTGCCCCAGTTGCATCCCTGATTAGCACAAAGCATGGCAACCACTGATGCGTGTGGAATTCTCCCAATGGTGCCTCCCCGTAGATAACGCAACATATTCTGATGGATGAGATGGCCAACGTCAATGTATTTCCCGGTGATTATGCCCCATAGAATAATTGCCCTCTCATCTGTGATTTCGTGCTGATGAGAGGAAGGCACGAGCCTGACACCTATGAACAGGTTCCATGCCTTTGCATAGCGGTTCAGGGCTGCAGCTGGGAATATATGAGGTTGAGTTGTGCCTACTTTATAGGTCCATTTCGTATCAGACACGCATAATTCTGCAATAATCAACTCTATGTTGGTCTCCAAATGAGCGCCGGTGACCCAATTAGCAGCCCTCGTTGGCAGTTTATCAGTGATTTTAAAAATTAATCAGATGGCACGGGGTCTATAATCTATCTCGATACCATGAACCATAGATATACCGCTCATAGTGACCTTAGCATTGGCATAAAACTCACGGACTATGCTCATTGGAATGGGCGTTGGAGTAGCAGTCAGTCCACCCTAGCCTCTCTCTCGAATCATGGTGCACAACTGACCGTCCTGCCCTTTCGGCTTGAAATCGCGCTCTTTCATGAACGTCTTCGCCACAATTCGGTAATACTCTTGCTGAGCTTCCAAATTTAGAAACTTGGTGTGATCCACAGTATCAGCCCCTTGACTGCCCGAAAAAGATGAAGAAGACGATGCAATAGAACGTGCTCGCTTAGGCCCCATTTGTAGTTGATAAAGTTCGCACAGATAATCTCACTGAGAATGAAGAAGAGAACAATGATGCTATTACCCTCAAGTTGTTTCTGCCCCAACCAAATGACAAACCCTAGTTTATATCAATAGATGAGAGGTGGGTTTGAGTTTTGAACGTGGAGAGAATCGTGGAAATGTGATTGAGAAATGTACGGCTTCAAGTTATGGCCCGATAGAGAGATAGAGCGTGAGTTATGTAGAGACACCGTGATGTAAACACTTGCTTTGATTGCAAATGAGAGTCCACTTTATCTCCATCACATTTTAAACCTGAAATATTTTTTATGTATCGCTGTTGCCATGTGGCAATGCCAAGAGTTTTGAATGGGTTGGTAGCGGTAGGAAAATTTGATGCAGCGGGCATATAAGCGGCAAGGCTTGCTTGATCTTCTTTGTCTGCTCATTCTGCAACTTGGCGTCCACGATATCTGCACTATCACTTTTATTTTTTTAGAATCCGCAAAACAAACATGCATGCTCTCCAATACACCTGAAATAACATCAATGGATCTCATCAAAACATGGTTTACTAAATCAAAATGAATGACTATTCTGTCTCCCTAATTTTAATGCAATGCATGCACGTGCTCTTCTGTGATTCGATTACGATGTCTAAGCAGATAAATGTACTCATACTTTCATAACAAGTAATTAGAATAAGCTAAACCAACAACTTGAACTAAATAAATACTAAGTAGAGATGGAAACAATGGGTTGCCTCCCATCCAACACTAATTTATAGTCAATTAGCTTGACTGTCTCTGAGTTTCATGTCAAAGATAGAATCGAGGTGACTTTCTTTTTGTCCACCTCACCATCAGAATCACTCTTCAATCTCTGGCCATTCAATTTACGATGCTTGTCCGGACACTTACCACCTACTGCAACGATTCCATACTGTGGAGTGGTGTGAAACCCCGAATTTTATGAATAAGATTTAATTTTTCTCGAAATATTTTTTTTAAATATTATGGTGTGGATTTGATATAATGTTATAGTTGTGGGTAGTATTTATAAATTTTGAAAAGTATGCAAGTTGTTGTATAATATTCGATTGGTCGGGGAATATTCTTTTGTCAGGGAATATCCCGTATAACCGGTACAATTATTGGTGGACCCATGACGAAATTATTGTCGGATTGAGTAAACGACAAAAATATTTTATGAAAATAACTTGCGGAAGTTTTACAGATTATCTTGTTGAACTACTCGGTAGTAAAAGTATAATGTAATCGCATTGGTTACATAGTAGCGCGGTATTGATTATTGATGCTTACGTGATAAGACACTTTCGGTTTTGTTTTATTGGTATTATTAATATAATAAAATGCGAATACTTTTATAAAGTTATTCTATAAATAGAATATATTATATTCTATTATGCATAGTGTTGCATAGTGTCTGTATAGTGTTTTGCATAGTAAAATCTTTTTATATAAAACAGAATACTTTTATAAAGTTATTCTATAAATAGAATATATTATATTTTATTATGCATAGTGTTTGTATAGTGCCTGCATAGTGTTTGCATAGTACAATCTTTTATAAAGTTATTCATTTTATTAGATTATAAATAGAATATATTATATTTTATTTAAAAGATTTTGCTTTAAATATGGACCGTCAGATTAAAGTAAATCAATCTGGACCATTCATGAGTTAGTTACTATGCAGTCCATTCTTCTATAAATAGAAGCTCATTCATTCATTATTTCTTACGGATTCACTGAAACTCTAGAGAGAGATACTATAGAGAGAAAGAAGAAAAGTGTTCTGCTACTTCACTACTTCTATATCAAGTACTCTTCTTAAGGTAGGGGATATTATTTGTTGTACTTGTAAGGGGTATTATTTCTTTTGTATTCATGAAGAGAACTTATGTTATTCCATTCTTTATTATTACATTGGAATAACTTTTGTATACGATGATCACCCTATACTTGGTGAAATTCTTACATTATTCCATAATTTATTATTCTTTGGAATAACTTGTCTGTCAATCACCGCATACATGGTGAAATTCTTTTGTTATTCCATTCTTTATTATTACATTGGAATATCACATGCATGCATTTCTGTGGGACCTAGTTCCGTCTTTATTATTACTGTTGGAATATCCGCATGCATGCGTGCGTTTCTGGGGACTGGGTTCCATTATTTATTATTCATCCGAGAATATCACATACGTGCATTTACGTCGGACTGGGTTCCATTATTTATTATTTTGTTGGGAATAACTTTTGTTTATGCGATCTATCGCATGCGCATGGTGAATCCTCCCGTTATTCCATTCTTTATTATTACATTGGAATATCCGTCCGGTCTTAATTTACTTTGACACGGTTCCATTATTTATTATTCCGTTATTTATTATTCTATCGGAATATCCAGTCTATGTGTTTACGCCAGACCTGGTTCCATTATTTATTATTTTGTTGGGAATAACCTATCTGTGCAGTCTATCGCACGCATGGTGAATCCTTCTGTTATTCCATTCTTTATTATTTTGTTGGAATAACCTGTCTATGTGGATTACCACATGAATGGTGATTGATCCTCTGTATTCATTCTTAATTAAATTGTGGAAATGACCTATCTACGTGGATTACCGCATGGCGGGCAAAAGTCCATTTGCAGTTTCATATATTCTATTATACTCAGTTGGTTAAAGCTTTGACTTCTACACTCCATGAAATTAGTGGAATATCCTTGATATTTGTGCTTCATCCAATATCTATTCATGGAAATATTCTTTTGAGCATTCTTAAATTTTAATCTACAAAGAAGTATCATGTTGACAATTTGGACGTTATTGGTTCCTGGATAAATTAATTCTTGAGCTTGTTTTATTGAATTTTTATGTCATTGTCATCATCCTCATGTTTATATTATGTTAAAAGTCATCTGTGGCCTGTAGTGCATAGATGGACTTGGTATGATTATGACCAGGGATTATTCGGTATAATCATGACCGTAATGTTATAAATGATGTGGTAAAAGTCATCTTTGGCCCGTAGTGCATTGATGGACTTGGTGTGATTATGACCAGGGATTATTCGGTATAATCATGACCGTAATGTGATGAATGATGTGGTAAAAAATCCTCATTGGTCGTAGTGCATTGATGGACAGTTTTTGGTATGATTATGGCTATGGATTCTCTTCGGCCGAGGGTGCAAAGATGAATTGTTTTATGGCATGATCAGGACCGTTGATGAAAACATGATTATCTTTAGCCCGTAGTGCATGGATAATTCATGGTCGTGATACTGAAGAATATCCTTGGCCTGTAGTGCAGGGATGATTTGATGATGTGGATTATTTATTAAGCTGAGTCTTAGCGATAAAAGTCATGAAAAACCTTTTAAATCATAGAAGATAGTAGATTTTAGTCTGTACTTGACTCTTCTAATGGATTGCTTATTCCGCTGCGGTTAAACTTGATGTTTGTTATATTGTATCAGTTTAACACTGTTGAAGGCTAACGATAATTTATTCTGCATTATCTTAGTCATAATATTTCTTACTAGGTTAGTTGAGCTCACCCTTTCTTTCACTGTTCTCTTCAGGAAATGAGAACGTAGATGGGACTAGTCGGGGAACAGAGTGATGGTCCTAGATGGTGCATTAGTAGTCCTCACTATTCTGTGAAATAGTGTGATAATAATTGTAATAAGGACTCCTTTTGAGTTTGTATACTCTCTAGTAGATAATATTTGTATTCAAACTCACAGTTTCTGTTTTGTCGTATTGTACCCGACAGTTGTATTATTAAGTTGTATTTGAATTCTGTACCATGTATCTGGCGACTCAAGATGGGTGATGTATACCTAATTTTGGGGGCGTCACAAGTGGTATCCAAATATTGAACGAATTTATTCAATTCCTTATCCTCCACATCTAAATTTTTAGCAATGATGCTTCTCAGTGGTTCACTATCCACTATACTCTGCACTTCGTCATTTAGAACCCGGTTCACCACATCAACCCGGAAGCATTGTGATTTGGGAACTTCATTGCCTTAAAGACGTTAAAGGTCACCTCCTGATCATGTACACGCATTGTGAGTTCTCCTTTTTGCACATCTATCGAAGTCCTGCCTGTGGCTAAGAATGGTCTCCCCAGTATAATTGGTATACTTTTATCTTCTTTGTAATCCAAAATGATGAAGTCAGCCGAAAAGATAAATTTGTCCACCTTTACCAAGACATCTTCAATAAGCCCCCGTGGATACGTGATGGATCTGTCAGCTAGCTGTAACGCAATGTTTGTCGGCTTTGGATCCGGTAATCCCAACTAATTGAATACTGACAAGGGCATCAAATTTATGCTTGCCCCAAGATCACATAAACACTTTTTAAACTTCATCTTCCCGATTGTACACGGGATTGTGAAACTGCCCGGATCCTTCAACTTCGGAGGTAACTTCTGCTGAAGTACTGCAATGCATTCTTCTGTCAAGGCTACTGTCTCAAATTCATCTAATCTCCTCTTTCTTGACAGTATACCCTTCATGAACTTTGCATAGCTTGGCATTTGTTCTAATGACTCGGCAAAAGGTATATTGATTTGCAGCTTTTTAAATACGTCCAGAAACTTGCTGAATTGCTTATCTTCCCTTTGTTTATTTAATCTTTGCGTATATGGAACTTGAGAGTGAATTGGTTTTATTGAACTCTTAAGCTTCTCCTCTGAACCTGCTTTATCTTTCTCTTCCTGCTGAACCTCAGACTTTTCCAGATTTTCTTTCTCGTGTTGGTTCCTCTGTCTTGCCTTGACCCACGACCTCTCTTGTAAAAACATGCTTGCGGTATGCGACTTACCGATATCTCTTGTGTTTTCCCAAATCTTAATGTGATTGCTTGACACTATTCTTTCCCTTCTCTTCTTGGATTTGTTTATGTATTACTTGGCAATGAACCCTGGGGCCTGTTGGTAAGCATATTCGTCATCTGCCCCATTTGAGTTTCCAGATTCTTAATAGCCACTGCTTGGCTTTTGATCATAACCTCTTTATTTGCCATGTATTTCATCATCATCTCCTCCATTTTTGATTTCTTTTCTTGCTAAGTTGTAGCTGAAGTGTGATGTTGCTGTTGTTGTTGAGAAAATCTCGACGAAAAAGGTGGTCTAGGATTAAACTATGGCTGTGCTGGTTGTGTCTGAAACTGATTATTTGATTGAAACTGATTCTGCTGATTCCCTTGGTTATTTGACCAACTAAAGTTTGGATGATTTCGGTTGTTGGGGTGGTATGTGTTCTGAAACTGACCTTGGTCTTTTCTGTAGTTGTTCACATACTGCACTGACTCTGAGCTGATAGCACATTTATCCGTCGAGTGTGACCTCGTACAAATCTCACATACAAATGCAACTGTCTTCATTTTACCTTCTACTAATGTGTCTATTTTCTTTGCCATGGCTGCCATCTGTGCTGACAACTGAGTAATAGCATCTACCTCCAACATACCTGCAACTTTGGGTTATGGCATCCGAGATTTAGGATTCTAAAAATCATTCGATGTCATTGTCACGATAAGGTTATAGGCTTCCTCATAGCTTTTTGCCCATAATGCCCCTCCTGCAGCTGCATCTACAATTGGTCTCGACTGCCATCCCAATCCATTGTAAAACGTGTTGATCACCATCCAATCTAGCATACCGTGATGTGGACACTTCCTCAGCATCTCTTTGTATCTCTCCCATGCTTCGTATAAAGACTCGCCCTGTTATTGCTCAAACTGAGAGATAGTTGTCCTCATCTTTGCAGTCTTAACCATTGGGAAGAACTTGGCTAAGAATTTATGTGCTAAGTCCTCCCATGTAGTTATAGATCCTGCTAGCAAAGAATGAAGCCAACTTCTAGCTTTATCTCTCAATGAGAATGGGAATAGCCTAAGTCTGATAGCATCCTCCGTCACACCGTTGTATCTGAATGTATCACAGATTTCGATGAAACTCAACAAGTGTTCATTTGTATCATCTGTAGCGGCACCCCCAAACTGCACCAAATTCTGTACCATATGAATAGTGCCCATTTTTATCTCGGATGTATTGGCTGCTATTGCTGGTCTGACGATGCTAGACTGGAGTCCATTGATATTGGGCATGGAATATTCCTTCAGAGCCCTATGCTCCTCTCTTTGCTCTTCTCCTTGTGCCTCATTTGCGCCATATTAGTTGTCTTACTTTCTAATCGTGCTTATAAATTTCTCTGAACACTAAACTTTCCAACCTCTCCGTTTATGTTGTCCCTGAGCAGTGTTAAGTCGGGGTTGGATGATCGCGTCTTGTATAAAATTTATCCAAATTCTGAAACAAAAACAAAAACTGAAATGAGATAAGACTAGAATTGTCTAAGTCATACAATATAGCTTAAAACTAATGATAATAATAATAAATTAAACGCCTTTCCCCGGCAATGGCGCCAAAAACTTGTTGCCTCTTTTTTAGTTCTAACAAAAGAGCTCTAACTCATGCAAGCATACATGTGTCAACAAGCAACATAGAGCAAGTAAAGTATCGATCCCACAGAGAAAGTTGTTTAATTTAAATCAATATGCATTAATTAAATCACTATATTTATATGCTCAAACTAATGGCTAAGATTGGTTTGTTCTCGAATTGTAAATAACGACTAAAAGAATAATAACGACGGAATAAATCAAATCTGGAAATAATGGGATCCTAACTTTATTTAATATTTCATTTAATCACCACTATCATGCATAACTTGTTCACATATCACAGGAAAGTAGCCAAGAGCACTAAAAGAGTCATAACCATTTTTCAATGCACTATAACCTACTTACACAACATCCATAGATGATAGACTCTATGTAATCATCAATATAACCAAAATCACTATATGTCTATGTGAAATTATAACTATATTGAATTTAAGTTCAAGCCTTTATCCTAACTCATACGGTGAAACAGTATATGTCTATCTGGTTCACGAAATACACAAGCCATATAAAATAACCCCATATACGTATACTATCATGATTACAATCCATACTTGTATGTTCATTGTCAATTCCATACAAGTACTGAAACAAATGGTGATCAAACATTCATACATTCAAAACAATCATGATAGACATCCCATATGATATCTAAAACAATCCAGCATTCAAGCATGCAATCAAACTACATATTAAAATCCGTTAGAATCCCATAATGGAATTTAGTTCATGACTGAACCAAAATCCATTATGGGATCAAATCTAAACATGATTAATAAACAAACAATTGAAAGATTAAAGGTAGAAACAATCAAACCCAATTGCTAAATATAATTCACTATTCAAATCCTCATATGAATCCAACAAATACTATTAATAATCCACTCTGGTAGAAAATCCCAAGAAGAAGTAGAAAAGTAGAGGTTTGGCCTCCTTCTACGTTGGAATCTCCCAGAGAGTAAACCCTAGTTACGATGTTTAAAATACGTAAAAACTGAATAATTCTGAATAATCCTCCTCTGACACCAGTCAGAATCGTTTTAAAAACCAATTACAACCATTTTAATTAAACATTAAAATAAACAACTCAGCAATGATTAAGCATCGCGTCTTGCCGCTGTAGCCTCTCGATGTAATCCTCGCATGGTATGCGACTTGCAGTGTGTTATGATGTCCAAATAGGGTTCTTCTTACCGCCGCTTCCCATACTTGTCCGTAAAACGCTCACGTAATGTTGATTCCTCGTTACGTTATTTTGCAATCGTTCTATCTTCTTTGCTCATTCCTTTCGTTCACCCCTGCTTAGTCTCTGCTCCATTTGATCCTAATGCCACGCATCCACAGCTCGTACCTCGCTTCATGCGTCCATTCGCCTCGTTCCCTCTAAATCCACCAAATCAGGCCGTTTCCTGCACTTTTCCACTAAAAAGAGTTTTAAGTATATGCAATGCAAACTAACATGAAATGCAGCTAAAACATACTAAAATGTACTTGAGATGGGCATAGTTCGCATGAATTGGTACTCCATAAGTTGGTATAAGACCCACTTATCAAGTAGATCCATGGCCTACAATGCTACTGGTTGTGGAGAAGGACAATCTATGACCAGACCTCCACTATTTGATGGTACCAATTTTGCCATCTTGAAAAATAGATTCAAAATCTATGCTAAATCCCAAGGAATCAAAATTTGATGTGCCATCGAACGAGGCGTACAAATTCCAACCAAAATTGAAGGAGAAAAGACTTTCGAGAAAGACATATATGAATTCACCACTGAAGAAGAAGAAATCGTGAATATTGCATCTCGAGCGGAACAAGTGCTAACTAGTGCTTTGATTGAAAAAGAATACAAAAGAGTTAGTAACTGTAAAAATGCAAAAGAAATTTGGGAAAAACTGATTGTAACCTATGAAGGTACCAATCACATCAAAGAAACTAGAAAAGATGCTCTAATTCAAGAATATGAAATTTTCAAGCTTGAATAAGGTGAAAAGATCATTGATATGGAAACTCGATTTTCCAGAATCATTGATGAGCTAGAGAAATTGGGAAAAGCATACACTACAAATGAGAAAAACAAAAGAATTCTCAAAGCCCTTTCATCCATTTGGAAAATGAAGGTTACAGCAATCAAAGAAATAGAAGATCTAACCACATATCCTATGGAGAATCTCATTGGAAATCTTCGTGCTCATGAAGTCGATATGTTCGTTGAAAAAACTGGATCAGACACCGATCTCAAAAAGAAAGGAATCGCCTTCAAAACTCTCCTGGTGGATCAAGAAAGTGACGATGAAGAATTAAATGAAGAACTTCTCAGTCTAGACAACAATGAAGTTGCTCTACTATCCAGACAACTCAGAA
Organism: Panax ginseng; assembly: GCA_020205605.1. Taxonomy (NCBI): domain Eukaryota; kingdom Viridiplantae; phylum Streptophyta; class Magnoliopsida; order Apiales; family Araliaceae; genus Panax; species Panax ginseng. Next base: position 115,429,558 of record CM035138.1, on the reverse strand, counting down.
GAGTAATTCAAAGCAAAGAAAGAAAATATGGCAAAGGCTTCATGAAAACAAACAACAACTTCAACAACTTCAAAGGAAAACAATTCTTCAAACCAAAGACGCAAGGAGGAAATTTCAAAACAAATATTAACAACTTTAGAAGTACCAATCCAAATGAAAATTCAAACACATGTTTCGAATGTAAGCAGCCTGGACACTTCAAGAAGGATTGTCCAAAACTAGTTAACAAAAAAGTTTTTGTAGCTGAAGAAGGATGGTATCTAAGTGACGAGGAAGAAACTGCTGAACAAATCGAAGAAGTTGCAAATCTCTGTCTAATGGCAGATAATGACTCATCACCAAGATTTGAGGTAAATTCTGAACACCAATTGCCTAGCACTTCATTTTCTTTATACACACTAGAAAATATAAATGAAGAACACTATGAATTACAAGAAGCTTATAGTCATGAGTTGTTAAAAGAAGAATTAGAAAGATTAAGAAAAATAAATACAAGTCTTGAAATTGAAAATGCTAGTTTAATTATCACTAACGAAAGTTTAAATGAAATAAACTTAGAAAATAAAGAAGAATTAGTACGACTTAAGAAAATTAATAAAAATCTTGAAATAGAGAATTCCTCACTTATCATCTCAATTGAAAATCTTGAAATTGAAAATTCAACACTTGTGGTAATCAATGAAGATAATCAAGTGCAAGATCAAGTTATAATTGAAAAAATTAAAAATGAAAATTCAAGGTTAAAGACAGAAATAGAAAACCATAATTGCATAATTAAAAACTTAACCAGAGAACGTGAAGATTTAAATAATATAATTTATAAATTTACAAAAGGAAAGGAAAATCTTGATGTCATGTTAAATCAACAAAAATGTATCTTTAATAAAGAAGGTTTAGGATACACCGGTGAAACAAGTGAATCAAAAGATAAAAGACTATATCATGTTAATATTAAGGAAAATGAAAGTCATATATCCCCTTTCACAAAATGTTCATATTGTAACAGAAATGGTCACTCTTTTTATATGTGCAATGCTAGAAATGGAAACTATAAAGGAAAAATGATTTGGGTTCCCAAGGGAACATATACTACACCAATCATAACAAGAAGAGAATTTTATAAACAGCATTATCATACTTCTCACAATCCAATTACTCATAGAATGCTTCTTTCTGCTAAAGTTGATTATCCTATGCCCAGTTTTGTAAAGGAAACTTCAAATGCTCCTTATACAAAATGGAAAACTCACCCTAAGGACCCTTCAATTTAAAGAGTACCAACCTATAAATTAGTACATATATTGCAGGTATGTCTTGCTGCTAATATGAATAACAGCAATTGGTATCTTGATAGTGGTCGCTCAAGACATATGACTGGAGACAAGTCCAAATTAAGAAATCTGCAAGCTACAGACTTTGGTGAAGTAACTTTTGGTGATAAAAATAAAGGTAAAATAATCGGAGTTGGATGTGTTGGTAATAAACACATAACCATTTCCAACGTTCAGTTAGTTACTGAACTCAGGTATAATCTTCTATTTATTAGTCAACTATGTGATAGTGGTTTTAAAATATCCTTTAGTATACATAATTGCTCTATTTTTGATCAAACTGGTAAATTGATCTTAGTGTGTCCTAGATATCAAAATGTGTATACTTGTAACTTAGATGCTTACTCTCATTTAGATAACATATGTCTTGTATCCGCAAATGAAGATCCTTGGCTATGGCATCGTAGACTAGGGCATATAAATATGAAACTTATAAATAACATTTCCTCTAAAGAACATGTCTGTGGTCTTCCTAAATTAAAATTTTTCAAAGACCATATCTGTGAAGCTTGTGAATTAGGAAAACAAATTCATGCATCACATAAACCTAAGTTTACTGTGTCAACCTCTCGACCCTTAGAATTATTACACATGGATCTTGTTGGACAAATCCCTAAACACAACATAGGTGGTGCTATATATATTCTAGTTTTGGTTGACGATTATTCACGATTTACATGGGTTGATTTTCTAAAATTTAAAAATGAGGCTATTAACTCTTTTTTTACTATGTGTAAAAAGATTCAAAATCAACAGGGAAGCTCTATTGTTTATATTGAAAGTAGTATGCACACAAGCCAATCATGTTTGATGATAAATCATATACTTTATAACAATCTTATTCATTTATTAATAAAAAATATTAATTTATTAAGGCTTTTAATTATCTACATGATGTTGTTTTATAATATGTGATAAACCCATAGTTTTAAGCAATGCTTTTAGAATAATGATGATGATCATTCTAATGAGATCTAAATTCTTAGAAAGCTTAAAACTAAAATAGTTTCCAATCGTTGGATTACTAAATTGGGGATTAATGAATTCGGATAGATTGGTACATACGTTGCTTGCTCATTAGATGAGGATGATTGATCTCATGATCATTTGTGTGGAGACACTAAAGCAAGTATGTAGGTGCTTATTAAAGAATAAGTTCACTGAACGTGGCTCGCTAAGGAATACCTAATGGAGTTTTACTTGCCTGTCAATAGGAATTCATGTAGTGATAGTAGTACAAGTAATCCTTGGACTTGAGATCATCATAGTATCTTGTGTATGATGAGTTATACTTTAACTTATTCCTTAAGACCCTTAGGGTATATCAAAGGGTATGTTTGGGTATAATAAGTTATACATGGAGATAATGTATGATCAATAAAGAATCTACCACTTCTAGTAAAAGAAGAGAAATGTCCTATGTGATTCTATAAATTACAACCCAATAGTCCTTGGCCAAGGCAGAATAAAATTATAAAGGAGTTTCTAATTTGCATTATTTGGAGTTGTGCATTTAAGAGTCAAAATACATATAATTAAATAAAATAAGACTTGAGAGTAATTCTATGTCTTATATTTAATTGGGACATTGTATGATGGAATGATTGAATTGTACGATAACTATTTACTTAAAGGTTCTTTTATGATTAATGTTGAAATCTATATTATCTGGAAAGTCGTTGATCGTTAGGGAGGCATATCCCTATTGTAGAATAAATATTATTTATTTAAATAAATTAATAGTTTAATTTATTTATTTAAATAAGATTAGAATTGTTCTAATTGATTTATTCACAACCGGTTTAATATGGAGAACCTAAAGGGTCACACCATAAAAGGAAGAATAATTATTTAAGAAGTTAATGGCATAATCATAATAATAAGTTAAGTATATTTAATTTAATCTATGGTGATAGAATAAATTAAATAGCTTAATATTTATTTTTTAATATTTTAGAAATATTAAATATAAATTAATAAGAAGAGTCTTATTATTATTATTATTACTATTATTATTATTTAATTCCTAAAGGAGTTTGGGAATTAATTAATAAAAGTACTCTCATATATTCCTAATAAGATTAGGAGGTTAAATTAATTAAAAGAGTTTAATTAATTATTCCTAATAAGATTAGGAGCCTAATTAATTAAAGGAATTTAATTAATTAAAATAAAACATAATTCCTTAATTGTTAAGGAGGGTTGCCCACATCTATAAATAAGAGGAGTCTTATTATGGGTAGAGTTGTTGTTGACTTTTTCACAACATACGTGTTTCCAATTGTTGGAGTTCCTTGGTGGATCACCTCTAGAGGCCAAACACTTGGGTGGCTAACGTTGATCAAAGGAAGAAACCAAACCAGGTGGATTCAAGTTGAACGCGAAAAGGATTGGAGGTGAACTTGTACCTGAGGAAGCTCGAATATATTCAAGGGTATGATTCTTATTCTTTCTTTTTGGTTTAATTAATAATTGTGCATAAAGGATGATCCGGGTATATGGTTTGTAAAATTTTAAAACTCTGATTTTCCACGTTTTCGCTTATTTTGTGCAATATGATTGCTTTCATGAATATTACAAACCTAACAGTGGTATCAAAGCCAAACCTTTATGCGAATTATTAATTGTTTTGATTTGATATGTATGTTGATATGTGTTTAGAATAATTTAATTGGGCATAATTTGTTGTATAAAATTTATTTAAAATAAATAAATAAATAAATAAAATAAAATCAGTTCGCGAATTGACAGATTACTCTCCTGCAAATTCTCAATTTTTTCAAAAACATTATCCTGATCATACAATAGGCTACAGGGATGCATGTTTAGAAAATATGATTACTTTAATCTTGTTAAAGTGATGATCATATATTATATATATATATATATATATATATATATATATATATATATATATATGGCAGTCGGGATCAAGAGCATTCTCCTTAATAAGCATTCTCCTAAATAACATTCTTTTATTAAAACTACGCGTTTTGGAGGGGCGTGGTGGCATTTTTGTAAATACGCGTCCCTCCAAAACGCACGTAGTTTTAATAAAAGAATGCTATTTAAGGAGAATGCTCTTGATCCTTACCATATATATATATATATATATATATATATATATATATATATATATATATATATATATATATATCATTACAGTGTTATATGATTACTTTTGTAAACTATTTATATATATTGTATATATAGTCCTAGGTAAACTATTTATATATATATTACTATATATCATGTGGTCTGCACTAATGATTACTAGTATTATATATATATATATATATATATATATATATAATATTTTAATTATTTTATAATTAAAATAAAAGTTTATTTTAATCTTAAAATAAAAAGTTTATTTTAATTTTAAAATAAAAGGTTTATTTTAATTTTAAAATTGAATTTCATGCTAACTAATTAGAGTTGGAATTTGATTCCATGATAACTAATTAGAGTTGAAAATGGATTCCATATTTTCTTAAATAAAGAAGTTTATTTAGATATGAAATAAGATTTCATATTATTCAAAATAAAAGAGTTTATTTGTGAATAGGAAATAGAATCCTAATTTTCTTAAATAAAGGAGTTTATTTAGATATGGAATAAGATTTCATATTATTCAAAATAAAAGAGTTTATTTGTGAATAGGAAAGAGAATCCGTGTTTCCTTTAATAAAAGAGTTTTTTTTTACTTGAAATTGGATTCCATAATTAATTAAAATAAAGGAGTTTATTTTGATTAAAGATTTTGATTAAAATAAAATAGTTTATTTTATTCAAAATTGGATAAATTAAAATAAAAGAGTTTATTTTGATTTAAATTTGGATTAAAATAAAGGAGTTTATTTTGATTCAAAATTAGATTTTATACTAACTAAATTTGCCCATTAAATGATATCAATATATATATTAAATGTTTATTATTCATGAGATGAATGTTATTTATTGATGCATATGGTGATGTGGATGATAATAAATGGGATTGATTATGGATTATTGACCAATGTGATTGGATTTTATTTTTGTTGGATGCATGAATGTATGAGATTTATTAAATGGGGTCTGTGTACCTCGCCTTCTCTAGTTTTTCTTAATGTAAATTTTATCTCCCTCCTATGTACTTCCCCTTGACTGCTAATCAAGGTTTCTATTTATTTTAAATAGTTTTGTAATAGGAATAGTTAGAATTAATTTTGAAGAATTGGAGATCAAGGATCAAGGAGCGCTTGAAGACCCGTTTGTAATGGAGTCCGAGTTTAAATGTAATAGTTATATTTAAATATTAATTCTTGCAACCTTAGGGTTTGACCTTTTAGTTCACTTGCTGGCTCTAGTGAACCAAACTAGAATAAAAGTCCATAATCAATCTGGGTATAATATAATATTCTGATGTGCATGCTTATATTATATATATATATATATATATATATATATATATATATATATATATTATGCAAAACATGCTTCGCATGTTAATTAATATGACGCGTATTTTATATATATGTGCATGCATCTACTTAAATAAGATGAGACAAATTAATAACAAACCCCTCAAATATTTTATATTAAGTTGTAACGTTCAAAGATATTTGGAATATCGAACGCCTTTCTAAGCATGATAGAAACAATAGAGTACTGAATATTTAATATGAGTTTGTTGTGCACACACAAGACAAGTATTAAATATTTAAGATGTTTTTTTTATTACATATGATGTTTATAAGGAATTGAACATTACTACTTTGTTGTGCACACACAAGGGTTGTAGTTTTCTCTTCACTGATACGGAAATGATGGGTTTGACTTAACTTAAATCATTTTAGTTCGAATGTGCACACACTTGACCATTATGATTTAAGAGTCAAAATATAAGGAGTTATATAGTTAATGTAATTGACAAGAGTTGTCTACCTATTTATTTATATATAGTTTGTTGTGCACACACAAGGCTATATACATTTGAAATGGGATCCTTATCCTCACTAGCAAATCTTTAATTAGATTTTGCCGAACTATATAAGTGAGGGTAATATAGTTTGAAGAAAATAGTGGGAGATACCAATTTAAAACAAGACCTAATTTATTTTGGTAATTAATAAAAGAATGTATGCTAAAATGTTGTTAATTACAAATTCATTTACAGAAATTTACAATGTCTAAAATTACTATAACTGCGTAGCATATTAGATGCTAAATTAATCGGACCGAATTAAACGGATTGGTTAAGGAATTTGAGAATAGGTCTCATGGCTGAAAAGCTATCTTATGTCCTTAATAAGCCTATCCCTGCAATGGTTGCAAACAATGCCTCTGAGGAAGAGATTGCTACTTTTAGAAAGTGGCAAGATGATGCACAGTTGGCTCAATGCATCATGCTCGTATCCATGAGTAACGAGCTTCAGCGTCTGCATGAAACTATGGATGCTCCTACTATAGTTCTGCACGTCAAGTAGTTGATGGTGAGGAAAGTATGACTAATAGATATCAGATATCTAAGGAGCTCTTCCGATCTAGAATGACCAATGACACTACAGTACAGATAAAAGTCCATAACATTATCAATTTAATTGATCAATTAGGACAACAAATTTTATCATGGATGGAGAGTTGAGCCAAGATTTGATCTTGCACTCACTCCCGGACTCCTTTCACAATTGTTGTGAATTTTTTATATGAACAAGCTAGATATCAGCCTCGCTGATTTGCTTAACATGTTGAAAAATGTTGAGAGTCACTTTCTAACCAATAAAGACCATGTCTTACTGGTAGGGGCCAAATGATCTTTTAAAAAGAAGAACGATTCAAAGAAGGTAAATAGAAAGGCAAAAATATAGGATAGTAAGAACAAAACTGATACGGATAGCAAAGAAGTTTGCTTCCACTGCAATAAGCCAAGACACTGAAAAATAAACCGTGAGAAGCATCTTGCAGAGCTAACCAGAAAAAGCTTAGTGAAGCTTCGGTTACAAATACAGTTTTGTTCATGAATGAAATAAATTTTTCTTTAAGTCAAGGTTCTACTTAGGTATTGGTTACCGGCTTTGGTTATCATAAATATAGATTTATGAAGGGACCAAGCAGAAGTAGAAAGCTAAACAAAGGATAAGTAATCCAATGTCTGGTAAATGAAGCAAAGGTTGCTACATTAGCCATAGAAACTTATAGTTTTGCAATGCCTACGGGCAAATCTATTTAGTCAATAAGTTTTTATTGTATTCTAGTTCTAGTTAGAAACATTATTTCTATTTTGTTGTTGGACAATGAAATCTTTGGTATTATATTTAAGAACAATTGTTGTTCTATATATAATAATAATATTTTTTATAGAACTGGAATATTACTTAATGGATTTTACATACTTGACTTACGTGAAAATAAATTTGCAAATTGAACAAACTAGTATAAGAAAAGGAGATGATCATTCAAAGAGTTGAATGTGTATATTTTCTGAAATACAAGTGTGAATTATTTGAAATGTTCAAAGAATTCAGAAGTGAAACAAATTGGCAAAGTATTAGGATTCTTTGATCTGATCAAGGAATAAATACTTGTGCAATAAGTTTCTATATCATCTCAAATGGTTTTCTCATAATGGACGCCTCCTAATACGCAATAATTGATTGATGTATCTGAAAGAAAAATCATACCTTGTTGGACATTGTACGGTCCATAATGATTTTACAGACATTCTAGTATCATTATAGGGTCATGCTCTAGAAATGGCTGCATATGTACGAAAAGGTAACCTCAAAATCCGGCCCAAGACTCTATAAAAGTTATGGACATGGAGGATTCCTAATCTTAAGTATGTTAAGATAAGGGGTTGTCCAACTTATGTGAAAAGGTTTCAAAAGGATAAGTTTGGGACAAAATTTGACTAGTACAGATTTGTGGGACATCCTAAAGTAAGTTTAGGGTATATGTTCTATAATCCTACTTAGGAAAAGGTGTTTGTTGCAAATAAACACGATGCCTTCTAAGATAAAGATGTTTATCATTGAAGGGGCTAATGGGATGATAATAGATCTTGAAGAGTTCAAGAACCACAAAACACTATAAGTCAAATAAGAGGAACATATAGATAGACCTATTGTACCACAATCGAATCGTATATCTGTAATGGTACCGAAGATACCTGGGAGGTATGGATTCATCATAGATGATGATGATGAGGTACGCATCATAGAAGATGATGATCCAGTTACATACGATGAGGTAAGAGTTGTAGATACTTAGAGAAATGGATTGAAGCAAGCTTCTCAAAATGGAACATTCGTTTTGATGAGACAATCAAAAGAGTTTGATTTTATCAAAAACAAGAATGAACCTAGTGTGTACAAAATGGTTAGTGGGAGCGTCGTGACATTCCTAGTATTATATGTTGATATACTACGGATAAGGAATGACATACCAATGCTACAATCACTAAAGATAAAGTTGTCTAAACATTCCTCCATGAATGATTTGGGAAGAGTATCATAATTGGGGATATAAATCTATATAGATAGATTCAATAGGATGCTCGACTTAACCCAAGGAACGTATATTCATTTGATGCTAAAGTCGTTTAGCATGAAAACTCCAAGAGATGTCTCATGTTGATGAGCCATGGAGTGTATCTCTCTTAATAGTCCCCATAGACTCATAAAAGAGAGATCGCATGAGTGACAATCATGTATGCAATGAAATATACGAGACCTGATGATGATCAGTCATATTCTGGAGAAGTTCACTGTGAGTCAGTGAAAAACATCTTAAAGTACTTAACCGACACTAAGGATGTGATCATATTCATGGTGGGTCTAAATTAAAACTAGAGGGCTTAACAGACTCAAGTTTTTCAGACAGACTAAGATGACAGAAAAATCAACTTTAAGGTAAAGCGTTACCTTGAACGATTGTGCAGTGAATTAAAAAGGTTTCAAACAGTAAAGAGTTACTGGTTTAGTGATAAAGATAAAGTAAATAGCTATAAATGAAGCTGCAAGTTGATTGTTTGGATTAGAAGTTTATTACAGAACTAGGAATAGTTCCTAAGTCTCAGCTTGGATCTAAACATGTGTTGTGGCACTTTCATTTGATTATAGGAATCATTGAAAGATGGGAAATCACTATAGAGATAGTGTACTCTCAAGAACAACAATACATATCCATTAACTAAAGCTTATCCAATAGCAGGATAATCGTCACTTAGAGAAGAAGGGTATGAGATACTGTTAGACCCTTGTCAACTCCACATGCGGTTGACACTCGAATTGTTCGGCAGCTTGGCGCATCGTAAGGCAGCTTGGCGCAGCGTGCGGCAACAAAACGCAGCGTTCGGCAAATCGGCGCAGCTATCGGCAGGTTTGGGCCTTGGCCGAAGGACAAGGTTGGACCTTGACATACACAAGGGCGCGTTGTCGTGTAGTGTGTCTGCGACGATGTACTACAAAGAAAGGGTGATGCTGGCGTATGTGTGCGGTAGCCAAAAGGCCGTCTTGCAATCGATCGATAGTATCTGACGAAGCGAGGCGTTAAGCACACTTGGTCGACAAACAAGTTGACAGTTGGTCATTTGAGCAAATGAGCAGCGTTGGGCAGCAGTGTGCGACACTAGGCAGCAAGTTGGGTCATTGTGCAAAAAATGGGCTATGTCAAGAAAATGTAAGTTCTGGACAACTTACATTATGCTTCCTCAGACAGGTATGATGTCCAGTGCTAGCAGTTTGGAAATTTTCATAAGTGCTACTATAGGGGAGGGGTACTCCGTGAAGGTTACCCAGGTCCATGGGCAGGTACCATGGGCGAGGCGTGCTGGACGTTGGGACATTGTTGGACTCCCTTACAACAATGTCTAACATCAGATTGTAGCTTTGGATCGAATCAAAGACTCGTCACGAATGGCGGGCATGATCGAGCGAAACGTTCTTTGAGCAAGCGTGGGCATGGCATAGGCGGAGCCTAGCATGCCAAAACAGTGCATGAGTTTAGACAAGGCGGGGCTAGACTAAATTGGTGGCAAAGGCAACATCACATGTTGGGTGACGAGGGCTGCCAAACAACGCGAGGCGTTGGGCTGCGTGACAACAGAAGGTATTTGGCAATGCACAAGCTAGTGCTAGTCATGCCGAACTGAGCAGCATGCAAGGCTGATGCACATGTAGGCTAACGGATCAGGCTGGCGTACACATTGGCTTAGGCTGCGACTTGGGCTGGGTCAAGGAGCAGTTGGTGTGTAGTTTGGGGCGCCAAAGTGCACAAGACATGGGGCGGCGTGTCACGCGGATGATGTGGAAGCGATTAGCCCGATCATGCAAGGCGCGATTGTGGGCAATTACCAAGCGAGGGCAAGGTGTTAGATAGCGATTGAGGCGATTACTGTGGTGAGTGGACTGGCGGCGATTGAGGCAACAAGCAGCTAGTGGGAAACATGGCCAGACATCAGAATGCATGATTGACCCAAGGAGGCGTGGCATATGTTGACATGATTTGTAGTGGGCAGTTTTGGGGAACTGCCACCCCTTTGTTGGCAGCACCTTATTGGTTCGAACCTCTTGGCAGTTGGCGGTGTCAACTGACCATCAGGCTATAAATTGCCAGTGCTGGGAGCACAAAGCAGGTAGCATATAGCAGGGCTTATATGTGAGTGTGAGGTCTAGTGTAGAGACATTAGGCAAGTAGGCTGAGAGCTGAGTTTTGTAAGCCTTTGGGCGAATTTCCTAGTTTATTGAGAGTGCAATAAAAGGTTGGGCATTTTGCCTGTAAATTTGTGTGTTGTCCATTGTGTGCTTGCAAAACACTTGTGCCAAATAGTAAAACATACAAACAGGGCGTGCGTGTGTTCCGTTGGTACAAACAGTGCGACGGACTGCACTGTGTGGGTTAGCTGACTGATTGTAGGAGGCAATCAGGCCATCACAGGGCTGAAGGTTTGCAAAAAATTTGGGACCAGACTTTATCCCTGTGATAATTGGTATCAAAGCGTGGTTTCAATCGGTGGAATCACTACGAAGTTTTGAGGAGACAAAAATTTTGTGGGCTTGTTGCTGCAAAAAATCTGAGGGCAGATGGCGAATGCAAACTGGAAGAATGAGTTGCAAGAGCGCATGCAGTGACTTGAGACATATGTGGGCGAAGCACTTTTGGCGGAAAGTAGCTCACTGTCAAATCAGGTCAGAGCGTTTGGTACTGATCTGCAAAACTTTCAAGGTAACATTGATGAACGTGACACTGCAATTGAGGGAAAAATTAGTGGGCTGTCAGAGCAAATTGGGCAACTGATAACCATTGGCGAGAAGTTGGAAGTGGCTTTCAACAAGATTGATGGGGAGATCACCCTCATCAAGCGGGCTATGTTGCAGACTATTGGGACGAAATCCACAGTAGTGCAACAAAAAATGAGAATTCCCGAGCCAAAGGCCTATGGTGGGGATCGTAGTGCCAAGGAGTTGGAGAATTTTCTGTGGGATATGGAGCAGTACTTCAAAACTGCCCATATTCGAGAAGCTGAGATGGTTGACATTACTAGTATGTATTTGACTGGTGATGCCAAGTTATGGTGGCGTACAAGGGTTGGAGATGAAACCCGTGCTGCTGTAAGGAGTTGGGCTGACTTGAAGAAGGAATTGAAGGGGCAGTTCCTTCTGGCGAATTCGATTTGGCAAGCAAGGGAGGCGCTAAGACTCCTAAAGCACGACGGGACTGTGCGGGAATATGTGAAAAACTTCATATCGCTACTATTAGACATCAAGAGAATGTCTGAGGAGGACAAGGTATTCAATTTTATGGTCGGTTTTACGACTTGGTATGAATGCAATTGCGACGCTTGAGTGTAAAGGATTTTCAGTCAGCGGTGACTCCAGTGGACAACCTTGTTGACATGCGGCTTGACAAGATTGACCAAGGGGGAACCAAAACCAAGAAGGAAGACAAGGGTCGTGCCACTGGAAATCTTGGCGATGGGCAGGAGAAGGTTAACAAGGTTGCTAATTGTGGGCAGAAAAACAAGGGACAGTCCAAGGCGGGCGATTGTAATATCTGTGGCGGGCCACATTTTGCAAGAGATTGCCCGAAAAAGGTCAAGGTGACAGTGTTGAGGGCTGATAAAGATCAAGAAGGGTCTGATTCGGGTGCAGAGGCAAGCCTCAACGTAATCAGAGTTGGCAGCATGCAGGTGCTGGGACCTGCATGCAACAAAAAGTAATTGGGTTTGGTATTCTTTGCTTGGAGGGGGAGATGCCAAGTTCAGTACAAACAAGAGCATCAGACGGACTTGATGGCTAGGAAAAGATCTCCAAGGTTCAGAAATAAAGGGATTGCTTAGAAGTTCTTCGACGAGGGCATCGAATTCTTCAAGTGGGGGTGGTTTGTTAGACCCTTGTCAACTTGACATACGGTAGATACTCGAATTATTCGGTATCTTGGCACATCGTCATGGCGACTTATGCAGACGTCGGCAATAAAGCGCAGACGTCTCAGCGATGATAAAAATGACTATCTGCGAGTTTGGGCCTTGGCCGAAGGATAAGGTTGGACCTTGACATACACAAGGGCGATGTGCGTAGGTGTGCGATAGTGTGCGGCAGCAAAAGGCGCTATCCGTATGTGTGCGGCAGCCAAGGGCGTTATGCGTAATTAGTTGGCAGTGTGCGGTAGGCAAGGGCGTTGGGCGCACTTGGTCGACAAACAAGTTGACAGTTGGTCATTTGAGTAAATGAGCAGTGTTGGGCAACAGTGTGCGACACTAGGCAGCAAGTTGGGTCATTGTACAGAAAATGGGCTATGTCAAGAAAATGTAAGTTCTGGACAACATACATTATGCTTCCTCGCATGTGTCCGATGCGATGTCCGATCTTGGCGCTTTGGAAATTTTCATAAGTGCTACTACAGGGGAGGGGTACTCCGTGAAGGTTACCTGGGACCATGGGCAGGTGCCATGGGCGAGGCATGCTGGACGTTAGGACATTGTTGGACTCCCTTACAACAATGTCTAACATTAGATTGTGGCTTTGGATCGAATCAAAGACTCGTTCATGAGCGGGGCATGATCAAGCAAGAAAGTTGCTGGGCGAACGTGGGCATGGCATAGGCGGAGCCTAGCATGCCAAAATAGTGCATGAGTTTAGACAAGGTGGGGCTAGACTAAATTGGTGGCAAAGGCAGCATCACATGTTGGGCGACAAGGGCTGCCAAACAACGCGAGACGTTGGGCTGCGTGACAACAGAAGGTCTTTGTCAGGTAATGCACAAGCTAGTGCTTTAGTCATGCCGAAATTGAAAGCGATGTAAGGTCGATGCACATGTAGGCTAACGGATCAGTCAAGGCGTACCACGATTGGCTTAGGCCGCGACTTGAGGGTCAAGTCGAGGAAGCGGTTGGTGTCTTATTTGGGGCTCCAAAGTGCACAAGACATGGGAGCAGCGTGTCACAGATATGGGAAGCAATTGGCAGATCATGCAAGGCAGTTGTGGGCAGTTACCAAGCAGTGGGCAAGGTGCTAGATAGCAGTTGAGGCAGTTACATGTGGTGGGTGAGCTGACCTGGAAGTAGTTGAGGGCAACAAATAGCTAGCGGGAAACATGGCCAGACATCAGATTGCATGATTGACCCAAGAAGGCGTGGCACATGTTGACATGTTCTGTAGTGGGCAGTTTTGGGGAACTGCCACCCCTTTGTTTGCAGCACCTTATTGGTGCGAACCTCTTAGCGAATTGGGGTGTCAATCGACCATCGAAGCTATAAATAGCCGATCTTTGGGAGCACAAAGCAGGTAGCATATAGCAGGGCTTATATGTGAGTGTGAGGTCTAGTGTAGAGACATTAGGCATGTAGGCTAAGAGCTGAGTTTTGTAAGCCTTTGGGCGAATTTCCTAGTTTATTGGGAGTGCAATAAAAGGTTGGGCGTTTTGCCTGTAAATTCGTGTGTTGTCCACTGTGTGCTTGCAAATCACTTGTGCCAAATAGTAAAACATACAAACTGGGCGTGTGTATGTTCTGTTGGTGCAAACAGTTCGACAGTCTACACTGTGTGCGTTGGCTGATTGATTGTAGGAAGCAACCAGGCCATCATAGGGCTGAAGGTTGGCGAAAAATTTGGGACCAGACTTTATCCCTGTGATAGATACCATGGCAATTGGCTTTAGTGCAAGTGGGAGATTGAAAGTAGTATGCACACAAGTCAATCATGTTTGATGATAAAGCATATACTTTATAACAATCTTATTCATTTATTAATAAAAAGTATTAATTTATTAAAGACTTTTAATTATCTACATGATGCTATTTTATAATATGTGATAAACCCATAGTTTTAAGCAATGCTTTTAGAATAATGATGATGATCATTCTAATGAGATCTAAATTCTTAGAAAGCTTAAAACTAAAATAGTTCCCAATCGTTAGATTACTAAATTGGGGATTAATGAATTCAGATAGATTGGTACATACGTTGCTTGCTCATTAGATGAGGATGATTGATCTCATGATCATTTGTGTGGAGACACTAAAGCAAGTATGTTGGTGCTTATTAGAGAATAAGTTCACTGAACGTGGCTCGCTAAGGAATACCTAATGGAGTTTTACTTGTTTGTCAATAGGAATTCCTGTAGTGATAGTAGTACAAGTAATCCTTGGACTTGAGATCATCATAGTATCTTGTGTATGATGAGTTATACTTTGACTTATTCCTTAAGACCCTTAGGGTGTATCAAAGGGTATGCTTGGGTATAATAAGTTATACATGGAGATAATGTATGATCAATAAAGAATCTACCACTTCTAGTAAAAGAAGAGAAATGTCCTATGTGATTCGATAAATGACAATCCAGTAGTCCTTGGCCAAGGCAGAATGAAATTAGAAAGGAGTTTCTAATTTGCATTATTTGGAGTTGTGCATTTAAGAGTCGAAATACATATAATTAAATAAAATAAGACTTGACAATAATTCAATGTCTTATATTTAATTGGGACATTGTATGGTGGAAGGATTGAATTGTATGGTAACTATTTACTCAAAGGTTCTTTTATGATTATTGTTGAAATCTATATTATCTGGAAAGTCGTTGATCGCTAGGGAGGCTTATCCCTATTGTAGAATAAATATTATTTATTTAAATAAATTAATAGTTTAATTTATTTATTTAAATAAGATTAGAATTGTTCTAATCGATTTATTCACAACCGGTTTAATATGGAGAACCTAAAGGGAAACAACAAAAAAGGAAGAATAATTATTTAAGAAGTTAATGGCATAATCGTAATAATAAGTTAAGTATATTTAATTTAATCTATGGTGATAGAATAAATTAAATAGCTTAATATTTATTATTTAATATTTTAGAAATATTAAATATAAATTAATAAGAGGAGTCTTATTATTATTATTACTATTATTATTATTGTTTAATTCCTAAAGGAGTTTGGAAATTAATTAATAAAAGTACTCTCATATATTCCTAATAAGATTAGGAGGTTAAATTAATTAAAAGAGTTTAATTAATTATTCCTAATAAGATTAGGAGCCTAATTAATTAAAAGAATTTAATTAATTAAAATAAAACACAATTCCTTAATTGTTAAGGAGGGTTGCCCACATCTATAAATAAGAGGAGTCTTATTATGGATAGAGTTGTTGTTGACTTTTTCATAACATACGTGATTCCAATTGTTGGAGAGTACGCTCTTTTCTATGAGAGATAGAAAAACTAGGGTTTTGCCAATACCCATCTTCTTGAATCTTTCTTCTTCCTTGGTGGATCACCTCTAGAGGCCAAACACTTGGGTGGCTAACGTTGATCAAAGGAAGAAACCAAACCCGGTGGATTCCAGTTGAACGCAAAAAGGATTGGCGTTGAACTTGTACATGAGGGAGCTCGAATCTTCAAGGGTATGATTCTTATTCTTTCTTTTTCGTTTAATTAATAATTGTGCATAAAGGATGATCCGGGTATATGGTTTGTAAAATTTTAAAACTCTGATTTTCCACGTTTCCGCTTATTTTGTGCAATATGATTGCGTTCATGAATATTACAAACCTAACATGTATTCGATCTGATCACAAAAAAGAATTTGATAATTCTGATTTCATTATGTTATGTGATGAGAATGGTATAAGTCATAACTTCTCTGCTCCTTATACACCTCAGTCAAATGGTGTTGTTGAAAGAAAAAATCGTTCTTTGCAAGAAATGGCTAATACAATGTTAAATGAATATCGTCTTCTAAAGTATTTCTGGGCTGAAGTAGTGGCAACATCATGTTATATATTAAATAGAGTTTTATTAAGACCTGTTTTGCTCAAAACTCCCTATGAGCTCTACTATAAAAGAATTCCAAAAATAAACTATTTTAGTGTTTTTGGGAGCAAATGTTTTATTCTAAACACCAAAGGACACTTATTGAAATTTGATCCTAAATCTGATTAAGGAATTTTTCTTGAATACTCTCTTAATAGTAAAGCATACAGAGTTTTCAACAAAATAAGTCTAATTGTGGAAGAATCGATGAATGTGACTTTTGATGAAACTTAGCCTCCTCCAAAATACAAAGAACTAACTGATAATGATGTTGTCATTGAGGATATTCTCAGAAATATGGAAGAACCAAAACTCGATAATACATCTCCACCTATTAATGAGAATCCCCTTGAAAATCCAAATCCTCAGTTAAATGATTTGCCTAAAGAGTCTCATGTTATCAAAAATCATCCTATAGAAAATGTTATTGGAAATATTGAAAAAGGAGTTATCACTAGATCACAAGCGCATAATTTAGCTGGTCATCTGTCTTTCTTGTCTCAAATTGAACCTAAACTAATAAAATATGCTTTACTAGATGAAGACTAGATAATGGCTATGCAAGAAAAACTTGAACAATTCACTAGAAATAAAGTATGGGAATTAGTCCCACAACCTTAGGATGTTTCAATAATTGGAACTCGATGGGTATTTCGTAACAAAC
Source organism: Panax ginseng (assembly GCA_020205605.1). Taxonomy (NCBI): domain Eukaryota; kingdom Viridiplantae; phylum Streptophyta; class Magnoliopsida; order Apiales; family Araliaceae; genus Panax; species Panax ginseng. The sequence goes on along the minus strand of CM035138.1, from coordinate 115,412,272 downwards.
TTGATGAAAATGGAATTGTTATTCGTAATAAAGCAAGATTAGTTGCACAATGATATAATCAAATGGAAGGAATTGACTATAATGAAACTTATGCTCATGTTGCTAGAATTGAATCTATTTGTATGTTGTTAGCATTTGCATGCCATAAGAATTTTAAATTGTTTCAAATGGATGTGAAATCTGCTTTTTTAAATGGTGTTATAGAAGAGGAAGTTTATGTTAAACAACCTCCTGGATTGGAAGATTTTAGTCATCCTGAATATGTTTATAAATTACATAAAGCTCCATATGGTTTAAAATAGGCTCTGAGAGCTTGGTATAAAAGGTTGAGTAATTTTTTGCTGAAAAATGGCTTTAAACGAGGAACTGTTGATACTACCTTGTTTACTAAAAATAAAAATGATGATATTTTGGTAATTCAAATATATGTTGATGATATTTTCTTTGGCTCTACTAACATTATTATGTGCAATGAGTTTTCTGAAAGTATGAGTAAAGAATTTGAAATGAGCATGATGGGAGAATTAAACTTCTTCCTCGGACTGCAAATCAAACAAGGAGAAAAAAGTATTCATATATCTCAATCTAAATATTGTAAAGAAATGATCAAGAAACTTGGACTAGAATCAGCCAAACCTCTTAACACTCCTATGTCAACAACAGATAAAATAATTATTGACGAAAATGGAAAATCTATTGGCTCTAAGAAATATAGAGGAATGATTGGAAGTCTATTATATATAACTACTAGTAGACCTAACATCATGTTTAGTGTTTGTAAATGTGCCAGGTTTCAAGCTGATCCCAAAGAATCTCATCTGACTGCAGTGAAAAGAATTTTTCAATATCTTAAAGGAACCACTGAATTAGGTCAATGGTATCCTAAGGATCAACCATTTAATCTCGTATGTTTTTCAGACTCTGACTATGCAGGTCATCATGTCGATCGAAAAAGCACTAGTAGTACCTGTCAATTCCTAGGAGGATGTTTGGTTTCTTGGTTTTCTAAAAAGCAGAACTCTGTCTCTATTTCAACCACCGAAGCAGAATACGTTACAGCCGCACGATGTTGTGCTCAAATCTTATGGATGAAACAGACCCTTGCTAATTATAATTTAAAATTTGACTGTGTTTCTATTTTATGTGATAATACCAGTACAATAAATCTAAGCAAAAATACAGTCCTGCATGCTGGGTCAAAACATATAGACATTAGGCATCATTTTTTACGTGATCATGTTATTAACGGAAACATTAAATTAGAACATATTGATACTGAATTAAATATAGTTGATATATTTACTAAACCACTAAGTTCAGAAAGATTTTGCAAATTAAGAATTGAGCTAGGAATGCTAGATAACTGTTCTTAATTATTTTAATTTGTGTCTAAACAAACTTTAAATTTCTTTTCTATTTCATTATTTTATTAATAGACTATATATGTATTTTGATATTTTTAAAACAGATTTTTATTAATATATATATATATATATATATTTTAATTCCCTATTAAGCTAAATTACCTCTTATTGTTAAAATAAGGTATGTACAAATCTGCACAATCAATATTTATGCACATCCAATGGTCAAACTTGTTCAAGCCGCGTCCCACTAATCCAACCAATGAAATTCCAGCATCAACTGTGTAACGTCCACGAATTTGAAACTCTTTATTAATTAAATATGTGATTTATTTTTTTATGAGTTTGCTTTGTGAGTTTATTTAAACCTTAAGTGGTTATGTGAATTTATGAAATGATTAAAGGGAGTCACTAATAGTTATTTAAATTGGTGGACTAACCCTAAGAGTTTAATATCAAGAAATTGATAGGATTCTTAATAATTAAATATTCAATTTATTTGAATATAGTAGCAAGATTTGAACATATTGATTTATGTCAAGTATGGGTATATCACCATTGAAGAAGTTAAATTATCCAATATGAAACGTATGTGGTGATGGGAGTTGGAACTGGCTTGAAGCTAACCTATTTTGTCACTTTGTGGGGGAATGAAGCAGTATGATTCATCCCAAATGATACAAAATGGTGCAATTCTTATTAGTTAATTGAATTAAGCACTAAGCCCAAAGGATGATTCAATGGGTAAAGTAGGATCCATGGGGCAACCCATGGGTGATGTGGTAACCAAGTACTTTATGTGATGAGCAAGTGTTGTGGCTAGCAAGTTACTTGGTTGCTAGGTTATGAATAGTAAGGAGGTGGAAGTTGAGGAGGTTAACTAAGGAGGTGGAATGGCCTAAAAGTCCATAGTGCCCTCACTTTGGGTTGCCTATAAATACCAAGCTTTATTTCTTAAGTTGTTTGTTTAATTTTCATCCAACTCCTCCCAAGATAAACAACTTATTTGTTAGAGTCAATAAGCAATTTGAGCTTAACCTTTCCTTAGTAGATTTCCAAAGTAATTGAAGTAATCATCAAACGTAAATTATCTTGTCTCTTCCATCTCTATCATAATAGGATTGATAGAGAAGTGAGATGGTTTGATGATATCATGTAATAAGTCATTGATGAATGAACTTAAGCCGAATAAGTTGAATAAGCAACTTGAACCTAAATAAGTTGATGAACTTATGAAGAATTTCCATTTGTTGTCATAAGCATGAGAATTGTACTTAATAAGTGAAATAAGTCATTGGCTTATGAGAATAAGTCAAAACCTACCTTATATTACGTTGGTGTAATAAGTAACTTGTAATGTTTACATGTTGATTAAAATCCACCTAGAATGATTAGTAATGAGGTTTCGCCGGAATTCACACGATTGGACGATAATCGTCGAATTCGTGAAATTCTTGGATTAGAAGTCGTATTTTGTGTTTGAAGTCGTAAACATTGGTTTTCGATGGAGACAAGTCATATTTGGCAATTATAGAGTTGCGGACTCGAAAATGGCCGGATTCCGACTTAGAACGAAGAAACGAGCGTTGAACGTTCACAAACGTTTATCATTTTTGTTAAAATTGAACTAATAGGTGAAATTTTAGTAAACAAAGTCGAATAGATAAAATTCTTGAATGAATACATAGAGTGCGTGATTTGTGAACCACAGGCTCTTGAACGAGCCAATTCGGACTTATAACGAAGATGTTACGAGTCCGGGAATCTCACAAAATTTAAAGTCTGTGGAAATTTTACGGTGCCTGAAATAGCGGCATGTACCAAATTTAAGCCATTTAGCATTCAGCTTGCTTGTGCATTCTGAAAGCTTAATTGATCAAAGCCGTAACCTTCGAGAGTGGAAGCCATGTTACGACCATTATCATCGAGACTGCACTTGTTGTAACATGAGTCCCGGTTCTAGCGATAATAGGTGATGTCCAGCCACTGAAGCATCACCAAGTGTAAAAAGTCGTAATGTGCATTTTCAAACCTCAAGACCAAGGAAATAATGAATGTTTAAATATAGAGCATGGTTAGTAATTGATAAACAATTAAATGAAGATCTTAATGAAACATTGTTAAGACATATTAACTTAAGTAAGCACACTTAAGGTTAAGACTAAGTCAATTACTTATGAATATAAGAATGACGTAACAGAAAGCCGGAACCGATAATAACAAATCTAATATGTAATTAGATTGAGAAGTGGGGTAAGATTCTTTAGGAACCATGTATGATCATTCATGACCTAATGTTCTATGTTATGGTATCATCTAATGTAGAGACCTTAAAGACGTAAAGTGCACGTGTTATAAATTGTAGCCGACGCTAAAGGCAAGTACTCTAACCCTTGTTCCAGTTCGATCTGGGAAAGTCTTTGTGATTCATGTATTCTTCGCATGAGTTAGTATTTAAGGAATGTCAAAGCCAATCCTTTCGGCTAGACGTATATTATGTTATTCTATCAAGTGTTGATAAGGATTTACCGAACTAATATTGTTGTGGTTTTCAAAAGTAGATGGTGTATGCTCAAATTGTTTTATCATCGAACGACAGGCACGTGAGGTTGCCACAACTTAAACGTATACACGTTTAATGAATGTAGTGTTGATCAATATAGATAGGCTGATCACCTAGACGTGCTCGTAAGCTATACCGGACTTACGGACTTTGTGTCGGGATGTCCTTTTCAAAGTACTTATGAAATGCTTACGGTCTTGAACCGGAATTTATGTTTTACTGAATATTGTTGTTGTAAAACGTTTTGAATGAAAAGAAGTGCTATTTTGGATTATCAATAGTACTTCGTAACTATTGTTCAGTTATTAAAGATATACGATTCCTATGTTTCAAGCATGCTATTTTCCTTGAATTGTTGTACTTGCTGAGCTAGTTAGGCTCATTCTTGCTTGAACCATATGAATGCAAATAAAGACAGAATCTTAATCGATGGATCCGACAAGGATAAAGGGAAGGCGAAAGCGAACCCGTAGATTGCATATGTAATAGTATAGATTTTGTAAGGAATAATATTGATATTATGACAAAGACAATGTATTGGTTGTAAAGAACCTGGGGAAATATAAATATTCTTTTGATATATATAAGACATATCCGTTCTTTTGAGGCATTTCAATTGAATGTTTATGTGAACTGTAGCACCGTGTAGCACCATCTGTCGGGTTGGAAGATACCCGGATTTGGGGGCGTCACATCATTAACCGACATTCGATCATTATTGGTTAAGTACCAATGTTGAACATCATTTATGGTTTACTTATTACGTCTTCGCGTTCTTCGTTTAATTTCTATTAAACCTTACTAGATCTTCTTACATTAGCACCTTATAAGTGATTTAAGGTCAGTCTTATTATGTAATTTAAGTACCTTCAATGTCTTACCTTAAGTCTACATTCAAATGGAACAAAACTTAACTTGGTCAACATTTTCTCTGTCGGTCTTTTGTGATGCGACATCTTTTGTATTCTAGTGGTATTTGCTTGGCCGACCACTTTGTACTAGTTTTGGCTACTGTGGGCCGAAGTCATCTTACACCAGCTAGCCAAAAAAATTCCCACTATTATAACGAAACTCCTGGCTTCCTAATTTGTTCGTTTTACATCCGAATTAACCCATTCGAAAGCCTACAAGTCACAAATTACATCCTTTACGTGTTCATATAAGAATTTCACATTTTTGAATCCATTAACTCAGAATTCACCTTTGAGTTCATTTTTAAGCGTTCGTTTAACGTTTTCGACCGTTCAATACTCGTTTTCTTCGTTATAAGTCGGAATGTGACGATTCTTTCGCCAATAACTCTTAATTACCTTATCTCACGTGTTGACATTGGAAACCATCATTTTTAAGTCACACGGCAACTTTTGACCTTTAATCCGGGCTTTTTACGGTTTCGACGTTTAACGTCTATTTTTGCAAAATTCGCCATAACTTCGTTACTCGTGTTCTATAAGCCAAATCGAATGGAAAACTCCATTGATTCATCATAGTCATCTTAACCAAACAATAGGCACATTCCTTAGCTATAACGATTTTCAAAACGTTCATCCAAAACTAAGTTCACGTTCAAGATTTTCTACGGTTTTTAACTTAAGTAAACACTTACGGATTTTTTTTATTTGATCATGAACTATCAATGACTTGGTCATTAATAGGTATCCTCATATCTCCTCAATAAACATGCTCCACCAATCTATGATTCTTCTACGAGAAAGAAATCGAAAAAGATGAAGATTTTGGTTTATAAGAATTTACCTTTGAAGAAATTAACGTTCTTGATAAACGTCTATTGGTTTGCTTGAAAGTAGAAGGATTAAGCGTTTCTAGCTTTTCTCTCTCTGAATATAGGTTGAACAATGTTTACAAAACATCAAAAGCTCAACCTTGTCTTTGTATTTATAGAAAACCATAATGAGGGAAAAATGGTCCAATTCCTCCACCTCCTTACTATTGCACCTCCTTTGCAACTTTGCCACCAAGCAAAAATACTTGGTGAACAAGTTTGTCACTTTACTTGACCACCAAGTGACTGGCCCACTCTATTGTGGATCATCCCATGGGTTGCCCCATGGGTTTTACCCAACCCATGACCCACTGGTTTGACCCGCGGTTTACTTTTTGATTGGGCTTGACATAACTTAATATTGGGCCTTAACTTGGGCTTGAACACTTAATTCATTGAGCTTGCTATTGGTTTAAGTCCAATTAGATTATACCGAACCCTTAACTTATACTCCATTAATATGTCTGGTATTCTACGCGTATAACTCACGTATTCTCTTCGTCTAATACTCATATAATAATTGTATTATACATCGTACTATTCTTCATACTATACTCGTATTCATACTAGCATAATATTCGTATCTTATATGTATACTCATCGAAACGAATATACGCATTTCTTTACCCTTCAGAAACCTCTTTCACAAACCCTTAGGTTTCACGTTCGCAAGCGAAAACTTCATTTGCCACAACGGAATTATTATTGGATATTCCATACTATCTTCGTATTCTATCATTACGCGTTTCTCGAAATTTCAAACCCTAGCTCCGAAGGAAATCAGATGAATAGTGTTTTTACGCAAACATTCTCGGAAAACCTTCATTTGTGTCTTGATAATTCACAACCATTAATACTAGCACAGAGCCAGAATACTAATACATCCGTATAGTCTAGGTCATAGAACAACCTTCGAACATCTTACTCACATAATAAATCAATTAAATTCATTTAATTCACATAATCAAATAAAAATTTAATTTATTCAAAATTTGAAATTCTCGGGCGTTACATTCTTCCCTCCTTATAAGGATTCTGTCCCCAGAATCTCGCTATTCTTACATAAACAAATGAGCAAACTTTTCCTTAATTTTACTTTCGAGCTCCCACGTTGCTTCTTCAGCATCGTGGTTACTCCAAATTACCTTTACTGAAGGTATTACTTTATTTCTCAAGACTTGTTCCTTCCTATCAATAATTTGAATCGGAAATTCTTCATACGTTAAGTCTTTTTCTACTTGAATAGACACATATTCTATTACGTGCTTGTAGTCCAGTTTATAAGGACGCAACACAGACACTTGAAACATGTTGTGTATTCTTTCCATTTCTAGAGGTAAGGCTACTTCATAAGCTACCTCTCCTACCCTTCTTAAAATCTCAAAAGGTCCTACAAACCTTGGACTTAACTTCCCTTTCTTCCCAAAACGTATCTTCCCTTTCCAAGGTGATACTTTTAGAAAGACATATGAACCTACTTCAAACTCCCTCTTCTCTCGATGAGGATCTCAGATACTCCGTTGTTCATCTTGAGCCGCTACTAATCGAGCTCTTATCAGCTTCACCATGTCCGCCGTTTGTTGTACCATCTCAGGTCCCAACATTCGACATTCACCTACTTCATCCCAACAAAGTGGTGTTCTGCACTTTCTTCCATACAACGCGTCGTAAGGCGTCATGCCTATACTAGCGTGAAAACTATTGTTATAAGCGAATTCTACCAAAGGTAGATGTTCGTCCCAACTCCCCTTAAAATCCATAACGCAAGATCTTAACATATCTTCTAGCGTTTGAATTGTTCGTTCACTTTGTCCATCCGTCTGTGGATGATACGACGTACTCAATCTCAAATGCGTTCCCATTTGTTCTTGTAAACTCCTCCAAAAGTTTTACGTGAATTGTGGATCACGATCGGACACAATTGAAATAGGTACTCCATGTCTAGAAATGACTTCCTTGACATAAAGCTTAGTTAACTGCTCTAGGTTATACCTAACTCCTATTGGTAGAAAATGAGCCGATTTAGTTAGTCGATCCACTATTACCCAAATAGCATCGTATCCTTTTCTTTTCGTTGGAAGTCCCACCACAAAGTCCATGGTGATATGCTCCCATTTCCACTACGGAATTTCCAATGGTTGTATCAATCCACTCGGTCTTTGGTGCTCAGCCTTAACGTTTTGACAAGTTAAGCACTTACTAACGTATTATGTGATCTCTCTCTTCATGTTCGGCCACCAAAAGTTCTGATGAAGGTCTTGATACATCTTAGTAGTACCGGGATGTATCGAGTACCTCGAACTATGAGCCTCACACATAATCTCTTCTTTCAACTCAGAATTATTTGGAACCCAAATTCTTCCTTCAAAACGAAGTAAACCTTCTTTATCAAGGTTATACTTAGTCTTCACGTCATCCTTCATTATCTTCCTCACACGTTCACATTCTTCAAGATTTATCATGCATTTCCTTAACCCGTTCCACTATCGTTGGTCAAGTCTCTATTGAGAATAACATCTCCCCCGTTTCACTTGGTAACTTAACTTATAATTCCATCTTTGCCATCTCTGTTATTAACTCATTCTGAGTCGTTAATATTGATAGCTTTTCTCTACCCTTCCGACTTAACGCGTTGGCTACTACATTCGCTTTCCCCGGATGATATAAGATATCACAGTCATAATCTTTTCTCAACTCTAACCACCTTCTCTGCCTTATATTCAACTCCTTCTGCGTGAAGATATATTTCAGACTTTTGTGGTTCGTGTATATCTCACACTTTTCCCCGTATAAATAATGTCTCCATATTTTTAAAGCAAACACTACAGCTATCAATTCTAGGTCATGAGTAGGATAGACCTTCTCATAATCCTTTAACTGATGTGATGCATACGCAATGACCTTTCCATGCTGTATAAGCACGCAACCTAGTCCTCTATGCGAAGCATCGCTATAAACTACAAAATTCCCCGTATCATCTGGTAAAGATAATACAGGTGCCTCACTCAACCTCCTTTTTAGTTCTTGAAAACTATGCTCACACTTTTTTGTCCATACATACTTCATCGACTTCCTTGTCAGATTCGTCAACGGAGTAGCTAATTTAGAAAAGTCCTGAATGAACCTTCTATAGTATCCCGCTAACCCCAAAAAACTCCTAACCTCGGTTGGCATTTTTGGTTGCTCCCACTCATTTACTGCTTCCACCTTCGCTGGATCTACGGATATGCCATCTTTGTCTATAACATGTCAGAGAAATCGCACTGCTCGAGCCAAAATTCACACTTAGTGAATTTACGTGATACAACTTCTCCCTCCGTAGTGTTTCTAACATTATCCTTAAATGTTCAACATGATCTTCTGGCGTCTTAGAATAGACTAGAATATCATCAATGAACACTACAATGAACTTGTCCAAATACTGTTTGAACACTCTGTTCATCATATCCATGAATTCGGTTGGCGCATTCGTCAACCCAAACGACATAACCAAAAACTCGTAATGCCCATAACGAGTTCTGAACGCCGTCTTAGGTACATCCTCCTTCCTCACTTTCAGTTGATGATATCCCGTGCATAAATCTATCTTAGAAAAATACTTTTCCCCTTTCAATTGATCAAAGAGATCATCGATCCTGGGCAACGGGTATTTATTCTTAATCGCTAACTTGTTCAACTCTTGATAGTCGATACAAAGTCATAACGATCCATCCTTCTTCTTTACAAACAATACCGGTGCTCCCCACGAAGACACACTCAGCTGAATGTACTTTCTATCTAATAGTTCTTGTAACTGAACCATTAACTTCTTCATCTTAACTGGCGCCATCCTATATGGTGCCTTTGAAATCTGTGTTGTAATTCGACAAATCAAATCAATCACGAATTCTACATCCCTATCCGCGTATCACCGTAACTCTCCGAAACACATCCTCAATTCTTGAACTACCGCTTATCTGCTCCAATGATGTTCCCACTCTTTGGGTATCCACCACATGACACAGATAACCCTTATACCCCTTCTTCAACATCTTCCTAGCTTGTGTCATGGTTAGACAACAAGAACGTCCCGGTGATTTATTTCCATAAAACACCACCTCAGGTTTATTAGAAAGCCTTAGGTTTACACTCTTTCTATAACAGTCTATTATCGCTCTATGGTTAATTAACCAATCTATACCAAGACTCACATCGAATTCCCTTAACCTAATTGGTGAAAGATCTACCGATAACCTGTTACCCCTGATATCTACGAAACAATTCCTATGAATGTGCTCAATGGGAATTATCTCCTCATTTGCTACCTTAACGTCTAAAGGTATTTCTAATTTTTTAGGATTTAATCCTAATTACTGAGCAAATCCACATGCTATGAAAGAACAAGTAGCACCCGAGTCAAATAACACGTAAGCATTTATCTCGTTGACTGGAATGATACCTGCTACTACATCTGTTGATGCAACCGCATCTTAGACGGCCATATTAAACATTCGGACTGAGGGTCTACCCAATGATGGTGTTGGTCCAGTAATGACCAAATTGCCACTACCAGAACCTTTACTACCCTCCGCCCCTTTCTTAGGGCAATTTCTTGCCATGTGGTCTACCGACCCACAAAAAAAACATCCCCGACTTTTCTTAGGATTAGGACAGTTGGGAGATATGTGACCCTCCTGTCCACAGTTATAACAACCCATTTTCCCTTTCAGGCAGACTCCCAGATAAGTCTTACCGCATGTCTTGCATGCCTCCATCCTACGTTTAGGATCCCCTTGCTTCACCCCAGTATTCCCAGGGTTAAAATTCTTCCTCTTAGGCATATTGTCACTACCACTGGCAATCTCTGCCTTATTTCCTCCCTCTCCCTTACTCTTATTCTTTCTATCCTTGTGGTATTGGGTCAATGCCTCACTAACACCCTCTGCTATTATCTCTTTTTCCAAAATAGTCTCGTAGGAAGCACTCTGAAAAATCGATATCCTACTATAGAGCAAGGGTTTTAGGCCCTGCTCAAACCTACGAGCCTTCTTTGCTCCGTGTCCACTTGGTGTGGAGCGAACCTTGCCAATTCATTGAATTTGGCCGTATATTGGAGAACAGTCATGTCCCCCTGTTTAAGTTTGAGGAACTTAATCTCCATCCTCCCTTGCATGCTAGTAGGGAAGTAGTTCTCGAAGAATACCTTCTTAAACAGTTCGCATATAACAACTTCCACTCCAACCCCACCCTGGTGAGCCTCCCACCAGTAGTTGACTTCCCCCTTCATCATATAGGTCGCAAAAGAAGTCTTTTGCGCCTCAGATACGTTTGTAATAACAAACGCCTTCTCTATTTTCTTGACCCATGTCTGGGCCTCCATTGGGTCCGTCGTTCCCTTAAATTCGGGTGGACCTACACTCTTAAATTCTTTAAAGGTAGTCATTCGGGCTACCCTAGGTCCTACGGGTGCTCTACCCCCAGCTTGGTTAAATGCAGCCCTTAATAACTCTTGCATTGTGTTATTAGAACCCCCCCTCGTTATCATTATGTGATTCCGCCTCTTGGTTACGTTGTCTTGTTCTTGGCGGAATTTTTAATTAAATAAATAAAGTTCCATTATTAATTATTTGCTTACTTCGTTATTAGTCGTCAAACAACTGAACAATAACTCACACAACAAAACAAATAAAAATAAAAATTTCCTTATATTAAAATGCTTCTTTATAGATCAGAACTATTTATAAGTTGTTTTCCATAGCCCAAAAGCTATTACATATATATCCCGCGATTGACTTTCACAAAAATTGGGATTTACAAAAAGACTACCCTTTAATTATACAAAAGAGGGTTTTACGTCACTACACAAAAGTATGTACCATACTACTTCTAATACTGCCTAAAAGCATTCTCATGCTTTTTGTTCGCTAGAATCGACACAATAAGTTCACTGAACGTGGCTCGCTAAGGAATACCTAATGGAGTTTTATTTGCCTGTCAATAGGAATTCCTGTACTGATAGTAGTACAAGTAATCCTTGGACTTGAGATCATCATAGTATCTTGTGTATGATGAGTTATACTTTGACTTATTCCTTAAGACCCTTAGGGTATATCAAAGGGTATGCTTGGGTATAATAAGTTATACATGGAGATAATGTATGATCAAGAAAGAATCTACCACTTCTAGTAAAGAAGAGAAATGTCCTAGTGATTCGATAAATGACAACCCAAAGAGTCCTTGGCATAAGGCAACTAAATTAGAAAGGAGTTTCTAATTTTCATTATTTGAGTTGTGTATTTAAGAGTCGAAATACATATAATTAAATAAAATAAGACTTGATGATGAATTCCATGTCTTATATTTAATTGGGACATTGTATGGTGGAAGGATTGAATTGTCTAGAACTATTTACTCAAAGGTTCTTTTATGATTAATGTTGAAATCTATATTATCCGGAAAGTCGTTGATCGCTAGGGAGGCTTATCCTATTGTAGAATAAATATTATTTATTTAAATAAATTAATAGTTTAATTTATTTATTTAAATAAGATTAGAATTGTTCTAATTGATTTATTCACAACCTAGGTTTAATATGGAGAACCTAAAGGGTCACACCATAAAAGGAAGAATAATTATTTAAGAAGTTAATTGCATAATCGTAATAATAAGTTAAGTATATTTAATGTAATCTATGGTGATAGAATAAATTAAATAGCTTAATATTTATTATTTCATATTTTGGAAATATTAAATATAAATTAATAAGAGGAGTCTTATTATTATTATTATCAAGTATTATTATTATTTAATTCCTAAAAGAATTTGGGAATTAATTAATAAAAGTACTCTCATATATTCCTAATAAGATTAGGAGGTTAAATTAATTAAAAGAGTTTAATTAATTATTCCTAATAAGATTAGGAGCCTAATTAATTAAAGGAATTTAATTAATTAAAATAAAACATAATTCCTTAATTGTTAAGGAGGGTTGCCCACATCTATAAATAAGAGGAGTCTTACTACGGGTAGAGTTGTTGTTGGCTTTTTCACAACATACGTGATTCCAATTGCTGGAGAGTACGCTATTTTCTATGAGAGATAGAAAAACTAGGATTTTGTCAAATGCCCATCTTCTTGAATCTTTCTTCTTCCTTGGTGGATCACCTCTATAGACCAAACACTTGGGTGGCTAACGTTGATCAAAGGTAGAAACCAAACCCGGTGGATTCAAGTTGAACGCGAAAAGGATTGGAGGTGAACTTGTACCTGAGGAAGCTCGAATCTTCAAGGGTATGATTCTTATTCTTTCTTTTTCGTTTAATTAATAATTGTGCATAAAGGATGATCCGGGTATACGGTTTGTAAAATTTTAAAACTCTGATTTTCCACGTTTCTGTTTATTTTGTGAAATATGATTGCGTTCATGAATATTACAAACCTAACATATATTCGATCTGATCACGGAAAAGAATTTGACAATTCTGATTTCATTATGTTATGTGATGAGAATGGTATAAGTCATAACTTCTCTGCTCCTTATACACCTCAGTCAAATGGTGTTGTTGAAAGAAAAAATCATTCTTTGCAAGAAATGGCTAATACAATGTTGAATGAATATCGTCTTCTAAAGTATTTCTGGGCTGAAGCAGTGGCAACATCATGTTATATATTAAATAGAGTTTTATTAAGACCTGTTTTGCTCAAAACTCCCTATGAGCTCTACTATAAAAGAATTCCAAAAATAAACTATTTTAGTGTTTTTGGGAGCAAATGTTTTATTCTAAACACCAAAGGACACTTATTGAAATTTGATCGTAAATCTGATGAAGGAATTTTTCTTGGATACTCTCTTAATAGTAAAGCATACAAAGTTTTCAACAAAATAAGTCTAATTGTGGAAGAATCGATGAATGTGACTTTTGATGAAACTTAGCCTCCTCCAAAATACAAAGAACTGATTGATAATGATATTGTCATTGAGGATATTCTCAGAAATATGGAAGAACCAAAACTCGATAATACATCTCCACCTATTAATGAGAATCCCCTTGAAAATCCAAATCCTCAGTTAAATGATTTGCCTAAAGAGTCTCATGTTATCAAAAATCATCCTATAGAAAATGTTATTGAAATATTGAAAAGGAGTTATCACTAGATCACAAAGCGCATAATTTAGCTGGTCATCTGTCTTTCTTGTCTCAAATTGAACCTAAACTAATAAAAGATGCTTTACTAGATGAAGACTGGATAATGGCTATGCAAGAAAAAATTGAACAATTCGCTAGAAATAAAGTATGGGAATTAGTCCCACAACCTTAGGATGTTTCAATAATTGGAACTCGATGGGTATTTCATAACAAACTTGATGAAAATGGAATTGTTATTCGTAATAAAGCAAGATTAGTTGCACAATGATATAATCAAATGGAAGGAATTGACTATGATGAAACTTATGCTCATGTTGCTAGAATTGAATCTATTTGTATGTTGTTAGCATTTGCATGCCATAAGAATTTTAAATTGTTTCAAATGGATGTGAAATCTGCTTTTTTAAATGGTGTTATAGAAGAGGAAGTTTATGTTAAACAACCTCCTGGATTGGAATATTTTAGTCATCCTGAATATGTTTATAAATTACATAAAGCTCCATATGGTTTAAAACAGCTCTCGAGCTTGGTATGAAAGGTTGAGTAATTTTTTGCTAAAAAATGGCTTTAAACGAGGAACTGTTGATACTACCTTGTTTACTAAAAATAAAAATGATGATATTTTGGTAATTCAAATATATGTTGATGATATTTTCTTTGGCTCTACTAACATTATGTATGCAATGAGATTTACGAAAGTATGAGTAAAGAATTTGAAATGAGCATGATGGGAGAATTAAACTTCTTCCTCGGACTGCAAATCAAACAAGGAGAAAAAGTATTCATATATCTCAATCTAAATATTGTAAAGAAATGATCAAGAAACTTGGACTAGAATCACCAAACCTCTTAACACTTCTATGTCAACAATAGATAAAATAATTATCGATTTAAAATGGAAAATCTATTGGCTCTAAGAAATATAGAGGAATGATTGGAAGTCTATTATATATAACTACTAGTAGACCTAACATCATGTTTAGTGTTTGTAAATGTGCCAGGTTTCAAGTTGATCCCAAAGAATCTCATCTGACTGCAGTGAAAAGAATTTTTCGATATCTTAAAGGAACCATCAATTAGGTCAATGGTATCCTAAGGATCAACCATTTAATCTCGTGTGTTTTCGACTCGACTATACAGTGTCATCATGTCGATCGAAAAAGCACTAGTAGTACCTGTCAATTCCTAGGAGGATGTTTGGTTTCTTGGTTTTCTAAAAGCGTAACTCTGCCTCTATTTCAACCACCAAGCGTATTATACGTTACCGCATTTACGATGTTGTGCTCAAATCTTATGGATGAAATGGACCCTTGCTAATTATAATTTAAAATTTGGACTGTTTTCTATTTTATGTGATAATACCAAAGATAATAAATCTAAGCAAAAATACAGGTCTTAAATGCTGGTCAAAACATATAGACATTAGGCATCATTTTTTACGTGATCATGTTATTAACGGAAACATTAAATTAGAACATATTGATACTGAATTAAATATAGTTGATATATTTACTAAACCACTAAGTTCAGAAAGATTTTGCAAATTAAGAATTGAGCTAGGAATGCTAGATAACTGTTTTTAATTATTTTAATTTGTGTCTAAACAAACTTTAAATTTCTTTTCTATTTCATTATTTTATTAATAGACTATATATGTATTTTGATATTTTTAAATGTATTTTATTAATATATATATATATATATATATATTAATATATATTTTTAATTCCCTATTAAGCTAAATTACCTCTTATTGTTAAAATAAGGTATGTACAAATCTGCACAATCAATATTTATGGGTATATCACCATTGAAGAAGTTAAATTATCCAATATGAAACGTATGTGGTGATGGGAGTTGGAACTGGCTTGAAGCTAACCTATTTTAGACTGTCGGGGACCATAGCAATTCATACCGTCCCAAAGAAAGACAAAATGGTGCAATATTGATTAGTGTCCAAACTTAAAAAGTTAAGTTCTGAGATAGAAAATGAATTGGAACATTGGAGAAATGTGTGACATACATAGAATCATATAATAAGAATATATTCTAATGACATGAAGTATCAAGTAGTGCAATAAAATCATAAGTGATTGTTAAACATAGATAATTAATATATTTGCATTCTAGAAAATCGGAAAGAGAAGTTATGTGTGTACACTTGATATATAATTTTAAATAATGTTATAATATGCCTATGTGAGTAGTAGAGATAATTATGAAACTACCCGGACAATAATACTTGACTACATTATTTTATTTCGTGTATTTAATGTACATGAGTTATATAATGTGAGTACGTAAATAAATCCCAAATTTCCTTTGTATAGTAGTAGTAACACATTTATATTACATTTTGGGAATTATAGTGTCCAAAGCAAGCCCTAAATAACTTGTTGCTGAGTTTGTCCCAAAATGTGTGTCAAAATGGTACATGAATAGTAACCTACACCTTATATACGTAACTTCCAAGTCTGTGATTATTGGCTAGGAAGGTAGCTGATGGTGGGTGGTTGAGAAACCCCTTATGAACCAATGTATTCTCCTTATACATTTCAGTCTCCACCTTCCATACAAAGAAAATCCCCAGTCCAAAGTTCTTCTATAAATGGTAGCTTCATTTTCAGTTTTTACGTTGCTTTGTTTTGTCTGTTGCAACACTCATAATTTGAGTTTGTGAGTGTATTGTCTAAAGAAGAAGTTAGCAAGCTCAAAAGAGGGAAACTAAGTTCTTTAAGCTTCAAGAGGTATAAAATCTTAACTTGTGTTCTTAGTTGGGTTTGTAAAATTCTTGAAATTACTTAAGATATTTTGTTAGTCAAAGTGAATTGGTATGTCATGATGTGTTTAGGAAGTAGACTTACATGTTTGAACTCTTAAATGATAGTGTTAAGCATGTTTAAATCAAAGAGAAGTGTTGATGTTTGATGCTCTGCAGAATAGAGCGGTGTCATCGCCTCAGTGCGCAGTTTGGCCTGGTTGCGTCTCTATTTGTATTAGGGTGCTGGTAAAATTTCTGTATGTAACTCAAAATTAGTATCTGGTTTCTGTTGGTTATATGTGCTACTAACTTGATGTTATGACTTCGATACATACCTATTGAGGAGTATAACTTGATATGTAAGGTTTTCTTGTGTAGTATGAAGTGATCAACACATTTTAGTAAGAGATTTGTAATGAAAACTTAAGTTTAGAAAACCAACTTTAAAGTAATATAAGTTTTACAAATTCTAAACTTAGTGGCTCATATGCATGACTGTTTTGGAACCTAAATGAGCATTATATATGATGTATAGTGTCTTATCATGATTTCAACTTGTTAGCTTTGTGTTAGAGAATGTTTTAAAGTAAAACTTTGTTATATTAAAGTAATATACATGAATACTACATGATTTAGGTTCTGGTGTTTAAAGAGGTTAAACATAACTTAACTCCTTATGATATGAGTTCTAAAGTTGTCTTGTATGTGTATTGTAGACACTCGAAATTTTCTCAAGACACCACATTAATATTGCGGAGAGGATGTATTCGCTCTTCAAGAGAGAACCCTAGAAGACAGTTCATATCTATTTCGGATACTACCGGAAGTTCAGCATCAACCCCAGAGTACACACTGGGAGTAACAATTCCAACCTCGGAGATAACCCCAAGGCATGTAGATCCAATACCGGAACACACCGTAGAAAGACCGATTAATCTCTTGAGATAACCCTAAGGTATCCAATCCTCATCCCCAATCATGGAATAGCTACCAACCTTGGTGATCACCCCAAGGAATGTAGTTCCGGCGATAACCCCAGAAATGCTTGTTTCAAATGAAACCAGCTTCAATTTCGGTGCTCACAACGAGATACCCAGTATCAACCCAGAAATAACACCGGGAGGACAGGCACACCACAGAGTTGACACTGAGGACCTTCAACACTTGCGGCAATTCAATCTCAAAGAATAACCCCGAGAGTAACGCCTCGCTTTACAAATTAAATCGGTGATAACTCCGGTGAGGGGCCAAGGCATCATCTCGCCACTCTAAAGCCACATCACGTCATCTCAACATTTTATACACACATCTCTACACAACGATGTCCCACAAGAATCAAGGAAAATAAATCCCGAGTGACTATTGTGCAGGGTAACGGATAGAATTTGAAGCATGAAGACCGGAGGGCATTGTCCCATCATCAATGACTTCGTACCAAATCTAATCCCATGCCATTGTACAACTCTCGACAACGGCGGTCCAAAATAGGTCCTATATACCTCAGTCGGATGCCCGGATTGCAATTCTGAAAGTTTGAGCGGACATTAATGTGCCTACGTTCACGTACTACGAGACGACCCGACCTGAGAAACCCGGGGCAACCCAAATTGTACCTCAGTACACTGGCACCGGGCCACAGTACACTCATGCTCCCCTCTATAAATAGAGGGCTTGGGGTAACCATTTGAAGGGAGAAAGAGGAGGAAGCCTCTGTCCAAATTTGTTCTGTGACTTGCAATATATACTTGAGTGCTTTCCCATTTTAAACACTTGTGAGCTCACATATAGCTACTTTTGTACCGGCGGGAGCCGAGTTTCATCCCCTTCAAAGATATAGAAGTCTTCTTTGGCAGCCCACTGTAAGCCTTTTCACACACTTTAAAACATTTCTCTTCATCTTTGCACACACCCTTATTCACGTTGAGAGTCATGTTGCGTGTGTTTGCCCGGACTTCGGTCTGTGGTTTTATTTTAGTTTGTATATACATATATATTTATATATATATATATATATATGGACTAACATTATCGAGTTATGCCTCGATTGAGCCTGAACTTTGGGCTTGGAGCGCTTACGCTTTAATATATATATATATATATATATATATATATATATATATATATATATATATATATATATATATATTAACTATGTGTTGGACTCGCTCGATGAGCCCAGATTTTATATCCGTGCGTTTACTCGCTTTTATATATATATACTTATATATATGAACTATTTGTCGAACTCGCTCGATGAGCCTCGATTTTATATTCATATGTTTACTCATTATATATATATATATATATATATATATATATATATATATATATATATATATATATATATATCTTATATATATGAATTGCTATCGAATTACATTACGATGAGCCCGGATTTTACATCCTATATGCGTTTATTGCTTATATATATATATATATATATATATATATATATATATATATATATTTCGTCCCACGTGGAGTTTACTTCGTGGTGGTTGATCGCTTTTACGCCTTTCTTTACGTTTAAGTCATTCGCTCGGAGTTCATTTTCGTGGCGCTTGATTGCTTTAATATGCCTTTTTATTTACGTTTATTCCCCGCTTTGGAGTTTCCTCCGTGGTGGTTGATAGCTTTTACGCCTTTATTTACATTTCCGATCCCCCATGTAGAGTGCTTGCGTGGTTGGTTATCATGTATATATATATATTTACACTTTTTATATATATATATATATATATATATATATATATATATATATATATATATATATATATACCTACTTACCGCTTTCATACAAATTGTGGTATCATGTGCGCCTATGAATCATGTGATCACAGATTCAGCCTATTGGATCTAGATTCGGTTCCCATGATGGACATTTTCAACTGTAAGTAGCTTGTAATTATTCTGCGGTGTCTGAATTTCCTCAGATGGTTTTTATACCCACGAGAAAGTCAGCATTATTTTGTACATTATTTTCTTACAGATGCTTCGCATCTCGAAAATAAAATCAATCAAGCCGAATATTGAATAAAATGGAAGTATTAAAAGGTCTCAATTACTATTGAGCATCAGGGTTTGAAAAACCTCTTTTAAAAAACATCACTGCCATATCTTGCTAAAAACTGAATTTTTACATAAATTCAAACCCTGTGTATATAGGTACGAACGAGGCCTCGCACTACTTCCAAATAACAGCACATTGACCCACACACACACACACACATTCAAATAATAGTTTCTTGAAAAGAGGCGGTCATCGTGGTAACACGGATGTGATAAGTAGGTTTTATACCTACTTATCTGGTATCTTTTACTTGAATTAGTTGCTTATATTCATGTGTCTTAGTTAATTTTCATGCATTTTGTGTTCATTTTGTAGGTTATACGTTTGGAAGCGGTGTGAGTGACTATTGGTAAGGAAAAACAAGGAAAACGCAAAGAAAAGCAATCCGGACATCGTTTGGGCTTTTATGTTTATTTCATGTTCTTGGTTTGGAACTTGGATTACATTGTAGAGCTTCTTCTTAGCTTTCTGGAATATCTTGAAACATTCCAATCGGAGTTCGAATGCAAGAGTTATGACATTTGTACCAACGGACATCGAACGTCACTGTTTTGGATGGCCATTTGCACAGCAGTCAATTGTTTGTTGTGTTTTAAGTTATAGACTTATAGTATGATGTAAGGGCTTTGATCTGGAACTTGAATCAAGCCCAGATCATGTCTAGATCTTGAGTTAAGAACGGTCAAACCTAGTTAACCGATCACGGATTGATTTTCTGGGCAACCCAGAAAATTCCCAGAAACCCAGAAATTCTGACAAGCTTTTCAAGGCCTCTGATCTTGCTACTGACAAATGATTTGGCCATGTTTGTGTAATGGACTTGTAGTCTGGTATAAGGTCTACACAATCAAGCTTTTAGCTCACCCAGAAAGTACATAGAATCAAAACTATACTTGGTCAAAGTAGCATTGACCAATTGTTCTTGACGAAATCTGGAAAACCCAGAAACGTGAAGAACAGTGTCTGACCCGTACTTTGACCGGATCAAATCTTGAGTTGGTGATGTTTTTAGGCTACCATGTTGTTATAGAGTTGTCCTTTGACATCTCGACTACAAGTTTGAATCTTTACATCACACAAATAAGATCTGGAATGCAGGTTATAAGGATCGAAAGTAGCCCCCTTGTAACTGCTTGAGTTTCTAGGCAACCCAGAAACTCAAGAACACGTCTGACAAGACTTTCCGGAGCTTTGATCTTTCTATTGTAATATGTTTTGGCCATGATGTTGTTTAGTAATTGTAGTGTTACACTTATGCTACATTATTAACACATTTGGTAGCCCAGAAAGCAACTAGATCATAGGTTAAACCTTGGTCAAACCTAGCAACCTGATAACTGACTTTGAAGGTTCTAGGTAGCTCAAGAACACCTATAGTGACGGGTCTGCCGCTATAGGGCCCTTTAGTGACAGTTTATTTATGAAAAATAATTACTTTATTTAATAAATAGATAAAAATGATTTTTAATTGTTAAAATTACATAATAAATTCCTAAAAATTATTTTAAAGCCTGAAAATAGTTTTTAATTATTCTGAATATATTTCATAAATATTTAATATTTTTGGAATAAAAATGGTATTTAATTTATTTAATTATAATATTAAGTAAATTACTTAAAAATGATTTTAATACATAAAAATCATGAAAAATTATATTATGGTATAAGAAAATATTTTAAGTTATTTTTATGACTTTTAATATTTTGTGATGAATTTCATTAATTAATTAATATTAATGGTAATTAATTTATTTACTAAATGTATTAAATAAATTATGGAAAAATAGAATTAATGATTTATAAATCATATAAAAATGGTTTAAGTATTATAAAAATATTTTAAGTTATAAAATATAACTTTTGATATTTTGTCATGAAAAACATTAATATTTAATATTAATGGCAATTATCGGATAATGGATTTAAAGGTTTAAAAATTATATAAGTATGATTTTAAGGTATTAAAATACTTTGATATATTATAAATATATTATAATATTATGGCATGTATTTTATTAATATTTGATAATAAATAGATATTAATGATATTAGAATATTGTGGTATTTAAATTAGATAAATACGATTTTAATGATTGAAAAATCAAGATAAATGATAATAAGTATCTGAAAATTTTAACGAGCTTATGAAAAATGTTTTGACTGATAATATAATTATTTAAAATAATTGTTAAGTGTTAGGCATAGTTTAATTGAACTTAAACTCGATATTTATCCTACTAGACCGTCGGTATGTCAGAATTGTGCCGGATTCAACTCAGACTGCAATAGTTTGACTTGATACTAGGTTTAATATGTTGTATAGACTAATAGGATTGTGTGGTAATGTGTTTAGGTTATTTTATACTGTGATGATATTATTCTAATGTTTGGAGATCGGTATTATCTATATTAGGTCTTCGGATAAAGCTAAGTTATATTTCGTAACGGTAATCAGCGATACAGGCAAGTTTTTCTTAACTCTACTAAGAGTTGTTTTATTCAGATATGCTTATGGTTAATCATTACTGATTGCCATGTAGAATTGTACTCTGTACATATTGCATGTATAAGTCAGGTATGAAAGGCTGATCACCATCATTACCATTCGGTTCAGATATATTTTTTCATGTTCAATACTTGTTCAGTCAAAAGTTTGTTCCTGCTAGTTCACAATTATATTGTTGAATTATAGCCAGCTTATTATTAAGATTCTTTCAATCATGATATATCCTTAAATTATTGAACTTAAACTTGTTGGGCAATCTTATGCTCACCCTTGCTATATCATGATAAACATTGCAGATTAAGACGAATGCTTCGGATACAAGGAAATGTTAAAGACAGTTCCAGTTTAAATTTATTGTGTGCAATTAGATTTGTAATAGTAATGTATGATAATATCTTTGTATGTCAGATAGGATAATGAATTGTGTATAAGTTATGGTTACTCGACCTTGGGGATAGTGTATAATGTTTAATATATAAATAATTTATATTTATATCTTCCGCAGTAGGTAGAACTAGTGACCCAGATTCGTGGTGATTTACGACCCTGAATTTGGGGGCACTTGTGACACCCCCAAATCCGGGTACGTAAATTCCATAGGATTTGGTGTTCACTATACAAATATCATCTATCTATCTACCCATAATAAATGCAACCATGCAATAGATAGAAATAAATCCTCCCCTTATGGGGTTACAACATCTGAATAATAAATATAATCCCATATCAAACTAACCTTAAACATTTGTGCGGAAACATAAATAAATAAGTCTTAAACAACATCAAGTCTTACAATATCATTCTAAAAATTAAATAACAAGTCTTCATCACTTATTAGCTTTGCCCTTGCCTTTGCTAGTAGAAGGCTCATCATACATTTCGTTCTTAACTGCAATGTTATTATTACGCAAGAGTGAGCATGATTGTCCACAAGTATAAAAATGAAATAACAATATATAATGCAAGTTGTTTTATAATATTCGATTGGTCGGGGAATATTCGTTTTAACAGGGAATATTTGTGCAACGCCACAATCATTGGTAGACCCCACAACAGAATTATTGTCGGATTAAGAAAACGACAAAAATACTTTATGAAAATAACGGCGGAAGTTTTACCGTTAATCTGTTGAAACACCCTTTGTTAAAAGTACAATGAATACGCCAGAGTGGTTACAAGAAAGTACACTCAGATTGATTATTGATGCTTACGTGAGAAGTCACTCAGCTTTTGTTCAATTATTGCTATAGTAATTGTTGTAAATTTTGCTTATTTTATGGACTCTATTTACCCATTTTTCAAAATAAATGGTTGAAAATTATCATTATATATATATATATATATATATATATATATATATATATATATATATATATATATATATATATATATATATATATATATATATATATATATATACTATTGTATGAATTATTGGGGGTAATCATTGTGGGAGGAGTTATTATTATTATTATTATTATTATTATTATTATTATTATTATTATTATTTTTATTATTATTATTATTATTATTATATCACATGCGTATAATTAATTCATGGGATACACTCCGTGACTTTCCTTTTTTTTACTAATCAACATCATATATATATATATATATATATATATATATAAAACCATTACTTAGTACCTTATATATATATATATATATATATATATATATATATATATATATATATTATATTTTTTTTAAAAGATTTTACTTTAAATATGGACCGTCCGATTAAAAGTAAATCAATCTGGACCGTTCATGAATTAGTTACTATGCAGTCCATTCTTCTATAAATACAAACTCATTCCTTCATTATTTCTTACTTAATTCACCAAACTCTAGAGAGAGAAATTATAGAGAAACTATAGAAAAGTATTCTCGCTACTTCCCTACCCTTATATCCAGCTTTTTTTACGGTAAGGGGTATTATTTCTTTTGTATTCATGAAGAGAACTTCATTATTCCATTATTTATTATTCGGTTGAATAACTCAGATACGCTGCCACCCTATACTTGGTGAAATTCTTCATTATTCCATTCGTTATTATTTTGTTAGAATATTTTGTCTCAGACGCTTTTACGCTTTAACTGATTCCGCCTCTTTATTATTCTCGCTGGAATATCTCGTCATGCGCTTTACGCCTGGGACCGATTCCGCCTTTTATTATTCTCATTGGAATATCCTCGTCTGCATGCGCTTTATACCGGGACCGATTTCGTTAATTATTATTCTCGTAGAATAACTTCGCCTGCATTTGATCTATCGCATGCCCGGTGATTTCTTTTGTTATTCCATTCTTTATTATACTCATTGGTTAAAACTTTGAGTTCTATACTCCATGAAATTAGTGAAATATTCTTGCTATTTGCGCTTCATCCAGTATCTTTTCATAGAAATATTCTTCCGAACATTCTTGAATTTTATCGCACAAAGCAAAGATTATGTTTGACAATTTGGACGATATTGGTTCTTGAATAAATTAATTCTTGAACTTGTTTTATTGAATTCTTATATCATTGTCATCATCCTCATGTTTATATTTTTTTTGAAGTCATCTCGTAATTCAGTAGTGTATGTGCATGGACTTAGTATGATTATGACTTGGGATTATTCGGTATAATCATGACCGTAATATTACAAATGATGTGGAAAAAGTCCTCATTGGCCCGTAGTGCATTGATGGACAGTTTTTGGTATGATCATGACCATTGATGAATACACGAATGTCCTTGGCCCGTAGTGCATGGATAATTTGTGGTCGTGATACTAAAGAATATCATTGGCCGTAATGCAGGGGTGATTCGGTGATGTGAATTATTTATTAAGCTGAGTCCCAGCGATAAAAGTGATGAAAAACCTTATAAATCATAAAAGATATTAGATTTTATTCTCTACTTGACTCTTTTAATGGATTTCTTATTCCGCTGTAGTTAAACTTGATGTTGTTATATTTTATTAGTTTAACACTGTTCAAGGCTAATGATAATTTATTCTGCATTATCTTAGTCATAATATTTCTTATCAGCTAGTTGAGCTCACCCTTTTCTTTCACCACTGCTCTTCTGAAATGAGAACGTAGTCGGGATGAGTCTGTGAACCGAGTGATGGTCCTGATGATAGTATTAGCTAGTAGTCCTCACTATTCTTTTAAATAGTGTGACAATAAATGTAATGAGGACTTATTCTCGAGAGTGGATATTGTCTAGAAGATGATTTTTGTATTTAAACTCATGCCTCTCTTGTTGTATAATTAAGATTGTATTTATATTTTGTACCATGTATTTTGCGACTCAGAATAGGTGATGTATACCTATTTTGGGGGCGTCACAGTTGGTATCAAAGCTTAGGGATATGATCCCTGGCTAAGATGTGAGACTAGAACTAGGATGGGAGAGACGGGGACTTCCTTCGCTAGTATGACCTACTTAAATTTATTTGGTATTTAATTGGTTGGTCAGAGTTTAGAGATAATATGTTACATGTCAACTAACCCTTGTTTTGTGGCAGTATCTAAAAATAACATCCGAGAATGTTGAGAATAACAATGGAGCACAGGAGACCGTTGAGTCTCCACATATCAATAATCAGGAAAATGTGCATCAGGAAGGCGATAATCCTCATGCAAACAACAACACTGACCAAATGATGAATGATGGATTATTCAGAGGCTTTATGCAATTCATGCAACATCAGGCGAGAGTGGCTCCTGTCCAAAATATAGGTGGAAACACTAGAAACTCTTGGACGGTCACCGCTAAACAGTTCAAGGAGCTGGGACCACCGGAGTTTATTGGAGAGTCAAAACCACTTAAGGCGGAAGCATGGATAAAGCAGATCACCAAGATATTTGATGTCTTGGGATGCTCCGAGAAGAAAAAGGTTCCCTTCGCCACCTTCATGTTGCGTGAAGAGGCGAGATTACTAGTGGAATCAGAAACGTACTCCAAATGGACGCACTCAAGATGTCTAGGGAGAAGTTCCAAGAGCTATTCAACGACAAGTACTTTTCTGAGAGTATTCGTCACATAAAAGAGGTAGAGTTTATCAAGTTGGAACAAAACAATATGACCGTGTCACAATACGAGGCTAAATTTGCGGAGTTATCCCGGTTTGCATCCCATTTGGTCGATAATGAGGAGCGAATGACGCGAATGTTTTTAGGAGGTTTGAAACTGGAGATACGTCAATATCTTATTTCTCATAAACTGTGTTTGTACTCAGATGTTGTAAATAGGGCTCAGTTATTGGAGCGCCAGAACGAATCAACACAACCAAGAGAAAGCACCGGCAAAGATGAAAATACCAAAGTGGTATCGACCATCGAAGTGACAACAAACGTGGAGGAATCAACATGCCGAAATGGTAACCACTCTGGTGGATATCATGACCAAGACAGTAAAAATGGACATTTCAAGAAAAGGAGATTCAACAATGATAAAAAGACGTTAGCACCAGCAACCGTGGTTAAGGAAGGAGAACGACCACCTATTATATGCTTCAAATGCGAGGGAGGAAACATCACCAAACTCAAGGATGCCGTCCAAAGCATGTTATAATTGTGGAAGAGAAGGTCACCTAGCCCGATTTTGTCGTTCACCGAAGACAAGTTTAGCTAGGATGGAGGCACCAAAGGCCGTCCCAGAAAATTCAAAGCCGGTAGTGCAAGGGAGAGCGTTTGTAATGACCTCCCAGAAAGCAAAGAACCCGAATGAGGTCATCACAGGTAAACTTATCATAAACTCTAGTGAAGTCTATACCTTATTTGATACCGGTTCTACCCA
This sequence comes from Panax ginseng, assembly GCA_020205605.1. Taxonomy (NCBI): domain Eukaryota; kingdom Viridiplantae; phylum Streptophyta; class Magnoliopsida; order Apiales; family Araliaceae; genus Panax; species Panax ginseng. The sequence goes on along the minus strand of CM035138.1, from coordinate 115,385,305 downwards.
TTCTTTTATTTCTCCTACTTGCGCTCAACGATTAAATTTGACTCCAGAAAAATTAGACTTTGACTTATCTGTGGAAACTCTGTTGGGAGAAACTTTCATTACATCCACTGTTTATAAGTCTTGTTTGGTTCAAATCGGTATCCTTACATTACCTGTCGATCTTATTTCTTTGAAAATACTTGCATTTGATGTGATTCTAGGGATTGATTGGTTAACTACACATCATGCAAAAATTTATTATTTTCGTAAGGTTGTTAGCTTTCATATTCCTAACCAACCTATTATGCGAATTCAAGCAACCAAACCATTAAAATCAATCACTGTCATCTCAAGCCATAAAGTTATTCGTTTATTGAAAAACAGATGTCAAGCTTTCTTAGCTCATGTCACGGATCTAAACAAAAATACGCCATTTTGAATGATATTTCTATTGTTAATGAATTTCCGACGATTCTCAAGAACTTCCCGGCCTACCCCTCAGAGCGTGAAATTGAATTTTGTATCGACCTTGAACCCTTAGACAAAACCAATTTTCAAAGCCCCATATCGAATGGCTCCTATTGAACTTCGTGAATTAAAGACCCAACCGCAGAATTGTTAGACATTGGCTTTATTCGTCCTAGTACTTCTCCTCGGGGTACTCTGTTCTATTCGTGAAAAAGAAAGACGGAGTATGCGACTTTTGTATTGATTATCGGGAGTCAATCATGTCACCATCAAAAATATAGGTACCCATTGCCACGTATTGATGACCTGTTTGACCAGTTACAAGGCGCCAAATTCTTTTCAAAAATTGATCTTCGTTCCAGATATCACCAATTGAAGATTAGAACCGATGACATTCCAAAGATGGCTTTCAGAACTCGATACGGGTATTATGAATTCCTAGTCTTGTCCTTTGGATTGACTAATGCTCCTACTGCCTTCATGGATATGATGAACCGAGTATTCAAGGAATATTTGGATCACTTTGTGGTCGTCTGTATTGATGACATCCTTATTTATTCTAAAAGCTGTGAAGATCATGAGCAACACTTGAGGCTGATACTCCAAAAGCTTCGTGAATATAAGCTTTATGCCAAGTTGAAGAAATGCGAGTTCTGGCTTGCAGAGGTAGCATTCCTTGGGCATGTAGTATCAAGTCATGGAATATCCGTTGACCCAGCAAAGATTGAAGCTATTCAAAGCTGGGAGCAACCTAAATCGAGGATCGAATATACGAGCTTTCAAATTTAGTCGGGTTATTATTGGAGATTCATGGAAAGATTTTCTCAAATCGCTACTCCATTAACTCAGCTGACTCGGAAAGATACAAAGTTCAGTTGGAGCGGGGAATGTGAGAAGAGTTTTCAATAACTCAATAGGAGACTCATTTCAGCACCTGTTCTGACAATACCATCTGACTCGGAGGGATTTGTCATCTACAGTGATGCTTCAGGCAAAGGGTTGGGATGTGTTCTCATGCAACATGGGAAAGTCATAGCCTATGCCTCAAGACAACTCAAAAAATATGAGAGGAATTATCCTACTCATGATCTAGAGTTGGCAGCTGTTGTCTTCACACTTAAAATGTGGAGGCATTACTTGTATGGAGAGAAAGTGGAGATCTTTACGGATCATAAAAGTCTCAAATATTTCTTCACTCAAAAGGAACTCAACATGTGACAACGACGTTGGCTTGAATTGTTGAAAGATTATGATCATACCATCCAATACCATCCTAGAAAAGCGAACGTGGTAGCTGACGCATTGAGTAGAAGATCATATGCAAGTACGAGTGCGATATTGTCAATGCAAAGGCCCATTTTGTGTGACTTGCAAAGGATGGAGATAGAGTTAAAGACTCCAAGGACCCATGTGATGATGGAGAATATACGAGTAGAACCATCTTTAATTGATAAAGTTAAAGCTGCTCAAGCTACAGACCTGGAGCTGATGCGTATGAGGAAGAAAGTGCAAGAAGGTGCTATGCCGGAAGAAAGAATCGATGAAGAAGGAATACTTCGAGTTAACTCCAGACTTTGTGTTCCTAACGACCCTGATTTAAAGTAAAAAATCATGATGGAGGCACACAACACACCGTTTGTAATCCATCCTGGGAGTACCAAAATGTATCATGATATTCGCCATACATTTTGGTGGAGCAATATGAAGAAAGAGATAACACTGTTTATCTCAAGGTGTCTAACTTGTCAACGAGTTAAAGCGGAGCATCAAGTACCAAAAGGTCCATTGCAACCACTTGAAATTCTAGAATGGAAGTGGGAGCACATTACCATGGATTTTGTTACCGGTCTTCCTAAGATTTCTCAAGGTATAGATGCTATTTGGGTCATTGTTGATAGATTGACCAAGTCTTCTCATTTCTTACCGATACGAGAAACTTATATACTTGAACGTCTTGCTCGTATATACATAAACGAGATCGTAAGATTGCATGGTATGCCAGTATCCATAGTTTTTAATCGAGACCCAAGATTCACTTCAAGATTTTGGGTTAGTTTGCAAAAAGCTATGGGCACAGATTTACGATTTAGCTCGGCATATCATCCTCGATCGGACAAAGCGGTGGAGAGGACGATTCAAACTCTTGAAGATCTTTTAAGACTCGTGTCCTTGACTTCAAGGGAAGTTGGGACAAGTTCTTACCATCGGTGGAGTTTTCCTACAACAACAACAGCTTATCAAGCAAGTATTGGCATGGCTCCATTCGAGGCGTTGTATGGAAGAAAGTATCGCTCTCCAAAGATCTTTGGGATGAGGTGGGTGAAGAAACGTTGTTGGGACCGGAGTTGGTACGTATGACTACTTTTAAAGATTCAAACGATCCGACAACGTATAAAAACCTCACAAGATCGATAAAAAGAGTTATCCGATCTTCATCGAAAGGACGAGAATTGATATAGGAGATCATGTGTTGTTACGTGTTGCTCCATGGAAAGGAATTATGAGATTTGGAAAGAGAGAAACCTCAATCCTCGATTCATCTACCAATTTTTAATCCTCGATCGAGTAGGAACTGTGGCCTATAGACTTGCTTTACCGCCAAGTATGTCTCGTGTTCATAATGTTTTTCACATATCTATGTTACGTAAATATATGAAAGACCCATACCACATTATTGAGTTAGAACCGATCAAATAGCGGAAGATTTAACGTATGAAGAGGTTCCCTGCTCAAATCTTGGATAAGAAGGAACATATTCTACGCCCAAGGTTATACCTCAAGTCAAAGTTTTGTGGAGAAACCACGATGTTAAGAAAATGACACGGGAGTTAGAATCAAAAATGAAATCAAGGTATCCTTACCTCTTCGACATACCGTCACGCACTTCTAATTTCAAGGGCAAAATTTCATAAAAAGGGGAGGTTGTAAGACCCCAACTTTTATAAATAACGATGAATTTTCAATAAATATCATTTTTGAATATTATGGAATGAATTTGATATAATGTTATAGTTGTGGGTAATATTTATAAATTTTGCAAAGTATGCAAGTTGTTTTATAATATTCGATTGGTCGAGGAATATTCATTTTAACAGGGAATATTCGTGCAAAGGCACAATCATTGGTGGACCCCACAATAGAATTATTGTCGGATTAAGAAAATGACAAAAATACTTTATGAAAATAACGGCGGAAGTTTTACTGATTAACCTGTTAAAACACCCAAAGGTGTTAAAAGTACGATGTCTGCCGTAGTTGCACAAAGAATACACTGTATTGATTATTGATGCTTACGTGAGAAGTCACTCAGTTTTTGTTCAATTATTGTTAAAGTAATTTTGTAAATTTTGCTTATTTTATGGACCCCTATTTACCCATTTTTCAAAATAACCTAGAGAAAATTATTCACTATATATATATATATATATATATATATATATATATATATGTCCGCTCTCTAAAGCGAACCTTAAAGAGTGAACCAAAGATTTAACCGTCGTCTTTGGTGCCTATGGCGACGGTTCGATCCGGCCGCCATAGCCATGTAGTCTTCGACTTACTTGGACGAATTGACTGTCGCCATAGACACCAAAGACAACCACTTCGCCTCTTTGGTTAAGCTTTTTAAGGTTCGCTTTTTAGAGCCTCTCGTATATATATATATATATATATATATATATATATATATATATATATATATATGGCATGAATTATTGGGTAGGGGGGTAATCTGATTGTGGGAGGAGTTATTATAAGTATTATTATTATTATATATATATATAAGGTACTAAGTAATGGTTTATATATATATGATGATGTTGATTAATAAAAGTAAAGGAAAGTCACGGGAGTGTATCCCATGAATTAATTAGACGCGTGTGATATATATATATATATATATATATATATATATATTATATTTTATATTTTATTTAAAAGATTTTGCTTTAAATATGGACCGTCCGATTAAAAGTAAATCAATCTGGACAGTTCATGAATTAGTTACTATGCAGTCCATTCTTCTATAAATACAAACTCATTCCTTCATTATTTCTTACGAATTCACTGAAACTCTAGAGAGAGAAATTATAGAGAAACTATAGAAAAGTATTCTACTACTTCCCTTCCCTTATATCCAGTTTCTTTTACAATGAAATTATTATTTCTTTTGTATTCATGAAGAGAACTTCTGTTATTCCATTATTTATTATTCGGTTGGAATAACCTGTATACGCGGGCTACCCTATACTTGGTGAAATTCTTCTGTTATTCCATTCGTTATTATTCTGTTGGAATATCCTGTCTGTGCGTTTTACGCCGGACCTGATTCCGTCTTTATTATTATGTTGGAATATCATGTCTCAGTATGCGTTTCTGGACCGATTCCGCCTTTATTATTCTCGCTGGAATATCCTCGTGCATGCGCTTTTCGCCTGGACCGATTCCGCCTTTTATTATTACATTGAATATCTTGTTCATATATTTTTACTTGGACGATTCCGCTTTTATTATTTTGTTGGAATATCCCGTCATGTATTTTACGCCGGACCTGGTTCCTTTATTTATTATTCTATTAGAATAACCTGCCTGTGCGGTCTATCACATGCCTGGTGATTTCTTTTGTTATTCCATTCTTTATTATACTCAGTTGGTTAAAACTTTGAGTTCTATACTCCATGAAATTAGTGGAATATTCTTGATATTTGCGCTTCATCCAGTATCTTTTCATGGAAATATTCTTCTGAACATTCTTGAATTTTACTGCACAAAGCAGTATCATGTTGACAATTTGGACGTTATTGGTTCCTAAATAAATTAATTCTTGAACTTATTTTATTGAATTCTTATATCATTGTCATCATCCTCATGTTTATATTTTTGAAAGTCATCTGTGGCCTATAGTGCATAGATGGACTTGGTATGATTATGGCCAGGGATTATTCGGTATAATCATGACCGTAATATTACAAATGATGTGGAAAAAGTCCTCATTGGCCCGTAGTGCATTGATGGACAGTTGTTGGCATGATCATGACCATTGATGAATACACAAATGTCCTTGGCCCGTAGTGCATGGATAATTTGTGGTCGTGATACTAAAGAATATCATTGGCCGTAGTGCAAGGGTGATTCGGTGATGTGAATTATTTATTAAGCTGAGTCCCAGCGATAAAAGTCATGAAAAACCTTTTAAATCATAAAAGATAGTAGATTTTATTATCTACTTGACTCTTTTAATGGATTGCTTATTCCACCGCAGCTTAAACTTGATGTTGTTATATTTTATCATATAATAACATATAATAACATGCGAAAGTGAATCAAAGACTTTCGAAATAAAAGTTCAACTTTTGAATCAAGAATGAATAACAAGAATTCAAAAGATTTCTGAGGGTCATAAGACCTTGAACTATGTCCTAGGTTATCAAGGGTTATACTTGAAACCTTTAACAGTCATAAGACTATGGACTCTTCTACTCATTTAGGGGATCAACCCTTAGTACCATATCGCGGCACAATATCTTAACGCTTAACGCATAAGAAATCCCTATACAGGGTTGTTCATCTCAGTTTGACATTAGAGTTCACACCAAAGGAAGTTTGGTTTGGATAAATCAATAAGCGTTCTGAAATTTAGAACGTTCATCAACTATGGACTAGTCGAATCAAATAGGGGTTCACTAGTCTAACAAGGTTCAACAATAATTGATAATTAGATTGAATAATAATCTCAAGAGGTATACAATAGAACAAATATTATATAACAGAATCATACTTTGAATAGATCATTAATCTTTAATATAACAATTGAACTTGGTTAATAATAATGAGAATAACTTGAATAATGATAACAAGTAGGGTTAGGAAACTTGCCTCGTGCGTAGATTACACGTTAATTATACACGCTCTTTGATATATAATCCTACATATCATTTCCATTCACAACTATAGTTAATTATAATATAACTAAACATCATAAGTTCATTCTTTTGTCTAAACTTTGGTTATGACTATACTTAGTCAAATTATCACACTCATTGTCACATAATTTACACTTCACGAATAATAAGCTAATTATGCATTCAATCATTCAATCCACATGCAATTATGTTATTGACATGTTAAGAATTTATTTTAACATCTCACTATACTTCTAACATATTTTTATGTTCATTAAATTAGGTTAACATCACATTCATGGACTTGAACACTTTAAAAGTTTTCGCTTCTCGAACATTCTCGAGAGTGGTATGCATACATACCATCATTGATTTGATTTCTTATATGCTGGCAAGGCGCCATGGCGGCCACGCTTACTGGATTGAGACTTGAAATGCTGGCGTTATAGTTGATAGGCCCTGAGTTGATTACAAAGCACAGACTAGCTTCATGAGATGAACCAAATTGCGAAATTCGTGAAAAATTGCGTAATATGGCCAAAAAACTCCAATTAACTTATTTCTACACCTAATTTAATTATACCCAAACATTATAATACATATATAATACTACTTAACCTTCTAGCATGCTTTTAACAAGTTATAATACATAATTTTGCATAATCAAAACATATAAATTTATCGTTTTTGATTTTCTTGAAGAGTTTTCAAAACAAAACATGAAAATCAACATTAAGGGTTCATTATAACACCAAATCTGCTTATTTAAAGTTTGATTCTTCGCTTTAACATGCATAATCATATACGAGTGTGAATTTTACAAAACAATTTATGTTTGGTATATTAAAATCACGTATAAGGGCCATATGGCCATATTCCATACTCAGAATTTTGAAGCAACCATATATGATATGTATTTTCATGAAACCGATGATATGGTTTATATAATATATATAATCAAATACGATATGATACATCTTAACACATACACAAACCCATAATCATACCTTTTTTCCATTCACGAGTTTTTAACAAAACGTGAAGCCATTTTCTAAAAACTTAAACAACGTAATTTAAAATTTGGGAAGAAGAATTACCCTATTACGTAGAATGAATAAGAGTGAAGTCCCTTTCAATTCTTCTTCAATATCACAATCTCCCAACAATTTCTCCGAATTTCTCCGCAATCCTCAATTTTTAATTAACTTAACAGATACGTGAAAAAAAAATAATATGCTCGATGCATATAAGAATCACGTTAGCGTGATGGTGGTCAGCTACCCACCATGGTAATCGCCATTAACTTCCCTAAGGCCTTGTTTGGCAAGGGCATTAATAGGTTTCAAAACCATTTAATTTAATTAAACTCTTATACTATAGTTTAAATCATGTCACACCAATTAATAAATCATTCAAATATCTTATTTAATTTAATTTAAATAAAATATAATAATTTCTCATTAATTCACATAGTCAAATAATTAAATTCTCATTTATTAATAATGTCAAATTATTAAATCTCTAATTAATTATTACATTAATTAAAATAACATTATGCTTATTAAATATTTCATTTAATTCAATAAGCTCACATAAATACATACTTGAATAATAATTATTCTCCACATTAATTTAATAAATATAACACATATAATTAAATTAATCTATCACAATCTTCATCAATTAATTATTTAATCTAATAATTAATTCATCGAAAAATATTTATTTAATTCAATAAATATTAAAATTAAATTACAAAATCTCGCTTATCACATCTTTCCCCTTAAAAGGATTCTCGTCCCCGTAAATCACGACTCAATAATTTCGACCTGCTACATTCTCCCCTTACAAAGATTCTGTCCCCAGAATCGCTTACACATAAATTAAGTAAATAAATGAGGGTAATTCTTCATCATATTCTCTTCGAGTTCCCACGTAGCTTCTTCAGCATTGTGGTTCCTCCAAATTACCTTAACATAAGGTATTACTTTATTTTCTGAGAACTTGTTCTTTTCTGTCGACAATTTGAACAGGAATTTCTTCGTAAGATAAGTCTTTTTCAAAATGTAGGGGTTCATATTCAATTACATGCTTGTAATCGGCTTTGTATGGTCGTAAAATGTAAACATGGAAGACGCTAGGACATTCTCGAGTGCTGGAGGTAGGGCTACCTCATACGCAACTTCTCCGATTCTTCTTAGTACTTCAAATGGTCCAATGAATCTTGGGCTTAATTTTCCTTTCTTTCCAAACCTGATCTTTCCCTTCCAGGGAGAGACCTTCAAGAATACATAACTACCCGATTCAAACTCAACATTTTTACGATGTGGATCACGATTTCTTCCGCCTATCTTGAGTCACTACCAAATGTGTTCGGATTACTTTGACTATTTCGCCGTTCGTTGTACCACCTCGCCCCAGCAACCGCCTTTCGCCAACTTCATCCCAAAGAAAGTGGAGTTCTCGCACTTTCACGATAACGCTTCATAAGGCGGCATGCCAATACTAGCGTAATAATCGTTATTGTAGCCAAACTCTACAAGCTGTAGGTGATCGCCCCAATTTCCTTTAAAGTCCATCACATGTGTGCTCTTAGCATATCTTCTAATGTCCAATCGTTCTTTTCGCTCATCCATCTGTTTGAGGGTGATATGTCATACTCATCCGCAATTATGCACTCCATGCATTCCTCGTAGACGCTTCCGTAAGTTCAATGTAAAGCGCGGATCCCTATCGAAATAATTGACACCGCAGACTGCGCCTCAAAATAATCTTTTACATATAACCTCGCTAACCGATCTAAGTTGAATCTAATTTTATCAAGGAAGTGTGCGGATTTCGTCACCATTAACGATAACCCATACCACGTCAGAGCCTTTTCTCGAGTCGCTTCAAGGCCAACCACGAAGTCCATTGTAATATGTTCCATTTCCATTCTGGATCTCCAACGGTTGTAGTAACCCACTTGGTCTCCTCGATGTTCTCGCTTTCACTTTCTCGACAGTGTCGACACTTGGCAACACATTCTCGCAACATCACGCTTCAAATTTGGCCACCGTAAGTGTTGTCAAGATCTTGATACATCTTGGTACTACTGTAGGTGAATCAAATATCGTGAGCTATGAGCCTCACTCAAAATGTCTTCCTTAATCTCTCGTATCGGCAGTACCCAAATTCTCGCTCTCAAATCTCAAAGATTCCTTCCTTATCCATCTTAAATCTTGTCTCGGTTCCTTCAGATATCTTCCTTATCACCTTTTTGCATTCATCGTCCCGAAGTTGAGCCTCCTTAACTTTATCCAAGAGGGTTGTACCAGATTGCATCCAAATAGCTTCTCATCAATTTCCATAGGATACTTCACTTCCAACTCCAGCTTTCTCCATTTCAAATTAGCTCCTCCCGAGCTGTCAACATCATCAACTTCTCCCCACCTTTTTCTTACTTAAGGCGCCGACAACTACATTTGCCTTACCCTGATGGTATAAAATCTCACAATGTAGTCCTTAATTAACTCCAACCACCTTCTTTGGCGATATTCAAGTCTTTTTCGGTAAAATTATATTTCGCACTCTTGTGGTCTCAGATATATTTCACACTTCTCCCCAGAGAGATAGTGCCTCCAAATTTTCAAAGCAAAACTATCGCAGCCTAACTCCAAGTCGGGGTCTGATATCCTTCTCGTAATCCTTCAATTGTCGTGATGCATACGCAATGACTTTGCCATTTTGCATCAAGACACAACCAAGTCCTTTATGCGATGCATCACTATAAACAACAAAATTTCATCAGATCGTCCTGAAGAGACAACACAGTGTTGTACTCAACCTCTTCTTCAATTCTTGAAAGCTTTCTCACACTTCTCCGTCCAAACAAATTTCACAAATTTTTCGAAAGTTAAATTCAAGTAATGAGTTGCGATCTTGGAAAAGTCTTATATGAATCTTCTAGAATATCCTCGCCAATCCAAGAAAACTTCAGATTTCGACGGCTGCCCCTCACCGATCCCAAATTAATCACGGCTTCGACTTTGATGGATCTACCAAAATTCCGCTTTTATCGATCACGCGCCCAAGAAATTGCACCCGCCGATCCAAAATTCGTGATTTCAAAAACTTGGCATACAACTTCTCCCTCCTCAACACTTCCAACGTTAATCTCAAATGCTCTTCATGTTCTTCCTTGGTTTTGAATAAACCAAAATGTCATCTATAAATACCACTACTTAACTTGTCCAAAACGGTTTGAACACACCATTCATTAATCCCATAAATGTCAGCAGAGCATTCTGTTAGACCAAACGACATAACCAAAAATTCAGAGTGACCATATATCGTGTTCTCAACGCCGCCTTCTAGACATCCTCCGTCTCTCACCTTCAATTGATGATAACCACCTCAAGTCTATCTTGGAAAATATCTCGCTCCTTTCAATTGATCAAACAGATCATCGATCCTCGATAATGGATATCTATTCTTAATCGTGACCTTATTCAGCCTCTATAATCAATGCAGAGCCGATCGCTCCATCCTTCTTCTTCACAAACAACACCGGCGCCCCTACTGACGATACGCTTCTATTGAATGTACTTCTTGTCCAAAGAATTTTGTAGTTGTACCATTAATTCTTTCATCTCTACCGGTGCCATTCTTAGATGGTGCCTTCGATATTGAGCGGTTCCTCGCGCCAAATCGATCACGAAATCAACTTCTATCCGGCGTAAGTCCCGCAAAATCGCTTGAAAGACATCGATGAAGTCTCTCACTACCTAGATCTCCTCTACTTTCAATTCTCTTTACGATCGTCGACTATGTAAGCTAAATATCCTACACACTTGCCTTTAACAACTTCCTCGCTCGCATCATCGCCGACAACTCGCTTGTTAGGCGACTTTGCTACCATAAAACACAACCTTCGACGGAGTCATAAGGTTAATACGCTTTTTTGGCAATCAATTACAAACCTCGTAATTGAATAACCAATCCATTCCCAAGATAACGCCAAATTCCCCAAGTCGAATAGGATAAGATCTACGCTCATGATATTACCCTTTAATATCCACTCTACGCTTCTTATGTACGCATTTAATGTGGATTATTTCTCTATTCGCAATTTCTATGTTCATGGGTAATCCAACTCATCCTTAGGCAAATCTAAATTCTTAGCAAAGTCATCTGATATAAAGGAACAAGTAGCACCTTAATCAAATAATACATAAGCATTAATTTTATTGATCGAAATGATACCGACACCACATCACGAGACTCGAATCGCATCCTCGCACCGCCATGTTGAAAGTCCCGCGGCTTGGCTTTGGTTGGTCATGCGTTGGTCCAAAGATAGTCAAGGCGCTTCCATCATTGCTTTCCCTTGTTTCTCCTCGATCCTCGCCTCTCCGCATCCCTTCTTAGGATGCCTCTTGCCAAATGATCTTTTGAACCACAAGTGAAGCAGCACCCTTCTTTGGGTTAGATAAGCTTAGGTGCTATGTGGCCTCCCGACCACAATTGTAGCACACCCGCTTCCCTTCATACAAACCCCAGATGAGCTTTCCAGCAGTCCGCATGCTTCAATCCTTCTTTCGACCTCCTTGCCGATTCCCCGATGATGAGTTGTCATTCCACCTTTTCTTCCGATTAAAATTACCACCTCCTGTGCCACTTCCACTAGCCTTGTTATTTCCTTCACTTTTCACTTTCTTCTTCTTCTTCGATCCTGATTGTACTTGGTCACCACATCGCTTCCACCTTCAAATGAGGATGGCCTTTTCAAAGACTCCAAAGAAAAGTGTTTAGTCAAAACATCGATACTTTGCTATATACCCAGGCTTCAAATTCTTGTTCAAACCTTCTTGCTTTTCTCTCTCATCCGTGTACTTGATACGGGGGCAAACCTCGCCAACTCGTTGAATCTAGCCGATAATCTGCACTACCATATTTCCCCGCTTCAACTCCAAAATTGAACTCCATTTGTTCTCTCATGAAATGGCCTCGGAAATACATCTCAAAAACATCTCTTTGAATCTCTCCCAAGTAATCACGCCTTCACCTCCACGGACCTTGTTTGCTTGCCACCAAGAATCGGCTTTTAGACTTCAAAGATAAACGCAAAAGCGGCTTTCCGTCTCTTCTAACTCTAGCAACATCGAAAACCTTCTCCATTTCCATAACCCACGTTTGAGCTTCAATCGTTCATGGAACCTTTAAACTCAAGGTGGTCCCACCGCCTTTGAAATCTTTAAACGTAGTATTTGGTGGAGCTTGAGGTTGATTATTCATTGCTCCAAACTAGTAAGTTAACCAATCATTGAACAGATTAGCATTGGCGTTATTGTTGTTATTAGTAGATCCTTCTTGAAATGGTCGACGTTGTTGTCTTCTTTCTTGGCGGCATATTTCGTTAAAATATATGCTTATTAAATCTCTATTAAATTCTCTAAATAGTTAAGACTTAACTCAACAATTTAATATAATTATTTAACACATTATCTCAAACAACTTGATATATTTAATTAAATCAAAAGTTTTAACATCAAACGATAAAGATCACCGCTATTTACATCATCTATCCCGAGATAAAGAATCTACAGTGATTTAAAATATTAAAATATTCCTTCGTTCATAAACACATCGTAATTTACATATAAATACCAAATAAGTTTTTCACATAATTAAACAATTTCTATCATCGTCATTAAGGCGTCAATAGCCTTGCTACGCTCCTCTTCCATGATGCGAGACATCGTTCTACGATCCAAAGATGTACGATGGTAGTCCTTCGAATTGATTGATACCTCAAAACTCGATCCTCGAGCCTCATCCATCGCACTTTGAGTGTAGAGTACGCCTCCCCAAGCTTAGCCTTTCTTTGCACGACCATCCTCTTCCGCAAGATCAAGACGACGTGACTCTCTTACCCAACCCTCCTCCGCGCATGATCACCTTTTTCGTAGCTTTCCTTCAGTTCCTTCTTCAACTTCTATCTCCTCCTGGCCTTATCCTCTGGTTTGACCTTCTCGTGGACCAAATCCCATTCTACATTTCCCAATCGTGTGTGAAGAGTCTCAATTTCCTCTCCTTCGCCGAGAGTAATCAATAATAATCGCTCCGCCAACAGATCTTGACATTGTCTCGTAATCTCACATGCTATTGGTCAGATAACGCGTCAGACATCTCAAAGATCAATGGAGTGCGGTGGAAACTCCTCTTCTTCCTCTTCATCTTCCTCCTCAGATCCTCCTCAGATCACCCTCAGTTCATGCTCCCGACCAACAACAAAAGATCAATGGAGATGACTCTCTCAGACTAATCGCTCCCTAACGACATGAATGTCTCTGGCTCCTCCTCCGCTTGGTACTTATAGGTACTCTGGTTCCTCCTCCCCAAATTTCGACTAGTTCCTCCAACATCCGACATCCCGACAACATAATTTCAAGTTTTAGTTACTAAGTCGTACTAGTGAGCACATAAATTTAACACATAAGCACATAAAGTCTTTTATTATCTTCAATGAATTAAAGAAATTCATTTCTTAGAACTCGATAAGAGTTTTCCATCACTATGTTCTTCCTATAAGGCTACTACCTAAGGTTGTTCCCCACCTAAGGTTCATAACCTATAGCTTTGATACTAACTCGTGACACACCCCAAATCGAGTACTTAAATTCCACTTATTTTGGTGTTCACTCGACAAATATCATCTATCTATCTACCCATAATAAATGCAAACCATGCAATAGATAGAAATAAATCCTCCCTTTATGGGGTTACAACATCCTAATAATAAATACAATCCCAGTGTCAAACTAACCTTAAACATCCGTATATGAAACATAAACAAATAAGTCTTAAACAACATCAAGTCTTTACAATAACATTCTAAAAATTAAATAACAAGTCTTCATCACTTATTAGCTTTGCCTCTTGCCTTTTGCTAGTAGAGAGGGCTCATCATACCTTTCGCTCTTAATCGCAATGTTATTATTACGCAAGAGTGAGCATGATTGCCCACAAGTATAAAAATGAAATAACAAATATAAATAACATGCGAGAATCAAAGACTTCAAATAAAAGCTCAACTTTTGAATCAAGAATGAATAACAAGAATTCAAAAGATTTCGAGGGTCATAAGACTTGAACTATGTCCTAGGTTATCAAGGGTTATACTTGAAACCTTTAATACCATAAGACTATGGACTCTTCTACTCAGTGATTTTAGGGGATCAACCCTTAGTACCATATCGCACAATATCTTAACGCTAACGATAAGAAATCCCTATACAGGTGGTTGTTCATCTCATTGACATTAGAGTCCGCACCAAAGGAAGTTTGGTTTGATAAATCAATAAGGGTTCTAAAATTTAGAACGCTCATCAACTATGGACTAGTCGAATCAAATAGGGGTTCACTAGTCTAACAAGGTTCAACAATAATTGATAATTAGATTGAATAATAATCTCAAGAGGTATACAATAGAACAAATATTGTATAATGTAATCATACTTTGAAAAGATAATTAATCTTTAATATAACAAATGAACTTGATTAATAATAATGAGAATAACTTGAATAATGATAACAAGTAGGGTTAGAAACTTGCCTCGCATGTAGAGATTACACGTTAATTAAACACGCCTTCTTGAATTTAATCCTACATATCATTTCCATTCACAACTATAGTTAATTATAATATAAACTAGTCATCATAAGTTCATTCTTTTGTCTAACTTTGATTATGACTATACTTAGTCAAATTATCACATTCATTGTCACATAATTTACATCTCATGAATAATAAGCTAATTATGCATTCAATAATTCAATCCACATGCAATTATGTTATTGACATGTTAAGAATTTATTTTAACATCTCACTATACTTTTAACATATTTTTGTTCATTAGATTAGGTTAACATCACATTCATGGACTTAAACACTTTAAAAAAAATCATTTCTCGACTATTTTAAGTATTTCGAGATATACACCATACTATATTTCTGTATCTTCTCACACATGGCTAACTAGGCTGGACATACTATTAGATTTCATACATGCGATGGCATGTTTTAGGTAGTTTTAGGCATCTGAGTCAAAGCGCCACATGCCGAGACTAACCAATAGCTTTTTTCAAAATCGCAAAAATTGCGTAATATGGCCAAAAAAACTCTAATCAACTTATTTTTACACGAAATTTAATTATACCCAAACATTATAATACACATATAATCTATTACTTAACCCTTTCTAGCATGATTTTAACAAGTTATAACACATAATTTTGCATAATCAAAACATATAATTTATCGTTTTGATTTTCTTGAGAGTTTTCAATACAAAACATGAAAATCAACATTAAGGGTTCATTATAACACCAAATCTGCTTATTTAAGTTTGATTCTTCGCTTTAACATGCATAATCATATATGAGTGTGAATTTTACAAAACAATTTATGTTTGGCATATTAAAATCACGTATAAGGGCCATATGGCCATATTCCATACTCTCAGAAATTTTGAAGCAATAATATACGATATAATATTATGAAACCGATGATATGGTTTATATAATATATATAATCAAATACGATATATATATATCTTAACACATACACAAACCCATAATCATACCCTTTTCCCATTCACAGAGTTTTTAACAAAACATGAAGCCATTTTTATAAAAACTTAAACAACGAATTTAAAATTTGGGTTAAAGAGATTACCCTATTATATTAATATGAATAAGAGTGAAGTCCCTTTTTCATTCTTCTTCAATCTCCTCACAATCTCCCAACAATTCCTCCAAAATTTTCTCTAATCTCAATCTCTCAATTTTTTCTTAACTTAGCATAATGTGAAAAAAAAAAAATAATACGCCTAATGCATATAAGAACTCAACGATGATGGTGGTCAATTACCCAATCATGGTAATCGCCATTAACTTCCACTAAGGCCTTTGTTTGGCAAGCATTAATAGGTTTCAAAACCATTTAATTTAATTAAACTCTTATACTATAGTTTAAATCATGTCACACCTTTATATTCAATTCAAATATCTTATTTAATTTAATTTAAATAAAATATAATAATTTCTCATTAATTCACATAGTCAAATAATTAAATTTCATTTATTAATAATGTCAAATTATTAAATCTCTAATTAATTATTACATTAATTAAAATAACATTATGCTTATTAAATATTTCATTTAATTCAATAAGCTCACATAAATACATACTTTTGAATAATAATTATTCTCCACATTAATTTAATAAATATAACACATATAATTAAATTAATCTATCATAATTTCATCAATTAATTATTTAATCTAATAATTAAATCATCAAAAATATTTATTTAATTCAATAAATATTAAAATTAAATTACAAAATCTCGCTCTCAATTGAATTCAAAGGGACCACAGATCCCGATTGAAGCCCAAACTTGGGTAAAAGAGATGGAGAAAGCATTCGTCATTCTGAGTGAGTGGCGAAGAAGTAAGACGGCTTTTTGCTACATACTTGATGAAGGAGAAGCCACCATCGGTGGGAGACTAATCGGCAAGAGCTGCGGTGCAGCAGGTGGTGTTGTGGACAAGATTCAAGGAGTTGTTCTTTGAGAACTACTTCTCGCCAAGTATGCAATCCAGGATGGAAGTTAAATTTCTAGAATTGAAGCAGGAGAACATGTCAGTAACAGAATATGCTGCCAAATTCAACGAGTTGGCTAGATTTGCACCTCATCAGGTGGACACATAGGCAAGAAAAGCGAGAAGATTCGAGAATGGACTGAAGTCGGTGATATTTAACAAAGTTGCGGTATTGCAGATCAATACGTTCGCGGCTTTGATGGAGAAAGCGTTAATTGCTGAAGGGGGGAGCGAAGCTGCATCTCGATTTCATCAGGATAAGAAGAAGAAGACAAATGACGGAGGAAGCAGTGGAGGAAGTAATCCGAATAAGAGAAAATGGAATGAGAATACCCAGTCGGGTAATAAAATAGAAGATAATAGGAAAGGAAGGGAACCATGTTCAAAATGTGGGAAGAACCATGCTAGAGTTTGCCTGAAGAAGGGAGTTTGTTATAACTGCGGGTAAGAGGGGGCACATGTCACCCAATTGCCCCAATCCAAAGAAAATTAATGTTTGTTTTGCATGCGGATCGACTGATCATTTGGTTCGGAACTGTCCGAAGAAGAATGCGGAGAAGGAAAGAGTCAACAAGGGACCCGGTGGTGGAACCTTGGCAATTCGAGGACTCACAACCAGAAGACCAACAAATTTCACATTCAATACGACGCCAGCGAGGATGCGATGGTCACCGCCAAGAGGTGGTAGCAGGTAACGATTTCGCTTAATACTTCAATTACGCAAGTAATATTAAGTTAGATAATTACTGTGAATAATTTTCTTTTATAGATTCAAGTCACAGGTTAGAATTTGAAACACAAATGAATATTGTGTTGATAAAAATGAATTGATGATACAACTTTAAAAGATTGTAGAGAATAAAAAAGTGGTGATTCCGAGGACGGAATCCTTTTAAGGAGGGGCGAATGTGATAACCCAGGATTTCGAATAATCAAAATTTTACGAATAATTTTTCTTTTAATTAATATTAATATTGATTATTAATTTGTGACAAGTATCTGTGATACGAGTCTCGAGAAGGTCAATTTGTGTATTGACTAATAAATTTAGAGTTGAGTTGTGCTTAACAAGATTAGAAACCCTAACCCTAATTTCTGGAAAGGGATTCGATAAAAAATATAATTAATATAATTATATTAATGAGTATGTGTTTGTACCGAAGAGATTTATTGATCAATGATTGATCGGAAAAGGTTTAAAATTTATAAACCCCGACAAGAGATTAGAAACTCTAATCTCAGATTTAGAAAACCTAACGTACAGTTAGAAACCCTAATTTCATATTCGGGAATCCTAAAACCCTAATTAGGAAACCCTAATCCTAATTAGCAAGCCTAAAGTGATTAGTATGTGTTAATATAATTAGGAAACCCTAATTATACTTTAGAAATATTAATTTCTATTTAAAACCCTAATTACATTTTTGAAATTCTTAATTTTCTATTTTTTAAACCCTAATTAGAAAATTCTAGAATTTGAGTATTTAAAACCTAAGGGTTAGAACCTTAGGGTTAAACCCTAAGGGTTTGTGCATTTGTCTAGTATGCCATTAAAATCAATTTGCTAATGACTAAAATACCCTTTTTCATTTTTCTTTAATTGATAACTTGTAATAATGCTAGAAACTTTAGTGGTTGAACCACTAAATTAACTTTGTGACATAGAAATTCAACGACTCAGCCGAAATATAGCAGATCCAAGCAACATATCATCATATATAAGAGAATTAGAGAGAGAAAGTTCATTTACTTTACCATTTTTCTCATTTGCTCTCACCAACTCTCTCTCTCTCACTAAAAGCTCTGAATTCCTTATGTATATCATTCCTAGAATCAGCCCTAGATCAACCAATATCAGATAAGGAGATCTAAGACCAAAGATCTAGCAAGAAGGTATAAACCCTAAAACCTAATTTGATTTTGTATGCTTAGATAAATTTTGTATTTTTGTGTTTAGAATCTTGCTAATGGATGTTTTATGAAGATCTATGGTGATCTATCATGAATCCATAGCATCAAAGTGCCTTAAAATGAAGTTTTCAAAAAAATTATTCTTAAGCATTTTTTGTGGTCTGATAAGAAATGTCAATGGCCACAGATCATTGCTCGTTTACGATTTTTGTTGTTTTAAGTTTTGGATTTGTATCCTGGTATGTTGTCTTTAATCTGCAAGTCGTATCACAGTCAGATGATGTCTAGATTTGTAGTTATTCGTGGTAAATGAGGGTCGACCGAGCATGACCAGTCACTTTCTGGGTAACCCAGAAAGTGTAAAACTAAGTCTGACAAGAAGTTCTAAGGCATAGATCTGTCAATCGTGTTATTGTTTGATGTTGTTGTTGTATTACACTAGTAGCTTGTTGTATGAACTTGAGGTCCATGGTTTTACTTTCCACAAAAAGAGTTTATATCGAGTGTAATTAATGGTCAAAGTAGACCATTTGATCACGGATGCATTTTCTTGGAATTTCCAGAAACTCTATGAACACCTTTTCTGACATAGTTTGACCAGATTCAATCTAGCTGTTGTGTTGTTGGTTATCTTATCTGTTGCTTCGTATATGTTCCTTGATAGAAGGAGTACCTACTGCAACCATGAGACCACATAAAGCAAGAACATAACATATAAATAATGGAGCTCAAAAGTAGTCCCTCAAAGCTGTTGGGTTTTTGGGTTACCCATAAAACCCAGAATTGGTTCTGACAACATGTTTGTTAGCTTAGATCTTCTTGTTGATTTGTTGTATGACCGAGATGATGATTGATTCATGTAGTCTTACATAAACACTACATGATTAGTGTTTAACATTTCCTAGAACATGTATGAACCGAGAATTTAAAGCAGTCAAACAAGGTATGTTAAGAATCGGCTCACAAAGTCGTTCTTCTTGAGGCTCAAGAACACCAACAATGATATTCATTCGTCATTAAAGACCTACAAATGACAGCTTAATTAGTTTTTAATTTCTAATATTCCGAAAAATGCTTAAAAATAGAAATAAATTTCTAAAAATAACAAAAATGGTTTTAAAAATCATTTAAATTCTGAAAAATAACTTTTAATTATTTGGGACATTTTTCATTAATATTTATAATTATTTAGATATTAATGGTATTTAATTTATCTAATTAGTGTATTAAATAAATTAGAGAAAAATGATTTAATATAATGAAAAATCATTTTAAATAAGAATAATGTATTTAAAAATATTTTGAGTTATAAAATAAAACTTTTAATATTTTTAGAGAATTTTCATTAATAAATTAATATTAATGATATTAGATTTATTTAATTATTAAATTAAATAAATAAGTTAAAAATGATTTTACTAATTTAAAAGTCATTTTAAATAAGAATAAAGTGTTAGAAAATATTTTGAATTATAAAATATAATTTTCAATATTTTTGAAAATTCTCATTAATAAATTAATATTAATGATATTAGATTTATTTAATTATTATATTAAATGAATGAATTAAAATTGGTTTTATTTATTTAAAAATGAGAAAATATTTTAAAAATAGTTTAAGTTATAATTAATGACTTTTAATATTTTGATAATAATTTCATTAATATTTAAATTTTAATGGTGATGGTTTAAAAAATGATTTTAATTAATTTAAAAATCATTTAAGTAGAATATTAATGATTTAAAAATATTTTAAGTTATTAATAATAACTTTAATATTTTGACAAGTATATTATTAATATTTTTTATTATTAAATATTAATAATAATAAGATTAGTTGATAATTAAATCATTTAAAATTATTTAAGTGTTTAAAAATTATTATAAATTATAATAATTGTTTATAAATTATTAAAAGCTTCCGAAAAATATTATAAACGATATTTGACTTATCTAAATATAATATTGAAGCTTAGATGTGACACCCCCAAATCTTGGTACTTCATTTCCTCAAGATTTGGTATTCACTTAATCAAAATATTCATTTCTAACTATCCAATCATAATAAAATTGATAATAAAAACCTGTCCATACAGGATTAAACTTAAATAAAAATCTCTCAAGTTATCTAACCTTTAATTAAAATCATTCAAATGCGGAAATTAAGTTATTACATCATTCAAAAGTCTATAACGATAAAATAAAATTACAAGTCTTCATCACTTGTACATTTTTTCCTTTCCTTCGCTAGTAGTAGGTTCATTGACCTTCTCAACCTTAGCTGCAATAAGTATTTAATATGCAAAAGTGAGCAAACAATGCTCACTTGAAATAAGAATGAATAACTTTACAACATTACAACATTTGCCAGAAATAGGCTCAATAGAACTGAATGATAGGTTCTATTAACATTTTTAAACATACTACTGAGGGTCTAATGACCACGAATCATGTCCACAGTTATAAGTAATCTTTCAATTTTAACTTTAACATTCATAAGACTATAAGGACAACACGTACTTAGGGGGATCAACCCTTCGTACAATATATTGTGCACAACCATTTCAACGCTAAGCGTAAACCTCCATTAAAAGAGTTGTTCATCTCAAGATTTAGAATACAAGTCCGCACTAAAGTAAGTTTGGTTTGGATACATTACGAGGTAATTTAGAATTCAACGGTAATCAACTAAGGATTAGTTGATTACAAAAGAAATTATCAGTATGCTATGGAATAATCATAACCAATTGATATTTGTAAATTAACATCATGCTTTAGGAATAATCTAATAAAGATAAGCATTGAATAATCATATCATAATTTGCTTTGAACAATATTAATTCAAAGTTATTGAGAATTGGATACCAAGCATGCATAATGAATAGTAATTTGAACGATAGAGTTGTTCAACACTAGAATATGAAAATATAGCATTTGCATGCTAAATAACAAGTTATATATTAAAGAAACTTGCTCAATACTAAATATACGATTTAGAATACTTGCATCCCTATGAACAACTAGATACAAGAGCTTTCTCAATAATAAACCATCTAGCTCTACGAAAGTGCAGAGTTAGCCATTTGTGTAATTGAAATTGAATTCAAAACAATAATGTACTCAACAAAATCAAACTCGCATAATGAAGTTTTAGAGTTAGAGAACTTGCCTTGAGCACAAGCTAAACCTTATAACTTGAATCAATACCTTATACATATGTCATCATGACATAATTAGTTATTACCAACATTTTATATCTATACAAACAAGTATATACATCATGTAGGTTAAATTACAAATTCACATAATCAAACTATGTTAATACTAATTAACCCTTGATAACATGCTCATTCATAGTTTAATACTACTGAAATTATCATTTAATAGTCCTATTATTAACACATAACATTTATTTTTAAAATTTGTGTAACAAACTAAAACCGCTCAGAACCATTACTTCGCTAACTCAACTTTCATGGCTATATAGTTTACACTGTGGTTGGCGCCATTAACATTGCTTGTCAAGTATTTGACGAAAGTTACAAAGCCAAAGATTGGCTATTTAGGCAAGGGTTGCCAAGGCCACTGCGCAATAACGTGGCGCCGATGTCTTGCCATGGCGTGGCGTCGACGCTGGTATAAAAACTTATCTTCTTTGGTCGCATCATGCCATAGTCTAGAACTTCGGCACCAAGCTCTAAAGAATGACAGATGAACAAAAAGCCAAATCGCCTACAAGCTCCAATCTAATAAGCTAATTAACATGTAATTCACATATAGACTTTATATAAACATAATTTCGATACTCTTAACATGTTTTAACATATATAATAACATAAACATCAACATTACAACAACTAATTTCATTGTTTTTGAAAAAACTCCATTTTTGATGTTTTCAATGAAAATCAACATTGTGATTTTGTTTTTCAACCAAAACAGTAAATTCAAAATATCATAGTTATGATTATACATACTCTATCAAATTCAATAGTCAATTTATCAATTTAACAACTAATAAAACCTTAATTTTTACTTTAAACTAAGCCATATTCGTATATATTCATATAAACACTGTAATATGGTTTTCCTCACAATTACATATATACATGACTTAATTTCCCTATAATCATATATAAACTCATGAACAACCTTTTACAAACAATTATCATACAAAGTTATATATATATATATATAAACAATTCATATTGTTAAAATTATTTTACAGAGACTTTTTGGAAGAAGAAGAAAACTAAACTTTTAAAGAAAAAGATTAAGCTCCTACCTTTGATTAAGAAGATGATACCCTTCCCTTTTGATCAAGAACCTTCTTTTCCCAATTCCTTTATCAAAACACATCGTAGGGATTTCTCTCAATTCTCTCTAGAGTTTTCTTCTTCTCTCCTTTTCTTCTTCTGATATTTTCTTTCTCTAGTCTAACATACGTACTAGAATTATAACGTATAAGATATAATATATATTAAATATATAATATAAATATAGATATAATGATATCAGTTATGTAAGTTTTGAAAATTAAAAGCCATAAGGCTTGTTTGGCTAAGCTAATAAAATAACTCTTTAATCCTTACACCTTGTTTGGTAAACTTAACTAAAACAAATGGATTAATCCTTATACCTTGTTTGATAAAATACTATTAATATGCATTAAGACTTATTTGGCCAAAACTAAATTAAACTCCTTTAATTTATTTTAATTTAATCAATTCAAATACTAATCTATTAAATTACTTTAACACAAATCATTATCTCATAATTATAATTTCCTTTATAATTATAATTTTATTCAACCAACTAACACTTTATTTTAAATCACAAATTCCAATTAGAATATTATAATTCATTTAATCATTATTAGCTCTCTAACTTAATTATTAAATTAAATTAGTATATTACATCATAACAATTAATTTTCTTAGCTCTTTAATTATTTATTCAACAAATAATTAACTAAACTACATCAACTCAAATTGAACAATTATTTATTCAACAATAAACATATCCATTAAATATTTATATAAATCAATAAATATTTAATATTTAATTATTTAATCAACAAATAATTAACTAAACCACATCAACTCAATTTAAACAATTATTTATTCAACAATAAACATATCCATTACATATTTATATAAATCAATAGATATTTAATATTATAATTTAAAATTCTGGAATGTTACATTAGAGACCAAAATTAAGTGATAAATAATGTGTTAATTGTCGGATAGGGTGACCAGAACACCGAGAATGGACCGAAGTCCAACCAGACAGAACTAGTTAGACTTGTTAAGTGTTTATATAGGTTATAAACACTAATGTAGCTATGTGGTAATGTGCCTAGGAGAAGATTGATTGTAGAATACAGTGTTGCGTGATTATAAATTATTATGCTAATTGTGAGACCGATATTATTGGTTATAGGTCTTACGAACGCATATAAGTTTATTGTGTAGCTGTAAACAGCGGAAGAGGCAAGTTTCCTAACTCAACCTTTAGTTATATTCATTCAATTATTATAGTGGTTAATTATTGCTAATTATACCATGTCCAGGAATTTATTGTTGATTTTTCGCAGTTAGTACATATTTAATAATTCAAACTGAATTACTGATTCTAGAAATATATTAGTAGAACAACTGTTGTTGGATATTTAAATTAAAGAAAGCTAATATTGACAAGATGTGAGATAATTCTGCTTTATTATCAAATTATGTTGAGAAATGTCTAAGCTAATTATTCTCGCTGATTTAATATTTGTTAGAACTTGATAGGTTCGAGAAGAGAAGAGAAGAGAATTTAATTATTATTGATAGATCAATGTCATTTGTATCGGCTATGTAACAATCCTTGATTTTTTATTATAATATTTAAATATTTATTGATTTATATAAATATTTAATGGATGTGTTTATCGTTGAATAAGTATTTGTTTAATTGATTTGATTTGATTTGATTATTTATTTGTTTAATAAATAATTAATGAGTTAAGGAAAGTAATTATTTTGAAATAGTAATCTAATTTAATTTAATAATTAAGTTAGAGAGTTTATAATGATCAAATAAATTATTATATTATGCAATGAATTGTTATTAGAATTAATTAATTAAGTATGAAAACTTAATTAATTAGAAGTGTGACAAATAACTATATTATAAGTGGTTATTAAAATAAATTAAAGTAGTTTTAATTTATTTTGCCAAACAAGGCTTAAGTATATTAAATCTTTAATTTTAAATAATTTTGCCAAACAAAGCCCTATGGCTTTTGGATTTTTAAATTTGATTTATTAATAATATAAATTAAATGAAACAAAATATAAATAAAATATATATTAAATTGATAACCGCTATTTTAATAAGGCCATTAGTGGCATCGGTTTTAAAACGTTTGAAAAAGACGTTCGTTAGTTTTATTTTATGTTATGTATATTGTATATGGCTTAAGCCTAAGAAAGAAAAGAAGAATTTTCAGAAACGGTTTTCAGAGAAAGGAAAGAAAGTTATAGAGTATTTGTGAGAGGATTGAGAGAGAATTCTTGCAGTTTCAAACGAATTATAGTGGAGTTAGCAAAGATTATCTTAGTAATTGAAGGTATGTGCTTTAAACTTAATATTATATAGATATATGTATATGTATGAGTTTTACGGCATAAAATTTCTATGTTCTAGGAATTCTATGTTCTGAATTAGGCAATACAACTGAATTATGGTAATTGTAGGTGGTTGTATTGTTATAACTAGCATGAACATGAACATGAACGAAATTGGTTTTACAATAAAGATAAGCATGAACATGGCTTGGTAATAAATGAGTAATTGACTGTTAGCTAACCGTGGAATTTAACGTTGAGTATATTGATTTGTTATGAAATTCAGAGAATCGTAGTCTCAAGGAATCAAAATTGATTTATAAACTGTGATTACCGTGTTCACGGTGTCTAGAAGTATAAAAATGGACTTTTTGGGTTTAAAATATGGTTTTCAAGGAATTAAGTTTTATGTGATTGTTGTTTAGTAGTTTAAATTAGTATATGCATTTTGGGTAATGTGTATATGTGTAATTGGCATAAGTTATACATGTTAATTAGTGTTAGAAATTAAGTTATAGACAGAAATTTAGTTGTTACGTTCTTTCGTGGTTGGGTTACGCAAGTTTTGTAGCCTTACGCCAAAAATGGAGCCCCAACGCATTGAATTTCCTCTCCCCACATTGAAATTCATGCCCCGGCGCCAATTTCACGCCCTGCGCCATGGTTAGTTAACCTAGTTCGCGGCCGTGCACTGAATAGAAGTCTGAGTCGGACGATTTTGACCTCTTCTTGAGTAAAATGGCCATAACTTTCTCATACGAACTCCGATTGAGGTGATTCAAGATGATCCGGAACGAGGATGAGTAGACCTACAACTTTTGTTCTTTAAGTTTTTCAATTTGATGTCTGTAATAGTAGTCAAAATGGTCATTTTTAGGACTATTGTGTTTTAGGGGCAATCGGAGGGCGTCGGGCATGCACATATGCATGTGTAGTGCTCCTGATGATAAAAGATGTTATTCTAAGTTATAAAACTTGAATATTAGTAAATATAATGATGTTTAACATTAATAAATAATGTATTAGATAAGTTATAGAAGCATAGTAAGCATACACAAGAGATCTTAATCGGGCGTGTATGACGATTGAACGAAAACGCGTGCAGTGTTAATGAACTTAAAAAGTGTTTCAATTCAATTGAAATGAATATTATAAGATATGGAATGGATTTAATATAAAACCAATAAGTAGTCCTAGCAAGACTTAAGCACTTGAATGAACTTGAGTTTGACTAAGAAGAAATATAGTGAGTCATAAGTTGAAAAGTTAACACAATTAATTGAACATTGTGTGCTAATTAATAGGAAAGATTATGAGATGTGGAGTAGAGTTTACATTACAATTACTATGTGTTGTTATGTGACTAATAGTTGATGTGTATGATTATATAATTGTGTAGGGCACGTGAAGTGCAGATAAGCTGTAAGCTGTTAATCTATTATTGGTAAACAACGATCAAGCAAAAAGTCTTTGGTTCTTATTTATTACGTGGACTTGATGAACTATTTTAAATTGCATGATATGTTATACATGTTGAAATCATGAAATGTTAAAGTCAATTTATGACTGCATTGTTTTGGTTAAATAAGGAGGATTGAGTAAGGAACTCAATCTTTATATTTGCTATGTGAACTAAAAGCATGTATGTCATGTTGTTTTAGTTATTATGGTATGTATGTTTAGCATATTATTATACGTGTTATGTGATGCATGAAAACTATTAGATTTTGTTGAATACATCGAGCTCACTCTTGCAAATAACCACTTTTGCGGTCAAGATTTTAAGGTAAAAGATATGTGCTAAATGAGTTATAGAGATCTATATTCACGAAAATTACTTATATTTTATGAGAAATATATTTCATATTTTGAACATAACATATTGTTGAATTGTAAGTTGAGCTATCCAATGTATATGGATATTTAGTTATGATGTAAAACTTTGTATAGTCATTTTGTTGTAACGATTCATGATATAAGATTGAATCAAAGAGATGTAATGTAAAGGTTGCTATTCAGGACAAGAAAGAAGGAAATGTATAAATGTTTTAAATATTCCGTAATTTTAGTGTTTTTAATATCGAATAATGATGTAAAATTCGAGATTTAATATATGGTTAACGACCAAAGTTGAGATTTAAATTGTATGGATTTTGGGGTCGTTACAGTTGGTATCAAAGCCGATAGGTTATAAACCTTAGGTAGGAGTACCGTAGGCTATAACCTTAGAAAAGAGAGGTGAAGATAATGAACGAATAAGCTCAAATAGAGTTTGAATAATAAGGATTAAAACTTTAAAACATATGAAAAGGATTCAAAGAAGAATCTCAGAGAGTTATAAGGATTATGAATGTGGGGTTACCCAACTCCAATAATAAGGATGTAAGGTGATAATAAATAGACAATGTCTATAAGAAGAGAATGATAAAGAAGTTAAGAATAGAGAGTTATATCTAAGTATGGTGCAATTGTACTCTTTAGTAGTTGATGTATGGTATCTGGGCTAAACGATTCCTTCATAGAGCGGAGGTATATACGAACTAGTAACTCGGAACCTAGTTTGTTGGTTATTTGTGGGAAACCACTCAGCGTACCATATTGAAACTGTTAGAGACTCGATGTGTACCAAGTTTAGTAAATGGATACGTGTGATGAAAGTGTAGACCTTAAATGGAATGTTGAGCGATGTAAATGAAGTTAGAAATTCTTAAAGGAAGAATTTTTTTTTATAAACAAGAAGATTCAAAGAATAATCTTGAAGAGATATAAAGATAAGAAATGGGAGTTTCCTAACTCCAATAGCCAAGATAACGAATAATGTAAGTAAATGATGAAAAAGGGAAAGAATGAGGATCGTAAAACAAAACGATCACGAGTTAAGAAAAGAATTTTAAGGGAGATGATTATAGAATAAGATCACAACGTGATCTTTTTAAGTTATAAAAGGAAGATGGTTTGTAATGGTTGAATGATTATAGCTTGATGTTATGAAGATAATGTACTATGATAGTACGAGATAAACTCATGAGGAGTTATAGATAATGTGATACGAGGAATTCATATCGACCAAAAAAGCAAGTTATAAGCAAGATAGAGTTAGGAGGATTTCAATTGAGGACTCGTGTGATGGTAGAGTTGTACAAACCTTTGTATGGGCGAGGGTTTGTGCTTGCACTCGGTTTATCACATTGATAATCATTGGAATGTTTGTGTCACGCTATTTGCTATATACTGTTGAGAAGGTGATTCTTTTCTCATGTGTATATACAGATAGGTAGAGTATAGTTAGAGAATATTATAAGTTTAAGTGCGAGTTCTTAAAACTCATACTTATGGTAGGTTAAGTGACTCATAATTATATGGTATGTTTTTGAACCCCAAATGAATGGACGCCTATGGTGCGACTTAGGATAAGTTCTTAAACTCATATGATTGTGGCAAGTTCTGAACTCATAACGTGTGGTAAGTTTGATGAACTGGGGGTATAATAAAGTGTGAATGGAGTATTGAGGATGATAGGAATAGATAGACCTATTAAGTAATGGATCATTATAGAAAGTGGAGTTGATGGTGGAAGCATAGGTATTCTAAATCTACTAGCTATGCTAGACTTTCAAATTTATTGACTTCGTGTTGATGTTTACACTTTTATTTTCTTGAAAAACATTGGATCAAATGATGGAACCAATGAGTTTTAACAACAATATTATTATTAAGTATATACTATGCTAATTGCTTGGCTAGACAAAATGATTTGCAATATATCAAAATGTATTTTATATCATTAATGCATCATGTAACTTTGGTGCAAAGATGATAAAAATGATGGAGTCATCAATGCGATATTACTGGTGTTGGATGTGATCTAAGGATCGTCACCCCACTATGGTATGATGTAGTATGATAAAATCACCAAATGATGGAATCCTCAATGATTTTATAAATACGATGCGGTATCATGGCGTCATAAAAAGATTTTTGAGATTTCTTTAAGATATGAGAATACATATATATGTATGTATATGTATATTTTGGTTGATGTTTGAATTGTTGTAGAGAGTCTATGCTATTTGATTCAACTAGACAAATATTGAAAGATGTTCATGAAATTCAAGAGTTTCTTGAGAAGTTATGCCAAACCAAATTATTTTGGTGCGGATTCGGATGTTGAAAAGTTTGAGATGAACAACCCTATTATTTAGGGGTTGCATGACTTAGTTTTATACTTTGTCTTTGAAATGTTTGAGCACAATACATGTATCTGAAGGATTGATCCCTAAGTACCTTGAAGTCATTATAGTCGTATGACTATAAAAGTTAAAGTTGAAAGATTACTTATAATTGTGGACAAGGTTTGTGGTCATTAGACCCTCAGTTGAATGTTTGCACTCTAAATTCTGAGATGAACAACTCTTTTATTAGAGGTTACGCTTAGTTTATACTTTGTGCTGAAATATTTGTGCATAATACATAGTATGAAGGGCTTAACACCCTAAGTACTGAGCGTAACGCATATAGTCGTTACAAAACACTACGTTGCGACCCAGCGTGTGGTGGTACAATAAATCAGCCACCTAGTGTACGAGTGGAGGTGTTTCAGGTCTTTGTGATTGATAAACATTACGCCAAAGAGGGTTTAAAGTGTGAAGAACCCAGGGGGGTGAAGCACTATTAAACCTAGAGAATAGAGTTCACGGTCTTATGACCCTCGGGCATGATTTGGAATCTTTTAAATTCCTGAGTTATTCATACTACTTCCTAATTATTGAACAATTGTGGAAGATTCATGTTATTCTGCAAGATGGAAGTGAAAAAGGAAAGTATTCCTTAGAAAGAAGTGAGTCGTAGAATGCGACATTGAATGATGAATATGTTGAATAAGTGAGAAAAGAGATTTTGAAGTGAGAAGGATATGAGTTATCAAAGAATAATGTGAAACTTTTAATAAAAAAGTTAATAATTGTAGAACGATCTTTGTGGAAAGGAAGTGGTTATCAAACCCAAGGAATGAATGAAGTATTAGCGTAAAAATCTACTTTGATAGATTTAATGAATAAAGATTAATAAATAAAATTTTGAGGAAGAAATTCTTAGAAAAAAGGGTGAATGTAATATCCCGAGTGTTTATGATAGCGATTCTTAGAAAAGGAAATGAATAGGTTAAGAATATAATACTCAAATATAATTGAGTTCAAGTGAAAGTTATGAAATGAAACCTAGAATTTGTTAAGTAATGAATGTAGTAGGAAATATAAAACCTATATTTAGATAAAATGATGAAAGATTACTCGAGTTATTTGTTTAATTTGTGTCTTCGATTCTACGGGGATGTAATCTTTGTAAGTAGGGAAGATTATAACGAATGAGTGGTTTGAGTTGTGATTACGAGGATGTAATCCTTGTAAGGAGGGAATGATGTAACAATCCGAGATTTTTAATTATAATATTTAAATATTTATTGAATTATATAAATATTTAATGGATGTGTTTATCGTTGAATAAGTATTTGTTTAATTGATTTGATTTGATTTGATTTGATTATTTATTTGTTTAATAAATAATTAATGAGTTAAGGAAAGTAATTATTTTGAAATAGTAATCTAATTTAATTTAATAATTAAGTTAGAGAGTTTATAATGATTAAATAAATTATTATATTATGCAATAAATTGTTATTAGAATTAATTAATTAAGTATGAAAACTTAATTAATTAGAAGTGTGACAAATAACTATATTATAAGTGGTTATTAAAATAAATTAAAGTAGTTTTAATTTATTTTGCCAAACAAGGCTTAAGTATATTAAGTCTTTAATTTTAAATAATTTTGCCAAACAAAGCCCTATGGCTTTTGGATTTTAAATTTGATTTATTAATAATATAAATTAAATAAACAAAATATAAATAATATATATATTAAATTGATAACATTTGTTTTAATAAGGCCATTAGTGGCATCGGTTTTAAAACGTTTGAAAAAGGCGTTTGTTAGTTTTATTTTATGTTATGTATATTGTATATGGCTTAAGCCTAAGAAAAAAAAAGGAATTTTTAGAAAACGGTTTTCGGAGAAAGGAAAGAAAGTTACAGAGTATTTGTGAGAGGATTGAGAGAAATTCTTGCGATTTTCAAGCGAATTACAATGGAGTTAGCAAATATTATCTTAGTAATTGAAGGTATGTGCTTTAAACTTAATATTATATAGATATATGTATATGTATGAGTTTTACTGACATAAAATTTCTATGTTACGAATTAATTCAATACAATTAAATTATGGTAATTGTAGGTGGTTATATTATTATTATAACTAGCATGAACATGAACATGAAACGAAAATTGGTTTCTGATGAAGATAAGCATGAACATGGCTTGGTAATAAATGAGTAATTGACTGTTAGCTAACCGTGGAATTTAACGTTGAGTATATTGATTTGTTATGAAGTTCAAAGAATCATAGTCTCCAGGAATCAAAATTGGTTTATAAACTGTGATTACCGTGTTCAGTGTCTAGAAGTATAAAAATGAACTTTTTGGGTTTAAAATATGGTTTTCAAGGAATTAAGTTTTATGTGATTATTGTTTAGTGGTTTAAATTATTATATGCATGTTGGGTAATGTGTATATGTGTAATTGGCATAAGTTATACATGTTAATTAGTGTTAGAAATTAAGTTATAGACAGAAATTTAGTTGTTACATTCTCTCTTGGTTGGTTGGGTTTTAAGTTTCGCAATTTTGGCAGTTTTGGCAAAAATTAAAAAAAATGGAGCCCCAACTGTTGAAATTCAAGACCCCGTGAGCTAAATTTAGTAATTCGCTACTTTTGTTAGGCTAGTTCTCTCTAGTTATTACAGGACAATTTTGACCTCTTTGTAGTAAAATGGCCATAACTTTCTTATACTAACTCCAATTGAGGTGATTCAAGATGATCCGGAACGAGGACGAGTAGACCTACAACTTTTGTTCTTAACGTTTTTCAATTTGACTTCTATAACAGTAGTCAAAATGGTCATCTTTAGGACTATTGTGTTTTCGGGGGCAATCTGAAGGCGTCGGGCATGCACATATGCATGTGTAGTGCTCCTGATGATAAAAGATGTTATTCTAAGTTATAAAACTTGAATATTAGTAAATATAATGATGCTTAACATTAATAAATAATGTATTAGATAAGTTATAGAAGCATAGTAAGCATACACAAGAGATCTGCAAATCGATATATGTGTATGGCGATTGAACGAAAGCGTCGTGCAAGTGTTAATGAACTTAAAAAGTGTTTCAATTCAATTGAAATGAATATTATAAGATATGGAATGGATTTAATATAAAACCAATAAGTAGTCCTAGCAAGACTTAAGAACACTTGAATGAACATTGAGTTTGATTGACTAAGAAGAAATATAGTGAGTGAATAAAAGTTGAAAAGTTAACACAATCTAATTGAACATTGTGTATTTTAATTAATAGGAAAGATTATGAGATGTATGGGAGTAGAGTTTATATTACAATTACTATGTGTTGTTATGTGACTAATAGTTGATGTGTTTATGATTATATAATTGTGTAGGAAGCACGTGAAGTGCGATAAAATCTTTGGAGTAAGTATTAAATATATTATTGGTAAACAACGATCAAATAGGCAAGTCTTTGTTAAAGGTTCCTATTTATTACGTGGACTTGATGAACTATTTTAAATTGCATGATATGTTATACATGTTGAAATCATGAAACGCTTGATACTTACCAACAAAACTCATGATGCAGCCCATCTCACAGGAGATCAAGACACCGGTGACATCAAAAAGAAAGTCCTCCAAATGGAAAAGACCCTTCGTGTTATTAAAGGAATTGGAACACACGGGAGTGTTTCATATGTTGATCTTTGCATTTTCCCTGGTGTTCATTATCCAGAAAAGTTTAAAACTCCTGACTTTGAAAAATATGACGGGTTAGGAGATCCTTACACACATTTGAAGGTGTTTATTAGAGAACTTGGATCTTATACTGAGGACGAAAAGCTCAGAATGCAACTATTCCAGAAGAGTCTAATTGGAGAAGCCCGTTCGTGGAACACAAGATTAGACAATTCAAAGATCCATAGTTGGGAAGAGCTAGCACATGCCTTCCTCACTCAATACAGCTTCAAGTCTCAAATGGTTCCTGACCGGTATCAGATTACCAAGGTCAAGAAACATTCTAACGAGTCTTTCAGAGAGTATGCTCAAAGGTGGAGACGTTTGGCTGCCCAAGTTATTCCTTTCATGATAGAATCAGAGATTGTCATGACTTTTATAGACATACAAGAAGCTCCTTTCTATGAAAGAGTTTTAGCTGGCATCGACAAACCATTTTCTAAAATGGTCAAACATGGGGAGATGGCTGAGATGGGATTGAAGTCCAAAAAGATTCAAGACCTAGCTGCCCTTAAAGCTGTTGCTGATCACATCCAATCCGGAAATTATGGAAACAACCCCCGAAGGGTCCATAAAAAGAAAAAGGAAGATGTTTCCCTGATACTACAGGGTCAAAAAGGCAATCAGAACATGCCTATTCAAATGAGAAACTACACTCCCTTTCAAGCACAGTCTGCGAACCCTCCAATACCAAAAGGTGGAGAAGTCAAACGCCCTCAAGTGTTCACACCCTTAGGGGACACCCTCGAGAATATTCTCACTCTTCTGACAACATAGAAGAAAATTACGCATCTTCTTCCACCAACCAAATTTCTAATGGATGGGGTTTCAATCTTTGCTTTCGAAATGTGCTTATCATGACGGGGCACCTGGACATGATACTCAGGATTGTTGGGCCTTGAAACACAATATCCAAGACCTGATAGACAACAGTGAGATCGTGGTCACCAAACCAGATCAGCCTCACGTTCAAGACAACCCTCTTCCTCAACACAAAGAAGAAGAGGTCAACATGATCAATTGGAGCAATGGACAGTTTTCCAATTTCAACTGTGAATCCTCCCAGACCCTCAAAGACGGTATTAACAAATGGGATTATGTCAAGTTCCAGTTTGCAATGGAACAAAAGATGAAAGCTGATAACTGGGTTTTATAGCTACTTATGGAATACCAATTCACGTAAACTATGCCCATCTAAAGTACATTTTAATGAGTTTTTAGTTGCATTTCATGTTCTTTTGCATTGCATTTACTCAAAACTCCTTTTGGTGGAAAAGTGCAGGAAACGGCCTAATTTGGTGGAATTAGAGAGCACGAGGCGAATTTATGCATGAAACGAGGCATAAGCTGGGATATGCATGGCATGAGGATCAAGTGGAGCAGAAGACTAAGCGTGGATGGACAAAGGAAGGAAGCGATAGAAACGGATCGATTCTGCAGCAGAACCCGAGACTCAAAATTGCAAAAGCACATGGCCATAGTGAGACAAGCTTGGGAACACGCGCCTATGCCACACCCTACCGGACTATATTACACATCTGCAAGTTTCTTGCGCCGCATGAGGAGTACACTGGAGGAGCATTTATCGCTAGCGATCTTTGATTAATCTTGATTTGTTTTATTTTAATTTTTAATTAAAAGGATAGTAATTGGTTTAAAACGATTTCTAACTGGTGTCAGAAAGTGAATTATTCAGTTTTTACGTATTTACATTTGGAAACTAGGGTTTGCACTGGGAAAGGGATTCCAACGTAGAAGGAGGCCAAAACTCTACTCTTCTAATCCTTCTTGGGATTCGCTACCAGTGTGGATTTTTATTAGTAGTTAGCTGGATTTTTATGAGGATTTGAATGTTATTATTGGATTATATTCATTAATTGGTTTGATCATTTCTATCTTTCATCTTTTAATTGTTTACTTATTAACTATGTTTAGCTTTGATCACATAATGGCTTTTGGTTCAGTCATGAACTAAACTCCATTATGGGATGCTAACGGATTTTAATATGTAGTTTGGTTGCATGCTTGAATGCTGGACTGTATTACATATCATATGGGATTTCTATCATGATTGTTTTGCATGTATGAATGGTTGATCACCATTCTCTTTTAGTACTTGTATGGAATTGACAATGAACATGCAAGTATGGATTGTAATCATGATAGTATACGTATATGGGGCTGTTTTATATGGCTTGTGTATTTCGTGAATCAGATAGACATATACTGTTTCACCGTATGAGTTAGAATAAGAGCTTGTGCTTAAATTCAATATAATTGCAATGTCACATAGACATATAGTGATTTTGGTTATATTGATGATTACATAGAGTCTATCGCTTGTGGATGTTGTGTAAGTAGGTCATAGTACATTGAAAAATGGCTATGACTCTTTTAGTGCTCTTGGCTACTTTCCTGTGATATGTGAACAAGTCTTGCATGATAGTGGTGATTAAATGAAATATTAAATGAATTTAGGATCCCATTACTTTCAGATTTGATTTATTACATCGTTATTATTGTTTTAATCGTTATTTGCGATTAGCGTAATTCACCAATCATATTCATTAGTTTGAGCATATAAATATAGTGATTTAATTGATGCTTAGTAATTTAAATTAAACAACTTTCCTTGTGGGATCGATACTTTACTTGCTCTATATTACTTGTTGACACATGTATGCTTGCATGAGTTAGAGCTCTTTTGCAGAACTAAAAAAGAGGCAACAAGTTTTTGGCGCCGTTGCCGGGGAAAGACGTTTAAATTATTATTATTATCATTAGTTTTAAGCTATATTGTATGACTTAGAAAAATCCATTCTTATCTCATTTCCATTTTTGTTTTTGTTTCAGGAACTTGTATAAATATTTATGCACACGCGGTCATCCAACCCAGACTTAACACTTGTTCAGGATAACATAAATGGGAGAGGTTGGAAAGCGAGTGTTCGTAGAAACTTACAGGCACAGTTAAAAATTACTACAGCTAATATGGCAGCTGAGGTACAAGGAGAAGAGCAAAGAGAGGAGCATAGGGCTCTGAAGGAATATTCCATGCCCAATATTAATGGATTACAGTCTAGCATCGTCAGACCAGCGATAGTAGCCAATACATTTGAGATAAAAATGGGCACTATTCAGATGGTACAAAATTCTGTACAATTTGGGGGTGCCGCTACAGATGATCTGAATGAACACCTATTGAGTTTCATCAAAATTTGTGATACATTCAGATACAACGGTGTGACGGAGGATGCTATCAGACTTAGGCTATTCCCATTCTCATTGAGGGATAAAGCAAGAAGTTGGCTTCATTCTTTGCCAGCAGGATCCATAACTACATGGGAGGACTTAGCACAGAAATTCTTAGCCAAGTTCTTCCCAATGGCTAAGACTGCAAAGATGAGGACAGCTATCTCTCAGTTTGAGCAACAACAGGGTGAGTCCTTATATGAAGCATGGGAGAGATATAAAGAGATGCTGAGAAAGTGTCCACATCACGGTATGCCAAATTGGATGGTGATCAACACATTTTATAATGGATTGGGACAATGATCGAGGCCGATTATAGATGCAAATTGCGGGGGGGCATTATGGGCAAAAAGCTATGAGGAAGCCTATAACCTTATCGAGACAATGGCATCAAACGATTTTCAAAATCCTACATCTCGAATGCCACGACCCAAGGTTGCGGGTGTGTTGGAAGTAGATGTTATCACGCGATTTATCGTACCTGAGATGGCGACCATGGTGAAGAAAATAGATACATTAGGAGAAGGTAAAAGCGAAGGCGGTTGCATTCATTATGTGAGATTTGTGCGGTTACGCACTTTTCGACAAATCAATATGTTATCATTTCGAGTCGATGCAATATATGTGAGCAATTACGTAAAAAGACCAAGGTCGGGTTTGAACACATACCACCCCAACAACCGAAATCATCCAAACTTTAGTTGGTCAAATAACCAAGGCAATCAATGAGAATCGGTTTCAAACAAATAATCATTTTCAACAACTGTGGTAGCGACCCACGCTTTAATCCTAGACCACCTTTTCCACGGGATTTTCTCAACAACAACAACATCACACTCCAAAATTGCACCTCGGCAAGAAAAAGAAATCGAAAATGGAGGAGATAGTGATGAAATACATGGCAAATCTGAGAGGTTATGATCAAAAGCCAAGCGGTGGCTATTAAAATTTGGAAACTCAGATGGGGCAGATGGCGAACATGCTTACCAATAGGCCCTAGGGTTCATTGTCGAGTAATATAGAAACAAATCCACAAAGAGACAGGAAGGAACAGTGTCAAGCTATCACATTGCGATCTGGGAAAACACCGCAAACATTTGCCAGTTCTTGCGCTTGCATACCTAATTGTACTAAGGAGGCAGCCTTGTACCATGAGAAAAAAAGCAATCGATTACTAAAGAAGAAAATCGGAAAAGTCCGAGGTTCAAAGAGAAGAGAAAGATAAAGCGAGTTCGGAGGAGAAGCTTAAGAGTTCAGTACCGCCAATTCACCCTCAAGTTCCGTATCTGCAAAGATTAAATAAGCAAAGGGAAGATAAGCAATTCAACAACTTTCTAGAGATATTTAAAAAGCTGTAAATCAATATACCTTTCGCTGAGGCATTGGAACAAATGCCAAGCAATGCAAAGT
Source organism: Panax ginseng (assembly GCA_020205605.1). NCBI lineage: Eukaryota > Viridiplantae > Streptophyta > Magnoliopsida > Apiales > Araliaceae > Panax > Panax ginseng. The sequence continues at coordinate 115,347,209 of CM035138.1, read as the reverse complement.
TCATGAAGGGTATACTATCAAGGAAGAGGAGATTAGAAGAATTTGAGATAGTAGCCTTGACAGAAGAATGCAGTGCAGTGCTTCAGCAGAAGTTACCTCCGAAGCTGAAGGATCTAGATAGTTTCACAATCCCGTGCACAATCGGGAAGATGAAGTTTGAAAAATGTTTGTGTGATCTTGGGGCAAGTATCAATCTGATGCCCTTATCATTGTTCCATCAATTGGGATTACCGGATCCAAGGCTAACAAACATTTCTTTACAGCTAGCTGACAGATCCATCACGTAACCACGGGGAATTTTTGAAGATGTATTAGTGAAGGTGGACAGATTTATCTTTCCGACGGACTTCATCATTTTGGATTACGAGGAAGATAAAAATATACCAATCATACTGGGAAGACCATTCTTAGCCACAGGAAAGACTCTGATAGATGTGCAGAATGGAGAACTCACTATGCGTGTTCATGATCAAGAGGTCACCTTTAATGTCTTCAAAGCTATGAAGTTTCCAGCAGATGAAGAGGAATGTTTCCTGGTTGATTTGGTGGATCAGGTCGTGAATGATGAAGTATAGAGTCTAGTGGATGATGAACCTTTGAGGAGTGTAATTACTAAAAATTCAAATTTGGAGGACGAGGAACTTGACAAACTTGTGCAATATCTGGATACCACTTCACAAGTCAGAAAATTCAGAACACCTGTTGAGCCATTGACAAAAGCTGGAGAATCCTCAGTAAAATTAAAGCCATCTCTTGAGACACCTCCAGAACTTGAATTAAAACCACTTCCAGAACATCTCAGGTACGCATTTTTAAATAAAGATTCAAAGCTACCTATGATTATTTCTTCTACATTAACATCTTTTCAGGAAGAAACTGCTACGAGTGCTTCGAGAGTTCAAATCAGCTATTGGTTGGACCATAGCAGATATCAAAGGGATCAGCCCTTCATTTTGCATGCATAAGATCCTGATGGAAGATGAGAGTAAGCCGTTGGTTGAGCAACAAAGGAGACTTAATCTGATAATGAAAGAAGTGGTTAAGAAAGAGGTACTGAAATGGCTGGATGCAGGCATAATCTATCCGATCTCGAACGACTCATGGGTGAGCCTAGTGCATTAATGTCTGCAAAAAAAGGTGGCATGACCGTAGTGACTAATGAGAATAATGAGTTGATTCCAACACGAACAGTGACAGGGTGGAGAGTCTGTATGGACTACCGCAGGCTCAACAAAGCTACAAGGAAAGATTATTTTCCACTCCCATTCATTGATCAGATGTTAGACAGATTAGCAGGTCATGAGTACTATTGCCTTCTGGATGGATATTCGGGCTATAATCAAATTATGATAGCTCCAGAAGACCAGGAAAAGACAACTTTCACATGTCCTTACTGCACATTTGCCTTGAAGGGATGTCCTTGGGTTGTAATGCTCCAGCCACCTTTCAGAGATGCATGATGGCTATATTTTCAGATATGGTGGAGCAAAATATGGAAGTATTTATGGATGACTTCTCAGTCTTCGGGGACTCGTTTGATCTATGCCTTGAGAATTTGATGATGGTTTTGAAGCGGTGTGTTGAAACAAATCTAGTACTGAACTGGGAAAAGTGCCATTTTATGGTACAAGAAGGAATCATACTGGGATAGCAGTATTGCCTAATGGAGTAAGACATTGCACATTCATGTGGAAAAAAAAAGAAAAAAAAAGAAAAGAAAAATAGAAATAAACATCGCGGAAAAGTGCGAAAATCGCCCTCGTGAGTAAAAATAAAGCAGTTAAGCCCATTGTTGAACCTCAGTTTGTTTTGATATGTTGGAATAGTCTTCATTGCATATGTATACATAATTCTTGATTTAAACTATAATTTTCTTTTTTGAGCAATTTAGTATGTGTATTCTTTGCTTAAATCAAGTTTTGGTGAACATAAAACACACACACACAACATATCTATAGCATTTATGAATTATCTGAGTGTACGACATTATGTCTACAGTTTGGTTTGAATCTGTATTCTTGAACCTAGAAAAATTCGTTGAGGCATTTTGGACTGAATTTCTGTGATAGTTGGAACTATGTGAGACTAGTTTGCATCATAGCTTAGTTGCATAGTATTGTAGCTGCATTATCATTGTTCATTAGTATGCATTACTTGAGGGAAAGCAACAGTTCAAGTTTGGGGGTTTTTGATAAGTGGGTTTTGTGACGTCCCCAAAATAGATCCATTCCATCCAACCCATTCTGAGTCGCCAAATACATGGTACAAAAACAAATACAACTTCAGTAATACAATTGTCGTGCAAAATACGACAACACATATCTTGTGAGTTTAAATACAATTATTGTCTAATAGATGTTATAAAAACTCAAAAGGGTCCTCATTACAATTATTGATACGCTATTTCACGAATAGTGAGGGACTACTAATACAACCATCCTGACCAATCGATCCATTCCCAAGACTAGTCCCAAATATATTCTCATTTCAAGAAGAAACGATGAAAGAAAGGGTGAGCTCAACTAGCCCAAGAAGAAAATATTATGACTAAGATAATATACAACAAATTATCGTTAGTCTTGACGAGAATAATCGAATATAATAGAGCAAATAAGTTTTAGATCAACAATCGCAATGGAATAAGCAATCCATTAGAAGAGTCAGTAGAAAAGAATTCTACTATCTTCTATGAATTTAAAAGTCTATCATCAATATTTTATCCCTGTAACATCAATCAATACACATCTTTAATCAAATATTCATCTTTGCACTGCGAGCCAAAGATATGCATCAGGTAATCATTCATCTTTGCACTACGGGCCAAAGATATTCATCAAGTATCATCATTAAGGACTGAGGATGATGAAAAACATTTTAGAGAACGAATCCAATAAGATAAAAGAACAAATATTAGGGATTCGTAGTACAGTTTATCCAAGATCAATAATACTCCATAATAACCAATTTCGAAGTAAAATTCAAGAATAAAGATCAAAACATGGATACAATCAAAGATAGCAACCATAATAGACATCTTGGACAAAAAGAAAAAAATTTCATTTTTTTGGTGAATAGTACCGTATACGTGAATAGTGTCGTATACGTGAAAAGTAACTCCGACACCAAAAGATAGAAATTTCACAAGAAAAATCATCATGCTTCGTGAATAGTAACTCGTGAATAGTAACTCATGAATAGTAACCCCGACATGAAAAATTCCAAATTTGATAAAAAGTTTCAATCAATATTTCGGCATAATGATATTGAAGAAAATATCATTTTAAAAAGAAAATAACACCCCTTACCTTGCAAAGACAGTACTTCTGACTGGAATACTGGATATAGTGCTGAAGGAACTTGCACCGCTAATTAGAAACTCACAAAGTGCGATAATATAGAGAGAAAATGAGAGAACTTTTTTCTGATGTGATTTTCAATTTTAACTTAGCCCTCTATAAAGTCACAAGAGAAGGGTAGAGAAATCGAGAAAAGCAAAACCTCACACCAAACTCCAATAATCAAAGTAGAGCAGATGGATTAAATTAGAGACAGAAAAGAAAAGTAAAGAAACCCATATTCTTGTCTCTTCACCCACACAGTAGAGGGAAACAAAGAAAAATAAAATGAAAAATTAACAAAAAGAGAGAAAGATAGAAAAAAAAAAAGCTAATCTTGTGGGGGGAGAAACTGAATCTAATTCTCGAGATTTCATATCTCAGTCACTTTGATTCTTTCTCCTTTCTTTCAGTCGAATCAAAAAAATTCTGCCATGGTTAGAGGCAGAGCAGCCGCCGCCGGCAAAACAGCAGTACTGCTTGCACTGGTCGCCGAAGAAGCTCATGGATCCGGATCCAACAAAGAGATTAGATATCGAGGAGTGAGAAAGAGGCCGTGGGGAAGATTCGCAGCAGAAATAAGAGACCCGTGCAAAAAAACTAGGGTTTGGCTCGGCACTTTTGACTCGGCTGAAGAAGCTGCTAGAGCCTACGATGATGCCGCCGCCGTAAGCCTCCGTGGCCCAAAATCCAAGACCAATTTTCCGGTCTCTATTTCCCCCCCTTCTTTCCATCAAAACCCTAACGAACCATTCGTCAATCACCGATTATATGGGTCGGATTCGGGTTCTTTTCCTTCGGACCATCCGGTTATTATCCAACGCCCAACTTCCAGTAGTATGAGTAGCACCGTGGAGTCTTTCAGTGAACCCAAGCAGCAGCCGCCGCCGCAAACGGCTGTGTTGAGTTCCCGGCGGTACCCTCAGGCGCCGCCGATTGTGCCGGACGATTGTCACAGCGATTGCGATTCGTCCTCCTCGGTTGTTGATAATTGTGGCGGAGGTGATATTGGTTCGTCCTCAATTTGCAAACCCTTGTCTTTTGATCTAAATTTTCCTCCGCCTGTTGATGATGATCTTGACTGTACTGTTCTTAGGCTTGGATTGGGATTTGACTAGGTTAAATTGGATCCATTTGATCAAACTCGGTTACTATTTTATTTTTGTTTTTTTGATTCTCTTTTTTAATGTAGAAAAAAATCATAGACATGATTGTGACTAAGAGAATATCATTATCTATGTGTCTTATCGGGTTTTCTTATGTTGTTTGAAGAGAATTTAGTTTCAAATCTTATGATTAGAGTACATGATGATGGCTTAAAGGATGGTGAAATTTGCTATGAAATCTGTTGGGTAAAATAACTTCAATTATGTGTAGACCTTTCGAATACGTAAAGTCTGTTGTTGTTGTTGAAGTCATATTACATGTGAAAAAATAGTAAATTTCGGGTATGATATTGAATTGTATTGTTTCTCTGTGTAAAGATGAAAGCTATTCTATGGATGAGAATTCTAATCTATCTGTGTTTAATTTATTTGGTGTTTGTTGGTTGTTGGAAATGTGCATATGTATACATACTTGTGTATGTTGTTCTCATATGAATATGGTTTCAAGGAATTAGTATTTTCTTGTGTTTTAGATTACCTTGTTGGGTAATGGCTTGTCAGGGTAGTTTGTATGTATTTCTCTGCTATTCGCAGACCTGTTATATATGAACTCTGTAGGTTTAATGACAATGAATTTTTATAGCTTGACATAGATAGTGGATTTGGCAGTGTAGGTGGTTAACATTGTTGGGTTTTGGAAGCCATTATTGTACATATAATGAAGGTTTTATATGCATTGACAAAAGTTATGGTTTCTTTTGAGTGTTATTATCTGGTATGCTGTCATAGTCTGGAGTAAAACTTTCTGGAATTGTGGTGATCTCTACATTACTAGTAGCGGTTTGTTATTGGTTAATTTTCTCCCAGTAATTTAGGTTGTCGACTTATCGGTAAGTAGCAAGTACTATATGCCAGGGAAATTCTTGTTGATGCATTAAAGAGCTTGGACAGCAGCATCTGCTGCATTAAATCTGCAGTTGAGGCTGGTGTTCTGAATTTCTTCCACATTTTTCGACTGCCGGGATTAGGATTTAGCTATCCTTCTACCTTATCTGATTTGAGAATATATGGGTTTGTACTTATTAGTTCCCATATTTACTCAATTTTGGCATCAAATAATGTAATAAGCATAGCAGAGAATTGTGTATGTTTTGCAAGATTGAGTTTATGCGTGGAAAGTCATCCTGGAAAAGGAAAAAAAAACTTGAGACTCGGTACTTGTGGTATTAAAGAACATAATATCTTGAACGTCTGTGAACTGTGAGTTGATTTGGTCGTTCGTGTGTTGTCATTATGCTTTTGTCCTCTAAGCTGCTGCGATGTGTTGGTTTGGTAATGTTCATGGATTAGTTCCTTATATCATAAGAACATGAGAATTTGTTAGTAACTAGTTTTTAAATAGGATTGGTGATTTTGATTAGGTATGCTAGTGGATTCAGTATAGTTTTTTTATCATCTCATGTCTCTTTTTGTCTTCCTTCGAGATGTTCTAAAACATGTCTTATTTTTTCTCCATCTAAAACATGTCTTCATCTCAGAGATGGGCTTAGATTGGAACTTGACTGGTAGGTTGGAGTCAAATTAGCGACTTGTAGTTTGGAGTCAAATTAGTACATCTGGCTGTGTAAGTGTGAACCTAGTAGTATGTAGCGAGCATGAATCTTCTTCTTCCTAGTTTCCTGGACTGTGTTCGCTTCAAACTAATTATCAGGTCACAGTGCTTTACAGAAGATTTTTGGGTTAGTGTTTAAGGCCATATAAGTGCTCTCCATTATTGGTAAGGAAGGTGATATAATTTTCACACGAGCGATTCATTTATTATTTGTCGACGTTGGGATTTTTATTTGTCTTTTTTTGTTTTTGTCTTTTGGTGTTCTAATGTTAGGTGAAATTTGTTTGAAAAAACAAGTTTGAAAAGGTCCGACATGTATATGTCAACGATTTGATTGTAAGAGTCGCCAATTGGTATTTTTAAATGATTACATCAACTCAACCGATAAAAAGTTTGCACAAAGACTTAGTGATGTGACACTATTTAACTGGTCTGTGAAACTGAGATTCGTTAGGGTCTGGGGGCTTGATTAAGCGGATAGAATGTGTTAGGCACCCCCGACTTCCGTGGTGACACGATTATCGCCACTTTTAAATTTAAACTTTTATTTGAATGTGTGTGTAAGTCAATGTGCAATTATCTGAAAGTAGTGATATAACTCGTTTGCACCTATATACAAAGTGTTTGAATTTTGTATAAAAGTTCAATTTTAACGAGATATGTCAATGATGTTTTGTAAAACAGGTTTTCAAACCCTTGTACTCAATAGTAATTGAGACATTTGATACTTTAATTTTATTATGTGTTCGGCTTGATTGCTTTTATTACTTTCGAGATGTGAAGCATCTTCAAAAAAATAAGATACATAGCAACGTCGAACTCCTTACGGGCATGAGAGCCATCTAAAAAAATTCAAACACCGTGAATAATTTACAAACTGACTGCAGTTGAAAATGTCCATCACGAGAACCGAATCTAGAGTCATGAACTGAATCTGTGATCACATGATTCCTAGGCTCACATGATGATGAAGTATATACAAAAGATGTAAATAGTTATATATATATATATATATATATATATATATATATATATATATATATATATAGTCCTGGGTTCTAGTCGAGACGCCTTTAATTTTAATGTACCGTCCGGACTTTTTTTTGTGTTTTTTTTGTTTTTTTTTTTGAAACAACAAAAAAAAAAGATTAATATTTTATGGAATTAAATTTTTTTCATAATACAGTATTTTGGGTGTGATTTGGATACACATAACAAAATATGTATGTACAGTCTGTACAGACATGTTTCGTTATATGTATCCAAATCACACCAAAAAACTGTATTATGGAAAAATTCTAATTCCATAAAATATTTATATAAAAAAAATTAATTTTTTTTAAAAAAAGTCATTTTTTTTAGGGTCCATATTTTAATCAAGTCCGGGAATAAACGCACTGGATGTAAATCCAAGCTCAATCAAACAGAGCTTGATAATATATATATATATATATATATATATATATATATATATATATATATATATATAAGCGTAACGTCTTAGGATGAAAATTCAGGCTCAATCAAACAGAGTTTCTTAACAATATATATATAAATATTTATATATATAAAGGCAATAAACGCTCCGGATGTAAATTCAGGCTCAATCAAACAGAGTTTGATGAAGAGAGGGAGATATATAAGTATATGTATATATAAAAGCAGTAAGCGCTCCGAATATAATATTCGGGCTCAATCGAAGCATAGTTCGATAATAATATATATAGAGTTCGGATCTTAAGTGTAGACACTCGAAATTTTCTTTTCCTGTTACTAACTATGTAAGAGGGCAAAAAAGTCTTTTTCACACTCCAGAGATAACCCTGGAGGATCACAACGTCAATTTTAACCCCGAAGATAGCCACATGAGATCCAGTTTCAACCCCGGAGATAGCCCCGGAAAATAGCTTTCAACCCCTGAGATAACCCCGGAAAGTCGGGCCAACCCCGAGATAGCCCCAGGGATCAAGATCAAAGTCCGGAGATAGCCCTGTGAGGTCAAGCCAACCTCAGAGATAACCCTGAGGACAGTCAAAGTCAACATCAAGTCAACCTCAGAGATAACCCTGAGAAAATACTGCTACAACTGCGCGAAAATCGGAGATAACCCCGGGAGGGGCAAAATGGTCATTTTGCCAACTCAACTTCAAATCACATCAAATCAACTCATTTCAACTCAAATTAATTCAATAGAAGTCCCACGAGAACCATATCTTAACTTTCGAGCGCAAACTACGCAAAACGGCTCAACGGACTACCTGACGAAACCCAGGAATGCCATTTTGGTCATGGACTCATCTTCCTGGAATCAAAAAGGGGGCAAATCATATGTCATTGTGTAGCTCTCGGAAAGAGCTTTCCGGAATGGTATGACATGCTTCCATCAGACTCCCGGATTGAAAGTTATGAACGACCGAGCGAACATCGCGTTGTCCGAGTGTGTACATGCCCGATACTGGCATGGACCCACATTCTTGGGCATCATCTCTGCAGCCAGCAGGTGGACTCAGGCTCCCCCTTCTATAAATAGAGGGCTTGGGGTGACCATATTTGTAAGAAAAACAGCGAGGAAGCCCTGTCCAATTTGTTCTGTACACGTTATAAACCGAGTGCTTTCTCATTTTAAACACTTGTGAGCTTATATTCTGTCACATTTTTACCAGCGAGAGCCTAGTGTTCATCCATTTAAAGTTATTGAAGTCTTCTTTGGTAGTCCACTGGAAGCCTTCTTACACACTTTAAAGCCTTTCTCTTCATCTTTCTACACACGTTTCTTCACGCCGAGAGTCGTGGTCATGTGTGTATGCCCTGACTTCTATTCTGTGGTTTCATTTTTTATATTTATATATATATATATATATATATATATATATATATATATATGGACTAATATTATCGAGTTATGCCTCAATTGAGCCTAGACTTTGGCCCGAGCGTTTATTTGCTTTATATATATATATATATATATATATATATATGATATATATGTCGAACTCGCTCGATGAGCCTAGACTTCGCCCGAGTGTTTACTTGTTTTTATATATATATATATATATATATATGAATTGTGTATGCCTAACTTTGTTCGATGAGCCCTCGATTTTTACATCCAAGCGCTTATCGCTTTAATATATATATATATATATATATATATATATATATATATATCAACTGTTATTTGACTTTGTTCGATGAGCCCGATTTTACATCCGATTTTACATCCGGTATGTTTATCGCTTATATATATATATATATATATATATATATATATATATATATATATATATATATATATATATAGTCCCACCTGGAGTTTACTTCGTGGCGGTTGATCGCTTCACAGCCTTTCTTTATTTTTCGTCCCGCCGAGTTTACTCCGTATGGCGGTTGATTGCTTTTACAACTTTTATTTACATTTCGATCCCCAATGGAGGTGCTTCGTGGTGGTGATCATGTTCATATATATATATATATATATATATATATATATATATATTTTATAGCTTTTATATATATACCTCGCTTACTTTTTCTTATCAATTGTGGCATCATGTGAGCCTAGGAATCATGTGATCACAGATTCACCATTATGGATCTAGATTCTTGCCCCGTGATGGACATTTTCAATTGTAAAGCACTTTTGTAAATTATTCACGGTGTTTGGATTTTCTCGATGGTTTTCATACCCACGAGGAGTTCGACACTATTTTGTACATTATTTTCTCAAGATGCTTCAGATCTCAAAAAATAAAAACAATCAAGTTCAAACACTTAATAAAAATGGAAGTGTAAAAGGTCTCAATTACTATTGAGCACAAGGGTTTGAAAACCTCTTTATAAAAACATCACCGCCATATCTTGTTTAAAAACTCAATTTTTACACAAATTCAAACCTCATGTATATATAGGTGCGAACGAGGCTCAGTGACTACTTCCAAATAATTGTACATTGATCCACACACACACACACACACACACATTCATATAACCGCTTCTTGAAAAGTGGCTACCACCGTGGTAACACGGATGCTCTGGGGTGCCTAACACCTTCCCTCCGCATAATCAAGTCCCCTGACCCTAATGAATCTCTTGCTTTCACCGACCCGCTTAGCAAGGTCACATCACCGGGTCAATGTGCAAACCTTTTCTACCGTTGTGTTGGTACAACCATATAAAAACCAATCATGACTCTTAATACCCATCGTCGACATTATACATGTCGACCTTTTTCACTTGTTTTTTTCAAACAAATCTCACCTAAAATGAGAACACCAAAGAACAAGTAACGAAAAGGACAAATAAAAATCCCGACGTCGACAGTGGCGACTCTATTGGGGACTCCAAAGAAGAGGATTTAAGCCGCTATTACAAATTTTTCAAAATCTATTATCTGCTTGTGTGTGGATGTTGCATTTACATTTATGATGAATGTGTAAATGCATTTACTTATCAGACTTAGTGCTTCACACCATATATCTTCTTGGATATTAGTGCTTCACATGTCATCATTTCCATACTGTGAGACACGATGTATGTGAATGTATGTTGTCTGGTCCCTCCACCAGGAGGCTATCCTGTCGGTGTTTGATTACTGGACTCGCAGGAAGACTAATTTCCGCGAGGCTCAGGAAAGGCACCACCTAAATTCGGTCCAGTTGAAAGACCAGATTAATTTCCCGTTGAGTAAATTGCGATGATTTGGGAACCTTCATGCCAAAAAGCCGCGAGAGTAACCTAAGATAGGTCAGCCTCTGATAAACCCAACACGGAGGAAAGTCTCTTCATGCTTTCTCATTTTTCAATTACTTGTAAATTCATTTCGATGTAAATCTCAATGTAATGGAAAATATGAAGGAATATGTGTACATGCATTCCCTTTTATCTAGCATGCTATCTTGTCATACAAACAATTGACATCCGTTTTGTAGGATAATACTCCTAAAATGGACACATCACATAACATATAACATTTACACATTCCCTAAGACTAAAATACGTAAGTCTTTTTGTAGGGAAGCAATCGGTCCCGTTACCCGTTTAAAGTCCAAAAGGGCATTAAGCCCACAATGACATGGATAAAATGCCCACCATGATCCTACTCCCTGCTTCTCGAGAGGAGTTCAAAAGATTAAGCTATCAAATTACGAGTTGGTCATATGTTCAAGGAACTACACCAATCTACTCTGGGGTCCACAAATACCCCTCCACACATAGAATCCTCTCGCACATGGAGAAATCTGGGGCCAAACAATGCCTACTCAACCAGAGTCATCCACACCAGGGGGCAGTCAGGTATTGGCAAAAAGATGGAAACCCAGATACCTAAACCTCATTCCAATAAAGAAATCACAAATCTCATGGATGATCGAGAAACTGGGGATATAAGAAAGAAAGTCCAACAAATGGAGGAGACCATCCGGTCAATCAAAGGGATTGAAATTATGGGAGTGTCACCTAATTCGATCTCTTGCATATTCCCAGGGGCTCGATACCCTACCAAATTCAAAGTCCCAGAGTTTGAAAAGTACAATGGGGCAGGCGATCCCTATACGCACCTCAAAGTGTACATTGGCAAACTGGGGTCTTATGCTGAAGATGAAAGCCTCAGAATGCAACTTTTTCAAAAGAGTCTCACTCGAGAGGCTAAAGCCCGTATGCCCGAATCGACAATGCCGTAATCCACAATTGGGAAGAATTGGCCCATGCCTTTCTAAATCAAGACAGCTTTTCAATCACAAATGGCGCTTGATCGATACCAAGTGACTAAAGTCAAAAAGCAAAGTATCAATCTTTTCGAGAATATGCCCAAAGGTGGAGACATCTAGCAACGATAAGTCATTCCATCAATGATGTAAACCGAGATGGTAATGACGTTTATTGACATCCAAGAGGCTCAGACTACGAGAGGATCCTAGCAGGCATAGGAAGGCCATTCTCAGAAATGATCAAACATGGCAAAATGGCATAAATGGGCCTGAAGGCAAACAAGATTAAAAACTTCACTGCCTTGGAAGCAGTCGCCAAGCATATACAGACTGGCAAATATGCGAGCGATCCCAAGGATGTACCCGATAAAGGCATTAAAGATGTATCCCTTGTTGTACAAGGGCAAGCTAGGAGACCAACATACAGTCCCCCCATTTGGAAAATACAAGACAATCTGCCATCTCAACAACAGGTTGCATTCAACCAATGCCCAGACAGGAAAAGAAAATTTGAAAGAACGAAAAATCAGGTATTCACTCCACTAGGCGATTCCCTTGAACATGTATTGGCGATATTAATGGATCACAAGAAAATTACCGAATTGGCCCCACCTCTGGAACCAAGGAGCAAAAGATACAATCCAAGCCAAAGATGTGCTTATCACTCAGGGTCTCCAGACACGATACACAAGATTGTTGGTCCTTAAAGCATAAAATTCAAAATCGATCGAAAGTGGCGATTTGTGGTCCAACAACCCCGACCAACAAAATGTTAACACCAACCTTCCGTAGACAACATGATACTGAGAGGAAGTAAACATGATCGGTCAAGAAGCTGAATGAAATGTATCCAATTCAAGTAAGTTCATACGAAGGATAAAAGAATACCCCAAAGGCATAAATCAAATGTCAAAAAGTGGAAAAACTCGGAGGAGGGTATGATAGTAATGCAAAAATTAGAGACAATCCAAAATCAAGTAAATCATTATAGCTAAGTCGATAAAGCGCAACATCGTGGATACGAGACAGCTTTTTTCACTCAACTATCGGAAAAGCCAAAAAAGGGGATGATAAAATTGCTGATAAGATCTCGCCAACGGAAAAAATCGCTCGGGGAATGCGAACTCTCAAAGAAGAAAGATCAAACAACCTCCACAAGAGTCCAAAAATTCACCCCTTTGAACAAATCAAATGAAGAAATGCTACACGTTCTGATAAGCGAAGGAAAGATTACTGAGTTGTTGCCTCCTATAAATCCCAAGATAAAGAGTTATGATTCCACCAAGATATGTCTCTACCATTCTAACTCACTTGGACATACGACTGAGGAATGCTAGTCTTTATGCGACATAAAATCCGGGATCTCATTGAAAATGGAGAGTCGGAGATAGAATTTCCCATGACCAAAAAAAAAAGGCGAAAAGGAAATAAAAGCTTAAGATGTCCACTCGAGATGAGCATAATTCAAATGAGGTGAAGGCTATGAGCGATAATCCCGGCGAGAACACAAGATAGAATGACCCTAATGCAGGAAATGACAAAGTAGACAAGGGAATCCCCAAAGGAGATTCCTCCGCTAACATCCAATATCCTGTGGTCCAAAGGTAGCAACCACATTCCAGATCTTATAACCTTGGATGATACGGAGGAAATACTAATCCTTTCCAAGGAAGAAAAATCTAAAAAGGAAAGTTCCTTGCAAGAAATGCGACAACAGGTCAAGGGAAATTTTATAGTTGAATCCTCTCAAGCCCAAGAAAAAGGTGGAGGAACAAATGAAGGAAAAGGTGGTGAGGTTATTGAGGAAACCAACTCATTAAAAATTCAGGAGTTCATACCTTTTTGCGATGCGTCCAGTTCAAGCGTCCCTGAGGAATGTATTGAATCAGGAGGCGATCAAGTTATGGCCATAAGTGAAGACATTCAGAACCAAGACGTAACCTCTATCACGAAATTTAAATGCAACATAACCATTGACAACTGGACTATCAGGCCTTAATTAGCCAAGAAGATGTAGATCCAGAGGATAAAGTTGCGAGTTCCAGAAGATATTGGGACGGTATCACTTTCTTCGTATTATGCCTTTTATTTTCCATGCATATAAATAAAAAAAAAGAAAGGAAAAAAGAGAAAAAAAACAAAAAAGAAAAAAAAATATAAAAAAAGAAAAAAGAAGAAAAAAGAAAAAAAAAGAAGAGAAAAAAATCAAATCAGTCAGGTTTCAGCTCATCAAGCCTGAACTACGAAAGACCTGATCTCCCCTCATCGATGGGAGTACGTAGGCATCCATTTATGGTGTGGTCAAACTAAACAAAAACCCAAAAAGCCCCAAACAAACACTTTTTAAATCGTTTATCTTAGCAAGGCGAACTACGTCGACCTGATCTCCTCTTCAATAGGAGTACGTAGGCAACCATTTTACATGGCCCGGTCGCAATAAAATAAAAACAACAAAAACATCTCTACACCCTTTCCCTTACAAAAACAAAAATAACAAAAACATCTCTACACCCTTTCCCTTACAAAAACAAAAACAACAAAAACATTTCTACACCCTTCTCATTTCAAAAACAAAAACAACAAAAAATCTCTACACCCTTTCTTCATTCCTACATACACAACAAAAATGAACCTCTTACACCATGTTCGAACTACGCAGACCTGATCTCCGAACTAAAAATGCATCTCCAAAATCTGTGGAGTACGTGGCATCATCAAGTGGTGCAGTCGAACCCTCAAAAGAAACATCCAAACCCAAACATCAATCCCAAATCATGCCAAGAATAACCTCCAAGGCAACACCCATGTCGAGAAGACCCAACAACACTTCAATGTCATTCCATCGAATCGCACAAATCCTAGAAAAAGAAAAACAATGATACACTAAGACAACCAAAGAATAAGGACCTTCAAAGAGTCGACACCCTCAATCACAAGTCTTCATCAAATCAAAAGAAAACCATCAACGCCGATCATGAGAACAAGTCGAAATAATGATTGAGGGCATCAAAGCCCAAATCCAATACATGTTCACCATCCGCATATAAGTAAAAAGCCTCTTGCGATCTCGGCGTCTTATCATCTCATCTCATCAAAGCAACTATCCCGCATAACAAGCAAGGTTGGGGCAATTTCAAAATTAGCGACAACCCGATATTGAACTCAGACACAAAAGATTAGGACAATCTCGTAAATAACGACAATTCAACACTCAAGGCATGCACTAGTCAAAGACCATTAGCATGGTCCATCATCATCGAGCTTCCTCATATCATCTCACCGGGCGATTCGGATATTGCTCACTTGCGATTTGGTCAACAAAGAGAGTTTCTCATATGACTACCCGACATCAACATGTTAAAGGACTGGGGCATTTTCCGATTCCAAGAAAGGGACGGAGTATAAGGCAGGATCAAGCTTCTCATCAAAAGAAGGAGAATTGATGTTAGAAATCATGACGACATTAGCTTGCCCCTACAAAAGAAGGGGAAAATTCTCAAGAAAGTTCTTAACTTAAGAGCAGAAGCCAATGACAAAAGGTCTAGCGAAGGAAATCTACACCATCAACATGCGTCAAGTCCTCACAAGTTGAGGCCTATACACCGAAGTTCAAATCAAGGCAAATGAAGAGTGAGTTGCACCTCCAGGATGTCGGCCGATTCAAGTCATCGGTTCAATGGGTTCAGAAATCAAACGCTCAAGGAAATGGGGCACTTGCCCCCAACAACGAAAGGAAACTCCAAATCACCTCAAGAAGGGTGAGTGTAACATGAGGCAGAGCTTGGTGAAGCAAACCTTTGAATATTACTGCAGCGAAGGTATTAGAGGATCCGATATTCTAAACCATTGGCATCAATTCAGCGTAACATCATGACAGTTCAGTGATGAAAGCTTTGTATACCACTGTTCGAGTGGGAACCGAAATAGTTTGGCGATGACAGCGTATTCGACTACCAGTAGGGTAGGATCCATTGTCAAAATACCATCAGGGTAGGCACCATTATAAACTACCAGCGTATACTTCGGGAAGGTCCAGTGATTTCAGAATGTCATCTCAATTTCTCTTCATCAAATCAACTTATCTTCATCAAACAAGCATCGGCAAAAAATGCCAAACCGTTGGAATCAACACCAAAGATAGGCATCAACAATGATCGGTAAAGGTAAAGCGATCTGCGAAAACATTTTAACATTCATCATAACATTCATTACATTATGATTTACGATTGCGATTTGCAATTTATGCAAAATGCGATGTGAAATGCGATGTGCGAATGTCATGTCGCATGATCATATAATGATTTGGCCAAATGTGAAAAGCGAAGTGCGAAATGTGAATATGTGATGATTTTTGCGAACCGCGATTTGCGAAAAACATTTTAACATTCATCATAAACATTCATTACATTCGATTTTTGCATCATTAAAATACCTTGTCATATTTTAAGTGTCTCATTAATCTTTATCATGTCCATTCCATTGCATTGCATGAACATGATAAAGAGGGCATCTCGTAGACACTCGAAATTTTCTTTCTCTCATTACTAACTATGTGAGGGTGGCAAAAAGCATCTTTTTACACACTCCGAAGATAACCCGAGGATCACAACATCAATTTTAACCCGAAGATAGCCACAGGAGATCCGGTTTCCAACCCCGAGATAACCACTGGAAAAGCAGTTTCAACCCCAAAGATAACCCCGGAAAGTCGGGTTTCAACCCGGAGATAGCCCCGGGGATCAAGATCAAAGCCTCGAGAGATAGCCCCAGAGGTCAAGCCAACCTCGTAGATAACCCCGAGGATAGTCAAAGTCAACATCAAGTCAACCTCGAGATAACCCCGAGAAAAGACTACAACAATTCGCAGCAGCAACCGAGAGATAACCTCAGGAGGGGCAAAATGGTCATTTTTCCAACTTAACTTCAACTCACATCAAATCAACTCATTTCAACTCAAATTAATTCAATAGAAGTCCCACGAGAACCATATCTTAACTTTCGAGCGCAAACTACGCAAAACGGCTCAACGGACTACCTGACAGAAACCTGGGAATGCCATTTTGGTCATGGACTCATCTTCCTGAAATCAAAAAGGGGCAAATCATATGTCATTGAGTAGCTCTCGGAAAGAACTTTCCAAAATTGTATGGCACGCTTCCATCGGACTCCCGGATTGAAAGTTATGAACGATCGAAAGCGAATAACAGTGTCGTCCGAAAGTGTTCACGATTTACACACCATGGTGGGACCCACATTTTGGGCATCTCGGGCAGCCGTAGGTGGACCTGTGACTCCCTCCTCTATAAATAGAGGGATTGGGGTGACCATATTTGTAAGAAAAATGGCGAGGAAGCCCTGTCCAATTTGTTCATGCACTTGCAATATAACGAGTTCTTTCTCATTTTAAACACTTGTGAGCTTATATTCTGTCACATTTTTACCAGCGAGAGCCTAGTGTTCATCCATTTAAAGTTATTGAAGTCTTCTTTGTTAGTCCACTGTAAGCCTTCTTACACACTTTAAAGCCTTTCTCTTCATCTTTGCACACACCTTTCTTCACGTTGAGAGTCGTGTTGCGTGTGTATGCCCAGACTTCAGTTCGTGGTTTCATTTCAATTTATATATATATACTTATATATATATATCATATATGGACTAATATTATCGAGTTATGCATCAATTGAGCCTAGACTTGATGCGAGCGTTTATTTGCTTTTATATATATATATATATATATATATATATATGAATCGTAGTGTTCGAACTATGTTCGATGAGCCTGAACTTGGTGCGAGTGTTTACTTTTTTATATATATATATATATATATATATATATATATATGTTAACATACTACTTCGGAAGTTAGAATCTGACTTTTATGAGCATGTTTGATGGTACTTTTAGACGTGTTAATGTATCATACATATATACCTACTAAGTTAAGAGTTGTGAAATCAAGATTAAAATTGAATAAAGCATGTTTTCAAAATGATTACTAGAATAAATTGCATGTATGCAATATCAATACTCACAAGCATGCCTAATATGAGTTTTATAACTACTTGTATGTTTAGAAGGCAAGCATGTTAGACCATGTGATTTCATGACCTTGAATGACATTAAATTGTTGAAATGTTTAACTTAGAACCATGATATGAAAGAAGAAACCTAGATTGACTTGAGAAGCATGAAAATACCTTAACATGACAAAATATATTGTGTTTGAATGTTGTGTTCAAGCCGGACAGAAACCACATGGCAACAACTGAGTCTTGGCTTGGCGAGGAGGGCAAGCTCTGTGGTCTAAACTTAGCCATGGTGTATACTTGATATCGGAATCTGAGATAGTGTAATCTGATTTTTGACAGTTGACTTATATAATGCCTAAATTGCTAGAAATGGTTTAAAACATACTGATACATGTATATATGTGAGGATTAAGTAATAGTATGGTGTTTGTCTTGTAAAAGGAAAGTCCATGGGAAAAAAAGACTTAACCTTGAGCATTCTTAAATTGCTTATGAAATAACTAGATAATTGATTTCGTGGTAAATATAAGCTGATTTTGTACCATATGTGCATACTTGAATCATGTCGAGCTTGATTAGCAAATGTGTTAACTAATGAGCATCATGTACTTATAATACGCTATAAATAGGATTCGAAAGTGTTGATTTATTAACGTAGATAAACTACGCTTAAGGCAAGTATCCTAAACTCTTGTTTTACTTTATTCAACGAATATCGTAAGCAAGTTCCCTAAACTTACTCCAATTATTATTGAGAAAGTTTCCTAACCGTACTCAAATTATATTATGCAAGTATCTGAACTATCTTTTACATTATGCAAGTATTTTAACTTTGCATTTACTTTATGTAATGGACATGTGCAAACTAGTTTCAGAACTATATTGTTATCGTTATTATTCATGTGAAAACTATCTTTTATATTTGTAGATATGCCAGTTCTTGAATTATATCCAATCATTGTTTATCATTGCAGTATTATTGTATAATCCAGATATATATTCTGTTCGTAAATTTCTAAGATTTGTTATACAAGTGTCCCCACTTGGATAATTATTGAACATGTTGATACATACTTATTGATTTCCAATATGTATATCTTAATTGAAAGTCGTCTAAGCTATTTGTCTCTGCTAGACACAGATTTAAAATATCTTTGAATATGATAGAACCTTATTGCTATCCAACCTAATTATTTTGGTTGGGATTCCCGACTAAGTATGAACATCCCGAACATGGGAAAACTTGTGTGCGCCTGAGGCGGATATGATGAACGAGAATATCGTTCTGGTATGTAATATTGATCAATACAGGGCATAACGGGCTGATCACCCCCCGTGCCTGTAAGTTATGACGGTTTACAGATGAAGTTTTGTTTGACCTTTTTGAAAACTAAAAACTATGTTCATAGTCTATCGACTGCTCTCCATTTATAGTCAGTACGTAGTTTTAAAATTTGAAATAAGATTTGTTATGTTGTTTAGTGTTGCTTCAGTACTTCACAACTATTGCTTCGTTGTTGAAGAGTCGTTCAAAGAAAATATTTAATCCTTTCAGCTATTGTTTATTGATTGTTATTACTCGCTGGGCACTCAAATGCTCATTCTTGCTTAATTTAAATGTTTTCAACTACGTATGATCGACCTGAAGGTTCAGGCAAGAACAAAGGGAAAGAAATGCTAGCAGATTAAGTTTGTGTTATCTTATGTAATAGCTAGACTTAAATAAGATGAGGATATTTATTATCTATCATGTAATGAAATGTTTTAAAGGTCGCGTACCTGGGATTTAGACAACTCTGATATGTAAATTAAGTTTGATATTTATGACATTATTATTATTATTCCGCTCAAAGAAATGGTGGTACCGATCTTGTAACCATTGGTCTTCATCCAACTGAGCGTCTATCAACACTCTGAGGGATTCCATTTCCACCTCTATGGGGAGCACTGCTTCCATGCCATAGGTTAGTGAGTAGGGGGTTGCCCTAGTGGAAGTGAGCATTGACGTTCTGTAGGCTAATAGAGTCAGAGGCAATAAGTTAGGCAATCTTTTGTGATTGGCGAACATCTTTTGCATAATCTTTTTGATATTCCTATTAGCCGCTTCAACAACACCATTCATCTTTGGACGATAGATGAAGGAGTTAAGATGTTTGATGTGGAATTTACTGCATAACTCATCCATCATTTGGTTGTTGAGGTTTTTAGCATTGTCTGACAATCACCTCTGGTTGTCCATATCGACAAATGACATTATTTCTGATGAAACCAATGATAACTTCTTTAGTAACCTTGGGGGAAGAGGCTACTTCTACCCACTTGGTGAAGTAGTCGATCATGGTGAAGATAAATCGATGACCATTAGTGGCTTTGGGCTCGATGGGCCCGATCACGTCCATTCCCTACATTGAGGAGGGCCAGGGTGAGCTTATATTATGGAGCTCCCTTGGAGGGGCGTGGATAGCATTTCCATGAATTTGGCATTGGTAACATCTCTTGACGTGATCATCAAGGGTCACTTTTTGAGAGAGAGCCCGATGAATGCCACATTACGAGAGATTTTCATGCCAAGTAAAGGGCCGCTCATGTGTGGGCCATATACTCCACCATGGATTTCATCCACGAGCCTCTGATTTTGGTCTTTGTCTAGGCATCTTAGCAAACCTAGTCCAACATCTCTTTTGTAGAGTGCGTCTCCGCTTATATAGAATTTCATAGCCATTCGATGGATTTGCTTTCTTTCAGCTTGACTCACCTCAGCGGGTGTAGATCCATCTCGCAGATACTCCTTAATATCCTGATACCAAGGGTGTTGGATGGGAGGTAGCTCATCCGATACTTCTCCAATGTAGTTCCCATAGGCTGGAGCCTTTTGCAGGGCAAATTTGATGTTTGGCATGTCTTCTTTGTCAAGTATGTTGATTAAGGAGGCCAAAGTTACTAGCGCATCCACAAAGTCATTCCTATTTCCGAAGCCATCTGTATAACCTGCCGATGGTAAGGCAGCAAATGTAGCTCTTTGGTGTGATAGATCCCAGTGGTTTGTATGATTACCAATTTGGAATCTCCAAAGATAGTTAACCGTCTGAAGCCCATGGATTGGGCTAGTTTCAACCCCATGGTACAGCCTTCATACTCAGCTGTGTTGTTGGTGCTGGCAAACTGTAATTTGACGGCGATGGGATACTGTTCCCCCGTAATGGATAGTAGAACTGCTCCAGCTCCAGAACCTTATGTATTTACGGCTCCATCAAAATACATCTTCCATAGTTGGTGTGTATCGTACTGATGGTGTTGCTGAACCGTCATTACCCCTTCATAAAGGAAATATGTTTCCAAGGGTTTGAAATCCCCTGAAGGTGCGGCGGCCAGTTGATCCGCAATTCCTTGACCTGTAATAGACTTTTAAGTCACGTAAATGATATCAAATTGCTGTAAGATCAACTGTCATTTGGACAGTCGATAATTCAACATGGGTTTGTTGAACACGTACTTGAGAGGATCCACGCGGGATATGAGATGGGTTGTGTGACCATGGAGATAATGTTGTAATCTCATGGAAGCCCATGCTAAAGCACAATAAGTTTTCTCAATAAGAGTGTACTTGTGTTCACTGATGCTGAATCTTTTACTGAGGTAATAGATAGCTCTTTCTTGGCCTCTATCGTCTTTCTGTCCTAGCATGTAACCCATGGCATTGTCATTGATTGACATGTACATAAATAGGGGAACACCATCCTTGGGAGGTACCAAAATAGGAGCTTTGATTAACTACTCTTTGATCGTAAGGAAGGCTTTCTGACACTCATCATTCCATTTCACGGAGGAGTTTTTCCTTAGCAACTTGAAGATAGGCTCATAGGTTGCTATGAGTTGGGATATGAATCGGCTGATGAAGTTTCTGTAATAACCTGGATTTTTGTTGGATCCAGCTCAATCCCTTTGTGGCTTACTAGGAATCCTAGAAAATTTCCTAATTTGACACCAAAGGCGCACTTTGCTGGATTCAACTTCAAGTTGTACTTACGCAACCTGTTGAAGAACTTTTTTAGATGATCTAGGTGGTATTCCTCCTTTCGGGACTTGATAATGATGTCATCCACATAGATTTCTATCTCTTTGTGTATTAGATCATGGAAAAGAGCCATCATGGCTCGCTGATAGGTAGCTCCGGCATTGATGAGGCCGAATGACAACCATTTGTAGTAAAAGGTTCCCCAAGGAGTGATGAATGCAGTTTTCTCACGATCCTCTTCAGCAACCATGATTTGATGATACCTCGAAAAGCAGTCAGCAAAGGAGTACATGTCATACTGAGTTGTATTGTGAATGCGTATGTGGATGAAGGGTACGAGAAAACTATCTTTGAGACAAGCTTTGTTCAGATCCCTGTAATCCACGTAAATTCGTACCTTTCCTCCAGGTTTAGGCACGGGGACTATGTTGGATAGCCATTCAGGGTATGTTGACACCATGATCATGCCGACTTAAAATTGTTTCATAATTTCTTCTTTAACTTTTAAACTCCACTCAAGTTTTAATCGCCTGAGTTTCTGCCTGACTGGATTGAATCCCTCTTTGATGGGAAGGCGATGAATGACTATGTCAATGGACAAACCAACCATGTCTTCATGAGACCATGCAAACACATCTTGGAATTGGGTCAACAGAGTAACCATGTCATTCCTTTGGTTTGGAGTAAGGTCCGTACCAATCTGGATTTGTTTGGGGTTTTCTGAGGTTCCAAGGTTAAAAGAGGTGGTTTGATCAAGATTTGGCTTGGGTTTGTCTTTGACCCATTCTTTGATCTCCTGAGGTATCTCATAGTCCTCTTGTTCAATCTCCATCAAGTCTGAGTCCAACTTTACATTAAAGTTACAGTCCTTGTGAAAAATAGGCACCTCATCAGCAAGTTTAGGCACATCTAACTTTAGAGTCTTCAAACAAAATGCTTTCACTTAATATATGAAACTGTTCAATCATACAAAGTGTTAACATGAAATGACAAAAGCAATCAAGCTAATAATCTTTGTCTGATAAAAAGTAAGCGATTATTGCTATCTATCTGAGGCGGAGGGAGTTTACGCCCTTTTACCCTTGGTGTCGTGAAATACAAGTCTTTGCTCAATTACCAATGGTGAAGTCTTGGAGGACAGCAGTGATGAAGGGGCTGTTGTTGTCCTCCTTCTCTTGAATGATGACCATGATGTCTAGACAATCATCATCTGGGATGTCTCTATTCATACCCTCCGAATGGATCAGAATGCGCATGTTTGACATATGTCTCTCTTTCTCTTGTTTGCGCCTTCTATTCCTTTCTTCCACCTCTGGGTCTGGAATCAGAACTTCCTTTCCCTTAACCGGTATCAGTTTAGGAAACAGCATGGCTACCACAGGGGCATGAACTTTTAATAAAGGTCGTACAAGATTGTCACCTGTAGGTTTAGGCAGACACCGTGTAGATGAAGGAACCTATTTATGCTTGTGAGGGTTCCTGTGACTGGACCCAAAAGAGTAGCCTAATTCGGTTGTCCCTGTCTGACTGGGAACTTGAATTAGGCATTTGATTCCTTGATGATCCTTTCCTAACCCTTGTCCAGGTTGAAAACCAAAGGATATCATCTCTTGACTTGCCGAAATTACCTCGGCAGAAACTCTGGGTTTTAGAGGTAGCGCCCTAATGGGTTGATAGTGAGTGTTGCTCACCTCAAGGGCCTGGAAGCTGACCTACTCAACTTCTGCATTAAAACTGATGAGTGGTTTATCACTTTGTATATGACATTCTGGCTCAAAATTAATAGTGACTAGGCTACTATTAATGATATACTAGAGCTGGTAATGAAAGGTGGATGGGACATCTAGCCATATGAATCCACGGTCTTCCCAAAAGTAGGTTGTATCCTGTAGTGATCTTAAGCACTTGAAAGGATATATAGAAGGTATGTGGATCGATCTCCACATGTAATTCAATATCTCCGACAGTATTTCCCCGAGATCCATTAAAAACTTTGATGATTGTATGGCTTCTTCAGATCCTATTGAGATTGATGTTCATTTTCTCCAATGTGGTGTAGGGGCAGATGTTTAAGGATGATCCACCATCTATCATTACTCCTCCAACCACATATCTGGAAGACATAACCGCTATGTGTAATGGTTTGTATTGACATATCCCTTCGGGAGGTATGTCATCATCAATGAATGATATCACATTACTGTTGAAGATGTGATCAACCAGATGATGGAACTTTTCAACATCCACTGTCTTTGGCAAGTGGGCTTCTTCTAAGACTCTCAGTAAGACCTTCTGGTGATCTTCTGAAGAGAAAACCAAGTCCAGAATAGAAATCTGCTGTGGAGCTTCTTTCAAGCTTAGAACCACCTTGGCTTTATTGTATCCCATAATACGAAGGAATTCTTCAATCTTCTCCATGGGGCACTTTCCCCTTAGATCTGATGATAAGCTTCATCACCCGTTGAGGAAGATATAGTGGATTTTCTTTAGATACTGCATCAGTTGTGTTGGATGTAGATCCTTCTATATACCTCTCCATAATTCCATGGCACTTTCTGTAAGCTGACAACATGATACTGTGGCCTGAACGACAATATGATTGTCATTGGTGTAACCACTTTCAAAGGCTTTTTAATGCCTTTGAGCTGAATTGGTTGTATTGCAAGTGGTGTGGCAGCCAAATCTCCCTCAGAGAATATAATTGCTACGACTTCCTTCCATCTTGGAGGAAATGTGTCCCCACTCTTAAATGATACAACGTCATTATCTACCATTTGCAGGTCACCGCTGTCAATCATATTCTGAATAAGATGGTGGAGTGCCCAACATTCCTTAGTGTTGTGACCGCGAGAGTGGGAGTGGTATTAACATACTCCATTAGCATCAAACCGCCTTGAGCGTGGGTTGACTGGAGGTAGCAGTGCTGTGATTTTTCCCTCATTAATCAACATATGCAATGTCTCTTCCATCGGTTGGCCTAAATAGGTGAATTCCCTTTTATTGGCGAAGTCCCGACGGGCTTTGGCTTTTTCTCTTTTTCCAATCTTTTCCTCCAACATTTCACTTTCTGGAATAAGTGGTGGAGTACTTGTAATAAAAGGAAGGAGGCTAGCATGCTCATGACTGAATAATTGACGTGTAATTTGGTGCTGATGAATCACCAGTTCTGCCAATTGATTGACTTATTCGCCAATAGCCTTCATTTCCCATTCCATCATAAACCGGAACTGTGAATAATCCCATCTATCAGCAGTATCCTTGCTGGTTTGGGATGAAGCCCCCACATATTTGAGGTACTTGGAGCTCTCTCCATTGCCCATGTTGATCATATTAATCTCCTCTTCCTTGTGTTGAGGGAGAGGGTTGTCTTGAACATGTGGTTGGTCGAGTTTGGTCACCACGATCTCACCATTGTCAAGTAAATCCAAGATCTTAAGGTTAAGGGCCCAACAATCCTGAGTGTCATGGCCTGGAGCTCCAGCATGATAAACACATGTCTTGCTTGCATTAAAACCCTTTCCACTCGGGTTGCATGGTGGAAGGAGGTGAGTAATTTTCTTCTGAGCTGTCAGAAGTTTGAGAATGTTTTCAAGTGAATCCCCTAAGGGTGAGAACACTCTTGTACCTCTGACTTCTCCACTTTTTGGCAATGGAGGGTTTGAAGACTGTGCTTCAAAAGGGGAATAGTTTCTCCTCTGAATAGATATGTTTTGATTACCTTTTTGTCCTTGTAGTATCAAGGAAACATCCTCATATTTCTTCTTATGGACCCTCCGGGGGTTGTTTCCATAACTACTAGACTTGATGTGCTTAGCTACAGCTTTTAGAGCAGCAAGGTCTTGAATCTTCCCTGATTTCAATCCTCTTTCAGCCATTTCTCTGTGTTTGATCATTTCAGAGAATGACTTGCCTATGCCAGCAAGAACCCTCTCATAAAATGGAGCTTCTTGAATGTCTATGAAGGTCATCACTATTTCAGACTTGGTCATAAATGGAATAACTTGAGCAGCTAAACGCCTCCATCTTTGGGCATACTCTCTGAATGACTCATTGACTTATTTCTTGACCTTGGTAATTCGATACCGATCTGGAGCCATCTGAGTTTGAAAGCTGTATTGACTGAGGAAAGCATGGGCTAGCTCCTCCCAGTTGTGAATCTTAGAGTTGTCTAATCTGGTGTACCATGCCCTGGCTTCTCTAGTCAGACTTTTCTGCAATAGCTGCAGTATGAGATTTTCATCCTCGACATAAGACCCGAGCTTTCCAATGAATACCTTTAAGTGGGTGTAAGAATCTCCCAATCCATCATATTTCTCAAAATCGGGAGTCTTGAATTTTTTTCAGATAGTGAACCCCGGGGAAGATATAAAGGTCTGAATATGAAACACTCCCGTGTGCTCCAATCCCTTTGATGGACCGAATGATCTTTTCCATTTGTAGAACCTTCTTCTGAATATCACCGGTATCTTGATCTTCTTTAAGATGGGTGATTTCAGGGGTTTTATTGGTCTTATCAGACTGAGACTCAGGTGCTGGAACTTCTTTGTCCAGACCCTGTGTTCTTCCATGTGTAGAGGATTCTGTATGGATGGGTATTTATGGACCCTGAGTGGACTGGTGTAGTTCTTTGAGCAGAACAATCAACTCTATAATTTGATTGCTTAATCCTTCGAACTCTTCACGAGAGACAGGAGTAGGATTAGACTGGACAGATGTAGCCATGTTTGGTTGTAGGCTTAATGCCTTTTTGGACTTTGAATGGGTAACATAACCAATTTCTTCCCTACAAAAAGACTTATGTAGTTTAGTCTTAGTGAAATGTGGAAATGTTACATGCTATGTAATGTGTCCATTTTTAGGAGTATTATCCTGCAAAATGGATGCTAGTTGTTTTAATGACAGGATAACATGACAGGTTTTGATGTGAAAGGGAATGCATTGAGATTGAGATTGACATGGAAATGAAATTACTAGTAATTGAAATTATAAGTAATTGAAATGGGAAGGTATGAAGAGACTTCCCTCCGCGTTTGGTTTATTAGAGGCTGACATATCTTAGCCTACTCTCACGGCTTTTTGGTATGAAGGTTCCCAGATCATCACAATTTACTCGATGGGAAGTTAATCCAATCTTTCAACTGGAGCGAATCTGGGTGGTGCCTTTCCTGAGCCTCGTTGGAATTAGTCTCCCTACGAGTCCAGTAATCAAACACCGACAGGATAGCCTCCTGGTGGAGGGACTGCACAACATACATTCACATACATCGCGTCTCACCGTATGGAAATGATGACATATGAGAAACACTAATATCATAGACAGATATGGTGCCAAGCACTAAGTGCAGTAACTAAATGCGTTAGTACACATTCATTCAAATGGAAATCCAACATCCACACACAAGCAGATAAAAGTTTTGAAAAACTTTTAATAACGGCTTAAGCCCTCTTACTGGATGTCCCCAGCAGTGTCGCTACATGTCAACGTCGGGATTTTTATTTGTCCCTTTCTGTTCTTGTCTTTTGGTGTTCTCATGTTAGGTGAGATTTGTTTGAAAAAACAAGTTTGAAAAGGTCCGACATGTATATGTCGACGATTTGACTGTAAGAGTCGCCAGTTGGTATTTTTAAGTGGTTGCACCAACTTAACCGAGAAAAGGTTTGCACAAAGACGTAGTGATGTGACACTATTTAATTGGTCTGTGAAACCGAGATTCGTTAGGGTTCGAGGTCTTGATTAAGTGGAGGGAAGGTTTTAGGCACCCCCAGACTTCCGTGGTGACACGGTTACCACCACTTTTCAATTTAAACTTTTATCTGAATGTGTGTGTAGGTCAATGTGTAATTATCTGGAAGTAGTGCTATTCCTCGTTTACACCTATATACAAAGGGTTTGAATTTTGTATAAAAGTTCAATTTTAACAAGACATGGCAATGATGTTTAGTAAAACATGTTTTTTCAAACCCTTGTGCTCAATAGTAATTGAGGCCTTTGATACTTCCATTTTATTATGTGTTCGACTTGATTGCTTTTATTACTTTCGAGATGCGAAACATCTTCGAGAAAATAAGATACATAGCAGTGTCGAACTCCTTGTGGGCATGAGAGCCATCTAAGAAAATTCAGACACCGTGAATAATTTACAAGCTGGCTGCCGCTGAAAATGTCAATCACGGGAACCGAATCTAGATTCATGAACTGAATATGTGATCACATGATTCTTAGGCTCACATGATGATGCATTATGCACAAAAGCTATAAACAGTTATATATATATATATATATATATATATATATTTACATTTCACGTCATGCCTGGAGTTTACTTCGTGGCAGTTGATTGTTCATATATATATATATATATATATATATATATATATAAGTGATAAACGCACCAGATATCACACCCAGGCTCAATCGAACAGAGTTCGATAACAGTATATATATATATAAAAGTGTTAAACTCACCGGGATGTAAATCCGGGATCAATCAAACGAGTTTGATAATAATATATATATATATATATATATATATATATATATATATATATATATAGCGATAACGCTTCGGATGTAAATTCAAATCAATCAAATAGAGTTTGATGAAGAGAAAAGATATATAAGTATATGTATATATAAAAGCAATAAACGCTCCGAATATAATATTCGAGCTCAATCGAAGCATAGTTCGATATATTTATATATATAAAAGTAGTAAATGCTCCTGATGTAAATACATGCTCAATCAAACAAAGTTTGATGAAGATATATATATATATATATATATATATATATATATATATATATATAGCAGCGATGGCAGCAATATAATATTCGGGCTCAATCGAAGCATAGTTCAGATAACACGACTCTCAACGTGAATAAATATGTGTGGATGGAAGTGAAAAAAGGCTTAAGAAATCTGAGATGTCTTA
The DNA here is from genome assembly GCA_020205605.1 of Panax ginseng. Lineage (NCBI taxonomy): Eukaryota > Viridiplantae > Streptophyta > Magnoliopsida > Apiales > Araliaceae > Panax > Panax ginseng. The sequence goes on along the minus strand of CM035138.1, from coordinate 115,318,473 downwards.
TAGTGGGCTGCGAAGAAGACTTCAGATAGCTTTTAATGAATGAATACTTCGTTTCCACCGGTTAAATATAGCAAAACACGAGCTCACAAGTGTTTGGGAAAAGATAGCACTCAATTTTAAGTGTTTATAAAGTAAAATGGACAGGGCTTCGTCGCCTTTCTTCTTTGTAAAATGGCCACCGCAAGCCCTCTATTTATAGAGGGGGGAGCCGCAGGTCCACCTGCGGCTACCCGGGGTGACCCGGGATTTGCCGGCCTTGCCATCTCAAAGTACGTGCACGCATGTAACACGTTGTCCGCTTGAACCTTTATAACTTTTAATTCGGGCATCCGATTGAGGCGTATAATACCTTTCCAGAATGATGTTGTCAAGAGCTACACAATGACATGTGATAAGAGGTTGTACGAAACCGGGAAGATGGGTCCATGACCAGATCTTCAAATCTTCAAATTCTATCCGGTGTACTGTCTTGCGTAGTAGTCACTCAGAATTTGAGTTATTGTTCTTGTAGGAAACTTCTGTATGAAATGTGGGTTGAAATGTTGTTGAGACGGCACAAATGTAGTATTGAGGTGGCAAAATGATGTTTTTGCCCCTCACTAGGGTTATCTCTGGCTCTGGGCTGATTTAGCAGTCGTTGCTTAGGGTTATCTCTGAGATTGGGCTGCTGTAGATACTGAGTGTCCTCAGGGTTGTCTCTGAGGTGTTCCTAACCTCCCGGGGTTATCTCCAGGGTTAAAACTGAGTGCCTCGGTGTTGTCTCTGAGGTTGAAACTGACTTTTTCGGGATTATCTCCGGAACTAGAACTGCATTCCTCAGGATTTTCTCCGAGGTTGGAACTGAATCTCTCGGGGTTGTCTCCGGGACTAGAACTGAGTATCTCGGGGTTGTCTCCAAGATGGAAAACTGAGTATCCCGGGGTTGTCTCTGGGATTAAGCTGATTTGACTTACAGAGTTATCGGTGGAAGATGATTTTGTCATCCTGCAAGGTTAGTAACAGGAATGCAAAATTTCGAGTGTCTACACTATTCATGAGAGAAAGAGAGAGTCGATGATAAAATATGAGTTCCCATAGTCAATACTACCACAATATTGTGTTTGTAGTCTTCCGTGAACTGAGTAGATTAATTTTTGGTTCCTTATGCTTATACTATGGTTTGGCCTAGAAGTCCACGGTTAGAGTTGTAAACAACTTGACTTGACTTGTCGAGTTCAAACGTGTTTTAAAGTTAAACGATTAGTCGAGTTGAGTTTTAAACGTGTTTGAAGTTTAGTGTATAAATTCAGTCCGTTGATAAATTAGTGAAACTCAAGTGACAAGTCGAGTTTAAACAAGAGCTAAATGACATTTATGTCATTTTAAGTTGCCACCCACTTTTAAAGTCGTTCATAAAGCTTATTTTTCTTCGATTAAGTCTTTAAAGTGACATTTTTTGGCGTTTTCTTTTCTCTTGCCCTATTTGAACTTAACTCGACCCATTTTTACCAAATTTTGACCCAAACCGACCCCATCCCAATTTCACCAATTAATTTTTTTTAAAAGTAAAAAGTTTGAAAATAAAATATTATTTTTAAAATAATAATAATTAATATTTTAAAATAAAATATTATTTTTAAAAAGTTTTAAAAATAATAATTATTTTCCTAAAAAAAACATTAGAAACTTTTATTTTTTTCAAAAATGAGTAAAGTTTCATGAAATATATATTCAAAAAAATAAATTTATACTTTTAATTCTTAATTATTTTTATGAAAATCTACACATCTATTAAAAAATAAAAAAATTCAATTTTTATGAAAATAAAGTTTTTTATTTACATTTTTTGAATCTATATTTTATGAAACTTTACACTTTAAAAATTTTCTATTTTTTTTTGAAAATAATGTTAATTTTTTTTGAATCTATATTTTATAAAAATTTACTGATTTTTGTTTAAAATGAAAACATTTATAATTTTTTCCCTGAAAATAATAATTATTTTAAAACTTTTTAATTTTTAAAAATATTGAATAAGTTTTTTTTTTTATATTTTTACGTTTTTGTATTTTAATTTCTAATTTTAGTTTTAGTTTTTAAAAATTCTAATATTAAAAATACATATAATAATGGTAAAGACAAAAATTGTTTTCCTGAAAATAAATTATTATATAAAGAAATGAAAAAAAAATCTAATTTTTTCTAAAATAAAGTTTATTTTCTTTTTTTAATCTATATTTTATGAAACTTTACTCATTTATGAAAAAAATAAAAGTTTCTAAATTTTTTTCCTAAAAATAATAATTATTTTTAAAACTCTTTAGTTTTTTAAAAAAAATTTAATTGGTGAAATTAGGGTCAGGTTAAACTGTGTCTGGTTGGGTTAAAATTTGGTCAAAATGGATCGAATTAAAGTAGGTAAAAAAAATAAAAATATTAAAAAATATTATTTTAAAGACTTAATTGACGAAAAATAAATTTTAAAAATGAGTATGAACTTGAAAGGTATATCATTCAACCTTTAAACAAGTCAAGCTTAAGCTCTACTCGTTTAATTTTTTCAAGTGGACCGGTTCATTTACAGATAATAGGACAACCTTGTTTAAGCGCTACTAGTTATAAGTTTGGTTGACTATTGTTTTGAGTCGGTCTTTTAGCAAATCCAATTTGGTAGGCTGTATGTGTATGTTGTTGTAGTCTCAATTAATGAACTTCAACGAAGTTTGACTTTGTTCGGTATTTAACCATTACATTTTACAAATATCAAAAAAAAGAAAGAAAAGAAAATATTAACTGAAGTGACTAATTCTTGTGAATTTGGAAGCCACGTGTGCAAAAATTATTTCTTAAGAAAATGAATTTTAATTTCTTTTATTATTATTTTTCCTTTACCTTTTCTTCCTCTCATCAACATCCATTCCTTTTTTTTCCCTTCCTTTTGTTTCTCTCTCTTTCAGGGGCGAAGCTATAGAAGATTGTAGAGTAAATTAATCCCACTAAAAAAATAATTATTTTATAATATAAGATAAATTTTAAAATTTTTAAGTATTATAAATAAATTAGCCGCACTAAAATTTTATAATTTTTTTATTATATGGGGTCAAATTGAAAATTTATAATTTGTCGATCAAATTTTAACCACATATGACTCATATCCTCTCAATATACGTATCTCTCTATAATATTTTAAACTAAATAATAATCTAAATTATATTATTTTTAAAAATAATTAATGAATTAATTACTTATGAACAGTTGTGCTTAAAAAAGTACGAGTCAATATAGTGTATATATACCATATACTCTCTCCGTCCCAAATTAACTGCTCAATTTTGATTTTTTTAAGTCAAATTGACTATTTTTAGAATTAATAATTAAGCATATATAAATATATTTCTAAAATTATAAAAATTAGGATTAGTAATAAATTGTATATACTTTCTTTTGGTTATAATCTCTTCACCTATATTTTAGCAAAAATAGTAAAAATATTAGTTTTAAAAATGGTCAATTTGACTTTAAAAAATCAAAACTGAGCAATTAATTTGGGACGGATAGAGTATTATTATTTATTATATTGTCATTGTAATATAGTATGTGTGTGTGTGTGTGTGTATATATATATATATATATGTATGTATGTATGTATGTATGTGACCTTAAAGTACAAAATTATTAAAAAAAATTGGCTCGAGGCCACAGCCCCCGAATCCTCGTCAAATTATTTATAGCTTAATAGACCTTAGTACAATTTATTCCTGACTTCGCCACTACTCTCTTCCATGTCTCCATGCATTTAGGTCTAAATACAGGTGACCTTCATCTTAACATTTTCATCATTAAAATACAAATCTACATTTTCTTTCTCACGTTTTCTTCCTGTCGAGGTCGGAGAGATGTTTTCCTAGTTTGTTTCTACCATATTTAGATTTCTATTTCTATTTTTAATTATTTCATTTTGAAGGGTGATTTTTTAGGAAAATCGACATAAATGCCGACGGAGTTTTGAAAGGTTAATTTTAATGATGGGCCAATTAGACAAAGATGTCAGTTGGTAAAAGTTTAAATGGATATACCAACTCATCCATATTTTTTGAGGTTTTCGCAATATGACCTAATATGTAACTCCGTAAAATTGATCTTGAAATCGAGATTCCTAGAGTTCGGGGGCTTGCTTAAGCGAGGGGAAAATATTAGATAACCCTTGACTTCTGTGAAAATATGGCATAATGATATTGAACGAAATAACATCATGCACGAAAAAATAACATCCATTACCTCAAAAGAACAATACTTCAATTCGGGGTCTTACAAATACGGTTACTGCATCTTATATGTTTTCCTAATTTGAAGTGTGTGTGTGTGTGTGTTTGTGTGACACCCCCAAATCCGAATATTTAAATCCCACAGATTTTGTGTTCACTGTCCAACAAAATTATATTTGTCTACCCATAAACAACGGATATAAATGAAATTGATAAGCTTAATAAATAATTCTCCCATTAAAGGGTTACATAGTCTCGAAACAAATTTCAGGTTATCTAACCTTCATTACATCATTTGCGGAATAAACACAATAATACTTAAGTTCCATTACATAAACTCTTTCATATAAAATAAACTAAACATCTTCTATTTATTCATCTTGCCCTTGCCCTTGTTCGTCGATGGCTTTTCAGGGTTCTCAATCTTAGGTGCAATATTTTATGCAAGGGTGAGCAAACAATTTCCCACAAGTATATTAACAACAATAATAACATATGAATAGTCAATGAATTAAGCTCAATTGAATAATGTAATCTTTCTTGTCAACAATGTTCAAGAACTGAAAGCTCAATGAAAACTCAACTTTTGAATCAAGATTAGAAAACAAGATCAAAAATACATCTGATGGTCACAAGACTATGAATTATGTCCTAGGTTAGTAAGTATCTCTACTGTAGCTTTTAACAGTCTAATAGACTATATGGACCACCATCTCGTACTCTGGGGGATCAGCCCTTTGTACAATGTATTGTTCATAAATATTTTATCGCTATTGCGTAATATAATCCCTTATATAAGGGTTGTTAATCTCAGCTTTGACATTAGAGTCTGCACCAAAGAAAGTTTGGTTTGGATTAGCTTCAAGGGTAATTTGAATGTTAGAGCGTTCATCAACTAAAGATTAGTTGAATCAAAAGGTTTCAGTAACATTCATGAGTTCAATAACAACATAATATTGTAAAGGAATACTTTAACAATGGCAGAATGTTAATGAATTATAAATGGAGGAGCATTATGTATCAAAGTCATGCTCTTATAAGAATTTAGAAGGCTTAATCAAAGCCATAAGAAACCTTGCTCCAACAATAATAAGCCAAGGTTATGAGATTTGCTCAATTAAAGAGTAAAATTAAGAAAACATACATAATAATAAACAAGTTTGAGATAAGGAAATTTGCCTCGTGCATAAGCTAAACAATTACAACTCACGTGCACCAAAAGTTCTACATATACCATTAAGATCATAATAGTTATATTACTACTAATGTTAATGGTTTAAACTTCTATTTTACTTAATTTCACAACATTTAGCCCTAGGTTTGATTACACTAACCACATTGCACCAATCTGAAATCTCCACTAACATATATCACAAGTTTTAGCTCTTAAACACATTACCAACCTCATGGACAACGAATTTAAGTCCTTATACAAGTTGTTTACTCAAAACTTAAAATCATCACACATATGTTAGCAAAGTGTTATAACATCTAATTGTATGATTAACACATCTTTATGATCATTAGTTGAGATTAGATTAACATTTCCGGACTAAACAAACAAAAACTCAATTCTAGGCAAATTTGGCAACTGGCGCGACAACGCCTGATTTAACCTTCATCGCGGCACACATTCCAATTGACTTATGGCATGACGCGATAGCGCCCTAATTGTGCCTTGGCATGGCACGACAGCGCCGCTGCGCAGACACATGTTCTGCATTTCGGGAAGAACTCAACTATGAACCCAAAAACTCCAATTACTTCGCTCCAACAACAAATTAAACATACACATACACTATAAGCTTAACCAAAACAACAAAACACATACATATTACCATTCTAACAACATAATTAACTTAAACATCCAATTTAGAGCCTCAAAAATCAAAGTTTATGCTCACTCTTAATATTTTCACATATTTAGCGTAATCAACCACTAACACTTCGCTAATCAACCAAATTGATTCATTCCACTTTTTTTGATTTCATATTTCAACATACTAACAACATCCATCATAAATTTCAAAATTTATACATGAATTAACCACCAATTTTAACTCCAAAAAAGCCACATTATATATATAACAACAAAACTAAATTTCTTCTTGCTAAATCATACTTTCTTGAGTTTGATCACTCTAAAATCATTTACAATGGTTATACTTCAGATTATACATACTAATTAACACATGTGATCAATTTCTTAACAAACTAGCCATCAAACCATATTATAGAGAAATAAAACTTTGAGGAATAAAAACTAAGACTTTGGAGTATTATTTACTTTTGATTCTCTTTTAGACTTAGATGATTAGAATAACTTAATTAATCTTCCTCCTTCTTCTTAATTCTTTAGAATTCCTTCTTCAATTTCTCACACCTCCCTCTCAATTTCTCTACTCTCTGATTTTTTAACTCTCGGTCTTTAGGAATAATACGACGCCCCCAAAATAGGTATACACAATCCATTCTTAGTACCCAAATACATGGTACACAATTCAAATACAAATTTCATTTATACAATATGACAAAACGTAGCTGAGAGTTTTAACACGAATATTGTCTCGTAGACAATATCCAAACTCAAATAGAGTCCTCATTACAATTATTATCACACTATTTTATAGAATAGTGAGGACTACTAAAGCCACCATCTCGGACCGTCACTCCATTTCCCGACTAGTCCCGGTTATGTTCTCATTTTCTGAAGAGAATAATAAAAGCAAAGGGTGAGCTCAACTAGCCCAGTAAAAAATATTATGACTTAAGATAATGCAGAATAAATTACTGTTAGCCTTCAACAGTGTTAAACTGATAGAATACAATAAAAAAACAAGTTTAACTGCAGCAGAATAAGCAATCCATTAGAAGAGTCAAGTAGAGCATAATATATACTATCTTCTATAATTTAAAAGTTCATCATCAATATTTTATCGCTGTAACACAGCTCAATAAATAATCCACATCATCGAATTATCCATGCACTATGGGCCAAGGATATTCATTACTATCACATCTATGAAATATCCATGCACTACGTGCCAATGATATTCATTAGTAGCACTAGTTGTCATGATCATGCCAACAACTGTCCATTAATGCACTACGGGCCAATGAGGACTTTTACCACATCATTTGTGACATTACAAGTCATGATTATACCGATACATAGTCATAATCATACCAATCAACAGTTCATCTATGCACTACGGGCCAAAGATGACTTTCATCACAATTTAAGCATGAGAATGATGACAATGATATAAGAATTCAATTGAATGAGAGCAAGGATAAATTTTAAAGATTTTTAATTCAATTTATCCAAAATTCAATAATGTCCAAATTGTCAACATGATACTGCTTTGTGGAGTAAAATTCAAGAATAATATTGTATCAAAAATGATTTGGACAGAAAAGAAATCAATTTTTATCATGAATAGTACCCCGGGTGAATAATATCCGAGTGAATGGTATCCCATGAATAGTGTAACGCCCAAGAATTTCGAATTTTGAATGAATTAAATTTTTATTTGATTATGAGAATTAAATGAATTTAATTGATTTATTATGTGAGTAAAATGTTCGAAGGGCGTTCTATGACCTAGAATATATGGATGTGGTTAGTATTCTGGCTTTGTGCTAATATTAATGGTTGTGAATTATCAAGACGAAAAACGAAGGTTTTTCGAGAATGTTTGCGCAAAAACACTATTCATCCGACTTCGTTCGGAGTTAGGGTTTGAAATTTTGAGAAACGCGTAATGATAGAATACGAAGATAGTATGGAATATCCAATAATAATTCCGTTATAGAAAACAAAGTTTTCGCTTGCAGACGTAAAACCTAAGGGTTTGTGAAAGAGGTTTCTGAAAGAGAAATGCAATGCGTATAGTCGTTTCAGATATTATACGTATGAAATACGAGTATTATACTAGTATAAATACGAGTATGGTATGAAGAATAGTAAGACGTATAATAAGAATATCGTATGAGTATTAGACAAAGAGAATACGTGTGTTATACGTGTAGAATAACGAGACGTATTAATGGAGTATGAGTTAAGGGTTTGGTATAATTAATTGGACTTAAACCAATAGCAATCCCAATGAATTAAGTATACAAGCCCAAGTTGAGGCCCAACGATAAAAAAAGTCAAGCCCAATCTAAAGAATTAAATCGCGGGTCGAACCGGTGGGTCATGGGATGGGTAAAACACATGGGGCAACCCATGGTATGATCCACAAGGGAGTGGGCCGGCCACTTGGTGGCCAAGAAAGGAGACAACTTGCTCACCAAGTACTTTACTTGGTGACAAATTTGCAAAGGAGGTGCAATAGTAAGGAGGTAGAGGAATTGGACCATTCTGCCCTCATTTTGGTTTTCTATTTATACAAAGCTAGAGTTGGCCATTTTGTTGTTTTACAAAGCTTGTCCCACTATATATAGAGAGAGAAAGAGATAGAATCATATAATCCTTCTACTTCCAGGCAAACCTTTATACGTTTGTCAAGAACGTGAATTACTTCAAAGGTAAATTCTTATAAACCGTAATCTTCATCTTTTTCGATTTCTTTCTGGTAGAAGAATTATAGATTGGTGGAGTATGTTTATTGAGGAGATATAAGGATGCCTATTAATGACTAAATCATTGATAGGTCATGACCAAATAGAAATCGTAAGTGTTTACGTGAGTTAAAACCGTAGAAAGTCTTGAACGTTAACTTAGTTATGAATGAACGCTTTGAAAATTGTTATAGCTAAAGAATGTTCCTATTGTTTGGTTATGATGACTATGATGAATCAATGGAGTTTTCTATTTGATTTGGCTTATAGAACACGAGTAACGAAGTTATGGCAAATTTTGCGAAAATAGACGTTAAACGTCGAAAACGTAGAAAGCCCGGATTAAAGGTCAAAAGTTACCGTGTGACTTAAAAACGATGGTTTCCAATGTCAACACGTGAGATAAGGTAATTAAGAGTCGTTAGCGAAAGATTCATCGCATTCTGACTTATAACGAAGAAAACGAGTATTGAACGGTCGAAAACGTTAAACGAACGCTTAAAAATAAACTAAAATGTGAATTCCGGGTTAATGGATTCGAAAATGTGAAATTTTTATATGAACACGTAAAGGATGTGATTTGTGACTTGTAGACTTTCGAATGGGTTAGTTACGATGTAAAATGAACAAATTAGAAAGTCGGGAGTTTTGTTAGAAAAAGTGGAATTTTTTTTGGCTAATCGGTACCTGACTCTTGTATTGCGGCAAATGCAAAATTAGTATACAAAGTGGTGGCGCCAAATGACCAGACTTCGGCCGAAATACCACGCTAACTCTCTTGGCAGGCTTACTAGAATACTAGGGATGTCGGCGTCAGTAATGGCAAGAGATGAAAAAGGTTGACCAAGTTAGGTTTTGTTCCATTTGAATGTAGACCTAAAGTAAGACATTGAAGGTACTTAATGTACATGATAAGACTTACCTTAAATCACTTATAAGGTGTTAATGTAAGAAGATCTAGTAAGGTTTAATAAAAATTAAACGAAGAACGCGAAGACGTAACAAGTAAACCGTGAATGACGTTCAACGTTGGTATTTAACCAATAATGATCGGATAATGACGTAAGAACGTTAATGAGACGTAACAAAGTATAGGAAGTCGAATCGACTTTAATAACGAAGTTAATTCAAATAAGACATAGAAGAGAAAGAAGTTGGTTAGAACCGTAAAGTTAGTTTGTTTGATAACTAACTACCGTGTGCTATGTGAATATATCATGTAGATCTTGTAAAGACTGAGAATAGTTAAATTGTATATTCGAAGACGCTTGAAGGCAAGTCTTTCTTAAACGCTTGTCTAACCTTCGTGTTAGCCAAGTTTTACGTGATGCATGTTATACAATGCATGAATGGTTTTAAAGAAAGAGTCGATGCCTGTTTTAATTCGGCTAGACAAATATTGAAGAATGAATGGATTTGTTTACCAGTCTGTTGATATAGAACTGTTACGCTATCCTATGCCAAGTATTTGGTACGGATGAGAAGGTAAGTTTGTCTATACACAAACAAAAGTATTTTTTATCGATTATTCGATGGGCACGCGAGGTTGCCAAATGTTGAACGTAAATACGTTTAACGTAAGAGTGTTGATCAACATAGAGTATAATAGGTCGATCACCTAAAAGTGCTCGTAAAGTAAAGGCGGTTGGATGGCCTTAGTCTGGGATATCCTTTTCAAGTATGAAAATGAAAAGAGTATGTTCATAGTCTATTGATTTGTTTCATCATTCCTAAGCTATTATATATACTTTGGAATTGTTGTTATGACATGAGAAGTACTAGTCAAAGGTTTCATAATGCTTCCTAGATAATTGTTCAAATATGGAATTAAAGTATGTAAATGTTAATGTGATATTCATATGATTCTTTGTTAAGACTTGCTTTGAGCTAGTTATGCTCATTCTTGCTTGAACCATATGTTTTACGGCTAAAAGCCGAAACTAACCGAGAGTTCTAAGAGAGATAAAGGCAAGGCTAAGATGGACAATTAATCGTCCTGTAATAGATTAGTGTATTTATATGTAATATAATTATGAAGAACAACGAATGTATTTGGTTAATGAACCTGGGAAAGAATTTATTAATGTAATATAAAGATAGTAATTACACTCATTTTGTTGTTATCTCAATGGAATGATTGTGTGGATTGTAGTATCGTGGAGCACCATCTGTCGGGTTAGAAGATACCCGGATTTGGGGGCGTCACAAATAGTACTTTGGGAATAGTACCCCGTGAATGAAAAGATCAAAATTTAACAAGAATGTTTTAAAAAATATTATTGTGAAACGATACTAGATGAAGCGCAAATTTCAAGGATATTCTATTAATTTAAAGGAGTATAGAAGCAATACTTATCAAAATGAGTGTAGAATTCAAAATCTGAAACGAAATAATATTACTTATATACTACAAAGTATGAAAGAAAATATTATTTCTTACAAATATTGAACAAAAATAATATCCCTTAATTTAAAAGAAGAGTACTTCTGAATGGTATAACGAGGATATTCTTGAAGAAAACTTGTACTATTTTCTACACTCAAAGCTTCCTTAAACTCAAAAGAAATACGCTCAATATTATAGAAGAAGAATTCTTTGATTCTGGTGTGATTTTCAATTCTAAACTAAGCATCTTATTTATAGGAGAATGACAGGATATTCTTTGAATTTAGAAAATCACGGGCGCACAGTAGGAAAAATTCACGGTCGACGTTCGGCTGAAACTTTTTAAAATGTTTTTGATTTTACTATGCTGCACTATGCAGCACTATGCACATACTATGCAGTACTATACAACAATATCAGTACTATGTAACATTATGCAGTACTATGCAATCAAATAAAATATAATATATTCAATTTCTCATAAAAAACAAAACTTGTATTATATATATATATATAATAAGTTTCTACCGATAATTTTGAAAAATGGGTAAGTGGGTGTCCATGTAATAAGCCAAACTTACAACAAATACTTCATAAAATACCCCTCTATTTATCTCAATTCACTTGGCTTCACCAAACATATTTTGGAACAACAATTATCCATCATTAATAATATAACTTACAATATTAACAATCAGATCATTCCTAGGAAAGAGAGGGCTTTCTGATAAGGATTTCTCTTTATTGGCGCGCAATTAGGTGACCAAACCCCCTTCCTCGACAGAAATTTTTAGACATTGTCAATAATACAAATAATAATATGAATAACTTTGTCGTCTCAATTATTGATTTAATAATATAAAATATTGTGACAATAATTGAATCAATAATGTGAGATACTATGCAGCAATTACTGTGGCAATAATTGAATAAAACTGAGTGACTTCTCACGTAAGCATCAATAATCAAAGATACTATACAATATCGTGTGCTATTGTGCAACCACGCGTATTACTATACTTTTATCACTGGGTATTTCAATAGTTTAACGGTAAAACTTTTGCCGTTATTTTTATAAAAAGATATTTATGTCGTTTTCTAACTTCGATAATAATTCTGTTGTGGGGTCCACTGAATGATTGTCTTGAAATCATTTAATATTCCCTGATAAAACAAATATTCCCCGACCAAATGAATATTTTATGACAACTTTCTTACTTTGCAAAATTTGTAAATATTACCCACAACTATAACATTATATCAAATCCACACCTTATTATTCAAAATGATATTTAGATAAAATTAATCTTTATTCATAAAATTTGGGGTCTTACAACCTCCCCTTCTTATGAAATTTCATCCTTGAAATTGGTGTACGTACTTGGTATGTCGAAGAGGTAAAGATACCTTGATTTCATTTCAGATTCTAACTCCCAGGTCATTTTCTCAATATCGTGGTTTCTCCATAAAACTTTGACTTGAGGTATAACCTTGGAGCGTAGAATATGTTCCTTTTACCTCTTCATACGTTAAATCTTCCGCTATCTCATTTGGTTCTAATTCAATAATATGATTCGGGTCTTCCACATATTTACGTAACATAGATATGTGAAAAATGTTATGAACACGAGACATACTTGGTGGTAAGGCGAGTCTATAGGCCACAGTTCCTACTTGGTCGAGGATTTCAAATGTGCCAACGAATCGAGGATTGAGCTTTTCTCTCTTTCCAAATCTTGTAACTCCTTTCCATGGAGCAACACGTAACAACACATGCTCTCCAACATTGACTTCAATGTCTGTTCGATGAAGATCAGCATAACTCTTTTGTCGATCTTGTGAGGTTTTATACGTTACCGAATCATTTGAATCTTTTCTGATGTCATGCGTACCAATTCCGATCCCAACAACATTGCATCACCCACCTCATCCCAACATACTGGAGAACGACACTTTCATCCATACAACACGTCGAATGGAGCCATGCCTATACTTGCTTGATAATCGTTGTTGTAGGAGAATTCCACTAATGGCAAGAACTTATCCCAACTTCTTTTGAAGTTTAGGACACAAAGTCTTAATAGATCTTTAAGAGTTTGAATAGTCCTCTCAATCGCTTTCGTCAGTCCAGGGATGATATGCCGAATCAATCAAATCGCGTACCCATAGCTTTCAAATCCCCCAAAAATCGTGAAGTAAATCTTGGGTCTCGATCAGAAACTATGGATACTGGCATACCATGAAGTCTTAGAATCTCATTTATATATATACGAGCAAGACGTTCAAGTGAATAAGTTTCTCGTATAAGTAAGAAATGAGCAGACTTGGTTAATCTATTAACAATGACCTAAATTGCATCTATGCCTTGAGAAACCTTAGGAAGACTAGTAACGAAATCCATAGAAATGTGCTCCCACTTCCATTCGAAATTTCAAGTGGTTGCAATGGACCTTTTGGCACTTAATGCTCTGCCTTGACACGTTGACAAGTTAGACACCTTGAGATAAACTCCATGATCTCTCTTTTCATATTTTTCCACCAAAATGTATGTCGAAGATCACGATACATTTTGGTACTCCCAGGATAGATTGCAAATGGTATGTTGTGCGCCTCCATCATGATTTTATACTTCAAATTAGAGTCTTTAGGAATACAAAGTCTGGAGTTGACTCGAAGTATTCCTTCTTCATCAATTCTTGCTTCCAAAATAACACATTCTTGCACTTTCTTCCTCATATGTATCAGCTCCAGTTCTGTAGTTTGAGCAACTTTAACTTTATCGATTAAAGTTGATTCTACTCGTATATTTGACATCATCATGTGGGTCCCTGGAGTCTTTAACTTTATCTCTATCCTTTGTAAGTCATACAAAATGGGCCTTTGCATTGATAATATTGCACTCGTACCCGCATATAATCTTCTACTCAACGCGTCAGCTACCATGTTCTCTTTTCCGTATAGAATGGTATGATCGTAATCTTTCAATAGCTCGAGCCAACGTCGTTGTTGTATGTTGAGTTCCTTTTGGGTGAAAAAATATTTGAGGCTTTTATGATCCGTATAGATCTCCACTTTCTCCCCATACATGTAATGTCTCCAGATCTTTAGTGCAGCAACGACAGTTGCCAACTTTAGATCATGAGTAGGATAATTCCTCTCATATTCTTTGAGTTGCCGTGAGGCATAGGCTATAACTTTCCCATGTTGCATGAGAACACATCCTAACCCTTTGTCTGAAGCATCAATGTAGATGACAAATCCCTCCGAAACAGATGGTATTGTCAAAACAGGTGCTGAAATGAGTCTCCCCTTGAGTTCTTAAAAAATCTTCTCACATTCCTCTCTCCAACAGAATTTTGTATCTTTTCGAGTCAGCTGAGTTAACGGAGTGGCGATTCGAGAAAATCCTTCCACGAATCTCCGATAATAACTAGCGAAGCCCAGAAAGCTATGTACTTCGGTCACTGACTTAGGTTTCTCCCAACTTTGAATTGATTCAATTTTCGTTGGGTCAACAGATATTCCATGATTTGATATCACGTGCCCAAGTAATGCTACTTCCTTAAGCCAGAACTCGCATTTCTTCAACTTGACATATAGCTTGTTTTCACGAAGCTTTTGGAGTATCAGCCTCAAGTGTTGCTCATGATCTTCACGGCTTTTGGAGTATATGAGGATGTCATCAATAAAGACAACCACAAAATGATCCAAATATTCCTTGAATACTCGGTTCATCATATCCATGAAGGCAGTAGGAGCATTATTCAATCCAAAAGACATGACTAGGAATTCGTAATGCCCGTATCGAGTTTTGAAAGTAGTCTTTGGAACGTCATCAGTTTTAATCTTTAACTGATGATATCCGGAACGAAGATCGATCTTTGAAAGGAATTTAGCACCTTGTAACTGGTCAAACAGGTCATCAATGCGAGGTAACGGGTACCTATTTTTGACGGTGACATGATTCAACTCCCGATAATCAATACAAAGTCGCATACTCCCATCTTTCTTCTTTACGAATAGAACATGAGCACCCCAAAGACATGTACTAATACGAATGAAACTGATGTCTAACAACTCCTACAATTGGGTTTTTAACTCTTAAAGTTCAATAGGAGCCATTCGATATTGGGCTTTGGAAATGAGTTTTGTATCGGGTTCAAGGTTGATAAAAAATTCGATTTCACTCTCTAGGGGTAGGCTAGAAAGTTCTTCAGGGAATACGTCATGAAATTTATTAACAATAGAAATATCATTCGAATATGAAGTATTTTTGTTTAAATCCGTGACATGGGCTAAGAAAGATTAACATCCGTTTTTCAATAAACGAATGGATTTATGGCTTGATATGATAATGATTAACTTTATTGGTTTGGTTGCTTGAATTCGCATAATAGGTTGGTTAGGAATATGAAAGATAATAACCTTATGAAAATAATCAATTTTAGCATTATGAGTAGTTAACCAATCAATCCTTAAAATCACATCAAATGCAAGTTGTGACGCCCCCAAAATAGGTATACATCACCCATTATGAGTCGCCAAATACATGGTACAAAATTTAAATACAAACTTCATTTATACAATATGACATAACGTAGCTGAGAGTTTTAACACGGATATTGTCTCGTAGACAATATCCAAACTCAAATGGAGTCCTCATTACAATTATTATCACACTATTTCATAGAATAGTGAAGACTAATATAGCCACCATCTTGGACCATCACTCTATTCCTCAACTAGTCCTAACTATATTCTCATTTCCTGAAAAAAAAAATGAAAGAAAAGGGTAAGCTCAACTAACCCAGTAAAGAATATTATGACTAAGATAATGCAGAATAAATTATCGTTAGCCTTCAACAGAGTTAAACCAATAGAATACAATAGACAACAAGTTTAACTAAACCAAAACAAACAATCCATTTGAAGAGTCAAGTAGAGCATGATATCTACTATCTTATATGATTTAAAAGTTCATCATCAATATATTATCGTTGTAACACAACTCAATAAACAATCCACATCATCGAATTATCCATGCACTACGGGCTAAGGATATTCGTTAGTATCTCATCCATGAATTATCCATGCACTCGGGCCAAGGATATTCATTATTATCACATCCACGAATTATCCATGCACTATGGGGCAAGGATATTTGTTAGTATCACCAGTGGTCATAATCATGCCAACAACTGTTCAACAATGCACTACGGGCCAATGAGTACTTTTACCACATCATTTGTAAAATTACATGTCATGATTATACCGATATATAATTCCTAGTCATAATCATACCAATCAACAATCCATCTATGCACTACGGGTCAAAGATGACTTTCATCACAATATAAGCATGAGGATGATGATAATGATATAAGCATCAATCAAACGAAATCAAGGATAACTATTAAAGATTTTTAATTTATCCAGAGTTTAAATATGTCCAAATTTTCAACATGATAACTACTTTGTGGAGTAAAATTCAAAAATAATTGTGAGATCCCAAATTTTATAAAATAAAAGTATTCAATTTTCTTATATTTATTATTTTATTTCGTAAATGGTTAAATTGATAAAAGTTTATATTTAAGGGTGATATGTGAAATTTTTTGTAAAGTAAGCAAGTGGTTATAAAATATTCGTTTGGTCGGGGAATATTTTTTTTGTCGGGAAATATTCTTTTTGTCGGGGAATATCCGTACGACGGCACAATCATTGGTGCACCCCACAACGAAAGTATTGTCGTAGTAAGAAAATGACAAAATTATCTTTTTATAAAAATAACGGCGAAAGTGTTACCGTTATAACTATTGAACTACTCGGTAGTAAAAGTACAGTAATACGCGTGGTTGCATAGTAGCACACGGTATTGATTATTGATGCTTACGTAAGAAGTCACTCGGTTATACTCAATTATTGCTACAGTAATTGTTGCATCATATCTCACATATTATTGATTAAATTATTGTCATAGTATCATCTGCATAATATATATTATTAAATCAATAATTGAGATGGCAAAGTTATTCATATTATTATTTGCAATATTGACAATGTCTAGAAGTTCTGTCAAGGAGAGGTTTGGTCACCTAATTGAGCGCCAATAAGGAGAAATCCTTATCGGAAAGCCCCTTCTTTCCTGGGAACGACATAGTTGTTAAATATTGTGAGTTATAGTATTAATGATGAATAAGTTCGTGTTGATTAAAGATGAAATTGATTGTTCCATTGTGTTGGAATTATTAGTGTTAGTAGAAAACGACATTTATTTCAATATTAATTGATGTCTGGAAGTTATACTGACCAATCGGGTAATTAATCGGATAAATGAGTAATTAATTGCTATTAATTCACATGATTATAATTATTTGTTCACATGTGTGTACTATTGATTCACATTCTTGTACCATTAGGGGTGGTGGTGCAAGATTGATAATACTTGCATGACTAAGTTAAAAATAGAGGTATAGATGGAGGTATTATACTGTAATTCGTATTTTCACATGTCTAGAACTATTGATTCACATGATTTACTATTGATTCACATTATTTACTACTAGGGGAGGTGGTGCAAGTTTGATAATACTTGCAGGACTAAATTAAAAATGAAGAAAAAGAGGAAGATATTATACTGTAATATTTCGAGCCCCAAAATGTGCAATTATTGAAACTATATTTTCCTATAAATAGAAGCTTATTTCTTCATTATTTTTCACCAATTCACTAAAGCTATAGAGCAATTATTATAGAGAGAAATTATAGAGAGAAAGAAGAAGAAAAGTCTGCTACTTCACTATTCTGGTATCCAGTTTTCTTCTGAGGTAAGGGATATTATTATTATAGTAAGGGGTATTATTTCTTTCGTATTCATGAAGAGAGATATTGTTATTCCATTCTTTATTATTACATTTGGAATATCCTCATGCATGCGGATTACGCATGACCTGTTCCATTCTTTATTATTACATTCTGAATATCTTATGCATGCGGATTACGCATGACACAGTTCCATTCTTTATTATTACATTTGGAATATCACATGCATGCGCGGATTACACATGACTTGGTTCCGTTATTTATTATTCTGTTGGAATAACCTGTCTGTGCAGTCTATCGCTTACCTGGTGAATTCTTCTATTATTCCATTCTTTATTATTCTATTGGAATAACCTGTCTATGTGGATTACCGCATACATGGTGAATGATCCTTCGTATTCATTCTTTATTAAATTGTGGAAATGATCTGTCTACGTGGATTACCACATGGCGGGTGAAAATTCATTTGTAGTTTCGTATATTCTATTATACTCGTATGAGATATCATTTTTTTTGTACTCGTCATGGAATATCATTTTCTTTGGTATTTTTCTTTTACGAGTTACTATTCACCTGATTACTATTCACTCTAGTATTATTCACTCTGGTATTCGGAGCACTTTTTGTGTCAGAGTACTATTCACGAGTTACTATTCACAGGTTACTATTCACCCAAATTACTATTCACCCGAATATTATTCACTCGGGTATTTGGGGTACTTTTCATGCCGGGATACTATTCACGAGGTACCATTCCCGAAGTACTATTCATAGGGTAATATTACGGGGTACTATTTACCCGAAAAATATATTTCTTTTCTGTCCAAATTATTTTTGGTACATGAATATTATTCTTGAATTTTACTCTATAAAGCAGTATCATGTTGATAATTTTGACGTTATTGATTTCTAGATAAATTAAATTATAAATCTTTAAAATTTATCCTTGAACTTGTTTTATTGAATTATTATGTCATTGTCATCATCCTCATGCTTATATTGTGATGAAAGTCATCTTTGGCTTACGTGCATAGATGGACTTGGTATGAATATGACCAGGGATTATTTGGTATAATCATGACCTCATTGGCCCGTAGTGAATTGATGGACAGTTATTGATATGATTATAACTAGGGATTATTCGGTATAATCATGACCATTGATGATTACATGAATATCCTTGGCCGTAGTGCAGGGATGATTCGATGAAGTGGTTTATTTATTAAGCTGAGTCTCAGCGATAAAGTTGATAAAAAACTTTTTAAATAATAAAAGATAGTAGATTTTATGCTCTACTTGACTCTTCTAATGGATTGCTTATTTCCATTGCAGTTGTTGATCTAAAACTTGTTGTCTATTGTATTTTATCAGTTGTTATACTGTTGAAGGCTAAGGATAATTTATTCTGCATTATCTTAGTCATAATATTTCTTACTGGGCTAGTTGAACTCACCCTTTCTTTCATTGTTCTCTTAAGGAAATGAAAATATAGCTGGGACGAGTCGGGGAATGGAGTGATGGTCCAGGATAAATGGCTTTAGTAGTCCTCACTATTCTACGGAATTATGTGATAATAATTGTAATGAAGACACCATTGAGTGTGGATATTGTCTAGATGACAATATTCTTGTTTAAACTCTCAGCTATGTTTTGTCATATTTTACACGACTGTTGTATAATTAGGTTGTATTTGAATTTATGTACCATATATCTGGTGACTCAAGATGGGTGATGTATACCTGTTTTGGGGGCGTCATAGTTGGTATCAAAGCTTAGGGATATAATCCCTGGCTGAGGTGTGAGAATAGAACTAGGAGGGGAGAGACGAGTAATTCCTTCGCTAGTATAACCTACCTAAGTTTATTTGTTATTTAATTGGTCGGTCAGAATATAGGGATAATATGTTGCATGTCAATTAACCCTTATTTTGAAACTATATTCTAGAATGATATCCGAAATACAGGAGATGAGCAATGAAAAAATTATGATACATAGAAAATAACCAGGAATGTACAATCCAAAAAGAAAGCAAGGTATTCTCATCTCTTCGAACTACCAGGTACGTAAATTTCGAGGGAAAAATTTCATAAGGAGGGGAGATTGTGAGATCCCGAATTTTATAAAATGAAAGTATTCAATTTCTTATAATTATTATTTTATTTCGTAAATGGTTAAATTGATAAAAGTTTAAAGTTAAGGGTGGTATGTGAAATTTTTTGCAAAGTAAGTGGTTATAAAATATTCGTTTGGTCGGAGAATATTCTTTTTGTCGGGGAATATCCGTACGACGGCACAATCATTGGTGGACCCCACAACGGAAGTATTGTCGTAGTAAGAAAATGATAGAATTATCTTTTTATAAAAATAACGGCGAAAGTGTTACCGTTAAACTGTTGAACTACCCGATAGTAAAAGTACAGTAATACGCGTGGTAACATTATAAGACCCCAAATTTTATGAATAAAGATTTAAATTTCTCGAAATATTTTTTTAAATATTATGGTGTGGATTTGATATAATGTTATAGTTGTGGGTAATATTTATAAATTTTGCAAAATATGCAAGTTGTTATAAAATATTCGTTTGGTCGGGGAATATCCGTACGACTACACAATCATTGGTTGACCCCACAATGGAAGTGTTGTCGTAGTTAGAAAACAACAGAATTATCTTTTTTATAAAAATAACGGCGGAGGTGTTACCGTTAAAACTGTTGAACTATCCGGTAGTAAAAGTACAGTAATACGTGTGGTTGCATAGTAACACACGGTATTGATTATTGATGCTTACGTAAGAAGTCACTCAGTTATACTCAATTATTGCTACAGTAATTGTGCGTCATATCTCTCATATTATTGATTCAATTATTGTCACAATATCATCTGCATAATATTTATTATTATTAAATCAAAAATTGAGATGACAAAGTTATTTATATTATTATTTGGAATATTGACAATGTCTAGAAGTTCTGTCAAGGAGAGGTTTGGTCACCTAATTGCGCGCCAATAAGGAGAAATCATTATCAGAAAGCCCCCACTTTCTTGGGAACGACCTGGTTGTTAAATATTGTTAGTTATAATATTAATGATGAATAAGTTCGTATTGATTAAAGATGAAATTGATTGTTTCATTGTGTTGGGATTATTAGTGTTAGTGAAAATTGATATTTATTTCGATAATAATTGATGTCTGGAGGTTATATTGACTAATCGGGTATTTGGGACACTTTTTGTGTCGGGGTACTATTCACGGGGTATTATTCTCGAAGTACTCTTCACGGGATACTATTCACCCGAAAAATATATTTTTTTTCGATCCAAATCATTTTTGGGTACAATATTATTCCATGAGGAGATGTGATAATTTTTCAGACCGTTGGTTGAAGTTATAATAGTAACTCAATATGGATCGTTGGTTGAAGATATAATAGTAAATCAATATGGACCGCTGGTGGAAAGTTATAATAGTAAATCAATATGGATTGCTGGTTTAAAGTTTTAATAGTAAATCAGTATGGATCGTTGGTTTAAGTTTTAATAGTAAATCAATATGAATCGTACGTTTAAAAGTAAATCAATCTGAACCGTTCATGAATTAGTTACTATTCAGTCCATTCTCCTATAAATAGAAGCTCATTCCTTCAATTTTTTTTTTACGAATTCACTGAAACTCTAGAGAGAGAAACTATAGAGAGAAAGAAGAAAAATATTCTGCTGCTTCACTACTCCAGTATTTAGTTTTTCTAAGGTAAGAGATATTATTTGTTGTACTCGTAAGGGGTATTATTCTTTCGTATTCATGAAGAGAGTTATTTTCTTTCAATACTCGTAAGGGTTTTTATTTCATTCTTTATTATTATGTTGGAATAACCTATTTATGCGAAGTACCATATACATGGTGAAATTCTTCTGTTATTCCATTCTTTATTATTTTGTTGGAATATCCTGTCTGTGCGGATTACGTATGACCTGGTTCCATTCTTTATTATTCTATTGGAATAACCTGTCTGTGCGATCTATCATATGCCTGGTGAATTCTGTTGTTATTTCATTTTTTATTATTACATTGGAATATCACATGCATGCGAATTACCCATGACTTCGGTTCCATTCTTTATTATTACATTGGAATAACTTGCTCTGCATGCGATGCATCGCATGCAATGAATTCATTGTTATTCCATTCTTTTTATTACATTGGAATAACATGCATGCGGATTACATACGCTTTGATGAATTCTTCTGTTATTCCATTCTTTATTATTCTGTTGGAATAATCTATCTACGTGGATTATCGTATGGCGGCAAAAATCTATTTGCGGTTTCATATATTCTATTATACTCAGTTGGTTAAAGTTTTAGCTTCTATACTCCATGAAATTAGTGGAATATCCTTGATATTTGCGCTTCATCCAGTATCTTTTTATGGAAATATTCTTCTGAGCATTCTTGAATTTTACTCCACAAAGCAGTATCATGTTGACAATTTGGATGTTATTGAGTTCAGGATAAATTAACTTATAAATCTTTAAAATTTATTCTTGAACTTGTTTTATTGAATTGTCATCATCCTCATGCTTATATTATGTTGAAAGTCATCTTTGGCTTACGTGCATAGATGGACTTGGTATGATTATGACCAGGGATTATTCGGTATAATCATGACCGTAATGTGACGAATGATGTGGTAAAAGTCCTTATTGGCATGTAATTCATTGGTGGACAGTTGTTGGTATGATTTTGACCAGAGATTATTCGGTATAGTCAGGACCATTGATGATTACATGAATATCCTTGGCCGTGGTGCAGGGATGATTCGATTTTATTTCTTAAGCTGAGTCTCAGCGATAAAGTTGATGAAAAACTTTTTAAATCATAGAAGATAGTAGATTTATACTTTACTTGACTCTTCTAATGGGTTGCTTATTCCGCTGCAGTTTTTGATCTAAAACTTGTTGTCTATTATATTCTATCAGTTGTTATATTGTTGAAGACTATTGATAACTTATTCTGCATTATCTTAGTCATAATATTTCTTACTGGGATAGTTGAGCTCACCCTTTTGCTTTCATTGTTCTCTTCAGAAAATGAGAACGTAGCTGAGACTAGTCGGGAAACAGAGTGATGGTCCTAGATGGTGCACTAGTAGTCCTCACTATTCTGCGAAATAGTGTGACAATAAATGAAATGAGGACTCCATTGAGTGTAAATATTGTCTAGATGACAATATTTGTATTAAAACTCACAGCCTATATTTTGTCGTATTTTACACGACTATTGTATATTTAAGTTTGTATTTGTATTCTGTACCTTGTATCTGGCGACCCAAGATGAGTGATGTATACCTGTTTTGGGGGCGTCACAGTTGGTATCAAAGCTTAGGGATATGATCCCTGGCTGAGATGTGAGACAAGAACTAGGAGGGGAGAGATGGAAAATTCCTTCGCTAGTATGACCTACTTAAGTTTATTTGGTATTTAATTGGTCGGTCAGAGTATAGGGATAATATGTTGCATGTTAATTAACCCTTGTTTTGTGACAGTGTTTGAAAATGGCATATGAAAATGTTGAGATCAGCAATGAAGCACATGAGACCGTTGAGTCACCAACGATCAATACCCAGGATAAGGTGCAACAGGAAGACAATAATCCTCAGGTATACAATAACACCGATGAAATGGTGAACGATGGGATTTTCAGAGGCTTTATGCAATTCATGCAACATCAGGCGAGAGCGATTCCTATTCAAAATGCAGGTGGAAACAATGGCAACCCACAGCTGGTCACTGCTAAGAAGTTCAAGGAGTTGGGACCACCGGAGTTTTTGGGAAAGCCAGAACCACTTAAGGCGGAGACGTGGTTAAAGTAGATCACCAAGATATTTAATGTCTAGGGATGCTCCGAGGAGCAAAAGGTTCCCTTTGCCACCTTTATATTGCGTGAAGAGGTAGATTACTGGTGTGAATTTGTAAAACGTACTCAGCCTAACGCACTCAAGATGTCTTGGGAGAAGTTCTAAGAGCTGTTCAATGACAAGTACTTTCCCGAAAGTATTCGTCACATGAAGGAGGTGGAGTTTTTCAAGTTGGAGCAAAACAATATAACCGTGTCACAATACGAGGCTAAATTTGCGGAGTTATCCCGGTTTGCATCCCATTTGGTCGATAATGAGGTTCGAATGACGCGAATGTTTCTAAGAGGTTTGAAACCCGATATACGTCAATACCTCATTTCTCACAAACTTTGTTTATATTCAGATGTTGTGAATATGGCTCAGTTATTGGAGTGCGATAATGAGTCAACACAACCAAAAGGTAACGAGCAACAACACAATAATAATCATACAGGTGGCAACGACTATAACAACCCGATATTTTCTATATAATTAAATCAGAAATTTTGCGTATAATTTTTTTTTAAGGATGAGGATTTGTACAAGATAATGTGTGTATGTAATTATGTAGTAAATAAAAATATATTTATTAGATGAATGTTTACAAATAATTTTATTTTAGAATTATTGATTATTATAAAGTTTATTCTTTTAATAATTAATTTTATAGTAGAAATGTTTTAATTATTTATTTTCCATGAAAATATAATTATATATTATTTAAATAATATATGAAATGATTATTAGAATTATTATAATAATTAATCTATTTTAATATATGAATTTATGTTAGTTTAATTAACTTAATTATTTTAACTTAATTAATAATGTTAAATATGAATAATAAATCAGATATGAATCGAAACCCTAATTTTGAATTTTTATAGAGGAATGAGAATAATGATATAATAATATTATATTTTGATTTTTAGTGCTATAAATATGTACGGTATGTACGTATAGATAATGGTTGGTCAATTATATTGTGGCATATTAAAACAGTAGCATTAATTCGTTAAACCCTAACTTGAAACTCAAACCGGAGTTTGTAATTGGTAAGAAATCGTGGTATGTGATTTAAGACCATTATTATATTAGGCTAATTAGGTATACCCTAATTATTGTCTATAAATCCTAATTGTAAATTAGAAACCATAATTTCCAATTTAAAACCCTAATTGCTAAAATGATAACCCTAATTATTATTTTAATTATTTATGTTATTTAGTAAATAAAATTCTTAAGGAATGAGAAGGGTTCGAATAAGAATTTATATGTGTCGTGAGGTAAGTGGAATGGTGTTGCATGGGGTAATATAAACTATGCAATAAGTGATTTATGTGTTTAATAAATATATCATTATTATATATTTATTATGAATTGTAAAGATAAATTAGTAAGAAGATGGATAAAAATTATCTATTGATATTAAATAATTTATTTTATCATAGTAAGTTGGTGACGTTAAATACCTTTGATAATCACCAATTTCTTGAGTATATGTATAAGTAAGTATCAAGTCTAAGGCAGTGCAACCATATCATTTAATGGTGGATGTATAGGAGCTGGGCTAAACGATTCCTTCAGAGAGCGGAGGTATATACGAATTAGTGACTGATCTAACTCGTTGTGAAAACAGTGTAGACGAGACGAAAACTAATTTGTTGGTTGTTTGTGGGAAACCACTCAGTGTACTATATTGAATACTATTAAAGACTCGACGCGTGCTAGGTTTAGACTTGTATATATGTACGTTGTTGACGAGAGAAGGAAATCGATATATCTTTAGATAAATATTGGTTAGAGATTTATTGATTAATATTGAGTATGGTTAAATGTATAGATTAAAGAAATTGTGTTGAGGCATTCTATAGAAAGGAAAGAGAAATGATTATAGTATATTTCTACTAAAGGATATTAAAATAAATTCTATCATTTGATTATTTTAATAAAATGGGGAATATTATTTTGATATTACCTTATATAGCTTTGTACGAGGAAATGTGTGGGATTAAGTAATGTGGTAAATATATTAAAACATATTTGCTATATAAGTTGATGCAAACAATTTAATAATAGGAAATAAACTTATTTTCTATATATAGTGTGTACGTGTGTCGTGCATGTAAATAATTTAATAATACAAAGATATTATATTAAGAATAATATCTTGCGAAAATGAGTAAATCGTGTTATTATGATTAGTTCTTATATTTAGAGAAAACATGATAAAAACATCTTATGTTATGGAGAAGTACATAATTTTGATTATAGTAATGTGGTGGGAAATGAAGAAGTAATGAGAATAAGTAATAAGCTTAATGTAAGCTTGTGTGATATGCCTAGTGTGGCAAAGTGAATGAATAAGCATTCATTAAATAATTTAATGAATGAATAATTGAAAGAATTAAATTGTATGTGCAATGGTTTTGTATTATATAGTAGCTACATCTATGTGATATGAAATGAAGTGGAACACTTCAATGGTAACTATATAATATAGGAAGTATATGAATACATACATATAAAAGCTTGTATGCTAGCATTATGTACAAGTGAGACAATAAAATGTAACATGGTGCAATGGACCACTTCCACGACCATATTATATGATGTAAAGTTAAGAATAATATTATTTTGTGAGATTATATTATTATAAGCTTGTGGACTATTAATTACTAAGTTCATATAATTAGGTCTTGTGTGACATAACTAGGGAAGTTAAATCCAAGAGAGAATTAATGGGAAGTATTAAGAGAAAATAAATGGTGAGTAAATAAATAATTGATATTAATTATCATTATAATAATTGAGTGTATTTGAGATGATAACTTTTATGGAAAATGATGGATTGAGAATATCCAACTATTTTATAATTAGCCCAATTAAAATATTAATTGGAATAAACCAATGTACATGGATTATATAATTCTTTGTGAGTGGGTGTATATATATGCACATTTGGGGGAAAATATCATATAAACCTAAGTATGCTAATAATAATAATATGGAATGCTGAGTTATAGCTTTTGTCCCATTTTATGAGTCTCATCTCCTCCATCACGTGAATAGACCATTGGCCTAGTCTAGCTTACTTCTTCTTCTTCTCCAAAATCCATAGCTTCCAAATGATGAAAAGGGGAGTGGGCATAATGATGTGAATCAACTTCCATCCAACAACTCCTTGTTAACCTTCATACAATCCTTCAATCCATGTGTTTAATTTAGTGGGAGATGACAATATATGTGTTTTTGTTTCTCTATAAATGAAACCCATCTCCTTCTATTTTCCATTGATGAGAATTGCTAAGTGTGAGATTGAGAGCATACAAGTGTTCTAAGAACTTGGAAGTTCAGTAGTATTGAGAGCAATGGGAGGATTGAAGAGCTAGAATTAGCAACTTCAAGCAATCAAGAGGTAATAACATTAACTTATATGTTCTTGATTCCTATGTTTTACAATTCCTTAGAAATATCATGAAAAAGTAGCTTTTGAGTCATAAAATTGATGACTAAGGGTTGTTATAATCCATGAATTGATGCTAGACATCGTTAATATGGTTGAATACGAAATCAACGGAAGTTAAACGAACTAATTTGGTTTAGAAACGAATTTGTAGTGAATGATTTCGCTAAATTGTCCAAAACATGAACATTTGCATGAACATGAGTTATAGATTCATATTTGGGTTAGTTAATGTTTATGTTAGTTGATGGGTATCTAGTATGTTGTAGTTCTATGAATTACGAATCCATGAATCGAAAACGGACTAATTTGGACATGTATAACTCAAATTATGAAGGTTAGAAGGGAAGTTTGGCTTGTTAGCTCGTAGCAGGGCATGAAATTTCCCACTTACAGTAGTTATACCCACTGCCTTGGCGGAGCTATTTTTAAAGCAAGACCCCCCCGCCTATGGTGTGTCGGTCTGAATCTTGAGAAAAATCGTGAGAACATGTTTTCCTAAAACGGCCATAACGTTTTCATACGAACTCCGATTGAGGAAATTCAAGATGATCTGGAACGAGAACGAATAGACCTACAACTTTTGTTCTTTAAGTGTTTCAATTTGAGGTCATTAGGAAGGGGAAAAATAGTCATTTGTGTGACTGTTACGTAATCGAAGGCCATCGGAGGGCGTCGAGCGAGCACATGCGCAAGTATAGTGCTCCCGACGATGGAATATGTTATTCTAAGTGATGTAACATGAAAATGCATGATATTAGACATGACATATAAGATTACCTTACCTATAGTGGAATGCTTTATCATGACTTTGTATGTGTTTTGAAAAGAAACTTAAAGATTTTTGAAAACAAACATTGACGAACCTTGAGTCTTTGAAATTATGAGATTTTAACACATACATCTTGTTGAGTTATGAGTATACTTAAGAAAGAGAAGTGATTTAAAGTTACTTTACTTATTATCAACTTACAATAGCTTAGTTGAAAATGATTTCTAAAGAAAACTTGAAACTTTAAGAACGAACTTAAAGTAACTTGTGTACTTAAAGTTCTAAACATGATAACATATATTCATGGATTAGTTAGCTATGAAATGAGATTAAAAGTTGCACCTAGTTGCTTTACCTTGGCCTAGAATAACTTTTAAAAGTGAACGTGAACGCCTTATGCCCCTAGACATGACGATTATGTTCATCTTTTAGCTAAGCATGAATTGGACGTTTCAAGTGTGATTTAAAATACGTTTTCAAATAAACTATGCTATATACATGTGAAGCATGCTAGTAGAGGCTTATTAGTTTAAAAAAGCTTATATCATCGAATCTTGTTACGTAAAGTTGTTAAGCTTTATTGATTGAAATAAATCATTACTTAAACTAAGTAGTTTAAATATGAGCAGCGTAGATCACGTATCTATAAACTTTAAAAATGTGTCGAACACATAGCGAGTCAAGTGTGTGATAAATGTATATGAATGTTGATGTCAAGTACGGGTGGTTAGGTATACCTATATATACCTAGCTATTCTAAGAGTATGATGAGAAAGTGAAGTGTAGGTTTTACAAACCTAGTTAGGAGACATTATTTGTTCTTAAATTAAGAGCGTATGAAATGTATGACTAATAGATATGAATCCATGATTATATAACTGTGTAGGAATACACGAAGTGCAGATAAGCGTTAAGCAGTTAAGTCATAGTTCATAAACTACGAATCAGGCAAGTCTTTCAGTTCTTATTTGATATATGAAATGCATATGAGATATGTATGAAAGTTGAAAGTTGAAATTTGAAAGTTGATCTTTGATGATATGTTTGTGAAGTAAATTTCTATGCATGTTATGTGTGAAGTAACATGCGTAGTTAATATTAATTGATTATGAATGCATGAACTGAATATGCTATTATATGCTATGTGCTGCATGGAAACTATTAGAATTGTTGGGTTGTCAAGCTCACCCTTGAAAATAAACCACTTTTGCAGGTTAAAGACTCACGGTAAAGATTTTGTGCTTATTGGTTGACAAAGTAGATAGTTTCACGACGAAGGATACTATTTAGATTATTACTTGAACCATGTTTAGGTTCTAGGAGTGTACTTGATATATACTTACGATGTTTAATACTTGTTGTATTGTAAGGATGTATTAGTTAATACATAGAGGATATCGAATCAAGATGTAAAATCTTATACAGTAATTCCAATAAACTGAACCATATTATATAGTTGATTCAAGAATTGTAATTGGTTCAAAGTTATGAAATCAATATAAGATTTTATTCAAGAGATTGAAAAAGTTTAAATTATTCCGCGTTTTTATAATATCGAAGGTGATGTAATACAGGAATAGTAAATGACCAGGATTAGACACTTATAAAAGTTTTGGGTCATTGTGCAGATCCTGAAAATGGAATGAATTTATATTCTAAATTGTAATAAGTAAAGTTTTATTCATTAAGTTATGAATGAAAAATATAAATAGTTTGACGATAGTAGTATCGTGGCGGACCGGATCTGAGGTTCGAAGGGACCCGAATTTGGGGGCGTCACACTAATAATATCAAGAAACCCTAACTATTTTTTTTAAAACCCTAATTTTCTAGTAAAAACCCTAATTTTAATTAGTAAGTTATAATTAAAATTTTATTAAACTTTAATCTTAATTTTTCAAACCCTATAAATTATTTGGGAAACCTTAAGGTTTAAAATCTAGTGATTAAACCCTAGATTCAAGTACCATGGACAAGTATACCCTTAAAATAACAAGGCAAATGACAAAATTACCCTTTTCTTAAATTTTAAAATTTAATATTGTATGGTCAAGAATTGTGCCACATCTCTTGAGCCATGACCTAACACTTTGAATCAGCCAATTGAAGCCACATAAACAACATTCTCAACCACAAGAATCAATTTGAAGTAATTAAAGTAAGTGAATTGTCAAAGATTGGCTCATTTGAGTTTTTACACCTAGACAAACTCTTTCTCTCTCCAAGCCACGAATTCTAGTAGCATTTCAGTCCCAAAAACAAGTCCCCGCTATATCCACTAGCAGATCAGAAGCCAAGAATCAAAGGATTGTTCATAAGAGGTATAAACCCTAAAACAAAATCTGACTTTTGATCCTATGTTAGATGTTAGTTTTTTTGTGTTAAATATGTTGAATATAGTGTGTAATGATGATCTGGGTTGATAGATGTTAGATCCATAACATCTATAGGCTCGGATTTGATGTTCATCAAAATCTGGAAAAATAATTTTGTGTTGTCTAACAATAAATGTCAGACCTTGTAGATGTCAGTATGTTTTGTAGTTTTGTGTTTTTAAGCTTTGATCTGGTAGTATGCTATGAAATCTTTGATCTGAAACTGGAATCAAAGTCAGATCATAAGCCGGTTGAAAGTTATTAGTGGTCAAACCACGTTGACCGGCATTGACCAAACGTTTCTGGGTAATCCAGAACGTGCCCGAAAAAAATCCTGACAAACATGTTAAATGCGTTTAGATCTTCTTGTGTTTACGTTTTAGACCACATTATTGTTGTAATGTTGTTGTATGCGGCGTGTAGGCTACATGACCATGCCTCTAGAATCATTATATCCTTCTCTGAATCAAAGTAATCGAAATTAATTGTCAAAGTGGTGTGGATGAAGCAAATGGGATGAAGTTTCACAGGTAACCCAAAAACCTTCATAAGCAGTTTCTGACCACTACTTTGACCAGTCCATATTTGCTTGATGTGATGTTGTTAAACTGTTTTTATGTCATGGATCTATTGTCTTACATATGGTCTACATACTGAAACTCTAATATCACAAAAATAATACACGGATTACAAGTTGTGGAGACCCCGAATATGAACAATTAAATCGTTCTTCATTTCTAGTTATTTCAGGTAACCTTAAAATGAAGAACAACTCGATAAAATATTTTGTGGGCCTAGATCTCTCTAAAAATTATTTTAAAAATTATTTTAACTTATAAAAATTTACTTTTAATAATTTGACATATTTTTTTTATAAATATTAATATTTATTTAGATATTATTGATATTTTATTTATTTAATAAATGCATTAAATAAATTAATTAAAAATGATCTTAATATATTAAAATCATTTTAAATAATAAAAGGTATTTAATAATATTTTAAGTTATAAAATATAACTTTTAATATTTTAAGACTAATTTCATTAATTATTTAATATTAATGATATTAGATTTATTTGATAATTATATTAAATAAATTAGTTTAAAAATGATTTTAATATTAGAAAATCATTTTAAATGAAAATAAATGTTTTAAAAGTATTTTAAGTTATAAAATATAACTTTCAATATTTAAAGGTAAATTTCATTAATTAATTATTATTAATGACATTAAAGTTATCTAATAATTATATTAAAGAATTTAGTTTAAAATGATTCTAATATTATAAAAATCATTTTAAATAAAAATAAAGCATTTAAAAGATATTTTAAGTTATAAAATATAACTTTTAATATTTAAAGGATAATTTCATTAATAATTTAATATTAATGATTATTAGTTTATTATTAATGATATAAATTTATTTAATAATTATATTAAATAAATAGTTTAAAAATGGTTTTATTAATTTAAAAATTATTTAAAAAGGATATAAATGACTTAAAAATATTTAAGTTATAATTAATGACTTTTAATATTTTGATAAATAACACATTAATACTTTAATATTAATGGTAATTATTTAAAAATGATTTTAAATGTTTTAAAAATCATTTAAGGGTAATATTAATACTTTAAAAATATTCTAAGTTATTATAAATAACTTTAATATTTTGGAAATAATTTCATTAATAGTTTAATATTAATTAAATATTAATGATAATAAAATTGTTTAATATTTAAATCATTTAATAATGATTACTTAGGTGTTTGAAAATTCATGATAAATTATAATAAATGTTTTAAAAATTATTATATGTTATTTAAAAATAATATTATTGATACTTACAGATATTAAACTACAGGATAGAGTCTTAGACCTGATAATTACCCGATAAAGTCGTCGGTACACCGACATGTTTCAAAAATTGATCTAGACTAGATAATTTGATTAGATATGTGTTTATTTGTGATTCAATGGTTGTGGAACATATGTGACAATGTGATTAGGTTATGTGTTGACTGCGATAAGCAGTGCTATGTGTTATAGTATGTTATTCTAATCAATCAAATGATCTTATTACTGATAGGTGTTATATAAAGATAGAACTAAGTTACAAACTGTAAGCAGCGCATCAGGCAAGTATCTTACCTTTGAATTTCCTTTATGCAATGGACATGAGTAAGAAGTTTCAAAATTATATTATTATTATACTATATTATTAACCCTATTGTTATATATTCTATATCCGATCATTGTTTATCAACATGTTAATATATGGTAATTCAGATATATATATATATATATATATATATATATATATATATATATATATATATATACTCTGTTCGTTAATTTCTAAATATGGTTACACAAGTGTCCCCACTTGGATAATCATTATAGTTAAACACATGTTGATATATATATATATAAAGCCGTCTAAGCTATTTGACCCAGCTAGACACATATTCAGAAATATCGTTGAATAAGTTAAAACCTTTTTGTATCCAATCAAATTGTTTTGGTTCGGATTCCGGACTAAAATATGAACATCCCGATCGTGAAAATTTTTATCTTGGCGGATAAAGGATGAACGATAATATCGTTCTAGCAATGTAGTATTGATCAATACAGGGCACATTGGGCAGATCACCCTCGTGCCTGTAAGTTATGACAGTTTGTAGATGAAGTTCTGTTAAACCTTAGCGAAAACTAAAAACAATGTTCATAATCTATCGACTAATACCTATATATATAGTCAATACGTAGTTTCAAAAATTTGAGATAGAATTGTTATGTTGTTATTATCGGTTTAGTTTACTTAACAACTATAAATTCGTTGTAGAAGTGATGTACAAAGAAAATATTTATTTCTTTCAGCTAATTATATTTCTAATTGTTATTACTTGCTGGGCACTCAAATGCTCATCCTTACTTAATTTAAATGTTTTCAGCTAAGCGTGATCAACCTGAAGGTTCAGACAAGAACAAGTGAAAAAGGAAAGTAAATAATATATGTTTAATGGTATCTTTTGTAATAGTTAGACTGTATTAAGGCAATGATATATATTATCTATCATGTAAATAATTATAGTAAAGTTGCGTACTTGGGATTAGACTCTGATATATGTAAACTAAGTTTGTTATTTATATTATTGTTATTATTATTAGTATTATTCCGCTCATAGAAATGGTATCGTGAAGCACCGAGTTCGGGTTTCAAGTACCCGAGTTTGGGGGCTTTATAACGGCCATCGGAACAATGATAACCATCGTGGGGGAAATTATTATGCCAAGAATGGTAACCACTTCAGTGGTAATCATGGCCAAGATAATAGGAGTGGAAATTTCAAGAAGAGGAGATTCAATAATAATGGAAAGACATCAGCACCAACACCCGTTATTAAGGAAGGAGAATGACCACCTATCATATGCTTCAATTGCGGAGGGGAGGGACACATCAGTCCAAACTGTGTAATGCAGTCCAAAGCATGTTATAATTATGGAAAAGAAGGTCACTTAGCCCGATTTTGTCGTGCACCAAAGTCAAGTCCAGCTGGGACGGTGGCACCAAAGGCGGATACAGACAAAACAAAGTCGGTGGTTTCAGGAAGAACATTTTTTGTGACTTCTCAAAAAACGAGTGACCCGAACGAAGTTAGCACGTGTTAGTTAATTATAAATTCTTGCGAAGTCTATACCTTATTAGATACGGGTTCTACCCATTCTTTTATCTCTCTTGCTTGCACTCAACGTTTAAATTTAACTTCGGAGAAATTAGACTTTGACTTATTGGTTGAAACTTCGATATTAGAAACAGTCGTTACCTCCACTGTTTATAAATCTTGTTGATTCAAATTGACACTTTCACGTTACCTATCGATCTTATCTCTTTGAAAATACTTGCCTTTAATGTGATTTTAGGAATCGATTGGTTAACTACTCATCAAGCTTTTTGTAAGGTTGTTAGCTTTCATATTCCTAACCAACCTGTTATGCAAATTCAAGCAACCAAACCACTAAAGTCAATCATTGTCATATCAAGTCATAAGTAAGAGCCTCGAGCCTTTCGTTGGTGACTTCCTTGTGTGGAATGCACCGAAGCCAGACTTTTTGTAGGCGACATCATGAATGACGATGACAAGTTGATAGGTATCAATGTGACATACTATCCAAGTCTTGGATGAGGGTCACAGTTTTGAATGATATTTCTATTGTTAATAAATTTCCTGACGTATTCTTGAAGACTTATTAGCCTACCCCTAGAGCATGAAATCGAATTTTGTATTGACCCCAGTACAATACCCATTTCTAAAACCCTCAAATATTTTCTTCACCTAAAACGAACGTAACATGTGCTAAAGACGTTGGCATGAGTTGTTGAAGATTATGATCGTACCATTTAATATCATCGTGGAAGATTGAACGTGGTAGCTGACGCGTTGAGTAGAAGATCATATGCGCGTTTTTGAAAAGACGTTGTTAATGTAAAAACCCATTTCGTATAACTTACAAATGATGAAGATAGAGTTAAAGACTCTAGTGACCCATGTGAAGATAACAAATATATGATTAGAATCAACTTTAATCGATAAAGTTAAAGTCGCTCAAGATACATACTCAGAGCTGATGAATGTGAAGAAGAAGGTTCAAGAATGCGTTATTTTAGAAGCAAGAATCGACGAAGAGAGGAAATCTCAACCCACGATTTAATTGGCCCATTTGAAATCCTCGATCGAGTAGGAACTGTGGCCTATAGACTCGTTTTACCGCAAAGTATGTCGCGTGTTCATAACATTTTTCACGTATCGATGTTATGTAATTATGTGGACGACCCGAACCACATTATTGAATTAGAACTAGACGAGATAGCAGAAGATTTAACGTATGATGAGATACGTGTTAAAATCTTGGATAAGAAGGATCGTATTCAATACTCAAAGGTTATACCTCAAGAGTTGGAATCTGAAATGAAATCAAGGTATCCTCATCTCTTCGGCATACCAAGTACGTACGTAAATTTTGAGGGCGAAATTTCATAAGGAGGGGAGATTGTGAGACCCCAAATTTTATGAATAAAGATTTAAATTTCTCAAAATATTCTTTTAAATTTTTTTGTGTGGATTTGATATAATGTTATAGTTATGGGTAATATTTATAAATTTTGCAAAATATGAAAGTTGTTATAAAATATTCGTTTGGTCGGGAAATATTCTTTTTATTGGGGAATATCCGCATGCGACTAAGACAATCATTAGTGGACCCCACAATGTAATTATTGTCGTAGTTAGAAAACGGCAAATTATCTTTTATAAAAATAACGATGTAGGTGTTATCGTTAAAACCGCTTGAACTACCCTAGTAGTAAAAGTTCAATGTCTGGCGTGGTTGCATAGTAGCACACGATATTGATTATTGATGTTTACGTAAGAAGTCACTCAGTTATACTCAATTATTGCTACAATAATTGCTGCATCATATCTCTCATATTATTGATTCAATTATTGTCACAGTATCATCTGCATAATATTTATTATTAGTAAATCAATAATTGAGATGACAAAGTTATTCATATTATTATTTGCAATATTGACAATATCTAGAAGTTCTGTTAAGGAGAGGTTTGGTCACCTAATTGCGCGCCAATAAGGAGAAATCCTTATCGGAAAGCTCCCTCTTTCCTGGGAACGACCTGGTTGTTAAATATTGTGAGTTATAATATTAATGATGAATAAGTTTGTGTTGATTAACGATGAAATTGATTGTTCCATTGTGTTGAGACTATTAGTGTTAGTGGAAATCGACATTTATTTCGATAATAATTGATGTCTGGAGGTTATATTGACCAATCGGGTATTTGGGACACTTTTTGTGTCGGGGTACTATTCACGGTGTACTATTCCCGAAGTACTATTCACAGGGTACTATTCACCCAAAAATATATTTTTTTTCCAAATCATTTTTTTGGTACAATATTATTCCATGAGGAGATGTGATAATTTTTCGAATCAGCTTGGTTGAAGTTATAATAGTAACTCAATATGGATCGTTGGTTGAAGATATAATAATAATCAATATGGACCGTTGGTGGAAAGTTATAATAGTAAATCAATATGAATCGCTGGTTTAAAGTTTTAATAGTAAATCAGTATGGACCGTTGCTTTAAGTTTTAATAGTAAATCAATATGGACCATCCGTTTAAAAGTAAATCAATCTGGACCGTTCATGAATTAGTTACTATTCAGTCCATTCTCCTATAAATAGAAGCTCATTCCTTCATTATTTTTTTACGAATTCACTGAAACTCTAAAGAGAGAAACTATAGAGAGAAAGAAGAAAAGTATTATGCTACTTCACTACTCTAGTATTCAGTTTTTCTAAGGTAAGGGATATTATTTGTTGTACTCGTAAGGGGTATTATTCTTTCGTATTCATGAAGGGAGTTATTTTCTTTCAATACTCGTAAGGTTTGTTATTCCATTCTTTATTATTATGTTGGAATAACCTGTTTATGCGAAGTACCGCATACATGGTGAAATTCTTCTGTTATTTCATTCTTTATTATTCTGTTGGAATATACTATCTGTGCGGATTATGCATGACCTGGTTCCATTCTTTATTATTCTGTTGGAATAACCTGTCTGTGCGGTCTATCGCATGCACTGTGAATTACATTGTTATTCCATTCTTTATTATTCATTTGGAATATCTCATCATGCTGCGGATTACATGACACGGTTCCATTCTTTATTATTACATTAGAATAACCTTTAAAAGTGCGATTCTATCGCATGCACAGTGAATTTCGTTGTTATTCCATTCTTTATTATTACATTGGAATAACTTTTGTTTATCTCGCGATTACATACTTTGGTGAATTCTTACATTATTCCATTCTTTATTATTCTATTGGAATAATCAGTCCATGTGGATTACCACATGGCTGCAAAAATCCATTTGCAGTTTCATATATTCTATTATACTCAATTGGTTAAAGTTTTGGGTTCTATACTCCATGAAATTAGTGGAATATCCTTGATATTTGCGCTTCATCCAGTATCTTTTCATGAAAATATTCTTCTTAGCATTCTTGAATTTTACTCCACAAAGCAGTTTCATGTTGACAATTTGGACGTTATTGAGTTCAGGATAAATTAACTTATAAATCTTTAAAATTTATTCTTGAACTTATTTTATTGAATTGTCATCATCCTCATGCTTATATTATGTTGAAAGTCATCTTTGGCTTACGTATATAGATGGACTTGGTATGATTATGACGAGGAATATTCGGTATAATCATGGCCGTAATGTGACGAATGATGTGGTAAAAGTCCTCATTGGCCTGTAATTCATTGGTAGACAATTTTTGGTATAATTATGACCAGGGATTATTCGATATAGTCATGACCATTGATGATTACATGAATATCCTTGGTCGTGGTGCAGGGATGATTTGATTTTATTTATTAAGCTGAGTCTCAGCGATAAAGTTGATGAAAAACTTTTTAAATCATAGAAGATAGTAGATTTTATACTTTACTTGACCCTTCTAATGGGTTGCTTATTCATTGCAGCTTTTGATCTAAAACTTGTTTTCTATTATATTCTATCAAATTGTTATCTTGTTGAAGGCTATTGATAACTACATTATCTTAGTCATAATATTTCTTATTGGGCTAGTTGAGCTCACCCTTTTGTTTTCATTGTTCTCTTGTGAAATGAGAACATAAATTTGAGTCTAGTCGAGAACAGAGTGATTGTCTTAGATGGTGCACTAGTAGTCCTCACTATTATGTGAAATAGTGTGATAATAAATGAAATGAGGACTCCGTTGAGTGTGGATATTGTCTAGATGACAATATTTGTATTAAAACTCACAGCCTATGTTTTGTTGTATTTTACACGACTGTTGTATATTTAAGTCTGTAATTGTATTCTGTACCTTGTATCTGGAGACCCAAGATGGGTGATGTATATCTGTTTTGGGGGCGTCACATGCATAGTAGCACACATTATTGATTATTGATGCTTACGTAAGAAGTCACTCAGTTTTACTTAATTATTGCTACAGTAATTGCTGCATCATCTCTCATATTATTGATTCAAATATTGTCATAGTATCATCTGCATAATATATATTATTAAATCAATAATTGAGACGACAAAGTTATTCATATTATTATTTGCAATATTGACAATGTCTAGAAGTTCTGTCAAGGAGAGGTTTGGTCACCTAATTGCGCGCCAATAAGGAGAAATCCTTATCGGAAAGCCCCCTCTTTCCTGGGAACGACCTGGTTGTTAAATATTGTGAGTTATAATATTAATGATGAATAAGTTTGTGTTGATTAAAGATGAAATTGATTGTTCCATTGTGTTGAGACTATTAGTGTTAGTGAAAATCGATATTTATTTTGATAGTAATTGATGTCTGGAGGTTATATTGACCAATCGGGTATTTAGGACACTTTTTGTGTCGGGGTACTATTCACGGTGTACTATTCTCAAAGTACTATTCACAGGGTACTATTCACCCAAAAAATATATTTTTTTTCGGTCCAAATCATTTTTGGGTACAATATTATTCCATGAGGAGATGTGATAATTTTTCAGACCGTTGATTGAAGTTATAATAGTAACTCAATATGGATCGTTGGTTGAAGATATAATAATAATCAATATGGACCGTTGGTGGAAAGTTATAATAGTAAATCAATATGAATCGCTGGTTTAAAGTTTTAATAGTAAATCAGTATGGACCGTTGCTTTAAGTTTTAATAGTAAATCAATATGGACCATCCGTTTAAAAGTAAATCAATCTGGACCGTTCATGAATTAGTTACTATTCAGTCCATTCTCCTATAAATAGAAGCTCATTCCTTCATTATTTTTTTACGAATTCACTGAAACTCTAAAGAGAGAAACTATAGAGAGAAAGAAGAAAAGTATTATGCTACTTCACTACTCTAGTATTCAATTTTTCTAAGGTAAGGGATATTATTTGTTGTACTCGTAAGGGGTATTATTCTTTCGTATTCATGAAGGGGAGTTATTTTCTTTCAATACTGTAAGGTTTGTTATTCCATTCTTTATTATTATGTTGGAATAACTTTGCATTTATCTGCATCGCATACATGGTGAAATTCTTCTCATTATTTCATTCTTTATTATTCATTGAATATACTATCCGTCAGCGGATTACGCATGACACAGTTCCATTCTTTATTATTATGTTGAATAACTCATGCATGCGGGCTATCGCATGCCTGGTGAATTCTCGTTGTTATTCCATTCTTTATTATTACATTGGAATATCCTCGTGCATGCGGATTACGCATGACTTCGGTTCCATTCTTTATTATTCTGTTAGAATAACTTTAAAAAGTAAGCGGTCTATCGCATGCCCGTGAATTTCATTGTTATTCCATTCTTTATTATTCATTGGAATAACCTATTTGTCTTGATTACGCATCGCTGGTGAATTCTTCTGTTATTCCATTCTTTATTATTCTATTGGAATAATCTGTCCATGTGGATTACCGCATGGCTGCAAAAATCCATTTGCAATTTCATATATTCTATTATACTCAATTGGTTAAAGTTTTGGGTTCTATACTCCATGAAATTAGTGGAATATCCTTGATATTTACGCTTCATCCAGTATCTTTTCATGAAAATATTCTCCTTAGCATTCTTGAATTTTACTCCACAAAGCAGTATCATGTTGACAATTTGGACGTTATTGAGTTCAGGATAAATTAACTTATAAATCTTTAAAATTTATTCTTGAACTTATTTTATTGAATTGTCATCATCCTCATGCTTATATTATGTTGAAAGTCATCTTTGGCTTACGTGCATAGATGGACTTGGTATGATTATGACCAGGGAATATTCGGTATAATCATGACCGTAATGTGACGAATGATGTGGTAAAAGTCCTCATTGGCCTGTAATTCATTGGTAGACAATTTTTGGTATAATTATGACCAGGGATTATTCGATATAGTCATGACCATTGATGATTACATGAATATCCTTGGTCGTGGTGCAGGGATGATTTGATTTTATTTATTAAGCTGAGTCTCAGCGATAAAGTTGATGAAAAACTTTTTAAATCATAGAAGATAGTAGATTTTATACTTTACTTGACCCTTCTAATGGGTTGCTTATTCCGCTGCAGTTTTTGATCTAAAACTTGTTTTCTATTATATTCTATCAGCTGTTATACTGTTGAAGGCTATTGATAACTACATTATCTTAGTCATAATATTTCTTATTGGGCTAGTTGAGCTCACCCTTTTGTTTTCATTGTTCTCTTCAGGAAATGAGAACATAGCTGGGTCTAGTCGGGGAACAGAGTGATTGTCTTAGATGGTGCACTAATAGTCCTCACTATTATGTGAAATAGTGTGATAATAAATGAAATGAGGACTCCGTTGAGTGTGGATATTGTCTAGATGACAATATTTGTATTAAAACTCACAGCCTATGTTTTGTTGTATTTTACACGACTGTTGTATATTTAAGTCTGTAATTGTATTCT
The DNA here is from genome assembly GCA_020205605.1 of Panax ginseng. NCBI lineage: Eukaryota > Viridiplantae > Streptophyta > Magnoliopsida > Apiales > Araliaceae > Panax > Panax ginseng. The sequence goes on along the minus strand of CM035138.1, from coordinate 115,277,392 downwards.
GTACCTTGTATCTGGCGACCCAAGATGGGTGATGTATATCTGTTTTGGGGGCGTCACATACATAGTAGCACACAGTATTGATTATTGATGCTTACGTAAGAAGTCACTCAGTTATACTTAATTATTGCTACAGTAATTGCTGCATCATCTCTCATATTATTGATTCAAATATTGTCATAGTATCATCTGCATAATATATATTATTAAATCAATAATTGAGACGACAAAGTTATTCATATTATTATTTGCAATATTGACAATGTCTAGAAGTTACATCAAGGAGAGGTTTGGTCACCTAATCATGGCGCCAATAAGGAGAAATCCTTATCGAAAGCCCCTCTTTCACAGGAACGACACGGTTGTTAAATATTGTGAGTTATAATATTAATGATGAATAAGTTTGTGTTGATTAAAGATGAAATTGATTGTTCCATTGTGTTGAGACTATTAGTGTTAGTGGAAATCGACATTTATTTCGATAATAATTGATGTCTGGAGGTTATATTGACCAATCGGGTATTTGGGACACTTTTTGTGTCGGGGTTCTATTCACGGTGTACTATTCCCAAAGAACTATTCATAGGGTACTATTCACCCAAAAAATATATTTTTTTTCGGTCCAAATCATTTTTGGGTACAATATTATTCCATGAGGAGATGTGATAATTTTTCAGACCGTTGGTTGAAGTTATAATAGTAACTCAATATGGATCGTTGGTTAAAGATATAATAATAATCAATATGGACCGTTGGTGGAAAGTTATAATAGTAAATCAATATGAATCGCTGGTTTAAAGTTTTAATAGTAAATCAGTATGGACCGTTGCTTTAAGTTTTAATAGTAAATCAATATGGACCATCCGTTTAAAAGTAAATCAACTGGATCGCTCATGAATTAGTTACTATTCAAATCCATTCTCCTATAAATAGAAGCTCATTCCTTCATTATTTTTTTTACTTAATTCAATTTGAAACTCTAAAGAGAGAAACTATAGAGAAAGAAGAAAAGTATTATGCTACTTCACTACTCTAGTATTCGGTTTTTCTAAGGTAAGGGATATTATTTGTTGTACTCGTAAGGGGTATTATTCTTTTCGTATTCATGAAGGGAGTTATTTTCTTTCAATACTGTAAGGTTTGTTATTACATTCTTTATTATTATGTTGAATAACTTTGCTTATGCAAGTACCGCATACATGGTGAAATTCTTCCATTATTTCATTCTTTTATTGTTATTACATTGGAATATACTATCTGTATGATTACGCATGACACAGTTTCCATTCTTTATTATTCTTGGAATAACCTCGTCTGTAAGGCCTATCGCATGCTCGGTGAATTCTGTTGTTATTCCATTCTTTATTATTACATTTGAATATCCTCGTTTGTGCGGATTACGCATGACTGGTTCCATTCTTTATTATTCTGTTAGAATAACTTTGTGTAAAGGTCTATCGCATGCACGTGAATTCTGTTGTTATTCCATTCTTTATTATTCTGTTGGAATAACCTGTTTGTGCGGATTATGCACGCCTGGTGAATTCTTCTGTTATTCCATTCTTTATTATTCTATTGGAATAATCTGTCCATGTGGATTACCGCATGGCTGCAAAAATCCATTTGCAGTTTCATATATTCTATTATACTCAATTGATTAAAGTTTTGGGTTCTATACTCCATGAAATTAGTGGAATATCCTTGATATTTGCGCTTCATCCAGTATCTTTTCATGAAAATATTCTCCTTAGCATTCTTGAATTTTACTCCACAAAGCGATGATCATGTTGACAATTTGGGCGTTATTGAGTTCGGGATAAATTAACTTATAAATCTTTAAAATTTATTCTTGAACTTATTTTATTGAATTGTCATCATCCTCATGCTTATATTATGTTGAAAGTCATCTTTGGCTTACGTGCATAGATGGACTTGGTATGATTATGACCGTGGAATATTCGTATAATCATGATAGTAATGTGACGAATGATGTGGTAAAAGTCCTCATTGGCTTCATAATTCATTGGTAGACAATTTTTTGTATAATTATGACCGTGGATTATTCGATATAGTCATGACCATTGATGATTACATGAATATCCTTGGTCGTAAAAGCGTGGATGATTTGATTTTATTTATTAAGCTGAGTCTCAGCGATAAAGTTGATGAAAAACTTTTTAAATCATAGAAGATAGTAGATTTTATACTTTACTTGACCCTTCTAATGGGTTGCTTATTCCGCTGCAGTTTTTGATCTAAAACTTGTTTTCTATTATATTCTATCAGCTGTTATACTGTTGAAGGCTATTGATAACTACATTATCTTAGTCATAATATTTCTTATTGGGCTAGTTGAGCTCACCCTTTTGTTTTCATTGTTCTCTTCAGGAAATGAGAACATAGCTGGGTCTAGTCGGGGAACAGAGTGATTGTCTTAGATGGTGCACTAGTAGTCCTCACTATTATGTGAAATAGTGTGATAATAAATGAAATGAGGACTCCGTTGAGTGTGGATATTGTCTAGATGACAATATTTGTATTAAAACTCACAGCCTATGTTTTGTTGTATTTTACACGACTGTTGTATATTTAAGTCTGTAATTGTATTCTGTACCTTGTATCTGGCGACCCAAGATGGGTGATGTATATCTGTTTTGGGGGCGTCACATGCATAGTAGCACACAGTATTGATTATTGATGCTTACGTAAGAAGTCACTCAGTTATACTTAATTATTACTTTCAAGATAATTCTTTGCATCATCTCTCATATTATTGATTCAAATATTGTCATAGTATCATCTCGCATAATATATATTATTAAATCAATAATTGAGACGACAAAGTTATTCATATTATTATTTGCAATATTGACAATGTCTAGAAGTTACACAAGGAGAGGTTTGGTCACCTAATTGCGGCGCCTGATAAGGAGAAATCCTTATCGAAAGCCCCCTTTCCCGGAACGACACGGTTGTTAAATATTGTGAGTTATAATATTAATGATGAATAAGTTTGTGTTGATTAAAGATGAAATTGATTGTTCCATTGTGTTGAGACTATTAGTGTTAGTGGAAATCGACATTTATTTCGATAATAATTGATGTCTGGAGGTTATATTGACCAATCGGGTATTTGGGACACTTTTTGTGTCGGGGTTCTATTCACGGTGGAAATCGACATTTATTTCTATATTAATTGATGTCTGGAAGTTATACTTACCAATCGGGTAATTAATCGGATAAATGAGCAATTAATTGCTATTAATTCACATGATTATAACTATTTGTTCACATGTGTGTACTATTGATTCACATTCTTGTACTATTAGGGGCGGTGGTGCAAGATTGATAATACTTGCATGACTAAGTTAAAAATGGATGTATAGATGGATGTACTATACTGTAATTTGTATTTTCACATGTCTAGAACTATTGATTCACATGATTTACTATTGATTCACATTATTTACTATTAAGGGAGGTGGTGCAAGTTTGATAATACTTGGACGTTATTGATTTCACATGTGGTTTATTTATTAAGCTGAGTCTCAGCGATAAAGTTGATGAAAAACTTTTTAAATCATAGAAGATAGTAGATTTTATGCTCTACTTGACTCTTCTAATGGATTGTTTATTTTCGCTGCAGTTGTTGATCTAAAACTTGTTGTCTATTGTATTCTATCAGTTGTTATACTGTTGAAGGCTAATGATAATTTATTCTGCATTATCTTAGTCATAATATTTTTTACTGGGCTAGTTGAGCTCACCCTTTCTTGCATTGTTTTCTTCAGGAAATGAGAATATAGCTGGGACGAGTCAGAAAATAGAGTGATGGTCCAGGATAAATGGCTTTAGTAGTCCTCACTATTCTACGGAATAATGTGATAATAATTGTAATGAGGACACCATTGAGTGTGGATATTGTCTAGATGACAATATTCTTGTTTAAACTCTCAGCTATGTTTTCTCATATTTTACACGACTGTTGTATAATTAAGTTGTATGTGAATTTATGTACCATGTATCTGGCGACTCAAGATGGGTGATGTATACCTATTTTGGGGGCGTCACAATAATATTATATCAAAAATAATTTGGATAGAAAAGAAATCAATTTTTGTCATGAATAGTACCCTGGGTGAATAGTACTCGAGTGAATAGTATCCCGTGAATAGTACTTCAGGAATAGTACCCTGTGAATAGTATCCCGGTATGAAAAGATTAAAAATTAACACGAATGTTCAGAATAATATTTTCGTGAAAAGATACTAGATGAAGCGCAAATTTCAAGGATATTCTACTAATTTCAAGGAGTATAGAAGCAATACTTATCAACATAAGTGTAGAATTAGGAATATGAAATGAAATAATATTACTTACATACTACAGAGTATGGAAGAAAATATTATTTCTTACGAATATTGAACAAAAGTAATATTCCTTACGAATATTGAACGAAAATAAAATTCCTTACAGATATGAAAAATAATATCGTAAGCGAATATGAAATAAACTTGCACTGTTTTCTACACTCAAAGCTTCCTTAACTCAAAAGAAATACGCTCAATATTATAGAAGAAGAATTCTCTGATTCTGGTGTGATTTTCATTTCTAAACTGAGCATCCTATTTATAGGAGAATGGCAGGATACTATTTAGGAAAAGAAATCACAGACTGCACAGTAAATTTTTGACGATTTCACGGACAAGAATTCTGATTTTTTTTATTTTACTATGATGCACTATGCAGCACTATGCACACACTATGCAGTAATATGAAAACAATAAAATATGATATATTCTATTTTACATAAAAACTAAACTTATATATATATATAGAGTCCGGTTCCAGTCCGGACCCCCGAATTTTAGTACCGTCCGGACTTTTTTTTAAAAAAATCACTAAAAAAATAATTTAATATTTTAAGGAATTGGAATTTTTTCCATAATACAGTGTTTTGTGTGTGATTTGGATACAAATATTAAAACATGTATAAACAGACTGTACATACATATTTTGTTATATGTGACGCCCCCAAAATAGGTATACATCACCCATTCTGAGTCGCCAAATACATGGTACATAATACAAATACAAACTTAAATATATAACATGATATGTGATTTTTAATACAAATATTGTCTTCTAGACATTATTCAAACTCAAAATAAGTCTTTAATACATTTATTATCACTCTATTTCACAGAATAGTGAGGACTACTAATGCAACATCTGGACCGTCACTCCATTCCTCGACTAGTCCCGGCTACGTTTTCATTTCCTAAAGAGAACAATGAAAGAAAAATGGTGAGCTCAACTAGACCAGTAAGAAATATTATGACTAAGATAATGCAGAATAATTTATCGTTAGCCTTCAAAAGTGTTAAACTGATAGAATATAATAGACAACAAGTTTAACTGCAGCGGAACAAGCAATCCATTAGAAGATTCAAGTTGTAACACCCCCTTTCCGAAATAGAAAGAGAGGTTACTCAAAACACAACAAAACTAATAAATTTAATAGCAAGGCTCAAAGCCACAAAAGAATAGTCTTAATAACTGATAAATACCACAAGTGAACCATAATAAATCTCCAACTGTCTCAAACCACAATCTAAAATAATTATTACAATTCCAAGTAAACTGACACATCAAGTGTGAGACCCCGAATTTTATGAAATAAAAGTATTCAATTTTTCTATTATGGTAAATAGTTAAATTGATAAAAGTTTAAAGTTAAGGGTGATATGTGAAAAATTTTCAAAGTAGACAAGTTGTCATAAAATACCCGATTACTATTTACCAAATTACTATTCACTTTAGTATTGTTCACTCGAGTATTTGGGACACTTTTTATGTCGGAGTACTATTCACGAATTACTATTCATGAGTTACTATTCACCCGATTACTATTCACTCTAGTATTCTTCACTCGTATATTTGGGACACTTTTTATATCGGGATACTATTCACAAGGTACTATTCCTGAAGTACTATTCACGGGATACTATTCACCCGAAAAATATATTTATTTTCGGTCCAAATCATTTTTGGGTACAATATTATTCCATGAAGAGATGTACTAATTTTTCAGACAGTTGGTTGAAATTATAATGTAAAAAGCTTTTTATATAAAATGTAATACTTTTATAAAGTTAATCTATAAATAGAATATATTATATTCTATTATGCATAGTGTTTTGCATAGTAAAATCTTTTTATATAAAATGTAATACTTTTATAAAGTTATTCTATAAATAGAATATATTATATTCTATTGTGCATAGTGTTTTGTATAGTAAAATCTTTTTATATAAAATGTAATACTTTATTAAAGTTATTCTATAAATAGAATATATTATATTTTATTATGCATAGTGTTTGTATAGTAAAAATCTTTTTATATAAAATAGAATATATTTTATTTTATTTAAAAGATTTTGCTTTAAATATGGACCGTCCGATTAAAGTAAATCAATCTGGACCGTTCATGGGTTGGTTACTATTCTTTCCATTCTTCTATAAATAGAAGCTCATTCTTTCATTATTTCTTTAAATTCAATTTGAAACTCTAGAGAGAAACTATAGAGAGAATTCTTCTTCTATAATCTTGAGCGTATTTCTTTAGAGTTTAAGAAAGCTTTGAGCGTAGTACAAGTTTTCTTCGAGTATATCATCGCTCTACCAAATTTAATACTCTTCTTTCAAATGTAGGGAATATTATTTGTTGTACTCGTAAGGGGTATTCTTTCTTTCTTATTCATGAAGAGAACTTCAGTTATTCCATTCTTTATTATTATGTTGGAATAACTTGTCTATGCAAAGTACTGCATACATGGTGAAATTCTTTTAATATTCCATTCTTTATTATTCGCTGAATATCCTCGTCTGTCATGCTATACGCCTGACCGGGTTCCATTTTTATTATTCCATCTTTATTATTCTCGTCCGAAATATCCTGTCTGCGTCTACGCCTACCGGACTGGTTCCATCATTTATTATTCCGCATTTATTATTATTCTTGGGAACATCCCGCTTGGTGAATTTCACCGACTTCGGTTCCGTTATTATTATTCCGCTGGAATAACTCGCTCTATGAGAAGTACCGCATGCATGGTGATTTCATTGTTATTCCATTCTTTATTATACTCGGTTGGTTAAAGTTTTGACTTCTATACTCCATGAAATTAGTGGAATATCCTTGATATTTGCGCTTCATCTAGTATCTTTTCATGGAAATATTCTTCCGAGCATTCTTGAATTTTACTCTACAAAGCAAAAGATCATGTTGACAATTTGGGCGTTATCGGCCTTCTAGATAAATTAATTCTTGAACTTGTATTATTGAATTCTTATATCATTGTCATCATCCTCATGTTTATATTATGTTGAAAGTCATCTCGTGGCACGTAGTGCATCGATGGACTTGGTATGATTATGACCAGGATTATTCGGGATAATCATGACCGTAATGTTACAAATGATGTGAAAATTAAAAGTCCTCATTGGCCGTAGTGCATTGATGGACGCTTTTGGTATGATTATGGCTATGGATTCTCTTCTACCAAGGGAACAAAGATGAATTATTTTATGGCATGATCGGGACTCATTAATGAAAACACGATTATCTTTGGCCCGTAGTGCATGGATAATTCGTGGTCGTGATACTAAAGAATATCCTCGGCCCAGAAAAGCGTGGATGATTTAATGATGTGGATTATTTATTGAAATGAGTCTCAACGATAAAAGTGATGAAAAATGCTTAAATCATAAAAGATAGTAGATTCTATTCTCTACTTGACTCTTTTAATGGATTGTTTGTTCCGCTGCAGTTAAACTTGATGTCTATTGTATTTTATTAGTTTAACATTGTTGGAGGCTAATGATAATTTATTCTGCATTATCTTAGTCATAATATTTCTTACTGGGCTAGTTGAGCTCACCCTTTCTTTCACTGTTCTCTTCAGGAAATGAGAATATAGCTGGGACGAATCGGGGAACGGAGTGACGGTCCAGATGATAGTATTAGTAGTCCTCACTATTCTGTGAAATAGTGTGATAATAATTGTAATGAGGACTCCGTTTGAGTTTGGATACTCTCTAGTAGACAGTATTTGTATTCAAACTCACAGTTTATGTTTTGTCGTATTGTACACGACAGTTGTATTATTAAGTTGTATTTGAATTCTGTACCATGTATCTGGCGACCCAAGATGGGTGATGTATACCTAATTTTGGGGGCGTCACATCAAGTCTAAACATAATATTTCTAAATCATTGGAATGAATGGAGCTCTCATCACACTTGCCCTTGAACCCCCTGATTACCTGCTGGAAGAAAAGCATAGCATGAGCCAAATGCCCAGTACGGATATAGAATAAAAGAATGATGAAACGAAATAACTAACACAATTTAATGAACTGAACTGAAACGAACAAAACTAACAAAATGAAATAATAGGCTGAATCAAATGGTTGGGTCTTATTTCATACCGACCTCAAAATAAAACAAAAATATACCTTGCCACACAGGCAAGTCAAATAATGTCACATAGGCAAGTCAAATAATGCCACATAGGCAAGTCACACACATTGGACCGCGAATCCAATGCATGTAAAATCGGAAGGCGTGTTTGGCACAAACATCACCAATCCGCGTAATGTAATGTAATCAGAAAAACTAGGGTCGCACCCATACGCCTCCCACAACAAAACACCAAATGGCCAACTCCCACCGGAGCACGTGAATCTGAGAGGCAGCTGGGATCGATCACACCGCCACGGAAGGTGTCATGCCTTGGTACCAAGAGGACATGCCTGTGGTACCCCCACAGGTGGTTATAGCTCAGGTATACCCTACGGTATTCTAACAAAGATATAATGTCACAACACATGCGACACAACAAAAGGGTTCTAACGTGTACATGTTAAATTGAAACGAAATATCAACACAAAGTCTCCAAAAATATTAACATGTACTTTCTACAATATCAAAATAAATTTATAGACATGATATATTAGTCTAAAGAGTACAAATAGGAGTTCTAATATAAACGCCAAAACAACTATCAAAATAAATTGACAAGAAATAATTATAAGAGGCAATTCTATGTTTCAAAACGAATAACGAAATGAACAAATCAAAAACAAAAGAGTCTCGCTGAAAGAGTACGGAATCCATACCTGAATTAAGCAATGTAATACCCAAAAATTATACTCCAAATTTGACTCGTTTAGAATCTTTCCGTTCAATCTAAATAATAATACAATTATAAATTACTTATTAATTATAATTTATATAATATGAAATTAATTCTCCAATTACATTAATTTTACAAAATAACCTTAATTAAATTATAATTTATCTTCTAATCATTTTCCCCTTTTTATTATACTTTTTAACAAATCAATACCTTAAAATATTATATACAAAGAATAAACCTTATAATCATTAAAGTCATACTTCGACTTATATATATATATATATATATATATATATATATATATATATATATATAACATGAATTGGTGCTTGGTTTTAAAACATGATTCAGATCATTATTTTTTTTTCAAAGAAGTTTCAGTATATATATATCTAGTCTAATCTTTTCCTGGAACATACATATATATGTAGACAATTTAGTAAAAACAATTATACATATACTTGCCTGATAAAGAATCAAATGGTTGCTTCTTTCTTCGTTGCGCAGCCGCTAACTACTCTTTTTCTTATTCCTCGATTTTTATCAGATATGTTAAGAAGATTAGGTTTTAGTATTTATTCACTTAAAAAAGATTTTATTAATTAATATAATATAATTATTAACTCTCCAAATTTTAATAGAACTTTAAAATTACACAATTAAAAAAATTAGACCCACTAATTTTTAAAGCCCAATTTTACCAATTTAATTTACCCACACTTATTAATATTTATTAGCCCAATAAATTAAATAACTAGTTAACCCAATTAAATGACAAAGTCCAATTAATATGTTTGTAAAACAAAATAATCTTTTATTATTTAATATTTATTTATTAATTATTATTTTTTTACCGGGTATTCCACAAGTAGAGTATAAAATCTACTATCTTCTATGATTTAAAAGGTTTATCAACAGTTTTATCGCTGAGACTCAGCTTGATAAATAATTCACATCATCGAATCACCCCTGCACTACGGCCAAGGATATTCTTTAGTATCACGACCACAAATTATCCATGCACTACGGGCCAAGGATATTCGTGTATTCATCAATGGTCATGATCATGCCAACAACTGTCCATCAATGCACTACAGGCCAATGAGGGCTTTTACCACATTATTTATAACATTATGGTCATGATTATATCGAATAATCCCTGGTCATAATCATACCAAGTCCATCTATGCACTACGGGCTAAAGATGACTTTCATATAAATATGAGGATGATGATAATGATATAAGAATTCAATTAAATGAAAGCAAAGGATAAATTTATAAAGATTTATAATTTAATTTATCCAGAAATCAATAACGTCCAAATTGTCAACATGATACTGCTTTGTGGAGTAAAATTCAAGAATAATATTGTACCAAAAATAATTTGGACCAAAAATGAATCAATTTTTTTATCATGAATAGTACCCCGGGTGAATAGTACTCGAGGGAATAGTACCCCGTGAATAGTACTCCAGCATGAAAAAATTAAAACTTATCAAAAATGCTCAGAATAATATTTCCATGAAAAGATACTGGATGAAGCGCAAATATCAAGGATATTCTACTAATTTCATGGAGTATAGAAGCCAAAACTTAACAAAATGAGTATAGAATTCGAAAGCTGAAACGAAATAATATTACTTACATACTACACAGTATGGAAGAAAATATTATTTCAAGCGAATATTGAACAAAAATAACAACCCTTACCTTCAAAAGAAGAGTGTTCCGACTGGTAGGGCGGAGATATTCTTGAAGAAACTTGCACTATTTTCTACGCTCAAAGCTTTCTTAAACTCTAAAGAAATAGGCCCAATATTATAGAAGAAGAATTCTCTGATTCTGGTGTGATTTTCAATTCTAACTAAGCATCCTATTTATAGGAGAATGGAAATGATACTATTTTAATAAAATAAAAACTTTTAAATAAAATAATATATATATATATATATATATATATATATATATATATATATATATATATATCTACTCTATTAAAGTATTTCAAATGGGCCAATGAATCGAGGATTGAGCTTTCCTGTAATAACCTGAATATTTTCTATATAAATAAATAAGAAATTTTGCATATTAATTTTTTTTTAAAGATGAGAATATGTGCCAAGTAATGTGTATGATATATGTGATAAATAAAATTTATTTATTACATGAATAATTTCAAATAATTTTATTTTAGAGTTATTGCTCATTATAAGGTATATTCTTATAATAATTAATTTTATAATAGAAATGTCTTTATTAATTATTTTCTATGAAAATATGATTTTTATATTATTTAAATAATATATGAAATGATTATTAGAATTATTATAATTACTATTTTATTATTTGAATTTTAATTGATTATTAAGTTAATTATTTTTTTAATTAATAATGTTATATATGAAAGATAAATCGGATATAGAATCCAAACCCTAAATTTGGATTTTTATTAAGTAATTAGAATAATATTATAATATTAATTATATTTTGAGTTTTCAGTGCTATAAATATGTACTGTATATGTGTAGACTGATAATGGTTGGTTAATTATGATAAATTATGTCATAACCCTTATATCATGTTGTTAAACCTTAATTGTTAAACTCAGTTGCAAGTTCAAGACGGAGCAGTAATTATGTTATATGAATTTTACTGTGTATTATAGAATTTCTGTAATTAGGAGAAACCATAATTATTATTTGAAAACCCTAATTTGCTAAAATTAGAAACCCTAATGATTATTTTTGTAAATTATATTGATAATTAGGAAACCCTAATTGTTAATTTGGGAACCCTAATAGTATTAAGGAACCCTAATTTAAAAACCCTAATTTTTTATTAAAAACCCTAATTTTAAATTAGTGTGTTTTAATTAATATTTTATTACACTTCAATTTTAATTTTTCAAACCCTAGTAATTATTTGGGAAACTTTAAGATGTAAAATCTAGTGATTAAACCCTAGATTCAAGCACCTTGGACAAGAATGCCCTTAAAATTAAAATAAAATTATCAAAGTGCCCTTTTTGTCCCATATGGTGAATTATTGTTAACCAAATCTTTGCAATATCTTGGCCAGCCACCCTACCTACCTAGGATCTATAACACCATCACATGATCAGCCTTTGCAAGCAATCAAATATATTGCACCAATTGATTTGCTAGATTCAAGAGAGAGAAAGTGCACATTTAGCCTAATTTGATCACTTACACTTAGCCATATTCTCTCAACCTCAAACCCACAAAATTCTAGTGTTAGATCAGTCACAAATCAAGCCCCACGAACACCAACATCAAATCAGAAGCATAGAAATCAGAATTGGATCATAAAGAGGTAAACTCTAATCAAGAAATCTGATCTTGATCTGCATGTTAGATGTTATAATTTATTGTTAAAATATGTTGTATATGGTGTATAATGATGATCTGGGTTGCTAGATGTTAGATCCATAACATCTAGAGGCTCGAATTTGAAGATCTACAAAATCTGAAAATTTTTGTTTTGATTCTGACAGTCAAATGTCAGTCCTCATAGATCCTTCTATGTTATGTGTTTTTGTGGTTTAAATGTTTAAACATGTATTATGCTATGCGATCTTGAATCTGGAACTTGATTCAGAGTCAGATCTGTTATAGAGTGAAAGTTATTGATGGTCAAAGGTCGTTGATTGACTTACGACTTTTACTAATTTCGGGCAACCTGAAAGCTTTTTCAAATCCACACAATGTTTTGGAAGGCTTAGATCTGTCAGTTTGTAAATTATTTGATGACGTTATAGTATCCAGGTTATTGCCTGTCATATGTACTTTATATTTGTGGCTTTTGATCCTTTAAATAATCAATTGATCGAACTTAGAGGATGGTCAAACCTCGCCCTCGTTCACATAATTTGATTTAAGGAATTTCAAAAAATATGAAGAACAACTTTCTGACCATGTTTGACCGTGTCATAGATTGTTATTTTGTTGTTGTTTTGCTGAATTTGTGTAATAGATCTCTTCTCTATCATGAGGACTTCAAGTCCAAAGACACTCGAACCTTGGAAAACAAAGGATCTGGATGTAGTAATCAACAAAATCGTTGACCAAGTTAGCTCGCTTCGGTAACCCGTGGTTACCTGCATGGGTCCGGCAGTTTGTTCATGAGTCCCAATCTCTCTTTAGTTATGTGATTTGTTTGTGTTGTTGTATCCATGTTATAATATGTTATATGGGATACATAGGAAAGTCTTGATATCACCTAAACGACGAATAGGATCAAAGTAATGAACGGTCAAAGTAGGCAGTATGAACTTGTTATGCGTTTTCTAGAATTTCCAAAAAATCAAGAACACGGTTCTGACAGGGTTTGACCGACTTAGATCTGGCGATTGTGATGTAGGTAGACTGCTTAAGGATAATAGATCTCTTCCTTGGCCTGGGTATTACACTCTGAAATCACTAAACAACCAAAACCTTACCTGGAAATATAGTTATGGAAGCCCAAACGTAGTACCTAAGAATCGTTCTGGGGTTTTGGGGTAACCTGAAAACCAAGAACAGATCTGACAATTACTTTGCAAGCCCAGATCTCATTCGTTTTAAGTTGTATGGTCACGATTATTGTTGTAACATGTAGTTAGACACTAGTACTACAAGATCCATGGATTAGCTTGCACAGAAACATCAAGATCTGACATTTATTGTTGGTCAAACTTAGTCCCTCGATAACTAGTTATGAGTGTTCTTGAGCCTCAAGAACACCTAAGGCGACAGATTCTATCGCCAAAGAGCTTTAGCGACAGACTTAGTAAAATTAATTAATTTAATTTCTAAAAGTCATTTAAAAATAGTAAATAAATTCTGAAAATTACAAAAATATTTTTAAAAATTATTTTAAGTTATAAAAAGTAACTTTTAATAATTTGACATTTTTTCATAACTATTAATATTTATTTGGATATTATTGGTATTTAAATTATTTAATTAATGCATTAAATAAATTAATTAAAAATGATTTTATTGTATTAAAAATTATTTTAAATAATAATAAGGTATTTAATAATATTTTAAGTTATAAAACGTAACTTTTAATATTTTAAGATAAGTTTCATTAATTATTAAATATTAATAATATTAGATTTATTTAGTAATTATATTAAATAAATTAATTAAAAATGATTTTAATATTATAAAAATCATTTTAAATGAAAATAAATAGTTTAAAAATATTTTAAGTTATAAAATATAACTTTTGATATTTAAAGGTAAATTTCATTAATAATTTAATATTAATGAAATTAAGTTTATTTAATAATTATATTAAATAAATAGTTTAAAAATGGTTTTATTGAATTAAAAATCATTTAAAAGGAAATAAATGAATTAAAAATATTCTAAGTTATAATAAATGACTTTTTATATTTTGATAAATAATAAATTAATATTCTAATATTAATGGTAATTATTTAAAATGATTTTAAATGTTTTAAAAATCATTTAAGGGTAATATTAATACTTTAAAAATATTTTGAGTTATTATAAATAACTTTAATATTTTGGCAATAGTTTCATTAATAGTTTAATATTAATTAAATATTAATGATAATAGAATTAGTTAATATTTAAATTATTTAATAATGATTTTAGTGTTTAAAAATTTATGATAAATTATAATAATTATTTAAAAATTATTATAAGGCTATGAAAAATAATATGACTGATATTTAAAATATCTGAACAACTATTGAACTACACGATAGAGTCTTAGGCTCGATAATTATCCGATAAAAGCCAAAAGACAATCACTGCAAGCGTGTTTCGAAATTGATTTGGACTTAGATATTTTGATTTGCATTAATGATTGTTTGTGATTCAATGATGGGAATATGTGTGACAAGGTGATTAGGTTATGTCTTTGAATCGCAATAAGCGATCTTATGTGTTATGATATGTTATTCTAATCAATAAAATGATCTTATTAATGATAGGTTTCGGTATAAAAGATTTATCTAAGTTGCGTTATTATTGTAAATGACTCGGCAAGATATCTTATCTTTGCATTTTCTTTATGCAATGGACATGAGTAAGAAGTTTAAGAATTATATTATTATTGTACCAGATTATTAGCCCTATTGTTATATATGTTATATCCGATCATTGTTTATCAACATGATACTATATGGTAATTTAGATATATATATTATGTTCGTTAATTTCTATATATGGTTATGCAAGTGTTCCCACTTGGATAATCATTGTATTTAATCACATGTTGATATATATATATATATATATATATATATATATATATATATACTCTAAGCTATTTGACCAGCTAGATGTAGATTCAGAAATATCGTTGAATATAATAAAACCTTTTTGTATCCAATCAAATTGTTTTGGTTCGGATTCCAGACTAAGTATGAACATCCCGAACACGAAAAAACTTTTATGCACCCAAGGTGGACAGAGTGAACGATAATATCGTTCTTGCATGTAGTATTGATCAATAAAGGGCGCATTTGGATGATCACCCTCGTGCCCGTAAGTTATGACGGTTTGCAGATGAAGTTCTGCTAAACCTTAGCGAAAATGAAAAAAACAATGTTCATAGTATGTCACCTTAACCCCATTTATAGTCAATACGTAGTTTTAAAAATTTGAGATAGAGAGTTGTTATGTTATTATTATCGGTTCAGATTACTTCACAACTATTGTCTTGTTGTAGAAGGGTAGTACAAAGAAAACATTTAACCTTTTCAGTTAAATATATTTATAATTGTTATTACTTATTGGGCACTCAAATGCTCATCATTGCTTTAAATTTAAATGTTTTCAGCTAAGCATGATCAACCGGAATGTTCAAGCCAAAACAAGGGAAAAGGAAAGCAAATCAGAATAATCATATCTTATGTTATCTTTTGTAATAGTTAGACAGTATTAAGATAATGATATTTATTATCTATCATGTAATGTATTGTAGTAAAGGTTGCGTACTTGGGATTAGACTTTGATATATGTAAATTAAGTTTGATATTTATATTATTGTTACTATTATTAGTATTATTCTGTTCATAGAAATGGTATCGTAAAGCACCGAGTTCGGGTTTCAAGTACCCGAGTTTGGGGGCGTTACAAGTTGGTATCAAAGCTTTAGGGTTAGAAACCTTAGGTAGGATCGACCTTAGGCTATAACCTTAGGACAGGGGGAAACGTTAAAAATACAATTAACTCATTTAGAGTTTAAAGGAGATGAATTGAATAAATTCATTGTTAAACAAAATAAAAGATAACTTGTATAAAATTATTAATTGTTGTATGTATATACTACGTGTTAATCAAGATAGTTTGGTGTAGATGTCAGATAGAAAGGATTAGGATACCCTCAGGTCGTAAAGAAGGAGTCAGCCTCCATAACCGAGCCAATATCAAAGTCAATAGCTGAAATAGAGGCTCACATTGAAAGCTACCTCAATGAGATGAATACAGGAAAGTGTAGTACCGGACCCAAAAATGATAGTATAACTGATAGGTAGAGTATAATTAAAGGATATAAGATCAAGCTCGAGTTCTTGAACTCATATATTTGTGGTGAGTTCCTAAACTCATAATGTGTGGAAGGTTTGACGAACTAGGTATAGTTATGTGAGAATGGATTATTGAGGATAATAGAAATATATAGAATGCTAAGCAATTGATCCTTAGTGAAGACGTATGAAATAAGTAGTATTATTGTTATATGAATATGTATGATTATATGTTATGTATACGATAAATATGTCTGTGTAATGTAATATTCTCAACTTTTGTATAAGTTGTGGCAGCGATTCCCGACTTTTGAGTCACAAAAAGGGATAGCAGATGATTAAAGCAATATGTGTTATGGTATGTCAAGTGTTATAAATATGAGTATGTGATGGATTAATGAAATAAGTGAAAGTAGTATGCACACAAGCCAATCATGTTTGATGATAAAGCATATAATTTGTAACAATCTTATTCATTTATTAATAAAAAGTATTAATTTATAAAAGACTTTTAATTATCTACATGATGCTATTTTATAATATGTGATAAACCTATAGTTTTAAGCAATACTTTTAGAATAATGATGATGATCATTCTAATGAGATCTAAATTCTTAGAAAGCTTAAAACTAAAATAGTTCCCAATCGTTGGATTACTAAATTGGGGATTAGTGAATTCGGATAGATTGGTAAATTCGTTGCTTGCTCATTGGATGAGGATGATTGATCTCATGATCATTTGTGTGGAGACACTAAAACAAGTATGTAGGTGCTTATTAGAGAATAAGTTCACTGAACGTGGTTCGCTAAGGAATACCTAATGGAGTTTTACTTGCCTATCAATAGGAATTCTTGTAGTGATAGTAGTACAAGTGATCCTTAGACTTGAGATCATCATAATATCTTGTGTATGATGAATTATACTTTGACTTATTCCTTAAGACCCTCAGGGTATATCAAAGGGTATGCTTGGGTATAATAAGTTGTACATGGAGATAATGTATGATCAATAAAGAATCTATCACTTCTAGTAAAAGAAGAGAAATGTCTTATGCGATTTGATAAATGACAACCCAGTTGTCCTTGGTTGGCGCGGTAATGAAATTAGAAAGGAGTTTCTAATTTGCATTATTTGGAGTTGTGCATTTAAGAGTCGAAATACGTATAATTAAATAAAATAAGACTTGACAGTAATTCCATGTCTTATATTTAATTGGGACATTGTATGGTGGAAGGATTGAATTGTACGGTAACTATTTACTCAAAGGTTCTTTTATGATTAATGTTGAAATCTATATTATCTGGAAAGGCGTTGATCGCTAGGGAGGCTTATCCCTATTGTAGAATAAATATTATTTATTTAAATAAATTAATAATTTAATTTATTTATTTAAATAAAATTAAAATTGTTCTAATTAATTTATTCACAACCGGTTTAATATGGAGAACCTAAAGGGTCACACCATAAAAGGAAGAATAATTATTTAAGAAGTTAATGACATAATTGTAATAATAAGTTAAGTATATTTATTTTAATCTATGGTGATAGAATAAATTAAATAGCTTAATATTTATTATTTAATATTTTGAAAATATTAAATATAAATTAATAAGAGGAGTCTTATTATTATTATTACTATTATTATTATTTAATTCTTAAAGGAGTTTGAGAATTAATTAATAAAAGTACTCTCATTTATTCCTAGTAAGATTAGGAGGCTAATTAATTAAAAGATTTTAATTAATTATTCCTAATAAGATTGGGAGCATAATTAATTAAATGAGTTTAATTAATTAAAATAAAACCCAATTCCTTAATTGTTAAGGAGGGTTGCACACATCTATAAATAAGAGGATTCTTATTATGGGTGTAGAGTTGTTGTTGCCTTTTATCACAACATACGTAATTCCAATAGTTGGGTGAGTACGATCCTTTTCTATGAGAGATAGAAAAATTAGGGTTTTGCCAAACACCCATCTTCTTGGATCTTTCTTCTTCCTTGGTGGATCACCTCTAGAGGCCAAACACTTGGGTGGCTAACGTTGATCAAAGGAAGGAATCAAACCCGGTGGATTCAAGTTGAACGCGAAAAGAATTGGAGGTGAACTTGTAACTGAGGAAGCTCGAATCTTCAATGGTATGATTCTTATTCTATATATCTTTTCGTTTAATTAATAATTGTGCATAAAGGATGATCCGGGTATATAGTTTGTAAAATTTTAAACTCTGATTTTATACGTTTCCGCTTATTTGTGCAATTTGATTGCGTTCATGAATATTATAAACCTAACAATTGTATCAAAGTCAAACCTTTATGCGAATTATTAATTGTTCAAATTTGATATGTATATTGATATGTGTTTAGAACAATTTAATTGAACATAATTTGTTGTATAAAAATTTTTTTAAAAAAAGGAATTTTGCGAATTCGTTAATCCATGTTTTTTTTATTATCTCGGTAAACGTTTTTTTGTCTTGTCCGTGATTTTAAGTGGTGATCACTGATTTCATTTTTTTTCAAGGGGCTGCTGAATCACGTGCATCCATGTAATGGTGCTGAACCCAATGAAATTTGTTACAGGATTCAAGTTTCATATATAATCATGGTATAGTTAATATTATATATATATATATATATAATAGTTATATATATTATGATATTAACCGGATTGCATGGTACAGGAGGATGAATAACGTGGTATTTCCTACGTGGATATATATATATATATATATATATATAATGATTTTATAATTAAAATAAAAGTTAATTTTAATCTTAAAATAAAAAGTTTATTTTAATATTAAAATAAAAAAGTTTATTTTAATTTTAAAATTGAGATTTCATGCTAACTAATTAGAGTTGGAATTGAATTTTATGATAACTAATTGGAGTTAAAATTGGATTCTAAGTTTCCTTAAATAAATGAGTTTATTTAGATATGGAATAAGATTTCATATTATTCAAAATAAAAGAGTTTATTTGCGAATAGGAAAGAGAATCTGTATTTTCTTAAATAAAGGAGTTTATTTAGATATGGAATAAGATTTCATATTATTCAAAATAAAGGAGTTTATTTGTGAATAGAAAATAGAATTCGTGTTTCCTTTAATAATTTTTTTTTTACTTGGAATTGGATTCCATAATTAATTAAAATAAATGAGTTTATTTTGATTAAAGATTTTGATTAAAATAAAATAGTTTATTTTATTTAAAATAGGATAAATTAAAATAAAAGAGGTTTATTTTGATTTAAATTTGAATTAAAATAAAAGAGTTTATTTTTATTCAAAATTAGATTTTATACTAACTAAATTTGCCCATTAAATGATATCAATATATATATTGAATGTTTATTATTCATGAGATGAATGTTATTTATTGATGCATATGTAGATGTGTATGATAATAAATGAGATTGATTATGGACTATTGACCAATGTGATTGGATTTTATTTTAGTTGGATGCATGAATGTATGAGTTTTATTAAATGGGGTCTGCGTACCTCGTATTCTCTAATTTTTCTTAATATAAATTCTATCTTCCTCCTATGTACTTCCCCTTAACTGCTGATCAATGTTTCTATTTATTTTAAATAGTTTTGTAATAGGAAGAGTTAGAATTAATTTTGAAGAATTGGAGATCAAGGATCAAGGAGCGCTTGAAGACCCGTTTGTAATGGAGCCTGAGTTTAAATGTAATAGTTATATTTAAATATTAATACTTGCACCCCTAGGGTTTGACCTTGTGGTTCACTTGGTGGCTCTAGTGAACCAAACTAGAATAAAGTTCATAATCAATCCAGGTAGAATATAATATTCTATATGTGCATGCTTATACTATATATATATATATATATATTATATATTATGCAAAAATGCTTCGCATGTTAATTAATATGACGCGTTATATTATATATATATATATATATATATATATATATATATATATATATATATGTGTGTGTGTGTGTGTGTGTGTGTGTGTGTGTGTGTGTGTGTGTGTGTGTGTGTGCTAAACAAGATGAGACAAATTAATAACAAACCCTCAAATATTTTATATTAAGTTGTAACGTTCAAAGATATTTGGAATATCGAACGTCGCCTTCTAAAGATGATAGAAATAATAGAGTATTGAATATTTAATATGAGTTTGTTGTGCACACACAAGGCAAGTATTAAATATTTAAGATGTTGTTTTTATTACATATGATGTTTATAAGGAATTGAACATTACTGCTTTGTTGTGCACACACAAGGGCTGTAGTTTTCCCTTCACTTATATGGAAATGCTGGGTCTGACTTAACTTAAATTATTTTAGTTCGGATGTGCACACACTTGACCATTATGATTTAACAGACAAAATACAAGGAGTTGCATAGTTGATGTAATTGACAAGAGTTGTCTACCTATTTATTTATATATAGTTTGTTGTGCACACACAAGGCTATATACATTTGAAATGGGGATCTTTATTCTCACTAGCAAATCTTTAATTAGATTTTGTCGAACTATATAAGTGAGGGTAATATAGTTTGATAAAAATAGTGGGAGATACCAATTTAAAACAAGACCTAATTTATTTTGGTATTTAATAAAAGAATGTATGCTAAAATGTTGTTAATTACAAATTTATTTACAGAATTTTACAATGTCTAAATTACTATCACTGCGAAATATATTAGATGCTAAATTAACCAGACCGAATTAAACGGATTGGTTAAGGAATTTGAGAATAGTTCTCATGGCTGAAAAGCTATCTTATGTCCTTAATACGTCTTTCCTGTAATGGTTGCAGACAATACCTTTGAGGAAGAGATTGCTACTTTTAGAAAGTGGTAAGATGATGCACAGTTGGCTCAATGCATCATGCTCGTATCCATGAGTAACAAGCTTGTTGTCATACCCGAACTATGGATACTCCTACTATATTCCTGCACATCAAGTAGTTGATGGTGAAAAAAGTAGGATTGATAGATATCAGATATCTAAGGAGCTCTTCCGATCTAGAATGACCGATGACAATACAGTACAGATAAAAGTCCTTAACATAATCAATTTGATTGATCAATTAGGATAACTGGTTTTGTCATGGATGGAGAGTTAAGCCAAGATTTGATCTTTCACTCACTCCCGGACTCCTTTCACAATTGTTGTGAATTTTTTATATGAACAAGCTAGATATCAGCCTCGCTGATTTGCTTAACATGTTGAAAAATGTTGAGAGTCACTTTCCAACCAAGAAAGACCAAGTCTTACTAGTAGGGGCCAAAGGATCTTCTGAAAAGAAGAACGATTCAAGGAAGGTAAATAGAAAGGCAAAAACAAAGGATAATAAGAACAAATCTGATACGGGTAGCAAAGGAGTTTGCTTCCACTGTAATAAGCCTGGACACTAGAAAGAAACTGCAAGAAGCATTTTGCAGAGGCTAACCAGAAGAAGCTTAGTGAAGTTTCGGTTACAAATACAATTTTGTTCATGATTTAAAATAAATTTTTCTTTAATTCAAGTTTCTACTTGGGTATTGGATACCGACTTTGGTTATCATAAATATAGATTTATGAAGGGACCAAGCAGAAGTAGAAACCTAAACAAATATAAGTAATTCTATGTGTCGGAAATGAAGCAAAGGTTGCCACATTAGCCATAGAAACTTATAGTTTAGCAATGCCTACGGACAAATCTATTAAGTCAATACGTTATTATTGTATTCCAGTTTTTGTTAGAAATATTATTTCCATTTTATTGTTGGACAATGAAATCTTTAGTATTATATTTAAGAACAATTGTTGTTCTATTTATAATAATAATGTTTCGTATAGAACTGAAATATTACTTAATGGATTTTGTGTACTTGACTTACGTGTAAATATATTTTGCCAATTGAACAAACTAATATAAGAAAAGGAGATGATCATTCAAAGAGTTGAATGTGTGTATTTGATGAAATACAAGTTTGAATCATTTAAAAGGTTCAAAGAATTCAGAAGTGAAACAAATTGGCAAAGTATTAAGATTCTTTAATTTGATCAAGGAATAAATACTTGTGCAATAATTTTCTAGATCATCTCAAATGGTTTTCTAATAATGGATGCCTCCCAATACGCAATAATTGATTGATGTATCTAAAAGGAAAAATCGTACCTTGTTGGACTTGGTACGATCCATAATGATTTTACCGACATTCCAGTATCCTTCTGGGGTCATGTCCTAGAAATGGCTGTATATCTACGAAAAATGTAACCTCAAAATCTAGTACTGAGACTCCATAAAAGTTATGGACAGGGATGATTCCTAATCTTAAGTATGTTAAGATAAAGAGTTGTCCAACTTATGTGAAAAGATTTCAAAGGATAAGCATGGGACAAAATTTGACAAGTACAGATTTGTGGGACATCCTAAAGTAAGTTTAGGGTATATGTTCTATAATCCTACTTAGCAAAAGGTGTTTCTTGCGAAACACGCTACCTTCTAAGATAAAGGTGTTTATCATTGAAGGGGCTAGTGGGAGGATAATAGAATCTTGAAGAGTTCAAGAACCACAAAATACTATAAGTCAAATAAGAGGAACTTGTAGATAGACCTATTGTACCACAACCGAATCATAAATCTAGAATAATACTGAAGATATCTGGGAGGTATGGATTCATCATGGATGATGATGATGAGGTACACATCATAGAAGATGATGATCCAGTTACATACGATGAGGTAAGAGTTGTAGACACTCAGAGAAATGAATTGAAACAAGTTTCTCAAAAATTAAACATTCGTTTTGATGAGACAATCAAAAGAGTTTGATTTTATCAAAAACAAGAATGAACCTAGTGTGTATAAAAGGGTCAGTGTGAGCATCGTGACATTCCTAGTATTATATATTAACCCAAGGAACGTATATTCATTTGATGCTAAAGTCGTTTAGCATGGCAAACTCCATAGGATGTCTCATGTTGATGAGCCTTATACTGTATCTATCTTAATAGTCCCCATAGACTCGTAAAAGAGAGATCGCATGAGTAACTATCATGTATGCAATGAAATATACGAGACTTGATATTGATCGGTCATATTCTGGAGAAGATCACTGTCAGACAGTGAAAACCATCTTAAAATACTTAATCGGCACTAAGGATGTGATTCAGAATTTATGGTGGGTTTAAATTAAAACTAGAGGTTTAATAGACTCAAGTTTGTCGAATGCACTAAGACGACGTAAAAATCCACTTTAAGGTAAAGCTTTACCTTGAATAAAGGGTGCGATGAATTGGAAAGGTTCCAAACAAAAGAAAAGAGTTCTTTGGTTTAGTGATAAAGACAAAGTATATAAATTTGTAAATGAAGGCGCAAGTTGATTGTTTGGATGAAAAGTTCATTACAGAACTAGGAATAGTTCCTAAGTCTCATCTTGGATCTAAACATGTGTTGTGACACTTTCATTTGATTATGGAATCATTGAAAGATTGGAAATCTCTATAGAGATAGTGAACTCTCAATAACAACATTACATATCCATTAACTAAAGCTTATCCAACAGCAGGTTAATCGTCACTTAGAGAAGAAGGGTATATGAGATACCATGACGATTGGCTTTAGTGCAAGTGGGAGATGAAAAGTAGTATGCACGCAAGCCAATCATGTTTGATGATAAAGCATATAATTTGTAACAATCTTATTCATTTATTAATAAAAAGTATTAATTTATTAAAGGCTTTTAATTATCTACATGATGCTATTTTATAATATGTGATAAACCCATAGTTTTAAGCAATGCTTTTAGAATAATGATGATGATCATTCTAATGAGATCTAAATTCTTAGAAAGCTTAAAACTAAAATAGTTCCCAATCGTTGGATTACTAAATTGGGAATTAGTGAATCCAGATAGATTGGTACACACGTTGCTTGCTCATTGGATGAGGATGATTGATCTCATGATCATTTGTGTGGAGACACTAAAGTAAGTATGTAGGTGCTTATTAGAGAATAAGTTCACTGAACGTGGCTCGCTAAGGAATACCTAATGGAGTTTTACTTGCCTGTCAATAGGAATTCCTGTAGTGATAGTAGTACAAGTTATCCTTGGACTTGAGATCATCATAATATCTTGTGTGTGATGAATTATACTTTGACTTATTCCTTAAGACCCTCATGGTATATCAAAGGGTATGCTTGGGTATAATAAGTTGTACATGGAGATAATGTATGATCAATAAAGAATCTACCACTTCTAGTAAAAGAAGAGAAATGTCCTGTGACGCCCCCAAAATTAGGTATACATCACCCATCTTGGGTCGCCAGATACATGGTACAGAATTCAAATACAACTTACTAATACAACATGCTATGTATGCGTCATAATGAAAAACATAAACTGTGAGTTTGAATACAATTATTGTCTACTAGAGATTATACAAACTCAAAAGGAGTCCTCATTACAATTATTATCACACTATTTCACAAAATAGTGAGGACTACTAATGCTATCCTTCGGACCATCACTCCGCTCCCCGACTCAGTCCCAGCCTATATTCTCATTTCCGAAGAGAATAGTGAAAGAAAGGGTGAGCTCAACTAGCCCAAGAAGAAATATTATGACTAAGATAATGCATAATAAATTATCATTAGCCTCCAACAATGTTAAACTGATAAAATACAATAGACATCAAGTTTAACTGCAGCGGAACAAGCAATCCATTAAAAGAGTCAAGTAGAAAATAAAATCTACTATCTTTTATGATTTAAAAGGTTTTTCATCATTGTTATCGCTGAGACTCAGCTTAATAAATAATCCACATCATGAAATCATACCTGCGCTACAGGCCAAGGATATTCTTTAGTATCACGACCATGAATTATCCATGCTCTACGGGCCAAAGATAATCGTGTTTTCATCAACGGTCCTGATCATTCCATAAAACAATTCATCTTTGCACCCTTGTCAAGAGAATCCACGTACCATAATCATACCAAAAAGCGTCCATCAATGCACTACTACGCCAATGAGGACTTTTAATTTTCACATCATTTGTAACATTACGGTCATGATTACACCGCATAATCCCTGGTCATAATCATACCAAGTCCATCTATGCACTACAGGCCACATATGACTTTCAAAAAAATATAAACATGAGGATGATGACAATGATATAAAAATTCAATAAAAAAAGTTCAAGAATTAATTTGTTCAGGAACCAATAACGTCCAAATTGTCAACATGATACTGCTTTGTAGAGTAAAATTCAAGAATGCTCAGAAGAATATTTCCACGAAAAAGATACTAGATGAAGCGCAAATATCAAAGATATTCCACAAATTTCATGGAGTATAGAAGTCAAAATTTTAATCAACTAAGTATAATACCGAATGGAATAACAAAAGATATCACCATGCATGCGGTACTTCGTATAGACGGTTATTTCAACAGAATAATAATAACAGAACTAGGTCAGTGTGAAATTCACACCGATGTGGATGTTCCAACAGAATAATAAATGCGGAATAATAAATGATGGAACCAGTCCCACAGATAAGATAGATGTGTGATATTCCGGCGAATAATAAAGACGAATAATGAAGAATGTCACCAAGTATAGGGTAGTCCATGATCATCCGGGTTATTCCAAAGAATAATAATAAAGAATGGAATAATGTAAGTTCTCTTCATGAATACAAAAGAAATAATATTCCTTACCGTAAAATAATACTTGATATAAGAGTAGTGAAGTAACGTGAAAACTTTTCTTCTATCTCTATAGTCTCTCTCTATAGTTTCTCTCTCTGTAGTTCAAGAAATTGTAAGAAAATAATGAAGGAATGAGCTTCTATTTATAGGAAAATGGAATGCATAGTAACTAATCCATGAACGGTCCGATTGATTTACTTTAATCGACGGTCCATATTTAAAGAAAAATATTTTAAATAAAATATAATATATTCTATTTATATAAAAAGATTTTACTATGCAAACACTATGCAAGCACTATACAAACACTATGCATAATAAAATATAATATATTCTATTTATAGAATAACTTTAATAAAGTATTACATTTTTATATAAAAAGATTTTACTATGCAAAACACTATGCGTAATAGAATATAATATATTCTATTTATAGAATAACTTTAATAAAGTATTCTACTTTTATATAAAAAGATGTTTCTATTTTATTACGTGAATAAAACAAAACTTCTAAATCAACAATAATTGAATCAAATAATGTGAGATACTATGCAAAGAACTATTGAAAGTAATACTTGAATAAAACCGAGTGACTTCTCACATAAATATCAATAATCAATACCGCAGCTACTACGCAACAACGCGTACATCTTGTACTTTTACTACCGAGTAGTTCAACAAAGATCAACGGTAAAACTTCCGCCAAGTTATTTTCAATAAAATATTTTTGTCGTTTTTTCAATCCGATAATAATTCCGCTAGGGGTCCACCAATGATTGTGTTGTCGCATTTAATATTTCCTGCTTAAAACGAATATTCCCGGACCAATCGAATATAATATGACAACTTGCATACTTTGCAAAATTTATAAATATTACCCACAACTATAACATTATCTCAAATTCACACCATAATATAAAAAAAAATTATTTCGAGAAAATTAATTCTTTATTCATAAAATCTGGGGTTTCACATGTCCTATGAGATTCGATAAATGATAACCCAGTAGTCATTGGCCAAGGCAGAATGAAATTAGAAAGGAGTTTCTAATTTGCATTATTTGGAGTTGTGCATTTAAGAGTCGAAATACATATAATTAAATAAAATAAGACTTGACAGTAATTTCATGTCTTATATTTAATTGGGACATTGTATGGTGGAAGGATTGAATTGTACGGTAACTATTTACTCAAAGATTCTTTTATGATTAATGTTGAAATCTATATTATTTGGAAAGCCGTTGATCGCTAGGGAGGCTTATCCCTATTGTAGAATAAATATTATTTATTTAAATAAATTAATAATTTAATTTATTTATTTAAATAAGATTAGAATTGTTCTAATTGATTTATTCACAACCGGTTTAATATGGAGAACCCAAAGGGTCACACCATAAAAGGAAGAATAATTATTTAAGAAGTTAATGGCATAATTGTAATAATAAGTTAAGTATATTTAATTTAATCTATGGTGATAGAATAAATTAAATAGCTTAATATATATTATTTAATATTTTGGAAATATTAAATATAAATTAATAAGAGGAGTCTTATTATTATTATTATTACTATTATTATTATTTAATTCCTAAAGGAGTTTGGGAATTAATTAATAAAAGTACTTTCATTTATTCTAATAAGATTAGGAGGCTAATTAATTAAAAGATTTTAATTAATTATTCCTAATAAGATTGGGAGCATAATTAATTAAATGAGTTTAATTAATTAAAATAAAACCCAATTCCTTAATTGTGAAGAAGGGTTGCACACATCTATAAATAAGAGGATTCTTATTATGGGTGTAGAGTTGTTGTTGACTTTTACCACAACATACGTAATTCCAATAGTTGGGAGAGTACGATCCTTTTCTATGAGAGATAGAAAAACTAGGGTTTTGCCAAACACCCATCTTTTTGAATCTTTCTTCTTCCTTGGTGGATCACCTCTAGAGGCCAAACACTTGGGTGGCTAACGTTGATTGTGAGACCCCAGATTTTATAAATAAAGATTTAATTTTCTCGAAATATTTTTTTTTGAATATTATGGTGTTGATTTGAAATAATGTTATAGTTGTGGGTAGTATTTATAAATTTTGTAAAGTATGCAAGTTGTCATATTATATTCGATTGGTCGGGGAATATTTGTCATATTATATCCTTCGCTAGTATGACCTACCTAAGTTTATTTTGTATTTAACTGGTCGGTTAGAGTATAGGGATAATATGTGATATATTAATTAACCCTTGTTTTGTGGCAGTATCTGAAAATGACATCCGAGAATGTTGAGAATAGCAATGAAACACATGAGACCGTTGAGACACCTTTAATCACTAACCAGGTTAATGTGATGTAAGACGAAGATGAAATTAGAGATATCTACGTGGTGCATGAAGAACTAATAGTTGCACCTGAGCTAGTTGCAGAGGTAGCAGCTGAGAGTGAGGAAGAAGAGGAACCTGAGGAGAGTTTATTAGAAGAATTTTATGATCAAAATTTAGCATTACAAAATCGTATTCATGAGTTAGAAGAGCAGTCAAGAACTAAGAAGCGGTCGTGGAGCAAAAGAGATGCAACCATTCAAAATTGTGTTTACCCGATGTGCGCGATGCTTGAGCGTAGCACTCTTTGGCGAGTATAAGATATTAGAGCCGAATCTGAGAATGCTATGATCAAAGTTCGATGAAAGCGAAACAAATGAACGAAGGAGAATAGATGACGCGTGGGTAAAAGCTGCACGACGTGTAGATATTGTAGAAAAAGACGTCCGATCCAATAAAGCCAAAATAGAGAAATGGATTTTTTTTTTTGGACAACAATTGGGAGAATCCAACATCGAATTCGGAATTACCCTGTGCATAGCGGTCAACCCTAATTCGATATAGATCGGAGAATAATGATTCAAATCATGGATCTGGAATGGGACGAAGCACTTAAGGGTGGAATGTACCCTATAGCAAAGTCAAATCTAGTAGTTTAAGTGAGAGCATTTGTCGAGGAACCCCGAACGAAGTTATTACGAGTAAGTTAATGATAAACTCTTGCGAAGTTTATACCTTTTTAGATACCAGTTCTATCCACTCTTTTATTTCACCTAGTTGTGTTCAATGTTTGAATTTAACTCTGGAGAAGTTAGATTTTGATTTATCTGTTGAAACTCAGTTGGGAGAAACCTTCGTTACATCCACTATTTATAAATCTTGTTTAATTAAAATTGTCACTTTCACGTTACGTGTCAATCTTGTCTCTTTGAAAATACTTGCCTTTGATGCGATTTTAGGAATCGATTGGTTAACTACTCAGTATGCTTTTCGTAAAGTTGTTAGCTTTCATATTCCTAACCAACCTGTTATGCGAATT
Source organism: Panax ginseng (assembly GCA_020205605.1). Taxonomy (NCBI): domain Eukaryota; kingdom Viridiplantae; phylum Streptophyta; class Magnoliopsida; order Apiales; family Araliaceae; genus Panax; species Panax ginseng. The sequence continues at coordinate 115,247,643 of CM035138.1, read as the reverse complement.
CAAGTAACCAAACCACTAAAGTCAATCATTGCCATATCAAGCAATAAGTAAAGAGCCCCGGTCCTTTCGTTGTTGACTTTCTTATGTGGAATGCACCGAAGCCAGACTTTCTGTAGGAGACGTCGTGAATGACGATGGCAAGTTGATAAGTATCAATGTGACGTACTATCCAAGTCTTGGATGAGGGTCACAGTTTTGAATGATATTTCTATTGTTAATAAATTTCCTGATGTATTCTTGAAGACTTCTTAGCCTACCCCTAGAGCGTGAAATCGAATTTTGTATTGACCCCAGTACAAAACCCATTTCTTAAACCCTCAAATATTTCTTTACTTAAAATAAACGTAACATGCGCCAAAGACGTTGGCTCGAGCTGTTGAAGATTACGATCGTACCATGCAATATCATCGTGGAAGTGTAAATGTGGTAGTTGACGCGTTGAGTAGAAGATCGTATGCGGTTACAAATGCGAGTATACGAACCCACGTGAAGATAACGAATATACGATTAGAATCGACTTTAATCGATAAAGTTAAAGCCGCTCAAGTTACACACTCGGAGCTGATGAATGTGAAGAAGAAGGTTCAAGAGGGCGTTATTCTAGAAGTAAGAATTGACGAAGAGAGGAAATCTCAACCCTCGATTTAATTGGCCCATTTGAAATCCTTGATCGAGTAGGAGCTGTGGCCTATAGACTCGTTTTACCGCCAAGTATGTCGCGTGTTCATAACGTTTTTTTCACGTATCGATGTTACGTAAATATGTGGATGACCCAAACCACGTTATTAAATTAGAACTAGACGAGTTAGCAGAAGATTTAACGTATGAGGAGATACGTGTTAAAATTTTGGATAAGAAAGATCGTATTCAACACTCAAAGGTTATACCTCAAGAATTAGAATCCGAAATGAAGTCAAGGTATCCTCACCTCTTCTAAGATACCAGTGCGTCACGTAAATTTTGAGGGCAAAATTTCATAAGGAGGGGAGATTGTGAGACCCCAGATTTTATGAATAAAGATTTAATTTTCTCGAAATAATTTTTTTGAATATTATGGTGTGGATTTGATATAATGTTATAGTAGTGGGTAGTATTTATAAATTTTGCTAAGTATGCAAGTTGTCATATTATATTCGATTGGTCGGGGAATATTTGTTTTATTAGGGAATATTTCTTACTGGGCTAGTTGAGCTCACCCTTTCTTTCACTGTTCTCTTCAGGAAATGAGAACGTAGCTGGGACTAGTCGGGAAACAGAGTGATGGTCCTAGATGGTGCATTAGTAGTCCTCACTATTCTGTGAAATAGTGTGATAATAATTGTAATGATGACTCCTTTTGAGTTTGTATATTCTCTAGTAGACAATATTTGTATTCAAACTCACATTTTATGTTTTGTCGTATTGTAAACGACAATTGTATTATTAAGTTGTATTTGAATTCTGTACCATGTATCTGACGACTCAAGATGAGTGATGTATACCTAATTTTGGGGGCGTCACATTGATCAAAGGAAGGAATCAAACCCGGTGGATTCAAGTTGAACGCGAAAAGAATTGGAGGTGAACTTGTACCTGAGGAAGCTCGAATCTTCAAGGGTATGATTCTTGTTCTTCATATCTTTTCGTTTAATTAATAATTGTGCATAAAGGATGATCCGGGTATATGGTTTGTAAAATTTTAAACTCTGATTTTACACGTTTCCGCTTATTTGTGCAATTTGATTGCATTCATGAACATTACAAACCTAACAATAAGTTGGTATAAAGATAGTAGATATTTATCTGAACACTGGTTAATATAGTAAACCGAGTCTTCGAAATCTAATATTTTGATTAAATGATTATTTGAATAGAAAATTTCGCGTTAAATGTTAGAACGTATACGATAAGACTTAGAATGTAAGTAAATAAGAATAAATTATGATAATGCCGCCAAGACAAAAATGAAACTAAAGGGCAGAAGAACCTGTTAACAAAACTGGAAGACAACCAGACCCGATATAGAATTTTGCGAATATGGACGATCAAGCTATGTAGCACGGAATACCAGCCGCGGGAAATTAGCCAGATAATTAATTAGCGAACTTCAAAGACTTCAAGGCATTCGAATCGCCAGGATTTAGAGGATCAACTGACCCTTTTGACGCATTTGTGATTGCTAGGATAACAATTTTTGCCACATATACGATGAAAGAAGATAATGTCGATAATACCGGAAGCAAGTCAGGAGGTGGAATGAAACAGGTTGCGCAGTATAGGAATTGCGTAAAGAATCACTCGGGAGAGTGTCTTAAAGGTAAGTTTGTGTGTTACAAGTGTGGGCAAGAGAAACATATCTCTCCCAACTGTCTCAATCCAAGGATGAACAGTGGGTGTTTTATTTGTGAATCAATGGAGCATAAGATGAAAGACTATCAAAGAAGGAGAAAGGAGGCAAGGAATGCGAATACGGAAGAAGGCAGCAGGACATTGGCGACAACGGAACTAACTTCAACAAATGAACCAACAGAATCAACTGCAAGAGTCTACAACGTGACTGTTTAGGATTCAGTAGCAGCCGATGATGCAACTCCAGGTATTATTCAAACAAAATTTATTTTCTTATATATTATTTTCTTATATATAGTGAATTATTTTATAAATAAATTTTGAAGGAGGAATTTGAGTTCTTTTAGAAATCAAACTTCCGTTTAATCAGAGAGACAAGCTTTAGGTTAAATAGTTAAAGATCAGTTCGATCGAATTCGATCGAGATATATTTGAAATTACTGTGTAGGCTATTTACCTTTGTATGTATGAGTTTTAAAACGGTGATTCCGGGGACGGAATCCTTATAAGGGAGGGTGAATGTAATAACCTGAATATTTTTTATATAAATAAATAAGAAATTTTGCATATTAATTTTTTTTAAAGATGAGAATATGTGCCAAGTAATATGTATGTATATATGTGATAAATAAAATTTATTTATTACATGAATAATTTCAAATAATTTTATTTTAGAGTTATTGCTCATTATAAGGTATATTCTTATAATAATTAATTTTATAATAGAAATGTCTTTATTAATTATTTTCTATGAAAATATGATTTTTATATTATTTAAATAATATATGAAATGATTATTAGAATTATTAGAATTACTATTTTATTATATGAATTTTAGTTCGGATAATTAAGTTAATTATTTTTTAATTAATAATGTTATATATGAAAGATAAATCGATATAGAATCCAAACCCTAAATTTGGATTTTTATTAAGAATGAGAATAATATTATAATATTAATTATATTTTGAGTTTTCAATCTTTATAAATATGTAATCAGTATATGTGTAGACCGATAATGGTTGGTCAATTATGATAAATTATGTCATAACCCTTATATCATGTTGTTAAACCCTAATTGTTAAACTCAAATTTGTGAGTTCAAGATTTTAGGCAAAGAATTGTGTTATATATGAATTTTCTCGCAGTATTATAGAATTTCTGTAATTAGGAAAAACCCTAATTATTATTTGAAAATCCTAATTTGCTAAAATTAGAAACCCTAATTATTATTTTTGTAAATTATAATGATAATTAGGAAACCCAAATTGTTAATTTGGGAACCCTAATAGTATTAAGGAACCCTAATTTAAAAACCCTAATTTTCTATTAAAAACCCTAATTTTAAATTAGTGTGTTTTAATTAATATTTTATTACACTTAAATTTTAATTTTTCAAACCCTAGTAATTATTTGGGAAATTTTAAGATGTAAAATCTAGTGATTAAACCCTAGATTGAAGCACCTTGGACAAGAATGCCCTTTAAAATTAAAATGAAATTACCAAAGTGCCCTTTTTATCCCATATGGTGAATTATTGTTAATCAAATCTTTGCAATATCTTGGCCAGCCACCCTACCTACCTAGGATCTATAACACCATCACATGATCAGCCTTTGCAAGCAATCAAATACATTGCACCAATTGATTTGCTAGATTCAAGAGAGAGAAAGTGCACATTTAGCCTAATTTGATCACTTACACTTAGCGATATTCTCTCAAGCTCAAACCCACAAAATTCTAGTGTTAGATCAGTCACAAATCAAGCCCCACGAACACCAACATCAAATCAGAAGCATAGAAATCAGAATTGGATCATAAAGAGGTAAACCCTAATCAAGAAATCTAATATTGATCTGCATGTTAGATGTTATAATTTATTGTTAAAATATGTTATATATGGTGTATAATGATGATCTGGGTTACTAGATGTTAGATCCATAACATCTAGAGGCTTGGATTTGAAGATTTACAAAATCTGGAAATTTTTGTTTTTGATTCTGACAGTCAAATGTCAATCCTCGTAGATCCTTGTATGTTATGTGTTTTTGAGGTTTAAATGTTTAAACATGTATTATGCTATGCGATCTTGAATCTGGAACTTGATTCAGAGTCAGATATGTTATAGAGTGAAAGTTATTGATGGTCAAAGGTCGTTGACCGACCATGACTTTACTAATTCTGGGCAACCCAGAAAGCTTTTTCAGCGTCTGTCAATGTTTTGGAAGGCTTAGATCTGTCAGTTTGTAAATTATTTTATGATGTTATAGTATCCAGGTTATAGCCTGTCATATGTACTTTATATTTATGGCTTTTGATCCTTTAAATAATCAATTGATCGAACTTAGAGGATGGTCAAACCTGGCCCCTCGTTCACGATTTTGATTTCTGGGAATTTCCAGAAAATATGAAGAACAACTTTCTGACCATGTTTGACCGTGTCATAGATTGTTATTTTGTTGTTGTTTTGCTGACTTTGTGTAATAGATCTCTTCTCTGTCATGAGGACTTCAAGTCCAGCACACTCTCGAACCTTGGAAAACAAAGGATCGGATGTAGTAATCAGTCAAAATGCGTTGACCGTTAAGCTTCTGTTTCTGGGTAACCCAGAAGTTACCGAGATGGGTCTGACAGTTTGTTCATGAGTCCCAATCTCTCTTGAGTTATGTGATTTGTTTGTGTTGTTGTATCCATGTTATAATATGTTATATGGGCTACATAGGAAAGCCTTGACATCACCTAAATGACGAATAGGATCAAAGTAATGAACGGTTAAAGTAGGCAGTATGAACATGATATGCGTTTTCTGGAATTTCCAGAAAATCAAGAACACTTGCTTCGGCAGTGGTTTGACCGACGTAGATCTGGCGATTATGATGTAGTTAGACCGCTTAAGGATAATAGATCTCTTCCTCGCCCGGGTACTACACTCAAAACCACTAAACAACCAAAACCTTACTCGAAATATAGTTACTAAGCCCAAACGTAGTACCTAAGAACTATCTTGGGTTTCGGGTAACCTGTAAAACCAAGAATGATCCGACAATTACTTTGCAAGCCCGGATCTCATTCGCTTTTAAGTTGTATGGTCACGATTATTGTTGTAACATGTAGTTGAACACTTAGTACTACAAGATCCATGGATTAGCATTTACGTAAACATCAAGATCTCGACATTTATTGTTGGTCAAACTTAGTCCTCGATAATCGGTTATGAGTGTTCTTGAACATCAAGAACACCTATAGATATATTCTCGTCGCCAAAGAGATTTAAATGACAGCACTTAGTAAAATTAATTAATTTAATATCTAAAATCATTTAAAAATAGTAAATAAATTCTCAAAATTACAAAATATTTTTATAAATTATTTGAAGTTATAAAAATTAACTTTTAATAATTTGACATATTTTTCATTAATATTAATATTTATTTGGATATTATTGGTATTTAAATTATTTAATAAATGCATTAAATAAATTAATTAAAAATGATTTTATTGTATTAAAAATCATTTTAAATAATAATAAGGTATTTAATAATATTTTAAGTTATATAACGTAACTTTTAATATTTTAAGATAAGTTTCATTAATTATTAAATATTAATGATATTAGATTTATTTAGTAATTATATTAAATAAATTAATTAAAAATGATTTTAATATTATAAAAATCATTTTAAATGAAAATAAATAGTTTAAAATATTTTAAGTTATAAAATATAACTTTTGATATTTAAAGTTAAATTTCATTAATAATTTAATATTAATGATATTAAGTTTATTTAATAATTATATTAAATAAATAGTATAAAATGGTTTTATTGAATTAAAATCATTTAAAAGGAAATAAATGAATTAAAAATATTCTAAGTTATAATAAATGACTTTTTATATTTTGATAAATAATAAATTAATATTCTAATTTTAATGGTAATTATTTAAAAATGATTTTAAATGTTTTAAAAATCATTTAAGGATAATATTAATACTTTAAAAATATTTTGAGTTATTATAAATAACTTTAATATTTTGGTAATAGTTTTATTAATAGTTTAATATTAATTAAATATTAATGATAATAGAATTAGTTATTATTTAAATCATTTAATAATGATTTTAGTGTTTGAAAATTCATGATAAATTATAATAATTATTTAAAAATTATTATAAAGCTATGAAAAATAATATGACTGATATTTAAAATATCTAAACTATTGAACTACATGATAGAGTCTTAGACTCGATAATTGCCCGATAAAGTCGTCGGTACACCGACATGTTTCAGAAATTGATTTGGACTTAGATATTTTGACTGTATTAATGATTGTTTGTGATTTAATGACTATGGAATATGTGTGACAAGGTGATTAGGTTATGTGCTGACTGCAATAAGCAGTGTTATGTGTTGCGATATGTTATTCTAATCAATAAAATGATCTTATTAATGATAGGTTTCGGTATAAAAGATTTATCTAAGTTGCGTTATTGTAAGCAGCAGCTCAGGCAAGTATCTTACCTTTGCATTTCCTTTATGCAATGGACATGAGTAAGAAGTTTAAGAATTATATTATTATTGTACCAAATTATTAACCCTATTGTTATATATGTTATATCCGATCATTGTTAATCAACATGATACTATATGGTAATTCAGATATATATATATATATTCTGTTCGTTAATTTCTATATATGGTTATACAAGTGTCCCCACTTGGATAATCATTGTATTTAATCATATGTTGATATATATATATATATATATATATATATATATATATACACCTCTAAGCTATTTGACCAGCTAGATGCAGATTCAGAAATATCGTTGAATATAATAAAACCTTTTTGTATCCAATCAAATTGTTTTGGTTCGGATTCCAGACTAAGTATGAACATCCCGAACACGGGAAAACATTTATGCATCCAAGGTGGACAGAGTGAATGATAATATCGTTCTTGCATGTAGTATTGATCAATACAGGGCGCATTGGGATGATCACCCTCGTGCCCGTAAGTTATGACGGTTTGCGGATGAAGTTCTACTAAACCTTAGCGAAAATGAAAAAAAACAATGTTCATAGTATGTCACCTTAACCCCATTTATAGTCAATACATAGTTTCAAAAATTTGAGATAGAGAGTTGTTATGTTATTATTATCGGTTAGATTACTTCACAACTATTGACTTGTTGTAGAAGGGTAGTACAAAGAAAACATTTAACCCTTTCAGTTAAATATATTTATAATTGTTATTACTTGCTCGGCACTCAAATGCTCATCCTTGCTTTAAATTTAAATGTTTTCAGCTAAGCATGATCAACCGGAATGTTCAAGCCAGAACAAGGGAAAAGGAAAGCAAATTAGAATAATCTTATGTTATCTTTTGTAATAGTTAGACAGTATTAACATAATGATATTTATTATCTATCAGGTAATGTATTGTAGTAAAGGTTGCGTACTTGGGATTAGACTTTGATATATGTAAATTAAGTTTGATATTTATATTATTGTTACTATTATTAGTATTATTCTACTCATAGAAATAGTATCGTAAAGCACCGAGTTCGTGTTTCAAGTACCCGAGTTTGGGGGCGTTATATTTCCTCTCTTTCCAAATATCGTAACTCCTTTCCATGGTGCCACACGTAACAACACATGCTCTCCAACATTGAATTCCATGTCCTTTCGAAGAAGATCAGCATAACTCTTTTGTCGATCTTGTGAGGCCTTTATACGTTGCCAGATCATTTGAATCTTTTCCGTAGTCATACGTACCAAATCTGGTCCCAACAACGTTGCTTCACCCACCTCGTCCCTTAATACTGGAGAACGACACTTGAGCCCATACAACGCCTCGAATGGAGCCATGCCAATACTTACTTGATAACTGTTGTTATAGTAAAATTCCACCAATGGTAAGAACTTGTCCCCACTTCCTTTGAAGTCAAGGACACAGAGTCTTAATACATCTTCAAGAGTTTGAATAGTCCTCTCCGACTTCCCGTCCGTTTGAGGATGACATGCCGAACTGAATCACAAATCCGTTCCCATAGCTTTTTGCATACTAACCCAAAACCGTGAAGTGTATCTTGGGTCTCGATCAGAAACTATGGATACTGGCATACCATGCAGTCTTACAATCTCATTTATGTACATACGAGCAAGACGTTCAAGTCTATAAGTTTCTCGTATAGGTAAGAAATGAGCAGACTTGGTCAATCTATCAACAATGACCCAAATTGCATCCATGCCTTGAGAAACCTTAGGAAGACCAGTAACGAAATCCATGTTAATGTGTTCCCACTTCCATTCTTGAATTTCAAGTGGTTGTAATGGACCTTTTGGCACATGATGCTCTGCCTTGACTCATTGACAAGTTAAACACCTTGAGATAAACTCCGCGATCTCTCTCTTCATATTGCTCCACCAAAATGTATGTTAAAGATCACGATACATTTTGGTACTCCCATGATGGATTGCAAACGGTGTGTTGTACGCCTCCATCATGATTTAATATTTCAAGTCAGAATCGTTAGGAATACAAAGTCTGGAGTTGACTCGAAGTATTCCTTCTTCATCGATTCTTGCTTCCGGGATAGCACCTTCTTGCACTTTCTTTCTCATATGCATCAGCTCTAGGTCTTTAGCTTGATCAACTTTAACTTTATCGATTAAAGTCGGTTCTACTCATATGTTTTCCATCATCACGTGGGTCCTTGGAGTCTTTAACTCTATTTCCATCCTTTGCAAGTCATACAAAATGGGCCTTTGCGTTGACAATAACGCACTCGTACCTGCATATGATCTTCTACTCAATGCGTCAGCTACTACGTTTGCTTTACCAGGATGGTATTGAATGGTATGGTCATAATCTTTCAACAGTTCAAGACGTCGTTGCCGCATGTTGAGTTCCTTTTGGGTAAAAAAATATTTGAGGCTTTTATGATCCGTAAAGATCTCCACTTTCTCCACATACAAGTAATGTAAGACCCCAACTTTTTAATGAATAAAATCAAATTTCCTCTATTTATTATTGTGAATAATAAGGTGTTAAACTGATATAATATTTTGGTTATGGGTGAAATGTGCAAATTTTGCAAAATAAGCAAGTGGTTATAAAATATTCATTGTTATCGGGGAATATTCGCTTGGTCGTGGAATATTCTTGTCATCGTCGGGAATATTCGTATGATGGTACAAAACCATTTGCTCGGATGAAGAAAACGACAAGTTTGAGTTTTATAAATAATAAATAAGAATTGTTACCGCTTAACAATCGTTGGGATACTCGGTGGTTAAAATACAAGAATACACGTGGTTGCACAAGAGTACACCAGTATTGCACAATATTTTTGAATTATTGATTCTTACGTAAGAAGGCACTACTCAATAATTATTACATTAATTACTGTGCAATATTTTATTTTATTGATTCAATAATTGCTACATTGATATTTTATATTATTGTTGTTTCAATAATTGTCACTGCACAATATTTCCCATTATCAGATCAATAATTCATATTATTTGAATAATATTATTAGATAGCATTATTGACAATGTTTAAGGAAGTTCTGTCTAGGAAAGGGGTTTGATCACCTAATTGCGCGCCAATAAGGAGAAATCCTTATCGGAAAGCCCCCTCTTTCCTGGGAACGACCTGGTTGTTATAATTATGATTCTGTAATATTATTTGTGAATAATTAATTATTGATTTATATGATAAGGAAATATTATTTTTATGTGGATATAAATGATGAATATATTTATTGTGGTTATAAATGAAGAAATTAATGTTGAGGTGTTTTATCAGTATTTTGTCGGAATAGAAGTTTTAAAAATCGTCCGTATGTGGATTTCGGCCATTTTTCGTTTGGAATTTAGAAAAACTTAAACTTACACAGTTGTAGAGAATTTAATTTCCTATGTAATAGACATGAGATTCGAATTTTTCTGATAAAATGACTATTTATTATGAATTATTGAATTTTCAGAAATAAATGTTTTTATTAAAATATGGTGGGCTTGAATAGTAGCAGGTAAAGCCATCAGGTAGCAGGTTAGTCTGGTATGGCGTTCTAAGCATTTTCCTATAAATATTGTGCTTAGTTAGAATTGAAAATCACACCAGAAACAAGTTTTCTCTCTTTCTCTCTCTATATTATCGAGCGTATTTTGTGAGTATTTAGATACTTTATGAGTTTCTATTCATCAGTGCAAGTTTCCTTCAGCCTTATACCGATATTCCGATCAGAAGTACTGTTATTTTGAAGTAAGGGATGTTATTTTCTTCCTAATGATGTTATTCTTTCAATATCATTATACCGAAATATTGGTATAAATTTTATTGTGGAATTTTTACCTTTTTGTGTCGGGGTTACTATTCACGTATACGACACAATTCACGATAATGATTAATTATTCACGAATCACTCAGACTATTCAATAAAAATGAAATTTTCTCCTTTTTGTCCAAGATGTCTATTATGGTTACTATCTTTGATTGTATCCATGTTTTGATCTTTATTTTTGAATTCTGCTTCACAATTGGTTATTATGGAGTATTTTTTGAACTTGGATAAACTAAAGTACGAATCCCTAATCTTTGATCTTTTATCTCACTGGATTCGTTTTCTTTAAGATATATTTTTCATCATCCTCAGTCCTAAATGATGATATTACTGAATATCTTTGGCCTGTAGTGCAAAGATGAATGATTAACCGATGAATATCTTTGGCCTATAGGGCAAAGATGATGATTAACTGATGAACATCTTTGGCCCGTAGTGCAAAGATGAACAGGTGTTGAGATGAACATGACCAACTGGTGATACAAATGAATATCTTTGGCCTGTATTGCAAAGATGAATATTTGATTCAAGATGTATATTGATTGATGTTACAGGGATAAAATATTGATGATGGACTTTTAAATCTTAGAAGATAGTAGAATTCATTCTTTACTTGACTCTTCTAATGGATTGCTATTTCCGATGCAGTTGTTGATCTAAAACTTGTTGTCTATTATATTTTATCAGATTTTTCCCTGTTGAAGACTAATAATAAATTGTTTTATATTGTAGACATTCGAAATTTTCACATCTTCATCACATTAACATTACAGAAGACAAATTGCCTTTTAAGAGGGAACCACGAAGATAATCCAAATCCATACCGGATACTACCTAAGTTCAAAGATCAAACCCCTGGATTGCGATGCCTCGAGTAACAAATCCAACCTCTGAGATAAACCCGAGGCCCGCAGATACAATACCGTAACATACACCGAGAAGACCGATTAATCTCTTGAGACAACCCCGAGGTATCCAGCCTCGGCCCCAACCATGGGAATAGCCACCAACCTTGGTGATAACCCCAAGGAATGCGCTTTGCGATAACCCCTTAAATGCTTGTTTCAAATGCGACCAACTTCAATCTCTAAGGCCATTACGAGATACACCGCACCAACCCAAAGAATAACATCGGAAGACAGTACACCTAGAAGATGACAATGAGGACCTTCAACAATTGCAGCAGCCCAATCTCAGCGAAGTCTGAGCAACGTCTGCTTTATTAGCCCAATCTGGCGATAACACCGGTGAGGGGAAACATCGTCATCTCATCAACACGATGCCACGTCACGTCGTCTTAACATCTCTACGCAACAATGTCCCACAAGACTAACCAACTCGAAAGTGACTATCAGTGCGGGTAATCTGATGAAAGTTGAAGCTTGAAGACCGGAGGGCATCGTCCCATCTTCAATGACTTCAGCATAAACTCTAATCCCATGCCATCGTAAACTCTCGATAACGGCGGGTCCGACATAGGTCCTCAGATACCTCAAACGGATGCCCGGATTGCACTTCCGAAAGTTCGAGTGGACATTACAAAGGCTCGAGTGAACGTATTTTGAGACGACGACCCAACAAAAACCCGGCAAACCCAGGTTGCCTCTGCACACCATGCTAAATTGCTTTATAAATAGAGGGCTTGGGCAACCCATTTTGGAAGAGAAAAGGCGAGGAAGCCTCGCCTAATTTGCTCTCACTCTCACCCCATGCAAAGTACTTTCCCTTATAAACACCGTGAGCTCATATATAGCCCTTTGTACCTACAAAAGTCAAGTGTTTACCCACTCTAAAGATATAGAAGCCTTTTTTATCACCACCGTAAGCCTTCTCACACACTTTAGAGTCTTTCTCTTCATCTTTGCACACACCCTTCTATACGCTGAAAGTCGTGGTTGCTTGCTTTTTGCTCGGACTTCTATCCGTGGTTTCATTTCACCAGATATATATATATATATATATATATATATACATATATATCGACTAACATTATCGAGTTATGCCTCAATTGAGCCTAGACTTGATGCGAGCGTTTATTTGCTTTATATATATATATATATATATATATATATATATATATATATATATATATATATATATATATACATTTATATATATTAATCGTGTGTCGAACTTTGTTCGATGAGCCTGAACTTTGGCCCGGTGCATTTATCGCTTTAATAAATATATATATACTTATATATTTTATCGTGTCTTAACTGTTCGATGAGCCTAGATTTCTATTCCTGCGTTTACTCGCTTTTATATATATATATATATATATATATATATATATATATATATATATATATATAACCGTGGGACTGACTGCTCGATGAGCCCGATTTTATATCCTATGCTTATTCGCTTATATATATATATATATATATATATATATATGAACTGTGGTTCGAACTCGCTCGATGAGCCCGGATTTCACATCCTATGCGCTTATTTGCTTTTATATATATATATATATATATATATTTTTGTCCTCCCGGAGTTTACTTAGTGGGGTTGATCGCTTACGCCTTTTCTTTTCATTTAAATTCCGCCTGAGTTTACTTCGTGGCGGCTAATCGTATTTGCACTGACTTTATTTACATTTCGTCCCCGCCTGAGTTTCCTCCGTGGCGGTTGATAGCTTTTAAATGCTTTTATTTACATTTCGATCCCCATGGAGTCGCTTCGTTGGTTGGTGATCCCGTCAGATATATATATTTACGCCTTTTATATATATACCGCCATCGCTTCCATATAAACCGCAGATTTTGTGAGCCTAGAATCATGTGATCACAGATTCATCCCATTGAATCTAGATTCGGTTCCCATGATGGACATCTTCAAATTGTAGCGAACTTTGTAAATTATTCTCATGGTGTCTCAATTTCCTCGAGATGGTTTCCATACCCACGAGGAAGTTTCATTATTTTGTACATTATTTTTTCATACTTGGATGCCTCGCATTCGTAGAAATAAAATCAACCAAGCCGCACACTTAATAAAATGGGAGTGTAAAAGGTCTCAATTACTATTGAGCATCGTGGTTTGAAAAACCTTTTTTATAAAACCTCATTGCTATATCTTGCTAAAAACTGATTTTTCACATATATTCAAACCCTGTGTATATAGGTTCGAACGAGGCCTCACACTACTTCCAAATAACATCACATTGACCCACACACACACACATTCAGATAATAGTTTCTTGAAAAGAGGCGATCACCGTGGTAACACGGATGTTGGGGGGGTGCCTAACACCTTCCCCCCCACATAATCAAGTCCCCGGACCCTAATGAATCTCTTTGCTTCATCGACGCGCTTAGCGTTGTCACATCACCGGGTCAATGTCCAAACCTTTTCTGGTTGTGTTGGTACAACCATTTAAAAACCAATCATGCGACTCTTAATAAATCCATCGTCGACATTAGACATGTCGGACCTTTTTTACTTGTTTTTTTCAAAAAAATCTCACCTAAAATGAGAACACCAAAGAACAAGTAACGGAAAGGGATATCCAAAAATCCCGACTATTATCTGCTGGGGAATATGGTAAGAGGACTTAAGCCGCTATTTCAATCTTTTCAAAACAATTATCTGCTTGTGTATGGATGTTGCATTTACATTTTGATGAATGTGTACGAATGCATTTCCTTATTGCACTTAGTGCTTCACACCATAACTGCTTGTGATGCTAGTGCTTCGCACCATAACTGCTTGTGATATTAGTGCTTCGCACCATATCTGCTTGTGATATTAGTGCTTCGTACATGTCATCATTTTCATGCGGTGAGACGCGATGTATGTGAATGTATGTTGTGCGGTCCCTCCACCAGGAGGCTATCCCGTTGGTGTTTGATTACTGGACTAGTGAGAAGACTAATTCTCCGAGGCTCAGGAAAGGAACCACCCAAATTCGCTCTAGTTGAAAGACCGGATTAACTTTCCGTCTAGTAGATTGCGATGATTTGGGAACCTTCATGCCAAAAAGCTGCGAGAGTAACCTAAGATAGGCCAGCCTCTGATAAACCCCAAAGCGGAGGAAAGTCTCTTCATGCTCTCATTTCAATTACTTGTAAACACAATTACTTGTAATTTTAGTCCATATCTATCTCCATGTAATGAGAAATATGAAGAAATGTGTACACATACATATTAACATGCTATAAACAGATGACACCCTGCTTGTGGTGATAAAAATTCCTAAAATGGACACATCACATAACATGTTATTATATACATTCCCTAAAGACTAAACTATGCCGCCTTTCAGCAGGGAATCAATCGGACCTACTACCCGCTCAAAAGTCCAAAAGGCAACATGCCTACAAATAATCATGTCGTCATCCGACCAGATCGAACTTAATCCAGCCGCAAAAGAATTCGACGGATTAAGTAAACAAATTACGATTTAATGTTTCTACTCAAAGAATTACACCAGTCTACACAGGGTCAAAAATACCCGTACATGCTGAATCCTCCACACAAGGAGGAACCGAGGTCATTACCATACCTGAACCACAGTTGGATACGACCAACAAAACTCTTGATGTTTCCCATCCCACCGAGATCCGCATACACCGGTGACATTAAAAAGAAAGTCCTCCAAATGGAAGAGACCCTTCGTGCTATCAAAGGAATTGGAACACACGGGAGTGTTTCATATGCTGATCTGTGTATTTTTCCTGGGGTTCATTATCCAGAAAAATTTAAAACTCTTGACTTTGAAAAATATGACGGGTTAGGAGATCCTTATACACATCTAAAAGTGTTTATTGGAGAACTTGGATCTTATGCAGAGGACGAAAATCTCAGAATGCAACTATTCCAAAAGAGTCTAACTGGAGAAGCCTATTCATGGTATACAAGATTAGACAACTCCAAAATCCATAGTTGGGAAGAGCTAGCACATGCCTTCCTCACTCAATACAGCTTTCAAACTCAGATGGCTCCTGACTGGTATCAAATTACCAAGATCAAGAAACAGCCTAGCTGAAGTCTTTCAGAGAGTATGCTCAGAGGTGGAGACGCCTGGTCGCCCAAGTTAGTCCCGCCATGACAGAATCGAAATGGTCACGACTTTCATAGACATACAAGAATCTCCTTCTATGAGAGAGTTTTAGTGACATCTAGAACCATTTTTGAAATGGTTAAGCATGGGGAGATAATTTGAGATGGGATTGAAGTCGAAAAGATTCAAGACCTAGTCAGACTCAAAGTCATTGCGGATCACATCCAACTGAAAATTATGGGAACAACCCGGGAGGGTCCATAAAAAGAAAGAGGAAGATGTTTTCCTGATACTACAGGGGCAAAAAGGCAATCAAAACATGCCTATTCAAAGGAGAAACTACACTCCCTTTTCAACACAGTCAGTAAACCCTCCAATACCAAAAGGTGGAGAAGTCAAACGCCCTCGAGTGTTTACACCCTTAGGGGATACCCTCGAGAACATCTTAAATCTTTTGACAACACAGAAGAAAATTACACATTTTCTTCCACCACCAAATTTCTAATGGACGGGTTTCAATGTCAAGTAGAAATGTGCTTATCATGCCGGGGCACCTGGACATGATACTTAGGATTGTTGGGCCTTGAAACACAAGATCCAGGACCTAATTGACAATGGGGAGATCGTAGTCACCAAACCCGATCAGCCTCATGTTCAAGACAACCCTCTTCCTCAACACAAAGAAGAAGAGGTCAACATGATTAATTGGAGCAGTGGACAGAGTTCCAACTTCAGCTGTGATTCTTCCCAGACCATCAAAGACGGTGATGTCAGATGGGATTATACAAAGTTCCAGTTCACAATGGAACGAAAGATGAAAGCTCTATGCAAACAAATTGAATAATTGGCGGAACTGGAGACTTATCAGCATCAAATGACACGTCAATTAATCACCAGAGCATGCCGATCTCCTACCTCTTGTCATGAATATTCCTCGTCACTTTCGAGAAAATGAAATGCCGAAGACAAAGTGATGAAGAGAGCAAATGCCAAAGCCTGGCTTCTGGATTTCGCCAACAAAAAAGGGAATTCACCTATCTGGGCCAACCTATGGAGGAAATCCTTCATATGTTAATCAATGAAGGAAGGATCAGTTCCCTTCTACCTCCAATCAACCCCCCGCTCAGTATGCGATACAACTCGATGGAGTATGTCAATATCACTCCCAGCCTCGTGGTCACAAAGACGTAAGGAAGAATGCCGGGCACTCCGCCACCTTATTCAAAATCTAATCGACAAGGTGTCCTGCGCGCTAGCAGCGTATTTATCTTGTATTATGTTACGACAAGTGAAGATGCGGGCCCTACTAAGTGGAAGAGTGTGGTAGCAGTCATATCCACCGAAACTGATGGGATTAACAAATCACTCACAACGCCAATAATTCAACTCAAGGAATCAACAATCCTTTGAAAAGTGGCCGCCTCGAGCCCAACTTGCTTGCAGCGCAGCATAATATCCTATTGTTAGCTTACAGCGCAGCCTCCGTGGAATTATGGAGAAGGTGAAGGATCCACCTCACATACAACTGCTACAGTGTCGAAGGAAAATCCACTGTATCTTCCCCAACGGGTGATGAAGCCTACCACCAAATCAAATGGGAAAATACCCATGGAGAAGATTGAAGAATTCCTCCGCGCTGTGGGTCATAATGAAGCTATGGTGGTTTTAAGCTTGAAAGAAGCTCCACAACAAATATCAATTTTGGACTTGGTCTTAACCTCCGAGGATCACCGAAAGGTCTTGTTAAGGGTTTTAGAAGAAGCCTATTTACCGACATCAGTGGATACTGAAAAGTTTCAACATCTGGTTGATCATATTTTCAACAACAATGTGATATCCTTCACTGATGATGACATACCGCCCGAAGGGACCGGTCATTGCAAGCCATTGCACATTGCGGTCTTATCCTCCGGATATATTGTAGTGGGAGTCTTAATAGATGGAGGTTCCTCTCTGAATATCTGCCCATACGCTACCTTGGTGAAGATGAACATCAATCTCAACCGAATTCGGAGTAGCCATACTATCATCAAAGCTTTTGATGGAGCCCAGTGAAATTCGGTTGGAGTAATTGAGTTGCCAATCGAAATTGGTCCTCACACATTCTGCGTATCTTTCCATATGCTCAAGATAGATTTGGGATACAACCTTCTCTTGGGACGACCATGGATTCATATGGCTGGGGCAATCCCCTCTACTCTTCATCAACAGTTGAAATACATTATCAACAATAGCCTGGTCACAGTCAACGCTGAACCGGAGATTCCTTAGCACGGAGACATGCCATTCATCAATGCCAATGCCGATGTGGAACCAGTCAGTTTGCATACTTTGGAAATAAGCAACACCCAATACCATGCTATTGGAGCACCACTGCCCGAACCTAAGATTTTTGCCGAGGTAATGTTAGCTACTCAAGAAATGATGTCGTTGGGTCATAAGCCGGGATAAGGGTTGGGTAAAGATTGCCAGGGTATCAAGTACCCAATTCGCTTAACCAGAAAAGTCGGAACAGCTGGGCTAGGCTAGTCTGCCAGTTTTAGTCACAGGAATCCTCATAAACATCAGCAGATTCCTTCAGCTTCAACTATGTGGCGTTTATCTTCGTCTTCAAACTCCGAGTCCGCACAACCTCCTGTAAAGATGCTAGCCAATGTAATGGCTATGTTATGTCCCAAGTCGGTACTCTGAGTCAACACGGAGACATGCCATTCATCAACGTCATCCGAATGATGTCATGCATACGCATCATCGTTCATGACGAGCATACCAACAAATACACCCCAGACGATGATTGCCCAGATGTAATGGCCATCATTCGGGATAGGGAGGATGATGACAATCCCTCCATCATCGCGTCCACGGACTTTGCCTCGCCAATTGGAACATCATTCCTCGCATTGATCGTCATAGGTAAAATGGGCGAACTCTTTCGCCTCAGAGATATAATAACTGCTTACTTTTATGTACAATACTAGCAGTTTATTTTGCCAGTATATGCTAACACTGTGTATGATCAACGCATTTCATATATACTAAGTGAAAGCATATTTTGTTTCAGACTCAATTTAGATGTGCTCAGATTTGCCGACATTTGCCTCTTCTCCACAAGGATTGTACCTTTGATGTAGAGATGAATTCAACCTTGATGGATATACAGGATGACATTGAGGTGCCTCCAGAAATTTAAGAATGGGTCAAAGACAAACCCAAACCCAACCTTGATCAAACCACTTCTTTCAATCTCGGAACCTTAGAAAGCCCTAAGTTAATCCAGATTGGTTCAGACCTTACCCCAAACCAACGGAATGACATGGTTACGCTATTAACCCAATTCCAGGATGTGTTTTCATGGTCTCATAAAGACATGGTGGGTTTGTCTGACATTGTCCTTCATTGCCTTCCCATTAAAGAGGGATTTAAGCCAGTCAAGCAAAAGCTCAGGTGATTGAAACCTGAATGGAGTTTAAAGGTGAAAGAAGAAATTGTGAAACAATTTCAAGCTAGCATCATAATGGTGTCTATATATCCTGAGTGGATATCCAACATTGTGCCCGTGCCTAAACCTGGAGGGAAGGTGCGAGTTTGCGTGGATTACCGGGACTTGAACAAAGCTTGCTTAAAAGATAGCTTTTCCGTGCCATTTATCCACATTCTCATTGACAATACTGCGCAATACGACATTTACTCCTTTGCTGATTGCTTTGCGGGGTATCATTAGATCATGGTTGCTGAGGAGGATCGTGAGAAAACTGCTTTCATCACTCCTTGGGGAACTTTCTACTATAGACGGTTGCCATTCAGCCTCATCAATGCCGGAGCCACCTATCAACGAGCTATGATGGCTCTTTTCCACGACTTAATGTACAAAGAGATCGAGATCTACATGGATGACATCATTGTCATGTCCCGGAAGGAGGATGACCATATAGACCATCTCAGAAAGTTGTTCAACAGGTTGCGTAAGTACAACTTGAAGTTGAATCCAGCTAAATGCGCCTTTGGCGTTAAATCAGGCAAGTTGCTAAGATTTCTAGTCAGCCACAAGGGGATTGAGCTGGATTCTGCCAAAATCCAAGCCATCACCGAAATGCCCATTCCTCAGACAGAGAAGGAAATACGGGGATTTTTGGGAAGAATCAACTTCATTAACAGGTTTATCTCCCAACTCACAGCAACTTGTGAGCCAATCTTCAAGCTATTAAGGAAGAACTCCTCCATGAAATGGAACGACGAGTGTTAGAAGGCCTTCCTTACAATCAAGAAACAGCTAGTCAAAGCTTCCATTTTGGTACCACCCAGGGATGATGTTCCCCTGTTTATGTACCTGTCCATAAGTGACAATGCCATGGGATACATGCTGGGACAGAAGGACGATAAAGGCCAAGAACGAGCTATCTATTACCTCAGCAAAAGGTTCAGCAGCAGTGAACACAAGTACACTCTGATCGAAAAGACGTGTTGTGCTTTAGCATGGGTTTCCATGAGGTTACAACATTATCTCCATGGTCACACAACCAATCTCATATCCCGCGTGGATCCTCTCAAGTACGTGTTCAACAAACCTATGTTAAATTGCCGACTGTCCAGATGGCAGTTGATCCTACAATAATTTGACATCGTATATGTGACTCAAAAGTCCATCAAAGGTCAAGGAATCACGGTTCAACTAGCCGCCGCACCTTCAGGGGATTTCAAACCCTTGGAAACATATTTCCTTGATGAAGGAGTAATGACAATATAGCAACACCATCAGTATGATACACGCCAATCATGGAAGATGTATTTTGATGGAGCTGTTAATATGGAAGGTTATGGAGCTGGAGTAGTTCTATTATCTGATACGGGGGAGCAGTATCCCGTTGCCGTTAAATTACAGTTTGTCAGCACCAACAATACGACTGAGTATTAAGGCTGTCTCATGGGGCTAAAACTTGCTCGTTCAATGGGCATCAGGCGGTTAAATGTCCTTGGAGATTCAGAGCTGGTAATCAGACAATCCACCAGAATCTATCAAACCAAGGAGCTACATTTGCTGCCTTACCATCAGCAGGTTTTGAAGATGGCTTTGGAGTTTGAAGAAATCTCCTTCCTACACATTCCTCGCAATAGGAATGACTTTGCGGATGCATTAGCAACTTTGGCCTCCTTGATTTGCATATCAGACAAGGAACACTTGCCGAGCGTCACAATTTCCCTTCACAAGGCCCCAGCCTATGGGAATTACGTTGGAGAAGTATTGGATGAGCTACCTCCCATCCAACATCCTTGGTATCAACATATCAAGGAATATCTGCTAGATGGATCTACACCCGCTGAGGCGAGCCCGACTGAGAAAAGGCGGATCCATCGAATTGCTATGAAGTTCTACCTGAGTGGAGATGTGCTCTACAAAAGAGATGCATGACTAGGTCTCCTCAGATGTTTAGACAAAGATCAAGCCCAAAGGCTTATGGATGAAATCCATGGCGGAGTCTGTGGCCCCCACATGAGTGGCCCCCTCCTTGTTAAGAAAGTCCTCAGGACGGGACATTATTGGCTATCTCTTAAAGCTGACTGCAATGACCACGTCAGGAGATGCTATCAGTGCCAGATTCATGGGAATGCTATACACGCCCCTCCACGGGAACTTCATAATATGAGTTCACCTTGGCCCTTCTCAATGTGGGGAATGGACGTTATTGGGCTCATTGAGCCTAAAGCCAGTAATGGTCATCGATTTATCTTCACCATGATCAACTACTTCACCAAGTGGGTAGAAGCAGCCTCCTTCCCGTGGTTACTAAAGAAGTCATCATTGCTTTCATCGTAAAACAATGTCGCTTTGTCGATATGGACAACCGTGAGGTGATTGTGTCGACAATGCTAAGAACCTCAACAACAAAATGATGGAGGAATTATACAAAGAAATTCCACATCAAACATCTCAACTCTGTCATCTATCGTCCAAAGATGAATGGTGCTGTTGAAGCGGCTAACAAAAACATCAAGAAGATTATGCAAAAGATGTCCGCCAACCACAAAGATTGTCCTGACCTATTGCCTCTAACTCTGTTTTCCTACAGAAGGTCAATGCGTACTTCCACTGGGGCAACCCCCTACGCTTTAACCTATGGGATGGAAGCAGTGCTCCCCAAGGAAGTTGAAATTGAATCCCTCAGAGTATTGATAGACGCTCAGCTGGATGAAGACCAATGGGTACAAGACAGGTATCACCAATTGTTTCTAATAGACGAAAGGTGAACCGCGACTATCTTCAATGGTCAGTTATACCAACAAAGGATCGCCAGATCCTACAACAAAAAAGTTCGGCTACGGCAGTTTAAGCAACATGACTTGGTTTTGAAGAAAATTCTTGACAACCAAGATCAGGCTAAAGGAAAATTTTCTCCTAACTGGGAAGGCCCGTTTGTTGTCAAAGAAGTATTGACAGGAGGCGCTCTCAGATTGCAAGAAATGGATGACGATGAATTTCCACAACTCATCTACTCAGATGCCGTGAAACGGTACTATGTCTGAAGTAATTTGCAAACACCCTGATACATAATCATCAGGTCACCAGTCATTCCGGTTCTTTAACCCTTTACCACCTACAACTTTCCTACACTTTGCCCCTCAGGGAAACCTACATTTCAAGCTAGCAGCCTGGCTTTTTCCTCTGCGTTCTTACAACTTAGGTCATCCCACTGTGGATTGAACCTCTTGCGTTTGCAGTTTGGCTACCCATACCTAGGATCAAACTTTTCATACCTACAGTTTATCCTCAACCTAGGATTAAACTTTCTCCTCCCCGCACTCTGACCTGCACATGGGATTACACTTTTCTTCTCGCCCTGAAGAGCGAACTACGTCAACCTGATCTCCTCCTCAATAGGAGTACGTAGGCAATCATGTTACATGGCCCGGTCGCAATAAAACAAAAACTACAAAAACATTTCTACCCTCTTCTCCTCACAAAAACAACAAAAATATTCCTACACCATTTCTGCCATATACAACATTGAACCTCTTACACCAGGTTCGAACTACGCAGACCTGATCTCCTCTTCAATAGGAGTACGTAGGCAGCCATTCATGGTGTGGTCTCACCCCCTACAAAAACACAAATCCTTGTCAGTTGGTACTGGGATCAAACTTCAATCCACTACATTTCATTTGGCTTCAGACCAAAGGGATGGAATTACCTGAACTCCTCCCAAATAGGAGATTCTAAACCATCTAAGTCATGGTCATACCTTGAAGAGCAACACCAATCCATAGAAATCTTGGCGACCATCTGTGTGGTGCAGGTCAATCTCGAGGAGAGAAAGCCACACTCCTCTCCACATTTCCATCTAGAAACTAGTCCCAAGACACCAAAGATGGTAGGGATACACATAGATCGATGATCCATTATGAAATATCCAGAAACAACTCAATGTCCATCCACCTAGGAGGAATTCAGAATACATCAAGACCACAAGCCCTGAAGCAGCAGGCAAAATATCAAGCAAATAGCAAGGCATATCTAAAAGGGAAGTGATCCAAAATATATTTCCACATCATATATAATCTTTTTTGATATATATACAATGTAAATCGTACATGAAAAAATGGCTAAGCTTAGTCCGCAAGCGTAAAATACAAGCTCATCTATAAGTCGGTATATATGCGAGCTAACAAGCCCAACATGGCGTCCCTCTCGAAGATTTGGAGGTGAAGCTATGGTCTCAGATGAGAATATCCACACGACCCAAAAAGATCTGTAGCCATCTGCATGGTGACCATATGATCATCAATATATGCGCCATCTCTCGCGATCATGCCGGTGGTAAGGGACCTCACCGCAAAGATTATCTCGTGGCGGCTACATCCCGGCGGATATAACACTATCTCCGCTTTCAACTATCATCGCATCTCCGGCGATATGTCCATCATCCCGGCCAATAATAAGCGGCATCTCTCGCGATCTAATGCCTCATCTCTCTCTAATAGAGTGCGTCTCTCCCATCAAGGGCGGTCCAACATCATAGATCGAGCCCCGATCTCTCTCAAAGGTCATCGATGAAGACTCGCTCTAAGCATCGCGTCTTAGAGTGATGAATCACAAAAGTACTAGTACTAGGAGAATCCGGAAGAAATGTTGGCAACCCAGCAGCGGGCTCCTCCTCGATGTAGGTATCAATGTCCTCCATGGGCTCTGCATCATCTGACTCACTATCCGGTACTACAGATACTGCTGCAGCTGATAAAATCTTTATCTCCATCCACGCGGAATACTCTACAGAACAACCGGGATGACGGACAGAAAAAGTGGCTATCTCACGCTGATCCCAGTGAGTAGTATACACACGGATCGATCCTCCTCCGTGAGAGATATCGAGAAGTCAATCTCGACCTATCGCCCCCTCAAAAGGATGGAAATCCTGGAACTGGTCGAACCGCGACGCCACTGCCAATGGGTGATAAGTAGTCACACCCCTCAAGCCAGCCAGAGGTAGAAAATCTATGCCCGGAGCGTGAGTAATGAAGCTGTATGGTGAGCAAAGCCCCGAGCACGGCAATGTGCTGAATGGATCTCTGATATCTGCCAAAAATGCGGACCAAGACAGAGCATCTGTACACTCCGACGGCTGAAAGGAGTATGACATGGCTACATCGGAGGAAAAGCAATACCCATGACATCTATGGGTACCAACCGGTCTCAAGTGTGACATAAACCACACGTACAACATGACCAACTCCCAAAGAAACACTCCCAGTGGGATACGTTGCAACAATAGGATGCCAACCGCAGGTCTCTCGCCACGATCATAGGTACAATGGTGCGACCTCTCTAAGAGCTCTCACGTACCATAATGACACCAATGTCTATCTCGGTCCATATATCGTGTCATATGTACATACGACAATACGTGCAAAGAAGAAGACATAACCTCTGGCCAAACGCCAATGGTCCTCCGGTGCGGTGAAATCCCCAAAATGTCATGAGTAGCTATCCTCTGAGCCAAATCTGTAGTACAGAAAATGCTGGGATATCACATGGCTAGAGGTCAGCTCGTCCTGCACTACTCTGCGCCGCAATCCTGTGAGAGTCATGAATCGTCTACTCATGTCTCCCAGAGCCAGATGCACATAAGGTCTGTCTAAAGGCAGCATCGTCAAACGTGCATAATCCTCCAGAGTAAGAGTCAACTCATGCGTGCCAAATCAAAATACCTGCCTATCTGGTAGCCAATGCTCTAGCATCCCGTCTACAAACCCTGCAGGAACCTGAAAAGGCAATAAAGTCATGGTATGTTTGCAAAGAATCGATCTACTGGCCACCCTATCTGGTGGTGACATGTTATCGTACCACAATCGCATACCCAATGCCACCAATGATGGTGGTGTATGATCTATACGGCTAACTGTCGAAGAAGACATCTGTGCAGGCCGTGTCATAAGACCATCCAGGGGTCAATGCTGAATATCTCTGGACATACATACATATGCATAACATAATACATACATAACAGATAATGGATGGCAATATGATATAGGGAATGAAAAATGGTGCATACATTCCTAAGTATATCATCATCTAATACATCAGCTCTGTACCGCTACAAATACAGGGAAATGGGGCACAGCCGCCCTATTACTAATAGAGGCCTATCAAAAGATACAGCGAGAATGGGGAACAGCCACCCAATATCTAACAGAGGCCTATCAAAAGATATAACGAGAATATACATAAGAAGAAAACTAGGGTCTCGATGTCTACGTCCTCAATCCTGTCCACCTGATGTAACTCCTCTTGAGTCACTAGATCTCTATTAACAGGGATATCAGTCCTATAAAGAGGAGGATCTGCATACAAAAACCGAATGGGTCGATCTGAGGGCCCTACCGAGATGGAAAGAACAAATGACTCACTTTCACTGGATCTCTGCCCAAATGCCGGATAAATATGTGTGCCTAATCCAACTGCCGGGTCAAGCTATCAATCTGGGTCATATGAGTCGGAGCTCGGACACAAGCTACCCAATCCGTCATCATCAAAGATCCTGGAACCATATCCTCCATGAACTGTGTGGCGCGGGACTGGGCTCCAATAGTGCGAGGGGACCACCACCGCTGGAACGTCTCCTAAGTACATGGACCCTTTGATAATGCAAAGCCGTCAACCCCCAACAATGGGATATCGGTGGACAGTGATCGTGATACGGCCAATGACGCTGGCGCAGGAGGCAAGATCTCGATACTGGATCTCCCCTGTGGTGCTCCTAATAACACGATCTCCTAAATAGAGCTCCCAGCCTCCATCAGTGAAGAGAGGAACTCTCCTGGTAGAGATCAAATACTCAACTCCGGTCGGATGTCCATCCTCAAAGACGATGGTCAAATGCTCCCCTGAATAGGGAATCCATGTAATGGTACCCGCCGTCAGCAACTCCAACTGCATGCGGTAGTGAGTGAATCCTCACCATTCTGTGGACCTCCCAAGAAAATAGAATGGTGCCATCGTCGTCCTCATGGATAGGTATCTAAACCTAACACACTCATAGGATGCAAACATGGAAGCCTCTCATAGGCCCAAAACTGCCAACACAATGGCAAAACATCTGCTATCAGTAAACACTCTTAACCTATGAATGGGAAAAGACAAGAGAAGTACTCACAAGCAGAAATGGGTAAAATCCTAGCCAAGCCTTGGTCAAACCCTGTGAGCGCATGTGCATGCCCCGGAGGAAATAGGCAAAGGTGTAGGAGCCCCAGTCATACTCTCCTATACGGTCCACATCATGTGTGGCGCTGATCAAAGCAAAGGAGACCGTAGAAGAGTTATCTGCTATGAAACAGCCTCGAATGATCATCAGGAACAATCGTCGTAAAACGCGATCCTTAATCCTGACATCATTAGACACGGGCTCACTCAAAAGCCCACTCATAGCATCTACGCTCAAAGGACCTGAACGGACAGTCTTGCCTTTGAGCACCTCTGTCGGAACTCCTAATAAGGATCGAATGGCAGTAGGGGTGATATTCGCCATGCAAGGCACTAGCTCCCCTCCAAACTCCATACCTGTGATAAATTGCCAATCCATAGGCGTCATCATCACCTCGCATCCAAATAGATGGAGTGACCGAGAAAGTGCGATGAAACCATCGCTCAGACAATTCCCTGAGGTAACCCCAGGGACATCGACGGGGAAGGATGGAGAAGAATGCCCCGAATCCCCATTCATGCACTACCGCTCTGTAGTCAGGATGAAGCACCTGGTACATGGAGTGAATGCTAAACTAGTTCCCTCGAGGTCGTAAAAACTGGGAACTCCGCATGAAATGCAGATCAACATCAGAACCCTTTAATCCTCATCAATAGAAAAGAAGGAAGATCAAAGTCTAATGCCATACCTCGTTAGCATGTAAGTACATCAATGGATGTCTACCCAAATCACCCAGCAACTCTGGGTTCACCACCTGAATGCTCGAAAGCTCCCTACGAGGGACATGTGCAGCAGGAGCGGGATCCTCAATCGGAATATCCGCCACTTCGTCCTCAACGTCTGGAACATCTACCTAGAGAGGACGTATCACACCCTCCACCAACCAGCGAGGCTGTCTGACAGAACGAGGATGAGGCACTTCAGAAGCCCTCCGCCGTACGCTAGAAGCGGTCCTGTAAGAACTGCTCGGCTGATCCGGATCCATAGTATCTAGATAAGAAGTCTCCAAATCACCTCAGAAAGGGTGTGGTATTTCCTTACCTGGAGCTTTTTAAATGCATTTATGACTATATACATGCATGCATTTACTTTAACATATAATAGAGTTAAAATGCATGACTACCCAATGCCTACATTTGGAAATTTTTTGCCATAGTACCCTTTGAAAATAGAACTATCCACATGCACATAGGCATGTCTAGGTGGCCATTCAGTAGCACACCTGCCCCAAAGTCATATACATAATATATGCATTAAAAATTAAAATCATCATGCACAAGGCCAACCTCAATGCTAGGAGTACTTTGCCTTTCTACCTTTTGCTCATTGGACCTCAAATAGGACAAAAAATAGCAGAAAAAGGTGCCAATTTGACTGTCTCAAAAGTCAAATTTTTTCACATCATTATGTTCAGCATGGTTTAATAATAACATTTACTATGTTGAATATTTTTTATCAAGTCATTTGTGCATACATAATCACTACTATGTGTTTAGATGCATTTCATGAGATAACTCATAATCTAACGGACAGAAACTGGAAAAAATACATGCATACGTTACCAGGATAGTGTAGAACACTTGTACGATGATAGAATTTGCAGAAAGCAGCCCGAACTCAGCAGATCTAAAGATGGCTCGCAGTTTTTCTCTATGCGAAGCAAGTTGAAAATGACTTGTGAAGACCAGCCTGCATGATTTATGATCCGCGCTTTGGTCGCAGCCCACACAATAGGCTGCGGTCGCAAAGTGCACTCGCTGCTCCCCTATGGGGGTCCCACCCCTCCGGTTCGGTCCAGTTCGAGTTGAAACGTAGTTCTTACGGACTAGAAAGGTCAAATCAAGAATAAAAACGCCACGCGATTGAGCAAAACTGCATACAATCCTGGTCTTGTCAGATGAGACTTTGAATTTGTATAGCACTCATTGGTAGTCACCTAAATACAAGGTATACCCTACCAATGATCCCATTTGTCACAAGTCATATACCTCGTACAGGTCCGATGCCGCCAACTCTGGGTCGTTACCCTAAATGAGTCCCCGATGGGGGTTACAACGTATGTCCCCGACGGGGGTTACAATGTAAATCCCCGGTGGGGGTTACAACACGTTCATCCATTGACTTGTCTATCGACGAAGGTCAAGTAGCCTTGACGTTATTCCAGCCGATGGCAATTAAACCCATCGAAGCATTGAGAACTATTAGGGAGTTGCGTACGTACTCATGCTTCCCCAGTAGATCCCCGATGGGGGTTACAACATATATCTCCGGCGGGAGTAACAATGCATGCTCAGCCGTTGACACACATATCAACGAAGGTTAAGAAACCTTGACGTCATTTCAGCCGATAGCGATTAGACCTATCAGAGCTCTAGAGTTATTCGAGGTCTTCATACTCAACTGCTCGTATTCCCCAGCGGATCCCCGGTGGGGGTCACAACACAATGCTCCATTGATCTACACGACAGCGAAGGTCAAGCAACCTTGACAATCCACAGAATCTCAGCCATTGATTCACACGTCAGTGAAGGTCAAGCAGGCTTGACAGTATATCCCGCAGGATGTTTCAGCCGTTGATTCACACGTCAACAAAGGTCAGGCATCCCTGACAACATTTGCTGTTGGCAGTAAATCCAACAGAATCTTGACATGTCCTGGCGATACCAACCAGGAAAGGTCAATGTTATCAAAGAGGATAGATGATAAAATATGTTATACACATCCTCAAATAGATCAAGCTTTATCCCCACAGATCTCTTGCACATAAGAGGTACCTCTTTGGGACCAGGTCGTTATCAAGTACACAGGAATTTGGTGATAACTCCAAACATCAACATCTTAACAGATTTGGCTTATACATCAAATCTGGCCAGCCTTGCCAACCCTCAGTTGAAGCAACAGGGATCTGTTGGGTAAAATCTAATTACGCATAACGCGCAAGTATACGTGGTCAACAAGTAATAAAGTGATAAGTTGAGTATAGTTCCCACAGAGAATTATTTATTAAAAATCACCAAGTACTAACCCGTAACCAACTCAATCTTATTTAAACGAATGAATTTCAATTTATAAGTAAACTAATTCAAATTACCACTAGTTAAATTAAGATTATGGAGATTTAAGATCACAACTTCACTTATTGCTGCATTTAGGTTAACACACTTCTCATCAATTATTCTCTATCCCGAATTGTTAATCAAGAACACGAAAGTAGTATTAACCACCTCTCGATGCACTAATACCGTATTAACATCAATCCACAATTAAGATAGAAATCCGTTAAACACCTTAATCAACTAACCCACTATATCTCTATGTGAATTACAATTGAAGAAAGTTTAAGAATAAGTTCTCTATCCGATTACATGCGATGTCAAGCATATCTCTACCTTAACATTCATCAAGATTAAGATACTAAGAAAATCCTGAACACATGCTATCATGATAAGATCTAAATCTATACTTCATCTCTCGAGTTCATATAGATTATCATGGTAATTGATGGCCAGTCAATTAAACAATTACGTCCAAACCACAATAGACAATTCTCACAATAGAACATAATAATTGATAGCGAAGCATATTAAAATAAACTACACAATAAGATCCATTGTAATCTCAAACAAAGATTTAGTTCATGATTATTGAATTAAAACTAAGAATTCACAATTAAATACACAATAAAAGATAAGAATAAGATTAGAGTAAAGAATTGAATCTGTTGTCAGCAAATCCCCATCTTCCTCAAGCTCCTATTCTTGATCTTCAATGGTCTTCAAGTTGCTTCAATCTCCAAATCTAATTAGGACTAGTATATTGATCTAATTTACGTTAATCTAATCTAATGGAATGTTCTCTCTCTTCTCCTCTATTCCTTGTAAACTCCTCCTTTATATGTCTCTTAATATGTATTTAAGTCATCTTGTAAGTCCTTGAATCAAACAACTCGAAACAATCCTTTTCGGACTCAAATTAGGACAAAATCTACTCTTTTTCACAAGATACCCAAATTTCACTTGCTATTTCTCTTGTAAAAATCCAGCCCGGCTTGCTAGTGGCTCGCTATTCTCGCTTGAACCCCAAACTCTACTGGATCCTAAGGCAAAAAGGTCCAAATTTCCGACTTGGGGTATTCTGCCAATCACTTTCCTTGCTAGAACCTCCTCTGCTAAAACTGCCATAACTTTTAAACCGGGAGGATTTACGGGGCCTGCGACCTATCAAATTAAGATATGGACGACATCTACAACTTTCATTCTTTGAGTTTTGAGAAATAACGAACGGATGAAGGTCGAAATTGGAGTGGAAATGACTGCTATGCAAATGGCCACCCAAAACAATGAAGTTGAACGACTTCCGTTGGTAGAAATGTCATAACTCTTTCATCCGAACTCCTATTGGAATGATTCAAGATGTTCTAGAAAGCTAAGAAGACGCTCTACAATATAATTCAAGTTCCAAACCAAGAACATGAAATGACATGAAAGCACAAACGATATCCGGATTGCTTTTCTTTGTATTTTCCGTGCTTTTCCTCACCAATAGTCACTCACACAGCTTCCAAACGTATAACCTACAAAATGGAAACAAAATGCATGAAAAGTAACTAAGACACATGAATATAAGCAACTAATTCAAGTAAAAGATACCGGATAAATAGGTATAAAACCGACTTATCAAATACCCCCAAACTTAAACCTTTGCTTGTCCTCAAGCAAAAACAAAACAAAAATGCAATGCAATGCAATGAAATACAACTAATCTATATACCTACGAATCCAGCAGTATTGATAGAATCAAATCTATTCACCCGGCCTTAGAGCAATCAAGCAAACACGACAATACTTCATATCCAAACTAGTCAACAAATTCCTAGTCAATCATCAAGTCTTAAATTGTTATTACTGGTATAGTGCGTGTGTGCTCCACAACAATGTTAACTGATATAAAATCAAATTTAACACATAATAAGTCTCTTTGAAGGTATCATACAATGTAAACTCAAGAAATCCAAAAATAAGCTAGATCCAACTAAAATTAAACAATTACCAATATCGAGGTCAACATGGGATACTTATGCTTTATTTTTCATCTACGGGGGCTTTTTTTGCTCTTATTTCCTGTTTTATTCTTCTTCTTTTTTGTTTTGTAATTTTTTATACACATAGCTGTGCAATGTCTTATTCCTTTAGGCTTTTCAATGCTACCTTAACGAGATTTCGACCAACGACTCCCAGACCATTAAGACCTTAGGGCGCTAGGTGTAGAGACAATCCCCTCGGGCTTACTTACTCAAGTAACAAAGGCCACAAAACTAGACAAGCACGCCACGGTGTTTATTCATACTTTTTTTTATATATATAGCTTATATACTCCAAATATTCCCCCAAACTTAGGTTCTTGTCTAACTTTAGCCATCACTACTTATTCTTGTCATTCTTTCATTTAAACTAGCATTATCCTTTAGAGTCCCATTATGTATCAATTTAAACTCAATCAATCAACAAGTTGTTTTTACTGTGCTATCCTTATTATACCAGTTTCAAAAAGAAAAAGACTCAATTCCTAACAAGAAATCACGTCAAAGCTCTAATAGTCAGTACTATACTTGCTTACTCAATCCCATTCTCATCATTGGCTAAAATAGACTGTAACTTATCAAACAGCTGGACTCATGCAAGATGAACATAGTAACTAACTATTATTTTTGAATTTTTGATTTTAAATTTTTTTTTAATAATGAACCTAAACTAAATTAACAACATATGCAAAATAACATAACATAAACATGAAACTAAACATGTAATAATGAACTAAACTAAACTCCCCCAAACTTAGCAATTACAATGTCCTCATTGTAAGAATATAGCGATAAGTAGAAGAGAACTTCCCTGTAACCAGCTAAGCGTGAAGTGATGGTGATGGCGGCGACGATCATTTTCTTATCCATTGAACCTCCAATACCTGCAATGAATAGACAATGTGGATTAGATTATAAGAGAGCTTCATAAGCAAATTAATTCCTATCTACTAAATAAACTAGTAAAGCATATAAATATAAAAATTCCTAGGTTGCCTCCCAGTGAACGCTTGATTTATAGTCTTTCAGCCTGACTTTGTCTGGTCAATGCTATCCAATTCCCCGTCGAAAGTTGAGGAACCCTCCATCCATCGAAAATAATATAGCTTTTGGTAGGTTCCCATTTGTGATAGCCATTGTATTAAAGTCACCTAGCATGCTTTCTTTAGATAAGAATACATTCAAGAACGTCCAACATCTAGGTGTTTTCTCCATTGTGTATGTGATCACTTTGGGGCATGGAAGCTTGTCACACACAATGGGCTCTTCATCTATCTTCTCATTCTTGTCCCACCATGGATTCAAAATTGTATTCGCTCTTATGTCATAAAGAGCTTTGCCGACGACATGACTACCTAGCGGACAATGTTTTGCAAATCTAATCGGATTCTTGAACTTTGGCGGAGAAGGCAGTTGAGGCATTAAGAACATCGGCTCATCCTCGTTAGTATTCATAGTTAGCTCTTCACCAACCTTGTTGTCATTATCCCCACTTGGCTCCTCTTTTTCAACATCTCGAGGCTCATCCAGTTGTAGATTTGGTTCGGGTTCTCCGTCAATTTCGTCATCCATGTCATAAAGCCAAGTGTTTGGAGGAAGGTTGCTTACGGCTTTGGTCATTTGATCTATCTTATTCCGGAGATTTTGAATTGATATTTCTCCTCAGTTGATGCTACGAACCTGGAAAATAATTCCTCCAACCTTGAATCTTCCATTTTATCTCCTCGAAGCCATGTAATCGATGACCATTGGTTGAGGTTGTGACACGTTGTTCCATCCAATTATTAAAATTTTGGGTTGACAACTCTTGGCTAATACTCATCTCCTCTATGTTTGCTATGAACTTCAACATTACATCCCTCAGATTTGGCTTTTCTTCTTGTGGTAATGGAGGTGGACATGAAAATTCTGGTGTGTATGTTGAATTTGGAGCGTAGTATTGGTCTTCATAATTGTAGCTCCATGACGAATCCGGGTGATACCCCCAAACTTTATGGTAATTATCATATGCATACTGATTGAGGTTGTTACCACCATACTGTACCGGCCCAAGATTGATGGTGCATTGATGACTCGGATGGTTTCCAGTACAATAGCCACACATAACTGCCATCCTTCGACTCTGTTGGGTTGCGATAACGTCCAACTTCATCGAAAGTTCTTCAATTTGTGCTGACATTGCGGAGAGTGTCGCGAGCCTATCAATCTCCTCTTCCTTTGGTTGAGTCATGTTCGTGTATGGCCATTGATACGCAAATTCATCCATGGTACCTAAAAAGAGAGAAATATAGGAAGAGAATTAAAAATAAAAATAAAAATGTTTAAATTAAGACTAATTTGATTAAAGCTAATATCGCTAAAAATGTATTAACTAATTCCCCGACAATGGCGCCAAAAACTTGTTGGGTAAAATCTAATTACGCACAACACGCAAGTATACGTGGTCAACAAGTAATAAAGTGATAAGTTGAGTATCGTTCCCACAGAGAATTATTTAATAAAAAGCACCAAGTACTAACCCGTAACCAACTCAATCTTATTTAAACGAATGAATTTCAATTTATAAGTAAACTAATTCTAATTACCACTAGTAAAATTAAGATTATAGAGATTTAAGATCATAACTTCACTTATTGTTGCATTTAGGTTAACACACTTCTCATCAATTATTCTCTATCCCGAATTGTTAATCAAGAACACAAAAGTAGTATTAACCACCTCTCGATGCACTAATACCGTATTAACGTCAATCCACAATTAAGATAGAAATCCGTTAAACACCTTAATCAACTAACCCACTATATCTCTATGTGAATTACAATTGAAGAAAGCTTAAGAATAAGTTCTCTATCCGATTACATGCGATGTCAAGCATATCTCTACCTTAACATTCATCAAGATTAAGCTACTAAGAAAATCCTGAACACATGCTATCATGATAAGATCTAAATCTATACTTCATCTCTCGAGTTCATATAGATTATCACGGTAATTGATGACCAGTCAATTAAACAATTACGTCCAAACCACAATAGACAATTCTCACAATAGAACATAATAATTGATAGCGAAGCATATTAAAATAAACTACACAATAAGATCCATTGCAATCTCTAACAAAGAATTAGTTCATGATTATTGAATTAAAACTAAGAATTCACAATTAAATACACAATTAAAGATAAGAATAAGATTAGAGTAAAGAATTGAATCTGTTGTCAGCAAATCCCCATCTTCCTCAAGCTCCTGCTCTTGATCTTCAATGGTCTTCAAGTTGCTTCAATCTCCAAATATAATTAGGACTAGTATATTGATCTAATTTACGTTAATCTAATCTAATGGAATGTTCTCTCTCCTCTCCTCTATCTTTGTAAATCTCCTCCTTTATATGTCTCTTAATATGTATTTAAGTCATCTTGTAAGTCCTTGAATCAAACAACTCGAAACAATCCTTTTCGGACTCAAATTCGGACAAAATCTACTCTTTTTCACACAGATACCCAAATTTCCGCTTGCCATATTTCCCTTGTAAAAATCTAGCTACCGGCTTGCTAATGGCTCGCTATTCTGCTTGGACCCTAGCCCCTGGCTGATCCTAAGGCACAAAAGGTCCAAAGACCTATTGGGGGTATTCTGCCAATCACTTTTCCTACTAGAACCTCCTCTGCTAAAACTGCCATAACTTTTAAACCGGGAGGATTTACGGGGCTCACAACCTATCAAATCTAAGCTATCGACGAGATCTACAACTTTTATTCTTTGAGTTTTGAGAAATAACGAATGGATGAAGGTCAAAATTGGACTGGAAGTGACTGCTATGCAAATGGCCACCCAAAACAAGGAAGTTCAACGACGTCCGTTGGTAGAAATGTCATAACTCTTTCATCCGAACTCCGATTGGAATGATTCAAGATGTTCTAGAAAGCTAAGAAGACGCTCTACAATATAATCCAAGTTCCAAGCCATGAACATGAAATGACATGAAAGCACAAATGTATCCGGATTGCTTTTCTTTGTATTTTCCGTGCTTTTCCTTACCAATAGTCACTCACACAGCTTCCAAATGTATAACCTACAAAATGGAAACAAAATGCATGAAAAGTAACTAAGACACATGAATATAAGCAACTAATTCAAATAAAAGATATCGAATAAATAGGTATAAAACTGACTTATCAGGATCCAGCAATCATCCCCAGCATGTTGGGCTACAACCCTGTACACATGCATCATACATTTGCATCATTTTGCTACCCATATTACCACATTCGTCTTGTTGCGTTTCAAGTGTCTAGGATTCTTTATCCTACCCACGCATCGCCATGCATGAGTATGATAAAGAGGGGCATCTGTAGATGTTGATTGATTTCGCAATCAAAGAATACGTGCAAGTATACACGGTCAACAAGTAATAAAGTGATAAAATAGAGTATCGTTCCCACAGAGAATTCTAATTAATAAATTCCAACTACTAGTACTATATCAATCCAATTTTATTCAAACAATGATAAATTATGATGTTCTGAAATATTAAAACTAAATTAAACAATTAAAGATATTATTCTAAAATAGGCAAATAAATAAACTAAGGTTTAAGTGAATGACTTCCGATAGATAAGGATTAAGACTTCAATATCCCCATTATGAACTATAAATCAATTATCCAATTTTCCCAACTATTATGTCTACTGAATTGTTAACAAGAATTCTCCAATGTCAAAAGTCCTTTTCCAAGTGATCAACTGACTTCTATTTAATCCAGATTAATCTTGCTATATTCCTATGCAAAATAAGTGAATTAAACTCCTTTAATCCTAATTCCTTATGTGTTACATGCAGTGAACAGATAATTCCATTCAATTCACAAACCTAATTATTCACTTTGCAAATAACTAAGTCACACGTTATCAAACCCAGTTCTAACCCTAGAATTCCTTTTCCAATTTCTTCTAGAATAACAAGGTAATTATTGGCCAAATAATTAAGCAATAGATGCAAGGCATGATAAACAATTTACTTCAACATAAATAATTGGAATAACTGAATAACTAATTTATAGCCATAAAAGGTTCAATTGAAATCTTAATTAAAGAATTAGTTCATAACGGAAATAAAAACCAATAATTATTCGCAAATCATCCTTAGAATTACAAATTGAAAATAAAGAGAAGAAGAAGAAAACTCTGTAGCCAATCCTTAATCTCCAAGTAATCCTTGTGTAGCCTCCAATGAATGAATGAATTGATTGAATGATTAGATAATAACCCTAATTTCAGCAGTTAATTTCTTTTTATAGCTTCCCCCAATCCTAATCCAATTAGGCTTCAAATAAGCTCCACATAAGAAGTCAAACAAATAAAATCAATTCAGTCAAACCATCAAACATGCGCTTTTGACCAATTCGACATCGGTAGGGCCTGCGCCCCGTACTGCAATTGCACTAGCTAGAGCTCCCCGACGCTAGTCTTCACAATATTTACCATTTTGCCATTGTAAGCTCGAAATCCCAGAATTACCCCTATAGCTCCCAAATCTGCAAAACAAGACATAGACACAATAAAAATGCTACTAAATAACTTGAGAATGCAATAATTTAAGTCCAAATATATCCAATTCATAGGTATATTACCCAATCATCAGTAGACACTCGAAATTTTCTCAGACTACTCATTACTAACATTACTGAGAGGACAGATTAAATCTTTTAGAGGAACCACGAAGATAATCCAAACCGTCTGGGATACTACCTAAGTTCAACATCAAACCCGGATTGCGATGCAGGAGTAACCAAATCCAACCTCGGAGATAACCCCGAGGCCTACAGATACAATACCGGAACACACACCGGAGAAGACGGATTAATCTCAGAGACAACCCCGAGGTATCCAGTCTCAGTCCCAACCATGGGAATAGCCACCAACCTTGGTGATAACCCCAAGGAATGTAGTTTCGGTTATAACCCCGAAAATGCTTGTTTTAAATACGACCAGCTTCAATCTCGGCGCTCACAACGAGATACACTGCACCAACCCATCAATAACATCGGGAAGACAAGCACACCTCAAAGATGACAATGAGGACCTTCAATAATTGCGGCGATCCAATCTCAAATAAGTCGAGCAATATGTTGCTGACATCTCAATTCGGCGATAACACCGGTGAGGGGCAACATCGTCATCTCGTCAACACGATGCCATGTCACGTCGTCTTAACATCTCTATGCAATAATGTCCCAGAAAACAAACCAATCCCGAGTGACTATTGTGCGGTGTAACGGATGAAAGTTGAAGCTTGAAGACCGGAGGGCATCGTCCCATCTTCAATGACTTCGTACAAACTCTAATCCCATGCCATCGTACAACTCTCGACAACGGCGGTCCAACATAGGTCTTGTATGCCTCAAACGGATGCTCGGATTGCACTTCTGAAAGTTCGAGTGGACATTACAGTGCCTGAGTGCACGTATTTTGAGATGACCCAACCCGACAAACCCGGGCCAACCCAGGTTGCCTCTGGTACACCTGCGGATAAATTGCCTATAAATAGAGGGCTTGGGCAGCCCATTTTGGAAGAGAAAAAGGCGAGGAAACACTGCCTAATTTGCTCTGCACTCACCCCATGCAGTGTACTTTCCCCTTCTAAACACATGTGAGCTCATATATAGCCCTTTTGTACCTACAAAAGTCAGTGTTTACCCACTCTAAAGATATAGAAGCCTTCTTTATCAGTCAGCTGTAAGCCTTCTCACACACTTTAGAGTCTTTCTCTTCATCTTTGCACACACCCTTCTACACGTTGAGAGTCGTGTTGCTTGCTTTTACTTGAACTTCCGGTCTCGTGTGGTTTCATTTCAGTATGTATATATATATATATATATATATATTATATTTACATATATATTGACTAACATTATCGAGTTATGCCTCGATTGAGCCTAGACTTTGGTCTGGAGCGTTTATTTGCTTTAATATATATATATATATATATATATATATATATACATTATTTACATTTATATATATTAACTATGTGTCGAACTTTGTTCGATGAGCCTAGATTTCGGTCTGGTGCGTTTATTGCTTTAATATATATATATACTTATATATATTAATCGTAGTCTAATCGTGTTCGATGAGCCTGAACTTTGAGTGCAGTGCGTTTACTCGCTTTCATATATATATATATATATATATATATATATATATATATATATATATATATATATATATATTTATTTATATATATGAACTGTGGTTGGACTCTCATTAGATGAGCCCGGATTTTATATCCTGGTGCATTTACTCTGCTTTTATATATATATATATATGAGCTGTGGTGGACTCTCTTGATGAGCTTTGAATTTTATATCCTATGCGTTTATTAGCTTTATATATATATATATATATATATATATATATATATATATATATATATATATATATATATATATATGAATCGTGGTCGAACTCATTACGATGAGCACCGGATTTCACATCCAAAGCATTTATTGCTTATATATATATATATTTGTCCCACACAGAGTTTACTTACGTGGTGGTTGATCGCTTTTACGACTTTCTTTACATTTAAATCACGCTTTTGAGTTTACTTCGTGGCGATTGGCCGTATTCTGAGTTTATTTACATTTCCTCCTACCGGAGTTTCCTCCGTATAGGTTGATAACTTTAATGACTTTATTTACATTTCGATCCCCCATGGAGGTGTTTCGTGATTGGTGATCCTGTCTGTATATATATTTTTACAGCTTTTATATATATACTTGTTTACTGCTTTCATATAAACTGCAGTATTTTGTGAGCCTAGGAATCATGTGATCATAGATTCATCCCATTGAATCTAGATTCGGTTCCCATGATGGACATCTTCAGCTGTAAGCAGCTTGTAAATTATTCTGCGATGTGTGAATTTCCTCAGATGGTTTCCATACCCACGAGGAAGTCGGCATTATTTTTTACATTATTTTCATACGGATGCCTCACATTCGTAAAATAAAATCAACCAAGCCGCACACTTAATAAAATGGGAGTGTAAAAGGTCTCAATTACTATTGAGCATCAGGGTTTGAAAAATCTGTTTTATAAAACCTCATTGCTATATCTTGCTAAAAACTGAATTTTCACATAAATTCAAACCCTGTGTATATAGGTTTGAACGAGACCTCGCACTACTTCCAAATAACAGCACATTGACCCACACACACACATATTCAGATAATAGTTTCTTGAAAAGAGGCGGTCACCGTGGTAACACGGATGTCGGGGGGGTGCCTAACACCTTCCCCCCGCATAACCAAGTCCCGGTACCCTAATGAATCTCGGTTTCACCAACCCGTTTAGCAATGTCACATCACTGGGTCAATGTGAAAACCTTTTCTCGGTTGTGTTGGTACAACCATTTAAAAAACCAACTGGGAACTCTTAACAGTCCATCGTCGACATTATACATGTTAGACCTTTTTCACTTTTTTTTTTCAAACAAATCTCACCTAAAATGAGAACACCAAAGAACAAGTAACGGAAAGGGACATCCAAAAATCCCGACGTCGACATATATTATCTTAGTTATAATATTCTTTACTGGGCTAGTTGAGCTCACCTTTTTCCTTTTTGTTCTATTTTTCTTCTCAGGAGGTGAGAACATAGCAAGAACTAGCTGGGGTTTGGAGTGATGGTTCAGGATAGTTGTTTTAGTAGACCTCACTATTTTGTAAAATAGTGTATCAATAATTGTAACGAGAACTCCTTTTGAGTTTGTATACTGTCTATTAGATAATATTTGTATTCAAAGTCACAGTATATGTGTTGTCATATTTTGCACGACAATTGTATTACTGAAGTTGTATTTGTTTCTGTACCATGTATTTGGTGACTCAGAATGGGTGATGTATACCTATTTTGGGGGCGTCACAGTTGGTATTAGAGCTTAGGGATGTGATCCCTGGCTGAGATGTGAGACAAGAACTAGTAGGGGGAAAGACGGGGAGTTCCTTCGCTAGTATGACATGACTAAGTTTATTTGTTATTTGGTTGGTCAGTCGGAGCATATGGTTAATATGTGATATGTTAAATTGATAATTAACCCTTGTTTTGTGGCAGTATTTAAGAATGGCAGCGGGAAATTTTAACAATGGAGTGAATGAGACAGTGGAGACACCTTTAATCACCACCCAGGGGAACGTGCAACAAGAAGGCAATATTCCTCCTGTAAACAACACTACCAAACAAATGATGAATGATGGGATGTTTAGAAGCTTTTTAAAGTTCATTCAAAATCAGACGAGGGAGCCTCGTGCAAAAAATACGGGTGAAAATGATAGCAATGCGCGGCTTGTCACAGCCAAGCAGTTCAAGGAGTTGGGACCACCAGAATTTGCGGGAAAGCCGGATCCGATTAAGGCGAAAACGTGGGTCAAATAAATTACCAAGATATTCGATGTTTTGGGATGCATGGAGGAACGGAAGGTTCTATTCGCGAACTTTATGTTCCGTGGTGAAATGAACTCTTTGGTGGGAGTCTCAGTAGGCGTTGCACTCAACTGCCGCTTTCAAAGATGTCTTGGGAAATGTTTCAGAAACTGGTTAATGACAAGTACTTTCCTGAAAGTATTCATCATATGAAGGATGTGGAGTTTAGTAGACTAGAACAAAACAGCATGACGGTGTCCCAGTATGAGGCAAAGTTTGCAGAGTTATCCAGGTTTTCACCTCATTTGGTAGAGAATGAGGAACAAATGACAAGGATGTTTCTGAGAGGTCTAAAACCCGAGATTCGGCAATATCTTATCTCTCATAAATTTTCTTTATATTCAGATGTTGTCAACAGGGCTCAATTATTAGAGCGAGATAATGAGTATGCTCAACCGAGGGACCATAATTAGGGTCATCTGGGTGACAACAGATCGTGAGCGATGATAACCCGGTGGGGAGGAAAGAATACAGATAAAAGCGGTAACCACTCGGGTGGTAATCGTGGCCATGATAATAGGAGAGGCGAGTTAAGTGGAAATTTCAGAAAGAGGAGATTCAACAATGACGGGAAGACATCAACATCATCACCAACACCAACAACAA
This sequence comes from Panax ginseng, assembly GCA_020205605.1. Taxonomy (NCBI): domain Eukaryota; kingdom Viridiplantae; phylum Streptophyta; class Magnoliopsida; order Apiales; family Araliaceae; genus Panax; species Panax ginseng. Next base: position 115,206,087 of record CM035138.1, on the reverse strand, counting down.
ATTTTAGGGGAGGAGAACGACCGCCAGTTAGATGCTACAGATGTGGAGAAGAGGGACACATAAGTCCAAACTGTTCATAGCCTTCCAAGGTGTGTTTCAGTTGTGGAAAAGACGGTCATATAGCCCGATTTTGTCCGATAGTGAAGTCAAGTCCAGCTGGGACGGCGACACCAAAGCCGACTACAGACAAAACAAAGTCGGTGGTTCAAGGGAGGGCGTTTGTCGTGACTGGCCAAAACGCGAGAAATCCGAACGAGGTGATCACAGGTAAGCTAATCATAAACTCTTGCAAAGTTTATACCATATTAGATACCGGTTATACCCATTCTTTTATCTCTTCTGCTTGTGCTCAACGTTTGAACTTGACTCTGGAGAAATTAGACCTTGACTTATCTGTTGAGACTCCCTTAGGAGAAACTTTCATTACATCTACTGTTTATAAATCTTGCTTGATTTAAGTTGGAACCATAACATTACCTGCCGATCTTATTTCATTGAAAATACTTGCATTTGATGTGATTTTAGGGATTGATTGGTTAACCACTCATCATGCTAAAATTGATTATTTTTGTAAGGTTGTTAGTTTTCATATTCCTAACCAACATGTTATGAGAATTCAAACAACAAAACCACTAAAGTCAATCACTGTCATATCAAGCCATAAAGCTATTCATTTATTGAAAAATGGATGTCAAGCTTTCTTAGCCCATGTCACGGACTTGAACAAAAACACATCAGATTTGAATAATATTTCTATTGTTAGTGAATTTCCTGACGTATTTCCTGAAGAACTTCCCGGTCTACCCCCAGAACGTGAAGTTGAATTCTTTATTGACCTTGAACCTGGTACAAAGCCCATTTCTAAAACCCCATATCAAATGGTTCCTATTGAACTTCAGGAGTTAAAGGTCCAAGTAAAGGAGTTATTGGACATCGGTTTCATTTGTCCTAGTACATCTCCTTGGGGTGCTCCTGTTTTATTCATAAAGAAGAAAGACGGGAGTATGCGAATTTGTATAGACTACCGGGAATTGAATCATGTCACCATCAAGAATAGGTATCCGCTACCTCATATTGATGACTTGTTCGACCAGTTGCAAGGAGCACAATTCTTTTTAAAATCGATCTTCGTTCTGGATATCATCAGCTGAAGATTAAAATTGAGGATATTCCAAAGACTGCCTTTAGAACTAGGTACGGGCATTATGAATTCTTAGTCATGTCTTTTGGATTAACTAATGCTCCTACTGATTTTATGGATATGATGAACCGTGTGTTCAAAGAATATTTAGATCAGTTCGTTGTTTTCTTTATTGAGGACATCCTCATTTATTCCAAAAGCCGTGAAGATCATGAGCACCATTTGAAGCTGGTACTGCAAAGGCTTCGTGATAACAAGCTATATGCCAAGCTGAAGAAATGCGAGTTATGGCTTGAGGAAGTAGCATTCCTTGGGCACGTGGTGTCAAAACATGGAGTATCTGTCGACCCGACGAAGATTGAAGCAATACAAAGTTGGGAGAAACCAAAGTCAGTGACCGAAGTACGTAGCTTTCAGGGCTTAGCTGGTTACTATCGGAGATTCGTGGAAGGATTTTCTCGAATCGCTACACCGTTAACTCAGCTGACTCGTAAAGATACAAAATTCGGTTGGAGCGAGGATTATGAGAAGAGTTTTCAAGAACTCAAGAGGAGACTAATTTTGGCACCTGTTCTGACAATACCATATGGTTCGGATGGATTTTTATCTACAGCGATGCTTTAGGCAAAGGGTTAGGATGTGTTCTCATGCAACATGGGAAAGTCATAGCTTATGCCTCGCGATAACTCAAAGAATATGAGAGGAATTATCCTACTCATGATTTGGAGTTGGCAGCAGTCGTTTTCGCATTGAAGATCTGGAGACACTACCTGTATGGGGAGAAAGTGGAGATCTTTACAGATCATAAAAGCCTCAAATATTTCTTCTCCCAAAAGGAACTCAACATGCGGCAACGACGTTGGCTCGAGCTGTTGAAAGATTATGATCATACCATCCAATAACACCCTGGAAAAGCAAACGTAGTAGCTGATGCATTGAGTAGAAGATCATATGCGGGTACGAGTGCAATGTTGTTAACACAAAGGCCCATTTTGTATGACTTGCAAAGGATGGAGATAGAGGTAAAGGCTTCAAGTACCCACGTGATAATATCAAGCATACGAGTAGAACCGACTTTAATCGATAAAGTTAAAGCCGCTCAAGCTACGGACCTGGAGCTGATGCGTATGAAAAAGAAAGTGCAAGAAGGTGCTATTCCAGAAGCAAGAATCGATGAAGAAGGAATACTTCGAGTCAACTCCAGACTTTGTGTTCCTAATGATTCTGACTTGAAGCATAGAATCATGATGGAGGCACACAACACACCATTTACAATCCATCTTGGGAGTACAACAATGTATCATGATCTTCGACATAAATTTTGGTGGAGCAATATGAAAAGAGAGATCGCAGAGTTTATCTCGAGGTGTTTAACTTGTCAATGTGTAAAGGCAGAGCATCAAGTACCAAAGGGTCCATTGCAACCACTTGAGATTCTGACATGGAAGTGGGAACATATTACTATGGATTTTGATATGGGTCTTCCCAAGGTTTCTCAAGGCATAGATGCGATTTGGGTTATTATTGATAGGTTAACCAAGTCTGCCCATTTCTTGCCTATACGGGAGACTTATTCCCTTGAACGTCTTTCTAGTATATATGTAAATGAGATTGTGAGATTGCATGGAATGCCAGTATCCATAGTTTTGGATCGTGACCCAAGATTCACTTCACGATTTTGGGTTAGCTTGCAGAAAGCTATGGGCACGGATTTGCGATTCAGTTTGGCATACCATCCTCAAATGGACGGGAAATCGGAAAGGACTATTCAAACCCTTGAAGATCTATTAAGACTCTGTGTCCTAGATTTTAAAGGGAGTTGAGATAAGTACCTACCATTGGTGGAATTCTCCTACAACAACAGTTATCAAGCAAGTATAGGCATGGCTCCATTTGAAGCATTATATGGACGAAAATGTCGTTCTCCTGTATGCTGGGACGAGGTGGGTGAAACAACGTTGTTGGGACCAGAATTGGTACGTATAAGTATTGAAAGTCCAAACGATTCGACAACGTATACAAACGGCACAGGATCGATAAAAGAGTTATGCGGATCTTCATCGAAGGACGTGGAATTTAATATTGGGGATCATGTATTGTTACGTATTTCTCCATGGAAGGGAGTTACAAGATTTGGTAAGAGAGGAAAGCTCAATCCACGATTTATTGGTCCATTTGAGATTCTTAACCGAATAGGAAATGCGGCCTATAGACTCGCATTACCTCCAAGCATATCTCGTGTTCATAATGTTTTTCACATATCTATGCTTCGTAAATATGTAAAAGACCCAAACCACATTATTGAGTTAGAACCAGACGAGATAGCCGAAGATTTAACGTACGATGAGGTACTTGTTAAGATCTTGGATAGGAAAGAGCATGTCCTACGCACCAAGGTTATACCACAAGTTAAGGTTTTGTGGAGGAACCATACTATTGAAGAAATGACCTGGGAGTTAGAATCAGAAATGAAAGCGAGGTATCCTCACCTTTTTAAAACACCGTGCAATAAACGTCAATTTAGAGACAAATTTCATAAGGAGGGAGGTTTGTAAGAGCCCAACTTTTTAATGAATAAAATCAAATTTCCTCTATTTATTATTGTGAATAATAAGGTGTTAAATTGATATAATGTTTTGGTTATGGGTGAAATGTGCAAATTTTTCAAAATAAGCAAGTGGTTATAAAATATTCATTATTGTCGGGGAATATTCATTTGGTCGTGGAATATTCTTCTTTGTCGGGGAATATTAAATGCGACCAGTAGCAGACCCATTTGTGGGCCCTATAATGGAAAATGGTCGGATGAAGAAAACGAAAAATTTTAGTTTTTATAAATAACGACGTAGTTGTTACCATTAACACTGTTGGAATACTCGGTGGTTAAATACAGTAATATGCGTGGTTGCACAGTAGCACACAGTATTGCACAATATTTTTGAATTATTGATTCTTACGTAAGAAGGCACTACTCAATAATTGTTACGATAATTATCGTTCAATATTTTATTTTATTGATTCAATAATTGCTACGTTGATATTTTATATTATTGTTGTTTCAATAATTGTCATCTTATGATATTTTCCATTATCAGATCAATAATTCATATTATTTGAATAATATTATTAGATAGCATTATTGGCAATGTCTAAGGAAGTTCTATCTAGGAAAGGGGTTTATCATCTAATTGCGCGCCAATAAGGAGAAATCCTTATCGGAAAGCCCCCTCCTTACTGGGAACGACCTGGTTGTCATAATTGTGATTTTGTAATATTATTTGTGAATAATTAATTATTGATTTATATGATAAGAAAATATTTATTTTATGTGGATATAAATGATGGATATATTTATTGTGGTTATAAATGAAGGAATTAATGTTGAGGTATTTTATCAGTATTTTGTCGGAATGAAAGTTTTGAAAATTGTCCGTATGTGGATTTTGGCCATTTTTCGTTTGGAATTTGGAAAAACATAAACTTACAAAGTTGTAGAGAATTTAATTTCCTATGTAATAGACATGAGATTTGAATTTTTCTGATAAAAGGGCTATTTATTATGAATTATTGAAGTTTCGGAAATAAATGTTTTAATTAAAATATTGTGGGTTCCACTTTTGGTTGGTGAGTAATGAAATGTGCTGGAATCTATTTTCAAAAGTGGTGGACTTGAGAAGTAGCAGGTAAAGCCATCAGGTAGCAGGTTAGTCTGCTATGGCGTTCTAAGCATTTTCCTATAAATAGGGTGCTTAGTTAGAATTGAAAATCACACCAGAAACAAGTTTTCTCTCTTTCTCTCTCTATATTATCGAGCGTATTTTGTGAGTATTTAGATACTTTGTGAGTTGCTATTCATCAGTGCAAGTTTCCTTCAGCCTTATACCGATATTCCGATCAGAAGTACTGTTATTTTGAAGTAAGGGATGTTATTTTCTTCCTAATGATGTTATTCTTTCAATATCATTATACCAAAATATTGGTATGGATTTTATTGTGAAATTTCTATCTTTTTGTGTCGGGGTTACTATTCACGTATACGACACTATTCACGAATACGAAACTATTCACGAATACGACACTATTCACCGAAAAATGAAATTTTCTTTTTTTTGTACAAGATGTCTATTATGGTTACTATATTTGATTGTATCCATGTTTTGATCTTTATTTTTGAATTCTGCTTCACAATTGGTTATTATGGTGTATTTTTGAACTTGGATAAACTAAAGTACGAATCCCTAATCTTTGATCTTTTATCTCACTTGATTCGTTTTCCTTAAGATATGTTTCATCATTCTCAGTCCTAAATGATGATATTACTGAATATCTTTGGCCTGTAGTGCAAAGATGAATGATTAACTGATGAATATCTTTGGCCTGCAGTACAAAGATGAATGATTAACTGATGAATATCTTTGGCCCAGTCTGCAAAGATGAACATGTGTTGAGATGAACACTGACCAATTGGTGATACAAATGAATATCTTTCACCAGAGTGCGAGAGATGAATATTTGATTCAAGATGTTTATTGATTGATGTTACGAGGATAAAATATTGATGATGGACTTTTAAATCTTAGAAGATAGTAGAATTCATTCTCTATTTGACTCTTCTAATGGATTGTTGTTTCCTTACCGCATTGTTGATCTAAAACTTGTTGTTTATTATATTTTATCGATTTTCCCCTGTTAAAAGACTAATGATAAATTGTTGTATATTATCTTAGTCATAATATTCTTTACTGGGCTAGTTGAGCTCACCCTTTTCCTTTTTGTTCCATTTTTCTTTTCAGGAGGTGAGAACATAACAGGAACTAGCCGGGGTTTGGAGTGATGCTTCAGGATAGTTATTTTAGTAGTCCTCACTATTTTGTAAAATAGTGTATCAATAATTGTAATGAGGACTCCTTTTGAGTTTGTATACTGTCTATTAGACAATATTTGTATTCAAACTCACAGTATATGTGTTGTCGTATTTTGCATGACAATTGTATTACTGAAGTTGTATTTGTTTCTATACCATGTATTTGGCAACTCAGAATAGGTGATGTATACCTATTTTGGGGGCGTCACAAGTAATGTCTCCAAACTTTAAGTGCAAAGACAACATCTGCCAACTCTAGATCATGAGTAGGATAATTTCTCTCATATTCTTTGAGTTGTTGAGAGGCATAGGCTATGACTTTCCCATGTTGCATGAGAACACATCCTAACCCTTTGCCCGAAGCATCACTATAGATGACAAATCCCTCCGAGCCAGATGGTATTGTCAGAACAGGTGCTAAAATGAGTCTCCTCTTGAGTTATTGAAAACTTTTCTCACATTCCTTGCTCCAACCAAATTTTGTATCTTTCTGAGTCAACTGATTTAATGGAGTAGCGATTCGAGAAAACCCTTCTACGAATCTCTGATAATAACCAATGAAAGCCGAGAAAGCTACGTGCTTGATCATCGATTTAGGTTGCTACCAGCTTTGAATAGCTTCAATCTTTGGCGGGTCAACAGATATTCCATGACTTGAGACTATGTACCCAAGGAGTGCTACTGCCTCAAGCCAAAACTCGCATTTCTTCAACTTTGCATAAAGCTTGTTTTCATGAAGCTTTTGGAGTATCGGCCTCAAGTGTTGCTCATGATCTTAACAGCTTTTGGAATATATGAGGATGTCAACAATAAAGACGACCACAAAGTGATCCAAATATTCCTTGAATACTCGGTTCATCATATTCATGAAGGCAGCAGGAGCAATATTAGTCAATCCAAAAGATAATGTCCGTACCGAGTTCTGAAAGCCGTCTTTGGAATGTCATCGGTTTTAATCTTTAACTGATGATATCCGGAACGAAGATCAATCTTTGAAAAGAATTTGGGCGCCTTGCAACTGGTCAAACAAGTCATCAATACGTGGCAATGGGTACCTACACTACTACAAAACAGTAAATAGATAACGCTTAAACCACAACGTTTTTTATAAAAACGTTGTGGTATTTTTTTTTACAACGTTTTTAAAAAAAACGTTGTAGATATATATACAAAAACGTTATCTATTTAAAAGGGCATTTTTTTGGTTTTAATTAGATAACTTTTATTTAAAAAAACGTTGTCTATGAACAAAAACACGGAGGTAAAAAAAAAGCGATTAAATGAAAACTTTCTGCTCTCTCATTTGTCACCGAGTGTCTTCGTTTTTCATCTCTCTGTTTAGCCTCTTTTCGTTCCAAAAGCTAGGGTTTGCCTAGATTTCATGAACCTCTCTAAGCTTGCATCTGATTTGGGGTGATTCTTTGAAGGAGATGAAGCGAAAAGGACAGACATCGTTTTGCTCGGAGTTTTGGCATTATTGAGCTTCTCCCCTTCGTACTCTAAAGCCGCAGGCCATTTCTGCTTTCAAAGAAGGAATAAGGTTCAAAACTTGACGAGGTATGCAGTTCCCAGTGAGTTTTGCACCTTTCATACCTTCAACAACGACGAGGAACTCTTCTTCTTTGGGTCGCCTCTTTTGGTTTCAATTTCGCAATACCCTATCGGAGGAGGTATTATATCTTCGATTTTCTTTCTCCTCCTTTTTTTTCTCTCTCTAAATTCATATAAACACTGAATTTTCTACATTAATTTTATCGTTTTTCTCTTCTGTTTCACGGAGTAGTTTCGATTCAGCGGAGCTTGTGTTCATCGCACTTCTTTCATTTCTCCTCCGTAATTTTTTTTTTGAGTTTATCTAATTTCTCTTATATATTTTTCGTATATGTATTTGTATATGTTGTGTTTGCTTGCAAGTGTTGAAATTTGTAGAACTCGTGCATCCCAAACTTTAAATATACAAACTTTAAATCCTATACATTAAAAATAGGCACTTTACATCCCATAATACATCGTGCATTTCTCAGGTGGCAACTTAGATGATCTCTATCAGTTATCAAATTCTACAGGAACAAAATGTAATTGGCCGTGCCATTTGGAGATTATAACCATTAGTTATTTTTGGTTTTATCTTTTTGATAAGTAAAATAGCAAACATTTATTTAACCAAATTACAAATCAATATCAATATTATAATGACCCACACTTCTAGGAAGAAAAATTACATAAACATGCATATGTTAGTTTCCCCATACTAATATAACTAATAGTGACAAAAGAGAAGAGCTTTACAGAGAACTGATTGGCCATGATAGGAGAAGCATCACATGTACCAGGAACAATTTGAAAATTCCTGAACTCGCCTCTAAAACCCCTAGATACGCTGCCACTTCTGTAATGTTAAAAATATTGAACCTCATCAGCCAAACCATTGCGGCTGATTTCTAGCTGATGTAACTTGGATAGTTGGATGTTAACCCCAGTACCATTCCTAACAGTTGTCACACTTATAAATGTTATATAGCTCCTCCATGATTGAAACGTTCCTAACAGGTACTTGATGCAGGCTTATTTTCTGAAACTGCTTTCGACATGATAGAATTCTAGTACCATCGTCATTCTTATTTTCTACTTCTACTTCAATATTGTCTTGTTCTTTATTATGACTGTAGCCTGTCATAGTTGATGAGAAGGGTAACAAGAATTAAATATTTGCTTCAGGGACAAGGATGGGTACCACTGGCTCACTGGGAGAGTTGATGATGTTATCAATGTCAGGTACCTTCTACTTATCCATAACAGGTCTAAATTTCACATAACTCACTAAAGAAGTCCAACACAGAAGTTATGTTCCTACATGCAGATATATGATTTTTTGCAGTTGACAACAATGCATTTTTAAGAATTTATATTATACTCAAGTAATTATATTAGATGGACCAATTTATATATCCTCCATGATATCCTCACATAAGCTGAAAAAACTAGCAAATTCTCAAGGCGATTGACCGGTATGATGTAAATTTTGAAGATTTTTCTAGATTTTGCTTCTTTAATTCTTTATTCATTCTGGAACATACACAGTGGGCATCGTATCGGCACTGCAGAAGTTGAATCTGCTATAGTTTCTCATCCCCAATGTACTGAAGCTGTTGTAGTTGGTGTTGAACAAGAGTTGCCTACATCAGTTCTAAGTTCTAATTATGCCAAAGTGCCGACTGTTGGTTTTCCTTTTGCATCCTCAGGCCAGAGTTTGTCATTTTGAAGTTACAGGCCAAGTCATTGTTGATGCTGGTTTGCCTAGGCTTTTTTGCACATGCTTAGGTAGTAGCTTAATTTTATGAATAGTTTGGTTTATTGTGGTTTATTTTGTGGATTGAAAAGTGAATTTGAGATGTATATATGGATATTTTGGTATATATTTTGTGGATGTAGTAATTTGAAACTATAAACGAATAGTATTATTGGGATGTATTTTGAATGGTGGTTTATTTTGTGGATTGAAAAGTGAATTTGAGATGTATATATGGATATTTTGCTATATATTTGTGGATGTAGTAATTTGAAACTGTAAATAAATAGTATTATTATGATGTATTTTGAATGGTTGATACATTTTGGCTATATATTATGGCATTAAAATATTGCAGGTGCATTGGTAATATAGGTGAACCACATCTTTTTTTTATTTTTTCTTTTTTATCTACAACGTTTAAAAAAGGTTGTCTGATATACTAAACAACAACATTTTTATCCAAAAAACGTTGTGGAATCATACCTTCTACAACATTTTTAAGCATCTCGCTAATTTTTGAAAATAAATCTACAACGTTTTTCCTAAAAAACGTTGTGTATTAATTTAACTAACTTCTAGCGTTTAAAAACGTTATGTAAAGGGTGTCAAATAGACAACACCCTTAACCACGACGTTTTTTCGACTTAAACCACAACGTTTTTTCCGCGTTGTCTATTTACTATTTTGTAGTAGTGCTATTTTTGATGGTGACATGATTCAACTCCCGATAATCAATACAAAGTTGCATACTCCCATCTTTCTTTTTCACGAATAGAACAGGAGCACCCCAAAGAGAAGTACTAGGATGAATGAAACTGATGTCTAACAATTCCTGCAGTTGGGTCTTTAACTCCAGAAGTTTAATAGGAGCCATTCGATATGGGGATTTGGAAATGGATTTTGTACCGGGTTCAAGGTCTATACAAAATTCAATTTCACGCTCTGGGGGTAGGCCAGGAAGTTCTTCAGGGAATACGTCAGGAAATTTATTAACAATAGAAATATCATTCAAAACTGACGTATTTTTGTTTAAATCCGTGACATGAGCTAAGAAAACTTGACATTTGTTTTTCAATAAACGAATAGATTTATGGCTTGAGATGACAGTGATTGACTTTAATGGTTTGGTTGCTTGAATTCACATAATAGGTTGGTTAGGAATATGAAAGATAACAACCTTACGAAAACAATCAATTTTTGCATGATGAGTAGTTAACCAATCAATCCCTAGAATACGTCAAATGCAAGTATTTTCAATGAAATAAGATCGACATGTAATGTGAGGGTACCAATTTGAACCAAACAAGACTTATAAAAAGTGGATGTAATGAAGGTTTCTCCCAACGAAGTTTCAATAGATAAGTCAAAGTCTAATTTCTCCGGAGTCAAATTTAAACGTTGGGCGCAAGTAAGAGAAATAAAAGAATGGGTAGAACCGATATCAAATAAGGTATATACTTCGCTAGAGTTTATGATAAGCTTACCCGTGATGACCTCGTTCAGGTTCCTTGCTTTCTGGGAGGTCACAACAAACGTTCTCCTTTGAACTACTGGTTTTGATTTGTCTAGGACGGCATTTGGTGTCACCGTTCCAACTGAACTTAGCTTCCCTGTATGACAAAATCGAGCTAGGTGACCTTCTCTTCCATAATTATAACACGTTTTGGACTGCTACTGATAGTTTGGACTGATGTGTCCCTCCCCTCCGCATTTGAAGCATATGATATGTGGTCGTTCTCCTTCCTTAACAATGGGTGATGGTGCTGAAGTCTTTCCATCATTGTTGAATCTCCTCTTCTTGAAATGTCTACTTTTATTGTCTTGGCCATGATTACCACCGAAGTGGTTACCATTTCTGGCATGTTGATTCCCTCCACGTTTGTTGTCGCCGCTTCGATGACTGCTACCACTCGTATTATCATTTTGCCGGCTTCTCTCCCTTGGTTGGGATGTCTCATTATCGCGCTCCAATAACTGAGCCCTATTTACAACATCTAAATAGAAACACAGTTTGTGAGAGATAAGATTTTGACGTATCTCGAGTTTTAAACCTCTTAGAAACATTCATGTCATTCTATCCTCGTTATCAACTAAGTGGTATGCAAACCGGGACAACTCGACAAACTTGGCTTCGTACTACGACATGGTCATATTGTTTTGCTCTAGCTTGATGAACTCTACCTCTTTCATGTGACAAATACTTTCGGGAAAGTACTTGTCGTTGAACAGTTCTTGGAACTTCTCCCAAGACATTTTGAGTCTTGTCAGAGATAGGTACGCTTTTGGATTCCCACCAATGAATCCGCCTCTCCTCGCAACACGAAGGTGGTAAAGGGAACCTTTTGCTCCTCAGAGCATCCCAAGACATCAAATATCTTGGTGATCTGCTTTCTCTACGTCTCCGCCTTAAGTGGTTTTGGCTCTCCAATAAACTCCGGTGGTCCTAACTCCTTGAACTGCTTAGCGGCGACCGTTCGAGAGTTGCCAATATTTCCACCTTCATTTTGGACATGAGTCTCTCTCGCCTGATGTTGTATGAATTGCAGAAAGCCCCTAAACATTACGTTGTTCATCATTTGGTCGGTGTTATTGTTTGTATGAGGATTATTGCCTTCCTAATGCACATTTTCCTGGGTATTGATCGTTGGTGATTCAACGGTCTCCTGTGCTCCATTGCTATTCTCAACATTCTCGGATGTCATTTTCAAATACTACCACAAAACAAAGGTTAATTGACATGTCACATATTATTCCTATACTCTAACCGACCAATTAAATACCAAATAAACTCAGGTAGGTCATACTAGCGAAGGAATTCCCCGTCTCTCCCTCCTAGTTCTTGTCTCACATCTCAGGCATGGATCATATCCCTAAGCTTTGATACCAACTGTGACGCCCTCAAAATAGGTATACATCACCCATTTTGAGTCGCCAAATACATGGTACTGAATACAAATACAAACTTAATTATACAACATGAGCTGTGAGTTTTAATACAAATATTGTCTTCTAGACATTATTCAAACTCAAAATAAGTACTCAATACATTTATTATCACACTATTTCACAGAATAGTGAGGACTACTAATGCAATATCTGGACCGTCACTCCTTTCCCCGACTAGTCCCGGCTACGTTCTCATTTCCTGAAGAGAACAATGAAAGCAAAATGGTGTGCTCAACTAGTCCAATAAGAAATATTATGACTAAGATAATGTAGAATAATTTATCGTTAGCCTTCAACAGTGTTAAATTGATAGAATATAATAGACAACAAGTTTAACTGCAGCGAAACAAGCAATCCATTAGAAGAGTCAAGTAGAGCATAAAATCTACTATGTTCTATGATTTAAAAGGTTTATCAACAGTTTTATCACTGAGACTCAGCTTAATAAATAATCCACATCATCGAATCACCCCTGCACTACGGCCAAGGATATTCTTTAGTATCACGATCACAAATTATCCATGCACTACGGGCCAAGGATATTCGTGTATTCATCAATGGTCATAATCATAGCAACAACTGTCCATCAATGCACTACGGGCCAATGAGGACTTTTACCACATCATTTGTAACATTACGGTCATGATTATACCAAATAATTCCTGGTCATAATCATACCAAGTCCATCTATGCACTACGGGCCAAAGATGACTTTTATATAAACATGAGGATGATGATAATGATATAAGAATTCAATTAAATGAAAGCAAATGATAAATTTATAAAGATTTATAATTTAATTTATCCAGAAATCAATAACGTCCAAATTGTCAACATGATACTGTTTTGTGGAGTAAAATTCAAGAATAATATTGTACCAAAAATAATTTGGACCGAAAATGAATCAATTTTTTTAATCATGAATAGTACCCCGGGTGAATAGTACTCGAGTGAATAGTACCCCGTGAATAGTACTCCGGCATGAAAAAGTTAAAACTTATCAAAAATGCTCAGAATAATATTTTCATGAAAAGATACTGGATGAAGCACAAATATCAAGGATATTCTACTAATTTCATGGAGTATAGAAGCCAAAACTTTAACAAAACGAGTATAAAATTCGAAATCTAAAACAAAATAATATTACTTACATAGTACAGAGTATAGAAGAAAATATTATTTCAATCGAATATTGAACAAAAATAACATTCCTTACCTTGAAAAGAAGAGTATTCCGACTGTTAGAGAGGGCATATTCTTGAAGAAACTTGCACTATTTTCTACGCTCAAAACTTTCTTAAACTCTAAAGAAATACGCTCAAGATTATAGAAGAAGAATTCTCTGATTCTGGTGTGATTTTCAATTCTAACTAAGCATCCTATTTATAGGAGAATGGAAAGGATACTACTTTAATAAAACGAAAACTTTTAAATAAATTATAATATATATATATATATATATATATATATATATATATATATATATATATATATATATATATATATATATATAAAATCTTACAACAACCCGTGAACAACCATCACCACCTTCCTTTTCAATTTCAAACGTGGGCCCCATATTATTTTATTTATTATATATATATATATATATATATATATATATATATATATATATATATATATATATATATATATATATACAATAATAACTTTCTCACTTGATTATTTTGAAAAATAGGTAAATGGGGGTCCATAAAATTAGCAAAATTTACATCAAATACTTCATAAAAATCCCCTCAATATTTTTAATAACATTTATCATCATAATTATAATTCGCAATATTTAACAACTTGTGTCGTTCCTCGGAAAGAGGGCTTCCGATAAGGATTTCTCCCTATTGGCGCACAATTAGGTGACCAAACCTCTCCTTGATAGAAATTTCTAGACATTGCCAATATTACAAATAATAATATGAATAACTTTGTCATCTCAATTATTGATTTAATAATAATAAATATTATGCGATGATGATCTTTGTGACAATAATTGAATCAATAATATAAGAGATATGATGCAAGAATTCATCATGCAATAATTGAGTATAACCGGTGACTTCTCACGTAAGCATCAATAATCAATCTGTGTGTTACTTATGCAATTACGCCGTACATCTTGTACTTTTAACACCGTTTATTTCAACAGTTAACGGTAAAACTTCCGCCGTTATTTTCATAAAAGATATTTCTGTCATTTTCTCATTCCGACAATAATTACGTTGTGGGGTCCACCAATAATTATGCCGTCGTACGAATATTCCCTGTTAAAATGAATATTCCTCGACCAATTGAATATTTTATAACAACTTGCTTACTTTGCAAAATTTATAAATATTACCCACAACTTTAATATTATATCACATTCACTCCTTAATATTCAAAAATGATATTTATAGAAAATTTATCTTTATTCATAAAAGTTGGGGTCTTACATTATATGTATCCAAATCACACATAAAACACTGTATTATGAAAAATTTCCAGTTCCATAAAATATTAAAAAAAAATTAGTTGTTTTAAAAAAAATTAATAAAAAATAGGGTCCGTATTTTAATCAGGTTCGGGAGTCCGGACCTGATCCTCATTCTCTCTCTCTCTCTCTCTCTCTCTCTATATATATATATATATATATATATATATATATATATATATATAAACAGTTGAAAAGGTTACATCTATTAACAAAGAATACGAAAAATTGTAGTCTTTTATCTCTTGATGTTATTAAAAAACATAGGAATAAGGGTTATAATTTCATTCACATCGGTTTAGTTCAAGTAGCAGTTAAATATGTTTGTGCTTATGCTTCCTTCTAGAGGGAGCAATAGGAGGTAAACCATATTGTTCACAGAAGGTTCCTAACTCATATTTAGCATTTTTCTTATCTTTACTAGTTTGTTTGGCTAATTTGAAATCAATACACATTTTTAAACCAATCTTTTGAATATAACTGATTATGTCACCATAAGTGAGGTTTGTATGGGGATGGTGATCCATCTGAGAAGATGATCATCGGCGCCCTCACCAGACCCTGTAGAGATTTTACCAGTTAATCAATCAAAGGAGATGTGATGGCCCCAGCCATCATCAGCTTTGATTGATTAACTGGTCCGTCTCCTGTTGGTGCCAGAGGTCGCTGTTGATCATCTTTTTAGATGGATCACCATCCCCATACATGATTGGTTAACTGGTCTATCTCCTGTTGGTGCCGGAGGGTGCTGTTGATCATCTTGTCAGATGGATCACCATCCCCATACATTAACTTGGTTATTGATAAAACATTTTCAATACAACTTCCAGCCTTAGTTGACACGGGTGCTGATTTAAATTGTATTCAGGAAGGTTTGATCCCTACCAAGTATTATAAGAAAACCAATGAAAGATTAAACTCAGCTAATGGTAGTCAAATGGAAATAAAAAATAAACTGCCTAAAGTTCATATCTGTCAAGATAGTATGTGTTTTAAAACATCGTTTGTTTTAATCCGCAATCTTACCGACAAGATAATTTTAGGTTTACCATTTATATATAAATTGTAAATCCACCAATTTGAATTTCTTAAAGGAAGAGAATAAGTACAAACGAATTGAAGAGCAACTTCAACATAAAGAAGTCCAAGAAAAAATTGAAGATTTAAAAATTTATTTAAAGGACAACCTTTGTTCAGATTCTCCTAATGCCTTTTGGCATTGGAAGAAGCATGTTGTAAGGCTTCCTTACGCTAAGGAATTCAAAGAACATTTGATTCCGATGAAGGCTAGGCCAATTCAAATGAATTATGAACAAATGGAGTTATGCAAAAAGGAAATCTGGTTTCTGGCAAGTTGCTATTCACCCGGATGACAAGTACAAAACTGCCTTCACCACTCCATTTGGTCATTACGAATGGAATGTAATTGTTATGAGTCTGATACCATTTTGAGGTGGAAGCAGAATAATTAAGCTTTAATGGAATGATGCATATAAATAACACAATTTAATTACTAAAAAATAAATAATTTTATTGATAACTGGAAAATATATACAAAACTGAAATTTAAATTGACTTACAAGATTACTTAGAACATTTAAGAAGAGAAGAAGAAGAGGTTAAGAAAGGCTAACAGCGGTGGAGGCTAAAGATTTATCTGAGAAGGAACTCAGAGTCTTTTTTGAGTCTGCCTTAATAACTACGTTCGGTTTCCTTTTATAGAATAAGGAAAAAACTATTACAAAGTTATTATTACAAAAAGTGAATTATTACAGACAATAATTACTATTGATGAACAGTAAAATAGTGCTGACTTTTTTACTATTCATGGACGCTTTTAGCAACTTTAGACCGAACCACGTGACAAAGTTGCTTTTGGTGATAAAGCGGACGCCCTTCTTTTTGACTAAATGGCCGCGGGGCCGGGTGCATGTGACTAAGGGCTGCTTTTGGTGAAAAAGCAGGAGATTCTTTTGACTAAGGCTGCCGGAGCAGGTGCTTGTGACTGAAGTGAGATGTCAGGCAAATGGGTCCTGGGCATCTTGCAAGTTGATGGTGCTATACGGGTCATCATCATCATATTGACTGAGAGAAGCATTTTTGGAAGAAGATGAAGAACCTGCAGAGGCATCTTCATGCAATTCATCAATTCTTTTATTTAATGCTTGAGCTATTAATTTTAACTCTTTTCCGGAACAATTTTTAAAATCAGAAATGTCACGGGAACAGGATGAACCAGTGGGACTGACTCTGGACTCTTTTGATTTTTGACTGGAAGGTTCCTTAATTGTTACTAGGAGAACCCTAAGAGGAGCAGTGGGAAATTCTAACTGAACCTGACTAACAATTCTATTAACATCAAATTTGTCCCACCATTTGACGAACCATTGACGAGAGACAAGGGGAAAAGGGTTAGATGAGGGGGAAGCAAGGTGATTGAATTCATCACCATGAGGATGGGTAACTTTGGTTGGAGTCTGAATGTTATATTCCCATTTAAGGATCCAAGGAATCTTATATTTACTTAAAAATTGAAGAATGACAGGGACACCTGTAAGATCTGGATTATTTTTACTATGGTTGCAAAAATGACTGAGTTGAACTTTCAAGAGACCGGGAAGGAGGTCGTAAGTAGAACCAAACCTTGCCCACCAATGAGAGAACCAACAGGGGAAATGACTATTGAATTTATGATCGAACTGAAGAAACCATGAATGACTGTTTGAATCATTTTGATGAAGGAAAACTCTATACTAAGCTTCCATGTAATCATAATAACAGTAGGAGTTATTTTGATTAGAAAGCTGCATAAGATCAGAGGGATGTTTTCTCCACTCAGACATCAGAATAAACTGTTTAATGTATAACGAATGGTAAAGTACTTTGGATTTATCATTATTAGCATAAATGGGTTTAATAAAGACTGACTCGGTTTCAATGAGGATATCCTTATAATACACAAGGGATTTATAAGGAGCAAGGGGCATGAAGTGCCATCCCAGAGGAAAGAACTGGGAGGTTAGTTTGACTGGGTCATCTTTGGGTTTCATATGAGGTTCAATATGAAATAGGTAATTAGTCCATCTAAACATATATTCAGAGGGAGGATGACTGGGGGTTGAAAGGGAGTCCTTAGACTGGAAAGGGTCAATTGGAGTTGGGTTACTGGCTAAGTAAAAACTATAGGTGTCGAAGTCGGGATTTTTGGATGTCCCTTTCCGTTACTTGTTCTTCGGTGTTCTCATTTTAGGTGAGATTTGTTTGAAAAAACAAGTGAAAAAGGTCTGACATGTATAATGTCAATGATGGACTATTAAGAGTCGCCAGATTGGTTTTTAAATGGTTGTACCAACGCAAATGAGAAAAGGTTTGCACATTGACCCAAAGATGTGACAACTCGCTAAAGCAGGTTGGTGAAACCAAGATTCATTAGAGTACTGGGACTTGGTTATCTTGGGGAAGGTGTTAGGCACTTCACATCATCCGTCATTACCACGGTGACCACCTCTTTTCAAGAAATAATTATCTCTGAATATGTATGTGTGTGTGGTCAATGTCTTTTATTTGGAAGTAGTCTGAGGCCCTCGTTCAGCAGACTATATACACGGGTTTGAATTTATGTAAAATTCAATTTTTAGCAAATATGGCGGTGATGTTTTTATAAAGAGGTTTTTCAAACCCCGATGCTCAATAGTAATTGAGACCTTTTACACTCTCATTTTATTAAGTGTTAGACGATTGATTTTATTTTACGAATCTGAGGCATCCGTATGAAAATAATGTACAAAATAATGCCAATTCCTCGTGGGTATGGAAACCATCTGAGGAAATTCGGACACCGCAGAATAATTCACAAGCTGTTTACAGCTGGAAATGTCCATCACGGGAACCGAATCTAGATCCAATAGGTTGAATCTGTGATCACATGATTCCTAGGCGCACAAGATACCGCAATTTGTATGAAAGAAGTAAGCAAGTATATATATAAAAGCTGTAAATATATATATATACTGACAGGATCACCAACCACGAAGCACCTCCATGGGGGATCAGAAATGTAAATAAAGCCATAAGAGCGATCAACTGCCACGAAGGAAACTCCAGGCAGGACGAAAATAAATAAATAAATGAATATATATATATATATATATATATATATATATATATATATATATATAAAAGCAATAAATGCACCGGATGTAAAATCCAGGCTCGTCGAACAGAGTTCGACCACAGTTCATATATATAAATATAAATATATATATAAAAGCGAGAAAATGCACCGGATATAAAACCCAGGCTCATCGAACAGAGTCCGACCACAGTTCATATATATATAAAAGCGAGTAAATGCACCAGACCGAAGTCTAGGCTCATCGAACAAAGTCCGACCATAGTTCATATATATATATATATATATATATATAATTGAGTAAACGCACCAGACCGAAGTCTAGGCTCAATCGAGGCATAACTCGATAATGTTAGTCAATATATATATATATATATATATATATATATATATATATAGACTGAAACGAAATCACGGACCGTAGTCCGGGCAAAAGCAACCAACACGACTCTCAACGTGTAGAAGGGTGTGTGCAAAGATGAAGAGAACGACTCTAAAGTGTGTGAGAAGGCTTACAGCTGACTGATAAAGAAGGCTTCTATATCTTTAGAGTGGGTAAACACTGGCTTTTGTGGGTACAAAAGAGGCTATATATGAGCTCACAGGTGTCTAAAAGTTGAAAATACACTGTATGGGTGAGTGCGGAGCGAATTGTGCAGGGTTTCCCCGTCTTTTTTCTCTTCAAAATCAGCACCCCAAGCCCTCTATTTATAGGCATATTAGGAATTAGTAGTGTACAGAGAGGCAACCCGGGTTGGCCCGGTTTTTTGGATCAGTCGTCTCGAAATCGTGCACTTTCGAGCCTTTGTAATGTCCACTCGAACTTTTTGAAGTGCAATCCGACATCCGTTTGAGGTATCTGAGACCTATTTCAATGTCGTTGTCGAGAGTTTGTGCGATGGCATGGGATTAGAGTTTGTCTGAAGTCATTGAAGATGGGACGATGCCCTCCGGTCTTCAAGCTTCAACTTTCTTCCGTTACCCCACACAATAGTCACTCGGGATTGGTTAGCCTTGTGGTACATCGTTGCATAGAGATGTGATGTGGCATCGTGTTTGACGGGATGAAGATGTTTCCCCTCACCGGTGTTTATCGCCGGATTGAAATTTGAAGGGCGACGTTGCTCGGAACTTCGCTTAAGATTGAATGCTGCTGATTGTTGAAGGTCCTCATTGTCATCTTTGAGGTGTGCCTGTCTTCTCGATGTTATTGCCGGGTTGGTACAGTGTATCTCGTTGTGAGCCCCAAGATTGAAGCTGGTCGCATTTGAAACAAGCATTTCCGGGGTTATCTCTGAAACTACATTCCTTGGGGTTATCACCAAGTTTGGTGGCTATTCCCATGGTTAGGACCGAGACTGGATACCTCGGGGTTATCTCCGAGATTAATCGGTCTTCTCCGGTGTGAGTTCCGGTATTATATCTGCAGGCCTCGGGGTTATCTCCGAGGTTGGATTTGGTTACTCCCAGACTGCGATACGGGGTTTGATGCTGAACTTTTGGTAGTATCCGGTAAGGATTTGGATTGTCTTTCAGGGTTCCCTCTTAAAAGACGAATCTGTCCTCTTGCAATGTTAGTCACAGTAGTATAGAAACTTTCGAGTGTCTACAGATGCCCCTCTTTATCATACTCATGCATGGCGATGCATGGGTAGGATAAAGAATCCTAGACACTTGAAACGTAACAAGACGAACATGGTACTATGGATAGCACCATGATGCAAATGTATGATGCATGTGTATGGGGTTGTAGCCCAACACTCTGGGGATGATTGTTGATTCCCTGTTGATTTGACTAGGGATTGGCAATGCGGACCAGATTCGATGTGTCAGCCAAATCTGTTAGGATGTTGATGTTGGAGTTATCACCAAATCCCTGTGTTTTTGATAACGACTTGATCATGCAGATGTACCTCTTATGTGTAAGAGATCTGTGGTGATAAAGCTTGATCTATTTGAGGATGTGTATAACATATTCCATCATCTATCCTCTTTGATAACGTTGACCTTTCCTGGTTAGTATTGCCAGAGTATGTCAAGATCCTGTTGGATTCTTCGCGGCGGCCGATGTTGTCGAGGATTCGACCTTCGTTGACGTGTGAATCAACGGCTGAAACATCCTGTGGGATATACTGTCAAGGCTACTTGACCTTCGCTGATGTGTGAATCAACGGCTGAGATTCTATAGGTTGTCAAGGTTGCTTGACCTTCGCTGTCGTGTAGATCAACGGAGCATTGCGTTGTGACCCCCGCCGGGGATATGCCGGGTGTGAAAACCTCAGATAGCTCTAGAGATCTGATAGGTTTAATCACTATTGCCTGAAATAACGTCAAGGTTGCTTGACCTCAATTGACATGTGTGTCAATGGCTTGAATGTACGTTGTAATCCCCTGCCGTGATTTCACGTAGTAACCCCCATCGGGGATCTACTGGGGACTTATGAGTGAGTACGCAATAATTGCACAACCCTCAATGCTTTGATGGGTTTACCTGCCATCGGCTGAGATAACGTCAAGGCTACTTGACCTTCGTTGATAGGTGTGTCAACGACTGTGCACACGTTTTACTCCCATAGGAGATATATGTTGTAACCCCGTCGAGACATACGTTATGACCCGGTCGAGGACATACGTTAAACCCGTCGAGGATATACGTTATAACCCGTCGAGGGACATATTGCTTATAACCCGTTGGGGACATATCTGAGGAGGGTAACGACCGAATTCGTGACATCGGACACATGTATAAGGTATTGCCGTATGTGACTTGTGACAACTGGGATCATTGGTAGGGTATACCTTGTATTTAGGTGACTTCCAATGAGTGCTAGACAAATTCAAAATCTCATCTGAGAAGACCAGGATTGTATGCAGTTTTGCTCAATCGCGTGGCATTTTTCTTCTCGATTTGACCTTTCTAGTCCGTAAGAAATCCGTTTCAACTCGAACTGGACCGAGCCGGAGGGGTGGGACCCCCATAGGGGAGCCGCAAGTACACCTACTATAGCCGTAGATGGGCCTGCGGCCAGGTGCGGATTATAAATCCTGCAGGCTGGTCTTCACAAGTCATTTTTAACTCGCTTCGCATAGAGAAAATCGCAAGCCATCTTCAGATCTGCTGAGTTCGGGCTGCTTTCTGCAAATTCTATCACCGTACAAGTGTTCTACACTATCCTGGTAACGTATGCATGTATTTTTTCCAGTACATCCAGTTAGATTGTGAGTTATCGCATGCGAAATGCATCTAAACACATAGTAGTGATTATGTATGCACAAATAACTTGATAAAAAATATTCAACATAGTAAATGTTAGTATTAAACCATGCTGAACATAATGATGTGAAAAAATTTGACTTTTGAGACAGTTAAATTGGCACCTTTTTCTACTATTTTCTTGTCCTATTTGAGGTCCAATGAGCAAAAGGTAGAAAGAAAAAGTACTCCTAGCATTGAGGTTGGCCTTGTACATGATGATTTTGATTTTTAATGCATATATTATGTATATGACTTTGGGGCGTGTGTCTTCTTGAATGGCCACCTAGACATGCCTATGTGCATGTGGATAGTCCTATTTTCAAAGGGGACTATGGCAAAATTTTTCCAAATGTAGGCATTGGGTAGTCATGCATTTTAACTCTATTATATGTTAAAGTAAATGCATGCATGCATATAGTCATAAATGGATTTTAAAAAGCTCCAAGTAAGGAAATACCACACCCTTTCTGAGGTGATTTGGAGAATTGTTGTCCAGATATTATGGATCTGGATCAGCTGAGCAGTTCTTACAGGACCGCTTCTGGCGTACGGCGGAGGGCTTCTAAAGTGCCTCATCCTCGTTCTGTCAGACAGCCTCGCCGGTTGGTGGAGGCCATGATACGTCCTGTCCAGGTAGATGTTCCAGACATTGAGGACGAGGAGGCGGATATTCTAATGGAGGATCCCGCTCCTGCTGCACATGTCCCTCGCAAAGAGCTTCCGAGCATTCAGGTGGTGAACCCAGAGTTTTTGGGTGATTTGGGTAGACATCCATCGATGTATTTTCATGCTAACGAGGTATGGCATTAGACTTTAATCTTCCTTCTTTCCTATTGATGAGGATTAAAGGGTTCTAATGTTGATCTGTATTTCATGCAGGTTCCAGGATTTACACAGCCTCGAGGGAACTGGTTTAGCATTCACTCCATGTACCAGGCGCTTCATCCTGACTATAGTGCGGTAGTGCATGAGTGGGTATTCGGGGCATTCTTCTCCATCCTTCCCCGTCGATGTCCCTGGGGTTACCTCAGGGCTTTGTCTGAGCGATGGTTTCATCAGACTCAGTCACTCCATCTGCTAGATTGCGAGGTGATGATGATGCCTATGGATTGACGATTTATCACAGGTATGGAGTTTTGATGGGAGCCAGTGCCTTGTATGGCGAATATTACCCCTACTGCCTTCAGATCCTTATTAGGAGTTCTGGCAGAGGCGCTTAAAGGCAGGACTGTCCGTTTAGGTCCTTTGAGCGTAGATGCTATAAGCGGACTATTGAGTGAGCCCATGCCTGATGATGTCAGGATCAAGGATCGCGTTCTGCGGCGATTATTCCTGATGATCCTTCGAGGCTGCTTCATAGCAGATAACTCTTCCACGGTATCTTTCGCTTTGGTCAGCGCCACACGTGATGTTGACCTTATAGGAGAGTATGATTGGGGCTCCTACACCTTTGTATATATCCTCCGGGGCATGCACATGCGCTCACAGGGCTTTACCGAGGCTTGGCTAGGATTTTACACATTTCTGCTGGTGAGTACTTCTCTTGTCTTTTCCCATTCATAGGTTAAGAGTGTTTACTGATAGCAGATGTTTTGCCATTGTGTTGGCAGTTTTGGGCGTATGAGAGGCTCCCATGTTTGCGTCCTGTGAGTGTGTTAGGTTTAGATACCTATCCACGAGGACGACGATGACACCATTCTATTTTTCCAGAGGTCCCTGTAGCTGAGGGATTCACTCACTACCGCATGCAGCTAGAGTTGCTGACGGCGGGTACCATTACATGGATTCCCTATTCATGGGAGCATTTGACCATCGACTTTGAGGATGGACATCCGACCAGAGTCGAGTATTTGATCTCTACCAGGTGAGTTCCTCTCTTCACTGATGGAGGCTGGGAGCTCTATTTAGGAGAGCGTGCTATTAGGAGCACCACAGGGGAAATTCACATACCGATCTTGCCTTCTTCCAGGCGTCATTGGCCCATATCACAATCACCCGTCACTGATATCCCATTGTTGGGGGTTGACGGTTTTGCATTATCAGAGGGTCCATGTACTCAGGAGACGTTCCAGCGGTGGTGGTCCCCTCGCACTATTGGAGCCCAGTCCCGCGCCACACAGTTCATGAGGGATATGATTCCAGGATCTTTGATGATGACGGATTAGGTAGCTTGTGTCCGAGCTCTGACTCATATAACCCAGATTGATAGCTTGACCCGAAAGTTGGATCAGGCACACATATTTATCCGGCATTTGGGCAGAGATCCAGCAGAGGCGGAGTCATTTGTTCCTTCCAGCTTAGGCGTTGGCCCCTCAGATGACCCATTTGGTTTTGCCGGTGCATATCCTCCTCTTTATAGGCCTGACATCCCTGTTGATAGAGATCCAGTGACTCAAGAGGAGTTACATCAGGTGGATAGGATTGAGGACGTAGACATCGAGACCCTGGTTTTCTTCTGATGTATATTCTCGTTATATCTTTTGATAGGCCTCTGTTAGATATTGGGTGGCTGTTCCCCATTCTCGCTATATCTTTTGATAGGTCTCTGTTAGTAGTCGGGCGGCTGTGCCCCATTTCCCTGTTTTTGTAGCTGTACAGAGCTGATGTATTATATGATGATATACTTAGGAATGTATGCACCGTTTTTCATTCCCTATATCATATTGTCATCCATTATCTGTTATGCATGTATCATGTTATGCATATGTATTTATGTCCAGAGATATTCAGTATTGACCCCTAAATGGTCTTATGACACGGCCCGCACAGATGTCCTCTTCAACAGTTAGCCGTGTAGATCATACCCCACCGTCAGTGGTGACATTATGTATGCGATCGTGGTACGATAACATGTCACCCCCAGATAGGGTGACCGTGGATCAGTTGTTGTAGCATACCATGACATTATTGATGTTTCAGGTTCCTGCAGGATTTGTAGATGGGATGCTAAAGCATTGGCAGCCTGATAGGCAGGTATTCCGTTTTGGCACCCATGCATTGACTCCTACTCTAGAGGAGTATGCACGTTTGACGATGCTGCCTTTAGACAGACCTTGCGTGCATCTAGCTTTGGGAGACATGAGTAGACGATTTATGACTCTCATAGGATTGAGGCGCAGAGTAGTGCAGGACGAGCTGACATCTAGCCATGTGATCTCCCAGTGTTTTCTGTACAACAAATTTTGCTCAGAGGATAGCTATTCACGATATGCCTGGGATTTCACCGCACCAGAGGACCATTGGCGTTTGGCCAGAGTTGATGTCTTCACTGTGTGCGTCTTGTCAGATGTCTATATGCCCACGATACATGGGCGAGATAGACATTGGTGTTATTATGGATGTGAGAGCTCTTAGAGAGGTCGCACCATTGTACCTATGATCATAGCGAGACCTGCACGACATCCTATTGTTGCATCCTACAGGTATGTTCACGGGAGTTCGTTGGTCATGTTATGCGTGTGGTATATGTCACACTTGAGACTGTTGGTACCCTTTAGGCGACATGGGTATTGCTTCTCCCATGATGTGGCCATGTCATACTCCTTTCAACCATCGAGTGTCTGAGATGCTCGATCTGATACGCATTTTGGCGGATATCGAGATCCATTTAGCATATTCTTTGTGCTCGAGGCTTTGCTCACCATACTGCTTCATTACTCATGCTCTGGGCATGGATTTCCTCCCTCTGGCTGGATTGATGGGTGTGACTACTTATCACCCACTGGCCATGATGTCGCAGTTCGACTAGTCCCAGAATTTTTATCCTTTTGAGGGGGCGATAGGTCAGCGTTCAACTTCTTGATATCTCTCAACAGAGGACCGATCCCGTGTTTATGCTTGTTGGGATCAGCGTGAGATAGCTGCTTTTTCTGTCAGTCATCCCGGTTATTCGGCAGAGTATTCCGCATGGATGGAGACAGAGATTTTATCGGCTATAGCGATATTTGCGATCTTAGGAGAAGCGAGTTAGACGATGTAGAGCCTATGGAGGGCATTGATACCTACATCGAGGAGGAGCCCACTACTGGGTTGCCAGCATTTCTTTCGGATTCTCCTAGTACCGATCTTGTTGTGATTCATGACTTTCGACACAACGATGCCAGAGCGAGTCTTCATCCGATGACCTTTGAGAGAGACCAGATTCGATCTATGATGTCGATTTGCTCTTGATGTGAGGGACGCCTATTGGAGAGAGGCGAGGCATTAGATCGTAGAGATCTTGCATTGTTGTTGAGTGGGATGAGGCTATATCGACCAGAGATGCAATGATAGTTGAGCGGGATATTGTTATATCTGCCCGGAATGTAGCCGTCATAGATAGTACTGCAGTGGGGTCCCTTACCACTGGCATGATTGCAGAGATGAGCGCATATATTGATGATCATATGGTCACCATGCAGATGGCTGCAAATCTTTTCGGTAGTGTGGATATTCTCGTACAGGAAACCACAGCTTCACCTCCTTCCTCTGAGAGGGACGCCATGTTGGGCTTGTTAGCTCACATATACCCTGACTTGTAGATGAGCTTGTATTTACCGCATGCACTAAAACAGCCATTTTGTCATGTACAGTTTACATTGTATATATATCAACCAACATTATATATGACAGGGAAATATATTTTTGGATCACTTTCCTTTTAGATATGCCTTGCTATTTGCTTGATATTTTTCCTGCTGCTTCAGGGCTTGTGATCTTGATGTATTCTGAATTCCTCCTGGGTGGATGGACATTGAGTTGTCTCTGGATAGTTCAGAATGGATCATCGATCTCTGTGTATCCCTACCATCTTTGGTGTCTTGGGACTTGTTTCTGAATGGAAATGTGTAGAGGAGTGTGGCTTTCCTCTCTGAGATTGACTGCACCACATATGGTGGCCAGTACTTCTATTTAGGAGAAGCCTAGTTAATTCCACCTCTTATGGATTGGTGTTGCTCTTCAAGGTATGATCGCAGCTTAGATGGTCGCCGAATCTCCTATTTGGGAGGAGTTCAGGTAATTCCATCCCTTTGGTTTGAAGCCAATGAAATGTAGTGTATTAAAGGATGATTGGGAGCTGTCGTTGACACTCCTAAATTAACCTCACTTTCACTCCACAATTTACAATAATTAGCACAAGAGCAAGTAAGGATCGATCCCACAGAGAGTAAAGTTGTTTTAGAATTATTCTACTATTTTAACAGAAAAAATAAAGATGGGGTTTTGAAAATTATTTTTAAACTAAGAGAACAAGAATTAACGAAAAAATTAACCAAATATGTAAAACTTGATTCTGTGATTCGGTTTCACCAAGTACAACAATCAATTAATCAAGTAATTATTATTTTCCTTCAATGAAATTATTAGCCCTAGATAACAATAAGCTCTGCTTATCCTAAATTCTCCTTAGATTATCACTTTGTGAAACAAGCTCTCCACCGATTCTAACTAGCATATAACCTAGAATAAGCTCTCTAGATTTAATATGATAGAAGCATTAAGAAATAGAAAATTAGGCTAATCCAAGCAACAAACACATAAGCTCGATTTATTTAACTTGTTTTTTAATAATCTTAGCAATAAACAAAAGTTTGTCCACAATTATTATTACCAAGTTGCTACTTGTGATGAAGAGAGATATCAATTACACGTAATACCAATCTTAATCTAGCATATGATAATGATCAAATTAACTCAATTGGCCATATTAAATTAATTAGATCAATTAGCATGCAATCAATGAAAACAGATTATCAGAAGAAATTTCACACAAGAAGGAATAAATAATAATACTCAATTAATTAATTACTTGTAACAAGGATTCACCTCCCTTTAGAACTGAATAAAAAGAACTAGTCTGACATGCTCTTGAGCCTTCACTCCAATAGAGGATACTTGAATGTTGAATATTGAATGAATAAAACCTTGACCCTCATCCTCTATTTATAGTGCTAGACAAAGTCCTAAATCCTATAGGATGTAGAAATCCAAATCCTAAAAGGATTTACAAATCATAACTAGTTTCCATAAAGAAATAGAATTCAATTTGGAAATAAATCTTAGTCTAAAGGAAATCCTAAAGCTAATAGAAATATCAATCCAATTCCATGTAGAAGTCTACCAAAATCTGCATTTAGAAACTTTCCAAAAATCCAAGATTTCTTGATTTTCCCGCTCAAATTCGCTGGGGTGAATTTTCATTTCCTGCTGCGACGTCCTTTGGTAAAACGAGCATAACTTTTGATCTGGGAGGAGTTACGGGGCCTGCTACCTATCAAAATGAAGATATCGACGAGATCTACAACTTTCATTCTTTGAGAATCGACAGAATCGCTCTGCATCAAGGTCGAAATCGGCCTCCAAGTGACTGCTGTGTAAATTACAACTTCCAAACTTTGAGGTTCAACGTTCGTTTAGTAAGAATATCATAACTTTTTCATATGAACTCCGATTGGGACGATTCAAGATGTTCCGGAAAGCTAAAGAAGAGCTCTACAATAAAATTCAAGTCCCAAGCTAAGAACATGCATCCAACTTAATGCTAAAAATTCTGCAATTTTCTCTTTTTCCTCATTTCAGCTCCAATTCTTCCTGAAATCATTAAATACCTTAATAAGCTCATATACCCATGAAACATGCAATAAAACTAAATATAATGGAATCAAAATAAATGAATAATATGCACTCATCAATGATCCTAGTACTAGTTGACAAAGGTTTGTGTTTTGGTAGGGGGTGAGACCGCACCATGAATGGCTGCCTACGTACTCCTATTGAAGAGGAGATCAGGTCTGCGTAGTTCGAACTTGGTGTAAGAGATTCAACACTGTATATGGCTGACATGGTGTAGGAATGTTTTTGGTTGTTTTTGTTTTATTGCGACCGGGCCAAGTGACATGGTTGCCTACGTACTCCTATTGAATGGGAGATCAGGTCGACGTAGTTTGCCCCTCAGGGCGAGAAAAAAAGCGTAATTCCATGTGCAGGTCAGAGTGCGGGGAGGAAAAAGTTTAATCCTTAGTGGAGGATAAACTGCAGGTATGAGAAGTTTGATCCTATGTATGGGTATCCAAACTGCAAACGCAAGAGGTTCAATCTGCGGTGGGATGACCTAAGTTGTAGGAACGCAGAGGAGAAAGCCAGGCTGTTGGCTTGAAATGTATGTTTCCCTGAGGGGAAAAGTGTAGGAAAGTTGTAGGTGGTAAAGGGTTAAAGAACCGAAATGAATGGTGACCTGATGATTATGCACTGGGTGTTTCTTTGTTACTTGGACATAATACTGCTTTCACGGTGTCTCGAGTTGATGAGTTGTGAAAATTCATCGTAGTCCATTTCTTGCAATCTGAGGCGCCTCACATCAATACTTCCTTGACAATAAACGGGCCTTCCCGGTTAGGAGCGAATTTTCCTTTAGCTTTGATCTTGGTTGTCAAGAATCTTCTTCAAAACCAAGTCATGTTGTTTAAACTACCGTAGCTGGACTTTTGTGTTGTAGGATGTGGCGATCCTTTGCTGATATAACTGACTATGGAAGATAGCTGCGGTTCGCCTTTTGTCTATTAGAGATAATTGGTGATACATGCTTGTACCCATTGGTCTTCATCCACTAAGCGTCGATCAACACTCGAGAGATTCCATCTCAACTTCTATGGGAACACCGCTTCCATCCCATAGGTTAAAGCGTGAGGGGTTGCCCGGTGGAAGTGCGCGATCGAGGTTACGTGAGGCTAACAGAGTCGGAGGTAATAGGTCGTGCCAATCTTTGTGGTTGGCGGACATCTTTTGCATAATCTTCTTGATGTTTTTGTTAGCTGCTTCAACAACACCGTTCATCTTCGGACGATAGATGACAGAGTTGAGATGATTGATGTGGAATTTACTGCATAATTCCTCCATCATTTTGTTGTTGAGGTTCTTGGCATTGTCTGACACAATCACCTCTGGTTGTCCATATCGACAAACGACATTGTTTCTGATGAAAGCAATGATGACTTCTTTAGTAACCCTGGGGAAGGAGGCTGCTTCCACCCACTTGGTAAAGTAGTCGATCATGGTGAAGATAAATCGATGACCATTACTGGCTTTAGGCTCAATGGGCCCGATAACGTCCATTCCCCACATTGAGAAGGGCCAAGGTGAACTCATATTGTGGAGTTCCCGTGGAGGGGCGTGTATAGCATTCCCATGAATCTGGCACTGATAGCATCTTTTTACATGGTCGTTGCAATTAGCTTTGAGAGATAACCAATAATGTCCCGTCTTGAGAATTTTCTTGACAAGGAGGGAGCCACTCATCTGGGGGCCACAGACTCCGCCATGGATTTCATCCATAAGCCTTTGGGCTTGATCTTTGTCTAAACATCTGAGGAGACCTATTCCTTCATCTCTTTTGTAGAGCGCATCTCCACTCAGGTAGAATTTCATAGCAAGTCTATGGATCCGCCTTTTCTCAGTCGGGCTCGCATCAGCGGGTGTAGATCCATCTCATAGATAGTCCTTGATATGTTGATACCAAGGATGTTGGATGGGAGGTAGCTCATGCGATACTTCTCCAATGTAATTCCCATAGGCTGAGGCCTTATGCAGGGAAATTGTGACGCTCGGCAAATGTTCCTTGTCTGATATGCGAATCAAGGAGGCCAAAGTTGCTAATGCGTCCGCGAAGTCATTCCTATTACGAGGAATGTGTAGAAAGGAGATTTCTTCGAACTCCAAAGCCATCTTCAAAACCTGCCGATGGTAAGGTATCAAATGTAGTTCCTTGGTTTGATAGATTCCGGTGGATTATTTGATTACCAACTCCAAATCTCCAAAGACAGTTAACCGCCTGATGCCTATTGAACGGGCAAGTTTTAGCCCCATGAGACAACCTTCATACTCAGCCGTATTGTTGGTGCTGACAAACTGTAATTTGACGATAACGGGATCTTCTCCCCCGTGTCGAGATACTAGAACTCGCTCGGCTCCGAACCTTCCATATTAATGACTCCATCAAAATACATCTTCCATGGTCGGGCGTGTATCGTCTTGATGGTGTTCTTTGCATTTGTCATTACTCCTTCATCGGGAAATATGTTTCCAAGGGTTTGAAATCCCACGAAGCTGCGGCGGCGATTGATCTGTGATTCCTTGACCTCGATGGACTTTTGAGTCACATATCGATGTCAAATTATTGTAGGATCAATCGCCATCCGGACAACCCGACAATTTAACATAGGTTTGCTGAACACGTACTTGAGAGGATCTACGGGGATATGAGATGGGTTGTGTGACCATGGAGGTAATGTTGTAACCTCATGGAAGCCCATGCTAAAGCACAACACGTCTTTTCTATCGAGAGTGTACTTGTGTTCACTTCTTCTTGAACCTTTTCTTTGAGGTAATAGATAGCTCGTTCTTGGCCTCTATCGTCTTCTGTCTCAAAGATCGACCCATGGCATTGTCATTTATGGACAGGTACATAAACAGGGGAACATCATCCCTGGGTGGTACCAAGATGGGAGCTTTAACTAGCTGTTTCTTGATTGTAAGGAAGGCCTTTTGACACTCATCATTCCATTTTATGGAGGAGTTCTTCCTTAATAACTTGAAGATTGGCTCACGGAGTTCTTTGTGAGTTGGGAGATAAACTTCTTTGATGAAGTTGATTCTCCCCAAAAATCCTCGTATTTCCTTCTCTGTCTGAGAAATGGGCATTTCAGTGATGGCTTGGATTTTTGCAGGATCCAGCTCAATCCCTTTGTGGCTGACTAGAAATCCTAGCAACTTGCCTGATTTAACACCAAAGGCGCACTTAGCGGGATTCAACTTCAAGTTGTACTTACGCAACCTGTTGAACAACTTTCTGAGATGGTCTATATGGTCATCCTCCTTCCGGGACTTGACAATGATTTCATCCTCGTAGATCTCTATCTCTTTATGCATTAAGTCGTGGAAAAGAGCCATCATAGCTCATTGATAGGTGGCTTCGGCATTGATGAGGCCAAATGACAACCGTCTATAGCAAAATGTTCCCCAAGGCGTGATGAAAGCAGTCTTCTCACGATCTTCCTCAGCAACCATAATCTGATGGTACCCCGCAAAGCAATCAGCAAAGGAGTACATGTCGTATTGCGCAGTATTGTCAATTAGAATGTGGATAAATGGCACGAGAAAGCTATCTTTTAAGCAAGCTTTATTCAAGTCCCAGTAATCCATGCAAACTCGCACCTTCCCTCCAGGTTTAGGTACGGGCACGATGTTGGATATCCACTCAGGATATGTAGAAACCATGATGATGCCAGCTTGAAATTGTTTCACAATTTCTTCTTTCACTTTTAAACTCCATTCAGGTTTCAATCGCTTAAGTTTCTGCTTGACTGGCTTAAACCCCTCTTTAATGGGAAGGCGATGAAGGACAATGTCAGTGGACAAACCCACCATGTCTTCA
The DNA here is from genome assembly GCA_020205605.1 of Panax ginseng. Lineage (NCBI taxonomy): Eukaryota > Viridiplantae > Streptophyta > Magnoliopsida > Apiales > Araliaceae > Panax > Panax ginseng. The sequence goes on along the minus strand of CM035138.1, from coordinate 115,173,560 downwards.
TGAGGCCATACAAACACATCCTGGAATTGGGTTAATAGCATAACCATGTCATTCCGTTGGTTTGGGGTAAGGTCTGAACCAATCTGGATTAACTTAGGGCTTTCTAAGGTTCCAAGATTAAAAGAGGTGGTTTGATCAAGGTTGGGTTTGGGTTTATCTTTGACCCATTCTTGAATTTCTGGAGGCACCTCAATGTCATCCTGTATATCCATCATGGCTGAATTCATATTTACATCAAAGGTACAATCCTTGTGGAGAAGAGGCACTGTATCAGCAAGTACAGGCACATCTAAATTCAGAGTCCTGAAACAAAATATGATTTCACTTAGTATATATGAAATGCGTTGATCATACACAGTGTTAGCATATACTGGCAAAATAAACTGTTAATACTGTACAAAAAAGTAAGCAGTTATTATATCTACATGGTAGAAAGAGTTTCTGCTCGCTTTACCCTTGACGACCAATGCAAGGAATGTTATTCCAATTGGCAAGGGTAAAGTCCAGGTGGACCTCAGTGATGGAGGGATTGTCATCATCCTCCCTGTCCCGAATGATGGCCATTATGTCTGGGCAATCATCGTCTTGGGTGTATCTGTTGGTATGTTCATCATGAACGATGATGCGTATACCGGACATCATCCGTATGACGTCTTGCTTGATTCTTCGTTCCTCTTCTTCCACTGCGGGATTTAGAACAAAGATTTCTTTTCCTTTCACCGGTATCGGCTTGGGACATAACATAGCCATTACATTGGCTGGCACCTTTACGGGAGGTTGTGCGGACTCAGAGTTTGAAGGCGAAGATAAACGCCACATGGTTGAAGCTGAAGGAATCTGCTGATGTTTATGAGGATACCTGTGACTAGAATCGGCGGATAGCCTAGCCCAAATGTTCGACTTGCACAGTTAAGCGAATTGGGTACTTGATACCGGCAATATTTACCCAACCCTTGTCCCGACTTATGACCTTGACATCATTTCTTGAGTGGTAAGCATTACCTCTGCGCAAAATCTTGGGTTGAGCGGCAATGGCGCCTCAATAGCATGGTATTGGGTGTTGCTTATTTCCAAAGTATGGAAACTGACTGGTTCTATATCTGCATTGGCATTGATGAACGGCATGTCCCCGTGCTGAGGAATCTCCGGTTCAACGTTGACTATGACCAGGCTATTGTTGATGATGTATTTCAACTGTTGGCGAAGAGTGGATGGGACAGCCCCAGCCATATGAATCCATGGTCGTCCCAAGAGCAGGTTGTATCCCGAATCTATCTTGAGCACATAGAAAGATACGCATAATGTGTGAGGACCAATTTCGATTGGTAGCTCAATTACTCCGACCGAATTTCGCTGGGCTCCATCAAAAGCTTTGATGATAGTATGGCTGCTCCGAATTCGATTGAGATTGATGTTCATCTTCACCAAGGTAGCGTATGGGCAGATATTCAGAGAGGAACCTCCATCTATTAAGACTCCAACTACCATATATCCGGAGGACAAGACCATGATGTCAACGGCTTGCGAATGACCGATCCCTTGAGCGGTATGTCATCATCGATGAAGGATATCACATTGTTGTTGAAAATGTGATCAACCAGATGTTGAAACTTTTCCGTATCCACTAATGTCGGTAAATAGGCTTCTTCTAAAACCTTTAGCAAGACATTCTGGTGATTCTCGGAAGTTAGGACCAAGTCCAAAATTTATATTTGTTGTGGAGCTTCTTTAAAGCTTAAAACCACCATAGCTTCATTATGACCCACAGCGCGGAGGAATTTTTCAATCTTCTCCATGGGTATTTTTCCATTTGATTTTGTGGTAGGCTTCATCACCCGTTGGGGAAGATACAGTGGATTTTCCTTCGACACCGTAGCAGTTGTATGTGAGGTGGATCCTTCACCTTTTCCATAGTTCCACGAAATTGTGTTCAAGCTAACAATAGGTTATTGTGCTCTGCATGGCTAGTCGATTGGCTCGGGAGCGGCCACTTTCAAAGGATTGTTTCCTCCCTTGAGTTGAATTGTTGGCGTTGTGAGTAAGGTATTAATCCCATCAGTTTCAGTGGATATGACTGCTACCAGACTCTTCCACTTGGTAGGACCCGAATCCTCACTTTCTTGCAACACAGTATCTTCGTCTGCTAGGCGCAGGACACCACTGTTGATTAGATTTTGAATAAGGTGGCGGAGTGCCCAGCATTCTTCTGTGCTGTGATCGCGAGACTGGGAGTGATATTGACACACTCCATTAGAGTTGTACCGTCCTAAACGAGGGTTGATTGGAGGGAATATTCATGACAAGAGGTAGGAGACTGGCATGCTCTTGGCTGATTAATTGACGAGTCACTTGATGCTGATAAGTTACCAGTTCTGCCAATTGTTCAATTTGTTTACCGAGAGCTTTCATCTTTCATTCCATTGTGAACTGGAACTTAGCATAATCCCATCTGTCATCACCGTCTTTGATGGTGCAGGAAGAATCACAATTTGAAGTTGGAACTCATCCCACCGCTTCTAATTAATCATGTTGACCTCTTCTTCTTTGTGTTGAGGAAGAGGTTTGTCTTGAACATGAGGCTGATCGGGTTTGGTTACTACGATCTCCCGTTGTCTATCGTGTCCTCGGATCTTGTGTTTCAAGGCCCAATAATCCTCGAGTATCATGTCCAGTGCCCCTAAGATGATAAACACATTTCTAGCATTTGAAACCCGTCCATTAGAAATTTGGTTGGTGGAAGAAGATGTGTATTTTCTTACGTGTTGTCGGAAGATTTAAGATGTTCTCGGTGTGTTGCCTTCCCCACCTTTTGGTATTGGAGGGTTCTGATTTGTCTTTGGAAAGGGAGTGTAGTTTCTCCTTTGAATAGGCATGTTACGATTGCCTTTTTGCCCTCGTAGTATTAGGGAAACATCTTCTTCTTTCTTTTTTATGGACCCTCTGGGGTTGTTCCCATAATTTTCAGATTGGATGTGATCGACCCATGACTTTGAGTGCGACTAGGTCTTGAATCTTTCTGACTTCAATCCCATCTCAACCCGTCTCCCGTGTTGACCATTTTAGAAAATGGTTTGCCGATGCCGGTTAAAACACTCTCATAGAAGGGATCCTCTTGTATGTCTATGAAAGTCATGACCATTTCTGATTCTGTCATTGCAGGACTAACTTGGGCAGCCAGGCGTCTCCACCTCTGGGCATACTCTCTGAAAGACTCGTTAGATTGTTTCTTGATCATGGTAATTTGAAACCGATTAGGAGCCATCTGAGTTTGAAAGCTGTATTGAGTGAGGAAGGCATGTGCTAGCTCTTCCCAGCTATGGATTTTGGAGTTGTCTAATCTTGTGTACCACGAACGGGCTTCTCCAGTTAGACTCTTTTGGAAAGATTGCATTCTAAGTTTTTCATCCTCTGCATAGGATCCAAGTTCTCCAATAAAAACTTTTAAATGTGTGTAAGGATCTCCTAATCCGTCATATTTTTTTTCAAAAGTCGAGCGCGTTTAAATTTTACTCGGGTAATAAACACCGGAAAATACATAGATCGAAGATATGAAACACTCCGTGTGTTCCAATTCCTTTGATAGCGAAGGATCTCTTCCATTTGGAGGACTTTCTTTTTGATGTCACCAAAGTGCGGATCTCCGGTGGGATGGGCAAGATCAAGAGTTTTGTTGGTCGATCCAACCGTGGTTCAGGTATGGTAATGACCTGGATTCCTCCTTGTGTGGAGGATTCAGTATGTACGGGTATTTTTTGACCCTGTGTAGACTAGTGTAATTCTTTGAGTAGAACAGCCAAATCTGTAATTTGTTTGCTTAATCCGTTGAATTCTTTGTGAGAAACTGGATTAAGTTCAGTCTGGTCGGATGACGACATGATTGACTGTAGGCCTGTTGCCTTTTTGGACTTTGAACGGGTAGTAGGTCTGATTGATTCCCTGCGAAAGACTTGCATAATTTAGTCTTTAAGGAATGTATACAGTAACATGCTATGTGATGTGTCCATTTTAGGAATTTTTTATCCTACATAACGGGTGTCAGCTGTTTATAGCATGTTAATATGTATGTGTACACATTTCTTCATATTTCTCATTACATGGAGATAGATATGGAATGGAATTATAAGTAATTGTGTTTACAAGTAATTGAAATGAGAGCATGAAGAGACTTTCCTTCGCTTTGGGTTTATCAGAGGCTGACCTATCTTAGGTTACTCTCGCGGCTTTTTGGCATGAAGGTTCCCAAATCATCGCAATCTACTAGACGGGAAGTTAATCCGGTCTTTCAACCGGGAGCCGAATTTGGGTGGTACCTTTCCCGAGCCTCGGAGAATTAGTCTTCTCACGAGTCCAATGAATCAAACACCGACGGGATAGCCTCCCGGTGGAGGACCACACAACATACATTCACATACATCGCGTCTCACCGCATGAAAATGATGACATGTGCGAAGCACTAATATCACAGAGATATGGTGCGAAGCACTAATATCCAAGCGATTATGGTGCGCGAAGCACTAGCATCACAAGGCGATTATGGTGCGAAGCACTAAGTGCAATAAGGAAATGCATTCGTACATTCATCAAAATGTAAATGCAACATCCAAACACAAGCGGATAATTGTTTTGAAAATATTGTAATAGCGGCTTAAGTCCTCTTCTTTGGAGTCCCAATGAGTGGCCACACACCGAATGCCGGATTTTTGGATGTCCCTTTCAGATTACTTGTTCTTTGGTGTTCTAATTTTAGGTGAGATTTGTTTAAAAAACAAGTGAAAAGGTCCCACATATATAATGTCGACGATGGATTTGATTAAGAGTCGCCATTGGTTTTTAAATGGTTGTACCAACACAATTGAGAAAAGGTGTTCACATTGACCCATGATGTGACAACGCTAAAACTGGTCGATGAAATCGAGATTCATTAGGGTCCGGGGACTTGGTTATGCGGGGGGAAGGTGTTAAACACCCCCCGACATCCGTGTTACCATGGTGATCGCCTCTTTTCAAGAAACTATTATCTGAATGTGTGTGTGTGTGTGTGTGGGTCAATGTGCTGTTATTTGGAAGTAGTGCGAGGCCTCGTTCGCACCTATATACATAGGGTTTGAATTTATGTAAAAATTCAATTTTTAGCAAGATATGGTAGTGATGTTTTATAAAAGAGGTTTTCCAAACCCTGATGCTCAATAGTAATTGAGACCTTTTACACTACCATTTTATTAAGTGTTCGAAACGATTGATTTTATTTCTGAATCTGAGGCATCCGTATGAAAATAATGTACAAAATAATCTTGACTTCCTCGTGGGTATGGAAACCATCTGAGGAAATTCGGACACCATGCAGAATAATTTACAAGTACGCTTCACAATTGAAAATGTCCATCACGCCGAATCTAGATCGATCCAAATTTGAATCATGTGATCACATGATTCCTAGGCGCTGAAGATACATAAATTTGTATGAAAGCGATAAATGGTATATATATATATATATATATATATATATATATATATATATATCTTGACGGATCACCAATCACGAAGCACATCCATGGGGGATCGAAATGAAAATAAAGCCATAAGAGCGATCAAACGCCACGAAGAAACTCCAGACGGGACGAAAAAAATAAATAAATAAATATATATATATATATATATATATATATATATATATATATATATATATATATATATATATATATAAAAGCAATAAACGTACTGGATGTAAAATCCGGGCTAAATCGAGCGAGTCCCACCACAGTAAATATATATATATAAAAGCGAGTAAACGCATTTGCATCAAGTCTAGGCTCATCGAACAAAGTCCCACCACGGTTCATATATATATATATATATATATATATATATATAAATATAAGCGAGTAAACGCTTGCATCAAGTCTAGGCTCAATCGAGGCATAACTCGATAATGTTAGTTAATATATATATATATATCTGGTGAAAAGCAAACCAGGACCAAGAAGTCCGGGGCAAAAAGCAAGCAACACGACTCTCAACGTGTAGAAGGGTGTGTGCAAAGATGAAGAAAACGACTCTAAAGTGTGTGAGAAGGCTTACAACCGGCCGATAAAGAAGGCTTCTATATCTTTTAGAGTGGTAAACACAGAGCTTTGTGGGTACAAAAGAGGCTATATATGAGCTCACAGGTGTTTAAAAGGTGAAAATACACTGTATAGGTGAGTGCGGAGAGAATTGTGCAGGGTTTCCCCGTCTTTTTTCTCTTCAAAATCAGCACCCCAAGCCCTCTATTTATAGGCATATTAGCCGCAGGTGTACCTACGGCTGAGCCGTGGGTGTGCACAGAGAGGCAACCCGAAGTTAGCTTTAGGTTTTTGAATTCGGGTCGTCTCAATACGTGCACTCGAACCTTTGTAATATCCACTCGAACTTTTAGAAGTGTAATCCGGGCATCCGTTTGAGGTATACATGACCTATTTCGGACCGCTGTTGTCGAGAGTTTGTACGATGGCATGGGATTAGAGTTTGTACGAAGTCATTGAAGATGGGATGATGCCCTCCGGTCTTCAAGCTTCAACTTTCATCTGTTACCCCAGACAATAGTCACTCGGGATTGGTTAGCCTTGTGGGACATCGTTGCGTAGAGACTTGATATGGCATCGTGTTTGACGAGATGATGATGTTTCCCCTCACCGGTGTTATCGCCGGATTGGGTTGATAAAGCAGACGTTGCTCAGACTTCGCTGAGATTGGACTGCTGCAATTGTTGATGGTCCTCATTGTCATCTTTGAGGTATGCCTGTCTTCCCGATGTTATTGCCGGGTTGGTACAATGTATCTCGTTGTGAACGCCGAGATTGAAGCTGGTCGCATTTGAAACAAGCTTTTCCGGGGTTATCTCCAAAACTGCATTCCTTGGGATTATCACCAAGGTTGGTGGCTATTCCCATGGTCGGGACTGAGACTGGATACCTCGAGGTTATCTCCGAGATTAATCCGTCTTCTCTGGTGTGAGTTCCGGTATTGTATCTGCAGGCCTCAGGGTTATCTCCGAGGTTGGATTTGGTTACTCCCAGACTGCGATCTGGGGTTTGATGCTGAACTTCCGGTAGTATCCGGTATGGATTTGGATTATCTTTCAGGGTTCCCTCTTAAAAGACGAATATGTCCTCCTGCAATGTTAGTGATAGTAGTACAGAAAATTTCGAGTGTCTACAATAGGGCTTGGGCATTGTCCCAAGGACAGTAAATTTATTAGTGGTTTGATAAACTGGGTTTACTGGATGAGGAACCAAAGTTCCTCTTGGCTGATTACTTGGGCCAGTAGGGCGACCCAGACCACGAGAAGATGATGCTCCTCGAATACTCATAATGGATGCACGGTACCTGTGTTAATAAATTCCCGAGTGAGAAAATCAGGAATAGAATTGTTACTGCCTTTAACGTATTCAATTTCAAAATTAAAGATACTTAAAAGGGCTTGCCATCTAGCAAAGGAATGTTTAGAGGCCATGTTTTCAACATCTTTTGCTAAAACATATTTTGCTGATTTGCAGTCAATACGAACCAAAAATTTTTAATTTAATAAATCAATTTGAAATTTGTTAATACATAATACAAGAGAAAGTATTTCTTTTTTAATAGTGCTATAATTTAACTGTGTAATATTCCATGCACCGGAATGAAAACGAACAATTTGTTTTGGGGAAATGGGTGTTAACTTTTGTTTAAGAATACCTCCGAATCCAACTTCTAAGGCATTAGTTTCAACAATTTTAAATGCAGAGTCGTTGGAAATACCAAGGTAGGGCAATGCCTTGATGTATTTTTTAACTTGTTGGATGACAGAAGTATGAACGTCAGTCCAAGGGGGAGGATTGTCTTGCAAACACTGAAAGAGAGGTTTGCAAATTTTCCTGAGGTTTTTATAGAACTTGCCAATATAATTGAGCGAGCCCAAAAACCTCTGCAATTGGGTTTTATTGGTAATTTTATCTGGGAATCTGTCAGAAAATTGAATAGCTCTATCAATAGGCCGTATTAGTCCATGATAAATATTTAAACCTAGAAATTGAACTTTAGCTTGAAACAAGCTGTATTTGGAAAGTGAAAGGACAAGTCCATTATCTTTAACTGTTTTGAAGAATGATTTCAAATGTTTTACGTGTTCTTCAATAGAATTGGAAAAAATGAGAATATCATCAATGTAAACAACAACAAAATGACTGAAAGGGTTCAAAATGTCATTGAGGATATTCTGGAATTCACTGGGATCATTTTTTAAGCCGAATGCTTGAACATTCCATTCGTAATGACCAAATGGAGTGTTGAAGGCAGTTTTGTACCTGTCATCCAGGTGAATAGAAACTTGCCAAAAACCAGATTTGAGGTCAAATTTACTGAAGATAGTGGCATTACTCAATTCATTCTAAGACTTTGTTTAATGGCTTGTAATTGATAACTAAACGGGGAACACCCCTTTCCTTTTCTGCTTCATTGTTAACATAAAAGGTTGGGCATGACCAAGGGGATTTACTAGGTTTAATTAATCCTTTAATAAGGAGATCGTTGATTTCCTTTTTACATAACTCCATTTGTTCACGATTCATTTGAATTGGCCTAGCCTTCGTCGGAATCAAATGTTCTTTGAATTCCTTAGCGTAAGGAAGCCTTACAACATGCTTCTTCCGATGCCAAAAGGCATTAGGAGAATCTGAACTAAGGTTGTCCTTTAAATAAGTTTTTAAATCTTCAATTTTTTCTTGGACTTCTTTATGTTGAAGTTGCTCTTCAATTCGTTTGTACTTAATCTCTTTCTTTAAGAAATTCAAATGGGTGGATTTACAATTTAATAAATTTAGTGATTTGGATATAGATTCATCTTGAATAAATTTTAAATCACTTTCTTTTGGTTTAATAAGGAATTTAAATGTTATTCTTTTTCCTAAGTGTTTACAACTTAATCCATCATTACTGGTAGTAAAAGGGTATAATAAATATATAAATGGTAAACCTAAAATTATCTTATCGGTAAGATTGCGGATTAAAACAAACGATGTTTTAAAACACATACTATCTTGACAGATATGAACTTTAGGCAGTTTATATTTTATTTCTATTTGACTACCATTAGTTGAGTTTAATCTTTCATTGGTTTTCTTATAATACTTGGTAGGGATCAAACCTTCCTGAATACAATTTAAATCAGCACCCGTGTCAACTAAGGCTTGAAGTTGTATTGAAAAGGTTTTATCAATAACCAAGTTAATGGAAATATACCATTTTTGAATGGTAATATCTATAACTCTTTTAAGAGAAAGACCTTGAACAAAGAGATCTGACTCATATTTAGTTCCTGAAGATTCTTGCTCATCGTGATCTTCATCACTATAGGAGGAATCATGAACCTGAAAATCAGATTTCTTGTCATCAATTTCTTTCCTTAGATTATAAACATCTATCTTTAAATTAGAGATTTCTCTTTTCAGTTTATTAACTTCTTGATTTAATTTTGGAAGGGTATTTTCTTTAACTGGGGTTTTAAATCTTTCAAGGGTTTTATTAAGGCTAAATATTGGTTTCTTCTTAGCTTTAATAATCTTGTCTTTAACCCTAGAATCTTTAGTTAATAAATCTTTTAGCTGTTTAGTATATTGAATCTTAAGCTCAGGGTCAGAAATTATACTAATTAGGTCGATTAACGATGAACTTTCTTCATCCTCTTTGGTAATCACGTTCAATCTTTTAGTACACCAATTTCCATTGCAATTATCTGCACAAATAGTAACTTCTTCATTGTTACTATCTGTTTCATTGTTACTAGTACTGCTATTAGAAGAATAAGGGATATCAGAACCTTCATCATTATCGGCCTCGTTCTCAATCCTCATTAATTCTAATAGTTATTCTATATCTTCACTAGAAACATTTAACTGAGATAACTTTTGTTTTATTTTACACTCACATTTGTAGTGCCCTTTCTGCCCACAATTGTGGCAAACAATTTTATTTTTATCAAATTTTTTAGAATTTTTATTTTATTTTTTATTTGTTGGTTTGGGTTTAGTATAATAATCATTCTGATTGTTATCCTTTTTATGACTGCGTTTATGTTTATGGCGCTTGTGACTCCTAGGATGATAAATATATTTGTGCTTATGCTTCCTTCTAGAGGAGCAATATGAGGCAAACCATATTGTTCACAAAAGGTTCCTAACTCATATTTAGCCTTTTTCTTATCTTTACTAGCTTATTTGGCTAATTTGAAATCAATACACATTTTTAAACAATTCTTTTGAATATAACTGATTATGTCACCATAAGTGAGGTTATCATAATCAATATATCCTAAATTTTTACTCAACTCTTCTCTCACTTTGTGAGCGAATAAGGAAGGCAAACCATTGACAAATTTTTCCTTCCAGAAAGGTTTATTGCTATCATTCTGTAACATAACTCTAGAGGTAAAAACATCTTTATACCACCTAAAATCACTTAGAGTGGGACAAGTGAGATTACTGAGTTGATCGTGAATTGTTTCTGTAATGTTACTAGGAGTTCCAACAAAATGTTTTATTATGGTGAATATTAAAGTATTTACTCCATCATGTGGACCAATACCAACATCTTCATCAAATATGTGATTGCCGTCATCTTCTAACTGAACAACATGCATAATTGATACTCTAGTATCTTCAGTGAGATGTTTTTCCCACCAAGATCTGAGAATACCAGTGAATCCACTAGCTATTAATTCAATAATTTCTGGTTGAGACAGAATGTTGAACTTAGTTATATAGCTATTTGCAACCATGGACATGTGATTTAATTTATTTAAAATCTCTTGTTCACTAAAACCATCTATGTTCCATTCATAAATTTTGTTGGCTGTAACAAGGAATTATTTATCTAGATTTCTTTCTTCGAATTGTAGATCCGGAGGAGTAGGTCTAGAATACCAATTTCTGGTGATACTAGTGTTTTTAACTGATCATTAAAGTCCGGTACCGAAACAGTATCAGAATGATCTGATTGGCAACTGCTTTCAATATCAGTCTCAACTTGATCAATAATAGCGATAGTACCGCTTGAGCTGGGCTCAGTTTTTAATTTTTTTAATTAACTTTTCAATAGATCGAACAAGATTGTCATTAGTATTAGGTAAACCTAATTTACTTCTATTTTCTAGTAATTTTATCAAAGGATGTTCAATCTTTGAATTAGGTTTTTTAATACTTGTTTCTTCAAATTTTTCTTCAATTCTATCTAGCTGTCTTCCAATGGTTGCTAGATATTGATTACTAAAATTTAATTGTTCAATAATTTTTTTGTCATCTTTATTACCATCAGAAATTTTAAAGGGACTGGCGATAACCGATGTGTTTTTAACTAGGATAAGGATAGTTTCTAGCGGGGGATGACTAGAAGAGACCTTTGATTTATCTTCTTTAATCTATTGAGATTTAGTTATAACATTACATTGACTTTGATATTGATCATACCCATTGTAAAAGGTAATGTTTATCTTTTCATTATTAATGAATCGTTTCCATCTATTAACAATTTTATTGCGTTCCTTTTCAGTGGGGTGATTAGAACGAAATAAATGTCTTTTTTCTTTATTGGATTTGGAATTAAAATCTTTTACAAGATTGTCCCAATCAAAATTAAACTCTTTTTTAATGACTCTTAATTTATTGTTAATAGGAATTTCAAAATCAGATTGAGTAGGAAGCTCAGAAGGGGTAGGAGAAGAAGAGCTTTCTTCTTCTTCAAGATCCTTGTGAGTATAACAAGGGTGACTATCTTGACTTTGATTAAGAACACCTTTCAATTTAATATCCCTAAAAGAAGGGTTACTAAGTACTTCAGTATCTCTTCTAGTATGAAATGAAGGTGCTGAACAACTAGTAAAATCTTCTATTATGACTGGCCTTCTAGTACGTTCAAAACTTATTTTGACCGTTCCATCAGAAAATTGCCTAACATTTTCAATATTTAATAGGTTGTTAACTACAGGTTGTTGAGGAATTTCACTGGGTAAAGTCCATTGACTAGGAAGTGTAATATCCTTCCAGAGGATGGTTCTCGGGATCTGGATATTAGCATCACTAGTTGAACTTTGAATTAATACAGTTTGATCTTTTGGACTTTTATTAAGAGCATGAACATTTAAGTTTGTCTTCATAGTCTTATAATAAATGCTGTAAATCAAAGCTATGGGTTGAGAACCCTCAATCATCTGAGTAATTTCTCCAGCAGTTTTAATGTTTAATGTCAAGGCTTTTAATAAATGCTGATCACTTAGGCTTAATGTGAAATCAGGAAAGCAATTGAAATGGATAGGTCCATTGTGCAGACTTGATTCCATCGCACCAATCATACTTGGATAATAATTCAAGAATCTCGCATCCCTAAGGCAGAGATAGATACTTGAATTTATTCCTTTAATGCTTAGGGGTTTAACTGCTACTTGAACTAAACCGATGTGAATGAAATTATAACCTTTATTCCTATGTTTTTTAATAACATCAGGAGATAAAAGACTACAATTTTTGTATTCTTTGTTAATAGCATAGACCTTTTCAATTTTTTTTACATTATAATCAGTTTTAAAATTTTCTAAAAAGGTTGACTGATAAATTTCTTTAGGGGAAACCCTAGGTATGTTCCAATTATGTAAAGCTTGACTAATATTTTTATAACTGTGGTTTTCTTGGTTAACTATGTCAGGGAGGTAGATCTGAATAATCTACTCATCCTTACCAAATTCAAAATAAAATTTTATTCATTATTCTTCCATTTATACCCTCTTACCTTAAGCAGACTCATACCCATGTTCTAAATCCAGACACTACTCACCCAAGAGACTTACAAAGGTTTGACACGAACAAGGTGGACTATAGTAAGCTAGGTGACTTTGGAATAAGAATAAAAGAGAAATTTTGAAAATAGTTACAGATGAACGATTACTGAGATCTTACTAGCAACTAGAACAAAAAACAACTAGGCTCTGATACCATTAAAAAAGAAATATATATATAGTCTGATATATATATATATATATATAATGATATAACCCTCCTGTGATATATCCCCCCCCCCCCCCCCGTCCTCGTGATTCATCATATATATATATAAATATATATTATCACACTCATAACACACACTATTTTGAAAAATGAGTAGGTGGAGGTCCATATAATAAGCCAAATTTACAATAAATACTTCATAACCCCCCCCCCCCTTCTATTTATCTCAATTCACTTGGCTTCACTAAACACATTTTTAATAACATTTATTCTTCATTATTATAACTCATAATATTAACAACCAGATTATTCCCAGGAAAGAGGGGGCATTTCGATAAGGACTTCTCCTTATTGGCGCTTAATTAGGTGACCAAACCCCTTTCCTCGACAGAACTTTCTAGAAAGTGTCAGTAATACAAATAATAATATGAATAATTATGTCATCTTAATTAATGATTTAATAATATAAAATATTGTGATAATAATTGAATCAATAATGTGAGATACTATGCAGCAACTACTGTTGCAATAATTGAGTAAAACTGAGTGACTTCTCACGCAAGCATCACTAATCAATGATACTGTACAATACCGTGTGTTACTGTGCAACCACGCGTATTACTTTTCTTTTATCACCGGATATTTCAATAGTTAACGGTAAAAGTTTTGCCGTTATTTTTATAAAAAGATATTTCTATCATTTTCTAACTCCGACATTAATTCTGTTGTGGGGTCTACCAATGATTGTGTCGTCGTATAAATATTCCCTGATAAAACGAATATTCTCCGACCAAACAAATATTTAATGACAACTTGCATATTTTGAAAAATTTGTAAATATTACCCACAACTATAACATTATATCAAATCCACACCTTATTATTCAAAATAACATTTAGAGAAAATTAAATCTTTATTCATAAAAGTTGGGGTCTTATACAAGTATTTTCAAAGAGATAAGATAGACAGGTAACGTGAGGGCGCCGATTTGAATTGAACAAGATTTATAAATAGTGGATGTAATGAAGGTTTATCCCAACAGAGTTTCAACAGATAATTCAAAGTCTAATTTCTCCGGAGTTAAATTTAAACGTTGAGCACAAGTAGCAGAAATAAATGAATGGGTAGAACCGGTCACAAATAAGGTATATACTTCGCAAGAGTTTATGATTAGCTTACCCCTAATAACTTTGTTCAGGTTCCTCGCTTTTTGGGAGGTCACGACAAACGCTCTCCCTTAAACTACCAGCTTTGACTTCTCTAGGACGACCTTTGGTGTCTCCATCCCAGCTGGACTTGACTTCACTACATGATAAAATTGGGCTAGGTGACCTTCTCTTCTGCAATTGTAACACGCTTTGGATTGCTGCGTACAGGTTGGACTGATGTGTCATTCCCCTCAGCATTTGTAGCATACGATTGATGGTCGTTCTCCTTCCTTGAAAATGGGTGTTGGTATTGCTGTCTTTCCATCATTATTGAATCTCATCTTTTTGAAATTTTCACTTCTATTATCTTTGACAGGATTACCAACGAAGTGGTTATCATTTCTGGCATGTTGATTTCCTCCATGTTTGTTGTCACCGCTTCGATGACTGCTACCACTAGTATTATCGTTTTGTCGGCTGCTATCTCCTAGTTGGGTTAACTCATTATCACGCTCCAATAACTGAGCCATATTCACAACATCTTTATACAAGCAAAGTTTGTGAGAAATGAGGTATTGACGTATTTCTGGTTTCAAACCTCTTAGAAACATCCGCGTTATATGCTTCTCATTATCTACCAAATAGGATGCAAACTGGGATAACTCGGCAAACTTAGCCTCGTACTTCGATACGGTCATATTGTTTTACTTCAGCTTGATGAATTTACCCCTCTTTCATATGACGAATACTTTTGGGAAAGTACTTGTCGTTGAAAAATTCTTAGAACTTCTCCCAAGACATCTTTAGTGCGGCAGGCTGAGTACGTTTTACAGATTCCCACCAATAATATGCCTCTCCTCGCAATATGAAGGTGGCAAAAGGAACCTTTTTCTCCTCGGAGCATCCCAAGATATCAAATATCTTGGTGATATGCTTTATCCACATCTCTGCCGTAAGTGGTTTTGGCTTTCCCAAAAACTCCGGTGGTCCCAGCTCCTTAAATTGCTTAGCAGTGACAATTCGAGAGTTACTAGTGTTTCCACCGACATTTTGAACATAATCCTCTATCTCCTGATGTTGCATGAATTGCATAAAGCTTCTGAACATCCCACCGTTCATCATTTTGTCGGTGTTGTTGTTTACCTGAGGATTATTGCCTTCCTGATGTACATTATCCTGGTTATTGATCATTGGTGACTCAATGGTCTCATGTGATCCATTACTTATCTCAACATTTTTAGATGTCATTTTCAAACACTGCCACAAAACAAAGGTTAATTGACATGCCACATATTATCCTTATATTCTGACCGACCAATTAAATAACAAATAAACTTAGGTAGGTTATACTAGCGAAGCATTTACCCGTCTCTCCCCTCCTAGTTCTAGCCTCACATCTCAGCCAAGGATCATATCACTAAGCTTTGATACCAACCGTGATGCCCCCAAAATAGGTATACACAACCCATTCTGAGTCACCAAATACATGTTACATAATTCAAATACAAACTTCATTTATACAATACGACAAAACGTAGCTGAGAGTTTTACAACGAATATTATCTCATAGACAATATCCAAACTCAAATAGAGTTCTCATTACAATTATTATCACACTATTTTATAGAATATTGATGACTACTAAAGCCACCATCTCGGACCGTCACTCCATTCCCTGACTAGTCCCGACTATGTTCTCATTTCCTAAAGAGAATAATGAAAGAAAAGGGTGAGCTCAACTAGCCCAGTAAGAAAATTTATGACTAAGATAATGCAGAATAAATTATCATTGCCTTCAATAGTGTTAAACTGATAGAATACAATAAACAACAAGTTTAACTGCAGCGGAACAAGTAATCTATTCGAAGAGTCAAGTAGAGAATAATTTCTACAAATGAACACCACCACAAACTTGTCTAAGAATGGCTTAAATACCCTATTCATTAGGTCCATAAAGGCTGTAAGTACATTTGTTAAACCAAATGATAATACCAGAAACTTGTAATGACTATATCGAGTTCTGAATGCCATCTTCGGTACATCCTCCTTTCTCACCTTCAATTGATGGTATCCATTTCTCAAATCAATTTATGAGAAGTACTTCGCTCTTTTCAATTGATCGAACAAGTCATCGATCCTTGGCAATGGGTACTTATCCTTAATCGTGTCCTTGTTCAACTCTCTATAATCAATGTAGAGATGCCTTGACCCATCCTTCTTCTTGACGAACAATACCGGTGCTCCCCACAACAATATGCTCGACTGGATATACTTCTTGTCTAACAGCTCCTGAAGTTGCACCATCAATTCTTTTATTTCCACTGGAGTCCCTGGTTCTAGATTGATCATGAACTCAATCTCTCGATCAGACGAAAGTTTTGGAAAATCGTCTAGAAACACATCTACAAACTCCCTAATAACTGATATTTCCTCCAAATTCGCACCCACCTTTTGAGTATCTACTATGTAGACTAAATATCCTACATATTCTTGTCTCAATAACTTCCTAGCTTGCGTCATAACTCACTTATCTGGGAGACTTACTACCATAAAATACTACCTTTGACTGGGTCATAAGGTTTACACACTTCTTTTGGCAATCAATTATCTCCCATGGTTGAACAATCAATCCATGTCCAATAACATCAAATTTCCCAAGTTTAATCAGCATTAAGTTTACTGTCATCAGATGGCCCTTAATGTCTATGCAACAGTTCTTGTGTACAAACCTAACAAGAATCACTTCCCTATTCACAATTTCTATGTTCAGGGGGTAGTTTAACTCTTCTTGAGGTAAATATAACTTCTTAATAAAATCATTGGATATGAATGAATATGTAGCACCTGAATCAAATATTGCGAAAACATTAATATCATTGATCAAAATGATATTTGACACCACATCCTTCGACTGAACAACATCCTGCACGGTCATGTTGAAAGTTTAGGCAATTGGACGATTTGATTGCGTTGGTCTGATGATTGTCAGATTGCCACTACTGTTATTACCCTTGCCTCCACCCACTCCAATTGCAATTTTCTTGGGACAGTCACGAGCCAAATGATCCTTCGCAACACAGGTGAAATAAGCACCTTTCTTTGGAGTGGGACAGTTTATTGCAATATGTCACTTTTGACCACAGTTGTAGGATACCCTCTTCCTTTTAATGCATACTCCTACGTGATTCTTCCCACAATTTCTACAAGCCTTTATTTTCTTCTTCTGATTACCCTGTTGATTCTCAGTAACGACACTGTTGTTCCATTTTCTTTTCTAGTTACCGCCACTTTGGCTACCACCTATTTTATTCTAACTTTCACTCTTCTTCTTCTTCTTCTTCTTCTTCTTCTTCTTCTTCTTCTTTTTCTTCTGCTCCTAGTTGTACTTGGTTAGAACATCGCTTCCTCCTTATGTGATGATTGCCTTTTCCAGAACCGCTATGAACGTATTCAGTTGAAACATAGAAAATGCGACTGCCAAGCCAGGGTTTCAGTCCCTGTTCAAATCTCGTTGCCTTTTTTTCATCAGTGTTGACTGGATATGGTGCAAACCTCGACAACTCGTTAAACTTCGCAACATATTCGGGCACTGACATCGTACCTTGCTTCAGCTCTAAGAATTGAACCTCCATCTAGTTTTGTGAACTCGGCAGAAAGTAAGTCTCAAAGAACATCTCTCTAAATCTATCCCATGAAATAACTCATTGACCACCTCGGTATTTATTTGTCTGCCACTAATAGCTAGCTTATGACTTCAACATATACGTCACTAAGGCAGTTTTCAGTTCCTCACTAACCCTAGCGACATCGAAAACCTTTTCCATTTTTATGATCCAGGTTTGGGCTTCAACTGGATTCATTGACCCTTGAAATTATGGCTGTCTTGAAAGTATTATGCACATAAGCTAATCATGTTTGATGATAAAACATAAAATTTATAACAATCTTTAGTAGTTGATGTATGGTATCTGGGCTAAACGATTCCTTCATAGAGCGGAGGTATATACGAACTAGTAACTCGAAACCTAGTTTGTTGGTTGTTTGTGGGAAACCACTCAGCGTACCATATTGAAAACTGTTAGAGACTCGATGTGTACCAAGTTTAGTAAATGGATACCTGTGATGAAAGTGTAGACCTTAAATGGAATGTTGATCAATGTAAATGAAGTTAGAAATTCTTAAAGGAAGAATTGTTATATAAACAAGTAGATTCAAAGAAGAATCTTGAAGATATATAAAGATAAGAAATGGGAGTTTCCTAACTCCAATAGCCAAGATAACGAATAATGTCGTAAATGATGAAAAAAAGGGAAAGGAAGAGGATCGTAAAACAAAACGATCACGAGTTAAGAAAAGAATTTTAAGGGAGATGATTATAGAATAAGATCACGATGTGATCTGTTTAAGTTATAAAAAGAAGATGGTTTGTAATGGTTGAATGATTATAGCTTGATGCTATGAAGATAATGCACTATGATAGTACGAGATAAACTCATGAGGAGTTATAGATAATGTGATACGAGGAATTCGTATCGAGCAAAGAGTAAGTTATAAGCAAGATAGAGTTAGGAGGGATTTCAATTGAGGACTCAGGTGGTGGCTGAGTTGTAAAAACCTTTATATGGGCGAGGGTTTTGTGCTTGTACTCAATTTATCACATTGATAATCATTGGAATGTTTGTGTCGCGCTATTTGCTATATGCCTGTTGAGAAGGTGATTCTTTTCTCATGTGTATGACAGATATGTAGAGTATAGTTAGAGAATATTATAAGGTTAAGTGCGAGTTCTTAAAATTCATACTTATGGTAGGTTCGTGACTCATAATTATATGGTATATTTTTGAACCCCTCATCGAATGGACGCCTATGGTCTGACTAGGATAAGTTCTTAAACTCATATGATTGTGGCAAGAACCTGAACTCATAACGTGTGGTAAGTTTGATGAACTGGGTATAGATAAGTGTGAATGGAGTATTGAGGATGATAGGAATAGATAAACCTAATAAGCAATGGATCATTATAGAAAGTGGAGTTGATGGTGGAAGCATAGGTATTCTAAATCTACTAGCTATGCTAGACTTTCAAAATTTATTGACTTCGTGCTGATGTTTACACTTCTATTTTCTTAAAAAACATTGGATCAAATGATGGAACCAATGAGTTTTAACAACAATACTGTTATTCGTATTTTTATAATAATTGCTTCGGCTAGACAAAAATGATTTTTAATATATCAAAATGTATTTTATATCATTAATGCGTCATGTAACCTGGTGCAAAGATGATAAAAATGATGGAGTCATCAATGCAGTATTACTTAGTGTTGGATGTGATCTAAGGATCGTCAACCCACTATGGTATGATGTAGTATGATAAAATCACCAAATGATTAATCCTCAACGACCGTGAATACAAAGCAAGCGGTATCATGACGTCATAAAAAGATTTTTGAGATTTCTTTAAGATATGAGAATACATATGTATGTATGTATGTATATGTATATTTCGGTTGATGTCCGAATTGTTGTAGAGGTCTATGCTATTTGATTCAGCTAGACGAGTATTGAAAAAAATATTCATGAAATTCAAGAGTTTCTTGAGAAGTTATGCCAAAGAAAATTATTTTGGTGCGGATTCAGATGTTGAAAAGCTGAGATGAACAACCCTATTATTAGGGGTTGCACTTAATTTTATACGTTGTGCTGAAATGTTTGTGTACAATACATGTACGAAGGATTGATCCCCTAAGTACCTTGGAGTCCTTATAGTCGTATGACTGTTAAAGCTAAATTTGAAAGATTACTTATAACTGTGGACATGGTTCGTGGTCATTAGACTCTCAGTTGAATGCTTGCACTCTAAATTCTGAGATGAACAACTCTTTTATTAGAGGTTGCGCTTAGTTTACACTTTGCGCTGAAATGTTTGTGCACAATATATAGTACGAAGGGCTTAACACCCTAAGTACTGAGCGTAACGCATATAGTCGTTACAAAACAATACGTTGCGGCCCAACGTAGTGGTACAATAGACTGGCCACCTAATGTACGAGTGGATGATGTTTTCAGTCTTTGTGATTGATAAACATTCTGCCAAAGAGGGTTTAAAGTGTGAAGAACTAGGGGTGAAACACTAGTAAACCTAGAGAAGAGTTCAAGGTCTTTTGACCCTCAACATGATTTGGAATCTTTTAAATTCCTGAGTTATTCATACTATTTCCCAATTATTGAACAATTGTGGAAGATTCTTGTTATTATGCAAGATGGAAGTAAAAAAGGAAAGTATTCCTTAGAAAGAAGTGAGTCGTAGAATGCAACACTGAATGATGAATATGTTGAATAAGTGAAAAAGAGTTTTTGAAGCGAGAAGGATATGAGTTATCAAAGAATAATGTAAAACTTTTAATAGAAAAGTTAATAATTGTAGAACAATCTTTGTGGAAAGGAAGTGGTTATAAAACCCAAGGAATGAATGAAGTATTAGTGTAAAATCTATTTTGTTAGATTTAATGAATAAAAATTTCGAGGACGAAATTCTTAGAAGAAAGGGTGAATGTAATATCCCGAGTGTTTATGATAACGATTCTTAGAAAATGAAATGAATGGGTTAAGAATATAATACTCAGAATATATTCAGTTCAAGTGAAAGTTATGAAATGAAACCTACAATTTGTTAAAGTAATGAATGTAGTAGGAAATATAAAACCTATATTTAGATAAATGGTATGAATTTTGGGGTCGTTACAGGTAAGGGGTATTATTTCTTTCGATTCATGAAGAGAGTTATTTTCTTTCAATACTGTAAGGGTTGTTATTCCATTCTTTCAGATTCTCGTTGGAATAACTCATCATGCGGTCTATCGCATGCCCGTGAATTCTGTTGTTATTCCATTCTTTATTATTCTGTTGGAATATCCTGTCTGTGCGGATTACACATGACCTGGTTCAATTTTTTATTATTCTGTTAGAATATCCTGTTTGTGTGGGTTACGCATGACCTGGTTCCATTCTTTATTATTCTGTTGGAAATGATCTGTCTACGTGGATTACCACATGGCGGGCAAAAATCCATTTGTAGATTCATATATTCTATTATACTCAGTTGGTTAAAGTTTTGGCTTAATACTCCATGAAATTAGTGGAATATCCTTGATATTTGCGCTTCATCTAGTATCTTTTCATGGAAATATTCTTCTGAGAACTCTTAAATTTTACTCCACAAAACAGTATCATGTTGACAATTTGGCCGTTACTGATTTCTGGATAAATTAAATTATAAATCTTTAAAAATCTATCCTAGAACTTGTTTTATTGAATTCTTATATCATTGTCATCATCCTCATGTTTATAATATGTTGAAAGTCATATGTGGCCTGTAGTGTAAATATGGACTTGATATGATTATGACCAGGGATTATTCGGTATAATCATGACTGTAATGTTACAAATATTGTGGTAAAAGTCCTCATTGGTCCGTAGTGCATTGATGGACAGTTATTGGTATGATCATGACCATTGATGAAAACATGAATATCCTTGGCTCGTAGTGCATGGATAATTTGTGGTCGTGATACTAATGAATTTCCTCGTCAGAAGTGCGATTGATGATGTAGATTTTTATTAAGGAGTCTCAAATGATAAAAGTGATAAAAATCTTTTAAATCATAGAAGATAGTAGATTTTATTCTCTACTTGACTCTTCTAATGGATTACTTGTTCACCAAGCAGCTTAAACTTGATGTTTGTTATATTTTATCAGTTTAACACTGTTGAAGGCTAATGATAAATTATTCTGCATTATCTTAGTCATAATATTTCTTACTGGGCTAGTTGAGCTCACCCTTTTACTCTTATTGCTCTCTTCAGGAAATGAGAACGTAGCTGGGACTAATCGGGGAACGGAGTGACGGTCCAGATGATAGCATTAGTAGTCCTCACTATTCTATGAAATAGTGTGATAATAAATGTATTGAGGAATCCATTTGAGTTGAATACTGTCTAGAAGACAATATTCATATTAAAACTCTAAGTTATGTCTTGTCGTATTCTACACGACAGTTGTATTATTAAGTTGTATTTAAATTTTGTACCATGTATTTGGCGACTCAAGATGGGTGATGTATACTTATTTTGGGGGCGTCACATTTGGCCTATAGTGCAAAGATGAATATTTGATTCAAGATGTATATTGATTAATGTTATAGGGTTAAAATATTGATGATGGACTTTTAAATCTTAGAAGATAGTAGAATTTATTCTCTACTTGACTCTTCTAATGGATTGTTGTTTTCGCTGCAGTTGTTGATCTAAAACTTGTTGTCTATTATATTTTATCAGATTTTTCCATGTTGAAGACTAATGATAATTTGTTGTATATTATCTTAGTCATAATATTCTTTCCTGGGCTAGTTGAGCTCACTATTTTCCTTTTTGTTCCATTGTTCTTCTCAGGAGGAGAGAATTTTGCAGGAACTAGCCGGGGTATGGAGTGATGATTCAAGATAGTTGTTTTAGTAGTCCTCACTATTTTGTAAAATAGTATATCAATAATTGTAATGAGGACTCCTTTTGAGTTTGTATACTGTCTATTAGACAAGTTTTGTATTCAAACTCACAGTACAGGCGTTGTAGTATTCTACACTACAATTGTATTACTAAAGTTATATTTGTTTCTGTACCATGTATTTGGCGACTTAGAATGGGTGATGTATACCTATTTTGGGGGCGTCACAAATCAATAGTACATCTATGCACGTAAGCCACATATGACTTTTATCACAATATAAGCATGATGATGATGACAATGATATAAGAATTCAATTAAAAGAAAGCAAAGGATAAATTTTTAAATATTTATAACTTAATTTATCCAGAATTCAATAATGTCCAAATTCTCAACATGATATTGCTTTGTGGAGTAAAATTCAAGAATCATATTGTATCAAAAATGATTTGGACAACAAAGAAATCAATTTTTGTCATGAATAATTCCCCGGGTGAATAATGCCCAAGTGAATAGTACCCCGTGAATAATACTTCGTGAATAGTAGTTTATGAATAGTGTCCGTGAATAGTACCCGGTGAATAGTACTTTATGAATAGTACCGTAAAAATGAATATTACTCATGGACAGTACTCCGACATGAAAAGCTTAAAATTTAACAAGAATGTGTAGAAAATATCCTTGTAAAACGATACTATATGAAGCACAAATTTCAAGGATATTCTACTAATTTCACGGAGTATAGAAGCAATTCTTTAACAAAATGAGGGTATAATTAGGAATATGCGACAAAATAATATTAATCACATACTACAGAGTATGGAAGAAAATATTATTCCTATGAATACTAAACAAAATAATATTCCTTACCTCTAAAGAAGACTGGATACTGGAAGTGAGTTAGAAGACTTCTCTTCTTCTTTCTCTCTATAGCTTCTCTCTCTATAGTTGCTCTTGTGAGTTTTAGTGAATTGGTGAGAATGAAAGAAGAATGAGCTTCTATTTATAGGAATATATAGTTTCGATAATTGCACGCTTTGCGGCTCAAAATATTACAGTATACTACCTTCATCTTTTCCTTCATTTTTAATTTAGTCCTGCAAGTATTATGAAACTTGCACCACCTCCCCTAATAGTACATCTTGTGAATCAATAGTACAATCATGTGAATCAATAGTACAATCATGTGATAAAAATAATTACAGTATAGTACCTTCATCTATAACTCAATTTTTAATTTAGTCATGCAAGTATTATCAATCTTGCACCACCTCCCCTAATAGAACATGTAACGCCCCGGAAATCGAACATTTTGTAAATACTTATAATAATGAATAAAAATAATATTATTTGTTATATTATGAGTTAATAAGATGTATGTCATTCTATAACTTAGAAACATCGGAACGTCGTAGTATTTTAACTACGTGAGGGAATTAAAGTGTTTGAATTTCCAAGATGAAAATAAAAGCTTTCCGAGAAATTTTACGAAAAACACTATTCATCATTTATCGCTCGGGAATTATTTTTGAATTTTTGAGAAATACGTAATGTTATAATATCGAGGCAAGATGGATTATGTAATAATAATCTAAGAATGGAAAATGCAATATTTCACATGCGGACTTAATTCGAGAATGTTAAGAATTGAAGTCCAATGAAATGAATTGTAGGATGTTGTATGAATTACATGTCCAACTTGATTAATGGTGTAAACCATGGGGGAGTAATAATTAAGCCCAAGTGTTTATTAATGTAAGCCCAAATTATATTAAAGACAAGCCCAAAATATAAGTTGATTTAATTAACATTAAGCCCAAGTTATTTTCTATTGGATAATTTGGATCCATGGGGCAACCCATGGGTGAAATGGTGACCAAGACTTTGTTGTGGTGGTCAGGTAATATGAGTGATGAGCAAGATTACTTAGGGCTTAATTTAGGAATAGTAAGGAGGTTAGTGAGGAGGTGGGATGTCCTAATGACTATAATACCCTAACCTTAGCCCTTCTATAAATAAGAAGCTCATAATTCATTTGTGGGTTGTTATTTTCATCCAACAAACTCTCCTTTCAAAGCAACTTATTTGGTAGAGAGAATAAGCACTTATAAGTCCAACCTTCCATTGTTAGATTTCCAAAGAATAAGAAGTTAGTCTTCAAAGGTAATGATCTTATATCCTCCATCTCTATCATTGTAGGGTGATAAGAGAAGTGTAACTTAATGAACATATATGTTAAGAACTTATAAAGATGGATAATCAATGAACTGAAGCCGAAGAAGTAAGAAATAAGCAATTTAAACCTAAATAAGTTATGAACTTATAAAGAACAATGATGAACTTGTCATTTGTTACCTTAAAGAGTTAGTATGTTTCATAAGATGCAATAATGTTGCTTAAAGGACTTCAAGAATAAGTCATAAGGAAATAAAAATCACGTATTGAAGAATTTGTTAAGTTATGAACTTATACGGAATAAGCCATAACCTAATTCAAAAATAAGTTATTATAATATATAAGTTGAGATGTCTAGTTAATGAAATGAATGCATTTGGATTGATGAACAAATCGTTAGTAATGAAGTTTTGCCGGAATTCACACGATTGGACGATAATTGTCGAATTCGTGAAATTCTCGGAATCGAAGTTGGATTTTGTGTTTGAACTCGGAAACATTGGTTTTTTATGGAGACAAGTCGTATTTGGCATTATAGCGTTGCAGACTCAAAAAATGATTGAATTCTGACTTAGAACGAAGAAACGAGCGTTGAACGTTCACGAACGTTTATCGTTTTTGTTAAAAATGGACTAATAAGTGTAATTTTAGCAAACAAAGTCGAATAGATAAAATTCTTGCATGAACATGTAGAGTATGTAATTTGTGAACTGTAGGCTCTTGAACGAGCCAATTCGAAATTATAACGAAGAAGTTACGAGTCCGGGAATCTCACAAGTTGAAAAATCATCAAAGTTTTACGGTGCACGTAGTGGGAACATGGCCACTTAAGGCCAAATAGGGCCACGCCAAGCAGGAAGCTAAGCTTTGGCCGAAAGCAAAAGCCATAACCCTACCGGAGAGTGGCAATCAGTAAGCGATCAGAATAAAAAGAAAACTCAGTACTGCAGTGCGAAGTCCGATTTCTCTAGCCACATTGTGTGATGCAAAGTACGACACGAGAGAGTAATAATCGGCCATAAATACCAACCTTAAAACTTAGATAGTAAAGAATGTTCATATATTGAGCATGAATAATAAATGATTAAACACTTAATCAATGAACTGAAATAAAACATTATCAAGTCATGATTAAACCTTAAGTATGATCACTTAGAGTTCAAGAAAGTCAATTGCATGTGAACGTAAGAATGACATAACGGAAAGCCGGAACCAATAATAACAAATCTAATACGTAATTAAATTGAGAAGAAGGGTAAGATTCTTTAGGAACCATGTATGATTATTCATGACCTAATATGCTATGTGATGTTATCATCTACTGTAGAGACCTTAAAGACCTAAAGTGCACGTGTTATATCTATAAGCAGACGCTAAAGGCAAGTACTCTAACCCTTGCTCCAGTTCAATATGGACAAGCTTTGTGATTCATGTATTCTTCGCATGAGTTAATGTCTGATGAAGTCAAAGCCAACTCTTTCGGCTAGACTTACTATATGTTGGATTTCTTATAATCTCTCAAGTATGGACAAGGATTTACCAAACTAATATTGTTGTGGTTTTCAAAAGGAGACTGAGTATGCTAAATTGATTTGTCGTCAATGACAGGCACGTGAGGTTGCCACAACTTAAACGTATACAGGTTTAATGAATGTGGTGTTGATCAACATAGAGTACTATAGGCAGATCACCTAGACGTGCTCGTAAGCTATGCCAGACTTACAGACTTAGTGCCAGGATGTCCTTTTCAAAAGTAATTATGAAATGCTCATGGTCTTGGACCGGAATTGATGTTTTACTGAATATTGTTGTTGTAAAACGTTTTGAATGAAAAGAAGTGCTATCTTGAATTATTGATAGTACTTCGTAACTATTGTTCAGTTATTGAAGATATATTATTCCTATGTCTCAAGCATGTTATTTTACTAGAATTTTTGTACTTGCTGAGCTAGTTAGGCTCAACTTTGCTTGAACCATATGAATGCAGCTAAGATCGAATGGACTGACGGATCCAACAAGGGTAAAGGGAAGGCTAAGGCGAACCCTTAGATTACCTATGTAATAGTATAGGTTTTGTAATGATAATATTCTATCTTATGACAAAGACAAAT
Organism: Panax ginseng; assembly: GCA_020205605.1. Classification (NCBI taxonomy): domain Eukaryota; kingdom Viridiplantae; phylum Streptophyta; class Magnoliopsida; order Apiales; family Araliaceae; genus Panax; species Panax ginseng. The sequence goes on along the minus strand of CM035138.1, from coordinate 115,146,613 downwards.
GTAACGGTTATAAAGAACCTGGGAGAATGTTAATATTATTTTGAATATATATAAGACATATTCGTTCTTTTGAGGTATTTCAATTGAATGTTTGTGTGAACTGTAGCACCGTGTAGGACTATCTGTCGGGTTGAAAGATACCCGGATTTGGGGGCATCACAGGTTGGTATCAAACCATTTGGTTATAAAACTTAAGGGGGGGGATTTAAACTTTAAGTCATAACCTTAAGTCAAAGAAATAAAAGATAGAAGTTAACCTTATAAAACATGCATTATATATGTTATGTGTTTTTATTATTCTACTGACGTGTACTAATCAAACTTTTTGTGTTGTATAGATGTCAGGAGAAAATAGAGACGTACAGGTAGTCAGCGAAGGGTCGGTTAATCAAATAGATATCATACTGAACCCCCTAGCAACAGATCCCGAGGTAGTAGTGGTTGAGTCTGGAGACTCAAAGAGCTTAGACCTCATGTCCATGTTCGACAGCATGCTGGAGGAAGAGGTGGAGGTGGTGTCCTTCAACCCCATAGCTATAGCAGAAGAGATGACTCCAGGGGAGTCAATGATGTCAATTTTCATGTTAGTGTTGGATAGAAACATCCATTACTGTCAGGAGGTTAAGGAGCTGAAAGCAGAGCTCCAGGCGGTAAAAGAAGATAAGACGGACTTGGAGTCCATGTGGGAGAAGGAGCACGATGAGAGGGTTTTGGCTAAGGACAAGGTCCATGAGCTGAAACATGAGGTCTTTGAGCTCAGAGGGGAGCTAAAGACTAAGAAACAGAAGATAGGGAGGATGTCCTATATTCATATGAGTTCTCATGCACTTCCAACATTGGCTAACTGGTTATTCAAGAGAATCGAGAAGCGCATATGACATATACTATCATCACCGTGATATTATTATTGTCGATCGCCAAGGCGTATTTTAGAATGCCTTAAGGTAGATGTAATCTTGTAGTAGCTAGAGTAGATTAGATATGTAAATATTTTTTATCTAGTAGTGACGTAAAACCCTCTTTTGTATAACAATGGGTAGTCTTTTGTAAATCCCAATTTTTGGAAAACAATTGCGGGAAAGTAATGTAATCAGCTTAGGCTGTGTAATGTAATTATAAGTCCTTTTCGGAATATTTTGAGTAAAGAATGTTTCAGTTATTGTTTAAAATGGAATAATAACTAACTAACAAGAAATGAATAGTAACAAAATGTGTTGTTTTATTGTAACAGTTAAAATGCCGCCAAGAAGAGTACAACGTAATCAAGGTGCGAACGTAAATCAACTGGAGGGAGGTCTGGTTAACCCCGTGCAGGAGTTTGTAAATCTTTTAACCGTAGCGTTTAATAGAACTGGGGCTAACATCCCTGTAAATCCTGGTGTAGCACGAGCTACTACGTTGAAGGATTTTAAAAGTGTGGGTCTGCCGGAGTTCAAAGGAACTATGGACCCTATCGAAGCCCAAACATTGGTAAATGAAATCGAGAAGGCATTTGTCATAGCAAATGTCGACGAGGCCCCATAAGGTTGCCTTTGCAACCTACATGATGAAGGGAGAGGCCAACTTTTGGTGGGAGGCCAATCAAGCTAGGGCCGAGATAGAGGCTCTAACGTGGGTGAGGTTCAAGGAGATATTCTTCGAGAACTACTTTCCCACGAGCATACAAGGAAGGATGGAGATGTGGGTTTTGGATTTAAAGAAGGGGACATGACAGTTCCCCAATACGCCGCCAAGTTTAATGAACTGGCGAGGTTCGCTCCACACCAGGTGGACACCGAGGTTAAGAAGGCGCAACGGTTCGAGCAGGGCTTGAAACCCTGGCTCTATAATAGCATATCGGTGTTCCAAAGTACTTCCTTTGGAATCATATTAGAGAAGGCGATAATCGCCGAAGGTGGTAGCGAGGCGTTGAGCCAGTACCACAAAGACAAGAAGAATAAGCAGAAAGTCGATGGGGGAGTGAAGATCGAGGGAGCCAGTGGGAGTGGCGAAGGGTACAAGTGGAAGGTGAGTAGCTCTAGGAATACTGGAGTGAAACTAAGAGACCTGAAGAGAAGGATGGAGGTCTGCAAGACCTGTGGGAAGACTCATTTAGGAATCTGTCTTAAGGGTAAGGTCGTGTGTTACAATTGTGGACAGGAGGGGAACATTGTGCCTAACTGTGAGACCCCAGATTTTATTAATAAAGATTTAATTTTCTCGAAATATTTTTTAAATATTATGGTGTGGATTTGAGATAGTGTTATAGTTGTGGGTAGTATTTATAAATTTTGCAAATTATGGAAGTTGTTGTATAATATTCGATTGGTCGGGGAATATTCATTTAGTCGGGGAATATCCGTACAACGGTACAATCATTGGTGGACCCCACAACGGAATTATTGTCGGATTGAGTAAATGACAAAAATACTTTATGAAAATAACGGCGGAAGTTTTACCGTTAATCTTGTTGAAACACCACGGTGTTAAAAGTACAAAGATGTCTGTGTGGTTGCATAGTAGCACACATTATTGATTATTGATGCTTACGTGATAAGTCACTCAGTTTTGTTTTATTGGTATTATTAATGTAATAAAATGTAATACTTTTATAAAGTTATTCTATAAATAGAATATATTATATTCTATTATGGATAGTGTCTGCATAGTATTTTGCATAGTAAAATCTTTTTATATAAAATGAATACTTTTATAAAGTTATTCTATAAATAAAATATATTATATTTTATTATGCATAGTGTTGCATAGTGTTTTGCATAGTGTTTTGCATAGTAAAATCTTTTATAGAAAATAAAATACTTTTATAAAGTTATTTGTTTTATTAGACAATAATTAGAATATATTATATTTTATTATGCATAGTGTTTGCATAGTGCCTGCATAGTGATTGCATAGTAAAATATTTTATAAAGTTATTCGTTTTATTAGATTATAAATAGAATATATTATATTTTATTTCAAAGATTTTGCTTTAAATATGGACCGTCAGATTAAAGTAAATCAATCTGGACCGTTCATGAGTTAGTTACTATGCAGTTCATTTTTCTATAAATAAAAGGTCATTCATTCATTATTTCTTACGAATTCACTGAAACTCTAGGGAGAGAAACTATAGAGAGAAAGAAGAAAAGTGTTCTGCTACTTCACTACTTCTATATCCAGTACTCTTCTTTCTAAGGTAAGGAATATTATTTGTTGTACTCGTAAGGGGTACTCTTTCTTTCTTATTTATGAAGAGAACTTATGTTATTCCATTCTTTATTATTCTGTTGGAATAACCTGTATACGCGGGCTACCCTATACTTGGTGAAATTCTTCTGTTATTCCATTCTTTATTATTATGTTGGAATAACCTGTCTATGCAAAGTACTGCATATATGGGGAAATTCTTCTAATATTCCATTCTTTATTATTACGTTGGAATCTCACATCATATGCTTTTACCTAACTGGGTTCCGTTATTTATTATTACGTTGAATATCCTTTTTGCATTTTATTTATTACTCGAATATCTTCCGCTATTATTATTCTCGTTGGAATAACTCGAATAACATGCAAAGTACCGCATGCATGGTGATTTCTTTTGTTATTCCATTCTTTATTATACTCACTTGGTTAAAGTTTTGACTTCTATAATCCATGAAATTAGTGGAATATCCTTAATATTTGTGCTTCATCCAAAGATCTTTTCATGGAAATATTCTTACGAGCATTCTTGAATTTTACTCTACAAAGCGATTATCATGTTGACAATTTGGACGTTATCGGTTCTAGATAAATTAATTCTTGAACTTGTTTTATTGAATTATTATGTCATTGTCATCATCCTCATGTTTATATTTTTTGAAAGTCATCACGTGGCACTGTGAAGTGCATAGATGGACTTGGTATGATTATGACCAAGGATTATTCGGTATAATCATAACCGTAATGTTACAAATGATGTGAAAAAAGTCTTCATTGGCCCGTAGTGCATTGATGGACGCTTTTTGGTATGATTATGGTTATGGATTCTCTTTGGTCAGTTGTGCAAGATGAATTGTTTTATGGCATGATCGGGGATCGTTGATGAAAACTTGATTATCTTTAGCGTGTAGTGAATGGATAATTCGTGGTCATGATACTTAAAGAATATCCTTGGCAGTAGTAGTGCAAGGGTGATTCGATGATGTGGATTATTTATTAAGATCGAGTCCCAAATGATAAAAGTGATGAAAACCTTTTAAATCATAGAAGATAGTAGATTTTATTCCTACTTGACTCTTCTAATGGATTGCTTGTTCATTGCAGCTTAAACTTGATGGTTATTATATTTTATCGGTTTAACACTTATTGAAGGCTAACGATAATTTATTCTGCATTATCTTAGTCATAATATTTCTTACTGGGCTAGTTGAGCTCACCCTTTCTTTCATTGTTCTCTTCAGGAAATAAGAACGTAGTTGGAACTAGTCGGGGAACAGAGTGATGGTCCTAGATGTTTGCATTAGTAGTCCTCACTATTCTGTGAAATAGTGTGATAATAATTGTAATGAGGACTCCATTGAGTGTGGATATTGTCTAGATAAAAATATTTGTATTCAAACTCACAGTTTATGTTTTGTCGTATTGTACACGACAATTGTATTATTAGGTTGTATTTGAATTCTGTACCATGTATCTGGCGACTCAAGATGGGTGATGTATACCTAATTTTGGGGGCGTCACAGTTGGTATCAAAGCTTAGGGATATGATCCCTGGCTGAGATGTGAGATAAGAACTAGGAGGGGAGAGACGGGGAATTCCTTCGTTAGTATGACTTACCTAACTTTATTTGATATTTAATTGGTCGGTCAGAGTATAGGGATAATATGTTATATGTTAATTAACCCTTGTTTTGTGACAGTGTTTGAAAATGGCATCTGAAAATGCTGAGATAAACAATGAAGCACATGAGACCGTTGAGTTAGCTCAACCAAAAGGTAACGACCAACAACACGATAATAATCATACCGGTGGTAATGGCCATCAGAACAATGATAACCATCGTGGGGGAAATTATCATGCCAAGAATGGTAACCACTTCGGTGGTAATCATGGCCAAGATAATAGAAGTGGAAATTTCAAGAAGAGAAGATCATTTAGCTCGATTTTGTCGCATAGTGAAGTCAAGTCCAGCTGGGACGGTGGCACCAAAGGCGGATACAAAAAAAAACAAAGTCGGTGGTTTCAAGGAGAGCGTTTTTCGTGACTTCTCAAAAAGTGAGTAACCCGAACGAAGTTAGCACGGGTTAGTTAATTATAAATTCTTGCAAAGTTTATACCTTATTAGATACCGGTTCTACCCATTCTTTTATCTCTCTTGCTTGCGCTCAACGTTTAAATTTGACTTCAGAGAAATTAGACTTTGACTTATTGGTTGAAACTTCGTTAGTAGAAACCTTCGTTACCTCCACTATTTATAAATCTTGTTCAAATCAACACTTTCACGTTACGTGTCAATGTTATCTCTTTGAAAATACTTGTCTTTGATGCAATTTTTGGAAACGATTGGTTAACTACTCATCATGCTTTTCGTAAGGTTATTAACTTTCATACTCCTAACCAACCTGTTATGCGAATTCAAAGTAACCAAACCCCTAAAGTCAATTATTGTCATATCAAGCCATTAATAAAGAGCCCCGATCCTTTCATTGTTGACTTTCTTGTGTGGAATGCACCGAAGCCAGACTTTCTGTAGGCAACATCGTGAATGACGGTGGCAAGTTGATAGGTATCAATGTGACGTGCTATCCAAGTCTTGGATGAGAGTCACAGTTTTGAATGATATTTCTATTGTTAATAAATTTCTTGACGTATTCTCGAAGAACTTCTTAGCCTATCCCTAGAGCGTGAAATCGAATTTTGTATTGACCCCAGTACAAAACCCATTTCTTAAACCCTCAAATATTTCTTCAACTAAAATGAACGTAACATGCGCCAAAGACATTGGCTCGAGCTGTTGAAGATTACGATCGTACCATTCAATACCATCGTGGGAAAGTGAACGTGGTAGTGACAGTTGAGTAGAAGATCGTATCGTTATTTAGTGCGATGTTGTTAACACAAAGGCCCATTTCGTACAACTTACAAATGATGAAGATAGAGTTAAGACTCTAGGAACCCAAGTGAAGATAACAAATATACGATTAGAATCAACTTTAATCGATAAAGTTAAAGCCGCTCAAGCTACACACCTAGAGCTGATGAATGTGAAGAAGAAGGTTCAAGAGGGCGTTATTCTAGAAGCAAGAGTCGACGAAGAGAGGAAATCTCAACCCTCGATTTAATTGGCCCATTTGAAATCCTCGATGAAGTAGGAACTGTGACCTATAGACTCGTTTTACCGCCAAGTATGTTGCGTGTTCATAACGTTTTTAACGTATCGATGTTACGTAAATATGTGGATGACCCGAACCACATTATTAAATTAGAACTAAACGATATAGCAGAAGATTTAACGTATGAGGAGATACGTGTTAAAATCTTGGATAAGAAGGATCATATTTAACACTCAAATGTTATACCTCAAGAATTAGAATCTGAAATGAAGTCAAGGTATCCTCACCTCTTCGGCATGTCAGGTACGTATGTAAATTTCGAGGGTGAAATTTCATAAGGAAGGGAGATTGTGAGACCCCAGATTTTATTAATAAAGATTTAATTTTCTCGAAATATTTTTTAAATATTATGGTGTGGATTTGAGATAGTGTTATAGTTGTGGGTAGTATTTATAAATTTTACAAAGTATGCAAGTTGTTGTATAATATTCGATTGGTCGGGGAATATTCATTTAGTCGGGGAATATCCGTACAACGGTACAATCATTGGTGGACTCCGCAAAGGAATTATTGTCGGATTGAGTAAATGACAAAAATACTTTATGAAAATAACGGCGGAAGTTTTACCGTTAACTGTTGAAACACCCGGTGTTAAAAGTACAGTAATACGCGTGGTTGCATAGTAGCACACATTATTGATTATTGATGCTTACGTGATAAGTCACTCAGTTTTGTTTTATTGGTATTATTAATGTAATAAAACAGAATACTTTTATAAAGTTATCCTATAAATAGAATATATTATATTCTATTATGCATAGTGTCTGAATAGTATTTTACATAGTAAAATCTTTTTATATAAAACAGAATACTTTTATAAAGTTATTCTATAAATAGAATATATTATATTTTATTATGCATAGTGTTGCATAGTGTTTGCATAGTATTTTGCATAGTAAAATCTTTTTATATAAAATAAAATACTTTTATAAAGTTATTTGTTTTATTAGACAATAATTAGAATATATTATATTTTATTATGCATAGTGTTTGCAAAGTGCCTGCATAGTATTTGCATAGTAAAATCTTTTATAAAGTTATTCGTTTTATTAGATTATAAATAGAATATATTATATTTTATTTAAAAGATTTTGCTTTAAATATGGACCGTCGATTAAAGTAAATCAATCTTGACTGTTCATGAATTAATTAGTTATATGAGTCCATTTTTCTATAAATAGAAGCTCATTCATTCATTATTTCTTACGAATTCACTGAAACTATAGAGAGAGAAAGAAGAAAAATGTTCTGCTACTTCACTACTTCTATATCTAGTACTCTTCTTTCTAAGGTAGGGAATATTATTTGTTGTACTTGTAAGGGGTACTCTTTCTTTCTTATTTATGAAGAGAACTTCTATTATTCCATTCTTTATTATTACATTGGAATAACTTTGTATCTGTGAAGCTACCCTATACTTGGTGAAATTCTTCTATTATTCCATTCTTTATTATTATGTTGAATAACACATCTATGCAAAATATCGCATACATGGTGAAATTCTTCTAATATTCCATTTTTTATTATTCTATTGGAATATCCTGTCTCACATGCATTTTTACCGGACCCTTTCCGTTGTTTATTATTACATTGGAATATATCTCGTCATGTCTTTTTTTTGGGACTGATTCGATTATTATTATTATTCTGTTGGAATAACTCGCTCTATCTTATTGGCAATCTTAATGCATGGTGATTTCTTTTGTTATTCCATTCTTTATTATACTTAGTTGGTTAAAGTTTTAACTTCTATACTCCATGAAATTAGTGGAATATCCTTGATATTTGCGCTTCATCCAGTATCTTTTCATGAAAATATTCTTCTGAGCATTCTTGAATTTTACTCTACAAAAGCAGTATATCATGTTGACAATTTGGGCGTTATCGGTTCTGGATAAATTAATTCTTGAACTTGTTTTATTGAATTATTATGTCATTGTCATCATCCTCATGTTTATATTTTTTGAAAGTCATCTGTGGCTTTGTGAGTGCATAGATGGACTTGGTATGATTATGATCGAGGATTATTAGGTATAATCATAACTTAGTAATGTTACAAATGATGTGAAAAAAGTCCTCATTGGCTCGTAGTGCATTGATGGACGAGGTTTTGGTATGATTATGGCTATGGATTCTCTTTGGACGTAGTGAAAAGATGAATTGTTTTATGGCATGATCGGGACCGTTGATGAAAACATGATTATCTTTAAATAGTAGTGCATAGATAATTATTAATGGTCGTGATACTTAAAGAATATCCTTGGCCAGAGTAGTGCGGGGTGATTCGATGATGTGGATTATTTATTAAGCTGAGTCCCAGCGATAAAAGTGATGAAAAACCTTTTAAATCATAGAAGATAGTATATTTTATTCCCTACTTGACTCTTCTAATGGATTGCTTGTTCCACTGCAGTTAAACTTGATGATTATATTTTATCAGTTTAACACTGTTGAAGGCTAACGATAATTTATTCTCGCATTATCTTAGTCATAATATTTCTTACTGGGCTAGTTGAGTTCACCCTTTCTTTCATTGTTCTCTTGTGAAATAAGAACATAAATTTGGAACTAGTCGGGGAACAGTGATGGTCCTAGATGTTTGCATCAGTAGTCCTCACTATTCTGTGAAATAGTGTGATAATAATTGTAATGAGGACTCCATTGAGTGTGGATATTGTCTAGATGAAAATATTTGTATTCAAACTCGCAGTTTATGTTTTGTCGTATTGTACACGACAGTTGTATTATTAAGTTGTATTTGAATTATGTACCATGTATCTGGCGACTCAAGATGGGTGATGTATACCTAATTTTGGGGGCGTAACACTAACTGTCCAAGTACGAAGAAGAACCATGGATGCTTTGTGTGTGGGTCAACAGACCACATGGAAAAGAACTGCCCGAAGAGGGGTACTGATGGGAATAAGGGCGCCAATAGTGGTAAGTTAACTATTGGGGTCCAGCGCAGCCGGGTAGGCCGATGGCCCATACCTTTAATATGACCGTCCAAGATGCGATGGCTTTAGGGGACGTAGTCGCAGGTATTATTCCGATCAACGATCTAAATGCTTACGTGTTGTTTGATTCGGGGGCTACCTATTCGTTTATCACATGTGATTTGCTAGACGATTAGGATTACTTCCCAAAAAGTTGCCTATACCTTTAAATATTAAGGTAGCAAACGAAGAAATAATTCTTGTTGAAGATATTCATAGGAGTTATTGTGTAGACATTTGGGGTTGTAAATTATCGGTAAACCTGATACCGATAAAGTTAGGAGAATTCGACGTAATTATCGGAATCGATTGGTTGGTGAACCATGGGGAAATTATAGATTGTCAAAAGAAATGCGTAAATATTAGAATGTTAAAACAACCTCAGATAGTATTTTACGATAATAAATCGTCGGGACGTTCGTGTTGTCTTACCATGACACAAACTAGGAAACTGTTAAGAAAGGGGTGTGTAGGTTATTTGTGCCATGTGGTTGATACCTAGAGAGTGGGAGCGACCATGGAACAAATACCTATAGTGAGTGAATTCATGGACGTATTTCCAAGTGAAGTGCCGGGTCTTCCGTCGAATAGGGAGATCGAGTTCGTGATAGACATTGTTCCAGGAGCGGCACCAGTTTCCAAGGCACCGTATCGTATGGCGCCAGTGGAGATGAAGGAGTTAATGGTGCAGTTACAAGATTATTGGACAGGAAGTACATACAACCGAGTGTTTCACCGTGGGGAGCACCAGTACTGTTTGTCAAGAAGAAGGACAGATCGTTAAGACTTTGTATCAACTACCGAGAGTTGAACAATTTAACGATAAAGAATAAGTACCCATTGCCCAGGATCGATGATCTTTTTGATCAGTTGAAAGGGGCAACATATTTTTATAAAATAGATTTAAGGACAGGGTATCATCAACTGAAGGTTAATGAAGACGTACCAAAGACAGCATTAAGGACTTGTTATGGTCATTACGAGTTTCTGGTGATGTCATTTGGATTAACAAATGCACCAACTGCATTTATGGATTTGATGAACAGAGTGTTCAAACAATATTTGGACAAGTTCATCGTGGTGTTTATCGATGATATTCTAGTCTATTCTAAGACGCTAGAAGATCATGATGAACACCTAAGAATAGTTTTGGAGACACTAAGGAAGGAGAAGTTATATGCGAAGTTCACTAAGTGTGAATTTTTGTTAGAGAAGTTATATGCGAAGTTCATTACCCGATGACACAGGAAATGTCGTAGTATATAACGATGCTTCGCATAAAGGACTGGGTTACATGCTTATGCATCATGGCAAGGTCATTGCGTATGCATCACGACAGTTGAAGGATTATGAGAAAGTTTACCCTATTCATGATCTGGAACTGGCCGCGGTAGTGTTTGCCTTAAAAATATGGCGACATTATCTTTACGGGGAAAAATATGAGATATACATGGACCACAAGAGTCTAAAATATATCTTCACACAGAAGGAGTTAAATATGAGGCAGAGGAGATGGCTGGAATTGATAAAGGATAATTGTGGTCGTTTTACTAAAGAATATCCTTGGCCGTAGTGCAGGGGTGATTCGATGATGTGATTTTATTTATTAAGCTGAGTCCCAGCGATAAAAGTCATGAAAAACCTTTTAAATCATAGAAGATAGTAGATTTTATTCTCTACTTGACTCTTTTAATGGATTGCTTGTTCCGTTGCAGTTAAACTTGATGTTTGTTATATTTTATCAGTTTAACACTGTTGAAGGCTAATGATAATTTATTCTGCATTATCTTAGTCATAATATTTCTTAGTGGGCTAGTTGAGCTCACCCTTTTGCTTTTATTGTTCTCTTTAGGAAATGAGAACGTAGCAGGGACTAGTCGGGGAACGGAGTGACGGTCCAGATGATAGCATTAATAGTCCTCACTATTCTATGAAATAGTGTAATAATAAATGTAATGAGGACCCCATTGAGTTTGTATATTGTCTAGATGACAATATTTGTATTAAAACTCACAGTATATGTTTAGTCGTATTCTACACGACTTTTGTATAATTAAGTTGTATTTAAATTTTGTACCGTGTATTTGGCGACTCAAGATGGGTGATGTATACCTATTTTGGGGGCGTCACAGTTGGTATCAAAGCTTAGGGATTTGATCCCTGGCAAAGATGTAAGACTAGAACTAGGAGGGGAGAGACGGGGAATTCCTTCGCTAGTATGACCTACCTAAGTTTTTTTTTGTATTTAATTGGTTGGCCAGAATATAGGGATAATATGTTACATGTCAATTAACATTTTGTTTTGTGGCAGTATCTAAAAAATGACATCCGAGAATGTTGAGAATAACAATGGAGCACAGGCGACTGTTGATTCACCACATATCAATAATCAGGATAATGTGCATCAGGAAGGCGACAATCCTCATGCAAACAACAACACTGACCAAATGATGGAATGTTCCGAGGCTTTATGAAATTCATGCAACAGCAGGCGAGAGCTACTCTTATCCAAAATGTAGGTGGAAACACTGGAAACTCTCGGACGGTCACCGCTAAACAGTTCAAGGAGCTTGGACCACCGGAGTTTATTGGAGAGCCAAAACCACTTAAGGCGGAAGCATGGATAAAGCAGATCACCAAGATATTTGATGTCTTGGGATACTCCGAGGAGCAAAAGGTTCCATTTGCCGCCTTTATATTGCGAGGAGAGGCAGATTACTGGTGGGAATCGGTAAATCGTACTCAACCTACCGCACTGAAGATGTCTTGGGAGAAGTTCCAAGAACTATTCAACGACAAGTACCTTCCCGAAAGTATTCATCACATGAAGGAGGTGGAGTTCATCAAGTTGGAACAGAATAATATGACCGTGTCGCAGTACGAAGCAAAGTTTGCCGAGTTGTCCCTTGTTCCATATCCCACTTGGTGGATAATGAAGAGAGAATGACGCGATGTTTTAAGAGGTTTAAAGCCGAGATACATCAACATCTTATTTCTCATAAACTGTGTTTGTATTCAGATGTTGTAAATAGGGCTCAGTTAGTGGAGCGCGATAACGAGTCAACGCAACCAAGAGAAAGCAGCCGACAAAATGATAATACTAGTGAGAGCAGTCATCGAAGTGGTGACAACAAGCGTGGAGGGAATCAATAGGCCAGAAATGGTAACCACTTCAGTGGTAATCAAGGCCAAAACAATAAGAATGGACATTTCAAGAAGAGAGATTCAACAATGATGGAAAGACGCGTCGACCAAAGACCCGTTGTTAAGGAAGGAGAACGACCACCTATCATATGCTTCAAATGCGGATGGGAGGGACACATCAGTCCAAACTGCGCGATGCCATCCAAAGCATGTTATAATTATGGAAGAGAAGGTCACTTAGCCCAATTTTGTCGTTCACAGAAGACAAGTTCAGCTAGGATGGAGGAACCAAAGGCCGTCCTAGAAAAGTCAAAGCCGGTAGTGCAAGGGAGAGCGTTTGTTGTGACCTCCCAAAAAGCAAGGAACCCGAATGAGGTCATCATGGATAAGCTTATCATAAACTCTAGCGAAGTCTATACTTTATTTGATATCGGTTCTACCCATTCTTTTATTTCTCCTATTTGCACTCAACGATTAAATTTGACTCCAGAGAAATTAGACTTTGACTTATTCGTGGAAAATCCGTTGGGAGAAACCTTCATTACATCCACTGTTTATAAGTCTTGTTTGATTCAAATCGGTACCCTCACATTACCTGTCGATCTTATGTCATTGAAAATACTTGCATTTGACGCGATTCTAGGGATTGATTGGTTAACTACTCATCATGCTAAAATTGATTATTTTCATAAGGTTGTTAGCTTTCATATTCCTAATCAACCTATTATGCGAATTCAAGCGACCAAACCATTAAAATCAATCACGATCATCTCAAGCCATAAAGCTATTCGTTTATTGAAAACGGATGTCGCTTTCTTAGCCCACGTCCACGAATCTAAACAAAATACGCCGATTTTGAATGATATTTCTATTGTTAATAAATTTCCTGACGTATTCCCTGAAGAACTTCCTGGCCTACCCCCAGAGCGTGAAATTGAATTTTGTATCGACCTTGAACCTAGTATAAAACCTATTTATAAAGCCCCATATCGAATGGCTCCTATTGAACTTCAGGAGTTAAAGACCCAACTACAGGAATTGTTAGATATTGGCTTTATTCATCCTAGTACTTCTCCTTGGGGTGCTCCTGTTCTATTCATGAAAAAGAAAGATGGGAATATGCGACTTTGTATTAATTATCGGGAGTTGAATCATGTCACCATCAAAAATAGGTACCCATTGCCACGTATTTATGACCTGTTTGACTAGTTGCAAGGAGCCAAATTCTTTACAAAGATTGATATTCGTTCCGGATATCACAAATTGAGGATTAGAACCGATGACATTCCAAACACGACTTTCAGAACTCGGTACAGGCATTATAAATTCCTAGTCATGTCCTTTGGATTTACTAATGCTCCTGCTGCCTTCATGGATATGATGAACCGAATATTCAAGGAATATTTGGATCACTTTGTGGTCGTCTTTATTGATGACATCCTTATTTATTCCAAAAGCCGTGAAGATCATGAGCAACACTTGAGGCTGACACTCCAAAAGCTTCGTGAATACAAGCTTTATGCCAAGTTGAAGAAATGTGAGTTCTGGCTTGAGGAAGTAGCATTCCTTGGGCATGTAGTATCAAGTCATGGAATATCAGTTGACCCGGCAAAGATTGAAGCAATTCAAAGCTGGGAGCAACCTAAATCAGTGACCGAAGTACGTAGCTTTCTCGGCTTAGCTGGTTATTATCGGAGATTCGTGGAAGGATTTTCTAGAATAGCTACTCCATTAACTCAGCTGACTCAGAAAGATACAAAGTTCGGTTGGAGAGAAGAATATGAGAAGATTTTTCAAGAACTCAAGAGGAGACTCATTTCAGCACCTGTTCTGACAATACCATCTGGCTCGGAGGGATTTGTCGTCTACAGTGATGCTTCGGGTAAAGGGTTGGGACGTGTTCTCATGCAACATGGGAAAGTCATAGCCTATGCCTCAAGACAACTCAAAGAATATGAAAGGAATTATCCTACCCATGACCTAGAGTTAGCAGCTGTTGTCTTCGCACTTAAAATTTGGAGGCATTACTTGTATGGGGAGAAGGTGGAGATCTTTACGGATCATAAAAGCCTCAAATATTTCTTCACTCAAAAGGAACTCAACATGCGACAACGACGTTGGCTTGAACTGTTGAAAGATTATGGTCGTGATACTAAACAATATTCGTGGCCGTAGTGCAGGGGTGATTCGATGATGTGATTTTATTTATTAAGCTGAGTCCCAGCGATAAAAGTCATGAAAAACCTTTTAAATCATAGAAGATAATAGATTTTATTCTCTACTTGAGTCTTCTAATGGATTGCTTGTTCTGCTGCAGTTAAACTTGATGTTTGTTATATTTTATCAGTTTAACACTGTTGAAGGCTAATGATAATTTATTCTGTATTATCTTAGTCATAATATTTCTTACTGGGCTAGTTGAGCTCACCCTTTTGCTTTCATTGTTCTCTTTAGGAAATGAGAACGTAGCAGGGACTAGTTGGCGAACGGAGTGACGGCCCAGATGATAGCATTAGTAGTCCTCACTATTCTATGAAATAGTGTAATAATAAATGTAATGAGGACCCCGTTGAGTTTGTATATTGTCTAGATGACAATATTTATATTAAAACTCACAGTATATGTTTAGTCGTATTCTACACGACTGTTGTGTAATTAAGTTGTATTTAAATTTTGTACCGTGTATTTGGCGACTCAAGATAGGTGATGTATACCTATTTTGGGGGCGTCACAAAGAAGACTCATGTTTGCAACACAGTCCATTTTCTAGCCCTATTATTTGATGCTTGCATTGCAAGAGAGAGTAATAATTAGTATAGTCACCAACCTTAAAACTTAGATAGTAAAGAATGTTTACATATTGAGCATGAATAGTAAATGATTAAACACTTAATCAATGAACTTAAATAAAACATTATCAAGTCATGATTAAACCTTAAATATGATCACTTAGAGTTCAAGAAAGTCAATTGCATGTGAACGTAAGAATGACGTAACGGAAAGCCAGAACCAATAATAACAAATCTAATACGTAATTAGATTGAAAAGAAGGGTAAGAATCTTTATAAACCATGTATGATTATTCATGACCTAATATGCTATGTGATGTTATCATCTACTGTAGAGACCTTAAAGACCTAAAGTGCACGTGTTATATCTGTAAGCAGGCGCTAAAGGCAAGTACTCTAACCCTTGCTCCAGTTCAATCTGGACAAGCTTTGTGATTCATGTATTCTTCACATGAGTTAATGTCTGATGAAGTCAAAGCCAACTCTTTTGACTAGACTTACTATATGTTGGATTTCTTATAATCTCTCAAGTATGGACAAGGATTTACCAAACTAATATTGTTTTGGTTTTCAAAAGGAGACTGAGTATGCTAAATTGTTTTCTCGTCAACGACAGGCACGTGAGGATGCCATAACTTAAATGTATACATGTTTAATGAATGTAGTGTTGATCAACATAGAGTACTATAGGTTGATCACCTAGACGTGCTCGTAAGCTATGTCGGACTTACAGACTTAGTGCTGGGATGTCCTTTTCAAAAGTAATTATGAAATGCTCATGGTCTTGGACTGGAATTGATGTTTTACTGAATATTGTTGTTGTAAAATGTTTTGAATGAAAAGAAGTGCTATTTTGAATTATCGATAGTACTTCGTAACTATTGTTCAGTTATTGAAGATATATTATTCCTATGTCTCAAGCATGTTATTTTACTAGAATTGTTGTACTTGCTGAGCTAGTTAGGCTCACCCTTGCTTGAACCATATGAATACAGCTAAGATCGAACGGACTGACGGATCCTCCAGCAAGGATAAAGGGAAGGCTAAGGCGAACCCTTAGAATACCTATGTAATAGTATAGGTTTTGTAGTGATAATATTCTATTTTATGACAAAGACAAATGTAACGGTTATAAAGAACCTAGGAGAATGTTAATATTATTTTGAATATATATAAGACATATTCGTTCTTTTGAGGTATTTCAATTGAATGTTTGTGTGAACTGTAGCACCGTGTAGCACCATCTGTCGGGTTGAAAGATACCCGGATTTGGGGGCTTCACAGTACATGCATGTGAATTAATAGTACACACATGTGAACAAATAGTTATAAGCATGTGAATTAATAGCAATTAATTGCTCATTTATCCGATTAATTACCCGATTGGTCAATATAACCTCCAGACATCCATTATTATCGAAATAGATATTGATTTCCACTAACACTAATAATCCCAACAAAATGGAAATATCAATTTTATCTTTAATCAACACAAACTTATTTATCATTAATATTATAACTCACAATATTTAACAACCAGATCATTCCCAGGAAAGAGGGGGCTTTTCGATAAGGATTTCTCCCTATTGGCACGCAATTAGGTGACCAAACCTCTCCTTGACATAAATTTCTAGACATTGTCAATATTGCAAATAATAATATGAATAACTTTGTCGTCTCAATTATTGATTTAATAATAATAAATATTATGTAGATGATACTGTGACAATAACTGAATCAATAATATGAGAGATATTATGCAGATATTACTGTAGCAATAATTGAGTATAACTGAATGATTTCTCATGTAAGCATCAATAATCAATACCGTGTGCTACTATGCAACCACGCGTATTCGTTGTGGGGTCCACCAATGATTGTGCCTTCGTACGAATATTCCCTGTTAAAACGAATATTCCCCAACCAATCGAATATTATATAACCACTTGCTTACTTTGCAAAATTTGTAAATAATATCCACAACTATAACATTATATCAAATCCACACCATAATATTCAAAAATATATTTCGAGAAAAATTAATCTTTATTCATAAAAGTTGGGGTCTTACAACCTCCCCTTCTTATGAAATTTCGTCCTCAAAATTATGGTGCGTACCTGGTATGTCGAAGAGGTGAGGATACCTTGACTTCATTTCAGATTCTAACTCCCAGGTCATTTCCTCAACATCGTGGTTTCTCCACAAAACTTTGACTTGAGGTATAACCATGGAGCGTAGAATATGATTATTCTTATCCAAGATTTTAACATGTACCTCTTCATACGTTAAATTTTTCGCTATTTCATCCGGTTCTAATTCAATAATGTGGTTTGGGTCTTTCACATATTTACGTAACATAGATATGTGAAAAGCGTTATGAACAAAAGACATACTTGGCGGTAAGGCGAGTCTATAGGCCACAGTTTCTACTCAATCGAGGATTAAAAATGGGCCAATGAATCGAGGATTGAGCTTTCCTCTATTTCCAAATCTCGTAACTCCTTTCCATGGAGCAATACGTAACAACACATGATCTCCAATATTGAATTCCACATCCTTTCGATGAAGATCAGCATAACTCTTTTGTCGATCTTGTGAGGTTTTTATACGTTGTCGGATCGTTTGAATATTTTCAGTAGTCATACGTACCAACTTCGGTCCCAACAATGTTGCTTCACCCACCTCATCCCAGCATACTAGAGAACGACACTTTCTTCCATACAACGCCTCAAATGGAGTCATGCCAATACTTGCTTGATAACTGTTGTTGCAGGAAAACTCCACCAATGGTAAGAACTTGTCCCAACTTCCTTTGAAGTCAAGGACATAGAGTCTTAATAAATCTTCAAGAGTTTGAATAGTCCTCTCCAATTACTCGTCCGTTTGAGGATGATATGCCAAACTAAATCGTAAATTCGTGCCCATAGCTTTTTACAAACTAACCCAAAATAGTGAAGTGAATCTTAGGTCTCGATCAGAAACTATGGATACTAGCATACCATGCAATCTTACAATCTCGTTTATGTACATACGAGCAAGACGTTCAAGTATATAAGTTTCTCGTATCGGTAAGATATGAGCAGACTTGGTCAATCTATCAACAATGACCCAAATCGCATCTATGTCTTGAGAAACCTTGGGAAGACCAGTAATGAAATCCATGGTAATGTGCTCCCACTTCCATTCTGGAATTTCAAGTGGTTGCAATGGACCTTTTGGCACTTGATGCTCCGCCTTGAGTCGTTGATAAGTTAGACACCTTGAGATAAACCCCGCTATCCCTTTCTTCATATTGCTCCACCAAAATGTATGTCGAAGATCATAATACATTTTGGTACTCCCAAGATGGATTGCAAACGGTGTGTTGTGCGCCTCCATCATGATTTTATACTTCAAGTCAGAATCGTTAGGAACACAAAGTCTGGAGTTGACTCGAAGTATTCCTTCTTCATCGATTCTTGCTTCCGGAATAGCACCTTCTTGCACTTTATTCCTCATACGCATCAGCTCTAGGTCTGTAGCTTGAACAACTTTAACTTTATCGATTAAAATCGGTTTTACTTGTATATTCACCATCATCACATGGGTCCCTAGAGTCTTTAACTCTATCTACATCCTTTGGAGTATCAGCCTCAAGTGTTGCTCATGATCTTCACGGCTTTTGGAGTAAATGAGGATGTCATCAATAAAGACGACCACAAAGTGATCCAAATATTCCTTGAATACTCGGTTCATCATATCCATGAAGGCAGCAGGAGCATTAGTCAATCCAAAAGACATGACTAGGAATTTGTAATGCCCATACCGAGTTCTGAAAGCAGTCTTTGTAATGTCATTAGTTTTAATCTTCAACTGATGATATCAAGAACGAAGATCAATCTTTGAAAAGAATTTGGCGCCTTTCAACTGGTCAAACAGGTCATTAATGCGAGGCAACGAGTACCTATTTTTGATGGTGACATGATTCAACTCCCGATAATCAATACAAAGTCGCATACTTCCATCTTTCTTCTTCACGAATAGAACAACAGCACCCCAAGGAGACGTACTAGGTCGAATAAAACCGTTGTCTAACAATTCCTGCAGTTGGGTTTTTAACTCCTAAAGTTCAATAAGAGCATTCAATATGGGGCTTTGGAAATGGGTTTTGTACCGGGTTCAAGGTCGATACCAAACTCGATTTCACGCTCTGGGGGTAGGCCAGGAAGTTCTTCGGGGAATACGTCAGGAAATTTATTAACAATAGAAATATCATTCAAATCTGACGTAATTTTGTTTAAATCTGTGACATTGGCTAAGAAAGCTTGACATCCGTTTTTAATAAACGAATAGATTTATGGATTGATATGACAGTGATTGACTTTAGTGGTTTGATTGCTTGAATTCAGATAATAGGTTGGTTAGGAATATGAAAGCTGACAACCTTACGAAAACAATCAATTTTTGCATGATGAGTAGTTAACCAATCAATCCCTAAAATCACATCAAATGCAAGTATTTTTTAGGAAATAAGATCGACAGGTAATGTGAGGGTACCAATTTGAACCAAACAAGACTTATAAACAGTGGATGTAATGAAGGTTTCTCGCAACGAAGTTTCAACAGATAAGTCAAAGTCTAATTTCTCTGGAGTCAAATTTAAACGTTGAGCGCAAGTAGGAGAAATAAAAGAATGGGTAGAACCAATATCAAATAAGGTATAGACTTCGCTAGAGTTTATGATTAGCTTACCCGTGATCACCTCGTTCGGATTCCTCACTTTTTGGGAGGTTACGACAAACACTCTCCCTTGAACTACCGATTTTGTCTTGTCTGGGACGGCCTTTGATGCCTCCATCCTAGCTGGACTTGACTTCGGTGCACAATAAAATCGGGCAAGGTGACCTTCTCTTTGTCCCTCCCCTCCGCATTTGTAACATACGATTGGCTGTCGTTCCCCTTCCTTAACAACAGGTGTTGATGATGACGTATTTCCATCATTGTTGAATCTCCTCTTCTTAAAATTTCTACTTCTATTATCTTGGCCATGATTACCACCAAAGTGGTTACCACTTCTGGCATGTTGATTCCCTCCACGTTTGTTGTCACTATTTCGATGACTGCTACCACTGGTATTATCATTTTGTCGGCTGCTCTCTTGGTTGGGTTGACTCGTTATCGCGCTCCAATAACTGAGCCCTATTTACAACATCTGAATACAAACACAGTTTATGAGAAATTAAGTATTGACGTATCTCGGATTTCAAACCTCTTAGAAACATCCGCATCATTCTCTCTTCATTATCAATCAAGTGGGACGCAAACTGGTACAACTCGGCAAACTTAGCTTCGTACTGTGACATGGTCATATTGTTCTGCTCTAGCTTGATGAACTTTACCTCCTTAATGTGACGAATACTTTCGGGTTAGTCATTGAACGGTTCTTGGAATTTCTCCCAAGACATCTTCAGTGCGGTAGGTTGAGTACGCTTTACAGATTCCCACCAGTTATCTGCCTCTCCTCGCAACATGGAGGTGGCAAAGGGAACCTTTTGCTCCTCGGAGCATCCCAAGACATCAAATATCTTGCTGATCTACTTTATCCACGTCTCTTGCTTAAGTGGTTTTGGCTAATAAACTCTGGTGGTCCCAGCTCCTTGAACTATTTAGTGGTGACCGTCCGAGAGTTGCCAGTGTTTCCACCTGCATTTTGAATAGGAGTTGTTCTCGCCTGATGTTGCATGGATTGCATAAAGCCTCTGAACATCCCATCGTTCATCACTTAGTCAGCGTTGTTGTTTTCATGATGATTATTGCCATCCTTATGCACATTATCCTAGGTATTGATCGTTGGTGACTCAACAGTCTCATGTGCTTCATTGCTTATCTCAACATTTTCGGATGTCATTATCAAATACTGCCACAAAACAAAGGTTAATTGACATGTCACATATTATCCCTATACTCTACGTGAGCCAATTAAATACCAAATAAACTTAGGTAGGTCATACTAGCGAAGGAATTCCCGTCTCTCCCTCCTAGTTCTTGTCTCACATCTCGGTCGGGGATCATATCCCTAAGCTTTGATACCAACTGTGACGCCCCCAAAATAGGTATACATCACCCATCTTGAGTTGCCAAATACATTGTACAGAATTTAAATACAAACTTCTTTTATACAGTACGACAAAACGTAGCTAAGAGTTTCAACACGGATAATGTCTCGTAGAGAGTATCCAAACTCAAATAAAGTCCTCATTACAATTATTATCACACTATTTCACTGAATAGTGATGACTACTAATGCAAATATCTGGACCATCACTCCGTTCCCCGACTAGTCACAGCTATATTCTCATTTCCTGAAGAGAACAATAAAAACAAAGGGTGAGCTCAACTAGCCCAGTAAGAAATATTATGACTAAGATAATGCAGAATAAATTATCGTTAGCCTTCAACAGTGTTATATAAACTGATAAAATAAACATCAAGTTTAACTACAGCGGAACAAGCAATCCATTAGAAGAGTATATTAGAGCATGATATCTACTATCTTCTATGATTTAAAAAGTTTATCATCAATTTTATCGATGAGACTCAACTTAATAAATAAACCACATCATCGAATCATCCCTGCACTACGGGCCAAGGATATTCATGTAATCATCAATGATCCTGATTATACCGAATAATCCCTAGTCATAATCATACCAACAATTGTCCATCAATGCACTACAGGCCAATTAGGATTTTTACCACATCATTTGTAACATTACGGTCATGATTATACCGAATAATCTCTGGTCATAATCATACCAATCAATAGTACATCTATGAACGTAAGCAACATATGATTTTTATCATAATATAAGGATGATGATGATGACAATGATATAAGAATTCAATTAAAAGAAAGCAAAGGATAAATTTTTAAAGATTTATAACTTAATTTATCCAGAATTCAATAATGTCCAAATTCTCAACATGATACTGCTTTGTGGAGTAAAATTCAAGAATAATATTATATCAAAAATGATTTGGACAACAAAGAAATCAATTTTTGTCATGAATAATTCCCCGGGTGAATAGTGCCCGAGTGAATAGTACCACGTGAATAGTACTTTGAGAATAATACCCCGTGAATAGTACTTTGTGAATAGTACCCCGTGAATAGTACTTTGTGAATAGTATCATAAAAATAAATACTACTCATGGACAGTACTCCGACATGAAAAGCTTAAAATTTAACAAGAATGTGTAGAAAATATCCTTGTGAAACGATACTAGATGAAGCGCAAATTTCAAGGATATTCTACTAATTTCACGGAGTATAGAAGCAATACTTTAACAAAATGAGGGTATAATCAGGAATACGAGACGAAATAATATTACTCACATACTATAGAGTATGGAAGAAAATATTATTCCTATGAATACTGAACAAAATAATATCCCTTACCTCTGAAGAAGACTGGATAATGGAATAGTGAGGTAGCAGACTTCTCTTCTTCTTTCTCTCTATACATTCTCTCTCTATAATTGCTCTTGTGAGTCTTAGTGAATTGGTGAGAATGAAAGAAAATGAGCTTCTGTTTATAGGAAAATATAGTTTCGATAATTGCACGTTTTAGGGCTCGAAATATTACAGTATAATACCTTCATCTTTTCCTTCATTTTTAATTTAGTCCTGCAAGTATTATGAAACTTTCACCACCTCCCCTAATAGTACATCTTGTGAATCAATAGTACAATCATGTGAATCAATGGTACAATCATGTGAAAAAAATAATTACAGTATAGTACCTTCATCTATACCTCCATTTTTAATTTAGTCATGCAAGTATTATCAATCTTGCACCACCTCCCCTAATAGTACATGCATGTGAATTAATAGTACACACATATGAACAAATAGTTATAAGCATGTGAATTAATAGCAATTAATTGCTCATTTATCAGATTAATTACCCGATTGGTCAATATAACCTCCAGACATCCACTATTATCGAAATAGATGTCGATTTCCACTAAGACTAATAATCCCAACATAATGGAAATATCAATTTCATCTTTAATCAACACGAACTTATTCATCATTAATATTATAACTCACAATATTTAATAACCAGATCATTCCCAGGAAAGAGGGGGCTTTGTGATAAGGATTTCTCCCTATTGGTGCGTAATTAGGTGACCAAACCTCTCCTTGACAGAACTTTCTAGACATTGTTAATATTGGAAATAATAATATGGATAACTTTGTCGTCCCAATTATTAATTTAATAATAATAAATATTATGCAGATGATACTGCGACAATAATTAAATCAGTAATATGAAAGATATTATGCAGCAATTACTGTAGCAATAATTGAGTATAACTGAGTGACTTCTCACGTAAGCATCAATAATAAATATCGTGTGTTATTATGCAACCACGCGTATTACTGTACTTTTACCACCGGGTAGTTCAACAGTTTAATAGTAAAACTTTTGCTGTTATTTTTATAAAAAGATAATTCTGTCATTTTTTAACTACAATAATACTTCTGTTGTGGGGTCCACCAATGATTGTGTCATCGTACGAATATTCCCTGTTAAAACGAATATTCCCCGACCAATCGAATATTATATAACCACTTGCTTACTTTGCAAAATATATAAATAATACCCACAACTATAACATTATATCAAATCCACACCGTAATATTCAAAAATATATTTCGAGAAAAATTAATCTTTATTCATAAAAGTTGGGGTCTTACAATTACTACTCGACACTCACGAGTACATAAGTTGTAATCACATAAGCACATAAATGTTTTATTACTTCTTCCTTAAAACTCGATAAGAGTTTATCATCACTATCTTTTCAAAGGCTACTTCCTAAGGCTTTCCCCCACCTAAGGTTCATAACCTAAATCTTTGATACCAACTTGTGACACCCCCAAATCCGGGTACTTCATTCCCTCAAGATTTGGTGTTCACTAGATAAAAAAATTCATATCTAACTACCCAATCATAATAAAATTGAATAATAAACCTTCTCATTAAAGGATTACATTAATAAAAATCTCTCAGGTTATCTAACCTTTAAATACAATCATTCAAATGTGAAAAATTAAGTATCTTCATTACAATCATTAAAAATAAAGTTTGACAACAAAATGTCAACATGATTATAAGTCTTCAATACTTGTTCATCTTTCCCTTTCCTTTATTGGTGCTAGGTACATCGACCTTCTCTAATTTAGCTGTAATAGTTATATAAGCAAGAGTGAGCAAACAACGCTCACTTGAAATGATAATGAAAAAAACTTTACAACCACTGCCAAATAATAGGCACAATGAAATTGAACAGAATGATTTATCAATTATAATCAGAATCATGAAATATTTAACTGAGGGTCATAAGACCACGAACTATGTCCATAGATATAAGTAATCTTTTTACTTAAATTTTAATAGTCATAAGACTATAGGGACTCCTCGTACTTAGGGGGATCAGTGCTTCGTACAATGTATTGTGCACAAACATTTCAACGCTAAGCGTAAATTATCCCCTAATAATAGGGTTGTTCATCTCAGTATTTAGAGTACAAGTCCGCACCAAAGTAAGTTTGGTTTGGATACATTTCAAGGTAATTTAGGTTTAACGAACATCAACTAAGGATTAGTTGAATAAAAAGTTTATAACGTTATGCTATGGAATAAATCATAATTGAATCAACATTTTATACTAAGGTCATGCTTTAGGAATAATCTAAGAGCATAAGCATTGAATAATTATAATATACCTTGCTTGAACAATATTAAGCCAAGGTTATTTAGAATTGAGTACTACGCTTGCATAACAAATAGTAAATTGAACGATAAAACTTGTTCAACATTAGTATATCAGAATATGTAAATTTGCATGCTAAATAACAAGTTAAAGACAAGAATAACTTGTTCAATATCAAAATAAGATTTAGAAAACTTGCATCATCATAAACAAACTAGATACAAGAACTTGATTAATCGTAAAAATAAACTTGCACAATGTAATAATAATAGAACTAGCTCAACGAAAATGTAGAATTAGAAAACTTTCATTGAGTGTAAGCTAAATCGTAACAACTTGAATCACAATACCCTATATATATGTCATCATGACATAATTAGTCACTACCAACACTCTATATATAAATAAGTATTTACATCATGTAAAGTTTGATTTTTAATCACATAATCAAATTACATTAGTAATAAAACTAGTAGCATATTAAAATATGATCATTCTTAGTATAGAAATACTGAAATCATATCTTAACAATCCTTCTATTAAATCATAACAACTTTTTCAGACTTTGTGTAACTAAAACACACTGTTTGACCATTCTGCTAACTTCATGATGCGGCCTTACGATTTACATCTTTCGTAAATGACAATGCAACTGTTAAGGCCATTTCTTTACGAGGCACTAGCCAAAGCTTGGCTATTTGCATTATACCGTTAATGTTGCTGCGACACGAGAAATGCTTCTTCAGTGGCCGCTACTGCGGCCAAGACTCTGATCCTCGCTGACCTTTCTACACTTGACATGAACAAAGCCAATTTTGGTCTACAAGCTACTTTCTAACAACGAAATTAACACGTACTACATATATAAACCTCACACAAACATAATTTGAGGACTCTTAACATAATTTTACCCATAAAATAACATAAACATCGAATTTAAAACATCTAATTTCACTATTTTTGATAAAACTTCACTTTTTGACATTTTCAGTGAAAATCGTCACTGTGATTTTGTTTGTTAACCAAAACAGTTAATTCAAAATACCTTGTTTATGTTTATTCATCATCTTTAAAATTTAATAGTCAAGTTATATATTATACAGAGAATTAAACTTCAATTTTATTTTAAACTAAGTCATATTCATTTATATATATTCATACTAATTCACTGTAATATGATTTCCTTCACAAAATACATACATAACATGAATTCATTTATTGTACTCATATATAAACTTATGAAAACAATTTTATAACAAATAATTTATCATATAAAGCTATAAACAACATACAATTCAACCTGCACAAAGTTTTTACAGAGAATTTTAGAAGAGTATATAACTACAACTTTTTGAAAAATAAAAGCAAGAGGATACCTTAATTTTTAGAAGATGATGGCTATTCTTTGATTCTCAAGCTTCTTTTCTCCAATTTCTCTCTCAAATTCTCTAGCCTTTCTTCTTCTCTTCTCTTTCTTCTTCTGAGTTCTTTCTTCCTCACTCTAACTTACGTACTAACAATATAATGTATAATAATAATATAGGTATTAATTATATAATATAAATATATCAATTAACTGACATCAGTTATCTTATTTTTGAAAATCAAAAGCCATAAGGCTTGTTTAGCTAACCACTTAAAATTTAATCAATTAATCCTTATGCCTTCTTTGGTAAAACACATTTAAATTAAAGACTTAATATGCATTTAAATTAAACACATTTTAATAACTCCTTTATAGTAAGGTTATTTGTCACACTTTTATTTAATTAAATTTTCAATAATCAATTTAATTAATTCTAATAACAATTTATTAAGTTACTTTAACACATACATCAATACAAACATAATTATATTTTTCTTTATAATGATAACTTTATTTAATCAATTAACACATCATTTTAATCACAAATTAAAATTAAAATATTATAATAATTCATTTAATCATTATAAACTCTTTAACTTAATTATTAAATTAAATTAGAATATTATCTCATAATAATTAATTTTCTTAACTCCTTAATTATTTACTTAACAAATAATTAATCAATCAAGTCAGATCAAATTAAATATTTATTCAACAATAAACATATTTATTAAATATTTATATAACTCAATAAATATTTAAAATTACAATTTAAAATTCTAGATTTGTTACAATATGTGATGTGCCTGTTTTTGGATTTGTTTTGTTTTAAAAACGATTGTTGGTTGACACCAATGTTTATTTAAGTTTTTGATGGGTTGTTTAAAACGATTTTGGCTGGAGCCAGTATTAGATTTTATGTTGCTAAAATTTTATGTTATCTAATATTTGTTGAAGCTAACAATTTTGTAGGTTAAATTATGTCTAAACAAAAGGCATGATGGTAATAAGTTTAGATTATGTTTGTTCCTTCTGAAATTTTAAAATATGCATGAATTCAGGGGGAGTCATAATATTTGGTGTTGTCATCATCAAAAAGGGGGATAATGTTGACTTGTTAATGTTCTAACCTTATTTTAATGATGACTTGATAATTTGGAGTAATTTGTTCATTATGAAATTTCAGGAAATTGATGAAAGGATTATTGTCAAAAGACTGAAGATTTGATGTAATAACTCTGACGCCCCCAAATCCGGGTATCTTCCAACCCGACAGATGGTGCTCCACGATACTACCATCCATACAATCATTCCATTGAGATAACAACAAAATGAATGTAATTACTATCTTTGTATTATATTTGTAATAAATCTTTTCCCAGGTTCATAACCGAATACATTCGTTGTTCTTCATAAATATATTACATACAAATATACTAGTCTATTACAGGGTGATTAATTGTCCATATTAGCCTTGCCTCTATCTCCCTTAGAACTCTCCGTTCGTTCGGCTTTAGCTGCAAACATATGGTTCGAGCAAGAATGAGCATAACTAGCTCAGCAAGTCTTAACAACGAATCATATGAATATCACCTCAACAAATACATGCTTTAATTCTATATCTGAACAATTATCTATGAAGCATTATGAAACATTTGACTAATACTTCTCATACAGCAATTCCAGAGCATAAATAATAAATTAGGAATGATGAACCGGTCAATAGACCATGAACATACTCTTTTCGTTTTCATACTTGAAAAGGATATCCGGCACTAAGGCCATCCACCCGTCTTTACTTACGAGCACTTCTAGGTGATCAGCCTATTGTACTCTATGTTGATCAACACTCTTACGTTAAACGTATTTACGTTTAACATTTGGCAACCTCGCGTGCCCATCGAATAATCGATGAAAATACTTTTGTTTGTTCATAGACAAACTTACCTTCTCATCCGTACCAAATAATTGGCATAGGATAGCGTTAACAGTTCTACATCAACAGACTTATAACAAATCAATCAACTCTTCAATACTTGTCTAGCCAGAAATAAAACAGGCATCGACTCTTTTCTATTTACCATTCATGCATTGTGTAACATGCATCACGAAAAAACTTGACTAACACGAAGGTCAGACAAGCGTTAAGAAAGACTTTCCTGCAAGTGTCGTCGAATATATATTTCAACTATTCTCAGTCTTTACAGGATCTACATGATACATTCACATAGCACATTTTAATTAGTTATCAAACAAACTCACTTTACGGTTCTAACCAACTTCTTTCTCTTCTATGTCTTACTTGTTTTAACTTCGTTATTAAAGTCGATTCGACTTACTATACTTCGTTACGTTTTATTAACGCTCTTACGTCCTTAGCCGACATTCGATCATTAATGGTTAATTACCAATGTTGAACGTCGTTTATGGTTCACTCATTACGTATTTGTGTTCTTCGTTTAATTTCCATTAAACCTTACCCGTTGTTCTTACATTAACATCTCATAAGTGTTTTAAAGTAAGTCTCATTGTGTACTTTAAGTACCTTTAACATTTTACTTTACGTCTACATTCAAAATGGAACTAAACCTAATTTGGTCAACTTTTTTCCCTTCTTTGGCAGCTGCTGGCTGACACATCCTGTGCATTCTAGTGGCCATTCTGGCGCCACTCTCTGAAAGGTTTTGCCCTTGGCATTGCGATCGATGCGAGTCCATGTACAAACTCTCGTATTTGGCTGAGTCTTGAACCTTTTTTATTTTCTCCGGCCATATCGGTATGCTGGTACGGCTGACAGATAACACGAGGTTTTGGCTGCTGCGCTACCGAACTCACAATGCACCGATTAACAAAAATAGTTTGGTTTCTTAACGAAACTCCTGGCTTCCTAATTTATTCGTTTTACATCCAAATTGACCCATTCAAATTCCTACAAGTCAAGAATTACATCCTTTACGTGTTCATATAAGAATTTCATATTTATGAATTCGTTAACTCGGAATTCACCTTTAAGTTCATTTTTAAGCGTTCGTTTACCGTTTTCGTCCGTTTAATACTTGTTTTCATCGTTATAAGTCGGAATGCGACAATTCTTTCGCCAACGACTCTTACTTACTTTATCTTACGTGTTGATATTGGAAACCAACGTTTTTAAGTCACACGGCAACTTTTGACCTTTCATCCAGACTTTGTACGTTTTTGACGTTTAATGTCTATTTCCTTATAATTCGCCATAACTTCGTTACTAATGTTCTCTAAGCCAAATCACATGGAATACTCCATGGACTTCATATCTACATCCTAACCAAATAAAGATGCACATCCCTTAGCTACAACAATTTCCAAAATGTTCAATTATAACTAAGTTCACGTTCAAGACTTTCTACATTTTCTACTTCCATAAACACTTATGATTTCTATTTGGTCAAGACCTATCCATGATTTTGTCATTAATAGGCCTTCTCAATAAACGCTCTCCACTCATCTACGATTCTTCTATGAGAAAAAAATCGAAAAGGATGAAGATTACGGTTTATAGGAATTTACCTTTGAAGTAGTTAACATTCTTGATAAACGTCTATTGATTTGCTTGGAAGTAGAAGAATTTAGTGTTTCTAGCTCTTTCTGTCTCTCAATATATGTTGGTCAATCTTTGTAAAACCACAAAAGCTCAACCTAAGCCTTGTATTTATAGAAAATACAATGAGGGGCAAAATGGTCCAATTTAGCACCTCCTCACTTATTTACAACTTTGTCACCAAGCAAAATACTTGGTGACCAAGTGACACTAGCCTTGCATACCAAGTGGCCGGCCCACCTTGCCCATGGGTTATCCCCATGGGTTGCCCCATGGGTTTTACCCATCCCTTGACCCGCCGGTTCGATCCACGGTTTAATTCTTTGGATTAGGCTTGACATTAATTAACCTTGGGCTTTAACCAATCTAATATTGGGCCTTGACTTGGGCTTCTATACTTAATTCATTGGACTTGTTTATTAATCCAAGTCCAATTGGATTGGATAAAATCCTTAACTCATACTCTAATAATACAACTCGTATTCTACGCGTATTACTCACATATTCTCTTTTTATAATACTTATATAATAATCATATTATCGTCGTCTTATTCTTCATACCATACTCGTATACATACTAAGTATAATACTCATACTCCTTACATTATAATAATCGAAATGACTATCGCATTACATTTCCTTTCGAAACCTCTTTCACAAACCCTTAGGTTTTAAGTTCATGAGCGAAAAATTTACGTTTGCCATAACGGTAATATTATTGGATTTTCCATAATATCGTCATATTCTAACATTATCGTTTCTCGAAATTTCAAACCCTAGCTCACGAACGTCATCGGATGAATAGTGTTTTTACATAAAACAATCTCGAAAACCTTCGTTCTCGTCTTGATAATTCACAACAATTAATTCTAGCACAAAGCCAGAATACTATCCACATCTACACATTCTAGGTCATAGAACGACCTTTGAACAT
This sequence comes from Panax ginseng, assembly GCA_020205605.1. NCBI lineage: Eukaryota > Viridiplantae > Streptophyta > Magnoliopsida > Apiales > Araliaceae > Panax > Panax ginseng. The sequence goes on along the minus strand of CM035138.1, from coordinate 115,115,684 downwards.
CTGACTCACATAATAACTCAATTAAATTCATTTAATCTACATTATCAAATAAAAATTTAATTCATTGAAAATTCAAAATTCTTGGGCGTTACATTCTTCCCTCCTTATAAGGATTACATCCCCGAATCTCATTTACTCTTACATAAACAAATGAGAAACTTTTCCTTCATTTTATTTCGAGCTCCCACGTTGCTTCTTCAGCATCGTGGTTACTCCAAATTACCTTTACGGAAGGTATTACTTTATTTCTGAAGACTTGTTCCTTCCTATCAATAATCTGAATTGGAAGTTCTTCATACGTTAAATCTTTTTCTACTTGAATAGACTCATACTCTATTACATGCTTATAGTCCGGTTTATAAGGACGCAACACAGACACGTGAAACACATTGTGTATTCTTTCTATTTCTGGAGGTAAAGCTACTTCATAAGCTACCTCTCCTATCCTTCTTAAAATCTCGAAAGGTCCTACAAACCTCGGACTTAACTTCCCTTTCTTTCCAAAACGTATCTTCCCTTTCCAAGGCGATACTTTTAGAAAGACATAAGACCCTACTTCAAAGTCCCTCTTCTCTCGATGAGGATCTGCATACTTCCGTTGTCTATCTTGAGCTGCTACTAATCGAGCTCTTATCATCTTTACCATGTCTGCCGTTTATTGTACCATCTCAAGTCCCAACATTCGACGTTCACCTACTTCATCCCAACAAAGTGGTGTTCTACACTTCCTGCCATACAACGCTTCGTAAGGCGGCATGCTTATACTAGCGTCAAAACTATTGTTGTAAGTGAATTCTACCAATGGTAGATGTTCGTCCCAACTTCCCTTGAAATCCATAACGCAAGATCTTAACATATCTTCTAGCGTTTGAATTGTCCGTTCGCTTTTCCCATCTTTCTATGGATGATACGCCGTACTCAATCTCAACTGTGTTCCCATTTGCTCTTGTAAACTCCTCCAAAAGTTCAACGTGAATCATGGATCACGATCGGACACGATCGAAATAGGTACTCCATGTCTAGAAATGATTTCTTTGACATAAAGCTTAGCTAACTATTCTAGGTTATACCTAACTCCTATTGGTAGAAAATGAGCCGATTTAGTTAACCGATCCACTATTACCCAAATAGCATCGTATCCTTTTCTGGTCGTTGGAAGTCCCACCACAAAGTCCATGGTAATATGCTCCCATTTCCACTCCAGAATCTCCAGTGGTTGTATTAGTCCACTCGGTCTTTGGTGTTCAGCCTTAACTTTCTGACAAGTTAAGCACTTACTAACATATTCTGCAATCTCCCTCTTCATGTTCGGTCACCAAAAGTTCTGATGAAGGTCTTGATACATTTTAGTACTACCAAGATGTATCGAGTACCTCGAACTATGGGCCTCACACATAATCTTTTCCTTAAATTCGGAATTATTTGGAACCCAAATTCTTCCTTCAAAACGAAGTAAACCTTCTTTATCAAGATTATACTTAGTCTTCACGTCATCCTTCATTATCTTCTTCGTCCGCTCGCATTCTTCAGTACTCAACTGTACTTCCTTAAGCTGTTCCACTATCGTTGGTCGAGTTTCTATTGCAAATAACATCTCCCTCATTTCCCTTGGTAACTTAACTTCTAATTCCATCCTCGCCATCTCTGTTATTAACTCATTTTGAGTCGTTAACATTGACATTTTCTCTCTACCCTTCTGACTCAATGCGTCTGCTACTACATTCACTTTTCCCGGATGATATAAGATATCACAATCATAATCTTTTATTAATTCTAACCACGTTCTCTGCCTCATGTTCAACTCCATCTGTGTGAAGATATATTTCAGACTTTTATGGTCTGTATATATCTCACACTTCTCCCCGTATAAGTAGTGTCTCCATATTTTTAAAGCAAACACCACAATTTGCCAGGTTCTAGGTGCGTGAGTAGGATAGACCTTCTCATAATCTTTTAAGCGGCGTGGCGCTTACTGCAATGACCTTGCCATCTTTGCATAATCACGCAACCTAGTCCTCTATACGAAGCATCGCTATAAACTACAAAATTCCCCGTATCATCTGGTAAAGATAATATAGGTGCCTCACTCAACCTCTGTTTTAGTTCTTGAAAACTATGCTCACACTTTTCCGTCCACTCATACTTTACCGACTTCCTTGTCAGATTTGTCAGCGGAGTAGCTAATTTAGAAAAGTCCTGAATGAACCTTCTATAATATCCCGCTAACCCCATAAAACTCCTAACCTCGGTTGGTATTTTCGGTTGCTCCCACTCATTCACCGCTTCTACCTTCATTTGGATCTCTGGATATGCCATCTTTATCTATAACATGTCCTCAAGCGCACTTTTTGAGCCAAAATTCACACTTAGTGAATTTCGCATACAACTTCTCCTCTCGTAGGGTTTCCAACACTATTCTTAGATGTTGGGGATGATCTTACGGTGTCTTGGAATAGACTAGAATATCATCAATGAACACTACTGACGAAACTGGTCTAAATCTTGTTTGAACACTCTGTTCATCATATCCATGAATCTTTTGGTGGCGCATTCGTCAACCCAAACGACATAACCAAAAACTTCGTAATGCCCATAACGAGTTACGAGCGCCCATCTTAGGTATATCTTCCTTTCTCACTTTCAGTTGATGATACCCCATGCGCAAATCTATTTTAGAAAAATACTTTGCCCCTTTTAACTGATCAAATAGATCATCGATCCTGGGCAACGGGTATTTATTCTTAATCGTTAACTTGTTCAACTCTCGATAGTCGATACAAAGTCGTAACGATCCGTCCTTTTTCTTTACAAACAACACCGGTGCTCCCCACGGTGACACACTTGGTTGAATGTACTTTCTATCTAATAGTTCCTGTAACTGAACCATTAACTCCTTCATCTCAACTGGTGTCATCCTATATGTTGCCTTTAAAACTGGTGTCGTACCTGGCAACAAATCAATCACAAACTCTACATCCCTATCCGACGGAATACCAGGTAACTCCTCCGGAAATACATCTGCGAATTCTTGTACCACCGCTATCTGTTCCAATGATGTTCCCACTCTTTGGGTATCCACCACATGACACAGATAACCCTTAGACCCCTTCTTTAACATCTTCCTAGCTTGTGTCATGGTTAGACAACAAGAACGTCCCGGTGATTTATTTCCATAAAACACCACCCCAGGTTTCTTAGGAAGCCTTAGGTTCACACTCTTTCTATGACAATCTATTATTGCTTTATGGTTAATTAACCAATCCATCTGAGAGAATCACATGAATTCTCTTAACCTTATCGGTAAAAGATCTACCGATAATCTATTACCCCTGATATCTACGAAACAATTCCTATGAATGTGTTCAATAGGAATTATCTCCTCGTTTGCTACCTTAACGTCTAAAGGTATTTCTAACTTTTCAGGATCTAATCCCAATTATTGAGCAAATCCACATGCTATAAAAAGAACAAGTAGCACCTGAGTGTCAAATAACACGTAAGCATTTATTTCGTTGGTTGTAATGATACCTGCTACTACATCCATTGATGCAACCGCATCTTGGTATCATCATATTAAACGTTAAAATTTGAGGTCTACCCACTTATGGTGTTGGTCGATGTGACTAAATTATCACTACCGAACCCTTACTACCCTCCTCCCTTTCTTTGGGCAATTTCTTGCCATGTGGTCTCTGAACCCACAAACAAAACATCCCGCTTTTTCTTAGGATTAGGACGGTTGGGAGATATATGACCCTCTCCCCATATTTATAACAACCGGTCTTCCCTTTCGGCGAGACTCCCGGATGAGTCTTCTGCATGTCTTACATGCCTCCATCCTCCGCTTAGGATCCCCTTGTTTTGCCCCAGTATTCCCAAGGTTAAAATTCTTCCTCTTAGGCATATTGCCACTTCAACTAGCAACCTCGACCTTATTTCCTTCCTCTCCCTTACTCTTATTCTTCCTATCTTTGTGGTATTGGGTCAACGCATCACTACCACCCTCCGCTATTATCGCCTTTTCCAGAATGGTCCCGTAAGAAGCACTCTGAAAAACCAATATTCTACTTTAGAGCCAGGGTTTTAGGCCTTGCTCAAACCTACGAGCCTTCCTCTCCTCTGTGTCCACTTGGTGTGGAGCGAACCTTGCAAATTCATTGAATTTGGCCGCATATTGGGGAATAGTCATGTCCCCTTGCTTAAGTTCTAAGAACTTAATCTCCATTCTCCCTTGCATTCTAGTAGGGAAATAGTTCTCGAAGAATACCTTATTAAACTGTTCCCATGTATAGCGACTTACGCTCGACCCCACCACTGGTGAGCCTCCCACCGATGGTTGGCTTCCCCCTTCATCATATAGGTCATAAAAAGGTCTTTTAACGCCTCGTATCGTTGTAATAACAAACGCCTTCTCTATTTCCTTGACCCATGTTTGGGCCTCCATTGGGTCCGTTGTTCCCTTAAATTTGGGTGGACCTACACTTTTAAATTCCTTAAAAGTAGTCGTTCGGGCTACTCTAGGTCCTGCGGGTGCTCTACCCCCAGTTTGGTTAAATGCAGCCGTTAATAAATTAACAAACTCTTGTATTGGGTTATTAGGACCCCCACCCCGTCGTTCTCATTATGCGATTCCGCCTCTAGGTTACGTTGTCTTCTTCTTGGCGGCATTTCTGATTAAATAAATAAAGTTCCATTATTACTTATTTACTTACTTCGTTATTAGTCGTCAAACAATTGGACAATAACTCATACAAAACAAAGAAATTTTTTTTTTAAAAAAAATAAAAACTTCCTTATATAAAAATGCTTCTTCATAGTTCAAAACTATTTACAAGTTTCTTTACATAGCCCAAAATCTATTACATATACATCCCGCGATTGACTTCTACAAAAATTGGGATTTACAAAAAGACTACCCTTTAATTAAACAAAAGAGGGTTTTACGTCACTACACAAAAGTACTTATCATACTACTCCTAATACTTCCTAACAGCATTCTCATGCTTCTGGTTTGCCAAAATCGACACAATATCTCGACTTATAGTATGTCGAGTATGTCCCGACTCAATAGAATAACAAGCTATCTTAAGCTTGAAATCCTCGTCTTGCCTTGTCATTTATATATGACATTAAAGTGCTATCTTACTGTCTTTTTCAACGGTTTCTTGCGAAAGTTCTATGACCTCATTCTTATAGTCACAGGCCTTGTCAGTTATAAGCACTTTCTCATCGTGCTCTATCTCATAGTCTGACTCTGCAGACTCTTTCGGCCCATAGAGATCACTGATCTCTTCCTTCTGGTGCTGCACCATATTGTGCAGTTGCACGTTACGGTCAAGAACTGAGAGGTACATTGCCCTCATAGTCTCGGTAGGTGTAGACTCTAGGGCAGGCATCACCGTATTAATCGATGTTACCTCCATGTCATCCTCCACATCAATCATCATATTCAAATATGATGTTATCCCCATGGTCGCCTCCGAATAATCCTCCTCCAAGTAATATTCCTCAGGCTCTGACTCTTCTAGAATCACTATAGGTATGTCTGCTATAGGCACAGGTACTGTCTCAACTCGGTTCATGGACTCCTCTCTAATCACATGTATATCCCTATACATCAAGCTATCAACCGACATCTACAATAACACATAACAAATTTATTAGTACATAATACACAATAATATAAGCACAAATCACATTTAATCTATTTAGGGTTACTTTCCATCTTTTAAATCTTTTGGTACTGAGTTTACTCAATACTTTATTAACTCATTTGACTCGAGTTAACTTTCTTCGGACTCTTCCTTTCCTACGAGGTTATTAGCCTAAGGTTCTTCCCCCCTTAAGTTTTATAACCTAATACTTTGATACCAACCTGTGACGCCCCCAAATCTTGGTATCTTCCAACTCGACAGATGGTGCTCCACGATACTACCATCCATACAATCATTCCATTGAGATAACAACAAAATGAATGTAATTACTATCTTTGTATTATATTTGTAATAAATCCTTTCCCAGGTTCATAACCGAATACATTCGTTGTTCTTCATAAATATATTACATACAAATATACTAGTCTATTACAGGACGATTAATTGTCCATCTTAGCCTTGCCTTTATCTCTCTTAGAACTCTCCGTTAGATTCGACTTTAGTCTATGAAACATATATAGCTCAAGCAAGAATGAGCATAACTAGCTCGAAAGTCTTAACAACGAATCATATGAATATCACCTCAACAAATACATGCTTTAATTCTATATCTGAACAATTATATATGAAGCATTATAAAACATTTGACTAATACTTCTCATACAGCAATTCCAGAGCATAAATAATAGTTTAGGAATGATGAGGCCTGGTGATAGACCATGAACATACTCTTTTCATTTTCATACTTGAAAGGATATCCGCACTAAGGGCATCCACCCGTCTTTACTTACAAGCACTTCTAGGTGATCAGCTTATTGTACTCTATGTTGATCAACACTCTTACGTTAAACGTATTTACGTTTAACATTTGGCAACCTCGTGTGCCCATCGAATAATCGATGAAAATACTTTTGTTTGTTCATAGACAAACTTACCTTCTCATCCGTACCAAATACTTGGCATAGGATAGCGTTAACAGTTCTACATCAATAGACTTGTAACAAATCAATCAACTCTTCAATACTTGTCTAGCCAGAAATAAAACAGGCATCGACTCTTTTCTATTTACCATTCATGCATTGTATAACATGCATCACGTAAAAACTTGACTAACACGAAGGTCAGACAAGCGTTAAGAAAGACTTGCTTTCAAGCGTCGTCGAATATATATTTCAACTATTCTCAATCTATACAGGATCTACATGACAAATTCACATAGCACACTGTAATTAGTTATCAAACAAACTCACTTTACGGTTCTAACCAACTTCTTTCTCTTCTATGTCTTACTTGTTTTAACTTTGTTATTAAAGTAGATTCGTCTTTCTATACTTCATTACGTTTTATTAACGCTCTTACGTCCTTAGCCGACATTCGATCATTAATGGTTAATTACCAACGTTGAACGTCGTTTACGGTTCACTCATTGCGTATTTGTGTTCTTCGTTTAATTTCCATTAAACCTTACCCGTTGTTCTTACATTAACATCTCATAAGTGTTTTAAAGTAAGTCTCATTATGTACGTTAAGTACCTTTAACATCTTACTTTAGGTCTACATTCAAGATGGAACTAAACCTAACTTGGTCAACTTTTTCCCACTGTCGGCGCTGCGGCGCGACATCAAGTGCATTCTAGTGGCGCTACGGCGCCACTCTCCAGAGGATTTGCCCGGACTTGGCGCTGCGGCGCGAGTCCATGTACAAACTCTCGCAATGAGGCGCGAGTCTCCAGACCTTTTTTTTTCTCCCATTTATATAAGCGCCGTTATGACTGACAGATAACACGGGGTTTGGTACTGGGCCTAACTCAACAATGCACCATTAACCAAAAGCAGTTTGGTTTCTTAACAAAACTCCCGGCTTCCTAATTTATTTGTTTTACATCCGAATTGACCCATTCGAATTCCTATAAGTCAGGAATTACATCCTTTACGTGTTCATATAAGAATTTCATATTTCCAAATTCCTTAACTTGGAATTCACCTTTAAGTTCGTTTTTAAGCGTTTGTTTACCGTTTTCGTCCGTTCAATACTTCCAAAACGTTCAATTATAACTAAGTTCACGTTCAAGACTTTCAACATTTTCTACTTCCGTAAACACTTACGATTTCTATTTGGTCAAGACCTATCCATGATTTGGTCATTAATAGGCCTTCTCAATAAACGCTCTCCACTCATCTACGATTCTTCTATGAGAAAGAAATCGAAAAGGATGAAGATTACGGTTTATAGGAATTTACCTTTGAAGTAGTTAACGTTCTTGATAAACGTATATTGATTTGCTTGGAAGTAGAAGAATTTAGTGTTTCTAGCTCTTTCTCTCTCTCAATATATGTTGAGCAATCTTTGTAAAACCACAACAGCTCAACCTAAGCCTTGTATTTATAGAAAATACAATGAGGTGCAAAATGGTCCAATTTAGCACCTCCTCACTTATTTACAACTTTGTCACCAAGCAAAAAAATTGGTCACCAAGTGACACTTGCCTTGTACACCAAGTGGCCGGCCCACCTTGCCCATGGGTTATCCCCATGGGTTGCCCCATGGGTCTTACCCATCCCTTGACCCGCCGGTTCGACCCACGGTTTAATTCTTTGGATTGGGCTTGACATTAATTAATATTGGGCTTTAACCAATCTAATATTGGGCCTTGACTTGGGCTTGTATACTTAATTCATTGGACTTGTTTATTAATCCAAGTCTAATTAGATTGGATAAAATCCTTAACTCATACTCTAATAATACAACTCGTATTCTACGCGTATTACTCACGTATTCTCTTTGTATAATACTCATATAATATTCGTATTATATGTCGTACTATTTTTCATACCATACTCGTATACATACTAGTATAATACTCATACTCCTTATGTATAATAATCGAAACGACTATATGCATTACATTTCCCTTTCGGAAACCTCTTTCACAAACCCTTAGGTTTTAAGTCCGCAGGCGAAAATTTCGTTTGCCATAACGGTAATATTATTGGATTTTCCATAATATCGTCATATTCTAACATTACGCGTTTCTCAGAATTTCAAACCCTAGCTCCGAACGTCATCGAATGAATAGTATTTTTACGCAAACAATCTCAGAAAACCTTCGTTCTCGTCTTGATAATTCACAACAATTAATTCTAGCACAAAGCCAGAATACTAACCACATCTACACATTCTAGGTCATAGAACGACCTTCGAACATCTGACTCACATAATAACTCAATTAAATTTATTTAATCCACATAATCAAATAAAAATTTAATTCATTGAAAATTCAAAATTCTTGGGCGTTGCAATAACCCGATATTTTCTATATAATTAAATAAGAAATTCTATGTATAAATTTTTTTTTATTTAAAATAAATGTGGGAATATGTGCAAGGTAATGTGTGTATATATATATATATATATATTAGACTCTGATATATGTAAATTAAGTTTGGTATTTATATTATTGCTATTATTATTAGTATTATTCCACTCATAGAAATGGTATCGTCAAGCACTGAGTTTGGGTTTCAAGTACCTGAATTTTGGGACGTTACATTTGAGTCTTAAGAAAAATATGTAAAGTCATTGCAAATACTTAATTTTTCAATACAAGGCTCTAGGACATGTTATGTGTGCATTTAAAGTTGATTAAAAAAATTAATATTTTATGCATGCTTAATATTTTTGCTAAACTATTTTTAATGTCCATATTTTATGTGGTTAGTATTTATATTTCCATGCATGCAAAATCGGATTTATTGTTAAAAAATAAATGCCACTTCTTTTGATGCATATATCTTGGTAAATGGAAAGACAGTATATATGGCGGTAGAGTTTTAATAAATGAGCACAAGCCTTGGAAATATATAATCATGATTATCCTTGAGAGTTGGGATTTTTTATTCTAAGTAACTGATACTTCTATATATTATCATGATATCTTCTGTTTAGGTTTTTGATATAACAATTGGCGGTAGACTTTATTGTTATAGGAATTGAAAAGTCTAGAAGTGCTTTGTATCTGACTTAGTCTCTTTATGGATTACCGTTTGAAGAGTCCAACATATATTTGTAACTATTGTAAACACTCAAAATTTTCTGCACACTTGTCACTGACTTTGCAAGAATCCAGATTCGTCTTTCAGAGATAACCCTGGAAGATAGCTCACATCCAGTCCGGATACTAGCGAAAGTTCAGTCTCAACCCCGGAACACACACCAGGAGTAATAGTTCCAACCTCGGAGATAACCCCGAGGCATGCAGTTCCAATACTGGAAATTCAACCGGAGAAGACCGATTAATCTTGGAGATAACCCCGATGTATCCAGTCTCAGTCCCAACACTGGGAGTAGCATTTACCCACCTTGGTGAAAACCCCAAGGAAGGCAGTTGCAGTTTCGGAGATAACTCCGAAAATGCTTGTTTTAAGGGTATGCAATCAGCTTCAACCTCGGCACTCACACTAAGGCACTCAGTACCAAGACCCGAAGATAACACCAGGAAGACAAGCACACCTCAAAGATGACACTGAGGACCTTCAACACTTGCAGTAGTCCAATCTCAGAGATAACCCTGAGCAACGTCTATTTTATCAGCCCAAACCGGCGATAACCCCGGTGAGGGGAAAAGTAGTCATCTTGCCACTTTGACGCCACATCACGTCGTCTCAACATTTCATACATACATTTCTACACGACAATGTCCCACAAGAATCAAGGAAAACCAATCCCTAGTGACTATTATGCAGAGTAACGGATAGAATTTGAAGCTTGAAGACCGGAGGGCACCGTCCCATCTTCCTAAATTCGTAAAACCTCTAAAACCATGCCATTGACTCTCTACAACGGCAGTCCAAAATAGGTCTTACATGCCTCAATCGGATGCCCAGATTGCAATTCTAGAAGTTCGAGCAGACATTACAGTGCATGCGTGCACGTAATGCGAGACGACGGAACCCAAGAGATCAGGGCAACCCTACCAACCATGAGTACAAATGCTTCTTAGTAGTACACTGTGGCTCCCTTCTCTATAAATAGAGGGCTTGGGGTGGCCATTTGTAAGAAGAAGAAAAAAAGGCGAGGAAGCCTTGTCAAATTTGCTCCATACTTACAATATACTGAGTGTTTTCTCATTTTAAACACTTGTGAGCTCACATATAGCTACTTTTGTTCCGGCGGGAGCCGAGTGTTCATCCACTTTAAATATATAGAAGTCTTCTTTGGCAGCCCACTGTAAGCCTTCTCACACACTTTAAAGCATTTCTCTTCATCTTTGCACACACCCTTCTTCCCATTGAGAGTCGTGTTGCGTGTGTTTACCCGGACTTCGGTCCATGGTTTGATTTCAGTTTATATATATATATATATATATATATATATATATATATATATATATGGACTAACATTATCGAGTTATGCCTCGATTGTGCCTAGACTTCGATCTGGAGCGTTTACTTCTTTAATATATATATAGACTTATATATATTAACTGTTGTCGGACTTTGTTCGATGAGCCTGAACTTGATGCAGAGCGTTCTTGCTTTAATATATATATATATTAATCAAGGTTTTTACTTTGTTAAGATGAGCACAGATTTTTACATCCGGAGCGCGTTTACTTGCTTTATATATATATATATATATATATATATATATATATATATATATATATATATATATATACTTAGGATCTTAAGCTCACCTTTATCCTACTCACACTGAAGCTCACCCCCCTTTAGTAGATTCTTGAACAGCGGTTCGTTATATACAACCATCGTCTATACTTTTAGCGACGGACAACATATAACGTCACTAAAAGTATAGACAACATTATATGACCAAAACCGTCGTCGAAGTTCGTCAAAAGGAGGGTGAGCTTCGAGTGAGTGAATAAAGGATGAACCTAGATTTTACATCCTATATGCGTTTATCGCATTTATATATATATATATATATATATATATATATATATATATATATATATATATATATATTTCGGCCCACACGGAGTTTACTTCATGGTGGTTTATCGCTTTTATAGCTTTCTTTACGTTTACGTCACTTTGGAGTTTTCTCCATGGTGGTTGATCGTTTATAGCTTTCTTTATGTTTACGTCACTTTGGAGTTTCCTCCGTGGCGGTTGATAACATTCTGACTTTATTTACATTTTCTAATCCCCATGGAGGTGCCTCGTGGTGGTGATCATGTATATATATATATATATATATATATATATATATATATATATATATATATATATATTCTGACTTATATATATATACCTGCTTACTGCTTTCATACAAATTGCGGCATCATGTGAGCCTACGAATCATGTGATCACAGATTCAACCTATTGGATCTAGATTTGGTTCCCTTGATGGATATTTTCAGCTGTAAGCAGCTTGTAAATTTATTTGCGGTGTCTGAATTTCCTCAGATGGTTTTTATACCCACGAGGAAGTCGGCATTATGTTGTACATAGGTGCGAACGAGGCCTCTCACTACTTCCAAATAAACAGCACATTGACCCACACACACACACACATTTAGATAATAGTTTCTTGAAAAGTGGTAGTCACCGTGGTGAGACGGATGTCGGGGGGTGCCTAACACCTTCCCTCCGCATAATCAAGTCCCCGGACCCAAATGAATCTCGGTTTCACTGACCCATTTAGCAGTGTCACATCACTGGGTTAATGTGCAAACCTTTTCTCGGTTGTGTTGGTACAACCATTTAAAAAACCAACTGGCGACTCTTAACAGTCCATCGTCGACATTATACATGTCAGACCTTTATCACTTGTTTTTTCAAACAAATCTCACCTAAACATGAGAACACCAAAGAACAAGCAAACAGAAAGGGACAAATAAAAATCTCGACGTCGATAGGTGGCGACTCTGTTGGGGACTCCAGTAAGAGGACTTAAGCCGCTATTCCAAAATTTTCAAAACTGTTATCTGCTTGTATGTGGATGTTGCATTTATATTTATGATGCATGTGTACGAATGCATAACTTTATGGCACTTAGTTCTTCGTACCATATATGCTTGTGATATTAGTGCTTCGCACATGTAATCATTTTCATATGGTGAGACACGTTGTATGTGAATGTATGTTGGGTGGTCCCTCCACCAAGAGGCTATCCTTTCGGTGTTTGATTACTGGACTCGTAGGAAGACTAATTCCAACGAGGCTCAAGAAAGGCACCACCCAAATTCGCTCCAGTTGAAAGACCAGATTAATTTCCCGTTGAGTAAATTGCTATAATTTTGGAACCTTCATGCCAAAAAGCCGCGAGAGTAACCTAAGATAGGTCATCCTCTGATAAACCCAACACAGAGGAAAGTCTCTTCATGCTTTCTCATTTTAAATTACATGTAAAATCAATTACTTGTAATTTCATTCCATATTCATCTCCATGTAATGAGAAATATGAAGAAATGAGTATACATACATATTTAATTTAACATGTTGTCATAGATTACAAACAACTAACATCCGTTTTGCAGGATAAAATTCCTAAAATGGATAAATCACATAGCATGTTATTGTTTACACATTCCCTAAAGACTAAACTATGCAAGTCTTTTGCAGGGAAACAATCGGACCTACTAACCAAATTGAAAATCCAAAAAGGTCATGAGCCTCAAATCAATTATGTCATCATCGGCCTGCATGACCTTAATCCAGTTTCTCACAAAGAATTTGACGAATTAAGCAAACAAATTACAAATTTGGTTGTTCTACTTAAAGAACTACACCAGTCTACTCAGGGTCCAAAGATACCCATACATGTTGAATCCTCTACACAAGGGGGAACTCAAGCCATTACGATACATAAACTGCAGTTGGATACGACCAACAAAATTTATGATGCCACCCATCTCACAAGAGATCCAGACACCGGTGACATCAGAAAGAAAGTCCTTCAAATGGAAGAAACCCTTCATGCTATCAAAGGAATTGGAACACACGGGAGTGTTTCATATGCTCACCTATGTGTATTCCCTGGTGTTCATTATCTAGAAAAGTTTAAGACTCCTGACTTCGAAAAGTATGACGGGTTAGGAGATCCTTACACACATTTGAAGGTGTTTATTGGAGAACTCGGATCTTATGGAGAGGACGAGAAGCTCAGAATGCATATGATCCAGAAGAGTTTGACTAGAGAAGCCCATTAGTGGTATACCAGATTAGACAACTCAAAGATCTATAGTTGGGAGGAGCTAGCTCACGCCTTCCTCACTCGATATAACTTCCAGTCTCAGATGGCTCCTAACCGATATCAGATCACAAAGGTCAAGAAACATTCCAACGAGTCTTTCAGAGAGTATGCTCAAAGGTGGAGGTGCCTGGATGCTCAAGTTATTCCTTCCATGACAGAATCAGAAATGGTCATAACTTTCATAGACATACAAGAAGCTCCTTTCTATGAGAGAATCTTAGCCGGCATCGATAAACCATTTTCTGAAATGGTCAAACATGGGGAGATGACTAAGATGGGATTGAAGTCCGGAAAAATTAAAGACCTAGCTGCCCTTAAAGTTGTTGCTGAGCACATCCAATCCGGAAATTATGGAAACAACCCCCGTAGGGTCCAGAAAAAGAAAGAGGAAGATGTTTCCCTGATACTACAAGGTCAAAAAAGCAGTCAGAACATGCCTATCCAGAGGAGAAATTACACTCCCTTTCAAGCACAGTCTTCAAACCCTCCAATGCCAAAAGGTGGAGAAGTCAAACGCCCTCGAGTGTTCACACCCTTAGGGGACTCACTCGAGAATATTCTCACTCTTCTGACAATGCAGAAGAAAATCACGCCTCTTCTTCCACCAAATTTCCTAATGGAAGGGGTTTCAATCTTTGCTTTCGAAATGTGCTTATCATGTCGGGACACACGGACATGATACTCGAGATTGTTGGGCCTTGAAAGACAATATCCAAGACACGATGAACAATCGGTGACATTGTGGTCACCAAACCGAGATCAACCTCACGTGAAAGACAATCCTCTTCCTCAACACAAAGAAGAAGAGGTCAACATGATTAATTGGAGCAATGGACAGAGTTCCAATTTCAACGGCGAGCCATCTCAGACCACAAAAGACGGTGTTGACAAATGGGATTATGCCAAGTTCCAGTTCGCAATGGAACGTAAGATGAAAGCTCTATGCAAGCAAATTAAGCAATTGGCAGAACTGGTGACCTATCAGCATCAAGTAGCACGTCAGTTAGTCAGCCAGGAGCATGCTAGTCTCATTTCTCTTGTCATGAAGATTCCCTCGTCACCTTTAGAAAATGAAACGTTGGAGGACAAAGTGACAAAGTGAGCGAATGCCAAAGCTCGTCGGGATTTTGCCAATAGAAGGGAATTAAATACCTAGGCCAGCCTATGGAGGAAATCCTGCAGATGCTAATCAATGAAGGAAGAATCACTTCCCTTCTTCCTCCAATTAATCCCCATTCAGGACGGTTCAATTCTGATGGAGTATGTCAATATCACTCCCATTCTCGCGGTCACAGCACAGAAGAATGCTGGGCACTCCGCCACCTTATCCAAAATATAATTGACAGTGGTATCCTGCAACTAGCAGACGATGATACTGTGCTACGTGAGAGTGAGAATACATGTCCTACTAAGTGGAAGGGATTGGTAGCAGTTATATCCACTGAGACTGATGGGACTAGC
Source organism: Panax ginseng (assembly GCA_020205605.1). Lineage (NCBI taxonomy): Eukaryota > Viridiplantae > Streptophyta > Magnoliopsida > Apiales > Araliaceae > Panax > Panax ginseng. The sequence continues at coordinate 115,100,348 of CM035138.1, read as the reverse complement.
AAATCACTCACCATACCATCAATTCAACTCAGAGGAATCAACAATCCTTTGAAAGTGGCCGCTCCAGAGCCAATCAACTTACTATGCATAGCACAATATCCTATTGTCAGCTTACACAAAGTTCCATGGAATTATGGAGAAGGTGAAGGATCCACCTCGCATACAACTACTGCAGTGTCGAAGGAAAATCCATATCTTCCCCAACGGGTGATAAAGTCTACCATCAAATCAAAGGGGAAAATACCCATGGAGAAGATTGAAAAATTCCTCCGCACTATGGTTCATAACGAAGCCAAGGTGGTTTTAAGCTTAAAAGAAGTTCCACGCCAAATTTCAATTTTGGACTTGGTCTTAACTTCCGAAGATCACCGGAAGATCTTACTGAAGGTTTTAGAAGAAGCCTATTTAACAAAATCAGTGGATGTGGAAAAATTTCAACATTTGGTTGATCACATTTTTAACAACAATGTGATATCCTTCACTGATGATGACATACCGCCCGAAGGGACCGGTCATTGTAAGTCATTTCACATTGCGGTTTTATCCTCCGGATACATGCTAGCTGGAGTCTTGATAGATGGAGGTTCATCTCTAAATATTTGTCCATGCGCTACCTTTTTGAAGATGAATGTCAATCTCAACCGAATCCGGAGCAGTCATACGGTTATCAAAGCTTTTGATGGAGCCCGCCGGAATTCGGTCAGATTACTTGAGTTGCCAATCAAAATTGGTCCCCATACATTCTGCGTGTCTTTTCACATACTCAAGATAGATTCAGGATACAACCTGCTCTTGGGAATACCGTTGATTCATATGGCCGGGGCAGTCCCCTCCACCCTTCATCAACAACTGAAATACATTATCAACAATAGCCTAGTCACGGTCAACGCAGAACCGGAATGTCCTCCACATGGTGACATACTATACATCAACGTCAATTCAGATGTTGAACCGGTCAGTTTTCATGCCTTGGAAGTAAGCAACACTCAGTACCATGCTATTGAACGCCATTTCCGTGCTCCAAGATTTCTACCGAAGTAATCTCGGCTACTCAAGAAATGATGTCATTGGGTCATCAGCCGGGACAAGGGCTGGGTAAAGATCACCAGGGTATCAAGCACCCCATTCAAGTATCCAGTTAAACTAGGACAGTTGGACTAGGCTATTATGCCAGTAACGATCGAGAAATTTGTATTTTAATTTAAATATTTATTGAATTAAATAAATATTTTAAATAATTTATTTATTGAGGGAAATAAATAATTAATGAATTGTAGTGAATTAATTTAGTAACTAAATTATTTAATGTTAATTAAATTGAATAATGTTAATTTTATTTGAAGGATTTAATTTAAAGAAATAATTAAATTAAATCAATTACTTAATATTTAAGAAAATAATTAAAGTAAATGAATTGTTTAATATTAAAGGAAATAAATAAATTAAATAAAGTGATGTTTCTAATTATTAATTAAATTAGATATATAATTATTTATTAATTATAAGTATAATGATAATAAGATTATTATTATTATAAGTTATTTAAATTAACTAAACTAAAGTTATTTAAATTAATCAAATTAAAGTGTGACATGTAGTAACTATATAATATAAATATTATTAAAATAATTTAGTTGGGAGATTAAGTGGTAGCCAAACAAGGCCTTGTGGCCTTTGGGTTATTTAACTGACGTCTTTTGTTTTTTTAAACTGAAAGAGAACGTGGGATTATGGTCAGTTATATTTTCTACGCGCCTTTCTAAGGTTAGCTATCTGTGAAGAGCAGATAGGGTTTGAAGAGAGTCAAGAGAGAAAAACATAGAGGAGTTTGAGAGTGAGAGCTTGAGAGAATTTTCTGTGATTGTCAAGTGGAAGGGAAGGGTTTGCTTATCGTTTTGCTAAATCAAGGTATAAATTATTCTTGATTTTAACTCTTAATTTGGGTACTATGTATTCCATATGATTTGGAAATCATATGAATTGTGATATATATATATATATATATATATATATATATGTGTGTGTGTGTGTGTGTATAGTCTTGCAAAATCTGTTAATCATCATAGATGATTGTTACTTGTTTGTCCAACACGTGAAATTGGGTTGTAATAGAAGATTCCAAATAACAGTGTTTATGTTCATATAATATGGCTTAGAAAGTATAAAATTTCATGCTTAATGTGTGTTATAATCTGTAATTTGATGTTAGAATGTGTTCATATGATAAGAAACGAAAACAATATAGTTTAAATCATGACAATTGATTAAGAAATGAATTCGTGGCGATCGAATTCGCTAAAAGTGTCAAAATTGAAGAAATCTAGAAAAATATGGTTTTAATCCTTCAAATTTGTGTATATATGATGTTTGTGTAGCTAGAATGATGAATAACATGCTTAACTATGATATTACAAAGTTTTAGATGTTGAAGTTTGGTGAAATTTTGTGGAATTGGGATTTTTGACCTATAACAGAGTCTAAGTTAAGTGTTACTCAGAAATCGAAATTGATGCATCGCCTATTGTATCGTCTGGCTGTGTTGATCTTGTGAAATGATCATCTCTTAAGCCGCCAACATAATGATGTAAAATCGGCGGCGCTAGCCAATGAGTCGATCATTGTGACGCCCCCAAAATAGGTATACATCACCCATCATGAGTCGCCAAATACATGGTACAAAATTCAAATACAACTTAATAATACAACTGCGTAAATGTAAAATACGATAAAACATAAATCGAGAGTTTTAATCTGAATATTGTCTTCTAGACAAGTATTCAACTCAAATGGAGTCCTCAATACATTTATTATCACACTATTTCATAGAATAGTGAGGACTACTAATGCTATCATCTCGACCGTCACTCCGCTTCCCAGAGCTAGTCCCATTCGTTCTCATTTCTGAAGAGAACAATGAAAGCAAAAGGGTGAGCTCAACTAGCCCAAAGAAGAAATATTATGACTAAGATAATGCGTAATAATTTATCGTTAGCCTTTAACAATGTTAAACTGATAAAATATAACAAACGTCAAGTTTAACTGCAGCGGAACAAGCAATCCATTAGAAGAGTCAAGTAGAGCATAAAATCTACTATCTTCTATGATTTAAAAGATTTTTCATCACTTTTATCTCAGAGACTCAGCTTAATAAATAATCCACATCATCGAATCACCCCTGCACTACGGCCAAGGATATTCTTTAGTATCACGACCACAAATTATCCATGCACTACGGGCCAAAGATATTCGTGTATTCATTAATGGTCATGATCATGCCAACAACTGTCCATCAATGCACTATGGGCCAATGAGGACTTTTACCGCATCATTTGTAACATTATGGTCATGATTATACCGAATAATCCCTGCTCATAATCATACCAAGTCCATCCATGCACTACAGGCCACGGATGACTTTCAACATAATATAAACATGAGGATGATGACAATGATATAAGAATTCAATAAAAGAAGTTCAAGGATAAATTTTTAAAGATTTATAATTTAATTTATCCAGAATTCAATATTGTCCAAATTGTCAACATGATACTGCTTTATGGAGTAAAATTTAAGAATGATAATGTATTAAAAATGATTTGGACCGAAAAGAAATCAATTTTTGTTATGAATAGTACTCTGGATGAATAGTACCCGAGTGAATAGTACTTTGGGAATAGTACTCGTGAATAGTACTTTGTGAATAGTAATCGTGAATAGTACTTTATGAATAGTACTTTGTGAATAGTATCCGTGAATAGTACTTTTGTGAATAGTACCGTATAAATGGATAGTACTCATGAACAGTACTCCGGCATGAAAAACTTAAAATTTAACAAGAATGTGTAGAAAATATCCTTGTGAAGCGATACTAGATGAAATGCAAATTTTAAGGATATTCTACTAATTTCATGGAATATAGAAGCAATACTTTAACCAAACGATGGTATAATCAGGAATACGAGAAGAAATAATATCCCTTACCTCAGAAGAAGACTGGATACTGGAATAGTGAGGTAGCAGACTTCTCTTCTACTTTCTTTCTAAAGTTTCTCTCTCTATAAATGCTCTTGTGAGTCTTAGTGAATTGGTGAGAATGAAAGAAGAATGAGCTTCTATTTATATGAAAATATAGTTTCGATAATTGCAGGTTTTGGGGCTCGAAATATTACAGTATAATACCTTCATCTTTTCCTTCATTTTTAATTTAGTCTTGCAAGTATTATGAAACTTTCACCACCTCCCCTCAAAAGTTTTGGTATAGAAACGATAGATGGTTATGATTGATTCAATTTACTTCACAACTATTAATTCGTTGTAGAAGTGATATACAAAGAAAATATTTATTTCTTTCAGCTAATTATACTTATAATTGTTATTACTTGCTGAGCACTCAAATGCTCATCCTTGCTTAAATTTAAATATTTTCAGCTAAGCATGATCAACCGGAAGGTACAGCCAAGAACAAGTGAAGAGAAAAACAAACAGAATATGTTTAATGGTATCTTTTGTAATGGTTAGACAATATATAGACCGTGGTATTTATTATCTATCATGTAATATATTGTAGCAAAGGTTGCGTACTTTGGATTAGACTCCGATAAATGTAAGTTAAGTTTGAAATTCATATTATTATTATTATTATTATTATTATTCCGCTCATAGAAATGGTATCATAAAGCACCGAGTTCGGGTTTTAAGTACCCGAATTTGGGGGCGTTACAGGTTGGTATCAGAGATTTAGGGTTAAAAACCTTAGGTGGGTTAAACCTTAGGCTATAACCTTGGAACAGAGGAAAACGTTAAAAATATAATTAACTCATATAGAGTTTATTAAGAGATGAATTGAATAAATTCATCGTCAAATAAAATAAAAGATAACTTATATAAAACTATTATGTGTTGTGTGTAAATATTATGTGCTAATTAAGATAGTTTGTGTGTAGATGTCAGATATAAAGGATTAGGATACCCTCAGGTCGTAATGAATAAGTCAAGCATATCTCCATAACTGAGCCAATATCAAAGCCAATAGCTGAAATAGACGCTCACATTGAAAGCTACCTCAATGAGGTGGATATTGTGGAAAAGTGTAGTACAGGATCCAGAAACGATAAGTATAGCAGATAAGTAAAGTATAGTTAAAGAATAAGTGATCAATGTCAAGTTCTTAAACTCATATGTTTGTGGTGAGTTCTTAAACTCATAATGTGTTATAAGTTGGACGAGTTAGGTACAGTTTAGTGTGAATAGATTATTGAGGATGATGGGAATGGATAAGATACTAAGCAATTGATCCTTAGTGATGGCGTAAGAAATAAGTGGTATTAGTATTAGTTGAATATGTATGAATTGAGGTGGTGTATATGATAGGTATGTTGGTGTAATGTAATACTTTGTATAAGTTATATCAGCGATTCCTGACTCTTGAGTCACAAAGGGATAGTAGATGTTTAAGCGCGATATGTATATGGTATGTCAAGTGCTATGAATATGAGTCTATGTTGGATTAATGGAATAAGTTGGTATAAAGATAGTAGATGTTTATCTGAATATTGGTTAATATAGTAAACCAAATTTTCAAAATCTAATATTTTGAATATATGATTATTTGAGTAGAAAATTTTGTGTTATATGTTGAACGGATACGATATGGCTTAGAATGTAAGGTAATAAAGAATAATTTACGATTATGCCACCGAAACGAAAATGAAACCAAAGGGTAGAAGAATTTGTCAACAAAGCTGGAGGACAACCGGATCGATCTGAGAATCTTGCGAATATGGACGATCAAGCTATGCAGAGCGAAAATACCAACCAAAGATCAACTAGATAATCGAACGTCGAACACCAAAGACTTCAAGACGGTCCTATTGCTAGGATGTAGAGGATTAAGTGACTTAGTAGAAGCGTTTATGATAGCTAAGATAACAGAAGGGTTAAAAGACAACTTTTACCACCTATAAAATAAAAAAAATGAGATAAAGAAATAGTTTATGTGTTATGTGTGTGGGCAGAAGGGACATATCTCTTCCAACTGTCCCAATCCAAGAATGTATAGTGGGTGTTTTATTTGTGAATCAATGGAGTATAAGGTGAAAGATTATTCAAGAAGGAGAAGGGAGATAAGGAATGCGAATGCGAGAAATGACAGCAGGACATTGGCGACAATGGGACCAACTTCAACAAGCACACCAACGAAATTAACCGCGAGCGTCTTCAACATTATCGTTCAGGAATCGGTAGCAGTCGGGGATGCAACTCCAGGTATTACTCGAACCAATTTTATTTTCTTATATATGATTTTCTTATATATATAGTATATTATTTTATAAATTATTTTGAAGGAGGAAATTGAGTTCTATTAGAAATCAATTTTCCGTAGAAGCAGATAGACAAGCGTTATGTGAATAGTTAAAGATCGGTTCAATCAATTTTGATCGAGATCTACTTGTAATGATTATGTATGTTATGTACCCTGGCAAGTATAGGTTTTAAACGGTGATTCCGGGGACGAAATCCTTATAAGAGAGGGTGAATGTAATATCCCGATATTTTCTATAAAATTAAATCAGAAATTTTGCGTATAAAATTTTTTTTTTATTTAATGATGAGAATATGTGTCAAGTAATGTGAATGATAAATGCAAATATATTTATTTCTTGAAAAATTAGAAATAATTTTAGAATTATTAATTATTTCAAATTATCTTTTTACTGATAATTAATTTTGTAAGCAAAAATGTTTTATTAATTATTTTCATGAAAATATGATTTGATATTATTATATAATATATGAAATGATGACAAGATTATTATAATAATTATTTTATTATATGAATTTATTTCAGATTAATTAAGTTAATTATTTAACTTAATTAATAATGTTATATATGACAGATAAATCAGATATGGAATACAAACCTTAATTTTTGATTTTTGATCAAGGAATGAGAATAATAATATTATATTATTATTTGTCAGTGTTATAGATATGTATGTTATGTGTGTGTAATGTTAATGTGTGAAATAGTTTAAATGTTACTAGTAAACCCTAATACTAGTCTGATAAACCCTAATTCTGGTTCTGGAATAAGGAATGATGATAATGATATAATATTATATGTATATTAATTTTTCAGTGTTATAAATATGTACTGTATATGTGTGGACAGATAATGATTGGTCAATTGTGGTAAATTAGGTCCTAACCTAATATTGTGTTGTTAAACCCTAATTATTAAACTCGCCATGAGATAAGACTAAGGTAGTAATTGTGTTATATGAACTTTACTGTGTTAGAATTTTTGTATTTAGAAATCGTAATTACTGTGTTAGTAAGATATACAGATAATTAGGAAACCCTAATTGTTAATTTTAAAAACCCTAATTTCTATTGAAAATCCTAATTTTAAATTATTGTATTTAATTTGTTAAATCTTTAGTATTAAACCCTAAACCCTAAAGTGATAAACCCTAAACTCTATGGGTTGTAACCAATGACTAAAATGCCCTTGAGGTTAAAAGTGAAAAGTCTAAAATACCCTTGTGCATTATTAAAGGTAGAATTCAATTATTGATGTGGAAATTACTAAAATACCCTTTTTATCCCATTTAGTGTATTATTGTAGCCAATTATTCCACAAAAGCCAGCCATCTAGAATTTACCTATGATCTTATAGCATTACCAAAGACATGATTAGCCATTACAATTATTGCATACATGATTTGCTAGATTTAAGAGAGAGAGAAAAGTGCACATTTAGACTAAAATTGTGCAACAAAAACTTAACCATACTCTCAAGACCAAACCTCTAAAATTCTCTTGCTAGATCACCCCAAAACAAGCCCAACGATCAACAACAACAACAAATCGTAAACATAGAATCAAGAATCGATGTATAAAAGGTATGAAACCCTAATTAAGAATTTGATCTTTGATCTTCTGTTAAAAATTGTGATTATGTGTTGTAATATGTTCTATGTAGTGTCTATAAGTGATCCGGTTGGCATATGTTAGATTCATAACATCAAAGTGCTCAAATCTAAGTTTTTCAAAATCTGGAAAAGCTGCTTTTTACATTGTCTGACGATTAATGTTAGGAACTTTAAATCTTTTTATGTTATTGGTTTTTGTTGTTTTAAAGTTTTAAGCTATAGCCTGTCATGTTATCTTCAATATGAAAAAGGAATCCGAGTCATAACGATTATATATTTGAAGTTATAATCGGTCAAAGGTCGTTGACCGACCATGACCGATTGGAAATCTGGGAAGCCCAGAATGTTGAAACAGAGTCTGACAAGAAGTTCTAGGTCATAGATTTGTCAGGTTTGTTGATGTTTGTTGATGTTATTGTATTCAATGTGTAGCTGGTTATGTGAACTCTCGATCCATGGTTTTATATTTCTTAAACAGTAAGTAGATTAAGTGTAGTGTGTGGTCAAACGTAACCAGTTGATGACAAAGTGCAATTTCTGGAAATTCCAGAAATCATAAGAATAGGCGTCCTGAGAAGGTTTGACCGAGTCATAGATTGTGGATCTATTGTTGGTAAATAGCTTTATTGTTATGTTAATGTTCCTTGTCATGTATACTATAGGTTTAAACCATAAAACATCATAATGCATGGTCAGAACTAAGATAAAATCGAACCACAAAGTGGTACCTCGCGACTGTCTGGGTTGCTGGGTTACACAGAAAACCCAGATGTTGTCTGACAGCATGTTTGCTAGCTTAGATCTCATAGAATTATTATGTGTTGGCCATAAAAGTTGATTAAGGTTGTAGTGTGTCAGTAATTATACAATATTAGTGGAAAATTAAACCAGAAACATTTTAGATTGCGATTTACAGCCGGTCAAACCGAGACCCTCGAACACTGGCCTGTCAGTGTTCTTGAGCTCAAAAACACCTAAGATGATGCTTTTCTGTCGCCATAGGCTTTAGCGACAAACTTAATTAATTTTAATTAGCTAATTTTTGAAAATTAATTAAAAATAGAAAAAATGGTTTTAATTATTAAAATAAAAAATAAATTCGAAAAAATTATTTTAAAGTCCGAAAATTAGTTTTAATTATTTTTAATATATTTCAAAAATATTTAATATTTTTGGAATATAAAAGGTATTTATTTATTTAATTATAATATTAAATAAATTATTTAAAAATAGTTTTAATTCATGAAAAATCATTATAAATTATATTATGATATAAGAAAATATTTTAAGTTATTTTCTATGAATTTTAATATTTTGTGATGAAATTTCATTAATTAATTAATATTAATGATGTTTAAGTTATTTAATAAATATATTAAATAAATTATAAAAATAAAATTAATGATTTTAAAAATCATTTAAAGTATTATAAAAATATTTTAAGTTATAAAATATAACTTTTGATATTTTGTCATGAAAAATATTAATAATTTAATATTAATGATATTAATTTAATATAAATGATATTAAGTTTATTTAATAATTATATTAAATAAATAGTTTAAAAATAGTTTTATTTATTTAAAAATCATTTAAAAGGATATTAATGAATTATTTTTAAAAATTAATGACTTTTAATATTTGGATAAATGAATTTTAATATTATATTTTTAAACGCTTTTAAAAATCATTTAAGGGTAATATAAATGTTTTAAAAATTTTATAAATAACTTTAATATTTTGGCAATGGTTTCATTAATAGTTAATATTAATTAAATACTATGATAATAGAATTATTTGATATTTAAATCATTTTATAATGATTCCGGTGTTTGAAAATTTGTGATAAATTATTTTAATTGTTTAAAAATTATTGTAAGTCAGTTAAAAATGATATGACTGTTATTTAAATAGTCTATATGGATATTGAACTATATGATAGAGTCTTAGACTCGATAATTACCCGATAAAGTCGCTTGATGCGCTCAAAAATGTTCAAAAAATTAATCTGACTTGCATATCAGGTCTCAGATATATGTTTATTTGTGATTAATGACTCTGAAATGTATGTGGCAATGTGATTAGTTTATGTGTTGAATCGCAATAAGCGGTATCATGTATGTTATGATATGTGATTCTAATCGATCAAATGATCTTATTAATGATAGGTTTTAGATATAAAGATAAATCTAAGTTGATAATTATAAGCGAGATCAGTGCAAATATCCTACCTTTGCATTTCCTTTATGCAATGGACATGAGTAAGAAGTTTCGTTATATTATATTATATTATTAACTCTATTATGATATATTCTATATCCGATCATTGTTTATCAACATGTTAAGATATGGTAATTCAAATATATATTATGTTCGTTAATTTCTAAACATGGTTTTACAAGTGTCCCCACTTGGATAATCATTGTATTTAATCACATGTTGATATATATATATATATATATATATATATATATACATCTAAGCTATTTGATTAGCTAGACACAGATTCAGAAATACCGTTGATTATGATAAAACCTTTTTGTATCCAATCAAATTTCTTTGGTTTGGACTCAAGACTTAGTATTAACATCCCGAATATGGGAAAACTTTTATGCGCCCAAGGCGGACAGAGTGAACGATAACATCGTTCTTGCATGTAGTATTGATCAATACAGGGTCCATGGGATGTACACCCTCGTGCCCGTAAGTTATGACGGTTTGCAGAAGAATTTCTGTCTAACCATTTTGAAAACAGAAAACAATGTTCATAATATGTCGACTACCCTATATATATAGTCAATACGTAGTTTCAAAAGTTTTGGTATAGAAACGATAGATGGTTATGATTGATTCAGTTTACTTCACAACTATTAATTCATTGTAGAAGTGATATACAAAGAAAACATTTATTTCTTTCAGCTAATTATACTTATAATTGTTATTACTTGCTGAGCACTCAAATGCTCATCCTTGCTTAAATTTAAATATTTTCAGCTAAGCATGATCAATCGGAAGGTACAGCCAAGAACAAGTGAAAAGAATAACAAACAGAATATGTTTAATAGTATCTTTTGTAATGGTTAGACTATCTATCATGTAATATATTGTAGCAAAGGTTGCGTACTTGGGATTAGACTCTGATAAATGTAAGTTAAGTTTGAAATTCATATTATTGTTATTATTATTAGTATTATTCCGCTCATAGAAATGGTATCGTAAATCACCGAGTTCGGGTTTCAAGTACCCGAATTTGGGGGCGTTACAGGTTGGTATCAGAGATTTAGGGTTAAAAACCTTAGGTGGGTTATACCTTAGGCTATAACCTTGGAACAGAGGAAAATGTTAAAAATATAGTTAACTCATATAGAGTTTATTAAGAGATGAATTGAATAAATTCATCGTCAAATAAAATAAAAGATAACTTATATAAAATTATTATGTGTTGTGTGTATATATTATGTGCTAATTAAGATAGTTTGTGTGTAGATGTCAGATAGAAAAGATTAGGATACCCTCAGGTCGTAATGAATAAGTCAAGCATATCTCCATAACTGAGCCAATATCAAAGCCAATAGCTGAAATAGACACTCACATTGAAAGCTACCTCAATGAGGTGGATATTGTGGAAAAGTGTAGTACAGGATCCAGAAACGATAAGTATAGCAGACAAGTAAAATATAGTTAAAGAATAAGTGGTCAATGTCAAGTTCTTAAACTCATATGTTTGTGGTGAGTTCTTAAACTCATAATGTGTTATAAATTGGACGAGTTAGGTACAGTTTAGTGTGAATAGATTATTGAAGATGATGGGAATGGATAAGATACTAAACAATTGATCCTTAGTGATGGCGTAAGAAATAAGTGGTATTATTATTAGCTGAATATGTATGAATTGAGGTGGTGTATATGATAGGTATGTTGGTGTAATGTAATACTTTGTATAAGTTATGTTAGCGATTCCTGATTCTTGAGTCACAAAGGGATAACATTTGTTTAAAGCGATATGTGTTTTGGTATGTCAAGTGCTATGAATATGAGTCTATATTGGATTAATGGAATAAGTTGGTATAAAGATAGTAGATGTTTATCTGGATATTGGTTAATATAGTAAACCAAAATTTCAAAATCTAATATTTTGAATATATGATTATTTGAGTAGAAAATTTTGTGTTATATGTTGAACGGATACGATATGGCTTAGAATGTAAGGTAATAAAGAATAATTTATGATTATACCACCGAGATGAAAACGAAACCAAAGGGCAGAAGAATTTATCAACAAAGCTGGAGGACAACCAGATCTGATACAGAATCTTGCGAATATGGACGATCAAGCTATGCAGAACGAAATACCAGCCGCGGAAGATCAACCAGATAATCGAACATCGAACGCCAAAGACTTCAAGGCGGTCCTATTGCTAGGATGTAGAGGATTAAGTGACTCAGTAGAAGCGTTTATAATAGCTAGGATAACGGAAGGGGCAAAAGACAACTTTTACCACCTATACGATAAAAGGAAATGAGATAAAGAAAAAGTTTATGTGTTATGTGTGTGGGCAGAAGGGACATATCTCTTCCAACTGTCCCAATCCAAGAATGTATAGTGGGTGTTTTATTTTTGAATCAATGGAGTATAAGGTGAAAGATTATTCAAGAAGGAGAAGGGAGATAAGGAATGTGAATGTGAGAAATGACAGCAGGACATTGGCGACAATGGGACCAACTTCAACAAGCACACCAACGAAATTAACCGCGAGCGTCTTCAACATGATCGTTCAGGAATCGGTAGCAGTCGGGGATGCAACTCCAGGTATTACTCGAACCAATTTTATTTTCTTATATATGATTTTCTTATATATATAGTATATTATTTTATAAATTATTTTGAAGGAGGAAATTGAGTTCTATTAGAAATCAATTTTCCGTATAAGCAGATAGACAAGCGTTATGTGAATAGTTAAAGATCGGTTCAATCAATTTTGATCGAGATCTACTTGTAATAATTAAGTATGTTATGTACCTCAGCAAATATAGGTTTTAAAACGGTGATTCCTGAGGCGGAATCCTTATAAGGGGGGTGAATGTAATATCCCAATATTTTCTATAAAATTAAATCGTAAATTTTGTGTAATAATTTTTTTTTTTTTTAATGATGAGAATATGTGTCAAGTAATGTGAATGATAAATGCAAATATATTTATTTCTTGAAAAATTAGAAATAATTTTAGAATTATTAATTATTTCAAATTATCTTTTTACAAAGAATTAATTTTTTAAGCGAAATGTTTTATTAATTATTTTCATGAAAACATGATTTGATATTATTAAATAATATATGAAATGATGACATCATTATTATAATAATTATTTTATTATATGAATTTATTTCAGATTAATTAAGTTAATTATTTAACTTAATTAATAATGTTATATATGACAGATAAATCAGATATGGAATACAAACCTTGATTTTTGATTTTTGATTTTTGATTTATAATCAAGGAATGAGAATAATAATATTATATTATTATTTGTCAGTGTTATAGATCTTTATGTTATGTGTGTGTAATGTTAATGTGTGAAACAATTTAAATGTTACTAGTAAATCCTAATACTAGTCTGATAAACCCTAATTCTGGTTCTAGAATAAGGAATAATGATAATGATATAATATTATATGTATATTAATTTTTCAGTGCTATAAATATGTACTGTATATGTGTGGACAAATAATGATTGGTCAATTATGGTAAATTAGGTCCTAACCTAATATTGTGTTGTTAAACCCTAATTATTAAACTCAGTTATGAGATAAGACTGGGTAGTAATTGTGTTATATGAACTTTACTGTGTTAGAATTTCTATATTTAGAAATCGTAATTACTGTGTTAGTAAGATATACAGATAATTAGGAAACCCTAATTGTTAATTTTAAAAACCCTAATTTCTATTGAAAATCTTAATTTTAAATTATTGTATTTACTTTGTTAAATCTTTATGGTTAAACCCTATACCCTAAAGTGATAAACCTTAAACTCTAAGGGTTGTAACCAATGACTAAAATGCCCTTGAGGTTAAAAGTGAAAAGTCTAAAATACCCTTGTGCATTATTAAAGGTAGAATTCAATTATTGGTGTGGAAATTATTAAAATACCCTTTTTGTCCCATTTAGTGTATTATTGTAGCCAATTATTCCACAAAAGCCAAATATCTAGAATTTACCTATGATACTATAGCATTACCAAAGACATGATTAGCCATTACAATTATTGCATACATGATTTGCTAGATTTAAGAGAGAGAAAAGTGCACATTTAGACTAAAATTGTGCAACAAAAACTAAGCCATACTCTCAAGACCAAACCTCCAAAATTCTCTTGCTAGATCACCCCCAAAACAAGCCCCCACGATCAACAACAACAAATCGAAAACATAGAATCAAGAATCGATGTATAAAAGGTATAAAACCCTAATTAAGAATTTGATTTTGATCTTCTGTTAAAAATTGTGATTATGTGTTGTAATATGTTCTATGTAGTGTCTATAAGTGATCTGGGTTGGCACATGTTAGATTCATAACATCAAAGTGCTCGAAATCTAAGTTTTTCAAAATCTGGGAAAACTGTTTTCTGTTGTCTGACAGTTAATGTCAGGAACTTTAAATCTTTTTATGTTATTGGTTTTTGTTGTTTTAAAGTTTTATGCTATAGCCTATCATGTTATCTTTAATATGAAAAAGGAATCGTCATCATAACGATTATATATTTGAAGTTATAATCGGTCAAAGGTCGCCGATTAATGACCACGAAAGTGGAAATCAAGGCGACCCGAAATGTTGAAACAGTAGTCCCACAAGAAGTTCTAGGTCATAGATCATCAGTTTGTTGATGTTTGTTGATGTTGTTGTATTTAATGTGAGTAATGGTTATGTGAACTCTCGATCCATGATTTTATATTTCTTAAACAGTAAGTAGATTAAGTGTAGTGTGTGGTCAAACGTAACCAGTTGATAACAAAGTGCAATTTCTGGAAATTCCAGAAATCATAAGAACATGCGTCCTGAGAAGGTTTGACTGAGTCATAGATTGTGGATTTGTTGTTCGTAAATAGCTTTATTGTTATGTTAATGTTCCTTGTCATGTATACTATAGGTTTAAACCATAAAACGTCATAAAGCATGGTCAGAACTAAGATAAAATCGAACCACAAAGTGGTACCTCGCGACTGTCTGGATTTCTGGGTTACCCAGAAAACCTAGATGTTGTCTGATAGCATGTTTGCTAGCTTAGATCTCATAGAATTATTATGTGTTGGCCATGAAAGTTGATTAAGGTTGTAGTGTGTCAGTAATTATACAATATTAGTGGAAAATTAAACCCAGAAACATTTTAGATTGCGATTTACAGCCGGTCAAACCGAGACCCTCGAACACTGGCCTATCAGTGTTCTTGAGCTCAAAAACACCTAAGGTGACGCTTTTCTGTCGCCATAGGCTTTAGCGACAGACTTAATTAATTTTAATTTCTGTATTTTCCGAAAATTACTTAAAAATAGAAAAAATGGTTTTTAATTATTAAAAATACAAAATAAATTTTAAAAATTATTTTAAAGTCCTAAAAATAGTTTTAATTATTTTGAGTATATTTCAAAAATATTTAGTATTTTTGGAATATAAAAGGTATTTATTTATTTAATTATAATATTAAATAAATTATTTAAAAATGGTTTAAATTCATGAAAAATTATATTATATTATGTTAGAAAATATTTTAATTTATTTTCTATGAATTTTAATATTTTGTGATGAAATTTCATTAATTAATTAATATTAATGATGTTTAAGTTATTTAATAAATATATTAAATAAATTATGAAAAATAGAATTAATGATTTAAAAATCATTTAATGTATTATAAAAATATTTTAAGTTATAAAATATAAATTTTGATATTTTGTAATGAAAAATATTAATAATTTAATATTAATGATATTAATTTAATATAAATGATATTAAGTTTATTTAATAATTATATTAAATAAATAGTTTAAAAATAATTTTCTTTATTTAAAAATCATTTAAAAAAGATATAAATGAATTAAAATATTTTCGCTTATTATAAATAACTTTAATATTTTGGCAATGGTTTCATTAATAGTTAATATTAATTAAATGATATTAGAATTATTTTAAACGTTTAAATCATTTTATAATGATTAAATGTTTGAAAATTTTATGATAAATTATTTTAATTGTTTAAAATTATTAAATACTAATGATAAGATTGTTTAAAAAATGATATGATTCATTATTTAAATAGTCTAAGTATGGATATTTGAATATTATGATCAGAGTCTTAGACTTAAATAATTAGATATCGAACTAAAGTCGCTTGCACGATAAAGTTGTGTTTCAAAATTGATCTGTATACTTGCATATTATGTCCAGTATATATGTTTATTTGTGATTCTATGACTCAGAAATGTATGTGGCAAAGTGATTAGGTTATGTGCTGACTGCAATAAGCAGTGTTGTGTGTTATGATATGTGATTCTAATCGAACAAATGATCTAATTAATGATACGTTTTGATATAAAAGATAAATCTAAATTGCATAACTGTAAGCAGCAGACCAAGCAAGTATCCTACCTTTGCATTTTCTTTATGCAATGGACATGAGTAAGAAGTTTCAGAATTATATTATTATGCTCTATTGCGATATACTCTATATCCGATCATTGTTTATCAACATGTCAGTATATGGTAATTCAAATATATATTATGTTCGTTCATTTCTAAACATGGTTTTACAAGTGTCCCCACTTGGATAATCATTGTTTAATCACATGTTGATATATATATATATATATATATATATATATATATATATATATATATATATATATATATATGCATCTAAGCTATTTGATCAGCTAGACACAGATTCAGAAATACCGTTGATTATGATAAAACCTTTTTGTATCCAATCAAATTTCTTTGGTTTGGACTCAAGACTAAGTATGAACATCCCGAATATTGGAAAACTTTTATGCGCCTAAGGCGGACAGAGTGAACGATAACATCGTTCTTGCATGTAGTATTGATCAATACAGGGTCTATGGGATGTACACCCTCGTGCCCGTAAGTTATGACGGTTTGCAGAAGAATTTCTTTCTAACCATTTTGAAAACAGAAAACAATGTTCATAATATGTCGACTACCCTATATATATAGTCAATACGTAGTTTCAAAAGTTTTGGTATAGAAACGATAGATGGTTATGATTGATTCAGTTTACTTCACAACTATTAATTCGTTGTAGAAGTGATATACAAAGAAAACATTTATTTCTTTCAGCTAATTATACTTATAATTGTTATTACTTGTTGAAAGACTCAAATGCTCATCCTTGCTTAAATTTAAATGTTTTCAATTAAAGCATGATCATCAACGGAAAGGTACAACCAAGAACAAGTGAAAAGAAAAACAAACAGAATATGTTTAATGGTATCTTTTGTAATGGTTAGACAATATATAGACCATGGTATTTATTATCTATCATGTAATATATTGTAGCAAAGGTTGTGTACTTGGGATTAGACTCTGATAAATGTAAGTTAAGTTTAAAATTCATATTATTGTTATTATTAGTAGTATTATTCTACTCATAGAAATGGTATCGTAAAGCACCGAGTTCGGGTTTCAAGTACCCAAATTTGGGGGCGTTACAACACTCATGTGAAAAAAATAATTATAGTATAGTACCTTCATCTATACCTCCATTTTTAATTTAGTCATGCAAGTATTATCAATCTTGTACCACCTCCCCTAATAGTACATGCATGTGAATCAATAGTACACACATGTGAACAAATAGTTATAAGCATGTGAATTAATAGTAATCAATTGCTTATTTATCTGATTAATTACCCGATTGGTCAATATAACCTTCAGACATTCATCATTATCGAAATAGATGTCGATTTCCACTAACACTAATAATCCCAACATAATGGAAATATCAATTTCATCATTAATCAACACGAACTTATTCATCATTAATATTATAACTCACAATATTTAACAACCAGATCATTCCCATGAAAGAGGGGCTTTCCGATAAGGATTTCTCCTTATCATGCCAGCAATTAGGTGACCAAACCTCTCCTTGACAGAACTTTCTAGACATTGTCAATATTGTAAATAATAATATGAATAACTTTGTCGTCTCAATTATTGATTTAATAATATAAAATATTATGCAGATGATACTGCGACAATAATTGAATCAATAATATGAAAGATATTCTGCAGCAATTACTGTAGAAATAATTGAGTATAACTGAGTGACTTACGTAAGCATCAATAATCAATACTGTGTGCTACTATGCAATCACACGTATTACTGTACTTTTACCACCGGGTAGTTCAACAGTTTAACGATAAAACTTTCGCCGTTATTTTTATAAAAAGATAATTCTGTCATTTTTCTAATTACGACAATACTTTCGTTGTGGGGTCCACCAATGATTATGTCGTCGTACGAATATTCCCTGTTAAAACGAATATTCTCCGACCAATCGAATATTATATAACCACTTGCTTATCTTGCAAAATTTGTAAATAATACCCACAACTATAACATTATATCAAATCCACACCATAATATTCAAAAATATATTTTAAGAAAAATTAATCTTTATTCAGAAAAGTTGGGGTCTTACAGTCACAGACAGTGAAGTCCGCTACTTCTGCAGAATTTGGAAATTCATTGTAACTTGGCTTAATGATTATGTTAGTGTGTCAAATGTGTAATAACAAGGTTAAAGCAGAAATGTATCATGTGGTTAGTAACCCTAAAATGTTAAGTAAGGTTATGACCTAAATGATGGGTTAATCCCATAAAGCTAATATACAACTAATTGTTGTTGCGATTCCAATGATATATTTAGGGTAATTTGTGAATATTACATATGTGTAGCTTACATACAAGGCAAGTTTCTAAACCTTATCTTTTACATTGAGCAAGTTTCTAAACCTTATCTTTTATATTGAGCAAGTTTCTTATCCTAAAACTTTCATTGAGCAAGACTATTGATTCTATTCTTATGTATGATTGAATAAGCTCTTGTAACCTAATTCGTTACATCGAATGAGTTTCAAATTCTCATTTCTTGTCATTATTATTCAAAACATATATTGTTCTAACACATTGATTCAAAGGAGATTTTTCTACTTCTTTGAATATAGTACTTTGCATCATGAGTATCATGTTTATTCAATTATATATTGTTGATATCTGATCCTTGACTTTGATAGCCTTGTTCAGTTATACATTCTTGTAGTAAACCTTCAAGATGTAAGTAAACTTTTATTGATTTCATTCATTTATAATTGAATAAGTGTTCTAAAATTCTAGAAACACTGATAAGCTAGTTCCAAACTAAACTTTCTTTAGTGCGGAAATTCTAAATTCAAACTGAGACGAACAACCCTAACATAGGGGATTTTGTATGTCTAACGTTTAGATGTTTGTGCACAATACATGGTACAAAGGGCTAATCCCCCTAAGTACATTAAGAAGAGTCTGTATAGTCTAGATGACTGTTAAGGTTGAGGTAATAATACCTAAATATGGAAGACATAGTTCGTAGTCTTAAGACCCTCAAATATTAAATTTGAACTTGTTTTCTGATAAGTTGGTTTTATACCTACTTATCCGGTATCTGTTACTTGAATTAGTTGCTTATACTCATGTTTCTTAGTTACTTTTCATGCATTTTGTGTTCATTTTGTAGATCTTATGCTTGGGAACGATGTGAGCGACTATTGGTATAAAAACGCAATGAAAAGCAATCTTGATATAATTTGGGCTATCATGTTCATTTCATGTTCTTGGCTTGGAACTTGGACTATGTTGTAGAGCTTCTTCTAAGCTTTCCGGAACATCTTGAATCATTCCAATCGGAGTGCGGATGCAAGAGTTATGACCTTTGTACCAACGAATGTGACGCCCCCAAAATTAGGTATACATCACCCATTCTAAGTCGCCAGATACATGGTGCAAAATTCAAATACAACTTCATTTATACAACTCTTGAACTGTTGTATAGAATACGATCATAGTTAACTGTGAGTTTTAATACAAATGTATGTAACTCTCATAGTGCAATGGTACTTTACATAAAAGTATAGTCAAAAACTGTTTTAGAAATTAAAATCTTTGGGAAGTGCTCAAGGAAACCTTCGTACATGGGAGGCCATACGTCTAAGTTATAATAGATATCATATGGCCACATAATTATCATTGATTGACCCAATAAACCCCAAAGAAAAACGAGAAGATTACTATCATCTTCTTTCCAATGGTGAGTCTTCTCTTGACATATAACTATCTCCACTGTTTCCAAGTGAATATTATATTTTAAATCAACTCCAAGATCATATAGGTAGTGCCCGTAGATATACTCAGCAAGTGGATGCGCACAATCCTATCTTATGATAATACGAGGTTGTATGTCATTAGACATCTTGTATGATAGTGGCAAAACACCCTTCCAAAGTTGGGTTCACCTCACCCTATTTGATACACCAAATATAACTATTAAATATTGTATAGAATACAACACATTTTTCTATACTGTTTGGGGAGAACCTTCACAGCTAGAGACCACTATTCTACTCCCTTGTTATCCCCGCTCGACCCGGTAACACTCTTACGACAACACTCTTATTACCTGAAAGGAATTGTGAAGCAGAAAGGGTGAGCACAACTAGCCCAGTAAAGAATATCATGACTAAAGATAATTAAATTATCAATAGCTTTCATCAATAATAAATCAGAGATTTGGAACATATGGTAGATGATAAAACTTTTCAACCATAGTTGTAATTTTAACGAAGCAATCCATTAGAAGAGTCAAATAGACCATCGTGTCTATTATCTTCTCCATGTTAAAATTCCACCAATAATGTTTTATCCTCAGTAACATCAATCAACAATTCTTGTCCACAATCATATGAATAACTCATAATCATAATTGTGATTACAATTCCTTTTGCACCGGTGATCTAAAAATAATTTTCATCACATATCTTCACCAAACATCAAAAACCATGGTTATACCAAATCACAATTCATGCTCGTAATCATTAAATCATCTTTGCACTACGGCCAAAGATATTCATTATTATCACATCCATGAATTAATATTTCATTGCTAAGACTCAGCTCAATAAATAATCCACATCATCGAATCATCCCTGCACTACAGGCCAAGGATATTCTTTAGTATCACGACCACAAATTATCCATGCACTACGGGCCAAAGATAATCGTGTTTTCTTCAACGGTCCTGATCATGCCATAAAATAATTCATCTTTGCACCCTTGGCCGAAGAGAATCCATAACCATAATCATACAAAAAACTATCCATCAATGCATTACGGGCCAATGAGGACTTTTTTCACATCATTTGTAATATTACGGTCATGATTATACCGAATAATCCCTGGTCATAATCATACCAAGTCCATCTATGCACTACGGCCAAAGATGACTTTTTCCACATCATTTGTAACATTACGGTCATGATTATACCGAATAATCCCTGGTCATAATCATACCAAGTCCATCTATGCACTACGGTCAAAGATGACTTTCAACACAATATAAGCATGAGGATGATGGCAATGATATAAGAATCAATCAAATGAGATAAATGATAAATATTAAACATTTATAATACAATTTATCCAGCGTTCAATAATAAACAAATGTTATCAATCACTTAATAATCTCATAATCTATTATCATTAATATTATAACAATATTTTAATCATTTCTTAAACTTATAAATAATTTATTTCAATTGTTTACACTTTATCAAATAATGCATTTAATCATTCAAAAATACCATACTCATAAGATTTCATCATCAATGATCAAATCCCTCATAAAAAATCTGCATATACCCTATATAGGATTCTCAAGCCATAAAATCCTATTTTTCAATTTTATTACTTCACAAACATATTTAATTCATTTACTCATAACTAGTTCATTTTCATGAAAATACCAAATCAGTCCCAAAAATATTTCTTTTCTGGGATTTAGCATAATATAGTCCCATCTTGAACATATATTTTTCTCAGAATTTTTAAAATTCATTTACTATTTTTCATATGGCTAAAACTGCCAAATATTTAGACATTTATCATAAATTGTACTTTTGTCCAAAAATTCCGAAATTTACAGGGTATACTCATGTT
This sequence comes from Panax ginseng, assembly GCA_020205605.1. Taxonomy (NCBI): domain Eukaryota; kingdom Viridiplantae; phylum Streptophyta; class Magnoliopsida; order Apiales; family Araliaceae; genus Panax; species Panax ginseng. The sequence goes on along the minus strand of CM035138.1, from coordinate 115,078,144 downwards.
ATATACATGTACTCCCAATAAAAATTTCACCAATTTTAGAGTTAACCACAAGGAGTTATAAGGGTTTACTTTTAAAATAGTCTTTTCCCATAAAATCCATAACTCTTAATCTATACATCCAAAAATCGCCATTTTTGGACACAATTTAGAAAACCCATCAAATTATCATTTCAAATTTTTCCACAATTTTGAGGGTCAGAAAAATTACGAATCTTCCCCTGGTAGAAACCCCTTTTTAATGAAAATACTATTTGTATGAATACGAAGGATCATTCACCATGCATGTGGTAATCCACATAGACGCAGTTATTCCACGAGTAATAATAAAGAATAGAATAATGAAGTATTCACCATGCGTGCGATAGGCGCACCTATGCAGTTATTCCCAATAATAATAAATAATGGAACCAGGTCCGCAGAACGCATACGACGGGATATTCCGGCGAGAATAATAAATAATAGAACCGGTCCGGTAAACAGAACGTCATCGTAGACGGGATATTATTCGATAGAATAATAAAGAACGGAATATTAGAAGAATTTCACCATGTATGCGGTACTTCGCATAAACAGGTTATTCCAACATAATAATAAAGAATGGAATAACAAAAGAATTTCACCAAGTATAGGGTAGTCCGCGTATACAGGTTATTCCAACAGAATAATAAATAATAATAATATCCTTTACGAGTACGACAATTATATCCCCTACCTTAAAAAGAAAAGTATTCCGACTGGTAGGGCGGGAATATACTTGAAGAAAACTTGCACTACGCTCAAAACTTTCTTAAACTCTAAAGAAAAACGTTCAAGATTATAGAAGAAGAACTTTCTCTATAGTTTCTCTCTCTAGAGTTTCAGTGAATTCTTAAGAAATAATGAAGGAATGAGCTTCTATTTATAGAAAAATGGATTGCATAGTAAGTAACTCATGAACGGTCCAGATTGATTTCCTTTAATCTGACAGTCCATATTTAAAGCAAAATTTTTTAAATAAAATAAAATATATTTTATTTATAATCTAATTAAACGAATAAATTTATAAAAAAATTTACTATACAAACACTATGCAGGCACTATGCAAATACTATGCATAATAAAATATAATATATTCTATTTATAGAATAACTTTATAAAAGTATTCTGTTTTATATAAAAAGATTTTACTATGCAAAACACTATGCATAATAGAATATAATATATTCTATTTATAGAATAACTTTATAAAAGTATTCTGTTTTATATAAAAAGATTTTCTGTTTTATTACATTAATAATACCAATAAAACAAAACTAAGTGACTTATCACGTAAACATCAATAATTAATACCGTGTGCTACTATGCAACCACGCATATTACTGTACTTTTACTACCGAGTAGTTCAACAGTTTTAACGGTAAAACTTCCGTCGTTATTCTCATAAAAATATTTTTGTCTTTTTCTTCATCCGACAATAATTCTGTTGCGGGGTCCACCAATGATTGTATCGTCGTACGGACATTCCCCGACAAAAAGAATATTTTATATCAACTTGCTTACTTTACAAAAAATTTCACATATTACCCTTAACTTTAAACTTTTATCAATTTAACTATTTACCAAAATAGAAAAATTGAATACTTTTGTTTCATAAAATTCGGGGTCTCACAACGAACGTTGAACGTCACAGTTTTGGATGGCCGTTTGCATAGCTGTCACTTACAATCTAATTTCCACCTTCCTCTGTGCATTATTTCTCAACACTCAGAACAAAAGTTGTAGAGCTCGTCGATAGCTTCGATTTAATAAGTGGCAGGTCCCGTAACTCTTATCGGATCAAACGTTATGGCCATTTTACCAGAGCACACTGCAATAGAAAATCAACCGCGCGAGCACGCGATTTTGTAATTCATTTCCTGCACAGCCGCGCGAGTCACTGGAGTAAAAAGACGCGATTTAACACTTGAGCACGTCTGCGCCCAACTTTAGGCCAATTCTTGTGCAGCCGCGCCACTTCGGAAGTTGACCAAAGCTGACTTTTTATTAAACAGTGCAATTGAAGCGTAACGGAGATGGGGATTCAATTAGGGCTTATATAATTAGACGTATTTCAGTATGTAAAGGGGATTTTCACCCCTTGGTGGCTCAAGCTACTATTTTTTCTTTCTTCAACTTTGAATAAGTAGATTAGAGTAGTGATTTCTCAAGTTGATTAGATTGAAGACTTGAAGCGATTGGAAAGCATTGGAGATTCAACCTTGGATCAAGGGAACAGATTTGCACTACAATTCTCTACCCTTACTCTCTCTTTGATTCTTAATTGTATCTTATGATGTTTATTCAATATGCAGATGATAGCGTTAATTCAGATATGATTTAAATTCTATTCTGAGATTCCAATGGATTCTATGGATTAGTTATTTCTGATATGTTTCATTATTAGCCTTCTTGCTTTCTATGGGGTTGTCTATTAAGATTCATGCTTACTTGTTTAGTTGATTGGCCATCAATTACTGTGATAACCCATATGGACTTGAGAAACGAAGTATGGGTTTAGATCTGGTCTTAATAGTTTATGATTGTATATTCTACATTATGTTGGTATGTACAGTTTGTGCTTAGGATAGACATATACCAAAGCACCATTCGTAGTCAATTGAGAACTTCGAATTAAACCCTAATTATTTGTAAATCACATAGACATATAGTGATTTAGATAATGTGGGTGTTCATGTGTATTCTATAAACTTTGAATTATATGTGATATGGGTATAGTACATTGAAAGATGGCTTTACTTTATTTTAGTGTTCTCGACTAACAAACCGGTACAATTAGTTTGGCTTAACATGAAGTGTATGGATTTGAATGAGTCAATAGATGAAATTGTAATCTCAGGTCTTCATTATTTAGTCTCACTCTAGAAATAGTTAGGTTTATTTAATTTCATAGTTTAAATATAAAATATAATATCATTCGTTTAAATAAGACTGAATGGTTATGGGCTAGTGATTGGTAAAATTTATTAGATAATTCTCCGTGGAAACGATACTTTACTTACTCTTTATTACTTGTTGACCGTGTATACTTGCACGTATATATTGATCGGTAAAACGACCAACATTTTCTATTTTTGGATTCATAGAACAAGTTCATTATTGTTCAACATTCGTTGTTCATTCTCATATTATTGTTATTACTACTCTTTATATCAGTGAGCAATTGTTTGCTAACTCTTGCAATTAACACTGCAGCTAAAGTTGAAAGAATCGATGAGCCATCTACTAGCATAGGAAAGGGTAAGACGTCCAAGTGTTGAAGAGTTATTTAGAATTTATTTATATGCATGATGTTATAAGACTTGTTTTCTTTTATGATGTTTTTCGCAAACTTATGTAATAAATTAAGGTTAGATTATCTGGATTGTTTATGAGATGATGTAACCCTTTAATGGGAGAGATTATTGTTTAAATTAATTAATGTTTTATCATTTATTATGGGTAGTTAGATGTAATTATTTTGATAGTGAGCACCAAATTCTATGGGAATGAAGTACCTGGATTTGGGGGTGTCACACTGCCAGTTCTAGTCATAGGAATCCTCATAAGCATCAGCAGATTCCTTGACTTGATTGCATGCGATTTATTATCTTCATCTTCGAATTCTGAGTCCGCACAACCTCCGGTAAAGGTGTCAGCCAACGTAATGGCTATGTTATTTCCCAAGCTGGTACCGGTGAAGGCGAAAGAAGTCTTTGTTCCAGATCCCGCCGTGGAAGAAGAGGAACGAAGAATCAAGCAAGATATCATTAGAATGATGTCAGGCATATGCATCATCGTTCATGACTAACATACAAACAGATATACCCCAGACGATGATTACTTTCGACGTAATGGCCATCATTCGGATATAAGAGGGGCGATGACGACCCCTCCATCACTGCAGTCCACGGGCTTTTGCCCTGCCAATTGGAGCAAAGACTCCTTGCATTGGTCAACAGGTAAAATGGTAAAACTCTTTACGCCTATAGATATCGTAAGTGCTTACTTTTTGTACATTATTAGCGATCGTTTTTCCAAAGACATGCTAACACTTTGTATGATCAAACCCTTTCATATATACTAAGTGAAAGCATATTTTGTTTCGAGACCACAATTTAGATGTGCTGTACTTCTGTTTGATATGGTGCCTCTTCTCCACAAAGATTGTAACTTTGATGTAGAGATGAATTCAGCCTTGATGGAAAAATATGAGGACATTGAGGTGACTCCATAAATTCAAGAATGGGTCAAAGACAAACCTACACCCAACCTTGATCAAACCACTTCCTTCAATCTAAGAACCTTAGAAAGCCCTAAGTTAATCCAGATTAGTTCAGACCTTACCCCAAACCAAATGAATGACATGATTACGGTACTAACCCAATTCCAAGGTGTGTTTGCATGGTCTCATAAAGATATAGTGGGTTTATCCACTGACATTGTCCTTCATCGCCTTCCCATTAAAGAGGGATTCAAGCCAGTCAAGCAGAAGCTCATGCGATTGAAACCTGAGTGAAGTTTAAAGGTGAAAGAAGAAATTGTGAAACAATTTCAAGCTGGCATCATCATGGTGTCCACATATCCTAAGTTGATATCCAACATCGTTCTTGTGCCTAAACCTGGAGGAAAGGTGCGCGTTTGCGTGGATTATCGGGACTTGAACAAAGATTTCTTTAAAGATAGCTTTCCCGTGTCATTTATCCACATTCTCATTGAAAATATTGCTCAATACTGCATGTACTCCTTTGCTGATTGCTTTGCGGGGTACCATCAGATCATGGTTGCTGAGGAAGATCGTGAGAAAATTGATTTCATCACGCCTTGGGGAACCTTTTGCTATAGACGGTTGTCATTCGGCCTCATCAATGCCGGAGCCACCTATAAGCGAGCTATGATGGCTCTCTTCCACGACTTAATGCACAGAGAGAGCGAGATCTACGTGGATGACATCATTGTCAAGTCTCGGAAGGAGGAAGACCACTTAGACCATCTCAGAAAGCTATTCAACAGGTTGCGTAAGTACAACTTGAAGTTGAATCCACCCAAAGTCGCGCCTTTAATTAAATCGAAGCAAGTTGTTAGGATTCCTAGTCAGCCACAAAGGGATTGAGCTGGATCCCACTAAAATCCAGGCCATCACGAAAATGCCCATTCCTCAGACAGAAAAAAAAATACGGGAATTTTTGGGAATAATCAACTTCATTAGCAGGTTCATTTCTTAACTCACTGCAACCTATGAGCCAATCTTCAAGCTGTTGAGGAAGAACTCCTCCATGAAATGGAATGATGATTGCCAGAAGGCCTTCATTACGATCAAATAGTAGCTAGTCAAAGCTCCCATTTTGGTACCACCCAAGGATGATGTTCCCATGTTCATGTACATGTCCATAAGTGACAGCGCGATGGGCTGCATGCTGGGACAGAAAGACGATAGAGGCCAAGAACGAGCTATCTATTACCTCATCAAAAGATTCAGCAGCAGTGAGCACAAGTACACTCTGATTGAGAAGACTTGTTGTGCTTTAGCATGGGCTTCCACGAGGTTACAACATTACCTCCATGGTCACACAACCCATCTCATATCCCGCATGGATCCTCTCAAGTACGTGCTCAACAAACCTATGTTGAATTGCCGGCTATCCAGATGGCAGTTGATCCTATAACAATTTGACATCGTCTACGTGACTCAAAAGTCCATCAAAGGTCAAGGAATTGCTGATCAACTGGCTGCCGCACCTTCAGGGGACTTCAAACCCTTGGAGACATACTTCCCTGATGAAGGGGTAATGATAGTTTAGCAACACCATCTGTACGATACATGCCAAACATGGAAGATGTATTTTGATGGGGCTGTTAATATAGATGGTTACGAGTCGGAGCAGCTTCTAGTATCCCAGACGGAGGCGATATCCGTCGTCACAAATTTTAATTTGTCGGACCAACAACAAAACTTCGGATGATGAAGGTCGTCTCATGGGGTTAAAACTTTCCCGTTCAATGGGTATCAAGCGGTAACTGTCTTTGGAGATTCGGAGTTAGTGGTCAGACAATCCACGGGAATCTATAAAACCAAAGAGCTACATTTGTTTCCTTACCATTGTCAAGTTTTACAGATGGTTTTGGAGTTCGAAGAAATCTCCTTTTTACACATTCCTCGTAATAGGAATGAATTTGTAGACGCGTTAGCAACTTTAGCCTCCTTGATTCACATACCTGACAAGGGACACTTGTTAAGCGTCACAATTACCCTGCATAAGGCACCAGCCTATGGGAACTACGTTGGAAAAGTATCAGATGAGCTACCTCACATCCAACATCCTTGGTATCAGCATATTCAGGAGTACCTACGAGATGGATTTACACCCGCTGAGGCGAGCCCGAATGAGAAAAGGCGGATCCATCGACTTGCTATGAAATTCTACCTGAGTGGAGATACCCTCTATAAGAGAGATACAGGACAAGGTCTCCTCAGATGTTTAGACAAAGACCAAGCTCAAAGGCTTATGGATGAGATCCATGGTGGAGTCTGTGGTCCACACATGAGTGGCCCCCTCGTTAAGAAAATCCTCAGGACATGATATTACTGGCTCTCTCTCAAAGCTGACTGCAATGACCACGTCAGGAGATGTTATCTGTTCCAAATTCATGGGAATGCTATCCACGCCCCTCCACAGGAACTTCACAATATGAGTTCGCCTTGGCCCTTCTCAATGTGGGGAATGGACGTTATCGGGCCCATTGAGCCTAAAGCCAGTAATGGACATTGATTTATCTTCACTATGATCGACTACTTCACCAAGTGGGTAGAAGCAGCTTCCTTCCCCAGGGTTACCAAAGAAGTCATCATTGCTTTCATCAGAAACAATGTCATTTGTCGATATGGACAACCCGAGGTGATTGTATCAGACAATGCTAAGAACCTCAACAACAAAATGATGGAGGAATTATGCAGCAAATTCCACATCAAACATCTTAACTCCATCATCTACCGTCCAAAGATGAATGGTGTTGTTGAAGCGGCTAACAAAAATATCAAGAAGATCATGCAAAGATGTCCGCCAACCACAAAGGATGGCCTTGACTTATTGCCTCTTACTCTGTTAGCCTATAGAACTTCAATACACACTTCCACTGGGGCAACCCCCTACGCATTAACCTATGGGATGGAAGTAGTGCTCCCCATAGAAGTTGAAATGGAATCCCTCAGAGTGTTGATAGACGCTCAGCTGGATGAAGACCAATGGGTACAAGACAGGTTTCACCAATTGTCTCTAATAGACGAAAGGCAAATCGCAGCTATCTTCTATGGTCAGTTATATCAACAAAGGATCGCCAGATCCTACGACAGAAAAGTTTGGCTATGGCAGTTTAAACAACATGACTTGGTTTTAAAGAAGATCATTGACAACCAAGATCAATCTAAGGTAAAAATCGCTCCTAACTGGGAAGGCCCATTTGTTGTCAAGGAAGTATTGATAGGAGTGTTCTAAGATTGCAAGAAATGGACAGCGATGAATTTCCACAACTCATCAACTTGGACACTGTGAAACGGTACTATGTATGAAGTGACCATCAAGCAAACATCCTGGTGTTGGATCATCAGATCACCAGTCATTCCAGTTCTTTAACCCTTTACCACATACAACTCTTTTCCACACTTTGTTCCTCAGGGAAAAATACTTTTCAAGCCAGCAACCTGGCTTCACTGCGTTCCTACGACTTCGGTTATCCCACCAGGGATTGAACCTTTCGCGCTTGCAGTTTGTCCCCCCACATATGGGATCAAACTTTTCACACCTGCAGTTTATCCTCAACCTAGGATCAAACTTTCTCTTCCCCGCAGTCTGACCTGCACATGGGATCACGCTTTTCACCTCGTCTTGAGGGGCGAACTACGTCGACCTAATCTCCTCTTCAATAGGAGTATGTAGGCAACCATTTTACATGGCCCAGTCGCAATAAAACAAAAACAACAAAAACATTTCTACCCCCTCTCCTTACAAAAACAAAAACAACAAAAAATTCCTACACCATTCCTGCCACATATAGCGTTGAACCTCTTACACCAAGTTCGAACTACGCAGACCTGATCTCCTCTTCAATAGGAGTATGTAGGCAGCCATTCATGGTTCGGTCTCACCCCCTTCCAAAACACAAACACTTGTCATCTAGTACTGGGATCACACTTCGATCCACCACATTTCATTCAGCTTCAGACCAAAGGGATGGAATTACCTGAACTCCTCCCAAATAGGAGATTCGGCGACCATCTAAGATGTGGTTGTACCTTGAAGATCAACACCAATCCATAAGAGATGGAATTAACTAGGCTCCTCATAAATAGGGGTACTGGAGACCATCTATTGTGCGGTCAATCTCAAATAGGAAAGCCACACTCATCTCCACATTTCCATACAGGAACCAGTCCCAAGACATCAAAGATGATAGGGATACACCCATATCAATGATCAATTCTGAACTATCTAAAGACAACTCAATGTCCATCCATCCAGGAGGAATTTAGAATACATTAAGATCACAGGTCCTGAAGAAGCAGGCAAACTATCAAGCAAATATCAGAGCATATCTAAAAGGGAAGTGATTAAATTTTTTTTTCCCTGCTATATATAATGTTGTTTGATATACACAATGTAAACTGTACATGACAAAATGGCTATGCTAGTTGGTGCAGGAAACTACCAGCCCATCTACAAGTCAGGATATATGTGAGCTAACAAGCCCAACATGGCATCCCTCTCAAAAGAAGGAGGCGAAGCTGTAGTCTCCTGTACCAGGGTATCCACACGAGCTAACAGATCTGCAGCCATCTGCATGATGACCATATGCTCATCAATGTAAGTGCTCATCTCTGCAATCATGCCAGTGGTAAGGGATCTCATTGCAGTACTATTTGTGATGGCTACATCCCGGATAGATATGGCACTATCCTGCTCAACTATCACTGCATCTCTGGATGATCTGGCCTCGTCCCGCTCAACAATAGCGGCATCTCTGCGATCTAATGCATCGTCTCTCTCTAACAAAGCTTCATTTCTCCCATCAAGGGCAGTTAACATCAAGGCTCTAGCCTGGTCTCTCTCGAAGGTCATCAGATGAAGACTCTGGTCGAAGTAATGCGCCGAATGCTGGATCACAACAGTGCAAGTACTGGGAGAATCAAAAGGAGATGCTGGCAACCTGACAAGTAGCTCCTCCTCGATGTGGGAATCAATATCCTCCATGGGCTCTACATCATCTGAATCACTACTAGACAATGTGGATACTACCGTAGCCGATGCAGTCTTTGTCTCCATCCACGCTGAATACTCTGGTGAGCATCCCGGATGGCTAATAGAGAAAGAAACTAGCTCGCGCTGATCCCAACAAGCATACACACAGGATCGATCCTCTGATGAAAGGTAGCGAGAAGCTAAACGCTGGCCTAGTGCCCCCTCGAAAGGATAAAAATCCTGAAACTGGTCAAATTGCGACATCACGGCCATCGGGTGATATGTAGTCATGCCCCTCAAACCAGTCAGAGGGAGGTAATCCATGCCCGGAGCATGAGTAATAAAGCTGTAAGGTGAGCTAAGACCCGAACACGGCAATATGCTAAACGGCTCACTGATCTCCGTAAAAAATACCGACTAAGACATAGAGTCCAAACACTCCGCAGGCTGAAAGGAGTATGACATGGCTATATCATGGGTGAAACAATATCCATGCCGTCTAAAAGTGTCGATTGGTCTCAAGTGTGACATAAACCACACGTACAGCATGACCGAGCTGCCCGTAAACACTCATGTCGGATAAGTGCAGCAGTATGTAGCTAACCTCAGAGTCTCTGCTATAATCATCGGTATGATGGTACAACCCTCCATGAGAGCTCTCACTGCCATGATAACTCCTATGTCCAACTCATCCATATACCGTGGCATATATACATATGACAGTACGCACAATAGCAGTACATCCACCCTAGCTAGACGCCAATAATCCTCCGGTGTGGTGAAATCCCCGGAATGTCGTGTATAACTATCCTCAGAGCCAAACCTGTCAAACAGAAAATGCTGGGATATAACGTGGACAGATGTAAGCTCATCCTGCACCACCCTACGCCTCAATCCAGTAAGGGTCATGAACCGTCGACTCATGTCCCCCAAAGCCATATGCATGCAAGGTCTGTCCAGTGGCAGCATCGTCAAATGTGCATACTCTTCCAAAGTGGGAGTCAACTCCTAGGTCCCAAATCGAAAAATCCGCCTCTCCGATACCTAGTGCTCCAACATGCCATCCATAAATCATGTGGGAACCTGAAACATCAACAGGGTCATAGTATGCTGCAACAAGTGATCTACGGTCACCCTGTCTGATGGTGACATGTTGGCATACCACGATCGCATACTAGATGCCACCGATAATGGTGGGGTATGATCAATACGGATAACCATTGAAGAAGACATCTGTGCGGGCCCTATCATAAGACCATCCAGGGGTCAATGCTGAAAATATCTGGAAATACATACATATGCATAACATGATACATGCATTACAGGTATTAGATGGAAATATGATATAGGGAATGGAAAACTGTATATATATTCCTAAGTATATCATCATCTACATACATCATCTCTGTACAACTAAAAATACAAGGAAATGGGGCACAGAAGCCCTACTACTAACAGAGGCCTATCAAAAGATATAGCGAGAATGGGGCATAGCCACCCAATAGCTAACCGAGGCCTATCAAAAGAGATAATGAGAATACACATCAGAAGAAGACAATGGTGTCAATATCTACATCATCAATCCTGTCAACCTGATGTAACTCCTCCTGAGTCATTGGATCTCTATCAACAGGGATGTTAGGCCTATACAGGGGAGGATATGCACCGGCAAAGCCAAATGGGTCATCTGAGGGGCCAGCACCTGAGATGGAAGGATCAAACGAATCTGCCTCTGCCAGATCTCTACCCAAATGCTGGATAAAGAAATGTACCCGGTCCAGTCGCTGGGTCAAATTGTCAATCTGTGTCACATGAGTCGGATCTCGGACACAGGCTAGCCAATCCATCATCATCACGGATCTTGGAACCATATCCCCCATGAACTAAGTGGCGTGGGTCTGGGATCCAATAGTGCGAGGGAACTGTTGCCTCTTTTTTAGTCTTAACAAAAGAGCTCTAACTCATGCAAGCATACATGCATCAACAAGTAATACAAGCAAGTAAAGTATCGATCCCACCAGAGAAATTTGTTTAACTAAGATTACTATTCATTAATTGAATCACTATATTTATATGCTCAAACTAATGATTAAACTTGGTTTGTTCTCGAATTGCAAATAACAACTAAAACAATAATAACGATTTTAATAAATGATATTGGAACTAATGGGATCTTAACTTCATTTAATACTTCATTCAATCACCACTATCATGCATGACTCGTTCACATATCACAAAAAAGTAGCCAAGAGCACTAAAAGAGTATTAGCCATTTTTTAATGCACTAAGACCTACTTACACAACATCCACAGATGACAGACTCTATGCAATCATCAATATAACCAAAATCACTATATATCTATGTGAAATTGCAACTATATTGATTTTAAGTTCAAGCCCTTATTCTAACTTATACGGTGAAACAGTATATGTCTATCTGGTTCACGAAATACATAAGCCATATAACACAGCCCTATATACGTATACTATCATGATTACAGTCTATATTTGCATGTTCATTGTCAATTCCATACAAATACTGAAACGAATGGTGATCAAGCATTCATATATACAAAACAATCATGATAGACATCACATATGATATGCAAAACAAACCAGCATTTAAGCATGCAATCAAACTACATATTAAAATCCGTTAGAATCCCATAATGGAGTTTAGTTCATGACTGAACCAAAAGCCATTATGGGATCAAATCTAAACATGGTCAATAAACGACAATTGAAAGATGAAAGATAAAACTATCAAACCCAATTGCTGAATATAAATCAATATTCAGATCCTCATAAGAATCCAGCAAAACTAATAATAATAATCTACTCTGGTAGAAAATCCTAAGAAGGAGTAGAAAAGTAGAGTTGTGGCCTCCTTCTACGTTGGAATCTCCCCCAGAGAATAAACCCTAATTACGAAGTAAAGAATAAAACTAAAGTTGAATAAAAATGTCAAGTGATACCCCTGACACCAGTAAGGAATCGTTTTAAATAAATTACAACCCTTAAAAATTGGAAATAAAATAAAATAAGTTAGCAGCTTTAGGCCTCGCGTGTGACGCCCCCAAAATAGGTATACACACCAATTCTGAGTCGTCAAAATACATGGTACAGAAACAACTACAACTTTATTAATACACCATAAAAACTGTGAGTTTAAATATAAATATTGTCATCTAGACAATATCCACACTCAAATAAGTCCTCATTACAATTATTAATACACTATTTTTACGAAATAGTGAGGACTACTAGAACCACTTCTAGAACCATCATTCCACACCCCTAGCTAGTACTCGCTACATTCTCGCCTCTCGACAAGAAAAATGGAACAACAAGGAAAACGGTGAGCTCAACTAGCCCAGTAAAGAATATTATGACTAAGATAATATAAAATAAATTATCATTAGTCCTCAACGGGGAAAAATCTAATAGAATACAATAGACAATAAGTTTGAAATCAATATTACGCAATGAAATAATAATTCATTAGAAGAGTTAAGTAGAGAATGAAATCTACTATCTTCTATATATGAATTTAAAAGTTCATCGTCTATCTTTTATCCTCAGTAACATCAATCAATATATAACTGAAATCAAATATTCATCTTTGCACTACTGTGCCAAAGATATTCATCGATTGGTCATGTTCATCTAAACACATGTTCATCTTTGCACTACGGGCCAAAGATATTCATAAAAAATCATTAATCTTTGCACTACAGGCCAAAGATATTCAATTATATCATCATTTAGGACGGAGGATGATGAAAAATATTTTAAAGAAAACGAATCCAGTGAAACAAAAGAATAAATACTAAGGATTCGTATTTCAGCTATTCCATGTCCAAAAATACCTCATAAATAATCATAGTGGAGTAAAATTCAAGAATAATCAAAACATGGATACAATCAAAGTTATTATCCATAATAGATATTTTGCACAAAAAACGAAAATTTAATTTTTCTGTGAATAGTGTTGTATACGTGAATAGTGCCGTATACGTGAATAGTAACTCCGACACTAAAAGATAGAAATTTCACAAGAAAAATTATCATGCTTACGTGAATAGTGAATAGTACTAAATGAATAATAACTCGTGAATAATAACTCATGAATAGTAACCCCATGAATGAAAAAGTTCCAAATTTGATAAAAAGTTCCAACCAATATTTCGGCATAAAGATATTGAAGAAATAATATCATTTACGAAGAAAATAACATCCCTTACCTCAAAAGGATAAGACTTGACTTGAATCTTTGGATATAGAGTCAAGGAACTCGCAACTTGATATAACAACACTCAAGGTATCAAAATACTCACAAGAATACGCTCGATAATATAGAGAGAGAAAGAGATAGAAGATTTTAGTTTCTGGTGTGATTTTCAATTCTAACCTAAGCACCCTATTTATAGGAAAATGCTTAGAACACCAAAGCAGAAATTTTAATAAAATAATAATATAATTTTCTTAATTTCCTTAGCACACCACACCAGCTGATTTCAACCATTTAACACATGCCCACAAATGAAAAAAACGTTTTTCATAAAATAAATAATTAAAACTTCCAAAAATCAATTATTTCGGAACTTCGGAACTTCAATAATTCATAATAAATAGCCTTTTTATCAGAAAAATTCAAGCCTCATGTCCTTTCCATAGGAAATTCCATCCTCTACAACTTTACAGAAGAAAGTTTTTCCAAATTCCAAACAGAAATTGACCGAAATCCACAAACAGGCGATTTTACAGGCTATAATCGAATTTCGGTCAAGAATTGGGGTCCACCAACACACAAAACATGTGTTAATCATTTAATGCAACAAAAATACTCTTCCTCCTCATATACTCATATATCCCACATTTATATTAAAAATATCATCATTATTATATTATAATAATATAATAAAATATTATTTTATCAGAAAAGATAAAATATCAATTTTTAACAATTGTCACTTTAAAAATTTTCTCCATCTATATCCACATAAAATCAATATTTTCCTCATCATATAAATCAATAATTAATTATTCACAAATAATATTATAGAATCACAAATCTTGTGACCAGTGCCGCTCCCGGGGAAGAGGGGCTTTCCAATAAGAATTTCTCCTCTTCGCGCAATTAGGTGACCAAACCTCTCCTTAGATGTAACTTTCTAGACATTGCCAATAATGTTTTCTAATAATATTATTCAGATAATATAAATTATTGCTTCGATAATGGAAAATACTGTGTAGTGACAAATATTGAAACAACAGTAATATAAAATATCAACGCAACAATTATTGAATCAATAAAATAATATACTGAACAATAACTATTGTAACAATTATTGAGTAGTGCCTTCTTACGTAAGAATCAATAATTGATGCAATACCGTGTGCTACTGTGCAACAACGTGTATTACTGTGTTTTAACCACCAGGTATTCCAACAGTGTTAACGGTAATAACTACGCCGTTATTTATAAACAACTTATACTTGTCGTTTTCTTCATCTAATCGCTTTCCGTTATGGGGCCCACTTAAGGCTGCGCCGTCGTACGAATATTTCTCGACAGTAAGAATATTCCACGACCAAACGAATATTCTCCGATAAAAATGAATATTTTATAACCACTTGCTTATTTGAAATATTTGAGCATTTTACCCATAACTAACCACATTAATCAAATCAACCCTTACTATTTCAAAATAATAAATAGAGGAAATTTAATTTCATTTATTAATAATTTGGGGTCTTACAACCTCCCCTCCTTATGAAATTTCGTCCTTGAAATTGACGTACGTACCTGGTGTGTCGAAAAGATGAGGATACCTCACTTTCATTTCTATTTCCAACTCCCAGGTCATTTCCTCAATAGCATGGTTTCTCCACAAAACTTTAACTTGTGGTATGACCTTCGTGCGTAGGACATGCTCCTTCCTATCCAAGATCTTGACAGGTACCTCTTCGTATGTTAAGTCTTCGGCTATCTCGTCCGGTTCTAACTCAATAACGTGGTTTGGGTCTTTCACATATTTATGTAGCATAGATATATGAAAAACATTATGAACACGAGACATACTTGGAGGTGACGCGAGTCTATAGGCCACATTTCCTACTCGGTCAAGAATCTGAAATGGACCAATAAATCGTGGATTGAGCTTTCCTCTCTTCCCAAATCTTGTAACTCACTTCCATGGAGCCACACGCAACAATACATGATCCCCAATGTCAAAGTCCACGTCCTTTCGATGAAGATCCGCATAACTCTTTTGTCGATCCTGTGTCGTTTGTATACGTTGTCAAATCGTTTGGTTCTTCTCTGTAGTCATTCGTACCAACTTTAGTCCCAACAACGTTGCTTCTTCTACCTCATCCCAACATACACTTTCGTCCATACAATGCTTTAAATGGAGCCACACCTATACTTGCCTGATAATTGTTGTTGTAGGAGAATTCCACCAATGGTAGGTACTTATCCCAACTCCCTTTGAAATCGAGGACACAAAGTCTTGGTAGATCTTCAAGAATTTGAATAGTCCTCTCTGATTGCCTATCCGTTTGAGGATGGTATACCGAACTGAACCGTAAATCTGTGCCCATAGCTTTTTACAAGCTAACCCAAAATCTTGAAGTGAATCTTAGGTCACGATCTAAAACTATGGATACTGGCATGTCATGCAACCTCACAATCGCATTCACGTACATACTAGCAAGACGTTCAAGGGAATAAGTCTACCGTATCGGCAAGAAATGAGCAGACTTAGTTAATCTATCAACAATAACCCAAATAGCATTTATGCCTTGAGAAACCATGGGAAGACCCGTAACGAAATCCATGGTAATATGTTCCCACTTCCATTTCGGAATCTCAAGTGGCTGCAATAGACCCTTTGGCACTTGATGCTCCGCCTTTACACGTTGACAAGTTAAACACACTGAGATAAACTTTGCAATCTCTCTCTTCATATTGTTCCACCAAAATGTATGTCGAAGATCACGATACATTTTGGTACTTCCAGGATGGATTGCAAATGGTGTATTGTGTGCCTCCATCATGATCTTGTACTTCAAATCAGAATCGTTAGGAACACAAATCTGGAGTGGACTCGAAGTATTCCTTCTTCATCGATTCTTGCCTCAGGAATAATACCTTCTTGTACTTTCTTCTTCATACGCATCAGCTCCGGGTCTATGACTTGAGCAACTATAACTTTATCGATTAAAGTTGGTTCTATGCGTATACTTCACATCATCGCACTCGTTCCTACATATGATCTTCTACTCAACGCGTCAGCTACCACGTTCGCTTTTCTAGGATGGTATTGAATAGTTTGGTCGTAATGTTTCAACAGCTCGAGCCAACGTCGTTGCCGCATGTTGAGTTCTTTTTGAGTGAAGAAATATTTGAGGCTTTTATGGTCTGAATATATCTCCACTTTCTCCCCATATAGATAGTGCCTCCAGATCTTTAGCGCGAAAACGACTACTGCCAACTCTAGATCATGAGTAGGATAATTCCTCTCATATTCTTTAAGTTGTCGCGAGGCATAGGCTATGACTTTCCCACATTGCATGAGAATACATCCTAACCCTTTGCCTAAAGCATCGCTGTAGATAACAAATCCATCCGAACCAGATGGTATTGTCAAAACAGGTGCCGAAATAAGTCTCCTCTTGAGATCTTCGAAGCTCTTTCCACATTCCTTACTCCATTCGAATTTTGTATCTCTGTGAGTCAGCTGCGTTAATGGAATAGCGATTCGAGAATATCCTTCAACGAATCTCCGATAATAACCAACTAAGCCTAGAAAGCTACATATTTCGATTACCGACATAGGTTGCTCTCAACTGTGACTCATATCCCAACCTTGGATAGCAAGTCACAATGACACCTATCAGTTTACTATTGCACGAATATGGTGTCCCCTACGGAGAGTCTAGCTTCGGTGAATTCCACAAATGAATTCACTAGATAGAGGCTCGGTTATCAACTTCTATAGTTGAGTTTTTAACTCCTGAAGTTCAATAGGAGCCATTCGATATGAGATTTTAGAAATGGGTTTTGTACCGGGTTCAAAGTCGATACAAAATTCAATATCACGCTCTGGGAGTAGGCCAGGAAATGTTTCAGGAAATACGTCAGGAAATTTACTAACAACAGAAATATCATTCAAATCTGATGTATTTTTGTTCAAGTCCATAACATGGCTAAGAAAGCTTGACATCCGTTTTTCAATAAACGAATGACTTTACGGCTTGATATGAAAGAGTTTGACTTCAATGGTTTGGTTGCTTAAATTCGACTAACAGGTTGTTTAGGAATATGAAAACTAACAACCTTACAAAAGCAATCAATTTGGCATGATGAGTATTTAACCAATTAATCCCTAAAATCACATCAAACGCAAGTATCTTTAAAGAGATAAGGTCAATAGGTAATGTGATGGTGCCAACTTGGATCAAACAAGATTTATAAACAGTGGATGTGATGAAAGTTTCTCCTAACGGACTCTACAGATAAATCAAAGTCTAATTTCTCCGGAGTCAAGTTTAAACGTTGAGTACAAGCAGGAGAAATAAATGAATGGGTAGAACCGGTATCTAATAAGGTATAAACTTCGTAAGAATTTATAATTAACTAACTCGTGATACCTTCGTTCAAGTTCCTCGCGTTTTAGGCACTCATGACAAACGCTCTTCCAGGAACCGTTGACTTTGACTTGTTCGTATCCGCCTCTGGTGCCACCGTTCCAACTAGACTTAACTTTGCTATAAAGTACATTCCACCCGTCATTGCTTCGTCAAATTCCTGATCCATAATTTCAATCATTACTCTCCGATCCATATCGAATTGGGGTTGACCGCTCTGCATAGGGTAATTTCGAACTCGATGTTGGATTCTCCCAATTGCTGTCCAAAAAGCGAAATCCATTTCATCTATTTTGGCCTTATTGGATCGGACGTCTTTTTCTACAATATCAACGTGTCGTGTAGCTTTTACCCATGCATCCTCCATTCTCATTCGTTTGGTTACTTCTTCTTTCATCAGAACTTTGATCATAACATTCTCAGATTCCAGCTCTAATATCTTATACTCTGCCAAAGAGTGCTTTAGTTCAAGCATCGCACATCGGGTAACACAATTTTGGATTGTTGCATCTCTTTGCTCCACAACCGCCTGCCGTTCTTCAGCCTGCTCTTCTAACTCATGAATACGATTTTATAATTCTAAATTTCGATCATAAAATTCTTCTAATAAATTCTCCTCAGGTTCCTCTTCTTCCTCTTCTTCCTCACTCTTAGCTGCTACCTCTGCGACTATCTCGGGTGCAACTATTAATTATTCACTCACCACATGGATATCTATAATTCTTTCTTCGCCTGACATCACATTATCCTGGTTGGCGATTAGAGGTGTCTCCACGGTCTCATTCACTCCATTGTTAACATTTTCAGCTGTCATTCTTAAATACTGCCACAAAATAAGGGTTAATTAAAGAAATTGACATGCAACATAATAACCCTATACTCTGACTAACCAACAAATAAGCTTAGGTAGGACACACTAGCGAAGGATTTATTCATCTCTCCCCTCCTAGTTCTATTCCCCGATCTCCGCCAGAGATCATATCCCTAAGCTTTGATACCAACTGTGACGCCCCCAAAATAGGTATACAGCACCCATTCTGAGTCGTCAAAATACATGGTACAGAAACAACTACAACTTTATTAATACAACATAAAAACTGTGAGTTTAAATACAAATATTGTCATCTAGACAATATCCACACTCAAATAAGTCCTCATTACAATTATTAATACACTATTTTTACATAATAGTGAGGACTACTAGAACCACTTCTAGAACCATCATTCCACACCCCGACTAGTACTCGCTACATTCTCGCCTCCTGAGAAGAAAAATGGAACAACAAGGAAAAGGGTGAGCTCAACTAGCCCAGTAAAGAACATTATGACTAAGATAATATAAAATAAATTATCATTAGTCCTCAACAGGGAAAAATCTAATAGAATACAATAGACAATAAGTTTGAAATCAATATTCGCAGCGGAAATAATAATTCATTAGAAGAGTTAAGTAGAGAATGAAATCTACTATCTTCTATATATGAATTTAAAAGTTCATCGTCTATCTTTTATCCACAACATCAATCAATATATAATCGAATCAAATATTCATCTTTGCACTCACAAAGCAAAGATATTAATCGATTAGTCATGTTCATCTAAACACTGTTCATCTTTTGCACTACTACGGGCCAAAGATATTCATCAAAAATCATTAATCTTTACACTGACAAACCAAAGATATTCAATTATATCATCATTTAGGACGGAGGATGATGAAAATATTTTAAAGAAAATGAATCCGAAGGAAACAAAAGAATAAATATTAAGGATTACGTATTTCAAATTATTCCATGTCCAAAATAACTCATAAATAATCATAGTGGAGTAAAATTCAAGAATGATCAAAACATGGATACAATCAAAGCTAGTATCCATAATAGATATTTTGCACGAAAAATGAAAATTTAATTTTTCTGTTAATAGTGTCATATTCGTGAATAGTGCCGTATACGTGAATAGTAACTCCAACACTAAAAGATAGAAATTTCACAAGAAAAATTATCATGCTTCGTGAATAGTACTCGTGAATAGTAACTCGTGAATAGTAACTCATAAATAGTAACCCCGACATGAAAAAGTTCCAAATTTGATAAAAAGTTCTAACCAATATTTCGGCATAATGATATTGAAGAAATAATATCACTTACGAAGAAAATAACATCCCTTACCTCAAAAGGATAGTACTTCTGACTGGAATACTGGATATAGAGCTTAAGGGAACTCGCACCATATAACAACACTCAAGGTATCAAAATACTCACAAGAATACGTTTGATAATATAGAGAGAGAAAGAGATAGAAGATTTCAGTTTTTGGTGTGATTTTCAATTCTAACCTAAGCACCCTATTTATAGGAAAATGCTTAGAACACCAAAGCAGAAATTTTAATAAAACAATAATATAATTTTCTTAATTTCCTTAGCACACCACACCAGCTGATTTCAACCATTTAACACATTCCAACAAATGAAAAAAATGTTTTTCATAAAATAAATAATTAAAACTTTCAAAAATCAATTATTTCAGAACTTCGAAACTTCAATAATTCATAATAAATAGCCTTTTATCAGAAAAATTCAAGCCTCGTGTCCTTTCCATAGGAAATTCCATTCTCTACAACTTTACAGAAGAAAGTTTTTCCAAATTCTAAACAGAAATTGACCGAAATCCACAAAGAGACGATTTTACAGGCTATAATCGAATTTCGGTCAAGAATTGGGGTCCACCGACACACAAAACATGTGTTAATCATTTAATGAAACAAAAATACTCTTCCTCCTCATATACTCATATATCCCACATTTATATTAAAAATATCATCACTATTATATTATAATAATATAATAAAATATTATTTTATCAGAAAAGATAAAATATTAATTTTTAACAATTATCACTTTAAAAATTTTCTCCATCTATATCCACATAAAATCAATATTTTTCTCATCATATAAATCAATAATTAATTATTCACAAATAATATTACAGAATCACAAGATCTTGGCAACCGTGCCCTTCCTGAAAAGAGGGGATTTCCAATAAGAATTTCTCCTTACTGGCGCGCAATTAGGTGACCAAACCTCTCCTTAGACAGAACTTTCTAGACATTGCCAATAATTTTTTCTAATAATATTATTCAGATAATATGAATTATTGCTTTGATAATGGAAAATACTGTGTAGTGACAATTATTGAAACAACAGTAATATAAAATATCAACGCAGCAATTATTGAATCAATAAAATAAAATATTGAACAGTAACTACTGTAACAATTATTGAGTAGTGCCTTCTTACGTAAGAATCAATAATTGGTGCAATATCGTGTGCTACTGTGCAACAACGTGTATTACTATGTTTTAACCACCGGGTATTCCAACAGTGTTAACGGTAATAACTACGCCGTTATTTATAAACAACTTATACTTGTCGTTTTCTTCATCCAATCGCTTTCCGTTATGGGGCCCACACAAGGTCAACTTGTCGTCATTTTTAATATTCCCAACAAAGAAGAATATTCCCACGACCAAAACGAATATTCTCCGATAAAAATGAATATTTTATAACCACTTGCTTATTTAAAATATTTAAGCATTTTACCCATAACTAACCACATTAATCAAATCAACCCTTACTATTTCAAAATAATAAATAGAGGAAATTTAATTTCATTTATTAATAATTTGGGGTCTTACATCGCCAGCCACCTGGCTCTCCTCCAGCTTTTGTTATGCTCATGTCATGCAGACTTGCAAGAAGTTTATATGTTCAACCGGTTTAATGCAGCAAGGCTGCAGCTCCCTAGGCTTGTCCTTCTCACGGCCGCGCAACTTGCAATAGGTTCCCTTGGTTGGTTGGGTAATCGCGCGGGCGCGCGCCTCCAAGCTCCCTTTGTCGCGCGGCTTGCATTTGCTGTCTTATGATCTTGCTCCTGAGCTTGGTTCTGCAATGTTGCTGCTGCTAATGAAATGTCCTATGTTTATCCATGATTGTCCATCCATGCTCCACTCAATCCTAGCCATGCACATCCTATCTTTTGCCTCGTCTCAAGCATCCATTAGCCTTGTGCTCAATAACACCACCAAAATAGGCTAATTCCTGCACTTATTCACCAAAAGGAGTTTTAAGTATGCGAAATGCAATTTAACATGAAATGCAGCTAAAACCTACTAAAATGTACTTGAGATGGGCATAGTTCGCATGAATTGGTACTCCATAAGTAGGTGTAAATCCTACTTATCAAATACCCCCAAACTTGAACCATTGCTTGCCCTCAAGCAATGCATACTAATGAAGAATTAAAATACAACTATATTACTATGCAACTAATTCTCACATTGTCCCAACTATCATAGAAATTCAGTCCAATTTACCTCAGCGAATTTTTTCTAGATTCAAGAATACAGATTCAAATCAAACTGCAGGCATAATGTCATATACTCAAATAATTCAAAAATGCTATACAGATGCTATGTGTGTGTGTTGTGTTCGCCCAATACTTAATTTAGGTGTAGAATACTCATGCTATCTTGCTCAAACCAGAAAATTATATCTTAAATCAAGACTTATGTATATTTATGCAACCCAGACTATTCTAACATCTTAAAATAAACTAAGGTTCAACAATGGGCTTAACTGCTTTATTCTACTCACGAGGGTGACTTTCGCACTTTCCCGCGGTGTTTGGTGCTATTTTTCTTTTCTTTTCTTTTCTTTCATTTTCTTCATGATTATGCACTGTCTTACTCCATTAGGCACACTGCTACCCCTTAACGAACTTTCGACCAACGACTCCCAGGCCATGAAAGACCTTAGGGCGCTAGGTGTAGGGACAATCCCCTCGGGCGTACTTACTCAAGTAGCCAGGGCCCCGAAATAAGACTAGCCATGTTATTTTTACTTTTCTTTTTTTTTCTTTTTTTTATACACAGATACCCATGTTTTCCCAAAGTTTAAAAATCGATGTTTTATACAGTCTAAAAGTCACTTTTCACATATTTCTCTTTTAACACTACATTTTTCTATTGAGCAATGCAAAACGTACTTCTTATACCAACAAGTGCTTGTGAACATATTTGTGCAAACCGAAAACATTTAAACAGCATTCTGAATTTCATTGTATAAAACGTTATCTTTGCTCATGTTATCCAAAATATTCAGAAATCATAAAAAAAAAACTTCATTATCATCATTGGCTATACAAAAATTTCTATACGGTAAGAACTGTGAGGTATGCAACTATAACATTCAACTATATGCTAAAATGTAATCTACACATGCAACAACTATAAAAATTAACTAATCATGCAAAACTATATGCAATCTAAAAATACTACTGCCCAATACCCCCAAACTTAAAATTTTCAATGTCCCAATTGAATGAAGGTAAAGGGTACGAAAACTCCCCTAATTATCGGTGGTGCCACCCTCCTCGGGTGGTGAATCCGGTGGTGGATATGTTGTTGTGGTTCCAAACTGAGGCCATTCTTATGTTGTTCCTTATTGCGTAAATGCTTCGGCTAAAGCCCTTGTGAGTCTCGTCGCAAATGTGCCCAAATTATCGTATATGGTATTGACATTGCGCTCCAACCTTCAGAGCTGGCGATCGCCATGGGTGGCACGCGCGTGCGTGGACGGGCCCGCCTCGTCAGTTTGCGGGGGTTGTTGTGACGACTCTGGAAAAATGGGCTGAAGTATGAATCCTAGTCCGCGTGGGTGTGGTACACCCCTGTCCACTCCTTGAAATTTGCAATAGCTGTATGAGTGATTGCATGGTTTGGGTACTGCAACTACTCATTATGCCATTGGACTCCTTGTTGAGTACAGAGCATGGCTACCACAGATGCATGCGGAATAGTCCCAGTTCTATTCCCACGCATATAACTCAGCATGTTTCTATGGATTAAAATGTCGACATCAATATACTTGCCTTTGATGATTCCCCACAAAATAATTGCACGCTCAGTGGTTATTGCATTGTAATGTGCTGACGGAACTAGCTTGGCACAAATAAACAGGTTCCAGGCCTGGGCATATCGATTCAATGCTAACGATGGAAACGATTTTGGTTCAGTTGTTCCTGTCTTATATTTCCATTTGGTGCCCGGAATACACAAATCAGTAATCACAACTATGAGATCCGTTTCTAAATAGTCTCCTTCTAACCAATTGTCAGACCCGGTGGGTGGTGCATCATATATGTTGAATACTTCTCTGATCGCGGAAGGGCAAAAATTCACCTGTTCTGCTCAAACTATTGTTATGCCTCTTGTTATCAACTCCGCAGCATTAGCATAAAATTCTCTAACAATCCCCATGGGGATAGGAATAGGAGATGCAGGATGGCCAACTATGGCATATGATACAATAACGGTTCATGTATAAACAGAACATACTTGTATTAAACAGTTCAATCATAGAACAGTTCATCTCAAGAAACACCATAGTGTTCCAATTGTGGCACAAGGCCTCATACATACTACCACCTTGTACAAATATCGCACATTTTCACATAGACACAACTTCTCAAGTTCAACTTCTGAGAAGTTCAACAAACTAGCATTCATATAGTATGAATGAAGTTCAGAAACTTGCCTTACGCACAGCTATAGCTTACAGTTTATGCTGAACTACTCATTCCAAATCCCTATATAACACATAAGGAAATCACACGTACACCAATTAGTCATATACTTGACTTACACATTGGTTTACTTAACTTTACTTCTTAGGGTTCGCGCTCTTGTAATCTAAGCTTACGCGACTAACTTTTTTCTACCGGTTTACGGCTTCATGACATACGGAGATGTCTTAACTTAACACGTTCATCATCTTTGATGATTTACATTCTTACCTTCTTCTTATAACTTTTCTAGGACACAGCGTACATCGCTTCTCTGCTAGTAGTCCATATGGTAATCTGAGTGGTTTCCCATAAACAACCAAAAAACAAGTTCTCGTCTCATCTACACTGCCCACACAGTGAGTTAGATCGGTTGCAAGTTTTGTATATACCTTCGTTCTCTGAAGGAATTGTTTAGCCCAGCTCCCATATGTCAACTATCAAAGTTACATTTGTACCACAACCTAAATTCTCTTAACTTATACGAACCATTAAACTATAATGTTTGTTAAGTCAAATTCTTATTTCTTACGGCTTTCTGGCAACTAAATGCCATACCTCAGGATTCATTTCTTATCGTCTAAGTCATACAGTCTTTTGTATACTGGAAACTGTCATTCAATGTCAATACTATAAGGTCATAGCGTTAAACATTTCATATGAACTTATTCATACCTTACAACGTCTAGTTCCTTTAACTCAGAACGTTTATCCAAGTTAGACTTATTAACTCGGCTTCTTAACGTTATATGTTATTATCTTTAACTCAGTTTCTTCACCGTTCACGGTTAAACAACATTCTTCATTATCTTACGGTCAAATCATACACGGAGTGTAGGTTCTGCCCGTTTAATATTCATATACACTCAACCCTTACATTGGTTAAAGCGTTTAACACTTACCTTTCATTCTAACATTCTCTATCCGACTCACATCGGACTTTCATTACTCTTATTACTGTTCGCTACGGCTTTTTACGATAATTCCTATCTTCCTTACTACTTTCGTCAACGTCCAAGTTATACTACCATTGTACACTTAGAATGTTCATCCGACGCAACTACGATTCACGAGGATCGTTTACGTATTCGATATTCACGTTGCTCGTCTCTTAATCTCTTACTCAACCTTTACTCAAGGTTTCAATTGCATTCATCGTTATCCATCCCATGAACCCCATGTTCATTATTCATTCTTAATGTCGAAGCCATACCGTTTGTTGTATGCTAAGACCGATCGTTCATCGCAACAACATTACGTTCACAGCGTCTATACGCTTTAAACTTATCTCTCATTATCACAACATAGCATCAAAATGTTACTTGTTACCTTCGTCACTCAACGTCTAAGGAATCACAATCATAGTAATCCCTCACGTTCGTTCATCGTGACTACGGTCCCTGGATGTCGGTTCCGTAACCCGCGTTTGCATTCTCTTAGTCTTGTTTAATCTTTCTGTTCAACCTTTACTAAAGGTTTAACTTGCTTGCTTAAGCGTTATTTTAGGTGAACTATATGTTCATACTTCTTTCTTGCACATCCTCCAGTAATTGAGAAATAAAAATCTCATTTCTGGGCATTGACCTTCACCGGCGCTGCGGCGCCGTGCCCCTTCCTCTCTCTCTCGCTGGTGCGCGCCCTACTTCACCTTCTTCCTTGGTCTGGTGCTGCGGCGCCAAACCCTTTGTTATCTTTCATGTCATGCACATACACTCTCCGTAAGTTTATGATCGAGTTCGTGCCATGCTGCTTTCTCTTCTCAAAGCTTAGCGGTTGTTTGTGTTGCCATACCACTTAGCCGAGCTTAAACCCTAGAAAAATTTCTAAGTCTTGCATTAAGTTTGAGACGTATACTTTATGATCTCATAACTTCTTCGTTATAACTCGGAACGAGGTCATTCTAAATCCATTCTCTTCCTTATCTTACATACTTTAATACCCATTGAGTAGAAATTCATTTTAAATCCGTTACGTGCCATTCGATTGGCTTGATCTTCACCCTTTATTCATTTTATGTTTTTAACGCTCTTCGTTCGTACGTCCGTAATTCGGTCATCCAAAGTCGGAACTCGTTCATTCTTGAGTCTACGGCTCACATTTTCTATGTTCTCTTACTTCCTTATGAAACCCTACACATTCAGGTTCATTTTCTAACTTTCTAATTCTCGTTCGTCTTTTACAAAAATTTCGCCATAACTTCGTTATAACTAAGTTTTAATTCGTTCTTCATGGACGTTTCTACCGTTCCTAACCAAGCAATAAGCAACTAACTTATACGCGATGGTTTTAAGTTTGTCCATCACAATAATTATCCTACGATGGTTTTAAATTTGTCCATCAACAACAATTATCCTACGATGGTTTTAAATTTGTCCATCAACAACGTTCTTCGTGTTCTTCGTTCGTTCTTCATTTCAATCGATATTTTGGATTACGATTCTACTTTTTCTTGGAATTTGATGTTATAGAACATCATTCCTTACTTATTTCACCTACTCATTCATATAATTCATTCGGATCACTCAAAATCCTTATGAATCTTATACCTCCTTAAGAAATTTATAAACTAAATTTCAAATTCTAATTTCTTTGTTTTCTCATGATTTCAACCATATGAAATCATTACTAATATCTTTTACTTCTTATTCTCATTAAGCTATGTTTTTGACATAGAAAACGTAAAGAAAATATTAGAAGAAACTAGGGTTCGGATTACCGTTCTTCTTTAATCCTCTTCCGTTATACAAAGTCGGCGATTGCAAGCTTTTCTATTTCACGATCACTTTTGATCCGAGCATTCATGCTCAAACTCTTCCTTCTCCTTCTTCATCCGAGCTCTCTCTCTCTCTCTCTTTCTCTCTCTCTCTCTTTCAAGTTATAGGATTTTCAAAATCCTAAAAAAATGAAATCTAGCTTCCTATTTATAGAAAACCAAAGCTTAGGGAATATTGGTCATTTCGCCCCCACCTCCTTACTATTCCCACCTCCTCCAACACTTAGCCACCAAGTAAACTTGGTCTCCACCCTTACTTGGTGGCCAAGTGGCAGGCCCACATGCCCATGGGTCACCCCATGGGTTGCCCCATTGGTTCTTACCCATCCATTTACCCGTCGGTTCGATCCGCGGTTTCTTTTCTTGGTTTGGGCCTTAACCCTAATTCTTATTGGGCCTATCTTGGGCTTGATTTCACAAATCATTGGGCTTGACATAATCCAAGTTCCATTGGATTCTACAAAGTCCATGAACTCAAAGTCCATTAAGACTAATTCGATTCTACGATTCTATTCTCGTATTCTCGTAATCTCTTCAGATTTAGCTCGTATTTATATTCGTATTATATCGTCAGACTATTCTTCTTTCTATATACTCGTATAATAACTCGTATCATACTCGCATTTCTCACGCATAATAACCCTAGTTATTATAATGCACTCATTACATTCTCGAACTCACTTTTCCTAACCCTTAGGTTTTGAGTCCAAGCAGCGAAAACTTCATTTTTGCCATAATCTAAATATTATTGAATATTCCATCATGTCTCAACATTTTACGTAATCAATAACTTCTCGAATTTCAAAATAAATCTCCGAAAGCGTAAATGGATGAATAGTGCCTATTTCGCCTTTTTCCCCAAAAATATTTTGTTCCCTAAAAACTTTCATTTTCGCCTTTGAAAATTCTTACCCATTAAATCTAGCTCGTAGCGTAAATCCTCCCGACTTAT
This sequence comes from Panax ginseng, assembly GCA_020205605.1. NCBI lineage: Eukaryota > Viridiplantae > Streptophyta > Magnoliopsida > Apiales > Araliaceae > Panax > Panax ginseng. Next base: position 115,049,892 of record CM035138.1, on the reverse strand, counting down.
AATCATCCTAGGTTATAGAACGATTAATAAACACATAGCACAGAATAGTATTAATAAAAATTCCTTTTATTAATAACTAATTCTTTAAACCTAAATTCTGGATAATCCAAAATTCCGGGTTGTTACATTCTTCCCTCCTTATAAAAATTCCGTCCTTGGAATTTCTTAAAACCAACCCTTACCCGGGTCATCACATTCTTCCCTTCTTCACAGAATTTCATCCTCGAAATTTTAGCTTAGTCTTCTTCTCAACTTCTCTTCAAAGAAGTTCTTATCTACCCATCATTCCTAACCTCCATAACCTATCAAGAATCATGAAGTAGAAGGAATAGCGAGGAATATAAAATATCCTTTAAAATGTTTCATACTTTTGCTGAGGGGTCAAATTGACCATGAACTCTTACTAGGTTAAACAGCCTTTCGCCGTAAACCTTTCTTTCCATGGTAAGTTTACAATCACAAAGTAGGTAAACTACCTCTTTCCATATGTAGGTGATCAACCTATCATATAACCCCATTTCGGGATATGTTCACCTCAGACTTAATGCCAAAAATTTTGGATAACACTTGAAATATTCGTCTAGTCAACTCCATTGACATCGACTACTTCTTTAAATTCTTTTCACAATACATCAAAATGTTTCATGACGTCATGATACCGTACTCTTCACAGTACATTGAGGACTTCGTCAGTTTATGACTTCGTCATTATACATCATACCATAGCGGTTTGTTGATCCTAAGATCACATCCCACCAGGTTCAATTGCATTAACAACTCCATCTTTTTACCATCGTTGCATCAAATGCACAGATGATATAAAATTCATTTTGAAATTTTAAATCAATTTCTGTTTAACCGAAGAAATTGGCATAGACATACAAAACATAGCTCTTTTAAAATCCATTGGTTCAAAAAGTTGAACCAATTATTTCTTTTTCAGAATGTACATTTCAGCACGATTTGAATAAACTTCGAAATATAGCATAGCTAGAGGATTTGGAATATCCTATTCTCCATCTTCCTTCATTTTCTTATCATGACAATAATACTTAAACTTCTCTAGCACCTTCATCAATGCTAAGTCTCATCGAAAATACTTCGTTTTCAGTCTAAACATCTCTATACCATAGTATAGTCCATCAACTTACCACACATTATGAGTTCAGGAACTTTCCACAATAATATGAGTTTAAGAACATCCAGATGCACCTTAGGCGTCCCATTCATTAAACATTCAAAAACATACCATATTATTATGAGTCACGAACTTACCATAAATATGAGTTTCAAGAACTCGCACCTACCTTATCATTCTCTACCTATCAAGTATATACATGAGAAAAGATTCACCTTCTCGTCATATACATCTCAATAGCGCGACCAATTCCAATGATTATCATTGTAATAAACTAAGTAGTTGTTACACCAAAGCACAAACCTCTCCCATAACAAAGGTTCATACAACTCAATGCATCACATGAGTCCTCAATTGAAATCTTACAACTTTAAATTTCTTTCTTTACTTAATACTTAATTTTCTTTAATTCAGATGCTAACCTTTTACAACTCAATCTAAGTTCTTCTTGCCGTACTACTTCAGTAGTACCTTTCATTCATAGCATTAGCTATAAATCATTCATCGCTTAATGTAAATCATCTGCATTACTACGATTCACTATGATCACGCAGATCTTCTTCCTTAATCGCTTAACTCAACGATTTTCTTATCCTCTTCTCTATGATTATAGTCTTAGGTACACATACCTAAGAGTTATAACCTATAGCTTTGATACCACTCTGTAACGCCCCAAAATCCGGTCTACTTTCAGACCCAGACTCCATGCGTCACGATTCCATTTCCTTCCAAACATACCTCATTATATAGCTAAATATAATGACATACATTCTCAAATCCCAGGTTCTCGAAACCTTATAACCTCTTTCATTATAAATAATGATAATTATATTATTCTTTACATCTTACACGAGTGACTTTCATCCGCCACCAAGGATTCATAACTGTTCGTTAAACTAGTCTATAGTTTAATTCTATCATTCTATATTACAAGTCTTCACTTGCTCTTCACGCACATTCATATACCTAATGACACTTCGTCTGATACCGCCATCAACTTGATCTTTACGGATCCTTAAGTTCTTTCTAACATCGTTTTGTTTTTTTCATTTAAAGCAAGTGTGAGCATTCAATTGCCCAAGAAGTCATAACAATTGAACAAACAACTTCAAGTTTAAACATTTTTCTAACTTCGATAACCGAACAAAGGTTATGAAGCAAACTTGAATAATAGGAATAGTCTCGATTCCTATCATCTTAAAACATTCAAATACTTTCACTTTGAAATACATTCATTCTTCTACCTTTTTCATACACATCTTGTCTGGGTAGAATCATTAGCCCAGACTTAACAATAACGGTTCATGTATAAACAGAATATACTTGTATTGAACATTTCAATCATAGAACAGTTCATCTCAAGAAACACCGAAGTGTTCCAATTGTTGCACAAGGCCTCATATATACTACTACCTTGTACAAATATCGCACATTTGCACATAGACACAACTTCTCAAGTTCAACTTCTGAGAAGTTCAAGAAACTAGCATTCATATAGTATGAATGAAGTTTGGAAACTTGCCTTTACGCATGTACCTATAGCTTACAGCTTTACTTTTCGAATCGCTTCATTCCAAATCCCTATATAACACATAAAGAAATCACACGTACACCAATTAGTCATATACTTGACTTACACATTGGTTTACTTAACTTTACTTTTTAGGGTTCGCGCTCTTGTAATCTAAGCTTACGCGACTAACTTTCTTCTACCGGTTTACGGCTTCATGACATACGGAGATGTCTTAATTTAACACGCTCATCATCTTTGATGATTTACATTCTTACCTTCTTCTTATAACTTTTCTAGGACACAAAGAGACATCGCTTCTCTCTCGCTAGTAGTCCATATAGGTACTCTCGAGTGGTTTCCCACAAACAACCAACAAAAACAAGTTCCCTGCCTCATCTACACCGCCACACAAAATGAGTTAGATCGGTTGCCGCTTTTGTATATACCTTCACTCTCAAGGAATTGTTTAGCCCAAATTCCCCATATGTCAACTATCAAAGTTACATTTGTACCACAATCTAACTTCTCTTAACTTATACGAACCATTAAACTATAATGTTTGTTAAGTCAAATTCTTATTTCTTACGGCTTTCTGGAAACTAAATTACATACCTCAGGATTCATTTCTTATCGCCTAAGTCATACAATCTTTTGATACTCGAAACGATCATTCAATGTCAATACTATAAGGTCATAGCGTTAAACATTTCATATGAACTTATTCATACCTTACAACGCCCAATTTCCTTCAACTCGTAACGCTTATCCAAGTTATACTTATTAACTCTTCTTCTTAACGTTATAATGCTATTATCTTTAACTCGGTTTCTTCACCGCTCACTGGTTAAACAACATTCTTCATTATCTTACGGTCAAACCATACACGGAGTGTAGGTTCTGCCCGTTTAATATTCATATACACTCAACCCTTACATTGGTTAAAGCGTTTAACACTTACCTTTCATTCTAATATTCTCTATCCGACTCACATCAGACTTTCATTACTCTTATTACTGTTTGCTACGGCTTTTTACGATAATTCCTATCTTCCTTACTACTTTCGTCAACGTCCAAGTTATACTACCATTGTACACTTAGAATGTTCATCCGACGCAACTACGATTCACGAGGATCGTTTACGTATTCGATGTTCACGTTGCTCGTCTCTTAATCTCTTACTCAACCTTTACTCAAGGTTTCAATTGCATTCATCGTTATCCATCCCATGAACCCCATGTTCATTATTCATTCTTAATGTCGAAGCTATACCGTTTGTTATATGCTAAGATCGATCGCTCATCGCAAATAACGTTGCGTTCACAAAGGCTTCTATACGCTTTAAACTTATCTCTCATTATCACAACATAACATCGAAATGTTACTTGTTACCTTCATCACTCAACGCCTAAGGAATCACAATCATAGTAATCCTCACGTTCGTTCATCGTGACTACGGTCCCCGGATATCGGCCTTTGTAACTCGCGTTTGCATTCTTTTTTTTAGTCTCGCTTAATCTTTCCGCTCAACCTTTACTAAAGGTTTAACTTGCTTGCTTTAGCATTATTATAGGTGAACTATATGTTCATACTTCTTTCTTGCACATCCTCCAAAGAATTGAGAAATAAAAATCTCATTTCAGGCATTGACTACTTCTGCCTTTCTGGCTTTTTCTCCTCTCTCTCTCAATACATGCGCCTCTACTTCACCTTCTTCTTCTTTCACAGGCTCATGCGCGCAAACCCTTTGTTATCTCTCTTGTTTATACGCTACTCTCCAAGTTTATGGCGGCGAAGTTCGCACACGGCGCCACACTCAAGCTTTTATTGCAACATGCGCCACGCCGAGCTTAAACCGTAGAAAAATTTCTAAGTCTTGCATTAAGTTTGAGACACATACTTTATGATCTCATAACTTCTTCGTTATAACTCTAAACGAGGTCATTCCAAAGCCATTCTCTTCCGTATCTTACGTACTTTAATACCCATTGAGCAGAAATTCATTCTAAATCCGTTACATGCCATTCGATTGGCTTGATCTTCACCCTTTGTTCATTTTACGTTTTTAACGCTCTTCGTTCGTACTTCCGTAATTCGGTCATCTGAAGTTGGAACTCGTTCGTTCTTGAGTCTACGACTCACATTTTCTACATTTTCTTACTTCCTTATGAAACCCTACACATTCGGGTTCATTTTCTAACTTTCTAATTCTCGTTCGTCTTTTACAAAAATTTCGCCATAACTTCGTTATAGCTAAGTTTGAATCTGTTCTTCATGAACGTTTCTACCATTCCTAACCAAGCAATAAGCAACTAACTTATACGCGATGGTTTTAAGCTTGTTCATCAACAACAATTATCCTACGATGGTTTTAAATTTGTCCATCAACAACAATTATCCTACGATGGTTTTAAATTTGTCCATCAACAACGTTCTTCGTGTTCTTCGTTCGTTCTTCATTTCAATCGATATTTTGGATTACGATTCTACTTTTTCTTGGAATTTGATGTTATAGAACATCATTCCTTACTTATTTCACCTACTCGTTCATATAATTAATTCGGATCGCTCAAAATCCTTACGAATCTTATACCTCCTTAAGATATTTATAAACTAAACTTCAAATTCTAATTTCTTCGTTTTCTCATGATTTCAACCACATGAAATCATTACTAATATCTTTTACTTCTTATTCTCATTAAGCTATGTTTTTGACATAAAAAACGTAAAGAAAATATTAGAAGAAACTAGGGTTCGGATTACCGTTCTTCTTTAATCCTCTTCCGTTATACAAAGCTGGCGATTGCAAGCTTTTCTATTTCACGATCACTTTTGATCCGAGCATTCATGCTCAAACTCTTCCTTCTCCCTCTTCATCCGAGCTCTCTCTCTCTCTCTCTCTCTCAAGTTATAGGATTTTCAAAATCCTAAAAAATGAAATCTAGCTTCCTATTTATAGAAAACCAAAGCTTAGGGAAAATTGGTCATTTCTCCCCCACCTCCTTACTATTCCCACCTCCTCCAACACTTAGCCACCAAGTAAACTTGGTCTCCACCTTTACTTGGTGGCCAAGTGGTCACCCACATGCCCATGGGTCACCCCATGGGTTGCCCCATTGGTTCTTACCCATCCGCTTACCCACTCGGCCTCGATCCGCGGTTTCTTTTCTTGGTTTGGGCCTTAACCCTAATTCTTATTGGGCCTATCTTGGGCTTGATTTCACAAATCATTGGGCTTGACATAATCCAAGTTCCATTGATTCTACAAAGTCCATGAACTCAAAGTCCATTAAGACTAGTCGTATTCTACGATTCTATTCTCGTGATTCTCGTAATCTCTTCAGATTTAGCTCAAATGCGATATTCAGATTATACGTCAGATTATTTCTTCTTTCTATACTCATATAATAACTCAGATCATACTCAAGATTTCTCACGCATAATAACCCTAGTTATTATAATGCATCATTACATTCTCGTAACTCACTTTTCCTAACCCTTAGGTTTTGAGTCCGCAGACGAAAACTTCATTTTTGCCATAATCAAATATTATTGAATATTCAATCACGTCTCAACATTTTACGTAATCAATAACTTCTAGGAATTCAAAATAAATCTCCGAGCATAAACGGATGAATAGTGCCTATTTCGTCTTTTTCCCCGAAAAATATTTTGTTCCCGAAAAACTTTCATTTCGTCTTGAAAATTCTTACTCGTTAAATCTAGCTCGTAGCCAGAATCCTCCCAACTTATAATCATCCTAGGTTATAGTACGATTAATAAACACATAGCACAGAATAGTATTAATAAAAATTCCTTTTATTAATAACTCTTCCTGTTAACCCTCAGATTTCTTCAAATTTTCTTTCTCAAGAGTCGCTCCTTCCGCTTACTTGCACACACGCCGCCTCCTCTCTCAGCATTCTCACAGGCACGCACGCTTACTTGCAAAAAGAATCGACAAATCTTTCCCAAATCTCAATGTGATCGCTTGACACTGTTCCTTCCCTTCTTTTCTTGGATTTGTCTCCATATTACTTGGCAATGAACCCTGGGGCCTGTTAGTAAGCGTGTTCGCCATCTGCCCCATTTGAGTTTCCAGATTCTTTATAGCCACTGCTTGGCTCTTGATCATAACTTTTGTGTTTGCCATGTATTTCATTATCATCTCCTCAACTTCTGATCTCTTTTCTTGCTGAGGTGCAGCTGGAGTGTGATGTTGTTGTTGTTGTTAAGAAAATCCCGACGGAAAGGGTGGTCTAGATAAATCATACGGCTACTGTTGTGCCTGAAATTGATTATTTGGTTGAAACTGATTCTGCTGATTCCCTTGATTATTCGACCAACTAAAGTTTGGATGATTTCTGTTGTTGGGGTGGTATGTGTTCTAAAATTGACCTTGGTCTTTTCTATAGTTGCTCACATATCAAGACCGATTCTCGAAATGATAAGACATTGATCCGCCGAGTGTGACCCCGCACAAATCTCACATACGAAGGTAACCATCTTTACTTTTCTTTCTGCCAAAGTATCTATCTTCTTTGCCATGGCTGCCATCTGTGCTGACAACTGAGTAATAGCATCAACCTCCAATACACCTACAACTTTGGTTTGTGGCATTCGAGATGTAGGATTCTAAAAATCATTCGATGCCATTGTCTCGATAAAGTCATAGTTCCTCATAGTTCTTTGCCCATAATGCCCCTCCCCACCAAATTTGATCTACAATCTGGTCTCATCGCTATCCCAATCCATTATAAAACGTGTTGATTACCATCCAATCTGGCATACCATGATGTGCGCACTTTCTCAGCATTTCTTTGCATCTCTCCCATGTTTCATATAATGACTCGCCCTGTTGTTGCTCAAACTGAGAGATAGTTGTCCTCATTTTAGCAGTCTTAGCCATTGGGAAGAACTTAGCTAAGAATTTATGTGCTAAATCCTCCCATGTAGTTATAGATCCTACTGGCAGAGAATGAAGCCAACTTTTCGCTTTATCCCTCAATGAGAACGGGAATAACCTTAGTCTAATAGCATCCTCCGTCACACCGTTGTATCTGAATGTATCACAAATTTCGTTGAAACTTAACAGGTGTTCATTCGGATCATCTGTAGCAGCACCCCCAAACTGAACTGTATTCTGTACCATTTGAATAGTGCCAGTTTTATATCGAATGTATTGGGTCATTATCATCGGTCCGACTACTATCGGATCAGAGGCATGGAATACTCCTTCAGAGCCCTATGCTCCTCTCTTTGCTCTTCTCCTTGTGCCTCGGCTGCCATGTTAGCTATCATGTTTTCCAACTGTTCTTGTAAATTTCTATGAACACCCGCTTTCCAACCTCTCCCGTTTATATTATCATGAACATGTGTTAAATTGGGGTTGGATAACCGCGTGCGCATAAAACTTTATCCAAATTCCTGAAACAAAAATAAAAACTGAAATGAGATAAGACTAGAATTGTCTAAGTTATACAATATAGCTTAAAACTAATGATAGTAAAACTAAATTAAACGCCTTTTCCCCGAAACGGCGCCAAAAACTTGTTGCCTCTTTTTTAGTCTTAACAAAAGAGCTCTAACTCATGCAAGCATACATGTGTTAACAAGTAATACAGAGCAAGTAAAGTATTGATCCCACAGAGAAATTTGTTTAACTAAGATTACTATTCATTAATTGAATCACTATATTTATATGCTCAAACTAATGATTAAACTTGGTTTGTTCTCGAATTGCAAATAACAACTAAAACAATAATAACGGAATTAATAAATGATATTGGAACTAATGGGATCCTAACTTCATTTAATACTTCATTCAATCACCACTATCATGCATGACTCGTTCATATATCACAGAAAAGTAGCCAAGTGCACTAAAAGAGTATTAGCCATTTTTCAATGCACTAAGACCTACTTACACAGCATCCACAGATGATAGACTCTATGTAATCATCAATATAACCAAAATCACTATATTTCTATGTGAAATTACAACTATATTGATTTTAAGTTCAAGCCCTTATTCTAACTTATACGGTGAAACAGTATATGTCTATCTGGTTCACGAAATACATAAGCCATATAACATGCCCTATATACGTATACTATCATGATTACAGTCCATATTTGCATGTTCATTGTCAATTCCATACAAATACTAAAACGAATGGTGATCAAGCATTCATACATGCAAAACAATCATGATAAACATCCCATATGATATGCAAAACAAACCAGCATTTAAGCATGCAATCAAACTACATATTAAAATCCTTTAGAATCCCATAATGGAGTTTAGTTCATGACTGAACCAAAAGCCATTATGGGATCAAATCTAAACATGGTCAATAAACGACAATTGAAAGATGAAAGATAAAACTATCAAACCTAATTGCTGAATATAAATCAATATTCAGATCCTCATAAGAATCCAGCAAAACTAATAATAATAATCCACTCTGGTAGAAAATCCCCAGAAGGAGTAGAAAAGTAGAGTTGTGGCCTCCTTCTACGTTAGAATCTCCCCCAGAGAATAAACCCTAATTACGACATAAAGAATAAAACTAAATTTGAATAAAAATGTCAAGTGATACCCCTGACACCAGTCAGGAATCGTTTTAAATAAATTACAACCCTTAAAAATTGGAAATAAAATAAAACAAGTCAAGAACTTGAGCCTCATACATGCATAAGGCCTCCCTCTAGTTTGTTATACTCATGCAGCATGAGACTTGCAGTAAGTTTGTATGTTTAGTCGGTCTCGCCCGCGGGTGCGCGCTCCCTAGGCTTGTCCTTCTGTGGCCACAAGAACTTGCGATTGGTTCCCTGTTTTGTTGGTATCATATGCATGCACAGGCCTCCAAGCTCCCTTTGTCGCGCGGCCGTGTGGCTTGCATTTTGCTTTCTTCTGATCTTGCTCCTGAGCTTGGTTCTACAATGTTGTTGCTGCTACTGAAATGTCCTATGTTTATCCATGCTTGTCCATCCATGCTCCTCTCAATCCTAGCCATGCACATCCTATCTTTTGCCTCGTCTCAAGCATCCATTAGCCTTGTGCTCAATAACACCACCAAAATAGGTCGATTCCTACACTTATTCACCAAAAGAAGTTTTAAGTATGCAAAATGAAATTTAACATGAAATGCAGCTAAAACCTACTAAAATGTACTTGAGATAGGCATAGTTCGCATGAATTGGTACTCCATAAGTAGGTGTAAATCCTACTTATCATGAACCACCAACACTGGAATATCTCCTGAGTGCAAGGGCCCTCTGATAATGCAAAATCATCAACCCCCAACAATGGGATGTCAGTGACGGGTGACTGCGAAATAGGCTAGTGACGCCTGACAGGAGGCAAGATCAGTATACAGATCTCTCTTGTGGTGCTCCTAATAGCACGCTCTCCTTAGTAGAGCTCCCATCCTCCATCTATAAAGAGAGGAACTCTCTTGGTGGAAATCATATACTCGACACCAGTTGAGTACCCATCCTCAAAACCGATGGCCAAGTGCTCCTCATAATAGGGAATCCATGTAATAATGTCAGTTGTCAACAACTTCAGCTGTAGGTGGCAATGAGTAAAACCCTCATCTATAGAGACCTCCGCCAATATTGAAGGATGCCATCGTCATCCTCATGGATAGGTATCTAAACCTAACAAGCTCACAGGGCATAAACATGGAGGCCTCTCATAGGACCAAAACTGCCAACATAAAGGCAAACAGGTGCGGTCAGTAAACACTCTTAACCTATACATGGGAAACTATAAGAGAAATACTCACCAGCATAAATTGGTAGAAACCTAACCAAGACTCAGTCAAACCCTGCGAGCGCATACGCATGACCCTGAGGAAATAGGCAAAGGTATAGGAACCCCAATCATACTCTACAATACGGTCCACATGACGTGTGGCGCTGACTAAAGTGAACGACACCATAGAAGAGTTATCTGCTATGAAGTAGCCTCTAATGATCATCAGGAACAATCACCGAAGAATGCGATCCCTGATTCTGACATCATCTGGCATGGGCTCACTAAAAAGCCCACTCATAGCACCCACGCTCAAAGGACCCGTACACACAGTCCTGCCTTTGAGCACGTCCGCTGAAACTCCTAGCAAGGATCTGACGGTAGTAGGGGTAATATCCGCCATGCAAGGCACTGGTTCCCCTCCAAACTCCATACCTGTAATAAACCGCCAATACATCGATGTCATCATCACCTCACAGTCCAACAAATGGAGTGACTGAGTCTGGTGAATCCAGTGCTCAGACAATGCCCTAAGGTAACCCCAGGGACAACGACGGGGAAGGATGGAAAAGAATGCTCCAAATCCCCAATCATGCACAATCGCTCTATAGTCAGGATGAAGAGCCTGGTACATGGAGTGTATGCTAAACCAAAGCCGGGAACCTACATGAAATAGAGATCAACATCAAAATCCTTTACTCCTCATCAATAGGAAAGAAGGAAGATCAAGATCTAACGTCGTACCTTGTTGGCATTCAAATACATCGAGGGATGTCGACTCAAATCACCCAGAAGCTCTGGGTTTTCCACCTAAATACTCGGGAGGTCCCTACAGGGAACATATGCAGCAGGAGCGGGGTCCACAACTTGAACATCCTCCTCCTCGTCCTTGACATCCGGCACATCAACTCGGACGGGACGTATCACCGCCTCCACCAACTAACGAGGTTGTCTAACAGAGCGGGGTTGAGGCACTTCAGAAGCCCTCCTCCGTACACTAGAAGTGGTCCTACAGGAGCTACTCGGCTGATCCGGATCCATAATATCTAGACAACAAGTCTCTAAATCACCTAAGAAAGGGACAGTGTAGAACACTTGTACGATGATAGGATTTGCAGAAAGTCACTCGAACTCAGTAGATCTGAAGAAGAGCTCTCGGATTTCCTTCGCGGCGCACCTTGAAAATGACTTATGAAAGCAATATGTTGGCCTTTAGTATCCACGATTAGCCGCAGTCCATCTCATAATCAAGCAAATTGCACTGGTCAAGAAGGTGTACCGCAAGACCCCTATGTGGGTCCTACCCTCCGCCCTCGGTCCAGCCTCGAAGTTGCAAAAGGAGTTCTCATAGACTGAGAAGGTCAAATCAGGAATAAAAACACCACGCGATTGAGCAGAATGGATTACAAATCCTGGTCTTCTCAGACTGAACGTTGGGTCTGCACATCACTCATTGGTATTCGCCCAAGCACAGGGTACACTATGACGATGATCTCAAATATTATAAGTCACGCTCGACAATACCTGACGTGTGAGGTCTCCAAATCCGGGTCCCAAATCAACACGGATCTGGTACAATCATTCTAATACTATTACTATTTGCGGAAGATATAAACATAAATTGTTTATACATTAAACTTACACATAATCCCCAAGGTCGAGTAACCTTAACTTAATACACAATACATAACTTGTCTAACACATAACATTATTATCATATAATACTATTACAAATCTAATCGCACACATTAACTTTAAGTTGGAACTATATTTGACCTTTTCTTGTATCCGACGTATTCATCTTAATCTACAATGTTTATCATGATATAGCAAGGGTGAGCATAAGATTGCCCAGCAAGTTCAAGTTCAATAATTTAATGATATATAATGATTAAAAGAATCTGAATAATAAGCTTGCTATAATTCAACAATATAGTTGTAAATTAGCACGAACAAACTTTTGACTGAACAAGTATTAAACATGAACAAATATATCTGGACGAATGGTAAGGAAGGTGATCAGCCTTTCATACCTAACTTATACATACAATATGTACAGAGTACAATTCTACCATGGCAATCAGCAATGATTATCCATAAGCATATCTGGATGAAACAACTCTAAGTAGAGTTAAGTAAAACTTGCATGTTCGGTTTATTACTGCTACGCAATTTAGAACGCTTTATCCGAAGACGTAATATTAGTAATATAGATCTCCAATATTAGAATAATATCATCACAATATAATACTATAATATATATATATATATACATAGGATAACCTAAACACATAACACATAACCCTATCAGTCTATAACACACATAAGACTCGGTATCAAGTCAAACTATTGCAGTCTGAATTGAACCCGACATAATTCTAACATCCCGACGGTCTAGTCAGACAATCGTCGAGTTTAAGTTCAATTAAACTTTGCCTAACACTTAACAATTATCTTAGACAATTATATTATCAATCAAAATAATTTTCATAAGCTCGTAATAATTTTTTGATAATTATTACTATTTATCATAAATTTTCAATCATTAATATCGTATTTATATAATATAAATACCACAATATTCTATTATCATTAATATCTATTTATTGTCAAATATTAATGATATACATGTCATAATATTATAATATATTTATAATATCACAAAGTATTTTAATACTTTAAAATCACCATTATATGATTTTTAAATGCTTAAATACATTATCCGATAATCGCTTTTAATATTAAAATATTAACATTTTCATGACAAAATATCAAAAGTTATATTTTATAACTTCAAAAATATTTTTATAACACTTAAATCATTTTTATATGATTTATAAATCATTAATTTATTTTTCCACAGCTTTATTTAATATAGTTATTAAATAAACTAATTACCATTAATATTAATTAATTAATGAAATTCATCACAAAATATTAAAAGTCATTAAAAATAACTTAAAATATTTTCTTAACCATAATATAATTTTTATGATTTTTCATGTATTAAAATTATTTTAAATAATTTATTTAATATTATAATTAAATAAATTAAATACCATTTATGTTCCAAAATATTAAATATTTATGAAATATACTCAAAATAATTAAAAACTAATTTTTAGACTTTAAAATAATTTTTGGAATTTATTTTGTATTTTTCATAATTAAAAACTTTTTTTATCTATTTATTAATTAAAATAATTAATTTCTAAAATTAATCGTCATTAGTAGGGCCTATATATGAGTGAGTGTCGCCATAGGTGTTCTTCGTGTTCTTGAGTGAAACCTGTAAACTCAAGCCACCAAATGAGGTGCCTTGTTCACCAGCTTTTTTAATCTATGATCCTAATGTTTTCTAGGCAGGTAATGATATCAATCATGTAGTATAAGTGTAATACTACAATAAAAATCAAATTGCATGGTCCATATACAACAGATCAGAGGGATCTAATGTGAGACCCCGAATTTTATGAAATAAAAGTATTCAATTTTTCTATTTTGATAAATAGTTAAATTGATAAAAGTTTAAAGTTAAGGGTAATATGTGAATTTTTTTTTTTTGCAAAGTAAGCAAGTTGATATAAAATATTCGTTGTGTCGAGGAATATTCGATTAGTCGGGGAATATTCTTTTATAGGGGAATATCCGTACGACGGTCCAATCATTGGTGGACCCCACAACGGAATTATCGTCGGATTGAGAAAATGACAAAAATATTTTTATGAAAATAACGGCGGAAGTTTTACTGTTAACTATTGAAACACCCTTGTTAAAGTAATGCAAAGAATACGCTGTGGTTGCATAAGAGCAATACACCAGATTGATTATTGATGCTTATGTTGTAAGACCCCAACTTTTATAAATAAAGATAAATTTTCTATAAATATCATTTTGAATATTATGGAATGAATTTGATATAATGTTATAGTTGTGGGTAATATTTATAAATTTTGCAAAGTACTCAAGTTGTTATATAATATTCATTGGTCTGGGGAATATTTGTTTTAAAACAGAAATATTTGTAACGACTAAGACAATCATTGGTGGACCCCATTAATGTAATTATTGTTTGAGTAAGAAAACGACAAAAATATTTTATTAAAATAACTATGGAAGTTTTACCGCTGATCATCGTTGAACTACTCTTGGTAGTAAAAGTACAAGAATACATGTGGTTGCATAAGTAGCACACCAGATTGATTATTGATGCTTACGTAAGAAGTCACCAATTTTGCTTATTAGTTGGACCTCATTTACCCATTTTTCAAAATAACCCAGTAAAAAGTTATTCAAAGGTATATATACATAATATTGGTGGGGGGCATGAGTGGGGCTAGTGTTGCCCACATGTTGGTAGAAAATGAGATTCTCGGATGGTGGGAAGAAAGAGGGTCAGGAAGGTGTTAACATTATTGGTGTTATTATATATATATTATATGATATATTATTCATATATGCAAAGTTTGTTGACAATTGGGGCAAGAAAGAAAATCAGATCACGGGAGTGTATCCCGTGAGATTTGTAACACATGCTATATATATATATATATATATATATTTAATATATATATATATATTTTATTTAAAAGATTTTACTTTAAATATGGACCGCGATTAAAGTAAATCAATCTGGACCGCTCATGAGTTAGTTACTATGCATTCCATTCTTCTATAAATAAGCTCATTCCTTCATTATTTTCTTACGAATTCACCGAACTCTGTAGAGAGAAATTATATAGAGAGAAGAAGAAGAGTTTTCTTCATTACTTCACTACTCTAATATCAAGTATTATTTTACTAGTAAGGGGTGTTATTCTTTCTTATTCATGAGGAGAATCTGTTGTTATTCCATTGCTTATTATTCTGTTGGAATAACTCTCAGATACGCTGGCCTACCCTATACTTGGTGACATTCTTCTATTATTCTATCTTTACTATTCTCGTTGGAATATCCTGCTCATGCATTTTACGCCGGACCGATTCCGCCTTTTATTATTTTGTTGAATATCCTCGTCATATGCGCTTTACTACGCCGACCGGTTCCGCCTTTATTATTATTATGTTGGAATATCCTCGTCATGCGCTTTTACTTAATTCCGATTCCGCCCTTATTAGTATTCTCGTTGAATAACTGCTCATGCGGGCACCGCATGCATGGTGATTTCGTTGTTATTCCATTCTTTATTATTCTCGTTGGAACATCCCGCTTGCGGTGCGATTTCACCGACCGATTCCGTTATTTAGTATTCTGTTGGAATAACCAGTCTATGTGAAGTACCGCATGTATGGTGATTTCTTTTGTTATTCCATTCTTTATTATACTCAGTTGGTTAAAGTTTTGACTTCTATACTCTATGAAATTAGTGGAATATCATTGATATTTGCGCTTCATCCAGTATCTTTTCATGGAAATATTCTTCTGATCATTCTTGAATTTTACTCTACAAAGCAGTATCATGTTGACTATTTGGACATTAGTAGTTCTTGGACAAATTAATTATTGAACTTGTTTTATTGAATTCTTATATCATTGTCATCATCCTCATGTTTATATTATGTTAAAAGTCATCTGTGGCTCAGAAAGTATAGATGGACTTGGTATGATTATGACCGTGGATGTTTTGGTGTAATCATGATCGTAATGTTATAAATGATGTAGTAAAAGTCCTCATTGGCACGTAGTGCATCGATGGACAAATTGTTGGCATGATCATGACCATTAATGAATACACAAATATTCTTGGCCCGTAGTGCATGGATAATTGTGGTCGTGATACTAAATAATATCCTCGGTCGTAGTGTAAGGTGATTCGATGATGTGGAATATTTATTGTCGAGTCTCAAATGATAACAAAGATGAAAACCTTTTAATCATAAAAGATAGTAGATTTTATTTTTACTTGACTCTTTTAATGGATTGCTTGTCCGCTGCGCTTAAACTTGATGTCTATTATATTTTATCAATTTAATATTGTTGGAGACTAATGATAATTTATTCGCATTATCTTAGTCATAATATTTCTTCTGGGCTAGTTGAGCTCACCCTTTCTTCACCGCCTCTTCTGTGAAATGAGAATATAGCATGGACGAGCCTGGGAACTGAGTGATGGTCCGTAGGATAGCATTAGTAGTCCTCACTATTCTCGTGAAATAGTGTGATAATAATTGTAATGAGGACTCCTTTTGAGTTTGTATAATCTCTAGTAGATAATATTTGTATTCAAACTCACAGCTTATGTTTTGTCGTATTGTATACGGAAAGTTGTATTAGTAAGTTGTATTTAAATTTCTTTACCATGTATCCGATTTACCCAAGATGGATGATGTATACCTAATTTTGGGGCGCTGATATGTGATAAGTCACCATTTTTGTTTTATCGGTATTATTAGTGTAATAAAATAGAAAAACTTTTTATATAAAATGTAATAGTTTTATAAAGTTATTCGCTTTATTAGGCTAATAGTAAATTTTTTTATAAAAATGTAATACTTTTATAAAGTTATCTGCTTTATTAGACAATAATTAGAATATATTATATTTTATTATGCATAGTGTTTGATAGTGTTTTGCATAAGGCTCTCGCATAGATAGTGTTTGCATAGTAAAAAGCTTTTATAAAGTTATTTATTTTATTAGATTATAAATAGAATATATTATATTTTATTTAAAAGATTTTACTTTAAATATGGACCGTCAGATTAAAGTAAATCAATCTGGACCGTACATGAGTTAGTTACTATGCAGTCCATTTTTCTATAAATAGAAGTTCATTCCTTCATTATTTCTTACGAATTCACTGAAACTCTAGAGAGAGAAATTGTGAGACCCCGAATTTTATGAAATAAAAGTTTTCAATTTTTTTTTCTATTTTGGTAAATAGCACGGTATTGATTATTGATACTTATGTGATAAGTCACTCGCTTTTATTTTATTGGTATTATTAATGTAATAAAACATAAAAGCTTTTTATATAAAATGTATTACTTTTATAAAGTTATTCTATAAATGTATTATATTATATTTTATTATGCATAGTGTTTGCATAGTATTTGCATAGTAAAATCTTTTTATATAAAACAGAATACTTTTATAAAGTTATTCTATAAATAGAATATATTATATTTTATTATGCATAGTGTTGCATAGTGCTCGCATAGTGTTTTGTATAGTAAAATCTTTTTATATAAAAAAATAATACTTTTATAAAGTTATTTGTTTTATTAGATTATAAATAGAATATATTATATTTTATTTAAAAGATTTTGCTTTAAATATGAACCATCAGATTAAAGTAAATCAATTTGGACCGTTCATGGATTAGTTACTATGCAGTCCATTCTTCTATAAATAGAAACTCATTCATTCATTATTTCACGAATTATTTAAACTCTAGAGAGAGAAACTATAGAGAGAGTTCTTCTTCTATAATCTTGAGCGTATTTCTTTAGAGTTTAAGAAAGCTTTGAAGCGTAGTGCAAGTTTTCTTCAAGTATATTCCTACCTACCGCTTAGAATACTTTTCTTTTTAAGGTAGGGATATAATTGTCGTATCAGTAAAGGATATTATTATTATTTATTATTCATTGAAATAACCTCAGATACGCGACTACCCTATACTTGGTGAAATTCTTCATTATTCCATTCTTTATTATTATGTTGGAATAACTCGCTTTATGCAAAAGTACCGTATACATGGTGAAATTCTTCTAATATTCTCTTTATTATTATTCTATCGAAATATCCTTTCTGTAATGCGTTACACGGACCGATTCCATTATTTATTATTCATCCGAATATCCTATCTCGTATGCTTTCGCCTTTACTTCGTTCCTTTCTTTATTATTCTCGGCTGAATATCCTATCATAACGCTTACGCCTTGACCGGTTCCATTATTTATTATTCTGCTGGAAATAACCTATCTGGTGCAGTCTCACCGTCATTTGCATAGTGAATCCTTCATTATTCCATTTTTATTATTCTATTGAATAACTCACCTACATGTGATTACCACATGCACGGTGAATAATCCTTCGTATTCATACGAATAGTATTTTCATTAAAAGGGTTTTCGCCAATGGCGATTCATAATTTTTCTCGACCTCGAAAATTCGGAAACATTTGAAATGATAATTTGATGAGTTTTCTAGATTGTGTCCAAAATAGCGCTTTTTGGATGTATAGATTAAGAGTTATGGATTTTATGGGAAAAGACTATTTTAACAAAGAAACCCTTATAACTCCTTGTGGTTAACTCCAAAATTGGTGAAATTTTTATTGGGAGTATATGTATATAACAGAGTATACCTCAGAAATTTGAAATTTTGGACAAAAGTACAATTTATGATAAATGTCTAAATATTCTATAGTTTTAGCCATATAAAAAATAGTAAATGAATTTTAAAAATTCTGAGAAAAATATATGTTCAAGATGGGACTATATTCTGCTAAATCTCAGAAAAGAAATATTTTTAGGACTGATTTGGTATTTTTCATGAAAATAAACTTGTTATGAGAAAATGAATTAAATATGTTATGTGAAGTAATAAAATTGGAAAATAGGATTTTATGGCTTGAGAATCCTATATAGGGTATATGCAGATTTTTTATGAGGGATTTAAACATTGATGATGAAATCTTATGAGTATGGCATTTTTGAATGATTAAATACATTATTTGATAAAGTGTAAACAATTGAAATAAATTGTTTATAAGTTTAAGAAATGATTAAAATTGTCATAATGTTAATGATATTAGATTATGAGATTATTAAGTGATTGATAACATTTGGTTATTATTGAATGTTGGATAAATTATATTATACATGTTTAATATTTATCATTTATCTCATTTGATTGATTCTTATATCATTGTCATCATCCTCATGCTTATATCAGTGTTGAAAGTCATCTTTGGTAGTAGTGCATAGATGGACTTGGTATGATTATGACCGAGGATTATTCGGTAGATAATCATGACCGTAATGTTACAAATGATGTGGAAAAAGTCCTCATTGGCCCGTAGTGCATTGATGGACAGTTTTTGGTATGATTATGGCTATGGATTCTCTTCGGCCAAGGGTGCAAAGATGAATTGTTTTATGGCATGATCAGGATCGTTGATGAAAACACGATTATCTTTGGCCCGTAGTGCATGGATAATTCGTGGTCGTGATACTAATGAATATCCTTGGCCTGTAGTGTAGGGATGATTTGATGATGTGGATTAATTATTGAGCTGAGTCTCAACGATGAAATATTAATTCATGGATGTGATAATAATGAATATCTTTGGCCGTAGTGCATGGATAATTCATGGATGTGATACTAACGAATATCCTTGGCCGTAGTGCATGGATAATTCGATGATGTGGATTATTTAAGCTGAGTCTCAGCGATAAAATATTAGTTATACACTTTTAATTTGTAGAAGATAGTAGATATCATACTCTACTTGACTCTTCTAAAATATAGTTGTATGTCTTTGGCTTGTAGTGCAAAGATGATTTAATGTTTACGAACAGGAATTATGATTTGGTATAACCATGATTTTTGATGTTTCAGGTGAAGACAGGTGATGAAAATTATCTTCGTCCTGGGTACAAAGAGGAATTTAGAATCACAATTGTGATTATGAGTTATTCACATGATCGTGGACGGGAATTGTTGATTGATGTTATAGGGATAAAACATTATTGGTGGGCTTTTAACATAGAGAAGATAATAGACCTTATGGTCTATTTGACTCTTCTAATGGATTGCTCGTTCTGCTGCAACTATGGTTGAAAAGTTTTATCATCTACCATATGTTCTAAATCTCTAATTTATTATTGATGAAAGCTATTGATAATTTAATTATCT
This sequence comes from Panax ginseng, assembly GCA_020205605.1. Classification (NCBI taxonomy): domain Eukaryota; kingdom Viridiplantae; phylum Streptophyta; class Magnoliopsida; order Apiales; family Araliaceae; genus Panax; species Panax ginseng. Next base: position 115,029,620 of record CM035138.1, on the reverse strand, counting down.
TTAGTCATGATATTCTTTATCGGGCTAGTTGTGCTCACCCTTTCTGGCCTTCATAATTCCTTTCTCTGTAATAAGAGTGTTGCCGTAAGAGTGTTCAGCTTTGCCCGAGGGGATAATAGGGGAATAGAATGCTGGTCTCTAGTCATGGAGGTTCTCCTTAAAATGAAGATAGAAAAGTGTGTTGTATTCTATACAACATTTAGTAGTTATATTTGGTGAATCAAATAGGGTGAGGTGAACCCAACTTTGGAAGGGTATTTTGTCACTATCATACAAGATGTATAATGACATACAACCTCGTGTTATCATAAGACAGGGTTGTGCGCATCCACTTGCTGAGTATATTTACGGGTACTACCTATATGATCTTGGAGTTGATTTAAAATATAATATTCACTTGGAGACAATAGAGATAGTTATATGTTAAGAGAAGACTCACCATTGTAAAGAAGATGATAGTAATCTTCTCATTTTTCTTTGGGGTCTATTGGGTCAACCAAGGATAATTCCGTGGCCATATGATATCTATTATAACCTAGATGCATGGCCTCCCATGTATGAAGGTTTCCTTGAGCACTTTCCAAAGATTTTAGTTTCTAAAACAGTCTTTGACTATACTTTTATGTAAAGTACCATTGTAAGGTTGTGGTCGAGGCACCATGAGAGTTACATAGATTTGTATTAAAACTCACAGTTAACTGTGGTCGTATTCTATACGACAGCTCAACAATGTATAAATGAAGTTGTATTTGAATTTTGTACTATGATATCCGCAAGCGACTCGTAATGGGTGATGTATACCTAATTTTGGGGCATCACATTTGGTATCGAGCTTAGGGATATGGTCGTCATGCAAGATAAGAGTCTAGAACTAGGAGGGAGAGACGAGTTATATACTTCGCTAGTGTGTGACTTACCTAAGCTGAAATTGTTTACTTAATAAGTTGACAAATTGTGATATGTCAATTAAACTTTGTTTTGAAGATATATTTTAGAATGATATCTGAAATACAGGAGATGAGCAATGAAAAAATCATGATACAAAGGATATAACCGGGAAGGTATAATCCGAAAAGAAAGCAAGGTATTCTCATCTCTTCGAATATCAGGTACGTACGTAAATTTCGAGGGCGAAATTCATAAGGAGGGGTGATTGTGAGACCCCGAATTTTTTGAAATAAAACTATTCAATTTTTTTTTCTATTTTGGTAAATAGCACGGTATTGATTATTGATGCTTATGTGATAAGTCACTCAGTTTTGTTTTATTGGTATTATTAATGTAATAAAATAGAAAAGTTTTTTATATAAAACAGAATACTTTTATAAAGGTATTCTATAAATAGAATATATTATATTTTATTATGCATAGTGTTTGCACAAAGAAAATCTTTTTATATAAAATGTAATACTTTTATAAAGTTATTCTATAAATAGAATATATTATATTTTATTACGCATAGTGTTGCATAGTGCCTATATAGTGTTTTCATAATAAAATCTTTTTATATAAAACAGAATACTTTTATAAAGTTACTCGTTTTATTAGATTATAAATAGAATATATTATATTTTATTTAAAAGATTTTCTTTAAATATGGACCGTCAGATTAAAGTAAATCAATCTGGACCGTTCATTGATTAGTTACTATGCAGTCCATTCTTCTATAAATAGAAACTCATTCATTCATTATTTCTTAAGAATTCGATGAAACTCTAGAGAGATTTCTTCATCTATAATCTTGAGCGTATTTCTTTAGAGTTTAAGAAAGCTTTGAGCATAGTGCAAGTTTTCTTCAAGTATATTCCCGCCCTACCAGTCGAAATACTTTTCTTTTTAAGGTAGGGGATATAATTGTCGTACTCGTAAAGGATATTATTATTATTTATTATTCTGTTGGAATAACCTGTATACGCGGACTACCCTATACTTGGTGAAATTCTTCTGTTATTCCATTCTTTAATATTATGTTGGAATAACCTGTTTATGAGAATTACCACATACAAGGTGAAATTCTTCTAATATTCCGTTCTTTATTATCCTGTCGAAATATCCTGTCTGTTCGTTTACGCCGGACCTGGTTCCATTATTTATTATTTTGTCGAAATATCATGTTTGTGCATTTATGGACCTGGTTCCATTATTTATTATTCTGTCAGAATATCCTGTCTGTGCGTTTACGCCGGACCTGGTTCTATTATTTATTATTCTCATTGGGAATAACTCGCTTGCAAGTCTTGATCTATCGCACGCATGGTGAATCCTTCATTATTCCATTTTTTATTATTCTGTTGGAATAACTCGCTCTATGTATATTACCACATGCATTGTGAATGATCCTTCGTATTCATAATGAATAGTATTTTCATTAAAGTGGTTTCGCCAGGCGATTCGTAATTTTTTTTGACCCTCAAAATTTCGGAAAAATTTGAAATGATAATTTGATGAGTTTTCTAGATTGTGTCCAGAAATGGCGATTTTTGGATGTATAGATTAAGAGTTATGGAGTTTATGGGAAAAGACTATTTTAAAAGTAAACCCTTATAACTCCTTGTGGTTAACTCCAAAATTGGTAAAAAAATTTTGGGAGTACATGTATATAACAGGAGTATACCCTGTAAATTTCAGAATTTTTGGACAAAAGTAAAATTTATGATAAATGTCAAAATATTCGGTAGTTCTAGCCATATGAAAAATAGGAAATGAATTTTAAAAATTCTGAGAAAAATATATGTTCAAGATGGGACTATATTTTGCTAAATCCCAGAAAAAAATAATTTTCGGGACTGATTTGGTATTTTTTATGAAAATAATTTAGCTACGAACAAATGAGTTAAATATGTTATGTGGAGTTGAAGAATTGGTAAATAGAATTTTATGGCTTGGAAATCCTATATAAGGTATATGCAGATTTTTGATGAATAATTTGATTATTGGTTATGAAATCTTATGAGTATGGAATTTTTGAATGATTAAATGCATTATTTGATAAAGTGTAAACAATTGAAATAAATTGTTTATAAGTTTAAGAAATGATTAAATATTGTTATAATATTAATGATATAAGATAATGAGATTATTAAGTGATTGATAACATTTGGTTATAATTGAACGCTGGATAAATTGTATTATAAATGTTTAATATTTATCATTTATCTCATTTGATTGATTATTATATCATTGTCATCATCATCATGCTTATATTTTGTTGAAAGTTATCTTTGGCCGTAGTGCATAGATGGACTTGGTATGATTATGACCGGAGATTATTCTTTATAATCATTAACCGTAATGTTACAAATGATGTGAAAAAGTCCTCATCGGCCCGTGAAAGCATTGATGGACAGTTTTTGGTATGATTATGGCTATTGATTCTCTTCGGCCAAGGGTGCAAAGATGAATTGTTTTATGGCATGATCAGGACCGTTAATTCATGGATGTGATAATAATGAATATCTTTGGCCGTAGTGCATGGATAATTCATGGATGTGATACTAAAGAATATCCTTGGCCGTAGTGCATGGATAATTCGATGATGTGGATTATTTAAGCTGAGTCTCAGCGATAAAATATTGGTTATACACTTTTAATTTGTATAAGATAGTAGATATCATGCTCTACTTAACTCTTCTAAAATATAGTTGTATGTCTTTAGCTTATAGTGCAAAGATGATTTAATGATTATGAGCAGGAATTATGATTTGGTATAACCATGATTTTTGATATTTCAGGTGAAGACAGGTGATGAAAATTATCTTCGTCCTGGGTACGAAGAGGAATTTAGAATCATAATTGTGATTATGAGTTATTCACATGATCGTGGACAGGAATTGTTGATTGATGTTATAGGGATAAAACATTATTGGTGGACTTTTAACATAGAGAAGATAATAGACCTTATGGTCTATTCGACTCTTCTAATGGATTGCTTTCGCTCACGTGAACTATGGTTGAAAAGTTTTATCATCTACCATATGTTCTAAATCTATGATTTATTATTGATGAAAGCTACCGATAGTTTAATTATCTTTAGTCATGATATTCTTTATCGGGGCTAGTTGTGCTCACCCTTTTCGCTTCACAATTCCTTTCGTGTAATAAGAGTGTTGGCCGTAAAGAGTGTTCTTGGGTCGAGCCGGGATAACAAGGAATAGAACAGTGGTCTCTAAATGTGGAGGTTCTCCTTAAACAAGATAGAAAAGTGTGTTGTATTCTATACAACATTTAATAGTTATATTTGGTGAATTAAATAGGGTGAGGTGAACCCAACTTTGGAAGGGTATTTTGTCACTATCATACAAGATGTCTAATGACATTCAACCTCGTGTTATCATAAGATGTGGTTATGCGCATCCACTTCTGCCGAGTATATTTACGGCACTACCTATATGATCTTGGAGTTGATTTAAAATATAATATTCACTTGGAGACAGTGGAGATAGTTATATGTCAAGAGAAGACTCACCATTGGAAAGAAGATGATATTAATCTTCTCGCTTTTCTTTTAGGGTCTATTGGGTCAACCAAGGATAATTCGTACATATATGATATCTATTGTAACCTGGCGCATGGCCTCCCATGTATGCGAAGGTTTCCTTGAGCATTTTCCAAAGATTTTAGTTTCTAAAACAGGTCTTTGACTATACTTTTATGTAAAGTACCATTGTAAGGTTGTGGTCGAGGCACCATGAGAGTTACATAGATTTGTATTAAAACTCATGATTAATCGTGGTCGATTCTATACTGACGACTCAACAGTTGTATACATGAAGTTGTATTTGAATTTTGTACTATGTATCTGGCGACTCAGAATGGGTGATGTATACCTAATTTTGGGGGTGTCACAGAAATTATAGAGAAGCTATAGAAAAGTATTATGCTCCTTCCCTACTCTTATATTCAGTTTCTTTTACGGAAAGGGATATTATTTGTTGTACTCGTTAGGGGTATTCCTTCTTTCTTATTGGTTAAATTCTTTTGTTATTTCATTCTTTGTTATTCTATTGGTATAACCTGTATACGCGGGATACCCTATACTTGGTGAAATTCTTCTGTTATTCCATTATTTATTATTTTGTTGGAACATCCTGTCTGTGCGTTTTACGCCGGACCTGGTTCTATTCTTTATTATTCTGTTGGAATATCATGTCTGTGTGCTTTACGCCGGACCTGGTTCCAGTCTTTTTTATTCTGTTGAATATATCGTTCATGCGCTTTTACGCCGGACCGGTTCCATTCTTTATTATTCTCGTTGAATATCCTCATCATGCGCGTTTCGCCGGGACCGGTTCCATTATTTATTATTCTGCTTGGGAATAACATGCTCTGCGATCTCACCGTACACATGGTGAATCCTTCATTATTCCATTCTTTATTATTCTGTTGGAATAACCTGTATATGTGGATTACCACATGAATGGTGAATGATCCTTCGTATTCATACGAATAGTATTTTCATTAAAAAGGGGTTTTCATCAAAATGATTCGTAATTTTTCTCGACCCTCAAAATTCTCGAAAAGGATTGAAATGATAATTTGATGAGTTTTCTAGATTGTGTCCAAAAATGGCGATTTTAGGATGTATAGATTAAGAGTTATGGATTTTATGGGAAAAGACTATTTTAAAAGTAAACCCTTATAACTCCTTATGGTTAACTCCAAAATTGGTAAAATTTTTATTGGGAGTACATGTATATCATGTAAGTATATGTTTTGTAAATTTCGAATTTTGGGACAAAAGTACAATTTATGATAAATGTCTAAATATTCAGTAGTTTTAGCCATATGAAAATAGTAAATGAATTTTAAAAATTCGAGAAAAATATATGTTCAAGATGGGACTATATTCTCGCTAAATCCCGTAAAAAGAAATATTTTTAGGACTCGATTTGGTATTTTTCATGAAAATGAACTAGTTATGAGAAAATGAATTAAATATGTTATGTGAAGTAATAAAATTGGAAAATAGGATTTTATGGCTTGAGAATCCTATATAGGGTATATGTAGATTTTTGATGAGGGATTTGAACATTGATGATGAAATCTTATGAGTATGGCATTTTTAAATGATTAAATGCATTATTTGATAAAGTGTAAATAATTGAAATAAATTGTTTATAAGTTTAAGAAATGATTAAAATATTGTTATAATATTAATGATATTAGATTATGAGATTATTAAGTGATTGATAACATTTGGTTATTATTGAATTGGATAAATTGTATTATAAATGTTTAATATTTATCATTTATCTCATTTGATTGATTCTTATATCATTGTCATCATCCTCATGCTTATATTGTGTTGAAAGTCATCTTTGGTAGTAGTGCATAGATGGACTTGGTATGATTATGACCGTGGATTATTCTAGATAATCATGACCGTAATGTTACAAATGATGTGGAAAAAGTCCTCATTGGCCGTAGTGCATTGATGGACGCTTTTGGTATGATTATGGCTATGGATTCTCTTCGCCAAGGGTGCAAAGATGAATTGTTTTATGGCATGATCAGACTGGTGATGAAAACACGATTATCTTTGGCCCGTAGTACATGGATAATTCGTGGTCGTGATACTAATGAATATCATTGGCACATAGTGCATGGATGATTCGATGATGTGGATTAATTATTGAAATGAGTCTCAAATGATGAAATATTAATTCATGGATGTGATAATAATGAATATCTTTGGTAGTAGTGCATGGATAATTCATGGATGTGATACTAACGAATATCCTTGGCCGTAGTGCATGGATAATTCGATGATGTGGATTATTTAAGCTTTAGTCTCAAATATAAAATATTGGTTATACACTTTTAATTTGTAGAAGATAGTAGATATCATGCTCTACTTGACTCTTCTAAAATACAGATTGTATGTCTTTGGCAGTAGTGCAAAGATGAATTGTTAATGAATATCTTTGGCCGTAGTGCAAAAAAGATGAATTTATTAGTATGATTATGAATAAGAATTGTGATTTGGTATAACCATGATTTTTGATGTTTCGGTGAAGATAGGTGATGAAATTATCTTCGTCCCGTTGCGAAGAGGAATTTAGAACCACAATTATGATTATGAGTTATTCATATGATTGTGATGTGAACTGCTGATTTATTTTACATGGATAAAACATTATTGGTGGACTTTTAACATAGAAGATAATAGACCTTATGGTCTACTTGACTCTTCTAATGGATTGCTCGCTCCACTGCGCAACTATGGTTGAAAAGTTTTATCATCTACCATATGTTCTTAATCTCTGATTTATTATTGATGAAAGCTATTTATAATTTAATTATCTTTAGCCATGATATTCTTTACTGGGCTAGTTGTGCTCACCCTTTCTGCTTCACAATTTCTTTCAGGTAATAAGAGTGTTCTTGGGGTCGAGCTGGGGGATAATAGGAGAATAGAACGGTGGTCTCTAGTCATGAGGTTCTCCTAAACAAGAGATAGAAAAGTGTGTTGTATTTTATACATCATTTAGTAGTTATATTTGGTGAATCAAATAGGTGAGGCCAACCCAACTTTGGAAGGGTGTTTTGCCACTATCATACAAGATGTCTAATGACATACAACCTCGTGTTATCATAAGACGTAGTTTATGCGATCCACTTCTTTGAGTATATCTACTGGGCACTACCTATATGATCTTGGGGTTTATGTGAAATATAATTTTCACTTGGAGACAACGGAGATATTTATATTTCAAGAGAAGACTCACCATTGGAAAGAAGATGATAGTAATCTTCTCATTTTTCTTTGGGGTCTATTGGGTCAACCAAGGATAATTCGTGGCCATATGATAATCTTTATAACCTAGACGCATGGCCTACCATGTACGAAGGTTTCCTTGAGCACTTCCCAAAGATTTTAATTTCTAAAACAGTTTTTGACTATACTTTTATGTAAGTACCATTGTAAGGTTGTGGTCGAGGCACCATGAGAGTTACATACATTTGTATTAAAACTCACAGTTAACTATAGTCGTATTCTATACGACAGCTCAACAGTTGTATAAATGAAATTGTACTTGAATTTTGTACCTGTATCTGGCGACTCGAAATGGGTGATGTATACCGAATTTTGGGGGCGACTCAAAATTCTGACAAGGTTGTTCTTCATTTTCTGGATTTTCCAGAATTGAAGGTACCTACTTTGGATCATTATAACTTTCATCTTGGGTTTTTATTTGTGTAAAGTAATGGTTGCATCTTGTAGTGGAGATGGTGGGCTTCATTTGTATAACAACAGATCATCATAACAACATAACACATGTTAGATCAAGGCTGGTCAAAGTACGGCTCATAGGCTGTTCTTGAGAAATCTGGGTTTCTCAGATTTCGTCAAAAGCTGGTGGTCAACGCGGGTTTGACCGCAAATAATTTTGAGCATGAGCAAGATCTGAGTGATCTAGAGGTTTGAGTATGTAGAGTACATGTCAGACTACAATATTCAACAAACAACATGACAAAAACACTTAATCTCAGCGAGATCTAAACCGTCAAAAGTGACTGCAGAAATTTTGGGTTTCTGGGTTGCCCAAAAACTCAGAATTTCTGATCGGTCAACTCATTTTGACCACTCATAACTTGAGTTCTAGACATGTTCTGACCATGATGTAAGTTCCAGATCCAAGACCTTACAACATACTACAAATACAAAACTTTAAAACACTAAAAACATTAACAGAGAAGAATCTAGAGGCTCTAACTTTCGATTGTCAAGCTACTTTTCAACCTTTTTCCAGATTTCTTAAAATGCTATTTTCGAGCACTTTGATGTTATGGATATGTGTTCTAGCAACCCAGATCACTAAAAGACACCTTCTAACACAACTTTAAATAACAAACAACAAAATCTAACATCAGATCACATGATTTTCAAAATTAAGGTTTATACCTCTATTATGCCTAAATCTTGAATCTGATTCTTTGTTACTGATCATGGAATGTTAAAGGATGATATAAGCTTAACATTTGACTCTCTTTCACTCTAACTCTCAAAAGTTTAGAGAGAGACAAGTCATGGATAAGTTAGCAAATAAAGTGAGTGGGTTTTCTCTCTCTAATTCTATATATATCATGCTGCTATGTAATGGCTAATGTGGCTGAGATTTTTAAGTCAAAGAGTTGCTAGGGTTGTTCACCAACTCTCATTTGGCTAGATTTTCAAGAAATCCTCAATTATGCAATAAGGGTATAATGGACATTTGTCTAGCAAATTTAATGGCAAATTGGTCTTTTGCCCTAACCCTTAGGGTTTAGGGTTTGAACCCTTAGGGTTTAAAAATACATTCTAGAATTTCTAAATTAGGTTTTCAAAATCGAAAATTAATATTTCTAAAGTATAATTAGAATTTTCTAATTATATTAAAATTTCTTAATCATAATTTAAATCTTGCTAATTAGGATTAGTATTTCCTAATTAAAATTGCTAAATTTAGAAATTAGGGTCAAAATTGTACATTATGGTTTATAACCCAAGAATCAGGGTTTTAAATAGAAAAATAATCTTTCTAATTTAGAAATTAGGTTTCCTAATTAATTTAGGGTTTCCTAATTACTTATATCTTGAAAATTAGGATTAATGTTGCCTAATTAACATTAAAATTATTAAATTAACAATTAGGTTTTCCCTAATTATAAATTAGGGTTTCTAATAATTAGGTTTTTTAATTGTAGACACTCGTTATTTTCTGTACTGCTGTTACTAACATTGCTAGAGGACAAATTCGTCTTTTAAGAGAGAACCCTGAAAGACGATCCAAATCCATACCGGATACTACCGAAAGTTCAGCATCAACGCCGGATCGCAATCTGGGAGTAGCAATTCAAACCTCGGATGTAACCCCGAGGCATGCAAATCCAATACCGAAACACACACCGGAGAAGACCGATTAATCTCAGAGATAACCCCGAGGTATCCAGTCTCAGTCCCAACCATAGGAATAGCCACCAACCTTGGTGATAACCCCAAAGAATGCAGTTTCGGCGATAACCCCGAAAATGCTTTTTTCAAATGCAACCAACTTCAATCTCGGCGCTCATAACGAGACACACTGCACCAACCCGGCAATGGCATCGGGAAGACATGCACACCTCAAAGATGATAATGAGGACCTTCAACAATTACAGCAGTCCAATCTCAGCGAAGTCTGAGTAACGTCTGCTTTATCAGCCCAATCCGGCGATAACATCGGTGAAGGGCAACATCGTCATCTCGTCAACACGATGCCACGTCACGTCGTCTTAACATCTCTACGCAATAATGTCCCACAAGACTAACCAATCCCGAGTGACTATTATGCGGGGTAACAGATGAAAGTTGAAGCTTAAAGACCGGAGGGCATCGTCCCATCTTCAATGACTTCGTACAAACTCTAATCCCATGCCATCGTATAACTCTCGACAACGGCGGTCCGAAATAGGTTATGTATACCTCAAACGGATGCCCGGATTGCACTTCTGAAAATTCGAGTGGACATTATAGTGCCTTGGTGCACGTACTTCGAGACGACCCAACCCGACAAACCCGGGCCTACCCGGGTTGCCTCTAGTACACCTGCGGCTAAAATGGCTATAAATAGAGGGCTTGGGCAACCCATTTTGAAGGAAAAAAAAGGCGAGAAAACCCTGCCCAATTTGCTCTGCACTCACCCCATGCAGTGTACTTTCCCCTTTTAAACACCTGTAAGCTCATATATAGCCCTTTTGTACCTACAAAAGTCAGTGTTTACCCACTCTAAAGATATAGAAGCCTTCTTTAGTATTCAGTTGTAAGCCTTCTCACACACCCTTCTACACGTTGAGAGTCATGTTGTTTGCTTTTGCCCGAACTTCGGTCCGTGGTTTCATTTCAGTCTGTATATATATATATTATATATATATATTTACATATATATTGACTAACATTTTCGAGTTATGCCTCGATTGAGCCTAGACTTCGGTTTAGAGCGTTTACTGCTTATATATATATATATATATATATATATATATATATATATATATATACTTATATCGGTAAAGATCAAGAGCATTCTCCTTAAATAGCATTCCGCCTTAAATAACATTATTTTATCAAAAGCGGCGTAGTTTTGGAGGATGCGTGGCATTTTTGTAAATACAATGCCACCGCGTATTTACAAAAAATGCCACCGCGTCCTCCAAAACTACGTTGTTTTGATAAAAGAATGCTATTTAAGCGGAATGTTATTTAAGAGAATGCTCTTATCCCTAACTTGCATTTATATATATTAATCGTGTCAAACTTTGTTCGATGAGCCTAGACTTGATGCAGTGCGTTTACTCGCTTTTTATATATATATATATATATATGAATTGTGATCGAGACTGTCGACATTCGAGAGCACATGTTTTTACATCCGGTATATATATATATATATATATATATATATATATATATATAGCAATAAATGCACCGATGTAAAATCTGTGCTCATCGAATGAGTTCACCATATGAACAGAGTTCTACCACAGCTTCATATATATATATATATATATATATATATATATATATATATATATATATATATATTATTCCCACCCGAGTTTACTTCTTGGTGGTTGATCGATTTTATGACTTTCTTTTACGTTTACGTCTTGCTTGAGTTTACTTAAGTGGCGCTTGATCGCTTTGTACAACTTTATTTATATTCATCACTTTGGAGTTTCCTTCGTATGGCGGTTGGCCGTATTTATTCTGACTTTATTTATGTTTCGTCTCTTTGAGTCTCCTCCGTGGCGGTTGATTTTAATGACTTTATTTACATTTTTCATTCCCCATGGAGGTGCTTCGTGGTTGGTGATCCTGTCTATATATATATATTTACAGCTTTTATATATATATATATATATATATATATATATATATATATATATCTGTTTATTGCTTTCATACAAATTATGCAGGTATCTTGTGCGCTTAGGAATCATATGATCACAGATTCAAATTTATTGGAACTAGATTCGATTCCCTGATGGACATTTTTCAAATTGTAAGCGACTTATAAATTACTCTCTACGGTGTCTCGAATTTCCTCGGATGGTTTCCATACCCACGAGGAAGCTCGGCATCATTTTGTACATTATTTTATACTGGATGCCTCACATTCGTAAAATAAAATCAACCAAGCCAAACACTTAATAAAATGGGAGTGTAAAAGGTCTCAATTACTATTGAGCATCGTGGTTTGAAAAACCTTTTATAAAAAATCATCATTGCTATATTTTGCTAAAAAATAAATTTTTACATAAATTCAAACCCTGTGTATATAGGTTCGAACGAGGCCTCGTACTACTTCCAAATACCAGCACATTGACCCACACACACACATTTAGATAATAGTTTTCTTGAAAAGAGGTGGTCACCATGGTAACACGGATGTCGGGGGGTGCCTAACACCTTCCCCCCGGATAACCAAGTCCTCGGACCCTAATGAATCTCGGTTTCACCGACCCGTTTAGCAGTGTCACATCACTGGGTCAATGTGCAAACCTTTTCTCGGTTGTGTTGGTACAACCATTTAAAAAACCAACTGGCGACTCTTAACAGTCCATCGTCGACATTATACATGTCGAACCTTTTTCACTTATTTTTTCAAACAAATCTCACCTAAAATGAGAACACCAAAGAACAAGTAACGGAAAGGGACATCCAAAAATCCCGACGTCGACAGGTGGCGACTCTCACTGGGGACTCCAAAGAAGAGGACTTAAGCCGCTATTACAATCTTTTCAAAACAATTATCTCGCTTGTGTGTGGATGTTGCATTTACATTTTGATGAATGTGTACAAATGCATTTCCTTATTGCACTTAGTGTTTCGCACCATAACTGTTTGTGATATTAGTGCTTCGCACCATATCTGCCTGTGATATTAGTGCTTCGCACATGTCATCATTTTCATGTGGTGAGACGCGATGTATGTGAATGTATGTTGTGTGGTCCCTCCACCAGGAGGCTATCCCGTCGGTGTTTGATTACTGGACTCGTGAGAAGACTAATTCTTCGAGGCTCAGGAAAGGCACCACCCAAATTCACTCCAGTTGAAAGACCGGATTAACTCCCCGTCAAGTAGATTGCGATGATTTGGGAACCTTCATGCCAAAAAACCGCGAGAGTAACCTAAGATAGGTCAGCCTCTGATAAACCCAAAGCGGAGGAAAGTCTCTTCATGCTCTCATTTCAATTACTTGTAAACACAATTACTTGTGATTTCATTCCATATCTATCTCCATGTAATGAAAAATATGAAGAAATGTGTACACATACATATTTTAATTAACATGCTACAAACGACTGACATCCGTTGTGCAGGATAAAAATTCATAAAATGGACACATCACATAGCATGTTATTATATACATCCCCTAAAGACTAAACTATGCAAGTCTTTCGCAGGGAATCAATCGGACCTAGTACCCGTTCAAAATCCAAAAAGGCAACAGGCCTACAGTCAATCATGTCGTCATCCGACCAGACTGAACTAAATCCAGATTTGGCTATTCTACTCAAAGAATTACACCAGTCTACACAGGGTTAAAAAATACCCGTACATGCTGAATCCTCCACACAAGGAGGAATTGAGGTCATTACCATACCTGAACCACAGTTGGATATGACCAACAAAACTCATGATGTTGCCCATCCCACTGGAGATCTAGACACTGGTGACATCAAAAAGAAAGTCCTCCAAATGGAAGAGACCCTTCGCGCTATCAAAGGAATTGGAACACACGAGAATGTTTCATATGTTGATCTGTGTATTTTTCCTGGTGTTCATTATCCAGAAAAATTTAAAACTCCTGACTTTGAAAAATATGACGGGTTAGGAGATCCTTATACACATCTAAAAGTGTTTATTGGAGAACTTGGATCTTATGCAGAGGACGAAAAGCTCAGAATGCAATTATTCCAAAAGAGTCTAACCGGGAGAAGCCTGCTTAGTGGTACACAAGATTAGACAACTCCAAAATCCATATTTGGAAGAGCTAGCACATGCTTTCCTCACTCAATACAACTTTCAAACTCGATGATGGCTCTGATTGGTATCAAATTACCAAGATCAAAAATAGTCTAACGAGTCTTTGAGAGTATGCTCGAGGGTGGAGACGCATTTGTCACCAAGTTAGTCTTTCCATGATGTAATCGAAAATGGTCATGACTTTCATAGACATACAAGAAGCTCCCTTCTATAAGAGAGTTTTAGCCGGCATCAACAAACCATTTTCGGAAATGGTCAAACATGGGGAGATGGCTGAGATGGGATTGAAGTCTGGAAAGATTCAAGACCTAGCTGCACTCAAAGTTGTTGCTGATCACATCCAATCTAGAAATTATGGGAACAACCCCCGAAGGGTCCATAAAAGGAAAGAAGAAGATGTTTCCCTGATACTACAGGGTCAAAAAGGCAATCAGAACATGCATATTCAAAGGAGAAACTACACTCCCTTTCCAGCACAGTCTATAAACCCTCCAATACCAAAATGTGGAGAAGTCAAATGCCCTCGAGTGTTTACACCCTTAGGGATACCTCGAGAACATCTTAAATCTTCCGACAACACGAAGAAAATTACACATCTTCTTCCACCAAACACCCTAATGGGCGGGGTTTCAATGTCGCTAGAAATGTGCTTATCATGTCGTGGCACTGGACATGATATCTCGGATTGTTGGGCCTTGAAACACAAGATCCAGGACCTGATATACAATGAAGAGATCGTGGTCACCAAACCAGATCAACCTCACGTACAAGACAACCCTCTTCCTCAACACAAAGAAGAAGAGGTCAACATGATTAATTGGAGCAGTGGACAGAGTTCCAACTTCAGCTGTGATTCTTCCCAGACCATCAAAGACGGTGATGACAGATGGGATTATGCTAAGTTCCAGTTCATAATGGAACGAAAGATAAAATCTCTCTACAAATAAATTGAACAATTGGCGGAACTGGTGACTTAGTAGCATCAAGTGACTCGTCAGTTAATCAGCCAGGAGCATGCCAGTCTCCTACCTATTGTCATGAATATTCCCTCGTCACTTTCAGAAAATGAAATGGTCGAAGACAAAGTGACGAAGAGAACAAATGCCAAAGCCCGTCGGGATTTCGCCAACAAAAGGGAATTCACCTATCTGGGCCAACCTATGGAGGAAATCCTTCATATGTTAATCAATGAAGGAAGGATCAGTTCCCTTCTACCTCTAATCAACCCCTGCTCGTATGCATACAACTCGATGGAGTATGTCAATATCACTCCAGGTCTAAGTGGTCACAAAGATGGAGGAATCTTTGGGCACTCCACCACCTTATTCAAAATCTAATCGATAGTGGTGTCCTGCGCCTAGCAGACGACGATAATGTGTTACGTGCAAGTGAGAATGTAGGCCCTACTAAGTGGAAGAGTGTGGTAGCAGTCATATCCACTGAAACTGATGGGATTAGCAAATCACTCGCAATGCCAATAATTCAACTCAAGGGAGGCAACAATCCTTTGAAAGTGGCCGCTCCCGAGCCCATCAACTTGTCGTGCAGAGCACAATATCCTATTGTTATCTTGCGCACAGTTCCATGGAATTATGGAGAAGGTGAAGGATCCACCTCACATACAACTGCTACACTGTCGAAGGAAAATCCATTGTATCTTCCCCAACGGGTGATGAAGCCTACCACCAAATCAAAGGTGAAAATACCCATGGAGAAGATTGAAAAAAATCCTCCGCTATGACATGGGTCATAATGAAGCTACGGTGGTTTTAAGCTTGAAAGAAGCTCCACAACAAATATCAATTTTGGACTTGGTCCTAACTTCCGAGAATCACCAGAAGGTCTTGTTAAAGGTTTTAGAAGAAGCCTATTTACCGACATCAGTGGATACGGAAAAGTTACAACATCTGGTTGATCACATTTTTAACAACAATTTGATATCCTTCACTGATGATGACATACCACTCGAAGGGACCGGTCATTGCAAGCCATTGCACATTACGGTCTTGTCCTCCGGATATATGGTAGCGGGAGTCTTAATAGATGGAGGTTCCTCTCTGAATATCTACCCATATACTACCTTGGTGAAGATGAACATCAATCTTAACTGAATTCGGAGTAGCCATACTATCATCAAAGCTTTTGATGGAGCCCGACGAAATTCGGTCGGAGTAATTGAGCTACCAATCGAAATTGGTCCTCACACATTCTGTGTATCTTTCCACGTGCTCAAGATAGATTCGGGATACAACCTGCTCTTGGGACGACCATGGATTCATATGGCTGGGGCAGTCCCATCCACTCTTCACCAACAGTTGAAATACATTATCAACAATAGCCTAGTCACAATCAACGCTGAACCGGAGATTCCTCAGCACGGAGACATGCCATTAATCAATGTCAATGCCGATATAGAACCAATCAGTTTTCATGCTTTGGAAATAAGCAACACCCAATACCATGTTATTGGAGCACCACTGCCCGAACCAAAGATTTCTACCGAGGTAATGTCAGCCACTCAAGAAATGATGTTGTTGGGTCATAAGCCAGGACAAGGGTTGGGTAAAGATTGCCAGGGTATCAAGTACCCAATTCGCTTAACCAGATAAGCTAGAACAGTTGGGCTAGGCTATTCTGCCAGTTCTAGTCGCAAGAATCCTTATAAACATCAGTAGATTCCTTCAGCTTCAACCATGTGGCGTTCATCTTCGCCTTCAAACTCTGAGTCCGCACAACCTCCCGTAAAGGTGTCAGCCAATGTAATGGCTATGTTATGTCCCAAGCTGGTACCGGTGAAAGGAAAAGAAATTTTTGTTCCAAATCCCGCAGTGTAAGAAGAGGAACGAAGAATCAAGAAAGACGTCATCCGAATGATGTCAGGCATACGCATCATCGTTCATGACAAGCATACCAACAAATACAACCCAGACGATGATTGCCCAGACGTAATGGCCATCATTCGGGACAGGGAGGATGATGACAATCCCTCCATCATCAAGCGGTCCACCTGCACTTTGCTCTTGCGCAATTGGAATAATATTCCTTGCATTGATCGTCAAGGGTAAAGCTGGCGTAGAATCGCGACACCCCCAAATCCGGGTACTTCGATTCCACGGGATCTGGTGTTCACTGTAAAAATATCATCTATCTATCTACCCATAATAAATGCAAACCATGTAATAGATAGAATAAAAATATTCCCCTTAAGGGTTACAACATCCAAATAATAATAATACAATCCCAGGTTAAACTAACCTTAAACATCTCGTGTATGAATCATAAACAAATAAGTCTTAAATAACATCATTAATCAAGTCTTAAACATAAATACATCATCTAATAAAAATAAGAAGTCTTCATCACTTGCTAACTTTGCTCTTGCTTTTACTAGTGGAAGGTTTATCTCGTTTTTTCGTTTCTAATCGCAATGTTATTATTAAGCAAGAGTGAGCACTATTGCCCACAAGTATAATAATGAAATAACGATAGATAATAACATGCGAGTAATTCAAAAACATCTGAATGAAAGCTCAACTTTTGAATCAAGAATGAATAACAAGAATCAAAAGAATTCTGAGGGTCATAAGACCTTGAACTATGTCCTAGGTTATCAAGGGTTATACTTGAAATCTTTAACAGTCATAAGACTATGGACCTTTCTTCTCGTACTTAGGGGGATCAGCCCTTAGTACCATACTGTGCACAATATCTTAATGTTAACGCATAAGTAAATCCCTTTACAGGGTTGTTCATCTCAGTTTGACATTCGAGTTCGCACCAAAGGAAGTTTGGTTTGGATAATTCAATAAGGGTTCTGAAATTTAGAATGTTCATCAACTAAGGACTAGTTGAATCAATAAAGTTCACTAGTCTAATAAGGTTCAACAATAATGATATTTGATTTGAATAATAATCTCAAGAAGTATACAATAGAACAATTATTGTATAACTGAATCATGCTTTGAAAAGATAATAAATCTTTAATATAACAATTGAACTTGAATAATAGTAACAATAATTTACTCGAGGTAACTAATAACTTGAACAATAATGACAAGTAGGGTTAGGAAACTTGCCTCGTGCATAGATTACACTTTAACTAAGCTCGTTATTTGAATTTAATCATACATACCATTCACATTCACAATACCAACTAATTATAACTTAATTAATCATCAACGATTATTCTTTTGTCTAAACTTTGGTTATGACTATACTTAGTCAAATTATCACATTTACTGTCACATAATATCACTTCATGAATAATAATTTAATTATGTATTTAATAACTCAATCTACATACAATTATGTTATTTACATGTTAAGCATCTATTTTACATCTCATTATACTTCTAACATGTTTACATGTTCATTACATTAACTCACTAACACATTGTTAGAGTTAAATATTTTTAAAATAACTCATTCTGAATTTTATGGAGAGTGGCGCTGCGACGCCACTATTACACTTTGTCTCTGTATTTGCATGGCTGATGGCGTCATGGCCGGGACTCTTAGGCGCCATTCACATTGTGAGTGTCTTGACTTGAGACTTAACCTCATGGCCACGCAGAGCGCCTTCTTGAGCGACGTACGATGTTCCAGAAATGGCAGTTCGCGAAAAATCGCAGAACATGCCAATTTCTCCCAATTTCTTATTTTCTACTCGAAATTAGACATACCCACATGTTATAATTCATGTATAAACATAACCCAACATTTATATACTGACAATAACCAATTTAAACACTCAATAACAGATTTAAAGCATGCAATTTCACTGACTTTGATGTTCATGAAGGTTTTGAAAATAAAACATGAAAATTGTCATTACGGATTCGTTATAACACCGAATCCGTTTATTTAAACTTGAGTCTCTTCGTATCAACGTGCATAACAATATACGAGTGAAAAATTTAAAGATAATATATGATCAATACATAAAATATCACGTATAAGGCCATAAGGCCAAAACCCATACTCTGTAATTTTGTAGAAATCATATACGACATGTTTTCATGAATTTGATGTTATGGTTTACAACATATATATAATTAAATACGATTTGATAAATCATAACACATATACAACTCATAATCATTACTCTTAATCCAATTATAGAGGTTAAACCAAAACTTAAAAACCATATTCATGAAAACTAAAATACGTAAAGTAGAATTTGGGAAGGAGAAGATTACCCTGTAGAATATAATTAGTAGGCTTAGATTCCTCACTCTCAATTCTCTTTCACAGACTCACAAATTCTCACTGACAACTTTCTCTAATTTTCTCTCTGTGATATTTTATCAACTTAGTAACAAATGAAGAAAAATCAAACGTCGTATTCAAATAGATCGATACGCATAATGGTCAGTTACCCATCATGGGTTAACTGCCCATAACTCCCCCTAATGCCATGTTTGGCTTGCTTAATAGATTAAAAAATTATTTAATTTAATACAACCTTTACAATATAGTTTAATAAATGTCACACTCCTTCATAAAAATAAATCCAATATTTTATTTAATTTACTTTAAATAAAATATAATATTTTCTCATAAATTCACATAGTCACATAATTAATTTTCTCATTAATAAATAATGTCAAATTATTAAATCTCTAATTAATAATTAAATTAATTAAATAACATCATGCTTAATTAAATATTTCATTTAATTCAATAAGCTCACATAATTATCTACTTGAATAATAATTATTCTCTACATTAATTAATAAATGTAACACATATAATTAAAGTAATCTACCACAATTGCATCAATTAATTATTTAATTCAATAATTAAATCATCAAAAAATATTTATTTAATTCAATAAATATTAAAATTAATTTACAAAATCTCGTTCGTCACATCTTTCCCCCCTTAAAAGGATTTTGTCCCCAGAATCACGACTCAATAATTTTGACCCATTACATTCTCCCCCCCTTACAAAGATTCTGTCCCCAGAATCTCTTACAAATAATTAAGTAAATAAATGAGGGTAACTCTTTATCATATTCTCTTCGAGTTCCCACGTAGCTTCTTCAGCGCTGTGGTTCCTCTAAATTACCTTAACAAAAGGTATTACTTTATTTCTGAGAATTTTTTCTTTTCGGTCGACAATTTGGACAGGAATTTCTTCGTAAGATAAGTTTTTTCTCAAAATACAGGGGTTCGTATTCAATTATATGCTTGTAATTGGCTTTGTATGGTCGTAATACAGAAACGTGGAAAACGTTGTGGACATTCTCGAGTGCTGGAGGTAAGGCTACCTCGTACGCAACTTCTCCAATTCTTCTCAGTACTTCAAAGGGTCCAATGAATCTTGGGCTCAATTTACCTTTCTTTCTGAACCTGATCTTCCCCTTCCAGGGAGAGACCTTTAAGAAAACATAACTACCTGATTTAAACTCAATATTTTTACGATGTGGATCAACGTATTTCTTCTGTCGATCTTGAGCCGCTACCAGTCATGCTCGGATCACTTTGACTATTTTTGCCGTCTATTGTACCAATTCTGGCCCTAGCAATTGTCTTTCACCGACTTCATCCCAGTAAAGCGGAGTTCTGCACTTTCTGCCGTATAACGCTTCGTAAGGCGGCATGCCAATACTAGCGTGGTAACTATTATTGTAGCCGAACTCTACTAACGGTAGGTGATCATCCCAATTTCCTTTGAAGTCCATCACATAGGCTCTTAGCATATCTTCTAACGTCTGAATCGTTCTCTCACTCTGTCCGTGTGTTTGAGGGTGGTATGCTGTACTCATTCGCAATTGTGTTCCCATACATTCCTATAGACGTTTCCAAAAATTTGACATGAAGCGCGGATCCCTATCTGAAACAATTGATACCGGAACTCCGCGCCTCAAAACAATCTCTTTTACGTATAGCCTCACCAACTGATCTAAGTTGAATCTTATTTTTATCGGAAGAAAGTGTGCGGATTTCGTCAGTCGGTCAACGATAACCCATACTACGTCGTAGCCTTTCTGAGTCGTCGGAAGGCCAACCACGAAGTCCATTGTAATATGTTCCCATTTCCACTCTGGGATCTCTGATGTTCCACTTTCACTTTCTGACAGGTCAGACACTTGGCAACACATTCTGCAACATCACGCTTCAAATTCGGCCACCAGAAATGTTGTCTAAGATCTTGGTACATCTTGGTACTACCAGGATGAATCGAATATCGTGAACTATGAGCCTCGCTTAAAATATCTTCCTTAATCTCTTGAACTGGCGGTACCCAAATTCTACTCTCAAATCTCAGTATTCATTCCTTATCCATCTTAAATCTTGGTTCGGTTCCTTCAGATATATTCTTTGTCACCTTTTTACATTCTTCGTCCTGAAGCTGAGCCTCCTTAACTTTATCCAGTAGGGTTATACCAGATTGCATCTAAAATATTTTCTCATCAATTTCCATAGGATACTTCACTTCTAATTCCAGTTTCTCCATTTCTGCAATTAGCTCATCCTGAGTAGTCAACATCATCAACTTCTCCCGACCCTTCATACTCAAGGCACCGGCAACGACATTCGCCTTACCCGGATGGTATAAAATCTCACACAGTCATAGTCCTTAATTAACTCCAACCACCTTCTTTGACGCATATTCAAGTCCTTCTGCGTGAAAATATATTTCAGACTCTTGTGGTCCGTATATATTTCACACTTCTCCCCGTAGAGATAGTGCCTCCAAATTTTTAAAGCAAAAACAACTGCAGCTAACTCCAAATCGTGGGTAGGGTATCCCTTCTCGTAATCCTTCAATTGTCGTGATGCATATGCAATGACTTTGCCATTTTGCATCAGCACACAGCCAAGTCCTTTATGCGATGCATCACTATAAACAATAAAATTTCATGTATCATCCGGAAGAGATAACACAGGGGCCGTACTCAACCTCTTCTTCAATTCTTGAAAGCTTTCCTCACACTTATCCATCCAAACAAATTTCACAGCTTTTCAAGTTAAATTCGTTAGCGGAGTTGCGATCTTGGAAAAATCTTGAATGAATCTTCTATAATATCCTACCAATCCAAGAAAACTTTGTACTTTCGATGGCGTCCTCGGCTGATCGCAGTTGATCACGGCTTTGACTTTGGATGGATCTACCAAAATATCGTTTTTATCGATCACGTGCCCAAGAAATTGTACTCGTTCAATCCAAAATTCGCATTTCGAAAACTTGGCATACAACTTTTCCCTTCTCAATACTTCCAATGTTAATCTCAAATGCTCTTCATGTTCTTCCTTGGTTTTCGAATAGACCAAAATGTCATCTATAAATACCACTATGAACTTATCCAAAAACGGCTTGAACACACCATTCATTAGTCCCATAAATGCTGCAGGAGTATTCGTAAGACCAAACGACATTACTAAAAATTCGTAGTGACCATATCGCGTTCTAAACGCTGTCTTCGATATATCCTCTGGCCTCACCTTCAGTTGATGATAACCGCTTCTCAAGTCTATCTTGGAAAAGTATCTCGCTCCCTTCAATTGATCAAACAGTCGTCGATCCTCCAGAATGGATATATGTTCTTAATCGTGACCTTATTCATTTGTAGTCAATGTAGAAATTAACATCGATCAATCCTTCTTTTTCACAAACAACACCTAGGTGCTCCCTATGACGATACGCTTCGGTTGAATGTACTTCTTGTCCAATAATTCTTGTAGTTGTACCATTAATTCTTTCATCTCTCATCAAAAGCCATTCTTGTATGGTGCCTTCGATATTGGAGCGCTTTGTAGCGCCAAATCGATTCTGAAATCTACCTCTCTATCCGGTGGAAGTCCCGTAAATCATCTGAAATACGTCGACGAAGTCCCTCACAATCGGTATTTCTTCTTCTACCTTCGGATTCTCTTTTCGACTATCGACTATGTAAGCTAAGTATCCTACACAAATTTGTCTCAACAACTTCCTAGCCTTCGCATCATCATCGACAACTCGCTTGTCTAAACGACTTCATACCATAAAATACAACCTTTAACGGAGTCATAAGGTTAATACGCTTCTTTGGCAATCAATTACATTCCCGTAATTGAATAACCACCCATTCCCAAAATAACGCCAAATTCCCCAAGTCGAATAGGGATAAGATCTACGTTCATGATATTACCCTTAATATCCACTCTACAGCTTCTAAACACGTGCTTAATGAATTATCTCTCTTTCGCAATTTTTATATTCATGGGATATTCCAACTCATCCATAAGCAAATCTAAACTATTAGCAAAGTCTTCTACTATAAAGGAACAAGTAGCACCTTAATCAAATAAAACATAAGCATTAATTTCATTGATCTAATGATACGACACACCACATCACGAGATCGGATTGCATCCCTGCACCGCCATATTGAAAGTTCTACGGCGGTTTGTCGGGTTTTGTTGCATGTGGTCCGGTGATGGTTAAGGCATTTCCACTGTTATTTCCATGGTTACCTCCTGGTACTACTCCTCCTGATCCCTTCTTAGGGCAGTCTTTTGCTAGATGATCCTTCGAACCACAGTTGAAACAAGCACCCTTCTTTGGGTTTGGACAGTTTGGTGCTATGTGGCCTTCCTGACCACAATTGTAGCACACTCGCTTCCCTTTCATACATACTCCCAGATGGGCTTTCCCGCAAGTCGGGCATGCTTTGATTCTTTTCTTCTGATTACCTTGCTGATTTCTCGATGATGAGCTGTCGTTCCACCTTTTCTTCTGATTGAAATTTCTACCTCCTGTGCCACTTCCACTGGCCTTGTTATTAATTTCACCTTCATTCTTCTTCTTCTTTTGGTCTTGATTGTACTTGGTCACAACATCGCTTCCTCCTTCAGCGAGGATGGCCTTTTCCAGTACTCTGGAAAATGTGTTTATCTGAAACATTGAAACCTTGTTGTACACCCAAGGCTTTAGTCCTTGTTCGAATCTTCTGGCCTTCCTCTCATCTGTGTGAACTTGATACGGGGCAAACCTCTCTAACTCATTAAATCTTGCCGCGTAGTCAGGTACGCTCATGTTTCCCTGCTTCAGTTCCAGAAATTGAACTTCCATCTGATTCTGCGAACTAGTTGGGAAATACATTTCGAAAAACATCTCTTTAAATCTCTCCCACGTAATTACACCTTCACCTCCTCACACTTTGTTTGCTTGCCACCAGTAGCTAGCCTCAGACTTCAGCATAAATGTTGCAAAAGCGGTCTTTTGGTCTTCTCTAACCCTAGCAACGTCGAAAACCTTCTCCATTTCCATAACCCACGTTTGAGCCTCGATTGGGTTCATGGAACCTTTGAACTCAAGGGTCCCACCGCCTTGAAGTCTTTAAACGTTGTGTTTGGTGGAGCTTGAGGTTGATTATTCATTACTCCAGTCAGTAAGTTAACTAACTGTTGAACGGGATTTGCGTTGGCATTATTGTTATTATTGGTTGACTCTTCCTGAGCCGATTGACGTTGTTGTCTTCTCCTTGGCGGCATTTTTCTGTTAAATAAACGCTTATTAGAACTTTATTTATTTCTCTAAATAGTTAAGGCATTACTCAACAATTTAACATATCAATTAACACATCATCTCAAACAACTTGATATATTTGCATTCAAATCAAAGTTTAACATTAAACGATAGCATAACTGCTATTTACATCAATTATCTCGAATAAAGAATCCACGTGATTTAAAACATTCAAATATTCTTTCGCTTCATAAACACGCCGTAATTTACATCTAAAACTAATTAAGTTCTTCACAAATTAAACAAATCATATCACCGCCGCCATTAAGGTAATCTTGATTAGCCTTGCAACGCCCTCTTCTAATATGCGATGCATCGTCTGCACATCCATCATGTACAATGGTAGTCCCTCAAACCGGATTGGGTACCTCAAAACTCGATCTTGGGTCTCATTCATTGCCTTGTTAAGTGTAGAGTACGCTTCCCCAATCTTTGCTTTCTTTATGCGACTATCATCCTCTCTCAGATCGATCACCGACGCGATTCTCTTACCCACCTTTCTCTCTATGTTCAACCTTTCGGAGGTTTCCTTCATTTCCTTCTTCGCTTCTCTATCTCCTCGCCTTATCTTCGGTTTGACCCTTCTCATGGACCAAATCCCATTCTACATTTTCCAATGAGAGTGAAGAGTCGAAATCTCCTTCTCCTTCGCTTTCTAGAGTAATATATCTTTGAATAACCGCTTCGCTTCGGTCAAATCTCGACCTCGCCTCGTAATCTCCACGCGTTACTAACAGATAGCGTGGTCATACATCTCAAAGATCAACGGTGTACCATGGTAACTCCTCTTCTTCCTCTTCCTCTTCCTTAACAAATTCCTCCTCGGATCCTCCTCGAGGATCGGTCTAGGGCTCATGCTCCCCGACTAACAACTGTGATCAATGGAGATGACTCCTCTCATGCACCGCTCCCCCCTAATGACATGAATATCTTGGGGCTCCTCCTCCGCTTGCATTATAGGTACACGGGTTCTTCCTCCCCACTTGACTAGTTTCTCAAACATTCGACATCCTGACAACAAAATTTTAAGTTTTAGTTACTAAGTTGTATCATCTAACGCATACTTTAACACATAAACACATAAGGTCTTTTATTATCTTCAATGAATTACATAAATTCATTCCTTATAACTCGATAAGAGTTTTCCATCACTATCTTCTTTCTATAAGGCTACTACCTAAGGTTGTTCCCCCACCTAAGGTTCATAACCTACAACTTTGATACCAACTTGTGACACCCCCAAATCCAGGTACTTCGATTGCACGGGATTTGGTGTTCACTATAAAAATATCATCTATCTATCTACCCATAATAAATGCAAACCATGCAATAGATAGAATAAAAATCTTCCCCTTAAGGGTTACAACATCCAAATAATAATAATACAATCCCAGGTTAAACTAACCTTAAACATCTATGCAGAATCATAAACAAATAAGTCTTAAATAACATCATTAACTCAAGTCTTAAACATAAATACATCATCTAATAAAAATAACAAGTCTTCATCACTTGCTAACTTTGCCCATGCCTTTACTAGTGGAAGGTTCATCGGTTCTTTTGTTCTTAACTGCAATGTTATTATTAAGCAAGAGTGAGCACTATTTCCCACAAGTATAATAATGAAATAACAGTATAATAACATGCGAGTAATTTAAAAACATCTGAATGAAAGCTCAACTTTTGAATCAAGAATGAATAACAAGAATCAAAAGAATTCTGAGGGTCATAAGACCTTGAACTATGTCCTAGGTTATCAAGGGTTATACTTGAAACCTTTAATAAATACTCGTAAGACTATGGACCTTTCTTCTCGTATTTAGGGGATCACCTTTAGTACCATATCGCGTAACAATATCTTAACGCTAACGCATAAGTAAATCCCTTTACAGGGTTGTTCATCTCAGTTTGATATTAGAGTCCGCACCAAAGGAAGTTTGGTTTGGATAATTCAATAAGGGTTCTGAAATTTAGAACGTTCATCAACTAAGGACTAGTTGAATCAATAAAGTTCACTAGTCTAATAAGGTTCAACAATAATGATATTCAATTTGAATAATAATCTCAAGAAGTATACAATAGAACAATTATTGTATAACTGAATCATGCTTTGAAAAGATAATAAATCTTTAATATAACAATTGAACTTGAATAATAGTAACAATAATTTACTCGAGGTAACTAATAACTTGAACAATAATGACAAGTAGGGTTAGGAAACTTGCCTCGTGCGTAGATTACACTTTAACTAAGCACGTTCTTTGAATTTAATCCTACATACCATTCACATTCACAATACCAATTAATTATAACTTAACTAATCATCAACGATTATTCTTTTGTCTAAACTTTGGTTATGACTATACTTAGTCAAATTATCACATTTACTGTCACATAATATCACTTCATGAATAATAATTTAATTATGTATTTAATAACTCAATCTACATGCAATTATGTTATTTACATGTTAAGCATCTATTTTACATCTCATTATACTTCTAACATGTTTACATGTTTATTACATTAATTCACTAACACATTGTTAGACTTAAACATTTTTAAAATAACTCATTCTGAATTTTCTGGAGAGTGGTATTTGTACGCCACTATTACACTTCTGGTCTTGTACATGCATGGATGGTGTCATGTACGACTTTTAATAACAAGGCCATGGCCTACTGACTCGAGACTTGGCTCTCAAAATAAGGGGCGCTTACTAAGATGGGAAATAGGCAGTAGCCATTTAATAAGTATGCATACAGACATTACATATAAATGGCGATTCATGAAAAATCGCAGAACATGCCAATTTCTCCCAATTTCTTATTTTCTACTCGAAATTAGACATACCCACATGTTATAATTCATGTATAAACATAACCCAACATTTATATACTGACATTAACCAATTTAAATACTTAATAACAGATTTAAAGCATGTAATTTCACTGACTTTGATGTTCATGAAGGTTTTGAAAATAAAACATGAAAATTGTCACTACGGATTCGTTATAACACCGAATTCGTTTATTTAAACTTGGTTCTCTTCGTATCAACATGCATAACAATATATGAGTGAAAAATTTAGGGATAATATATGATCAATACATAAAATATCACGTATATGGCCATACGGCCAAAACCCATACTCTTTAATTTTGTAGAAATCATATACGACATGTTTTCATGAATTTGATGTTATGGTTTACAACATATATATAATTAAATATGATTTGATAAATCATAACACATATACAACTCATAATCATTACTCTTAATCCAATTACAGAGGTTAAACCAAAACTTAAAAACCATATTCATGAAAACTAAAATACGTAAAGTAGAATTTGGGAAGGAGGAGATTACCATGTAGAATATAATTAGTAGGCTTAGATTCCTCACTCTCAATTCTCTTTCACAGAATCACAAATTCTCACTGACAACTTTCTCTGATTTTCTCTCTGTGATATTTTATCAGACTTAGTAACAAATGAAGGAAAATCAGACGTCGTATTCAAATAGATCGATACGCATAATGGTCAATTACCCATCATGGGTTAACTCCATAACTCCCCCTAATGCCATGTTTGGCTTGCTTAATAGATTACAAAATCATTTAATTTAATAAAACCTTTTCAATATAGTTTAATAAATGTCACACTCCTTCATAAAAAATAAATCCAATATTTTATTTAATTTAATTTAAATAAAATATAATATTTTCTCATAAATTCACATAGTCACATAATTAATTTTCTCATTAATAAATAATGTCAAATTATTAAATCTTTAATTAATAATTAAATTAATTAAATAACATCATGCTTAATTAAATATTTCATTTAATTCAATAAGCTCACATAATTACCTACTTGAATAATAATTATTCTCTACATTAATTAATAAATGTAACACATATAATTAAAGTAATCTACCACAATTGCATCAATTAATTATTTAATTCAATAATTAAATCATCGAAATTTTTTTATTTAATTCAATAAATATTAAAATTAATTTACAAAATCTCGCTCAAATGTAAACTCTTTTTTGCCTCAGAGATATAATAACCGCTTACTTTTCATGCAGTAAAGATTAGCGCTTTGTTTTGCCAAGATATGCTAACACCGTGTATGATCAACGCATTTCATATATACTAAGTGAAAGCATATTTTGTTTCAGGACTCTGAATTTAGATGTGCCTGTACTTGCTGATACGGTGCCTCTTCTCCACAAGGATTGTACCTTTGATGTAGAGATGAATTCAGCCTTGATGGATATACAGGATGACATTGAGGTGCCTCTAGAAATTCAAGAATGGGTCAAAGACAAACCCAAACCCAACCTTGATCAAATCACTTCTTTCAATCTCGGAACCTTAGAAAGCCTTAAGTTAATCCAGATTGGTTCAGACCTTACCCCAAACCAACAGAATGACATGGTTACGCTATTGACCCAATTCCAGGATGTGTTTGCATGGTCTCATGAAGATATGGTGGGTTTGTCCACTGACATTGTCCTTCATCGCCTTCCCATTAAAGAGGGATTTAAGCCAGTCAAGTAAAAGCCCAGGCGATTGAAACCTGAATGGAGTTTAAAGGTGAAAGAAGAAATTGTGAAACAATTTCAAGCAGGCATCATAATGGTGTCTACATATCCTGAGTGGATATCCAACATTGTGCCCGTGCCTAAACCTGGAGGGAAGGTGCGAGTTTGCGTGGATTACCGGGACTTGAAC
Organism: Panax ginseng; assembly: GCA_020205605.1. Lineage (NCBI taxonomy): Eukaryota > Viridiplantae > Streptophyta > Magnoliopsida > Apiales > Araliaceae > Panax > Panax ginseng. The sequence goes on along the minus strand of CM035138.1, from coordinate 115,000,355 downwards.
AAAGCTTGCTTAAAAGATAGCTTTCCCTTGCCATTTATCCACATTCTCATTGACAATACGGCGCAATACGACATGTACTCCTTTACTGATTATTTTGCGGGGTATCATCAGATTATGGTTGCCGATGAAGATCGTGAAAAAACTGCTTTCATCACTCCTTGGGGAACTTTCTGCTATAGACGGTTGTCATTCGGCCTCATCAAAGCTGGAGCTACCTATCAACGAGCTATGATGGCTCTTTTCCATGACTTAATGCACAAAGAGATCGAGATCTACATAGATGACATCATTGTCAAGTCCCAGAAGGAGGATGACCATATAGACCATCTCAGATAGTTGTTCAACAGGTTGCGTAAGTACAACTTGAAGTTGAATCCAGCTAAATGTGCCTTTGGCGTTAAATCAGGTAAGTTGCTAGGATTTCTAGTCAGCCACAAAGGGATTGAGCTGGATCCTGCCAAAATCCAAGCCATCACGAAAATGCCTATTCCTCAGACAGAGAAGGAAATACGGGGATTTTTGGGAAGAATCAACTTCATTAGGAGGTTTACCTCCCAACTCACAGCAACCTGTGAGCCGATCTTCAAGCTATTAAGGAAGAACTCCTCCATGAAATGGAATGACGAGTGTCAGAAGGCCTCCTTACAATCAAGAAACAACTAGTCAAAGCTCCCATTTTGGTACCACCCAGGGATGATGTTCCCCTATTTATGTAGCTGTCCATAAGTGACAATGCCACGGGCTGCATGCTGGGACAGAAGGATGATAGAGGCCAAGAACGAGCTATCTATTACCTCAGCAAAAGGTTTAGCAGCAGTTAACACAAGTACACTCTGATCAAAAAGACGTGTTGTGCTTTAGCATGGGCTTCCATGAGGTTACAACATTACCTCCATGGTCACACAACCCATCTCATATCCCGCGTGGATCCTCTCTAGTACGTGTTCAACAAACCTATGTTAAATTGCCGACTGTCCAGATGGCAGTTGATCCTACAACAATTTGACATCGTATATGTGACTCAAAAGTCCATCAAAGGTCAAGGAATCATGGATCAACTGGCCATCACACCTTTAGGGGATTACAAACCCTTGGAAACATATTTCCCTGATGAAGGAGTAATGACAGTGCAACAACACCATCAGTACGATACGCGCCAATCATGGAAGATGTATTTTGATGGAGCTGTTAATATGGAAGGTTCTGGAGCTGGAGCAGTTCTAGTGTCTGGTACGGGGGAGCAGTATCACGTTGCCGTCAAATTATAGTTTGTCAGCACCAACAATACGGCTAAGTATGGAGGCTATCTCATGGGACTAAAACTTGCCCGTTCAATGGGCATCAGGTGGTTAACTGTCCTTGGAGATTCAGAGCTGGTAATCAGACAATCCACCGGAATCTATCAAACCAAGGAACTACATTTCTGCCTTACCATCGGCAGGTTTTGAAGATGGCTTTGGAGTTCGAAGAAATCTCCTTCCTACACATTCCTTGCAATAGGAATGACTTTGCGGACGCATTAGCAACTTTGGCCTCCTTGATTCATATATCAGACAAGGAACACTTGCCGAGCGTCGTGATTCCCCTGCACAAGGCCCCAGCCTATGGGAATTACGTTGAAGAAGTATCCGATGAGCTACCTCCCATCCAACCTCCTTGGTATCAGCATATCAAGGAATATCTGCGAGATAGATCTACACCCGCTGAGGCAAGCCCGACTGAGAAAAGGCGGATCCATCGAATTACTATGAAGTTCTTCCTGAGCGGAGATGCGCTCTATAAAACAGATACAGGACTAGGTCTCCTCAGATGTTTAGATAAAGATCAGGCCCAAAGGCTTATGGAGGAAATCCATGGCGGAGTATGTGGCCCCCACGTGAGTGCCCCCCTCCTTGTCAAGAAAGTCCTCAAGACAGGACATTATTGGCTATCTCTCAAAGCTGATTGCAATGACCACGTCCGGAGATGCTATCAGTTCCAGATTCATGGGAATGCTATACACGCCCGTCCACGGGAAATTCACAATATGAGTTCACCTTGGCCCTTCTCAATGTGGGGAATGGACGTTATTGGGCCCATTTAGCCTAAAGCCAGTAATGGTCATCGGTTTATCTTCACCATGATCGACTACTTTACCAAGTGGGTAGAAGCAGCCTCCTTCCCCAGGGTTACTAAAGAAGTCATCATTTCTTTCATCAGAAACAATGTCGTTTGTTGATACGGACAACCAGAGGTGATTGTGTCAGACAATGCCAAGAACCTCAACAACAAAATGATGGAGGAATTATGTAATAAATTCCACATCAAACATCTCAACTCTGTCATCTATCGTCCATAGATGAATGGTGCGGTTGAAGCGGCTCACAAAAACATCAAGAAGATTATGCAAAGATGTCCGCCAACCACAAAGATTGGCACGACCTATTCTTCGACTATGTTAGCCTACTGAACCTCGATCGTTACTTCCACCGGGCAACCCCTCACGCTTTAACCTATGGGATGGAAGCAAAGGTTCTCCCCATAGAAGTTGAAATGGAATCCTCGAGTGTTGATAGACGCCAAATTGGATGAAGACCAATGGGTACAAGACAGTATCACCAATTGTCTCTAATAGACGAAAGGCGAACCGCGGCTATCTTCCATGGTCAGTTATATCAACAAAGGATCGCCAGATCCTACCACAAAAAAGTCCGGGTAAAGCAGTTTAAACAACATGACTTGGTTTTGAAGAAGATCTTTGACAACCAAGATCAATCTAAGGGAAAATTCGCTCCTAACTGAGAAGGCCCATTTATTGTCAAGGAAGTATTGACTAAGAGGTGCTCTCAGATTACAAGAAATGGACGGCGATGAATTTCCACAACTCATCAATTCGGACGCCGTGAAATGGTACTATGTCTGAAGTTGCCATCAAGCAAAGATCCTGGTATTGGACCATCAGATCACCAGTCATTCTGGTTCTTTAACCCTTTACCACCTACAACTTTCCTACACTCTGCCCCTCAGGGAAACCTACATTTCAAGCCAGCAGCCTGGCTTTCTCCTCTGCATTCCTACAACTTAGGTCATCCCGCCGCGGATTGAACCTCTCGCACTTGCAGTTTGGTTACCCATACATGGGATCAAACTTCTCATACCTGCAGTTTATCCTCAACCTAGGATTAAACTTTCTCCTCTCCGCACTCTGACCTGCACATGGGATTACGCTTTTCTTCTCGCCCTGAGGGCGAACTACGTCGACCTGATCTCCTCTTCAATAGGAGTACATAGGCAACCATGTCACATGGCCCGGTCGCAATAAAACAAAAACAACAAAAACATTTATACCCTTACAAAAACAAAAACAACCAAAAACATTCCTACCACCATGTCGACCCATATACACAGCTTGAACCTCTTACACTGTGTTGAACTACACGCAGACCGATCTCCTCTTCAATAGAGTACGTGGCGACCATTCATGGTGCGGTCTCACCTCCCTACCAAAACACAAACCCTTGTCAACTGGTACTGGGACCATCCTTCAATACACAACATTTCATTTGGCTTCAGACCAAATGGATGGAATTACCTGAACTCCTCCCAAATAGGAGATTCTGCGACCATCTAAGCTGCGGTCATACCTTGAAGAGCAACACCAATCCATAAGAGGTGGAATTAACTAGGCTTCTCCTAAATAGAAGTGTTGGCGACCATCTATGGTGCGGTCAATCTTAGAGAGGAAAGCCACACTCCTCTACACATTTCCATCCAGAAACCAGTCCCAAGACGCCAAAGATGGTAGGGATACACAGAGATCGATGATCCATTCTAAACTATATAGAGACAACTCAATGTCCATCCACCCAAGAGGAATTCAGAATACATCAAGACCACAAGCCCTGAAGCAGCATGAAAAATATCAAGCAAACAGCAAGGAATATCTAAAAGGGAAGTGATCCAAAAATATATTTCCCTGTCATATATAATGTTGCTTGATATATATAAAATATAAACTGTACATGACAAAATGGCTAAGCTAGTCATGCGGTAAATACAAGCTCATCTACAAGTCAGGGTATATGCGAGCTAACAAGCCCAACATGGCGTCCCTCTCAGAAGACGGAGGCGAAGCTGTTGTCTCCTGTACGAGAATATCCACACGACCCAAAAGATCTATAGCCATCTGCATGGTGACCATATGATCATCAATATATGTGCTCATCTTTGCGATCATGCCAGTGGTAAAGGACCTCACTGCAGTACTATCTATGACGGCTACATCTCGGGCAGATATAGCACTATCCCGCTCAACTATCACTTCATCTCTGGCTAATATGGCCTCATCCCGCTCAAAAATAGATGCATCTCTGCGATCTAATGCCTCGTCTCTCTCTAATAGACTCCCATCAAGGGCAGTCAACATCATAGATCGAGCCTGATCTCTCTCAAAGGTCATCAGATAAAGACTCTGCTCTAAGTCTTCGCGTCGAGTCTTTGAATCACAAAAGTACTAGTACTTAGAGAATCCGAAAAGAAATGTTGGCAACCCAAAGAACTCTCCTCCTCGATGTAGGTATCAATGTCCTCCTTGGGCTCGTGATCGTTTGACTCACTATCCGATCGCAGACATCTGCTGCAATAATTATAAAATCTGTCTCCATCCATGCGGAATACTCTGCAGAACAACTCGAATGACTGACAGAAAAAGTAGCTATCTCACACCGATCCCAACAAGCATACACACGGGATCGGTCCTCTGCTGAGAGATATCGAGAAGCTGAACTCTGACCTATCGCCCCATCAAAAGGATAGAAATCCTGAAACTAGTCGAACTGCGACATCACGGCCAGTGGGTGATAAGTAGTCACGCCCCTCAAGCCAGCCAGAGGGAGGAAGTCCATGCCCGGAGCATGAGTAATTAAGCTGTATGGTGAGAAAAGCCCCGAGCATGGCAATATGTTGAATGGATCTCTGATATCTGCCAAAAATATGGACCAAGACAGAGCATCTATACACTCCGACAGCTGAAAGGAGTATGACATGGCCACATCATGGGTAAAGTAATATCCATGCCGTCTAAGGGTACCAACTGGTCTCAAGTGTGACATAAACCACACGTTCAACATGATCGAACTCCCAGTGAACATTCCTGTAGGATACGTGCAACAAGAGGATGCCGACCACAGGGTCTCTGCTATAATCATAGGTACAATGGTACGACCCTCTCTAAGAGCTCTCACAGCCATAATCACACAAATGTCTATCTCGTCCATATATCGTGGCATATAGACATATGACAGTACGTACAACAATAGTACATCAACTCTGGCCAAACGCCAGTGGTCCTCCGATGCGGTGAAATCCCCGGAATGTCGTGAGTAGCTATCCTTCGAGCCAAATCTGTCGTACAGAAAATGCTGGGATATCACGTGGCTAGATGTCATCTAGTCCTGCACTACTCTGCGCCGCAATCCTGTGAGAGTCATGAATTGTCTACTCATGTCTCCCAAAGCTAGATGCACACTCCTCCAGAGTAGGAGTCAACTCATGGGTGCCGAATTGGAATACCTGCCTATCCGGTAGCCAATGCTCTAGCATCCCGTCTACAAACCCTGCGGGAACCTGAAACATTAATAAAGTCATGGTATGCTGCAACAGTTGATCTACAGTCACCTTGTCTGGTGGTGACATGCTATCATACCACGATCGCATACCGAATACCACCACTAACGGTGGGGCATGATCTATACGGCTAACTGTCAAAGAAGACATCTGTGTGGGCCGTGTCATAAGACCATCCAGGGGTCAATGCCGAATATCTCTGGACATACATACATATGAATAACATGAAACATGCATAACAGATAATGGATGGCAATATGATATAGGGAATGAAAAAATGGTTCATACATTCCTAAGTATATCATTATCTAATACATCAGCTCTGTACAACTACAAATACAGGGAAATGGGGCACAGCCGCCCTACTACTAACAGAGGCCTATCAAAAGATATAGTGAGAATGGGGAGCAACCACCCAATATCTAACAGAGGCCTATCAAAAGATATAACGAGAATATATATTAGAAGAAAACTAGGGTCTCGATGTCTACGTCCTCAATCCTGTCCACCTGATGTAACTCCTCCTGAGTCACTGGATCTCTATCAACAGGGATGTCGGGCCTATAAAGAGGAGGATCTACGCCGGCAAAACTGAATAGGTCGTCCGAGGGGCCAGCGCCTGAGTTGGAAGGAACAAATGACCATGCCTCTGCTGGATCTCTGTCCAAATGCCGGATAAATATGTGTGCCTGGTCCAACTGCCGGGTCAAGCTATCAATCTGGGTCATATGAGTCGGAGCTCAGACACAAGGTACCCAATCCATCATCATTAAAGATCCTGGAACCATATCCCCCATGAACTGTGTGGCGCGGGACTGGGCTCCAATAGTACGAGGGAACCACCAACGCTGGAACGTCTTCTGAGTACATGGATCTTTTGATAATGCAAAGCCGTCAACCCCCAACAATGGGATATCAGTGACGGGTGACTGTGATACGGGCCAATGACGCCTGACAGGAGGCAAGATTGGTACACGGATCTCCCCTGTGGTGCTCCTAATAGCATACTCTCCTAAATAGAGCTCCCATCCTCCATCTGTGAAGAGAGGAACTCTCCTGGTGGAAATCACGTACTTGACTCCAGTCGGGTATCCATCCTCAAAGCCGATGGTCAAGTGTTCCCCTGAATAGGAAATCCATTTGATGGTGTTAGCTTTCAGCAACTCCAGCTGCATACTGCAGTGAGTGAAGCCCTCAGCTATAGGGACCTCCAACAAAATGGAATGATGCCATCGTCGTCCTCATGGATAGGTATCTAAACCTAACACACTCACAGGACGCAAGTATGGGAGCCTCTCATAGGCCCAAAACTGCCAACACAATGGCAAAACATCTGCTATCAGTAAACACTCTTAACCTATAAATGGGAAATCACAAGAGAAATACTCACCAGCAAAAATGGGTAAAAGCCTAGCTAAGCCTTGGTCAAACCCTGTGAGCGCATACGCATGCCCCGGAGGAAATAGGAAAAGGTGTAAGAGCCCCAATCATACTCTCCAATATGGTCCACGTCACGCGTGGCGCTAATCAAAGCGAAAGATATCGTGGAAGAGTTATCTGCTATGAAGCAGCCTCTAATGATCATCAAGAACAATCGCCGCAGAATGCGATCCCTGATTCTAACATCATCAGGCATGGGCTCACTCAAAAGCCCGTTCATAGCATCTACACGCTCAAAGGACCTGAACGGACAGTCCTGCCTTTGAGCACCTCCGCCGGAACTCCTAACAAGGATCTGATGGCAATAGGGGTAATATTCGCCACGCAAGGCACTGGCTCCCCTCCAAACTCCATACCTATGATAAATCGCCAATCCATCGGCGTCATCATCATCACTCGCAATCCAAAGAAAATGAAGTGGATCGAAGTCCGATGAAACCATCGCCGCATAAACATCGTAACCCTTTAATCCTCATCAATAGGAAAGAAGGAAGGTTAAAGTCTAACGCCATACCTCGTTAGCATGCAAGCACATCGACGGATGTTCATTCCAAATCACCCAAAGAACTCTGGTTTGCCACCAATGCTCTAAGCTCCTCGCGAGGGACATGCAAGACACGGCGGGATCCTCCATCGAAACATCCGCCTCCTCATCCTCAACGTTTGGCACATCTACCCGACAGATTTAATCACGGCCTCCACCAACCGACGCGAGGTCATTTGACAAAAGCGACGAGGCACTTTAAGCCTCCGCCAGACGCCAAAAGTGGTCCTATATGAACTGCTCGGCTGATCCGGATCCATAATATCTGGACAATAAGTCTCCAAATCACCTTAGAAAGGGTGTGGTATTTCCTTACCTGGAGCTTTTTGAATGCATTTATGACTATACATTTACTTTAACATATAATAGAGTTAAAATGCATGACTACCCAATGCCTACATTTGGAAAATTTTTGCCATAGTCCCCTTTGAAAATAGGACTATCCACATGTACATAGGCATGTCTAGGTGGCCATTCCGTAGCACACCTACCCCAAAGTCATATACATAATATATTCATTAAAAATCAAAATCATCATGCATAAGGCCAACCTCAATACTGGGAGTACTTTGCCTTACTACCTTGTGTTCATTGGACCTCAAATAGGACAAGAAATAGCAGAAAAAGGTGCCAATTTGACTGTCTCGAAAATCAAATTTTTTCACATCATTATGTTTAGCATGGTTTAATACTAACATTTACTATGTTGAATATTTTTTATCAAGTCATTTGTGCATACATAATCACTACTATGTGTTTAGATGCATTTCGTGCGATAACTCACAATCCAACGGATAAAATCGAAAAAATACATGCATACGTTACTGTGATAGTGTAGAACACTTATACGGTGATGTAATTTGCGTAAAGCCGAACTCAAGAGATCGTAAGATGGCTCGCAGCTTTTCTGTCTGAAGCAAGTTAAAAGTGACTTGTAAAGACCAACCTGCAGGATTTATGATCCACGATTGGCCGCAGGCTCACCTGCAGCTGCAGCAGGTACACCTGCGGCACCCCTATGTGGGTTCCGTCCCTCCGGCTCGGTCCAGTTCGAGTTGTAAAGGAGTTCTCACAGACTGAAAAGGTCAAATCGAGAATAAAAACGCCACGCGATTGAGCAAAACAGCATACAATCCTGGTTTTCTCGAATGAGACTTTGAATCGGTACATCACCCATTGGTAGTCATCTGAACATGAGGGATACCCTGCCAATGATCTCATTTGTCACAAATCACATCTGTCAATACCTCGTACAGGTCCGATGCCGCCAACTCCGGGTCGTTACCCTAAATGAGTCCCCGACGGGGGTTACAACGTGAGTCCCCGATGGGGGTTACAACGTATGTCCCCAACGGGGGTTACAACATAGATCCCCAGTGGGGGTTACAACACGTTCATCCGTTGACATGTCTATTGATGAGTGAGTTTTATACACATGAATTGGATACATTCGGGCTTAATTTATTGTTGTTCTCAAGTCTTTTAGAATAGTTTTTAAGTGTTTGTGTCTATTCATGCTTGTTTTACATTGTTTTGTAGGATTTGGGACAAAAGTTACTTGGATCGACGTTTGGGGTGGCTAGATGCGCGTTTTCGGCTTGTCATTTACACAGCAGTCACTTCAGAGCCAATTTGAGTATTTCTCAGGACCTTATTTCCAAAACTTAAAGAATGAAAATGTTGATCTACTTCTCTTCTTTTCGGATCATCTTGAATCATCGCAATCGGAGTTCGGACGAAGAAGTTATGGCCATTTTCCCAAAGGCCGTTGGAGCAGAAAATGTCAGAAAAAGTGGCAGCGCCGGGGCGCCCATTTTAGGCCTAGCGCTGTGCCCAGCGCTGGGCGCTGGGGAAGAGACTGGGAAGGCTTGGACGCGTTTTTGGATGAATTTTGACACCTTTTTGACTCCAAATAGGATTGGGTTTGTTCCTAAGCTTAGACTTGTAACCTATAAATACATGATGTAAGGCATAAAATAAAGGGGGATTACATAGCTTAGCTTAGATAAAACACTCCATTAGATTAGAATATAAACCCTAGTTCTTAATTAGCCATTGGAGATTGAAGCAAATTGAAGAACACTAAAGATTAAGAGCAGGAGCAAGAGGGGAGCATCAGATTTGCTGACAACAGATTCTATTCTCTTCTGTTATCATACTTTTATCTTTTAATGTCTATTCAATTGTGGATTCTTGGTTTTAATTCATTAATTATGAACTAACTCTTTTGCTAAGATTTTAATTGAACCTTTTATGGCTATGAATTAGTTATTCATTATATTCCAATTATTTGTGTCAAATTGAGTTGTTTATCTTGCCTTATGCTTATTGATTAATTATCTGATCAGTAATTACCTTATTACTCTAGAAGGAATTGGGAAAGGAATTCTAGGGTTAGAACTGGGCATGATGACATGTGACTTAGTTATTTGCACAATGGATAATTAGGTTTGTGAAAAGAATGAGAATATTTATTTACCGCATGTAACACATAAGGAATTGGGATTGTAAAAAGTTTAATTTAATTGTTTTGCATAGGGATATAGCAAAATTAACTTGAATTAAATAGAAGGCAAATGATCACTTGAGAAAGGGCTTTTGGCATTTGAGAATTCCTGTTAACAATTCAATAGACATAATAATTGGGATAATTGGTTTATAGTTCATAATTGGGAATATTGGAGTCTTTGCCTTTATTTATTTGAATTCATTTATAAAGTAACCTAGTTTTAATTGGTTAATTTAGTTTTCTTAATTAGAAAAATCACGATTTGAGATTGTTTAAATAAAATTAGTTTGGTTAAGAATTAGTACTTGGTGATTTTTATTAAATAATTCTTCGTGGGAACGATACTTTTCTTATCACTTTATTACTTGTTGACCGTGTATACTTGCACGTATTCATTGATTGCGAAATCGATCAACAAGTTTTTGGCGTCGTTGCCGGGGAATTAATTTAATAATTAGTTACCAATATTAATTTCAATCAAATTAGTCTCTCTTTTCAGGTACCATGGATGAGTTTGAGTATCAATGGCCATACACGTTCTTGGCTCAACCAAGGAAAACAGGGATTGATGGACTTAATACATCTTCTATAGAGGCAACTTCGAAGAAGTTGGAGGTTTGCGCAACCATACGGAGTCGAAGGATGGCAAGAATGACTCAGCCAAGGTGAGAGGAGATTTACAGAGATCTAACTTTGAGTACCAACGAAGATGAGCCAATTTTGATAGTGTCCCATGTACCTTCTCCACCAAAGTTCAAGAATCCGGACAGTTTTGCAAAACCATGCCCAATTGGCAGTCATGTCGTCGGCAAAGCTCTTTGTGACATAAGAGCTAGTACAGTTGTGGAGTCATGGTAGGATGAAAAGGAGAAGATAGATGAAGACTCCATTATGTTTATTAAGCTTCAATGCCCCAATCTAATCATAGACATAATGGAGAAAACACCTAGTTGTTGGGATCGCTTTAATAGGGAACCCATCTACAAAGAAAGCATGCTAGGTGACTTCAATTCAAGGGTTTTTATGAAAGGGAACCTCCCAAAAGAGACATTTCTTCTGATGGGTGGAGGGTTCCTCAATTTTCGTATGGGAATTGGATAGAGAATAGAAGAAGTCAGGCTGAGGCTATAAAACAAGTGCTTATTGGGAGGCAACCCAAGTTTAATTTTTATTAGGTTTTATATTAGTAGTTTTGAATTTGCATTTATTTAGGATTTAATAAAATTGCTTCTATCATTGTTTTACAGGTTATTCAAGTCAAATTCAAGTGTGGTGCCCAATTTGTTCCATGTGCTTAGCCTATTCTCCAAACTTAGTGGACAAGGAGGAAGATTGCTATATTTTCAGGGAAGTCCTCTGCTTTACCTTTTTATATTTCATCCATTGAGGACAATGTCTAGTTTAAATTTGGGGGCATTTTTGTGTCGTATTCCATATAGTTAGTTATCTGCATAGAAGTTCGTTTTTTTTATGTGTTAGCATTGTGTTTTTTTTAGGTTGCGTATAATACATGGTAGTTATTTTCATATTCATATATGTGTTGCATTAGTATGTGTTCATATAGTATAATTGCATTTTTATTTTTTTATTTTTTTATTTTTGCATGAATCTGTGTGATAGGTTGGTGTGGTCTTAGCTCGGCCTATGATAAGATTGGTATTAAATGTTAACTTGAATAGTAGTGTTGATAATTGATGATGAGTTCTAATTTTAATCATGATGATAATCTGAGCCTGTCTGAAACTTATGTAACCGGTTGGCACGTAAAGTTTAACTGTTTTAATCCACTTGGTTCAAGGGTTTCATAATTTGTTTCTGAGGGAAAATCTTTGTTAAAATTTAAGGAAATTAGTGAACTGGCGGTAAAGGTTGGAATGACGTAAAAGCTTGAGTTTGGGGGATATCTATGGGGTATATTTATACAAAAAGAAAAAAAAGAAATTATGAAAAAAAGAGAAAAAAAATATAAAGAAAAAGAAAGAAAAGTAGAAATAACATGGCTAGTCTTATTTCGGGGCCCTAGCTACTTGAGTAAGTACGGCCGAGGGGATTGTCTCTACACGTAGCGCCCTAAGGTCTTTCAGGGTCTGGGAGTCATTGGTCGAAAGCTCGCTAAGGGGTAGCAGTGCGCCTAATGGAGTAAGACATTGCACAGTCATGAAATAAAAAAAATGAAGAAAATAAAACACGAGAAAGAGCAAAAAATGCCCTCGTGGTTGAATAAAAGTATAAATAAATCATGTATTTACTCTTAGACTTGGTAATTGCTTAGTTTTAACTGGAGTTGTCATGTTCACAAAAGTAATTGAATTGGAACTGAAATTTTTCTTATAAGAAGTTTGTTATGTGATTATCTTGAATTGTGGTTGGTTAGAATGGTTAACAAGCACACACACACAACATGGGTGATGACATGTTTGGATTGACTAATTGGTTAGAGTTATGGATTTTGACTTGATTGGATATATTGTTTGAGTACCAATGGTATCTTTGAGGCCTGTTGCTATATATCATACTGATTTATTACTGGGTTCATAGGTATATTATAAACTAGATCATGTATATGCATTCATGTAGTTGAGTTAGTTTGTTTATTTTTAGTTCTTTTGTGTTTTTACTTGAGGACAAGCAAAAGTTTAAGTTTGGGGGTATTTGATGAGTGAGTTTTATACACATGAATTGGATACATTCGGGCTTAATTTATTGTTGTTCTCAAGTCTTTTAGAATAGTTTTTAAGTGTTTGTGTCCATTCATGCATGTTTTACATTGTTTTGTAGGATTTGGGACAAAAGTTACTTGGATCCATTGACATGTCTATCAACGAAGGTCAAGCAGCCTTAACGTTATTTCAGCCGATGGCAAGTAAACCCATCGAAGCATTGAGAACCGTTCGATAGTTGCGTACGTACTCATGTGTCCCCGTGAGATCTTCGACGGGTTTGGCACGATATATCTCCATGGATTAACAACGATATGCTCAACCAATGACACACATGTCAACGAGGGTCAAGCAACCTTGACGCTCATTTCACCGAGATAATGATTAAACCTATCGAGCTCTAGAGCTATTCGAGGTCTTCATACCCAATCGCTCAGATTCCCCCAAAGGATCCCCAAATAGGTCACAACGCAATGCTCTATTGATCTACATGACAGCGAAGGTCAAGTAACCTTGACAATCTACTCACAGAGTCTCAGCCGTTGATTCACACGTCAGCGAAGGTCAAGCAACCTGGACAATATATCCCACAGGATTTTCCAAATGATTGATTCACGTGATTTGTGAAATACACGTCAACAAAGGTCGAGCATCCTCGACGGCGTTTGTTTATTAGCGAGAAATCCAACAGAATCTTGACATGTCCTTGCAATACCAACCTGGAAAGGTCAATGTTATCAAAGAGGATAGATGATGGAATATGTTATACACATCCTCAAACAGATCAAGCTTTATCCCCACAGATCTCTTGCACATAAGAGGTACGTCTTCGGGATCAAGTCGTTATCAAGAACACAGGAATTTTGTGATAACTCCAACATCAACATCCTAACAGATTTGGCTTAGACATCAAATCTGGTCAGCATTGCCAATCCCCAAATAAGCAAACAGGATCCAAAGAATCATCCCCAAAGATGTTGGGCTACAACCCCGTAAACATGTCTCATACATTTGCATCATTTTGCTACCCATATTACCACGTTCGTCTTGTTGCATTTCAAGTGTCTAGGATTCTTTATCCTACCCATGCATCGCCATGTATGAGTATGATAAAGAGGGGCATATGTAGACACTCAAAATTTTATGTACTGTTGTTACTAACATTGCAGGAGGACAGATTCGTCTTTTAAGAGAGAACCCTGAAAGACGATCCAAATCCATACCGGATACTACCAGAAGTTCAGCATCAACCCCAGATCGCAATCTGGGAGTAGCAATTCTAACCTCGGATGTAACCCCGAGGCATGCATATCCAATACCGGAACACACATCGGAGATAACCCCGAGGTATTTAGTCTCAGTCCCAACCATGGGAATAGCCACCAACCTTGGTGATAACCCTAAGGAATGCAGTTTCGGCGATAACCCCAGAAATGCTTGTTTCAAATTCAACTAGCTACAATCTCAGCGCTCAAAACGAGATACACTGCACCAACCCGGCAATGACATCGAGAAGACAGGCACACCTCAAAGATGACAATGAGGACCTTCAACAATTGCAGCAGTCCAATCTCAGCGAAGTCTGAGCAACGTCTACTTTATCAGCCCAATCTAGTGATAACACCGGTGAGGGGCAACATCGTCATCTCGTCAACACGATGCCATGTCACGTCGTCTTAACATCTCTACGCAACAATGTCCCACAAGACTAACCAATCCGGTGACTATTAGTGCGTGGGGATGAAAGTTGAAGCTTGAAGACCGGAGGGCATCGTCCCATCTTCAATGACTTCATACAAACTCTAATCCCATGCCATCGTATAACTCTCGACAACGGCCCGATCCGAAATAGGTCCTCAGATACCTCAAACGGATGCGGATTGCACTTCTAAAAGTTCGAGTGGACATTACAAAGGTTCTCGAGTACATGTACTTGAGACGACGACAGACAACAAACCCGGGCCCACCCGGGTTGCCTTTGGTACACCTACGGCTAAAATGCCTATAAATAGAGGGCTTGGGTAGCTGTCCAATTTGCTCTGCACTCACCCCATGCAGTGTACTTTCCCCTTTTAAACACCTGTGAGCTCATATATAACCCTTTTGTACCTACAAAAGTCAGTGTTTACCCACTCTAAAGATATAAAAGCCTTCTTTAGAAGTCAGCTGTAAGCCTTCTCACACACTTTAGAGTCTTTCTCTTCATCTTTGCACACACCCTTCTACACGTTGAGAGTCGTGTTGTTTACTTTTCTTTGACTTCGTTCATTGTTTCATTTCATCAGATATATATATATATATATATATATATATATATATATATATATATATATATATATATATATATATATATATATATTGACTAACATTATCGAGTTATGCCTCGATTGAGCCTAGACTTGATGCGGAGCGCTTCGCTTTAATAATATATATATATATATATGAAATGTGGTTGTGACTCTACGTCGATGAGCCCGGATTTTACATCTGTGCGTTTACTCGCTTAAATATATATATATATATATATGAAATCGGTCGAACTCGCTCGATGAGCCCGATTTACATCCGGTGCATTTA